>CM048747.1:346373774-347763774 GCA_026315105.1 Locusta migratoria | reverse complement strand
AGCAAGCTATAAAGGAAAGCAAGGAGAAATTTGGAGAAGGAATTAAAGTTCAGGGTGAAGAATTAAAAACTTTGCGTTTTGCCGACGACATAGTAATTCTGTCAGAGACAGCAAAGGACCTGGAAGAGCAGTTAAACGGAATGGACAGTGTGTTGAAAGGTGCATATAAGATGAAGATTAACAATCGTAAAACTAGGGTAATGGAGTGCAGTGTAAGAAAATCAGGTGATGCTGAAGGAATTAGATTGGGTAACGAAGCAATAAAGGAGGTAGATGAATTTTGTTACTTGGGCAGTAAAATAACAAATGATGGTTGCAGTACAGAGGATGTAAAATGCAGAATGGCAATGGGTAGAAAAGCATTCTTGAAAAAGAGAAATTTGTTAACATCGAATATTGATTTAAGCCTAAGGAAGTCCTTTCTGAAGGCATTTGTATGGAGTGTGGCCTTGTATGGGAGTGAGACGGACGATAAACAGTGCGGACAGGAAGAGGACTGAGGCTTTTGAAATATGGTGCTACAGAAGAATGCTGAAGATTAGGTGGGTGGATCGCGTAACTAATGAGGAGGTACTGAACAGAATTGGGGAGAAAAGAAATTTCTGGCATACCTTGACTAAAAGAAGGGATCGATTGGTAGGACACATTCTTAGACATCAAGGAATTGTGAATTTAGCGTTGGAGGGAAGTGTGTGGGGTAAAAACCGCAGAGGAAGACCAAGAGATGGATACATTAAGCAGATTCAGACAGATGTAGGTTGCCGTTCTTATGTGGAGATGAAGAGGCTTGCTCAGGATAGGGTATTGTGGAGAGCTGCATCAAACCAGTCTCCGGACTGAAGACCACAACAACAACACAATTTCTTAAATAAAAAAGAATTATAAAATGGTAGGGCTTTTCCTCCCCATCTACCCCCCTGAGATTCATCATCATTCGCGTGTGCATCACCTGTATCTCCGTCTGAGTGTAAATCATCAGTGTTGCGTGTTTTTTAATGTAACTGCGAACGGCCATCCCGCAGCCGACGCCTGTGTTTTTTTAACTGTCTGTATGTCTAAATACTTCAGTGTAGTGTTTCTCTAAAATGTTCAAATGTTTGTTAAGCTTATGGGACTTAACTACGGGTCATCAGTCCCTAAACTTACAAACTACTTATGAACTACTTACGAACTAGGACGGCACAAATATCCATGCCCGAGGGGGGATTCGAACCCCCGACCGTAGTGGCCGTGCTGACCGTGACTGGAGCGCCTCAGTCACCTTGGCCACCGCGGCCGGCAGTGTTTCTCTGTTTTTCGACGCCGTGTGATTTTATGTACTGCACACCAAACACCATGACAATTTTTCCGCTTGTCTTCCATTTTCTAATCGTGTCTTATGTATTGTCTCCTTTTGTACTCCATTTGTCTTTATTTTATATTCTTCATACCATGCGAAATTACTGCAGACTGAAGAGCTGGTGCTGTCAGCCCGCCCCACCAGGGGAATGAAATTACAATACAAATTATAGCGCTTTATTTCCGGTATCTGCTAGAAATTTATAATGTGTAAACAACAGAACTTCATACTATTCATGTACATGTATAAAACTCAGAGTAATTGTATTATACAAATAATTAAATTTACCATTGAAAAAGTAGTAATAACTGGAAATGTTAATTTACCTCTGTCATGAATATAGTCTTCGAAAGTAGTTCAAGCCTGTACCTCGATGTTACTTAGTTTGTGCCTCACAGGTCTCGTGAGTCAACAACTTCTTGGTTGTGTCATCAGTGACGTCGGGGAAGAATTCATTCAAAAGCTCTAGGGCCTCACTACTTTTATCTTGAGCCTTTGAAAAATTATTAATCGTGCCTAACTTATGAAGCAGAGATAGTACTTATCATTCGTTATTAACATTTTCCTTTCCGACAATGTTCATTTACCTCAAATGCTATTCCACATTTTATAAATTGTCAGCGTCACGGCAGCACAAGGAATACAACAAAGTACAGAGTTTGAGAAACCAACCAGTACACATGTGAAAGGTGTAGCTTCTGTAATTAATAATTATATTTGGCAGTCTCCTGTAGCAAGACAATACTGTCATGTGTTATAGCTTAACAATTCAGACTTCATGGCAGTAGTTCAGTTTTTATCACACACACACACACACACACACACACACACACACACACATAGACACAAACACACACCATGCACACTGAAGTGTTTCCTACCCGGTAATAAATTTATAGCAATTTATATTGAATTTAAAAAAAAAAAAAAAAAAAAAAAAAAAAAAAAAAAACGGCGTCAATGGGTGGTGTTAACGCGTCTATTATCGTCTGCAAAATAGCCGTCGTTTTCTGCCAGGTTCGGAATGAAGCCTAAAATATAAAACATTACAACGACCATTAAATTTTGTAATTCGTTGGTACTATGTCAAAGAGTGGTGTAGGTAGTGCGACGACATCATTGTTAGAGGAGTAATGACTGAATCATCCAGTGCACAGCTTGCATGAATAATTACTCAGGATAGAAAGAAATGACCGGTCCGGTTCTCAGTGAAGTATTTGGGTATACGACGACAAAAATCACGAAACACGATAAGTGTTCGGTCATTAATGTCCTCTCACAATCCGCCGCCGACTCCTCTGTTCCATCCGCCCTTTACTGAAAATAAGCTGACATAAATTACAAAACAAATAAAATGGAGTGTTTGAGATCGAAATAAAATAATAAAAATGTTTGACATTGTGGAGCATTAATAAGATTGCTCACACTCACTCACACACACACACACACACACACATACACATTACCAATGATTATAAGAGCGCAGCGAAATACATGTCAAACTTTACCAAAGAATGCTAGTCTAAAAAGCTAACTTAAATACATGTGGAACAAAAAAATATATGAAGTTAAACGTCCAGAATTAATATTGCATAACACAGATATTCACAAACTAGGGTTAGATAACAGTAAGTACATTCTTAGCGAGAAGTTCGGTGCGCAGTTTACATAATATAAATCTGATTTTGACAGACAAAAATAATAATAATCCAACGCATACAAACTTTACACAAGGAACTGCTTTTGGTACCGATTCAGTAATGAAGATCAGGGCTTTTCTTTAAAATACACAATTCCCCTGTACCAGTGAATCACCTATTTTTGAAAACATTACGGATAACAGCGATATTGCGAGTTATTATTAACTCAAGTAACACGGCAGTATAGATCGCAATTTCTTTTATTTCACTGGTAACCCGTTTCAGTCATTTACATGACCATCATCACACCCCAACTGTAATGATAATATATTATAAGAGGGATAAATTATTTCTCAATTGAGTATTTAATATAAGAATAAAATATACCCGTAAAGTCGGCCACAGGTTATTTTCAGCTGGAGCTACCTAAAGGTTTAATGTTGACTGCTGTAGAAGTAGGTGCAGTCATCCTTTAAATAAATTAAGCTCCGGTAGTTCTAACGGAAGTTACACAACAATGTATTTCAAAATATAACAAACGAAAGAGTGGTTAATCAGGTCGAAAAATGTAAAAGGATTCAAAAGTACATTATATGTGGTCGTATAAGACATACGTAGCATATGGAAACATAGGAAACCTGGTTATGGTTTTCTTATGATTTCAGACACAGAAATCGGAGGTACTATTTTACCACTGTCAGATTTTAAATTCAAATATTATTGTCATTATGTCAGACTACAATAAACATCAGTTTCACTGCTACATATCAATGTATTACATCTGTGATAAAATCGTTTTTGATAAAGTGTATGCTTTTCAGGGCCCTTGCCTAAGAACCAGATAAAATAAAATATATGCCAAAGTTATAAGGTACATCAGAAATATAAACTAATTACTTCTACATCAGTCAACATTAAACTTTTAGGCAGCTCCAGCTGAAAACAACCGGTGGCCAACATTACGGCTATATTTTATTCTTATTTTAAATACCAAAATTAGAGATTATTTATCCCTCTTATGTATAATTACAGTTGTGGTCTGATGATGGTCATGTAAGTGACTGAAACCGGTTACCAGTGAAATAATGGATATTATGATGTAGACTGACGTGTTACTTAAATTAAAAATGAGCCTATGTTAGTCCAACAGTAAAATGAATATCGTAAAAGAGGTATCTATCGTATCAGGATCAAGCAAGAAGTCACAAGTTGACGGGAATAGATATTAAAACTATCATTCACTGTAACTTAAACGTAATTTCAACACCTTTAAATATTACAGAGCAAGGTAAACTGAAACCACGCAAAAATTTAGTAACGAACTGCTTTGTAACACACAATGCTATTAACACAAGCAGATCACCGTTTTTAAAGTACAGAAATATGCGTAGCTGTGCTAGCACCTTGGAAGAAGAGGCTTTTGAAAGCAACGGAGGCACGGCGCAGAGGTGTTGGCGGCTGGGTTTGAGTGATGTGCATGTTGATGGCGCGTCCTCATATCAGGAAGCACGGCGGCGGTCGTTCGGCGTGCCGTAACGGCTGGCTGTAAAGGGGCACGCCGGGCCATTACACTAAGCGTGCGTGACACCGGCCGCAGCAGCCTCTGGTAATGAGTGGCCAGATAGCCGCATGGCTGCATGCATACTCCCAGGCACATCGAGGGACCCGTAAGGAGGACGTGGAGCTTAGTCAATGACGCGAAACTTCTAGAAGGGTCAAAATACTTCCTTGCGAATAGATACAATAGTAAAAAACTAAACAAAATCAGAAAGCACGCACGCACACACACACACACACACACACACACACACACACAGAGAGAGAGAGAGAGAGAGAGAGAGAGAGAGAGAGAGAGAGAGAGAGAGAGAGATAGAGAGAGAGAGCCAGAGCCAGAGCCAGAGAGAGATAGACAGAGACAGAGAGATAGAGATAGACAAAGACAGAGACAAAGAGAGAGAGAGGGGGGGAGGGAGAGAGAGAGAGAAATAAAGTTAAAATCATATGCCAGTAGGAGCATCAAAACCAATGACCATCAACTGAAATCATACACAGACTCTTTGTGTTTTCGGAACTTTCGAAATTTTGACTTACGAGTGTGATTCAGTAAAAGCATTTCTTCGTGTGATTCTATGGTGGACGAACAGATGAATGCGACAGGGGTCACTTACTCGCTGACTTAATTCTGTGTAGCTCTCTCATATTGGACACATACAGAGAGCTTCATAGTTATTAATTTTCTACGTTTGATGATATATTTTACAAAAATGTATCTTTCATACATTGATGTGCACTATTTTTAGCCTTGGATGATTATTGTTATAATGAGAACTGGCGGAGAACAAAACACAATACTGCATTTGGCTCAAACATGCTTTTTGCGAAACTAAACATGCTCATATTTATACATCTTCAGTTACTTGAGGATATGTATCATTATTTGATTTAATACTCCTTCCTCCCCCACCATGTTCACCTTTTTTAGTCGCCAAATGCATTACATCTATACTTGGTATACATTTTGGTTCATAATTGTTAGTAATATCTTCTTCCTTCCTCTAACCCTACTTGTAAACACTTCCTCCCCCCTTCCCCCCCATATTCCCCTTGTATTATCCTCTTTTAATTTTACAGACAATAAAAGCCTTACCTATTTTATCCCTGTATAAGATTTTATTACTGTCTTAACTCTATAGTTGGCAGACATTGCTTAGGGACTTCAAATAATCGATTACAGTGTTGTAATGGAAGCTGGACAGCCATATGACTGTCACGTCATGCTGTGACTCATTGATATTTTCGACTGGATTTTGTGGCATATTTCGCCACGCCCAATCCCATCCTTCTCCCCTCTCACCGCCCCCGCTCTACCCCACCCCACCCCCCTATTTCGTACGCCAATCCTATTAGCGTGTTTAATGTACGTATACTGAGGTACCCGATATTCTCTTATGGCTTAATATATCTTGTAGCCACGTTTGTATGTAATGTATTTGTTCTCCTTGTGAACATTGTGATTTCAATCTTTAAATATCTGAAATGTAATGTGTTTCTATTATATGTGCCACAGATCTGATGATGACGTGTTGAACGCGTTAAATTAAGTATATTGCACCCAAAACATTTCAAGAAAATTTTTATGCATGACAACGTATGGTCGCTTGTCCCGGAAAAGTGGATGGTTTTATGAGTCAAGTGGAAGTATTCTACAACGGGCAGTGCGCATTGATTTATCCAAAGACAAACTAAAATTTGAAATTATCCTAAATTGAATTACATGTAATAATAAAGATTCCCACTGCATAAAAGAAACACCAACAACTAGTTTCGCACAAATTTAATATTTAGTAGCAGCGGTGGAATAGCCGTGCGCGCTAAAACGCCTTTCTACGGTACACGCGGCCGCTCAACGTCGGACGTTCGAGTCCACGCTCGGGCGCGCGCGCTTTTGTGTGTGTGTGTGTGTGTGTTGTTCTTAGGGTAAGGTAGTTCAAATAGTTTGTAAGTTTAGAGACCGATGATCACTGCAGTTAGGTCGCATAACTTTACAAACATTTGAACATGATATTTAGTATTACAACACATAATAAATAAATAAATTATCAATACACACTCTAGATTTTCTGTTCGTATTCTCATCCAAATATGCACAGTTCATATGTCTGACGTCCTCTCAGGCTAACCGTCGTGAGTATAAAAAAACTGAATAAATAATAAAACGTCTCTAAAAATCTATGACATCCATTACATGTCTTTTAACTTTGTTTCTTTTAACAAAGGAAACTGATTATCTCCAACAAGGTTGCAGGGTTACAGGCTTTCTATGTCGACTTCTAGTGGTAAGAATAAGAGTGGATTATATTTGGAGGAAGGCGTTATGACTCCTGGAGCTGTATCGTTATTCCGTGTAATAACGTTAAACATAGCTTAGTAAATGTATGCACAGTGTGTTAGCTACATTTCTCTTCAGTTCTTCATGGAGCTCCATGGATTCAGTTAAAAACTGGGAATTTTGAAAGTAAACCTTCTATCGATTCTCCGATTCATTAAAACCTGTTTACAAAATCCGTATAAACCCTCAACAGGTAAATACAAGTTTCAGCGAATGAGTAACAACGAAATACATACACTCAAAGCACTAATTTCAGTAAGACACTAAGTTATTTATAGTTCAGGCGTCGATGAAAATGTTGAAATTATAGTATGATTAGAAAAAAAATGATGTTTGCTCTTACAACCAGGAAGAATGTAATAAAATGTTGGAAAGATCCATTTCGTCACATGGAAGGATATGCTCGCAAGTCTGAATGCTGACTGACAGAGTAATTACAAGTTAACTGTGCAGGTAAGTACACCATCTAAATAATTTACGTTGTCGCTGCACTGGACTGCTACGATTCACGACTACTTGAATAATCTTCATGTTCACCTAATTCACACTTTGCAAAATAATTCCAAAGATCTCATCAGATTTATTCTATGTTATAAAAATCACGAACTAGCACGAACCAACATCAGACATAGCGAGCCTTCCTGACAAATCAAACATGGCAGATTTCGACGAAAAATAGCACCGAAATTTGTAATGTACTTTGAAACTATAGAACCAGGAGAATCCAAATTTGCGAGGTTTTCTCATGTTCACATATCAGTGTTTCTCCATGAAAAAAAAAAAAAAAAAAAAAAAAAAATCAGCGTTTCGGAGCCAAGTAAGGTGTCGTGCGAACGATGTAAGCTAATTAATAAAACAAATTTTCTCTTTTGGCAGTTTAAACTTTACAGTGTAAAATACGGCTAAAGCAATAATTTGTGTTACAACACTAAATAATAATTAATGAAATCTCTAATGAGATCTCATGCTGCTTTAGAGATTGTTATAGATCTGCTACAGCGTCGTCTTTGTTACCAGTGATATACTGTTGCGGTCTTCATTGCCAAGATTGGACGGCTGCAGCCCTCTATAACAGGCCACCCTGAGTTATCGTTTTCATCTCTACATGCATGCCACAACTTACATGGTTCCCTGGCTGTCACATAGGCTTCTGGCATGTCAGATACTTTTAAAGTTTTATATGTCACTTGGATGATGTACGAAATCGTTATGATGAATTAAAAAAAAAAAAAAAAAAAAAAAAAAACAGCCAAAGGGCGAATATTTCCTTTAAAAAAAAGATAAAAGATCCCCCACATATATTTTTTTAATTAAAAAAGTACACCAATTTGTACCGTCTTATTCTATTGAAGCCTTTGGCTCCCACCGTTTCATCAATTGTTTGTTCACATATCAGTGTTTCTCCAAGATCTAGATATGAAGTACATTTTTCGATAACCAACCTTTCGCCGCCTACATTGATAGCCAAAAAATGTTCAAATGTTTGTAAATCTATCGGACCAAACTGCGTGGTCATCAGTCCGTAGCTTAAAAACTACTTAAACTAAGGTAAAGTAGCCTAAGGACAACACACACACACACTCATGCCCCAGGGAGGACTCAAACCTCCGACGGCGAGCAACCGCGCGCTCCGCGCGCCGTAGACCGCTCGGCCACTTCACCGCGGTCATTGATATCCCTTACGTGTCAGTTTCACCACGTATTCATCTACAAACCTGCCCTGGCATCAGAGTGTTGACCATAACGAGGATATAAGAAATGACATTGTTCCTCGAAGAGTATACGAATCTGTGGAGTATATTGAAAAGAAAAATGGAAAATACGATAGTACGAGGGTTGAACCCATTTGGCAACTGTTTATTCACAACTGATATAAAAGCGTTATGTTTGCACCTGTTACCGTCCTTTAAAGTAGTTACCAGCGTTATGTAGAATCCGTTGCCAGCGATGTAGAAAGCGTAGTATACCGTCAGCAGAGCCTGTGATGTTGATGATGCGCATGGAGCGGTCTAATGCCTGTCGAATCCCAGCAAAAGTTCTGAAGCGAATGCTACGAAGTGATTTCTTCATCTACGGAATCAAATCAAAGTCACCAGGACTTACGTCGGGGAAGTATTGTTGATGGTACAGTACTTCCCAGGCCCATCGACCGAACATGGCAGCCACAGTTTGCGCTGTATGCTGCCGTGCATTGTCGTGCAAAATAATGGGTGGGTTGCGCAGAAAGTATTGCCGCTTCTTTGGCAAAGCTGGTCGCAGGTGATGTTACAAAATCAAACAGTAATACTGTGCAATGACGGTCTGTCGCAGAGGAACGTTACGTGTTAAGACAACACCATCACAGTCGTACACGATAATCGCCACAACTTTCACCATACTGGGGCTCTGACGCACTTGAAGACCTTGGTGCTATGGTACATTCACTCTTGATCCAACTCTGTTGTCCCTGTTTCAGAAACATAATGACACCGTTACGTTAGACCTCTCGCTCACAAGTGACTGTTCCCCTCGATTGTGCGTCAGGCCGGTGACGTTGGACGGTCGAGTCCATTTGCTCGGACATCAGGTAGGTTTGTCAATAACGTGTGCTATGAGCGACAATAGCAGATTACATTGCATAATGTCTCCACAGCAATATTGCCACTTTTAAGTGCCAACCCTCGTGTATGTATGAGGGAGTAGCTTTCATGATACTTGGAGTTATGGAGGGCAAAGCTGTAGCAGGTATTCAGAAGAAACCAACGCAAAAGACATTTCAGTTAAACGTATTATGAATCCTCAAACAAAATGGTTTATCACCAACAAAATACGAAGTACCAGCTTTACTAGGTACCTCTGCAATACTCCATGTACGAAATGCATCAATGTCCCTCTCTGCAAAAGTTTCAACTACACACTTTTTAGCATCATTTGTGCGAACAGTCGCTACAGTAGGCCATCCAGAGCCACCAGTCACTTCAAGACTTTTTACATTGAAATCAAATCTGGCCGCCACAGAGGTAACCGGACAATGCAAAATCTCCTCATGAGCAGTGCTACCAACATCTGATTCACTAGGAGTAAAGTCAATAGTAATCACACTTTTATACACTGGTAGGCGGGAACGCAGAAATCTTCTCCTATAACGAGGCATCTCTGAAGCTGTTCAATTTACAAAGCAATTTCGGTACCTGTTAGCTGTTCAAAGGATAAAGATAGCTTCCCGATATGTGAGCTGAAAACAAATGTTTTATTTATTTATTTATTTTATTTTTCAAGAGTCATACTCACTGTTTACTGATATATTTTAATTTAATAGGTTTTGCATCTATAAAAATAAATGTTTAGAGGCATTGCTTTATTAACTGATACACTTTTGTATCTAGGTAAATGCTATCTCTCATTTTTCCAATGTGCTATTCCAAGTAATACTACAAAGTAGTGAATTGTGTAGTACGATTAACTAAAATGAGAAATTAATAAATAGTAACTGTGAAACGCTTAATGTCTTTTCAGATAGCTACCACAGATACTAGCCACATATCTTATTACTTATTCCAGAAAAGGAGCGTATGGTTAATCTCTTGAGAATTGCAGCAATTAATACAGGGTACACGCCATTATGTTATGCACACTGAACAGACGGTAGCCGTTTCACTATGCGAATTTTTGGTGCATCATCTTGTAGTGTTGGCAGTCCGATTACGTTACCCAGAAGTACGAATTAGACCGATCAGTTAGCTCACTCCATAAGTTGGCCTGGTCTTCTAAATGACCGAATTTCTGGTAGACATTGAAATCCCAGTGCCATAGTAGCTACTGTAGCATGTCGCTAGAGAAGTTAAAAATAGTCCAGATCGTATCTTATTTAGCAACGGTCTTTTGTTTCAGGCCACGTAGCAACCTGCTACAGTAGCTACAGTGCCGCAAAAACTTCAATGTGTATCAGGGTTGCTATCATGTTTCTGAAATTAAGTAAAAAATTAACTACGTAACTTTATTCCTTCGAGATTATAATTAAAACTTTGACCAAACTTCACAAAGAACGTGTAGCTTCCATCTGAGAAATTTCTAACAAGATCGAGTTTTGCAACTGCTTTTAAAAGTCTTTGCAAAGAAAGTAACTCAGAATGAACGAGATTGGTTAATGGACAAATGAAGAACTAGGCTGCAAACAGTTGTTAGCATTTTGCTTCTTTTGTATAATGATATATCGTATCTCAGCTCTATTTTTAAATTTTCAGCAATCGGTAGTTAACGTTGTTTACTTGAAAGTCGCTGCATTTAAGATCAGTAACCAATGAACTACCACTGTATACTTATTGAGTGTCGGAACAAGACATTACTGTGAAATGTCTCCAACATATAAATCTAAAAGGTCTTTTTACGGATATATCTTTTGATGGTAAACATTGGAAATAAGTATGTTGTGAATCATATCAATTCATCTGTCAGCAATTCCTGAATTAGCGTAGTTTATCTACTTCATTTAAACATTCGAAAAACGTTTGAGATTATTCGTATGAGGGGACTATATGTTTATGTTTTCATATATTAGAACCTATCGTGTTCCTTCGTTCTTCTCTTTCTTAATTTTTCCCGGATAGCAACATGTATTACGCACTACCGATCGTTCTGTCTGCTTTGCTGGCCACTTGCATCAAATAAATCTGTCTACAAGCTATCAGGAAGGATATATGTCCGTGATGTGAACCTATACAAATGTAAATTTATGATAATGTGATATAAAGTAAAATATATTCATAAAAAGAAAGGGATAAATGATATGCCCCCATACGACCACTAATTTCTGTTATTTTTGAGGTCTTTACACGAATTGAAGTTGGCGGTAGTAGAATATTTCATATTTCAAATATCGACCCTCTAAATTTCATCGATAATGTTCCTCGAAAAGAATGTCGTCTTCCAACCTTGGATTCCCATTAAATATGCGGAATATCTCTTAACAATATAGCGACGCACCTCTGAACTGATTCTGTTTTCCTTTAATTCGACCTGGGGAGTCTAAAGACTTACACAGTACAACATTCTTGTCTCCGATAAACATTAGCCGTCAACACACCCATTCCAGAGGGGGGATTCGAATCTCCGGGAAACCGGCCGTGCAATCCGTGACATGGCGCCTCAGACAGCACGGCCACTTCCAAGCTGTCATATTTTCACCTATACATCAGCTCGCGGCCATGTGGTCACCAACATGTGATGCAATATGTAAACGGTTTCTAAAATTGTAAACGACGACTATAGGAACAGACGATTGGAAAAAAAGGGAAAACCTACGTTTCTAGTGTTTGTGGATTTAGAGAAAGCTTTTGAAGATTTTGACTGGAATACACTCTTTCAAATTCTGAAGGTAGCAGGGGTAAAATATAGCGAACGTAAATTTATATTCATCTTATACAAAACCTAGACAGAAGTTATTAGAGTAGAAGGACATGAAAGGGACGCAGTGGTAGGAAGGGAAGTAAGACATGGTTGTAGTCTTTCCCCTTTGTTATTCAATCTGTGACACTGATCAAGCTGTAAAGAAATGCAAGAAGAAATTTGGAGATGGAATTAAAGTTCAACGTGAGGAAATAAAAGCTTTGCGGTTTGTCGATGACATCATAATACTGTCAGAGACAGCAAAGGACCTAGAAAATGGACAATGTCTTGAAAGCAGTGTATACGATTAACATTAACAAGAGCAGAACAAAGGTAGTGGAATGAAGTGCAAGAATATCAGACGATGTAGAAGGAATTAGATTACGTAATGATAAAATAAAAGTAGTAGTTGAGTTTTCTTATTTGGATAGAAAAGTTACTTCTGATGGACGAAGATTTAAAATGCAGAATGGCTATGGGAAGAAAAACATTTACGAAGAAACGAAGCTTTTTCACACCTATAGTCTTTCTGAAAGCATTTATTTGGGGCGAAGAACTATACGGAAGTGAAACATGGACGATAACGAGATTAAACAAACAGAGGCTTTTGAAATGTGGCACTACAGATGAAGATTAGATGGGTAGGTCACGTAACTAATAAGGTGCTCAACAGAATTGGGGGGAAAAGGAATTACTAGCCTATCTTGACTAAGAGAGGGATTGGCGAGACACATTCTGAGACATCAAGGAATCGTCAATTTAGCATTAGAGGGTACTGTTTGGGTAAAAATCGTATAGGAAGACCGAGAGAGATGAACATAGTAAGGAGGTTCAAAGCTTTCCGTTCGTATTCGTAGGTGAACAGACCTGCGCAGGACAATGTAATATGGAGATTTGCATCAAACCAGCATTCATACTCAATACCACAACAACAACGCCTTCCAAAATGACTGAAACATTTAATTTCATACACCACATAATGGTGACCACTCGTTTTATTTCATATACTTCACGCATTTGGCGATGATATGTGGAGATAATTTATGAAGTTTGTGTATGTTCTCAATAGGACGTCTAGTACGGCGGGATAAAAGGAGAAAAAATGGGATAATTGTCTTTAAAGGACAAGAAAGTTAATTATTTGAAAATGAATACAAAGCTTCCACATTTTCCTTTTTTTTCACCCTCGGTCCTGTTACGATGACACTTCGTGCCAATGTTTCTAGCTGTGATATAAAAATGCACTGCACGTGAGGGGCCGTATTTTTCCTACCTCTTCAGGGTATGAATATACACTAACCTGGTATCTTCTTTTGCTGCTGTTGTCCCCTGCGCAGAAGCAGCACTTAGGTCGTGGATCCGTTGTTTCTTGTTGTGAGGCTGAAATAGTAGTATAAAGTGACTAGGCTTTGATTCTAGCCGGCCGCGGTGGCCGAGGGGACTAAGGTGCTCCAGTCACGGTCTGCACGGCCGCTACGGTCGGGGGTTCGAACCCCCCCTCGGACATGGATATTTGTGCCGTCCTAGTTCGTAGGTAGTTCATAAGTAGTTTGTAAGTTTAGGGACTGATGACCCTGTAGTTAAGTCCCATAGACTATACAAACATTTGAACATACAAACAAAGGTCCCAGGTTCGAGTCCCGGTTCCGGCACACAATTTTAATCTGCCAGGAAGTTTCAAATCAGCGCACACTCCGCTGCAGAGTGAAGTTTCATTCTGGAAACATCCCTTAGGCTAAGCCATGTCTCCACCATATCCTTTCTTCCAGGAGTGCTAGTCTTGCGTGTTTGCAGGAGAGCTTCTGTGAAGTTTGGAAAGTAGGAGGCGAAGTACTGGCGGAAGTAAAGTTGTGAGGCGGCAGCGTGAGTCGTGTCGGGGTAGCACAGTCGGTAGTGCGCTTGCCCGCGAAAGGCAAAGGTCCCAGATTCGAGTTCCGGTTCCGGCACAAAATTTTAATCTGCCAGGAAGTTTCATTTGAACATTTCTTTGATTCTAAAATGAAGTATGTCACAGGAAATTTCGGGATGCCAGTGGCCTTTCGTCTTTTATTTATAATTCACTGTTCCTCTACAGTAAGCCACAATTGTATACTTAAGATTCACAAACATTTAACAATATGAAACATTTTCACGCGAAGCCTGCACACCATTTACGAAGGTAAGTCAGTTGTTATCCGCAAAGTAGTAATAAAATTTTATTGTAATAAAATACGAAACTTACAAGAACACCATTTTTCGACATAGTCTCCTTGCTTTTCAATGCACTTCGTCCATTGCTCTACAAGCTTCCTTATGCCCTCATAAAAGAAGGTTTTCGGTTGAGCTGCGAGCCATGAATGCGCCGCTTCCTTCACTGCTTCGTCCGAGTCAAATCGACGGCCCCTTAATGCCTGTTTAAGTAGACCAAACAAGTGATAGTCAGAAGAGGCAAGATCGGGATGATTCAGTACTTCGAATTTGAGTTTCTGGAGCGTTTCCGAAGTGTGGACAGCAGTATGCGGACGGCAATTGTCGTGCAACAACACAACACCTTCTGACAGCAATCCTTGGCGTTTGCTTCGAATTGCAGGCTTTAGCCTGTCAGTAAGAATCTCACTGATACACTGTTGATTGCTGTGCCCCTTTTACCATAATTTTCCATTACAGGACCTCGTGCATCCCAAAAAACCGTAAACATTTGTTTTCCTGCGGACGGTTGGGTTCAAATGTTCAAATGTTTCTTAAGCTTATGAGAATTAACTACGGCGTCGTCAGTCCCTAAACTTACAGACTACTTATGAACTATCTTCTACTAAAGACGGCACAAATATCCATGCCCGAGGAGTGATTCGAACCCCCGACCGTAGTGGCCGTGCAGACCGTGACTGAAGCGCCTCAGTCTCCTCGGCCACCGCGGCCGGTGGTCGGTTGGGTCTTGAACTTTTTCTTGCATGGCGAATTTGGATGTTTCTATTCCATACTCTGCCGTTTACTCTCCGTCTCGTAATGATGGATCCATGTTTCGTCACCAGTAATGATGCTGTGTAAGAAGTTGTCCCCTTCGTTACCATAGCGATCCAAATGTTTTTTGCAGATGTCGAAACGCGTTTGCTTATGCAACTGCGTGAGTTGTTTTGGGGCCCATCTTGCACAAACTTTACGAAAACCAAGTCTGTTGTGAATAATTTCGTAGGCAGAACTATGACTAATTTGAAGAAGATGATCGATCAATGGTTTCTTCATTTGAGGTGGTAAACGGTCGTCCGGCTCCTTCATCGTGCTTAACACTCGTGCGACCATTTCGGAATTTTTCAATCCACTCGTACACACTTCGTTGTGGCAAAACACTGTTCCCGTACTGTACTGAAAGTATTCTATGAATTTCGGCCCCTGATACACCTTCCGCCCACAAAAAACGTATGACTGAACGTTGATCTTCTTTGGTGCAAATAGACAGCAGAACAGCCATGATTAACAGCACGGCAGCGACAACGAAACTAACGTAGCAGCTTGAAAATTGCAAAGATATAACAACAAATAAACAAAGCATGCCTCACCAACGTAAAACGACAGTACTACCAACATAAACAAAAATATAACTAAATTGCTGATAATAATTGACTTACCCTCGTTGAAAGACCCTGACATGTTAACTGTCTGAGGCCTCTCGCTCGACTCTAAGATATTAACGTTCCGAGGCGCTTAGCTCGACTGACTACAGCAGGAGTAGGCGTAAAACTCGGTACCAACATTCTAGAGTGTTACGCCTGTCATCGTTCTATTGAACTAATATTTAAATAACTTTTTAAACAACAGAAATAAAGCTTAATACAAGATAATTACATTATATAAAAAGGCATATTTAAATTAATTGCAGTATATTAAATATTAATAAAAATGCTGGAGGGTTTTGGCGGACTGATATTACTTGGAGGAGCCTATCAGGATACTTGTTCATCGCACCATATGCTTTACGTTTTACTCATACTACATACAGGGTGTCCAGAAAAGGACTCTCTGATTTCAAAAATTTATATATCGAAAACAAAGATCGATAGAGGAATGCAGTAAACGGTATGAATTGTGAAAGCTGTAAGAAGTTTATACAGCAGTTTGAAATAATAGTTACAAAAGCTGCTAACAGATGGCGCTGTAATCGCCATACGTAATGCATAGTATACATAGTGATCGAAGCCCAGAGCGATCAGTTCCACTATTGAAACGTGAAAGGAGGTTAGCGTACCGAAGGAAGAGATTAAAACCATGTACTCCATTGAACAACGCGTTTTTCTGGTGCAAGAGTACCATAGGTTAGAAGAGAATCTTACGGCAACAAGGCGAAGTTTTGAAGCACGATTTAATGTTCCAAAAGAACCCGATGCGAAAACCATTCGTACGCTCTTCGCAAAATTTCAACGAACAGGCAGCGTAACTGATGATTTAGTGGGGCATGTTGACCGCAAGCAAACCGCAGTTACGCCTGAAAATATCGCCACAGTTTCTGGAATTATTCAGCGAAATCCAATGTCATCCGTCCGTAGAATTGCATCTGAGACTGGTTTGAAGCGTTCCAGCACGCAGAAAATACCGAGAAAGAGCCTACACATGTTTCCATTCAAAATTCAAACGCACCAGGCCATACCCGTACGAGCTGTGCAACAAAGGATTGTCTTTGCTAATCAGGTCCTCACAATGATTGATAGTGAAGGATTTGATGTTGGCTGCATCTGGTGTACAGATGAAGCACACTTCTACCTGAATGGAAACGTGAATAAGCAGAACTGGCGATTTTGGGGGTCCGAAAAGCCATATTGATGTGAAGCGAAACTCCTGTATTCTCCTAAAGATACTGTGTGGGCTGCAGTATGCAGCAGAGGCATTATTGGCCCTTTTTTCATTCGAGAAACGATCACTGGTGCACGTTACGTTGCAATTTTGGGACAATTTGTCGCCACACAGCAAGCGTTAGAGGATCCACGAGGTACTGAATGGTTTATGCCAGATGGAGTCCGACCACATCGGACCGAACAAGTGTTTCGCTTTCTTGGGGAATCGAGTAATTGCTTTGGAATATCCCAACTTTTTCTGGTGAAGGCATGGATTGGCCACCATAATCGCCGGATTTGACCACCTGTGACTGTTTGCAAAGAGTGTTTTCATACTATTATTTCACTTATGTATGCTGATATGAGCTGTACAGCGTACAGCACCCTCTGTTAGCAGCTTTTGTAACTATTATTTCAAACTGCTGTATAACCTTCTTACAGCTTTCACAATAGACATACCGTTTACTGCATTCCTCTATCAATCTTTGTTTTCGAAATATTTAATTTTTTAGTTAGGCAGCCCTTTTCTGGACACCCTGTACTACGCAATGCTCTTCCAACACCGTAAATACATCATACAGAATAGCAATATGAAACAGCAAGTAAATGGCTACAAATCAGCTCTTTCAAACGAGTCAGAGGTCTTTGTTAATGGTCTCACGGAAATCTATGTATGGCAGCTGCATCTGCCGAAACTAGGCATGCGAAATAAATAATTTCAGTGTAAGAGATTGTGGTCTTAGATAAAACAAAAAAGTGTTCAAGAATTCTGCAGCTAACCGAGGTTTAGAATCTCACTCTGTAATTTCGCGGGCGCCGGCAGCCGGAATCGCATACGGGTACTTTTCCGCGATGCAAATCGCGCGCTCCGCAAGCGTGTTTTTTAATTAAAGTAATAGCGTCGGCCTCATGTGTTCTTCGGCGAACGTCCGTTATCAGGTTAGAGGCGTGCGTTAATTGTCGCTCCGCACGTATCCATGGCGACCGGCGCGGCCGTACGCAGGGGCGGCGCTGGTGGTGGGAGGAACGCGTTGGGTGCGGCCGCTCGCTTCGCTTCGCTGCCCTGCTCGTCCTTCACTTCGCCTGTGCCGCGGGTTTGCATAACCTGTTCGCTAGCGGGGGCTGACGCAGTCGGCAGCGCCACGAGAAGCCAACAGGTACGTACGGCCGGCGCCAGTGTAACGCTCAGTTCTCGCCTCTGTTATGCTGTTGTTACAAGCCACCGTCTGTTATTAAACCGTAATAAATGTGTTTTAAAAGGACGAGTGCAAAATCGCGACTTTTTGGGTCTTGGTGCTCTTGGTTCCTATTTGCGCTATCATCAAGGGGTAAAATGTTGACGGTTTTGCTCGGTCGAGCGCCCATTTCTACGGCAATTGAAATATTTTTCTCATTTATTTCTTATCTGGTTCAACAATATAATTCAGTTTATATTTTCCGGTACCCCGAGATTATGCATCAAATTCGATTTTCATTGTCCATTTTTGTCTATCCGTCCACAAACTTTGTTCTATATATCTTTTTCTGGTTAGCTACCTAAATTCCTTTAATCCATGTTGTCGGTGGTCTCCTCTTTACATGGGAATCTTTCCTTTGACATCCTTTTTCTTTTTTATGTCGATACCATAAAAGTTGTTTTTCTTCAATAAAGTCTGTCATCGAATTTGTTACGTTCCTGATGAATTCATTTCTGGTTCTTTATAGCCAAGATAATCCTACGTATCGCCTCCAGAGGTCATTAAACTTTTTACTACTTTTTATTTAACTTTCTATACTTCCGAACCATCTTTTATAAAAAAAGGAATCTACGTAAATTAAAGTCAGTCGGCCAGACGGAACTACCCGGCCAATTTCCATCATTTTTGTTTTAAACGAAAGGTATTCATCCAGATATATGTCATTAACTATCAGAATTTACATAACTCTCGCCTTCCTTTTTCTGTACTCAAACACAATTTCCTTCTGTTTATTTCTTATGGAGATGTCCTCGCTGTAAACTAAAGTCAGTCGGTCAGCCGTTCTATCCGACCTATTTCCTTCATTTTTACTTTAAACGTAAGGCACTCATTCGCAGATTTGTCATCAACTAACAGAATTAACTTAAGTCTCTCCATCCTTTGTTTTTATTCAAACGCGGTATCCTTCTGTCATAGCACTGAATATTTTAATCGGTTTGTTTTGCGATATCTTCAGTTCTAATTAAGGTAGTAGTTCTTTTTGTCCTAACAACACTCAGCGGATCAGGCTCTTTCATTTGCGCTTTTAATCACTTCCATTGATTAATTCTGAAGAAAGCTTTGCGTGAACATTCAACTTTCCTTCCATTTTTCCCAACTTTTTTGTCATTCCACTACCGTCGCGAAGTATTCGCACGAGTCATCTAGTATCTCATAATGCTTCTCATATTTGTTTTGAAGATTTTTCTTTTATTGCTCGGTCTAGCCCCCATTTCTACGGCAGTTGGAATACCTTTCTTATTTATTTCTTATCTGGTTTAACAATATAATTCAGTATATATTTTCCGATACCCCGAGATTATGCATCAAATTCGATGTTCATTCTCCATTTTTGTCTATCTGTCCACAAACTTTGTGCTATATTTCTTGTTCTTGCTAGCTACCTAAATTCCTTGAATCCATGTTGTCGGTGGTCTCCCTCTTAACTTCTGAATCTTTACTTTGTCATCCTTTTTCTTTGTGTGTCTGTACCATAAGAGTTGTTTTTCTTCAATGAAGTATGTCATCGAATTTGTTGCGTTCCTGTTTAGTTCATTTCCTCTCTCGCCAAAAAACTATACGTATCATCACCAAAGGTCCATCTCAGTTGCCATCAATCTTTTTACTACTTTTGATTCAGTGGCAGCCGCAAGAGGGGGGATAAGCGGAATACATCCCATCCCGAAATTCGAAAAATTTAATGATAATGCAATTTTTTATGAATCTACAGGATAGCTCAGTAGGAAATGAAACCTTTTTTAAGCAATGTGACACTTTGTTGATCCTCCCCACCGCTTAACGTGTGACGTAGTTTATTTTCAAATGTTTGTAAAAGCCATCGGACTCAACTGCGTGGTTATTAGTCCGTAGCTTACAAACTACTTAAACTAAGTTAAACTAACCTAAGGACAAAACACAAATCCATGCCCGAAGGAGGAGTAGAACTCCCGACGCGGGAGGCCGCGCGATCCGCAAAGTGGTGCTCCAGACCGCTCGGCTACTCCCGCGCAACCCATAATTTATGGGTGGCCTCTTTAGCTCTGATTATTTTATCAGTTAAATCCCTCCCCGGGAAAAAAATCCTGCGTCCGCCTGTGTAAAATTTCATTTTAACTGTTCATATTTCCGAACCATATGACATAATGCTTCTCATATTTGTGTCTTTTTTTCCCCTAACCGTCAGGTCCCACAAAATACCATTTACTGTTCCAACAGCAAACTTCCCAGCAATCTTTAATTATTTCCCTTGTCTTGTTTTCCATTTTCTATGATACATTCTTACTGTAGCTATATTACAGTATATAAGTATAATTTTAACGGCGAAATAGAGCCGGCAGCAAAGTTGGTGCATTAATTCCTTTTGTAAAATATGTCATTTGGCTGAATTTATTGCTCAGCTAATGGAAGCATTTTCATTTGGGCTGTTCGGATTTTATTCTAATTTTACGTGTATGTTTGTGACGCATGGTAGTCGGAATAGGTTCAAAATTTGAAGGAAGATAGATAAATGGACAAATTCAAAACGAAATTGTTTTACAATCATTAATAATTGTTGTCTGTCTAGATGTAATGGTTTAAGGTTGAGCTACATACAGCACGTCGTTACTGAACAACATACTCGAGCTGGCTTCCACGGAAATTGTGTGAATCGATTAATTTCTTTCTCAGAAGATGGTTCTTGGTTTGAAATTAGTAGTTAACAAAGAGTTATTTATATTTGCACCGTTAGGGCTTTACGCGCAAAAACTTTTTTTCTGGACTTTTTCGATGCGCATCTCTTTTACACATTAAACTTACTCGAATCTGTTCAAATCTTGCACGTAGATAAATGGATAAAGTGAAATCGATTTTTCTTATCCAGAGATCATTACTCATTGTCAAGATTTCATGGTTTAAACTCCAATTAATTATAGCAAGTTATAATGCTTGTTAAACGTCCATACAATAGTGGATTTAAAGAGTTGATTATTATTATATCCTGGGCCTACAGTGTTGGTGACGTCGTAGATCGACATAATTGGACGAGTACAATACAGAACACCGTAATGTTTATTGTGTTCTTTATACGTGGGGTGTATTTTAGGCAGAAGAGACATCTCAGGTGTAATAGTCTAGAAATATTTAATTTTTCGTAATATTATGTGATACTGATAGGGTGTAATCTACGGTGTACCCTACATAAAAGAAATAAAAAGTATACTGTTTCCCTTAGAACATGAATACTTTCTTTGAGAAACAATTTACAAACACACAATATCTCTGGAATGCAAAGCTATCAAAATTCAAATTTTTGTACAACTTATGGGACTTAACTACGGGGTCATCAGTCCCTAAGCTTACAAAATACTTATGAACTAGCAAAGACTAAAGACGGCACAAATATTCATGCCCTAGAGGGAGTCGAACCCCCGACCGTAGTGGCCGTGCTGACCGTGACTGGAGCGCCTCAGTCACCTCGGCCACCGCGGCCGGCGCAAAGCTATCAAGAAATCATAAGTTGCAATTATAAAGATCATTATCTCACATAAAATACAGATAAAATCGATTTATTAGATGCTAGAATACCACAAAAAGTAATAAGAGACGTGCCAACTAAAATAACAGCCGATAGAATCTCGTATGTACAACACCACATATATGTTTTTGTAGATGATACCTGATCAACATTACATAATAGCACTAAAAATTACATATTTTTAGAGTAGTGCATCAGAAGATGACTCTTCTGTCGTGTATCTCATGTGTAAAGAATAAATATTAAACATACCAGTGTTCTCGTATAAAATCTGATACTTTTCGTTAATTATCGTTTCGTTGTTTTTATGCGCCATTGTAGTAAACCTTTTACTACAGTAAAATTACTGTAAAGACGGCTTTAATTTAGTTTCCCGTTCAATAATACCGAAGACCTCATTTATATCCGCTGTCGACTACGACAGTTAATCATCTACCGTAGAACACAAGTTCGGAACGAGAACGAGAAGTGCTCCCACCACAGCATGAGGTTAATGGATTAACTTCGTCATAGTCAAAGATGTAAAAGAGAAGAGCCAGTTTCTTGACTTATTTTGCAGCTTTAAAACATTTGAATGAAACTTATTGTCATATTGGTGTTTTCTTATGTGTTAGTTCCAGTTCTTCGGCGCAGTGAGCTAAAAAGTGAAGAATCGTATTACCTTAAATATGAGTGAATGTGTAAAGATTTTCCAAATTAAGTGTTTTTGAAGCTGCCAAAATGTCGTGAAGCTAGTTCACATCTTTCGCACAAGTACTCTGGCCAGTTTATGTTCGCCTATTGTTGTGCTTTAATAGGAGCATTTTCATTCCGGTAATAGTATGTAAAGATCTACAGATGTGCAATGAGACCCTTATAAGTCGTCGACACATGGTAAAGGTAAATCCGGGACGGGGACTGATGACCTCCGTAGTTTTGTCCCCCTAAAACATCCAAACAACAACAACAACAAATCCGGGATAGATGCCGCATGCTATTTATTCGGTTAACATCGAGATATTGTGCTCGTATTGGCACTTACGTTTATCGGTGGACGCTAGTCCTTAATAAATAATCATGCATTCGCAAATGTATTAGTTGTTGTATTGAGTAAGTTTGATTCTAGTGGAGCTATCTTTGGTATCAAGCCCATGAAATCATGTGTGACGTCTCGCAGATCGGAAAGCATCTCACTATAAAATCAGGTACATTGCGACATGATTTTCGATAGCAATACTTGACATACATGTAAAATAACAATTGTAAAGGAGTGGTCGAAAGCTCAATCTGTCGAAACATCGTTTCAGATACCGACGACTCTGATGACGACACAAAACAATAAAAAACTTATCCCTGGACGTATGTAAGGAGTGCGGAGTATTAGATATGAAAACTAAAACAAAGTGCTTAAATATGTCGCGCTGTTCTAAGTTTTGGTGGTATGACGAAGTTAGTGGTATGACGAAGTCAATTACAAGTCTTCAGAACAGCTGTTTCTCTGTAAAATGTGGAAGTAAGCATGCCTTTTCGGCCAGGAGGCATTGTGTTATTGTTCTGTTCACAACAACGTTCAAATGTTTACCGATTATACGCCTTTTGCGACGTGAAGTTAGAGTAAGTTGATCACGTTTCACATGGAATGACAGTTGCATCAAAAACTAATTTGATCGGCCTGCAGATTATGATAAAATACGTGTGTGAAGATTTCCTTTCAATATTTGTACAAGAATATGTGAATAATAGCTTTAGTCGGGTAAGGTGTTTATAGTTACATGTGAAATCAGTCGACAAATTAGTATCGCAATTTTTAATCAGTAGAATCTGTCACCTGGTTACATTATTATCTGAAAACTTATTAAGGCCACTGTGAACTGCTGTCGCGTGATAGTTTAGATCTGAGAGCAAAATAGCAATGAAAAAGCTCAGTTTGACAGATGAATAAAATTTTACTTTTATTATGAACACTATGGATTGAATAATTGTTACTAAGTTTGTTACTCATTTAATAGACCAAGTAATGTTGTGAATTAGTATTCTCTTCAATCAACGTTTTCACTTAACGAATTGGTGAACTTTAATATTCGCAAACGGAAAAGAAACATCTTTGCTTTATGGTACACGTTTAGGTTTCGTACGACCGTATTATCACGGTCAATCGTCATTTACACACGACGATGTGCCTCGAAGAAAACTTTTACAATTAAGAATCTAATACGACGTGGAAAGGTGGTTACCAAGTGAATAGCAATTACTTGTGGTCATATGCCACATGCAGTGTACACTTGTTATGTGTATGTGACTTTCTTTATATCCAGAATTAATTTGTAAAATGGTCGCGCAGTCTAAGGTGTCTTGCTACGGACTGGGCGGCCGTTTTCGCTGTACATTGAGTTCTCCCTCGGGCATGGATGTGTGTGTTGTCCTTAGTGTAAGTTAGTTTCAGTTGTTTGTAAGTCTAGGGACTGATGACCATAGCCGTTTGGTCCAATAGTTTTACAAACTTCTGAACAGTTTTGAAGCAGGTCGGACGTTACGTTTTAGTACTGGTTTTTAATGTAGTGACAGGTGATTCATTTTAGTAGCTGAAAGGACTTTTCCTTTTATAGAGGCGAATGTCTGGGACGTGGTTGGAGATCTGTTAGGTTATAAACTTCGGAAAGCAGCCATTTCAAATGACTGTAAAGTTCCTCAATACATGTTCCAAATTAAAAGTTCTACAACAAATCTTTAAACAGTTAATGTTGGGGACTGATTCACCGTCTTTAGTTTAAGTACAAACAAAACGGACGAGTAGAGGAAAATAAAGCAAGAAAATGTTTCGACTAAACATAAGTCGTCTGGAAACCGTTGGTTTCCCAGGTGCTTCGTATGACAAGAGTAGTCATGAAATGTTTGCAATATCGTTTATGACTAAGGCTGAGTTTATTTCGCAATGTCGCAAACTAGGCTTCAAATGGAGCGTCTGATGTCTCACATAATGCGTTAGAACGAAGCGTCGTTCACTTTGTTGCTCCTGATTAAAGCAGTGTCGCCGATGTCATTTATTTGTCACTTCTATTTTTCTTCTTTCGTAATGTGCGGTCGAGCATTCTTAAACCACTTGAAATTGGTTTGAAGCTGAAATCCACTTTACAGTAAATTTAAAACAATACAATAGATTCGTTGGTGAATTATTTGACAAGTTGTCTTTAGTGTTTGTGTAAGTGATAATATTGCATTAAAAATTTGACAGTTGTTATAAAAACTAACGACATAAACCTATTTAATGCAACAACAGTAGTGTATCGTAACAAGTGATCCATAATACTTTATCGTAGCTTCCATATTGTTCTCCAAATCTGCAAACTTATCGGTAAGGGACTCGGTCAATACACGTTGTGCGTTAGAATCAATTCTCTTATTTTATTAAATGCAAGATAAATTTAATACGAGCACATATTGCACACGTGTATAACTCGCCATGCCTGCTTTTGTTGCTAATTTTGTTCATACTGCAGGGCATATACCAGGTAGCCTACACACGTCGTCCTCCATTGACGTTGGTTTATCTCGGACATAACAAGCGCCGAAAGGTTTGCCAAACAGAATGGTAAAGGGGACTCCACACCAACACAGAAGCGACGTTACTCAACTTAAGACAATGCTCGAAAACAAACACTTTACAGCTATAAATGGTGCTATAGCTTCTCGGTAGAAAACACGCTTGCTGTAGAAGAGGTTCTGGATTCGCTCATGTGCTCGAGATGTGTTTTTTCTAGAACTGTGATTGTCCATGACCAAAATATTATGCATAAGTGTCAAATCACATTAATAAACTTCAAACGTGAAACGTTAAGATAGCAAAATACTTATTTATTTAATGACGACCAGATTCAGTCGGCTATGCCACCATCATTTGGTCACATCAAATTTTACACGTTAGTAATCTTATTTATAAATGGAGATTAAATAATATGTGCAACATAGCACATAGTCTAAATATAAAAATACAGAAGTTAATAAATTACAGCTTGTAAGATTCGCTGTGATGTTTTAATTTCTGTATTTAGACTAAGTGCTATGTTACACATATTATTTAATCTCCATTTTTAAATAAGATTACCAACGTGTAAAATTTGATGTGACCAGGAGATGGTGGCATTTAGCCCACTTAAACCGGTCGTCATTCAATGAATGAGTATTTTGCGATCTTGGCGTTTCATTTTTAAAGATTATTAATCTGGCAGATCGTCTCCACTACCTGCGATGTCAGGTAATGTCAAAGCATATTAACTATCTTTTCAAGGTGTATCAACATATGACATCTAAATTTATAAAAAATACTCTGCTTGAAACTACGTCGAATAGTTCAAAATGTTAAAATGTTTGTAAATCTATCGGACGAATCTGCGTGGTCATCAATCCTTAGCTTACAAACTACTTAAACCTAGGTAAAGTAACCTAATGACAAACACACACACACCCATGCCCCAGGGAGCACTCGAACCTCCACGGCGAGCAACCACGCGCTCCGCAGAGAGACGCCTTAGACCGCTCGGCTACTCCACGGCGGCCGTTATCGGAATCCAGTATTGGTTGCGACGAAAAGGAATCTATAGGCCGAGGACTAGGAGTTGAGAATTTTGGTTGGAAGGGAAGCATGAGTGGGTAGTGTAATTGATTAAGGCGACCGCTGAACAGAAGCGGGGAAATCCGGGTTCGAATCTCGGTCCAGCGCAAATTACCGACTTTGTCGTTAAATTTATTTAAACCCCCGAAACGGTCGAAATGTTCCGGGATTTTGTTTCCGGTCATTTTACATAATCAAGGGCTTACACCACAGCATCATCAGCAAACAGCCGCAAGTTACAACTTACTCTGTACATCAGATCATTTATATACACAGAAAATAATAGCGGCCCTATCACACTCCCCTGGAGTACACCTGACGATACACTCGTCTCTGATGAACACTCGCCGTCGAGAGCAACGTACTGCGTTCTATTACTTACGAAGACTTCCAGCCAGTCACAATCTTGCTGTGCAACAGAGCGAATTAGTTATAATATGCCTACTGATGCACCTCACACCCAAACCTTCAGATGTCAGACACTCAGATCCGTACCAAACGTTGTATATCGATAGAGTATCAACCGAAACTTCTATATAATTCGTGATTTGTGCTGCCGTCCAGTAGAACGTGCATAAACTATAATAATAAGTAACAGCTAACCTACGGAGTAGAGGAAAAGTGTATCTGTGAGGCGCTATTATGTCCCGCCTCCGTGGGTTAGTTGGTAGAGCATTAGATCGTCGTGCAGAGGCACCTGGGTTCGAGCCCCACCTAGGCCTTTATATTGTTCATTGTTTAAACTACAGTACGTTGGAAATTGTTAAAAGGGGCAACGTGTTCCTCATATGTAAAAGGACTGTTTCGATTTTGTAGCAATGTGTTATTGGCAGTTTACCCTTGCTTCGTTTTGTTTGAAAGTAGCAAATCTGTAGGGTTTATTCATAGTTTCACAGAATAAACAAACATAATCAGAACATATGAATAAAAAAACAACTGCATCACACATACAGCTGTATTAATAGTAATAACAGTAATAACAATAACAAAAATAATAGAAATGTTAATAACGATAAGCATAATTACAGTAATAACACTAGTAATAATGAAAATAATAAATACATAAAGTTCAGGTATGAACACAGACACAACGTGTCGATCATTCAGGAACGAAGGTTTCACAATAATGGTTGAGTACAAAGAAGTGTGTGAAGCAAATTACTTTCGTACACCAAGCATATTTGATGAATCCCACATTTAAACATCCAAGCTGTAGATTGCAGAATGGAAACTTGTGTTGGAAACAGAACTGTGTCGATGTTTCAAATGGTCTGGGCTCATCAACGAGTTTAGCCATTACCCATCTGTGACGATGAGAATTATAGAAATGCGGAGAACACAATTTATTGTATGTAAGCGACTGAAGCTGAACAATATTATTCCATTGCTGAAGACGAACCTCCTCAGAAGAATCCCGAGCAGCATCGGAGATTCTACGACCCATATGCTTGTACATTCTGAAAAAATGAAGATCAAGCGGTTGACACATGGAGGTAGTGTTTGGCGGAATTATGTGTATTGTAATTTTGTCTTCTGGCAGGTTATTCTGTACGTGCAGCTCATGTAGAACACTGGCGTCTTTATGGGGGCCGCAAGAGTCCAGTATCAGCAGATGGTTCTCTCCACTGATTTTTTCTATTACTGCCTCTTGTAGAAATGTCCTGAACAGTTCTTTGGTCATTTTGCCGGAGGAGTGAGAGTGTACGATTACATTGGGTGCCGTGAACTTAGACTGACGTATATGAGCACTCAAAGAATGTGGCTCCTGAAGGACGACAAACAGCTTTGGAGCAAGTTTTCCTGTCAATGAAAGCAATGGAATAGTTGTGTACGTATGGGTTGTCCCGTGAAGGGACTGAACAACTCCTACAATATCTCTAAAACCTCTAACTGCAAGAGTGCGGCCCACAGCCATCTCCTTGTTGAATCCACTTTCGTCAGCATTGTAGTAGGCTGTCATGAGTGCATGAGTTGCCTGTTGCCAGTCCTCTACTGATTTCTGGATGCCGTTTCTGATCTGGTACGTTTTCACTGTAGTAAAAGATTTGACTTTACGGCTTACAATACTGTTTTTACGCTTCCAGCGCAAGACCCAACTGTCACTTGCATGAAAGATTGGGAAATTTAACTGTTTCACTTTTGCTTTTGCCCACAATTTAATGTCAACATCGTAAACACATCTACCCTCCTGGCGACGCTGTTTGAAGGTCTCCGTCACATGCATTGTAATTTGTTTGTACTTCTCTTTCGCAGACATTAATTCTCCACTTTCCCACTGCCGTTTCCAATCATACAACATACACCGTAGAGGACATCTATTGCGAAATCTGTTTTTCATTGCAGACATCGTGCGAAATGCAAATGTTTGGGTTGAGGTCGGTAGCTTTTTGACGTTAAGCCAATATTTAAGCATTTCGGGTTTCTCGTTTGTTGTGTAAAACACTAGGCTTTTCTCCTTTCGTAGTATTTCTTCATTTTCATCACTCGAGTATTCTTCTGGCGACGATATTGAAGAATCCGACTCTGGTTCATGCACCTGGTCACAAAGAAACGATTCCGATCCAGTTGATGTGCGCTCATCAATATTTAAAGTTTCCTCTGTGGTGACGTTCAACATCTTCCACTGATCAATGATGTCTAGCAGGAAAGCTGTACAATTTCTCTCATCTTCACTTATTTGAGTTTTTGTAGGCACACAACCATCGCTACGCAACAGTTCAACGAAAATGTCTATAACGTTCCAGGGGTTCATTTTGTTAAACGGTACTGTCAGCTGCAGCAGTTGTAGTAGCAGTAGCAGTAGCGTGCGGACTGGACTGCAACGTCAGCCCCACTTGACAGTGTGGACAAACGCACAAAATTTTGCCAGCGAAAAAAATTGTATTATGGTATATGTTACCTAAATAATTGATTAAATAATTTTATTCATATTGTTGTATTGGTAACAGTGGCGTAACCAGAGGTGAATTTTTTTGCCGGCCGCGGTGGCCGAGGGGACTGAGGCGCTTCAGTCACGGTCTGCACGGCCACTACGGTCGGGAGTTCGAATCCCCCCTCGGGCATGGATATTTTTGCCGTCCTTAGTCTTAGTTAGTTCATAAGTAGTTTGTTAATTTAGGAACTGATGACCCCGTAGTTAAGTCCGATAGACTATAGAAACATTTGATTTAGAGGTGATTTTTTTTTTTTTTTTTTTTTTTTTTTTCAGTTGATACTCTATCGATATACAACGTTTGGTATGGATCTGAGTAACTGACATCTGAAGGTTTGAGTGTCAGAGATCCATCACTACTTTGGGCACAATATACCTGATATCTCGTGTTGCCGCGGCGGAGCGGTCGAGTGCATTGAGGCGCTATGCTACGATGCGCGAGGCCGTTCCCCGCCGGGGCTTCGAATCCCCTTCGTGCATGGATGTTTGTGCCGTCTTTCGTATAAGCTAGTTCATAATAGTTTGTAGGTTTAGGGATTGATGACCCCGTAGTTAAGTCCCATAAGCTCCACAAACATTTGAACATTTTTTATCTCGTCTTGTTGTGCAACGAGGTGATTGTAATCGCTACCGTCAGTTCATCGTTCCGTCCTGTATCCTGTGATTGCATATCTACGTCACGATTGCTGTACTACGTCAGATACTATTATCGATATCTATGAAGGACAGACCGCATTCCTAATACGCAACTATTTTTCGTAGGGCGAACTTTTGACTGTCGTCGAATGACAGTTTTTGTCTTCTACGTCACATGCTGAAGCTGCTTACGCAAAACAATCGCACGAAAGAACAATGGGCTATTTTTCTATGTCAAAAAATGATTTGAAATTTCCTTATTCTGAATGTTATAACGCTCAATATTCTTACATAACATCTAAAAATGTTCAAATGTTTGTAATTCTATGGGACCAAACTACTTTGGTTTTAAGTCCCTAGAATTACAAACTTCTTAAACTAAGTGAAACTAACCTAAGGACAACACTCACATCCATGCCCGAGGGAAGATTCGAACCCCCGACGCGGGAATTCGAGCGATCCGTAACGTGGCGCTTCAGACCGCTCAACAAGTCCCGCGCGACACGTAACATTTGTTAGTTTCGGTAATTTAAGCTTAAAAAATTTTAAATTTCAAGATTACGTAAAATGATCAAAGACACATTGTTATTAACTAAAACTCTGGTGGCGTCAACATACACGAAGAAGACTACTTGTGGGTTATAAGTGTTCGCGAAATCTACAAAATTCTTCCTTACTTTTTCTTCTTTCAGTTTATGTTTATTTCTTTTTTTGTGTGTTATGGAAATCGCTTTTTCAAATATAATGTAAGAATAGAAAAGATTTTTGTGAAGATCCATAGAAACCTTCCACAAAGTGATGCGTTTATTATATCTTGAATCAAAAAAAGAAAAAAAATACGTTTCGAACGTCAAAACTGAGTTTAATGTAAAATATACCTATATTTGAGATAACTGTTGTTTGTGTGAACAGACTGACTTTAAAGACAAACTATTAGACACCAGAAAGTCTAGGTATGGATTACTTCTCGGATTCAGTCCTCGTTTTTCTGTATTTCACTTTTAAATGAACGCTGTTATTAGTGGCTACTGTGACAGTTATATGGTAAGTGGGCACCTAAGTAGTTCCAGCTCGGATTCAGTTTAATTCGTGTGTATACGAAAATTAATCTTGCGCACTAGTAACGTTCAAAGTATTATTATGCATTTTTCGAATCAATCGTCACAAGAAATTTTATGAAGTTGAATTGGAATTACAGAGGACTGAAGAACGATGAAAATAAGAGGACAACCAATCTGACTTAGGCCCCATCACAAATATTTTCTAAGAAAAAATTACGGTCAAAGTTTTGTAGTGACGAGAAACACACAGTACGTATGGTAGCGTAACGGTAGGGTCGTAACACTAATTTTGCGTTCCATATTTAAATCCAACCCTAAGTTTTATTTCGGTCTTTTCTTGTCGCGGAAGAATGTAATACTGTGAAATAGAATGGAATTATTGACAAATAAGGAAGCATTTCAAAATTTGTAAAAAAATATTTGCTGTCATCAGATGCTCTCTTAAGGCGTTTTTAAGACACAAAACTTTGATGTATCTATCATACACTGAAATACTGCACCACTGATGTAAAAACAAAAACCGACAACAAACCTGGAGGTGAGGAGTACAACACTGCATCAGAAAACTACTTAAAATGCAAGTCGTCGGCTCCCTGGGGGAATCAGCAACTGTTTTATGGTTATGGGGTTTTCAAACCCGGGGTCCCTGAGCTGGGGACTGCGTCGCGCTAACAGTCCTCTATACTGTAAGCTCTGCGCGTGCTTCAGCAACCACCATATGGCGAGTTACGGTGGAACGTTGTTACAGAGCCCAAGGATCTTGGCTTAAGTGCCCATGTCGCGAGGATGGTCAAAACCTCTATAAAACAATCTGCATCTCAAAGTGTACTGCAGGTCGAGGAGATGCATGGTTGTTGAGGTGTGTCGCTAGCAGGCTACCTCTTGGGACCAGCCGCACCTCACTTGTATAAAGCTTATCTAGGCATGTCAGGGACCAATTTTCTATTTGCTCAAGGGCTACAAACGAGTGATGTCAAATGCTGGTGTCGAATGACCATCAACATCTCTGTGCTTGGAAAACTGAGTTTAATGCACAAACATGCGACCCTAATTCCTTCTGTTCTAATGGTACACCATGGGAGGAACGTAGAATTCTAAATCAAGGAGAGACATATGCTCCACAATTATTACTATGTGCTACGACAGATGGTGAATCGTTTACGACAACAAGAGCTTGTATATGGTCCAGGTGAGGGGTAGGAAAAAGGATGGAAGTGGTAGGGCTGGTGCCAAAGACAATTATTGCTTGCGATTACAAAATCTTTATTCAAAGACAATAAACAGACTTAAAAGCTCTCACAGAGTTGACTAAAGGGAAAATAATTAGGGAGGAGTTTATAATCATATTAAAGAAATTACAATTACGAGTCGGCGATGCGGCTGCAGACCTCCTCGCTGTTTACCTGCGGCTAGGACCTCCAGCTCGGCCCAGTACAACACCAACTGCCTCCTCGACTCCGCAGACGTCCTCGATATCGCCCGCCGGAACGCGGCACTAGCGCCGGCCGCGAGGCAACAAACGAAATTAGCAACGTTACCCGCAGTGCAGTAACGAAGAGAAATCGATACGCGCATAACCGGTACTGGCGCCAATAGCCAACCAAAGAGGAGCCGACTCGGCTCACCAGGTAATTACACTACTGGCCATTAAATTGCTACAGCAAGAAGAAATGCAAATGATAAAGGGGTATTCATTGCACATAAATATATTATACTAGAACTGACATGTGATTACATTTTCACGCAATTTGGATGCATAGATCCCAGAACAACCACCTCTGGCCGTAATAAAGATCTTGATACACCTGGGCATTGAGTCAGACAGAGCTTGGAAGAAGGGTACAGGAACAGATGCTCATGCAACTTCAACACGAAACCACAGTTCATCAAGTGGAGTGACTGGCGTATTATAACGAGCCACTTGCTTGGCCACCATTGACCAGACATTTTCATTTGGTGAGAAATCTGGAGAATATGCTGACCACGGCAACAGTTGAACATTTTCCGTATTCAGAAAGGCCCATACAGGACCTGCAACATGCGGTTGTGAACTGTGCTGCTGAAATGTAGGGTTTTGCAGGGATCGAATGAAGGGTAGAGCCACCGGTCGTAACATATCTGAAATGTACCTGCCACTGTTCAAAGTGCCGTCGATGCGAACAAGTGGAGACCGAGGCGTGTAACCAATGCCACCCACACCATCATGCCTGATGATATGCCAGTATGGCGACGACGAATACACGCTTCCAATGTTCCTTCACCGCGATGTCGCCAAACACGGATGCAACCATCATGATGCTGTAAACAGAACCTGGAGACATCCGAAAACGTTTTGCCATTCCTGCATCCAGGTTCGTCGTTGCGTAAACCATCGCGGGGCTCCTGTCTGTGATGCAGCGTCAATGGTAACCACTGCCATAGTATCCGAGTTGATAGTCCATGCTGCTGCAAACGTCGTCGAACTGTTCGTGCAGGTAGTTGTCTTGCAACCCCCATCTCAGGGATCGAGACGTGGCTGCATAATCCGTTACAGCCATGCGGATAAGATGCCTGTCATCTCGACTGCTAGTGATACGAGGCCGTTGGGCTTTAGGACGGCGTTCCGTATTGCCCTCCTGAACCCACCGATTCCATATTCTGCTAACAGTCCTTGGATCGTGACCAACGTGCGCAGCAATGTCGCGATATGATAAACCGCAACCGTGATAGGCTACAATCCGACCTTTATCAAAGTCGGAAACGTGATGGTACGCATTTCTCTTCCTTACACGAAGCATCTCAACAACGTTTCACCAGACAACGTCGGTCAACTTCTGTTTGTGGATGAGAAATCGGTAGGAAACTTTCCCCATGTCAGCACGTTGTAGGTGTCGCCACCGGCGCCAACCTTGTGTGAATGTTCTGAAAAGCTAATCGGTTAAATATCGCGTCGGTAGCACGTCATCTTCGTGGTGTAGCAATTTTAATTGTCAGGAGTGGATATTCCATAGAGATTTCTTGTTGCTGTCAGATGATGAATGAACTTGGAGCGGCGAGGAGTACACTTTAGTACAGTTTATTGGTCGTGTATCTAGGGGTCCGAAGGACAAAAGAGTAGCTACCAGTGCATTTATCTTGGCCTTTGAGGGCGATTGTTTACTTGAGCAGGTCAAGATGACGATTTACTGGTACGATGTTATACCACATGTTACTCCCCCAGCGCAGTGTTTCCAAGTGCTGGAGACACACGCACATGTCATCCCAATTTGATGCCATCTGCATGTGTCGTAGGAGTGCAGACGTCGTCACATCCAAACTTCCCTTGTGCCCCTCCTCCCGTCTGCATTAACTGTGGACAACAAGACTCCTCCTTCCTCACTCGACTGCACAAAAAAAGGGAAGTTACGGCTCATAAGGCACTGGACGGTTTTTCTATTCAGTACGGACTGGCTGGCAAAACAGAATATGACAAGATTCACTCTGTGAGCATTAAATCATCATATGCCAGAACACTGTGTCAACATCGCCATTCCTTGCGACAAGATTACCTCCTATTCAGTCAGTCCTGCTGGTCCCTCAGGCCCAACAGTCTACGCCCGTCTCTTGGTGGTTGGTTGCACTTCTTCTCGTCCTCGTCCCTACTTTGGGAGCAATAACCCCCTAACGCCGAAGACGTCAGTCCCCGCTCCCCGAGACAGAGAAGCGACAGCCGCCTCTGACTCTTCTCGCTAGGAAGAATTCCCCCAGAACCCTTCCTTCAACAGGTTATCCCACTGGCAGAATGGATACTGGTGAGTGGCTGAAAGAGCCAACAACCTGTTTGTAGGGCTACAAGGACATTCTTAATCCCTAAGTCAGTGAAGTCCTGCCAGCAAGAGAATCTGATGAACCAGAGAGGGAAGAAGAAAGGACTCAAGTCCTCTGGGGGCAGAATTACCAAGACACCGAAATCCATGGTCATCGACGCTCAACCTTCGCAACCAGTTACGACATATGGTTTAGTGGTACCTAGTCCACCTTCTATTTATAATGGCTTGCAAGTCAGAAAACGGTATGATTATAAAGTGCAACTCTGGAGATTTCTTCCGCCACTTAGCGTCCATTCAATGTGTAGCCCTACAGGACGTGGCTATCCGGACTACTGCAAAAAGCGGCAAGTCTATAACAGGTGGTGTTTGTGCCTACGTCCTCGCTAGTGTCCCCAGTCTCCCCCCCCCCCCCCCAGGCTTCTCCGTACAGCCCTCGAGGCGTTTATTATATATTGAATCAACAAAAGAAAAAAAATACGTTTCGAACGTCAAAACTGAGTTTAATGTGAAATATACCTATATTTAGAGATAACTGTTGTTTGTGTAAACAGAGTGACTTTAAAGACAAACTATTAGACACCAGAAAGTCTAGGTATGGATTACTTCTCGGATTCAGTCCTCGTTTTTCTGTATTTCACTTTTAAATGAACGTTGTTATTAGTGGCTACTGTGACAGTTATATGGTAAGTGGGCACCTAAGTAGTTGCAGCTCGGATTCAGTTTAATTCGTGTGTATACGTAAATTAATCTTGCGCACTAGTAACGTTCAAAGTATTATTATGCATTTTTCGAATCAATCGTCACAAGAAATTTTATGAAGTTGAATTGGAATTACAGAGGACTGAAGAACGATGAAAATAAGAGGACAACCAATCTGACTTAGGCCCCATCACAAATATTTTCTAAGAAAACATTACGGTCAAAGTTTTGTAGTGACGAGAAACACACAGTACGTATGGTAGCGTAACGGTAGGGTCGTAACACTAATTTTGCGTTCCATATTTAAATCCAACCCTAAGTTTTATTTCGGTCTTTTCTTGTCGCGGAAGAATGTAATACTGTGAAATAGAATGGAATTATTGACAAATAAGGAAGCATTTCAAAATTTGTAAAAAAATATTTGCTGTCATCAGATGCTCTCTTAAGGCGTTTTTAAGACACAAAACTTTGATGTATCTATCATACACTGAAATACTGCACCACTGATGTAAAAACAAAAACCGACAACAAACCTGGAGGTGAGGAGTACAACACTGCATCAGAAAACTACTTAAAATGCAAGTCGTCGGCTCCCTGGGGGAATCAGCAACTGTTTTATGGTTATGGGGTTTTCAAACCCGGGGTCCCTGAGCTGGGGACTGCGTCGCGCTAACAGTCCTCTATACTGTAAGCTCTGCGCGTGCTTCAGCAACCACCATATGGCGAGTTACGGTGGAACGTTGTTACAGAGCCCAAGGATCTTGGCTTAAGTGCCCATGTCGCGAGGATGGTCAAAACCTCTATAAAACAATCTGCATCTCAAAGTGTACTGCAGGTCGAGGAGATGCATGGTTGTTGAGGTGTGTCGCTAGCAGGCTACCTCTTGGGACCAGCCGCACCTCACTTGTATAAAGCTTATCTAGGCATGTCAGGGACCAATTTTCTATTTGCTCAAGGGCTACAAACGAGTGATGTCAAATGCTGGTGTCGAATGACCATCAACATCTCTGTGCTTGGAAAACTGAGTTTAATGCACAAACATGCGACCCTAATTCCTTCTGTTCTAATGGTACACCATGGGAGGAACGTAGAATTCTAAATCAAGGAGAGACATATGCTCCACAATTATTACTATGTGCTACGACAGATGGTGAATCGTTTACGACAACAAGAGCTTGTATATGGTCCAGGTGAGGGGTAGGAAAAAGGATGGAAGTGGTAGGGCTGGTGCCAAAGACAATTATTGCTTGCGATTACAAAATCTTTATTCAAAGACAATAAACAGACTTAAAAGCTCTCACAGAGTTGACTAAAGGGAAAATAATTAGGGAGGAGTTTATAATCATATTAAAGAAATTACAATTACGAGTCGGCGATGCGGCTGCAGACCCCAGAGGCGTGCAGCGGGCCTGAGCTGCTCGCTCGGACTCGTAGCCACGCCTCCCGGGCGGGCCTGGCCACGCGCTGCCCGGCCTGCCGGCACCAGCTCCACCGGACGGCGGCGCGCAGCGCGGGTACCCGACTACCCGCCGAGTGCCGGTCCGCCCGGCCGCCCGTGCCGCTCTGCTGCTAGCAGGGGCACGCGCCCGCCAGCCGCTACACTCTTAGCGGGAAATACACTGTTCCGATATTCACACTGTAAAAACTGTTCACGTTACAAACGAACATCCCACATTGGTTTATTAACTTAGTTTTACCTTAAAATCTTTACTTTCCTTGGAAAAAATAACATGTCTGCTTTTAATTCTGCGTGAATTTTCAGTTTCATAATGCTTTTCACTCGATTCTGAAGAAACTATGAGGTTAAAAAACCGATTTTTGGACATCTGATAGTACAGCAACTTAGCTTTCTAACAAAGCATTCAACTTTTCATTTACAAATCATGTCTTGAAAAAGTTAGATAGCGGGAAGCTTACTAACCGATTTATTTTACAACACTCATTAACGCGAGTGTAATAGAGCTGTCTCAAATAATGAGTAATTGCGAATTAATGAGCAGCATTAGTGCTGCGATAGCAAGTATACGCATTCAGCACGTGTTCGGACAACGATTCTGTGGACATTTCGCAAAATTGTTTGATGTTTCCTTGCTGCTAAGAAAAAATAAGTAAATAAATAAAAATAAGAATAAACGTTCAGTTGCAATCGAGGTCATTAGAAACGATTAACTGGTAGAATGTTAGGAGGTTCAGCTTACGCTTAATCACTCCAAGGGAAGTAAACTAATTACTGTTCCTCGATACAGGCGTGTGGACCATTGTTGTTGTTTTCTTTTATTTTATATTCCTCCTTTTCCCTTTGGCTGGTCGTAGCTGAAACCCCGAGGGAGTCACCACTATTCGAGAGGTGACATTCAAGGTCGCAGTCGCTGGACAGTCTTTCATGTATCTTGAAACACTTGTGATTTTTCCTCACTGACTGAATTGTTAGTGTACTATCAGTTGCGAGGAAAAAAATTGACGTGCGCAGTAATGCACCTGGTAAAAGCAGATCGTACAATTTTGTGGTGCAGAAGCAAAACGGTAGCCGAATCGGCACGCGCCGGAAATATTAAACATGTTGAAAGTCGTTGGCTTCGCGTTAGCCGGCTCCGGCAAATTTGTATGTAGTTTTATACTTTGCTCAGTATTAACTTACACATTGTTTCACTTTAACTTCATATTAAACTATGTGATGGCTCTAACATAAAGAACAAGATTATTCCTTAAATCTCTTCAGTTCCTTGTTGCTAGTAAATCTATGTATTTCATGCATGTGACAAAAAATTATATGCCCTACGATGATGTGATATTTAATTTTGTTCAAGGTTGTCCAACTAATTATCCAGCTAAAATTCTGCCAAGGTAAACAGGAAATTTTTAAAAAGCCAGTAGTTTGCGAACAGGTAATCGTCTGTTATTCTTTTTACGTTTCTAGAAACTGTTGAAGGATGAGGAAGAACGTTTTTGGCACTTGCAGTGGGGTACTGTGCTCCTACCTGTGTCAGTGCCTGTGCGAGGTCTCGAAATCCTTCTCCTGCAACTGCGCTGAAGGGCCGCAAATCTATTGCACACATTCTTACTTATTTCTCCAGCACAAAAGATTTTGCTTACCCTGGAATATTAATACAACCATTCAGATGAGCTTTGCAGCTATTCAGGTGCCGTAACAGCGTAGTGATACTGCCATCACGGAACGACAATAGTTTACGGCAGCCAATACACTCTGTAAATCCCACAGGTTTATTTTCATTACCTACAATCAACATAAAACGCTCCCATATAATGCTGTCTCCAGATAATTTTAAACGCTTGTAGATTCTCTCCGCGAGTTTCCCGGAAACGTCTTTTTTCTCTTCCTCGGATCGTCTATTCCTTGCACGTTGGTACGATCTGTCCTGTTCGCTGTTTATTTCAGACATAACGATCGATAACTTATAAATGGCAATTTAGGTAACATAAAAGGTGCGTGATACCTACGCTGTGAGTATTACAACGTCTTGCTCAGAACTGTCTGCATTCCCCCGCTCGCAGCGCCTTGTGTAGCGCTGTTGCACGGGCCCGACGGGTACCCGCTCGCCCGGCAAGTGTCGGGACTCGACGGCGCATCGCAGCTCGCTCGCTGTGTACAGCGGTGCAGTGGGGCTCGACTACCCTCGGTGCGGGCAGCAGAGCGCAGCGGCCGGGCGCAGGCGAGCTCGGGCGGGTAAATGTGGCGCGCTGTACGGCTCTGCTGCAGACCTCCTCGCTGTTTACCTGCGGCTAGGACCTCCAGCTCGGCCCAGTACAACACCAACTGCCTCCACGACTCCGCAGACGTCCTCGATATCGCCCGCCGGAACGCGGCACTAGCGCCGGCCGCGAGGCAACAAACGAAATTAGCAACGTTACCCGCAGTGCAGTAACGAAGAGAAATCGATACGCGCATAACCGGTACTGGCGCCAATAGCCAACCAAAGAGGAGCCGACTCAGCTCACCAGGTAATTATACTACTGGCCATTAAATTGCTACAGCAAGAAGAAATGCAAATGATAAAGGGGTATTCATTGCACATAAATATATTATACTAGAACTGACATGTGATTACATTTTCACGCAATTTGGATGCATAGATCCCAGAACAACCACCTCTGGCCGTAATAACGATCTTGATACGCCTGGGCATTGAGTCAGACAGAGCTTGGAAGAAGGGTACAGGAACAGATGCTCATGCAACTTCAACACGAAACCACAGTTCATCAAGTGGAGTGACTGGCGTATTATAACGAGCCACTTGCTTGGCCACCATTGACCAGACATTTTCATTTGGTGAGAGATCTGGAGAATATGCTGACCACGGCAACAGTCGAACATTTTCCGTATTCAGAAAGGCCCATACAGGACCTGCAACATGCGGTTGTGAACTGTGCTGCTGAAATGTAGGGTTTTGCAGGGATCGAATGAAGGGTAGAGCCACCGGTCGTAACATATCTGAAATGTACCTGCCACTGTTCAAAGTGCCGTCGATGCGAACAAGAGGTGACCGAGGCGAGTAACCAATGCCACCCACACCATCATGCCGGATGATATGCCAGTATGGCGACGACGAATACACGCTTCCAATGTTCCTTCACCGCGATGTCGCCAAACACGGATGCAACCATCATGATGCTGTAAACAGAACCTGGAGACATCCGAAAACGTTTTGCCATTCCTGCATCCAGGTTCGTCGTTGCGTAAACCATCGCGGGGCTCCTGTCTGTGATGCAGCGTCAATGGTAACCACTGCCATAGTATCCGAGTTGATAGTCCATGCTGCTGCAAACGTCGTCGAACTGTTCGTGCAGGTAGTTGTCTTGCAACCCCCATCTCAGGGATCGAGACGTGGCTGCATAATCCGTTACAGCCATGCGGATAAGATGCCTGTCATCTCGACTGCTAGTGATACGAGGCCGTTGGGCTTTAGGACGGCGTTCCGTATTGCCCTCCTGAACCCACCGATTCCATATTCTGCTAACAGTAATTGGATCGTGACCAACGTGCGCAGCAATGTCGCGATACGATAAACCGCAACCGTGATAGGCTACAATCCGACCTTTATCAAAGTCGGAAACGTGATGGTACGCATTTCTCTTCCTTGCACGAAGCATCTCAACAACGTTTCACCAGGCAACGTCGGTCAACTTCTGTTTGTGGATGAGAAATCGGTAGGAAACTTTCCCCATGTCAGCACGTTGTAGGTGTCGCCACCGGCGCCAACCTTGTGTGAATGTTCTGAAAAGCTAATCGGTTAAATATCGCGTCGGTAGCACGTCATCTTCGTGGTGTAGCAATTTTAATTGTCGGGAGTGGATATTCCATAGAGATTTCTTGTTGCTGTCAGATGATGAATGAACTTGGAGCGGCGAGGAGTACACTTTAGTACAGTTTATTCGTCGTGTATCTAGGGGTCCGAAGGACAAAAGAGTAGCTACCAGTGCATTTATCTTGGCCTTTGAGGGCGATTGTTTACTTGAGAAGGCAAGATGACGATTTACTGGTACGATGTTATACCACATGTTACTCCCCCAGCGCAGTGTTTCCAAGTGCTGGAGACACACGCACATGTCATCCCAATTTGATGCCATCTGCATGTGTCGTAGGAGTGCAGACGTCGTCACATCCAAACTTCCCTTGTGCCCCTCCTCCCGTCTGCATTAACTGTGGACAACAAGACTCCTCCTTCCTCACTCGACTGCACAAAAAAAGGGAAGTTACGGCTCATAAGGCACTGGACGGTTTTTCTATTCAGTACGGACTGGCTGGCAAAACAGAATATGACAAGATTCACTCTGTGAGCATTAAATCATCATATGCCAGAACACTGTGTCAACATCGCCATTCCTTGCGACAAGATTACCTCCTATTCAGTCAGTCCTGCTGGTCCCTCAGGCCCAACAGTCTACGCCCGTCTCTTGGTGGTTGGTTGCACTTCTTCTCGTCCTCGTCCCTACTTTGGGAGCAATAACCCCCTAACGCCGAAGACGTCAGTCCCCGCCCCCCGAGACAGAGAAGCGACAGCCGCCTCTGACTCTTCTCGCTAGGAAGAATTCCCCCAGAACCCTTCCTTCAACAGGTTATCCCACTGGCAGAATGGATACTGGTGAGTGGCTGAAAGAGCCAACAACCTGTTTGTAGGGCTACAAGGTCATTCTTAATCCCTAAGTCAGTGAAGTCCTCCCAGCAAGAGAATCTGATGAACCAGAGAGGGAAGAAGAAAGGACTCAAGTCCTCTGGGGGCAGAATTACCAAGACACCGAAATCCATGGTCATCGACGCTCAACCTTCACAACCAGTTACGACATATGGTTTAGTGGTACCTAGTCCACCTTCTATTTAATAATGTCTTGCAAGTCAGAAAACGGTATGATTATAAAGTGCAACTCTGGAGATTTCTTCCGCCACTTAGCGTCCATTCAATGTGTAGCCGTACAGGACGTGGCTATCCGGACTACTTCAAAAAGCGGCAAGTCTATAACAGGTGGTGTTTGTGCCTACGTCCTCGCTAGTGTCCCCAGTCTCCCCCCCCCCCCCCCAGGTTTCTCCGCACAGCCCTCGAGGCATTTATTATATCTTGAATCAAAAAAAGAAAAAAAAATACGTTTCGAACGTCAAAACTGAGTTTAATATAAAATATACTTATATTTAGAGATAACTGTTGTTTGTGTGAACGGACTGACTTTAAAGACAAACTATTAGACACCAGAAAGTCTAGGTATGGATTACTTCTCGGATTCAGTCCTCGTTTTTCTGTATTTCACTTTTAAATGAACGCTGTTATTAGTGGCTACTGTGACAGTTATGTGGTAAGTGGGCACCTAAGTAGTTCCAGCTCGGATTCAGTTTAATTCGTGTGTATACGTAAATTAATCTTGCGCACTAGTAACGTTCAAAGTATTATTATGCATTTTTCGAATCAATCGTCACAAGAAATTTTATCAGGTTGAATTGGAATTACAGAGGACTAAAGATCGATGAAAATAAGAGGACAACCAATCTGACTTAGGCCCCATCACAAATATTTTCTAAGAAAAAATTACGGTCAAAGTTTTGTAGTGACGAGAAACACACAGTACGTATGGTAGCGTAACGGTAGGGTCGTAACACTAATTTTGCGTTCCATATTTAAATCCAACCCTAAGTTTTATTTCGGTCTTTTCTTGTCGCGGAAGAATGTAATACTGTGAAATAGAATGGAATTATTGACAAATAAGGAAGCATTTCAAAATTTGTAAAAAAATATTTGCTTTCATCAGATGCTCCCTTAACGCGTTTTTAAGACACAAAACTTTGATGTATCTATCATACACTGAAATACTGCACCACTGATGTAAAAACAAAAACCGACAACAAATCTGGATGTGAGGAGTACAACACTGCATCAGAAAACTACTTAAAATGCAAGTCGTCGGCTCCCTGGGGGAATCAGCAACTGTTTTATGGTTATGGGGTTTTCAAACCCGGGGTCCCTGAGCTGGGGACTGCGTCGCGCTAACAGTCCTCTATACTGTAAGCTCTGCGCGTGCTTCAGCAACTACCATATGGCGAGTTACGGTGGAACGTTGTTACAGAGCCCAAGGATCTTGGCTTAAGTGCCCATGTCGCGAGGATGGTCAAAACCTCTATAAAACAATCTGCATCTCAAAGTGTACTGCAGGTCGAGGAGATGCATGGTTGTTGAGGTGTGTCGCTAGCAGGCTACCTCTTGGGACCAGCCGCACCTCACTTGTATAAAGCTTATCTAGGCATGTCAGGGACCAATTTTCTATTTGCTCAAGGGCTACAAACGAGTGATGTCAAATGCTGGTGTCGAATGACCATCAACATCTCTGTGCTTGGAAAACTGAGTTTAATGCACAAACATGCGACCCTAATTCCTTCCGTTCTAATGGTACACCATGGGAGGAACGTAGAATTCTAAATCAAGGAGAGACATGTGCTCCACAATTATTACTATGTGCTACGACAGATGGTGAATCGTTTACGACAACAAGAGCTTGTATATGGTCCAGGTGAGGGGTAGGAAAAAGGATGGAAGTGGTAGGGCTGGTGCCAAAGACAATTATTGCTTGCGATTACAAAATCTTTATTCAAAGACAATAAACAGACTTAAAAGCTCTCACAGAGTTGACTAAAGGGAAAATAATTAGGGAGGAGTTTATAATCATATTAAAGAAATTACAATTACGAGTCGGCGATGCGGCTGCAGACCTCCTCGCTGTTTACCTGCGGCTAGGACCTCCAGCTCGGCCCAGTACAACACCAACTGCCTCCTCGACTCCGCAGACGTCCTCGATATCGCCCGCCGGAACGCGGCACTAGCGCCGGCCGCGAGGCAACAAACGAAATTAGCAACGTTACCCGCGGTGCAGTAACGAAGAGAAATCGATACGCGCATAACCGGTACTGGCGCCAATAGCCAACCAAAGAGGAGCCGACTCGGCTCACCAAGTAATTACACCACTGGCTATTAAATTGCTACAGCAAGAAGAAATGCAAATGATAAAGGGGTATTCATTGCACATAAATATATTATACTAGAACTGACATGTGATTACATTTTCACGCAATTTGGATGCATAGATCCCAGAACAACCACCTCTGGCCGTAATAACGATCTTGATACGCCTGGGCATTGAGTCAGACAGAGCTTGGAAGAAGGGTACAGGAACAGATGCTCATGCAACTTCAACACGAAACCACAGTTCATCAAGTGGAGTGACTGGCGTATTATAACGAGCCACTTGCTTGGCCACCATTGACCAGACATTTTCATTTGGTGAGAGATCTGGAGAATATGCTGACCACGGCAACAGTCGAACATTTTCCGTATTCAGAAAGTCCCATACAGGACCTGCAACATGCGGTTGTGAACTGTGCTGCTGAAATGTAGAGTTTTGCAGGGATCGAATGAAGGGTAGAGCCACAGGTCGTAACATATCTGAAATGTACCTGCCACTGTTCAAAGTGCCGTCGATGCGAACAAGAGGTGACCGAGGCGTGTAACCAATGCCTCCCACACCATCATGCCTGATGATATGCCAGTATGGCGACGACGAATACACGCTTCCAATGTTCCTTCACCGCGATGTCGCCAAACACGGATGCAACCATCATGATGCTGTAAACAGAACCTGGAGACATCCGAAAACGTTTTGCCATTCCTGCATCCAGGTTCGTCGTTGCGTAAACCATCGCGGGGCTCCTGTCTGTGATGCAGCGTCAATGGTAACCACTGCCATAGTATCCGAGTTGATAGTCCATGCTGCTGCAAACGTCGTCGAACTGTTCGTGCAGATAGTTGTCTTGCAATCCCCATCTCAGGGATCGAGACGTGGCTGCATAATCCGTTACAGCCATGCGGATAAGATGCCTGTCATCTCGACTGCTAGTGATACGAGGCCGTTGGGCTTTAGGACGGCGCTCCGTATTGCCCTCCTGAACCCACCGATTCCATATTCTGCTAACAGTCCTTGGATCGTGACCAACGTGCGCAGCAATGTCGCGATACGATAAACCGCAACCGTGATAGGCTACAATCCGACCTTTATCAAAGTCGGAAACGTGATGGTACGCATTTCTCTTCCTTACACGAAGCATCTCAACAACGTTTCACCAGGCAACGTCGGTCAACTTCTGTTTGTGGATGAGAAATCGGTAGGAAACTTTCCCCATGTCAGCACGTTGTAGGTGTCGCCACCGGCGCCAACCTTGTGTGAATGTTCTGAAAAGCTAATCGGTTAAATATCGCGTCGGTAGCACGTCATCTTCGTGGTGTAGCAATTTTAATTGTCAGGAGTGGATATTCCATAGAGATTTCTTGTTGCTGTCAGATAATGAATGAACTTGGAGCGGCGAGGAGTACACTTTAGTACAGTTTATTCGTCGTGTATCTAGGGGTCCGAAGGACAAAAGAGTAGCTACCAGTGCATTTATCTTGGCCTTTGAGGGCGATTGTTTACTTGAGCAGGTCAAGATGACGATTTACTGGTACGATGTTATACCACATGTTACTCCCCCAGCGCAGTGTTTCCAAGTGCTGGAGACACACGCACATGTCATCCCAATTTGATGCCATCTGCATGTGTCGTAGGAGTGCAGACGTCGTCACATCCAAACTTCCCTTGTGCCCCTCCTCCCGTCTGCATTAACTGTGGACAACAAGACTCCTCCTTCCTCACTCGACTGCACAAAAAAAGGGAAGTTACGGCTCATAAGGCACTGGACGGTTTTTCTATTCAGAATATGATAAGATTCACTCTGTGAGCATTAAATCATCATATGCCAGAACACTGTGTCAACATCGCCATTCCTTGCGACAAGATTACCTCCTATTCAGTCAGTCCTGCTGGTCCCTCAGGCCCAACAGTCTACGCCCGTCTCTTGGTGGTTGGTTGCACTTCTTCTCGTCCTCGTCCCTACTTTGGGAGCAATAACCCCCTAACGCCGAAGACGTCAGTCCCCGCCCCCCGAGACAGAGAAGCGACAGCCGCCTCTGACTCTTCTCGCTAGGAAGAATTCCCCCAGAACCCTTCCTTCAACAGGTTATCCCACTGGCAGAATGGATACTGGTGAGTGGCTGAAACAGCCACCAACTGCTGTTTGTAGGGCTACAAGGACATTCTTAATCCCTAAGTCAGTGAAGTCGTGCCAGCAAGAGAATCTGATGAACCAGAGAGGGAAGAAGAAAGGACTCAAGTCCTCTGGGGGCAGAATTACCAAGACACCGAAATCCATGGTCATCGACGCTCAACCTTCGCAACCAGTTACGACATATGGTTTAGTGGTACCTAGTCCACCTTCTATTTATAATGTCTTGCAAGTCAGAAAACGGTATGATTATAAAGTGCAACTCTGGAGATTTCTTCCGCCACTTAGCGTCCATTCAATGTGTAGCCCTACAGGACGTGGCTATCCGGACTACTGCAAAAAGCGGCAAGTCTATAACAGGTGGTGTTTGTGCCTACGTCCTCGCTAGTGTCCCCAGTCTCCCCCCCCCCCCCAGGCTTCTCCGCACAGCCCTCGAGGCAGTGGCTGTCAGTATCAAGGCAAAGCAGGACATAACTGAAATTATTTATTGTCTGATTATCAGTCAACTGTTGCAACTGATTTTTACATTTGCCTGTTTCAGTCATTCAGGATCATCTTCAGAATCTTCTTAGTTGCGTCTGCAACCCATTTCGTCTATGTTATGATAATTACTATAGTACTATATTGTTCTGCTTACCTCTCCCCGATTGAGGTTGCGTCGCATACTGACCTTGCTGCTTTGGTCGCCCAGCGTCCCCGTCATTTCTCCTTTTGGGGGAACTGAATGCCCATAATCCTTTGTGCTGGGGATACCATTGTCAAATCCTCCTATTCCGGCCGCGTACGACTCGCAGCAAAAATGGTTGCTTGTATGCCTCTCTATGGGACCTATCTCTCTTATTTATGTGGAAGCAATATGTAGGTCGACTCTTAATCCTGAAGATATGGAGGTTCAGCAACCCACTGCGGCCATTGTTTCGCACGAGTTCAGTGACTTCTCGAATCTTGGATGCCTCCTCTGCGATTCCACAGGCAACAGCTACTAGCATCATACTTTGCTCGTGTCCATGCCTCGCTCCACCAAATCGCAGTCTTCCTTTTTTAGCTGCTGTTCTATCCTCCCTTCCAAGGCGGTCCAGGTCGGCTCTCCTGATGTCTATCCGAGTTCGTTCCCTTGATTCATCGCTCGAGTCCATCCTCATCCCTCCATTGTCCTTTCCATACGCCTCTTTGCTCCATTCTTCGCTTGCGACTTTGTCTGGATTTGTCCTGCGAATCAAACGCCTCAATTTCCCCAACAGATCTCCGTCGCCAGTTTCTGGCACTTTTCGTTTCGTTCCGTGACAAAAAATTGTGTATACCGACCGTTCTTTGGTATATGCCCGCATTGTATATACCTATGTCTACAGTGACCACATCTAACAGCCTCGTGGGAGTACTGTTTCTTCAACGGATCTGGTCGCTGTTTTTCATTTCAACATCTCATAGACTGCCCCAGGAGGTTATTTTTTACCTTTGGTGACTCCCTGAGTGGCTTGTAAACCCTCGACCAGTGATTCCCTCTCCTTCCTTTGGGGCGATCTATTCATGATTCTCTCTTCAGCCTCGGCAAGTCTGGCCGTTCAGTGGTCTCCGTTTATACCCTGAACGAATGCATCGATCAGCTGGTCCAAGCAGGTCACTACCTCACAGCCCCTGGAGATTGTTCTTCCAGAAAAAGATATCCGAGTGGATTCTGGAGTTCAGAATGGTCTGACTCGAACACGTCGTACAAGATCCGTATGGTCAAGTTCTCTACGGTTGGAAATGTCCTCCCCGAGGGCCTCTCGTAGGGACTCAGTTGTTCTTTGACGCCTACTTATTGGCCAAACGCGGTTTAACAGACGCCGGCCGTGGGGGTCGAGGGGACTGAGGCACGTCAGTCACTGTCTGCATGGCCACTACGGTCGGGGGTTCGAATCCCCCCTCGAGCATGGATGTTTGTACCGTCCTTAGTGTTAGTTAGTTCATAAGTAGTTTGTAAGTTTAGGGACTGATGACCCCGTAGTTAAGTCCCATAAGCTATACAAACATTTGAATTTGTTTAACAGGCAATCATACTCTTCGAACAGAGGACCCGCCAAAGTGTAGCTGTGGCACTCTGTTGACAGTCAGCCACATGCTGCTGGACTGTCCCTTTTATCACCATTGCAGCAGTCTTTCACTCCACTTGCTGGGCCAACTTTAATTCTTGCAGACGATGCCTCTATGGCAGACTGTGTTTTACGTTTTATCCCAACAGGAGTACTTAAAGGTACTCACCCTTCCGACAATTTTAATATGTTTCCAACTTTTGCATTGTCTGTCCTGCTTCTGAACGGAGGATTTTCCGTTTGTACAGAGCGCCTGGCTCATCCTTTTATTATCCTTGGATCAGCCAGCCACGATTTCCTTGTCCTAATGTTTTATTTCAGTTAACCATTTGGGTTAGTCCTCCTGTGTTTCCCTATGTGTTGACAGAGTAGTGTTCATTGTTGCTATATACACCTCGTGTGTTCCCATCTGGGTGATGAGCGTTAGATTATCGCTATGTTTTGTCTCTTCAATGATGTCTTAGTTAGTAAGACCCTGTTGTTTAGTCCCCATCAAAATCCCAATGCTACATTCACAAATCCTTTATGTCTATGAATGTGTCCTAGCAATCGATCCCCTCTTTTAGTCAAGGTATACCAGAAATTCCTCCCCCCCCCCCCATTCTGTTTAGTACCTTCATTAGTTACACGATGAACCCACCTAATCTTCACAATTCGTCTGCGGCACGACATTTCAAAAGCCTCTATCCTCTTTCTGTCTGAACTATTTATCGTACTAGTTTCACTCCCATACAAGGCAACACTCCACACAAATGCCTTCAGAAAGGACTTCCTTATGCTTAAATTAATATTCGATCTTAACAAATTCTCTTTTTCAAAAACTCTTTTCTTCCCATTGTCATTCTGCATTCTATATACTCTGTACTGTAGGCACAATGTGTTACTTCACCGCCCAACTAACAAAACTCATCTACCACATTTATGGTTTCGTTACCTACCCAAATTCATTCAGCATCGCCTGATTTTCTTAGACTGCACTCCATTACCGTTGTTTTGCTCTTGTTAATGATCATCTTATATGTCCCTTTCAACACACTGTCCATTACTTTCAACTACTCTTCCAACTAGTACTTTAAGTTCATTATATGGTAATAGTTTCCACACCCAATATAGATACCCTAGAGCAATCTGATTTTGATATTATTTATAACACAATAGGAAATGCATTTTACACTTAGCTGACATGTAAGATTTATTTATTATGCAACTAGTTTCGGGAATATTCCAACATCACGGCATTTAAAATTACATAAACAGTTCTGTTTCATACATTTCCGGAATCAATTCAGATGTTCAAATGTTTGTTAAGCTTGAGGGACTTAACTGCGGGGTAATCAGTCCCTAAACTTACAAACTACTTATGAATTACATTTCACTGAAGACGGCACAAACATCCGTGCCCGAAGGGGAGATTCAAACCCCCGACGGGGAGCGGCCTCGCCCTGAATCAATTAAAGATGTCGTCTTATCCTTAAAAAAGAGTCTCTTGTCATACTGATAAATAAAATCATTACTCATAATTTCCTCACGTTTACTGCTGTCGACAATCGCCACATACAAATGTATATAACACAATAAACTAAACTGGGTCCTTATGTTTAATTATGTAGGGTTATTTAATAATATTTATTATTTTGTGATTTATTTGAGTTTTTTGTGTTGAACTTATCTTCTGTATTCGATTTATAAATGAATTTTCCGTGTTCAAAATAAAATAAATTACTTTTCACGATTAAATAAAATCTACATCCTTTTGAAACCCATAACTTTATTTATGAAACAAGCATGACAATACGGTACTCCTTCTGATGATTAAGAATGGAAAATTAGTTTTTAGAAACTAAATTAACACCTATTCAGTGTTACGATATCAGTTTTCGAAAATATTTCTCAGAAGGTCAGGTAGACAGAGAGCAACCGCGGAAGATTCTCCACTGAGAGAGTCCACTCCTGCAATGTGTTGCTAATCTTCATTGCATGTTCCGTCAAGGGGCCGTCTGACAATAAGACCGACAAATTAGGAAAATCCACAGCTCAATAGTCACCTCTCCCTCTAATAAGAACTTCCGCTAAAGTGGAGCATAAGTAAAGTGTGACTAATGCGAGCGAATATCTCAGGAGGATGTTCGATTTATCTGCGCGTTGCGTGCCGGGGAGCATTCGCCAAGGCAGTCACGCCACTGGCCACCGGCCTCTGCACGGAAACACAGCCGCCGCTGTAGGCCATTAGCCCCCTTAAAGCGAAATGAAAGCAAATGGAGGCGGCGCGGCGCGGGGACGGAAGGCAGCGCGTCATATATCCTCCTGACACGTGACGCAGCTTTTGATCTCACTCTGTTTTCCACTAGGCAAGAAACAAAACTGTGCGTCCTGCACACATAAAAAATTATTATCACCACCTAACACACGTTCCCACTGGGTGACTCAAATTCGCAGTGCACCCTGTAACGTACCGGGTCGTAGATCGTTGGTTCTTGAAGTTCACGTAGATCGGAGCTGTCGGTAATGTCTGACTGAAATTCTATGGGACAAAACTAGTCTGCTACAAATAATGGCCGCGGTGGATTAGCCGAGCGGTCTAAAGCTCGGTTGCTCGCCGTGGAGGTTCGAGTCCTGCAAATGCAAATGTTTGTAATTCTATCGGACCAAACAGCGTGGTCATCAGTCCGTAGCTTACAAACTACTTAAACCTAGATAAACTAACCTAAGGACAACACACACACACACATACCCCAGGGAGGACTCGAACCTCCACGCTTTAGACCGCTCGGCTACTCCACCGCGGCGGTTCGAGTCCTCCCTGGGGCATGGGTGTGTGTGTTGTCCTTAGGTTACTTTACCTAGGTTTAAATAGTTTGTAAGCTACGGACTGACGACCACGCAGTCGCAGTTTGGTCCGATATATATATATATATATATATATATATATATATATATATATATATATATATATATATATATATATATATTTACTATTAATGTAGGCAACACGTAGAACTGCCATTGACACTTTCATAGTTCATTAGCGCCCAGTTGCTCTCATTTATGGCCAGCGTACAAGTCTCATCAATTACACCCAGTACGTACGTTCCACAAGCCAATAATACAAATTTACACAGTTCGTGTGTGGAATACTAAGGTCCAAGGTATATATTCTGGCACGGAAGAATTTAGCTTTAATCATAACGGTAGAAACATTTTCCACACGAATAACACTGACGAACTTTTACATAATTGGTCACATTAGACTCCCTACTAACGTGCATTGTGGCTCAGATCGAGGATGAAACAATACTCCCCTACATGGTACGAAAGCATCCTATTTATATCATCCATACAATTACACTGAAAATTATGTACATTAAATTAATTGTGATGGAAAAGTTAAAAATTACATTAAACTGGGCATAGTAAAAGGTACCGTAAATAATACTGAGTAAATTGATATATAAATCTCAGTTATCATAATGGTGTTTCATTTACGTATTTGATTAAATAGGTTGGTCAACAATAGGCTACTTTCGTAATCAAAGATAATTATACAGAAACTAAGGAGGGCAAAGCTTTCATAACAATTGTGAACATAATAATACCTAGTTTAATGTTGTGAGAAAAGAATTTAATTACTTTTAACAGAGATACTATTTAGCCTAATATATGAGCTATAACAAACGCCTCTTACACCAACTAATTAACAATTGATATTTAAACAAACTTCTGCGACGCCAAGCAATATAAAATGACTTCAGATAGTTACGTTATAAAATAGAATAACGAAAGTTTTGGAAAAGAAAATGATAAAGACTACTTACATTCATACATATTACTATAAAACAGTGGTATCGGAGGTTTAGTAATACAAGCAGATGGGAATAAATCCAAACATGCTTCGTTACAACCCATTTATTAAAAAAAAAAAAAAAAAAAACTGGTCTATAGCTTGCGGTAGGCACCGAACATAGGCGACATCTCGAAGTCGGCTATCTTAAATGTGTGACATCACAACATGCTCGCGACAAGAATATTACATAATGCCATATTATGGGATAAATTCCGATATTAAGTTACTACCACTCCTCTCTGAGCTAGTCATGTATTCCGATGGAGATAGTGAGTGAAAGTGGCAGTTTATTACGAATATACTGGCAGAGATTTGGGTTGAAAGCAATTGTAATACACCGTGTTAAAGTGATTATCATGTGTCTTTTCAGAAATACACACACAAATCTACAACTGTTAAACTACATTTCCACTTAGCTTCAAAGATTTTTAGGCACTTGTCATAGCGTGGTACAAGTTTTTCTATGCCTTCTTCATGGAAGGGTGCATCCTGTAACCATGTGGTAACATGTTCTTTCAGTTCGTCATCTTTGTTGGAGTGATGACCACCAAGGACGGATTTTAGGTGTAGGAAGAGATTAAAGTCGCTAGCAGCGAGGTCCGGGCTTTACTGAGGATTATAAAACATGTCCCAGGGAAATTCCCATAAGAGTAGTTTGCTCATATTCGCCGTGTGAGGTCGAGCATTATTGTGGAAAAAACAACTGATTTTGACTGTAATCTTCTGCGCTTGTTCTGTACTGTGCGGCGCAATTTCTTAATGGTCTCGCAGTAAACATGTGCATTGATTGTTGTGGTAAGATATCAATGAGAAAAATACCTTTTCTGTCCTAAAAAACGGTGCACATGACTTTCAGAGGTGTTAAGATTTGCATAGGCTCAACCTAATTTGGGGATAAAGTGTGCCTCCATTCCATTGATTGCCGTTTTGTTTCAGAGGTGTAGCACGATACCCAAGTTTCATCCCTCGTAACTAACCGAGAAATAAACCCATCGCCTTCTTCATTGTAGCGTGTCAAAATCTGAAGTGCACTGCCCATCCGTTGTCTTTTATGTTGTTCAGTAAACATTTTGGGAACCCAATGTGAGCAAAGTTTTCGAAATTTCAATTTTTCACTATCAATTTTATGAATTAGCGATCGTGAGATTTTCAGAACCTCCATAGCAAGGGCACTTAGTGTAAACGTACGTTTGTGCTTAATCTTCAATTGTGTGAACCAGTTCATCAGTAAACACAGACGGGCATCCACTTCGGTTTGCATTGTTCACTTGATCAAGTCCTTCACTGAATAGTCTAACCATTGAATCACTCGTAGCATTTTGTCCGTAAACCTCGCAGATTTGCCGATGAATTTCCTTTGGTTTAACTTCTTTGCACTTAGAAAACGAATCACAGATCATATCAAACACGCGGCGACATTTTAAATTACGACTGACATTACAAAGAAGCTCTACAAAGCACACATCGGCAGCAGCGATCTGAAAATGGCGTAATGTCTTCTACATCTACATACATAGTCTGCAATCCACCGTAAGGTGCGTGGCGGGGGGTACACTGTACCATTACTAGGCATTTCCTTTTTTATCCACTCCCAAATAGAAAGAGGAAAAAAAGAATGCCTATATGCCTCCGTACGATCCCTAATTTCTCTTATATTGGTTTTGTGATTAATACGCGAAATATACGTAGGCGGCAGCAAGATCGTACTACACTCAGCTTCAAATTCCGATCCTCTAAATTTCCCCAACAGAAATTCACGAAAAGAACGTCGCCTTTCCTCCAGCGATCCCGAATCGAGTTGTCGGAGCATTTCCGTGACACTCGCGCATTGGTCGAACCTACCAGTAACAAACCTAGCTGCTCGCCTCTAAACTGCTTCTACGTCTTCCTTTAAACTGATCTGCTGCGGGTCCCAAACACTTGATAAATACTCCAGACGTGGTCGTACAAACATTTTATACGCGGTCTCCTTCACAGATGAAGTACATCTTCCCAAAATTCTCTCAATAAACCGAAGTCGGCTGTCCGCCTTACTCACAACTGTTCTTACATGTTCGTTCCATTTCATATCGCTCTGAAATGTTACGCTTAGATATTTGAACGACGCGACCGCATCAAGAAGCTCACTACTGATGCTTGAGTCAGAGTAATTACCGACCACGAATGCTCGGATCGTAGCGCTGTCGCGGATAGAAATAGAAACAGAACTTACTTTGCGAACGACCCACGTATAAACATATATGAATTAATATTAATTTACGAATATTCTTTGCTAACTGGATTATCCACAAAGAACTTCTCTGAGTGGGACTGGAAGTATAATCTGTGACTATTCGTATTACGTATGAAACTTAAATTAATGACAAGATAGTTTCGATTGTCACATTTTGAAGGTAAGAATTTATTTAATTCAGTGTTAGACAATGCTAGAAGTGTTTTCTGAATTGAGAAACAATGACAATATTAAATCAAGAATATTAAATCGAAGGAAGACACCCTTCCATCAAGTGACAGTGTTTTAGTAGTGGCTTTAACTGAACATTTAGGGTGAATACGTCTATGCAGCTATTGGACTAAGACTTGATATTACGTTCAGGTTTGTGCAATTAAAAATAACTGATACGAGATTTGCACAAACTCCACTCCGTTATTATTGCTACAAATAATAAATTCCAGGATAGACTATGTTAAGCAAATGCATCAGTGATAATAAATTTTCTGAGATTCTTAGTATGTAAATTTTATAACTATTCTTCCTTTAAATGTCGGAGTGAGCCGTGATGTGAATTAGAACATGCAAATTTGTGCAACCTTCAATGCACTGTTCTGTTATGAAAACTGTGTAAATAGATTCCTCGAGCTACAATCCCACATAAAAATATTTCTCATGCTCTTCTGATGAAACTGCCCAGTGAAAGAGCATCTGAAAAAGTTATAAAGAACCAGAAATAATTATAAATAAAATCATCGCCCGAGTTAACGCTGTATCACGTCACGTCAGTAACTGACAACATCAAGAATAGTTATAAAAATCAACTTTTTATTGTCAATAATGGAGGATAGCTAACAACTCACCGTAAAGAGTTTCGCTGAGCTGCTCACAGAAGCGAAAACAGATAATCGCATTCACACAGCTTAAATTTTCGGCCATGGTCTTCGTTGGAAAAAAGAAAAAAAGAAAAGAAAAAAAAACCATACCTGCCCGCAATCATTCAGACAACTATACACACACAACTATCATGTCTGACCACTCCAGCGACATCTAGACTGTAGTTTGTGAGTGAGGTGAGGAGTGGAGGGGGAAGGATGCTGGGTAAAGGTGGGGATGGTAAGTTCCGCATTGCATGATAAATTTTAAATGCGGGAATTTGAAGTGCCGCAATGAATACAGCGAAGGGAAAGGGCCGGAAAGAATAAGATGGAGTGTAAAGGAGTGTGGGGATGGAATGGGAGGACTGGAAATGATAAGAATAAAAAGGAAAAATAACAATAGGAAAAAAGGAAAAATAATGTTAGGAAAAAAGGAAAAAATAAGTTAGGAGGAAGAAGGAAAAAAATATATAAATATAAAGTAATTAATTAAGGGGCTACCGTGATGATACACAGTTGTAAGGAAGACGTGTTATATAAGATAATGGGCGAGGAAGAAAGAGGGAGGAGGGGGGAAGATGTTAGGCATAGAGTGCAGGGATGGGAACGTATCTTAGGTTGAGGCCAGGATGGTTGTGGGACCGTACAATGTGTTAAAAGGACAACTCCCATCTGCGCAGTTCAGAAGAGCTGGTGGTGGAGAGGAGTGAAGCAGCCATTGAAATCCAGAGTGCTGTGCTCAACTAAATGCTGTGCCACAGGATGTCTTTTTTTTTCACAATTTGGCGGTGGCCATTCATACTGATGGACAGTTGGTTTGTCCTCATCACTTCTCATATGGAAGTGCTATCGTGTGATATATCAGATAACAACATTCATTCCTGTAAAAAGATACGACTGAACAGTTATGGTTCAAAAGTTACAACACGCTTTGTTTAGAGGTACTGACTGGACTATTTGCCATAAAGAAGAGTCATTTATTGTGTTCAGCATGCTGTCCCTCTTGGTTAACACTAGAACGCCCAGCTTAGATCTACCTCCTGGAACGCCAAATGGAGGTCAATTGACCATTACGTTTTTTATCATATTTTAAAATGCTTTATTTTAGAAAATGTAAAGATATTTCGTATTTATTGTCATTAATATTGATTTTACTGTTGTTACGTGGGTAATAATATTAATGTAGGTACATTCTTATTTGAAATTGATAAATTAATTTTTAATCTATACCGTACAAAAATAAGTCACACCATACTATTGATACATGAAATTGCTTAAATTTTCAATATTTCTGTTTTAAAAGATATAACGGTAGTTGAAAAATGTTGTTTCCACGGGAGTACTTAATTATAAGTACTGCTTCACTAGGCTACTCACATGCACATTTTGCATATCCGCTTACTTAGAGACGAATCACATGCAGATTTTTGAGATATGAAGCACATGTCTCTAGTTTTGTTTTTGTTGCACAATCCAACTTGAGAAGTTTTTCGTTTCGTTACATTAGATGTTTGTTCCTCTCTGTCAGCAGTTATACTAGATGAAGTCTGGAGTTGCTGCGTGCGAGAACTTCTCAAAAGTCCCCCCTCCCCTCACGAAAAAAAAACGCGTAAAAGCCACTATAGGCAACAATGTATGAAACTGATCATTGTTGGCTAACAAAAGCGTCAAATAAACCGGATAAATTGCATATTCGTGAGAAGCGGTCAGTAGACCGCCACTGGGAACCAATGGTAAATGTGTAAAAATCTTAAAAATTTGCAGTTACAAATCAAAATTATTATGGTAACTTAAACATCGTCTAAAACTATTAAAAGTCAGAAAATCAAAAGAACATTGCATTTTAAAAACTGAAGATATTCCCATCCTAAACTGACAAAGGGTCATTTGACGCCCACCAGGCGTTCTAGTGTTCGCACATTTGAAGGCGCTGAACCCAATCGTCGTGCTCTCGCAGAATTATTTCCGCAGAAATGCTGACCTCATTAGGGTCATTACATTTCAAATCGGACAGCAGGAAACCTTGTATTTCTTGTGTGCTTTCATTTTTATGTTATAGAAACTAGACGTTAAGTTAATATCTTTGACAAGCGATAAGCTTCAGTTTATTTTTTTAGTACCGAAAGTAACGTAATTTCATGAACTCACGCGATTACGACACTCACAGATCGGAAACTATTATAATTTTCAATTTACAAATTGAATGAAGGCACTATTGCACAGATTCATTTTTTATTTATGTGGCATTTTTATAGAATTTACATTTCGTGTCGTATTTTCTCTATACGTTGCAATTTAAATGAAATAAAACGTGTACCAAATTTGCATGCCGCCAGCTACTCAGTACAGAAACAGTCTGTTCTGAAGACCTTGATACATAGAGACGAAACCGTGTAAGATGCTGAAAACCTGTCATACGAAGTTAGCCAGACGAAGTGCGTGTCTGGCTACACCTGAACGTGAACAGAACCTAAGAGTCTGCCACAAAGGAAAGTGGTTGTAAAAATCATCAGAATCTTTTGAGACACTCCTTTGTCTATATTTAGAAGCTATAAATTGTAATAGTTTAAGTGCATTACAAGAAAACCCAGGAGTAAGACTCAGTTTACTACATGCGAGATGTGGTCGCTCGATCTATCACACAACACTCTACAAAGAAAAAGAAACTATCAAAGTCCCGTAAATTTACACAAAAACTGCACGAGTTTCCATTAATATTAATACCACTTTGCTGTTAACCCTGGGATTGCTGTCAGACAATTTTAAGGTGACGATTCCAGGAAAGAGAACGGTAAAGAGTGAGGCCTAGGTATATAACGGTGGTGGTTTGTGGGATGGGGCGGTCTTGGAAAGTAAGGTAGAGGTCGTTGTGGCGGAGGAGCGGGTGGTACCACCTATGATGATGGTCTGGGATTTGGTAGGGTTGACAGTTAGGAGCCACTGGTTACACCAGGAGGAGAATTCGAATAGGTTAGTCTGGAGGAGGTGTTGGGAGCGAGAGAAGGAAGGGGGCGAGAGCTAGGAAGGCGGTGTCGTCAGCGTACTGGAGGAGATGGACGGGAGGCTGGGGTTGGGGCATATCTGTGGTATATAGCAGATAGAGGAGATGGGAGAGGTTGGATCCCTGGGGCACCCCATCGGAGTGGTGTAACAAACGTGATACATGATGTAAATTATATTTAATAGTTATAAAAGAAGATGGATCTAGGAGCAAAAAGTACGTTTTTTGAACAATATGTTCTTCCCTCATAACTGATAAGACAGTCTGTAACACTTCTATGTTGGTACGTCTGCAACTGAAAAACCGGACAACATCGGTAAGTGGCATAGCTCCTCCTGTCATTCAAAATGATCGCAATGGCGCATTAAACAACTTACAACAACTGCTCGAGAAAGAGCGGCACCCATGCCACGTGATTCTAGTTAACAAGATAGACGCAAGATGGCACGACAATACTGAAAATGGGTAAAGCTAAATATTTCATGTAACTTGGGATAGCCCCCTCTCTCACTAGACCCCTCAATTATGGCACTGCTTTAAGTGAATTAATATGGGCAATTTAGCGTGAAGTAAGGAGGCGATACAACAGTAACGTGTCAAGTGTGTTAATATAAAATTAGTGTAGTTGATTTCTCATACTCTATTAACCCTCTACCGGGCACTTAGGTATGATCTGCAGCGTCCACCATCTAGATCTCTAATAGTAGGCTATTCTTCTCCTGAAAATGGTAAGGTAAAGCAGTCAATCCGAAGATTGGTTTGAACACCACAGTGCTTTACTAGGAATGGTCCTGTTTGGAGGTGGTTGCCGTTGCCTTCCTCCGACCTTCGAACTGACTTACCCAGACAGTTAGAGGTGCACCTACAGTTTAACGTGGATTCCGAACCACGGTGCTACTCGATATTTTTTACATAAACAATACTGCCAGAGATGAAAGAAGTGGAAACTGGCAGATAAAAATCCTGGGACCTGGCGGGGATTGCATCCGCGACCTTTGGTTTTATAGTCTGGCACCCTAACACAGTAGTCTTGTGTAGTTCGCGAACGAACTAGTTAGGAAGAGCGCTCCCACAGGCGAACTACGCGAACTAGTTCGCAGATCCCTCGCCTCTTAGTTCGTCCGCTCCTTTTCCGAAGACTGACGAGCAACAGCGAGAGCGCGCAGAATCGCGTGATTCCCTTCTGCCAGTTACCGTCACTTCGAGCTGAGATGCAGCTCAGCTTTAGTTTCATAGTTCACTGCCACAAATGTTCTTTTCTATGGTATTTCTTGGTCATACTCGTCCCATATAGAATCCTTTCTATTCTCATGACTCCTGCTGCTATTACCAGACGCCGATGAGTTGCTAGGAGTAGGATCAGCCATTGAAATTTCTATGTCGAGAAATTTGTAAAAGTACATTTTTATTCACGAAAATATACGCATTTAGCATATTTTGTAGGTAATTTTCCTTCAATGACCTATTAAATAAATAAATAAATCCATTTTAAAAATAAAATACGTGTACTCTGTATGCAAAGTAGTTGAATACCATTGTATCACCTATTCGTGTAAATAACTGGTTTATTTGCTTAACCCTGTGACGCATAGCGTCCTCTGTAGTGGACGGGTATTACTGGAAGCATTTCTGAGCATCTTAGTTCATTCTTCCAGTCGTAAGCACATGGATTCCACCCCAGGGGACCTTGCCGACAGATGCTGCACTGTACTGTCAAGCGTCAGTTTTTCACCCCCAAGGTAGTGACAAGGCAAGATGGCGAGTGCGAAGCACGGCAAGCGTCCTGCAATGTTCTACCAGTTTCACAAAAAAGAGGCAAAGTGCATTTGCACCGAATGCAAGGAGTCACTATGTCCAAAATGTTTCGAAAGTTTTCACCCCAAAAGCAAAAGTTCACTGAAAATTTCACTCGGCGGGTCTCGATCGCACAGTGACGCCATGAAATTTTCCCCTCTCTTTCATTTTTTTTTTATTTTTTATTTATTTTTATTTTTTTCAAGCGGAAAATTACAATACATTTTTGGAATTTATGAAAATAGATATTCTTCTTTACTATATGAGACCCATTCCGCCGGCCGCGGTGGCCGAGGGGACTGAGGCGCTCCAGTCACGGTCTGCACGGCCACTACGGTCGGGGGTTCGAATCCCCCCTCGGGCATGGCTATTTGTGCCATCCTTAGTATTAGTTACTTCACAAGTAGTTTGTAAGTTTAGGGACTGATGACCCCGTAGTTAAGTCCCACAAACATTTGAACATTTTTTAGACCCATTCCAGCATTTTTGCCTCGTGGGTTGTTTGATGTCTAATTTCCCAAAAATACGGGTAACAGCACACGCTTGGGCAACACTTATCATTATATTAAAAAGCTTTCATAACAAAAGAAAGAGCTCTTTTAGTAGCGGTAGCAAGAGCCAAAAAGAGCTGCGAACTAAAAGGAGAGCTACCGGTCACGAACTAAAATATGCGCGATCGGTCGCGAGCTCAGCCGTCACTGGGAGCGGACGAATTAAAGTCTATACCACAATGCTGCCGAACCGTCTTAATATACCTCCTACTGACGTACCGATCTTATTATACTGTGTGACAGATACCAAGGCACCGTTGGGAGTGAATCTGACGTGTCGACGGCGCCGGTATGGATAAAGATAAGCCAGTGTCAGAACAGCGAGACGACGCAGAACCTCAGAAGCAGCAGCAGCGGCCGCCTCGCAGCATCCTGCGCCTGGATCTCGGCAAGCCGCGACGCAGCTCGGGCTCCTCCGTAGAGTTCCGGGGAGGCAGCCACGCGCTGTCGCCGGCACAGGTGAGTAGACGCAACTGCAGCTCACGCGCGTCTCCGCGCTCAGCCTTCACTACGTGCACCAGTCCGTTACGGACTCACTGTTTCTACTTGCAAATTTTCCCCCCACCTAAACCATGACGTAATTGTAGATAGAATGTACGTTGAATACGCTGCGCAATCAGCTCTCTTTCTTTTTATCTTTATCTCAGAAATTATATATATATATATATATATATATATATATATATATATATATATATATAATCTAGAGTCGGTCATCTAGGCCTTTCTATCCAGCCTATTTCCTTCATTTTTACCTTAAACTAAACGTATTTATCCACATAGTATGTCAATTCCCGCTGCTTCGCACGCGTAGATCAGATGGACTGCATGGGTTGTTTCTAATCTATATCTACAAATGTGAATGTCTGTTCGGTGTACGTTTATCACGTCTGAACCACAAGACATAAAGAGCTAAAAACTTGTATAGTTACTAACAGTGGCGTAACTAGGACTTGGCTTTGGGGGGGGGGATAGATCTGCTTTTTTTTAGTTAGTTAGTTAGTTTCCAGACAAACTACTATCTACCACTCCCATTGAAGAAACTTATTCACTCCCATCTAATGAAAGATTAGGTAAAACACCCCAAGTTTTCAGTCTTTACCTTTACCCGATTGCTGTTATATGATTTTTTTTTGGGGGGGGGGCTTCTGGGGAGGGGGCGTCTATCCCCCTCATCCCCCCATAGTTACGCCACTGGTTACTAATGTCTACCCGGGGAAGGCTTTAGGCACGGTTTTATGGCGATCGGTTAGCTATTTATCTATATATATATATAATGTGAATGTCTGTTCCGTGTACGCTTTTCGCCGACCGCGGTGGCCGAGGAGACTAAGGCGCTCCAGTCACGGTCTGCACGGTCACTACGGTCGGGGGTTCGAATCCCCCCTCGGGCATGGATATTTGTGCCGTCCTAGTTCGTAAGTAGTTCATAAGTAGTTTGTAAGTTTAGGGACTGATGACCCGTAGATAAGTCCCATAGACTAGACAAAGATGCAGAGACTTAAATATTTGTACAGTTACTAATTTATACCTCAGGAAGGTTTTAGGCACGGTTTTATATCGATCTGATAGATATTTAGTAATTTGAAGAATATAACGAGAAATGAGGAACAATAATAACTCTTTGAAAATTATATTTACTCTTTGAAAATGGTTTTATTCGTTGCATTGTTGCTTCAGGGTTGATAATGATAAAAGGGTGCAGTATATTGGGAGGGAAAGTTATCGGTGTATATAAAATTCTACGTGTGTGTGTGTGTGTTAATATTTCGCTCTGCAGCCAAAGCTACAGAACGCAAACGAATGGTCTGTGTGTAATTGTCCTAAGTCTCCCGTGAAATGGTTAAAAATGATTTCCTAATCAAGCATTTCGATACCACTTGCCACCCCTATTGCACCATTGATGGCTGAATTCGAAACATCCCGAAACACATTTTGTTTCTTCATTCTAACCATGGTTCCAAATCCATATTTCCGCATTTCTAGCATGAAAATAGTCTTAGTAGCACCCTTAAAAGATTTTCCCTTATTTCACCCACTTAATGGTTGAATTTCCAAAAATATCGAAACACGTGTTTTTAAAATTCCAGTCAAAAACCTAAATACGAAGTTTTGTATATCTTGCTTCCAAAGTGCTCGAATAGCAACATATTTTCAAAAAACCGTTCATCTCTTATTTCACCCCCTTAGGGATTGGAATATGGAAAAATCGCTTATCTCTACAGTGTAAGATAAACAACATCTACAAATTTCAAGTTTCTATCGTCTGTAGATTCACTTTTCAGCGCTGCTTTCTGTATTTTAGAAAGAATTTTGCGAAATTTCTTTGTTACGCTTTGACCTTTTTCTCAGTAGTTTTACTTTTCAAACTGTATATTACAGTTTTATTTAGTTACTTATTTTCTTTATTCCTAGGCTTGTTGTAGTAGAAGACCAAGAATGTGCGTTACGTTTCGCAGTTTATAACCTTTTGCTACTATAGTGTCAAAAGTTATCGCTGTTCTTCAGTCCGAATGTTATATAAACTGACGACTTTCAACCACTATATCCTCCACCCTCTTATAGTTATCGACAAGGAACTGCTATGGTGTACAACGGGAGACTTTGTACCACAACAATACAGGGAGGTCGTTCGCCTTGCGAGTATACACACAATCTAAAACGCGAGATACGAGAGAGAATTTACAAGTCACGCGGTGTGTTTGTCCGTTGGGTGTGCTTGCCTGTGTCTAATTTCAGACAAATATGAAATGAACTCATTTAATATTCACAGCTCGAGCCCCCAGCACACTAGATGTGCACTCTAAATAATAATGTTCAACAATCACTGCACCAAAAGGGGAACTTTTAAGTCTAAAGTGGCTATTCGTTATGTCTAGGGACCAACTGTCCACTCCTCACTTTAACGCCCTAAATTTTATAAAAATACAAATTTTAAATAAGGTACACTGGCAGCGAAACCACCAGATTCCAGGGTTGTTATAGTTTTTTTGTTACTACAATAGTTTTTAAACAAAATAGTTATTCGCTGCAGGTCTCTAACAGCCACTTTCATTTCCTTTAAATAAACATAAATATACCATGATGTTCGTCTTAAAATCTCCGATACTATGACGGTTTCAGCTCTCCTGTACCTCGCTAAGTTTGCGAGTAATTAATTTTCTAATAGTATTTCTTTTATTAAAGCTAACAGGTTAGCCGCCACAGCACCATCTTGTGGCCACTCGGTTACCACTCGGATTTTGCCAGTCACGTCAATTCCACTGCAACGGCCAGAACCCGGCCACGCGATCGCGCCCAAAACGCGCGCGTCCACATGTGTATTCGAAACAGACATTTAAAATCTGGCTGTACCGTCATAGTGTAATTTTTGCTGAAGAGCAAAATATTGACACATAGACATAGAATTTTATAAAAATCGGTAACTTTCAACTCCCATATCTACCACCCCCTTATCGTTATCAACCCTTTAACACCATTAGTACACAATAGGAGACTGATAACTACTGCCACATACAAACATTATTCCTTTGCGATGTGTAGTTTTAGCTGCAGAGTGAAATATAGGCACAAACACCTCAATTTTATATGTATCAATATTTGTCGTCAACTATCAGAATTGAATTAACTTTCGCCTTCCTTTATTTATACTCAAACGATATGTTCTTTTGTCCTGCTGTGAATATTTTAATCGATTTTTTACGATACCTTTAGTTCTAATTAAGATACACAGTTCTTTTACCCTAAGAACGCTCAGCTTTTCAACACTTGAATTAATTGATTCTTAAGAAAGCTATCAGTGCACATTCAACTTGACTCCCATTTTTTAATTTTATTATTATTAGGTAAAAATGACAAGGGAAACAGTTTTGTGGAGATGTGCAGAATAGTATCATACACATTAATTTATCTTAGGATCTTAGAGCATATACTAACCTCAAATATTATGATAGTTTTGCATAGTGAAATATGTCGGTATACCTGGCATTTTCGTAACTCTCACATTCTATATCGTTTTCTGTCTATTATAATATCCTGCTGTCGATCAGAAATACAAGAAGTACCGGACATATCACACCAAATTTTTAGGGGTGATAAGACGTTGTTCCGATCACACGACTTAAAATACGGTACTATTAGAAGTGATGCAGGTGATGAAATCAATAGTGAATGTTGCCGAATTTGCTAGCTGTACCTACTGCTAAGCGCCTTGACATTCAAAGAGGCGCCGAATGAGTTGTTGGGTTACAGAAGGCCATACTGCTTCTACATTTTGCCAAAGTTGGTCTGGTTTAGCGGCGGATGGTGTATCTCGGGCCAGATGATCCGAAATTTTCGACAAGAAGTTTTCGAAAGGCGACGTCTGGTGGCAATGAGGACCAAGGAAGCAATGCCTTGTCGCGCAGAAATAGCCTAGCGGTTTCAGGCGTCTTGTCAGAAACTGCGTGTATGCTCCCGCCGGAGGTTCGAGTCCTCCTTCGGGCGTGTGTGTGTGTGTGTGTGTGTGTGTGTGTGTGTGTGTGTGTGTGTGTGTGTGTGTGTTGTCCTTAGGTCACATTTAATAGTTTTTAGGCACAGGGGCTGATGACCAAAGTAGTTTGGTCTCATAGATCCAACATTTGATTTGAACAATGCTTTCTGACGGGTGACGAGGAATTCATAGATTCTGATTAACGTGTAGTCTATAATACACAGTAGAGGACTAGTATAGCGCTGCATAACGTAACAGTTCAATAGACTATCATCGTGGAGTCTCGAGACTGTAATCCGACCATCGTTGTGTTTCGTCGATAAAGAAAATGTCATTCCAGCACCGTCACGACGATCGGGTTAGAGTCTGGAGATACGATGATGCGAGACTGTTGAACTGTTACCTTATGTACCGTCAAATTGCTTTTTCTCTATTACCCAGGTCGGGGTTTCGAATTCCCCCTCGGGCATGGATATTTGTGCCGTCCTTAGTGTTAGCTAGTTCATAAGTAGTTTGTAAGTTTACGGACTGATGACCCCGTAGTTAAGTCCCATAAGCTATACAAATATTTGAACATTTGAATTCTATCACCCGTGGTATTATTTATTTATTTAGCGTATGGCGCTACACACATGGTTTACACTCATTACATTATGAAATTATTTGTTAAAATACACAAGTAAAGATAAAATATAATACATACAAACAGTAAAAAGTAACATCACAGCAGATATTAGGCGTTATACGAGTCATCAAACTCTGACGCCCAGATTGGCGATCCATTCGAGTCAAGGCGGTGTGGCGTTGAAGAAGTCAGCCTGGCTACCCTGGTAGGCTCTTAATTCTCAGTCCTTGGCAATATGTTGTATTGTTTGATTTGGTGCCCCACAGTCACCGCCAAGGCTGGGTAGATTTTCTCACTTGTGTAGGTTGTATGCACATAGTCCATGTCCTATTCGCATCCTGCATCCTGTTTCGTCTTTTCCACAGCTGTCGTGGAAGTTTAAAGCCCTTAGGTTTCTGTAATGGACAGATCAGTTCACGGATGTCAGGGGAGGCACTATCAGTTCAGCTCTCGTGCCTTGTAGTATACATGCAGAAGTTGGAAGCTGACAGTTGCTGGGCCAGTATTAGAGGGGAATTTATAGAGCGGAGTCCTGTTCTTTCCAAAGCTGAGATGTCTTCATGGATAGGAAGTGGGGGAGGGGGGAAGGTATTCACTATTTCCATTATTTTTGCATATTCCTTCATCCCAGCTTCCTGTCTTCGCAGGGAGGACTATTCACTTGCAGGACACACCTCAATATCATTCAGTTTTTATTTCAAGTATCTATCATTTGCCACCACTTACTGCGCGCTTGGTACTCGCTACACGCTTGTGCATATATTTCCGGAAATAAAAATTAGTACACCCTCTTACCAATTCAGTCAGGACTTATTGTTTAAACAGATCATATGGTGTACATAAAATAATTACATTTACAGGTCAATAGTTCAAGCGGTGCCGAGGTACCTGGTGTCGATCGACACTGAATTAGCCAAATTAGTATGTTGTGTAACCTCCAAGGCCGGAAATGCGTTTATTTTTTTCTGGCGTCCATTCGATCATGAAGATGGTGAACAGTGTCTTGGGATGTGCTATTCCTCGCCTGGAAGAGTTATCGGTTGGCGAACCGCAAGTGTTTATTGTCGATCAGTAGTATCCCTGACGTCTGGAGATCGTGCTGGCTAGAGACGTTGCTGCACGCCTTCCAGAGCATGATTAGTTTCGCGCACAGTGTATAGGCGAGCATTATCCTGTTGGAACATCACCTTCGTATTTCAAGAATGACGAACACGTATTACAACCTTTTGTACGTACCGAATGCTGGTAAGCGCTCCCTCTACGAACACCAAAGGTGAAAGACAGTTGTTGCTTATTGCGCCCCAGACCATAAGGCTTGGGGGATGAGGCTAGAATATCTTAGATAAATACATTTCACGAGGCAGTGCTCTCCATCTCTACGTCGAACATGCAATCATTTGCATGCAGTAAGACTGCGGCTTGCCATTCCATCTCCCAAGCGATCCTGTGAAGGCACCATTCGAACAGTGAACGTTGATGCTGTGGCATGGAAGACGGGCTAAAGGCGTGCGAGCCTGTAGTCCCACTGCTACTAAGGCCGGTATTAGACGATCATATTACTTTGTCAGAGTTGCTATGTCAAATATGTACGTCAAAGAAACTAAATAGTGGAATAGGGAACTTTGCCACATCTCGTCTTTCATCAAAGAAACATTATCAAATCTCGGTCTTCGCCATAGATTTGATCACCTTTCATTAAATATTATGCAATCCTCGTCATAGATTTGATCATAAAAGTCGTTTGTCTTTTGTTCATTTCAATGCCAAGTATAACCGCTTTGAGCCCTATCATCGATGCAATTATTTGAATACTGTTTGTTTATAACTAGGACTGCAAAGTTTAGTTGGTGTGTCCAATCAACTACCACATTAACGTAAATGTATAAAGAAGACGAAGCATTGTGCAATGTGACCCAATCTAATAATAAATGTAAGTTAAGAAGAGTAGAGAGCTGTAAAAAAATGGTTATTTGTCGTGAAATACGGTTCGGTTGTACAACGGATGACATAGAGAAGAAATAAATTGTTGTAACCAGAGTGCCTCAAGTTAAAAATTCATCCACCTCAGTCATTTGTATAAATTTTGTAGTTGACGCAACGCAAATTTCATTTTATTTGTTTAGAAAATTTATGTCCACATTGGTGCATAATAATTATACAATTATTAAACATAGTTCTTAATATCCGAGTTATGCACTAAACATTTATTTAGTTTCAGATATTCATCCTTTACCGCATTATAAATTTATTCACACGCTTCATGACTTATTTTTTTATAGCACGCTGTGGTATTTGAGTATTGTACTGGAGGCTAGAATAGAACTTACCAGTAGAAGAAATCACAGTGTTTCTGTAACCCCATCTTATGCAGATATGACATTTCTCTTGCGCTTATTCCGCTTTGTGATGTGAGGAACCAGTTTATTGGGTGAATACTGATACTTTGTGGTCTACATTCTCAGGTCATTTATAACTTAACGTCCTGCACTTGCAGTCCTGCAACAAATTTTTCTCAATCTATTTGTTCTCACCAGGCGTCACCAATATCTTCACCAAAGTACGTTTTATTTTTCCCCGAATTGTCTCCGTCCAAATGCATTCAAAGTTGTAATTGTGGTGGTAGTAATAGCAGCGCATAACAAGTTTTTATTGTCCGCCATTTTTAAATATGACGTAAAATATGATGACAGTGTAATACCTCTTTTTAGCACCACGTCTAAGATTTATGTCAAAGAAATTTCATAAATATTTGATAATATTTCTTTGTCAATGATATGATCAAAAATATGATCGTGTAATACCGACCTAACCGGTTGTAAACAGTTAGTCTTCTACTTCAGGGCTCACAATCCCTCTTAGAATGTCCACTTGGACATTGTAGCCAGCATCATTGCACAATTGATAAAGCACATCCAATTAGTGTGATTAATCTCCAAAAGGACAATCCCGTCAGTCGATCGCTTATACGTCTTCCAGAAGCATGTGTGTATCTCCTTGGTACGGCGCCTATTTGCTTCGTACATTGATATCGTATTGAGCCTTATGGCTGTATACATCTCTGATTAATGACGACACACAGATGGTGCTCTGGCATCTACATATGTATTAGTGTGGTGACTCTCTGTCTTTTGCAATATCTCTGAAATGTTATTAAACTGCTGGCTCAGAGCAGTCCGTGAGTTGCATTATATATGTGTAACATGTTGCCAGTGCACCGAGCTGAGGAAAATTTCCTGTGTTCTCATGTTGCTTAAACCTAACAAATCCCCCACCGATGCCTCCTCCTACTGTTCAGTTTGCCTCACCCCGGTGTTCAGTAAGGTCTTCGAATCCATCCTATCCCATCGGATCCATCACCACCTCTGACATCACCACCTTCTCCCTGACATCCAATGTGGCTTTCTTCCTTCCTTCTGCACGGATGACTAACTCCTTTGCCTTAAATAATTCCTCTCCCTCCACCTCAATTCCCATCGTTCTGCCATCTCTCGACCTCGAACGAGCCTATGAGCGGGTCTGGCATTCCGCCCTGCTCTTCAAACTCCAAACCTACACTCTTACCATCAATCTTATCCAGGTCATTGCCTCCTCCTTATTCTACCGCCCTACCTATGTTACCATCCGCAACACTGATTCCTGTCTTTTCTATCCCTCTGCTGGCGTGTCCCAAGGTTCCCTCCTTTCTCCCCTCCTTTTTCTCCTGTATACCGCAGATATACCTAAGACTGCCCCTCCTGTACACCTCTTCCAATACACTGATGACACCGCTTTACTTGCCTTAGCTCCCACCCTCGCCCGTTCCAATCACCTTCTCCAAGAACACCTTGATCTTTTCACACTTGGTGCAACCAGTGGCTCTCATGTATAAATCCTACCAAAACCCAGGCGATCATTGTAGGTCGCAACACTCCTTCCTTCTGCCCTCGTGATTTCAACCTCACCTTCCATAACCATCCTGTCTAACTCACTCCAATTTCCACCTCCTCAAACTCTTTGTTGGCTGAACCTGGAGCATGGACCCTTCCACCACCTTCTAAACCTACAAATCTCTCATCCGCCCCATCCTCTGCATCTCCCATCCTGCCTACATCTCTGTCCCCCCTCCTCCCCAATCCTTCTACAAGTCCCTAGAGATCCTAGAAGGCCACGCCCTCCGCCTCGCCTTCCGTATCCATTCGGCGCCTCTATGACCTCCTTACCTTCCCCTGCATTGTCTGCTTCATTGAGCTTCATCTCCGTTTTCTCTGCCATGGATCCCCCTCACCCTATTGTCCATCCTCTCCTCACCAGTCCCGGCCTATTGCCACCCCCTCCCCCTGCTCTCCACTTGCCCACCCTCCTTATTCTTTCATGTGGTAATTTCCACAGCCCACACATATATCCCTCGTACCAACTCTGATCCACCCCCTCCTACCCACCCTCGGTCCCTGATCCCACCAAGAGGACCCCACTCCCCTCCTTCCTTGCTGACCCTCCTCTTGCCAGTCCCTCTGGAATCCCACCTGCTGCTCCTTACAGTTTCTGGGGAAATCCAACCCCCATCCTTTCTCCCGGTTCTGTGGCCCTCCTCACCCTGTCCCCACCTGCCTCCCCTACACCGCTTCCTACCCCTTTCACACTATTCCCCCTTTTTGCTCCTCGTCATCTACACCTGTCACATTCATCATCATCTGCATGTGCATCGTCTACATCTCCATTGGAGTGTAAATAATCAATGTTTTTTAATGCAACTGTGAATGGCCAACCCGCAGCCGACGCCTGTGTTTTTTAACTGTCTGTGTGATTAAGTGCCTTGTGGGAGTAGCCGAGCAGTCTCGACCGCTACGTTACAGATCGTGAGGCCTCCCGCGTCGTAAGTTCGAATCCCCCTCGGGCATGGATGTGTGTGTTGTCCTTAGATTAGTTTCACTTAGTTTAGGTAGTTTGTAAGACTAGGGACTGATGACCAAAGTATTTTGGTCCCATAGGATTACAAACATTTGAACATTTTTTGTCATTGCTTCAGTGTAGTGTTTCCCCGTTTTCGATGCCATGTGATTTTATGCAATACTGTACACCAACAATTCATTTCAAATGTTTCTTATCTTCCATTATGTGGCAGTGTTGTATGTAGAGTCTCTTTTTGTACTACATTTATGTTTAGCTGCTATTCTTCGTTCGATGTACAAAGTCTGTAGGTTGAAGAGCGCCTCAGGTGCTGCTAACCCACTCTACCCATGGAAGCAGCTGATGTGATTAATGGTTTTATTCCCTGCAAGGAGGGAACGCGTATATACTGAGAAAAATATTGGGGGAAAATTCCGTAAAATATTATGTACTACTAACAACAAGCCTTTCATGGCTGATCAGCTATATAGTGCTTTCATGATGTACCCAATGCAGTAAATGTCACTATTGTGTCATTCATCTTTCCAGAAAGTAACTCATAATGCGACAGTAGGATGTGATTGACTAATTGTACATGGCAAAGGAGAAATACTGAAGTAAACAAACGCACAAGTTAGGAGTAACTCAATGCAGCTAATTGTCGAACTGATTCAGTAACGCTCTGCGATTTATAATTCCTAGAACGAGCTACTAGCATATGTAACACTATGTATACAATCAGCTACAAATGATGAATTTGTGGTAAAATTTTATCAATCTGAGAGATAATGGGAAAAATAAGGTATGTAGCTGATCAGCTACACTATGCATTAAAGGGTCAAAGTAAGACGTGGGCTTAATGTCCAAATTATGTTCACATTCTTATTTTTCTTTTTTTATCTCCAAGTTGATGTATAATTAGCTTAGACAAACGAAATGCGCTGCTGATGACATGTTCCTAATATTATTGGCTGTATAATAAAGTAATTATAACGATCCTTTCTTCTTGTTATTACACATGCAACTGTCCTGTAGTCCACAACTGCGCACCATAGCAACAGTATGTTTCCTTTTAAACAAGCAGTTTATGACTACGTACGTATCTTGTGTGCATTTTCTTGATGACGTTGCCTAAGGGCAGATTAATTCTTTATGGTACGTTATACTGTGAACTCATATTGGTTTGTGTGTCGTCGAACTCGTGCTTCATAGTTTAATATATCCTATCTTGTAAAATATCATCATGGTTGCACGATGGCGTCAGACCTGACGCAGAATCTGGAGTAAGGGGAGTAGCTCAGAATTGGTTCACCACGCACTTTAACAGCAGGCATCAGAAGGTAATTCTACGCAGTATTGAAAATGGCTGGCCGGCCGCGGTGGCCGAGCGCTCTGCGGCGCGCCAGTCACAGTCTGCACTACGGTCGGGAATTCGAATGCCCCTTTGGTAATGGATATTTGCGCCGTCCTTAGTATTAGCTATTTCATAAGTAGTTTGTAAGTTTAGGGATTGCTGACCCCGTAGTTAGGTCCCATAAGCTCTACAAACATTTGAACATTTTGAAAATGGCTGGAGCACAGTGAATTGTGGGGGAGGAGGGCCCCTGGATTCTCTTCTGGGGCCACAGTTGTTCTGATTTATGTAAGTGTTATGTCTTCTAACATAACAGGAAATTCTAAGATATTTCTGTTTTCTTATGTCACTATCTTGATAGTTAAGGATGGTGTTGGCAGTGTTGAAGCAGTATCAAAAAAATGTTCAAATGTTTGTAAATCTATCGGACCAAACTGCGTGGTCATCAGTCCGTAGCTTACAAACTACTTAAACTAAGGACAACACACACAACCATGCGCCAGGGAGGACTCGAACCTCCGACGGCGAGCAACCGCGCGCTCCGCAGCGAGGCGCATTAGAGTACTCGGCTACTCCACCGCGGCGATGCAGTATCAAATAATAAAATGGAAAAGAATCTCCATTTGTGCTGAAATAAGGTAAGTGCAATAAAAGTAAGGTGTACTCTTAGTCACAATAATTGACACACTTATGATGTATGCCAACAATTACGGTTTAAAAAATTAAAGTGTCAATCCCCATATTTAGAACATTTAATACAATAAAAACTCTTAGTTGTTTGTATCCTACTTGTACAGTTTATATGCAAACTTTTGGAGAGAACGGGTCCTGAAACTACGTCTAACCTTATCATTTTCACCTTTGTCATAGAAATCAGGCTAACTGCTATTTCTTCAAAATTTATCGCAGAGCTCATCTTTACCGCACACCAGAATTTCTTCTTCGTCTCGCCATGTATCTTTACAGTTTCTTTGTCCGTGTTTCTTGTAGCAGAAAGCCAGAAGACAGTTCGACGAAACAACAATTTAAATACAAGCCGGAAGGAAGTTGAATGTTTTTAAATATTTGTAAATCTATGGGAATTAACTACTCTAGTCATCAGGCTCTATGCTTACGAACTACTTAACTTATGCTAAGGACAATAAATACACCTATGCCCGAGGGAGGATTCGAACCTCTGACGGCGAGAAGCGGCGCGCTCCGCAGCTAGGCGCCTTGCAACGCTCCGCCACTCCGCCACTCAAGTTGAAAGTCTGGTACCACAAACTTAGATGGGCTCAACAATAACTTTTGAAGATGTTAAAGCAACTTAGACTAATTCCTGAGAGTAAAGGAGGAGGAGGAAGAGGAAAAGAATAAGATGAAGAAGAAGAAGAAGAAGAAGAAGAAGAAGAGGAGGAGGATGATAAAGGTTTAGTGTTGCGATACAAGTGAATTTATTATCATCAGCGTATATACTCCGTTCACCGAAACGAGACACAGACTGTAAACACAGCGAGCCGCGAGATCAGGGGTGGACAAAACAGAGGCGCTCGCTCAATGTCGATGCATCCGTTTCAGGTGTAAAGCGTTTGTGTGTGTTATGAGGGGTGATACTATAGGCTGGTTGGAAATTTCATCTTAAAGGACCAGTGAATAGCAGCTAAGTATTAAGCTTTCATATTCTATCTGTTTTTCTCGTCTTTATCGCGCAAGTGTGAAATCATTATGCCATCCAACATTTTGAAACCACGCAAGAGGCGATCAAAGAAGAAATTAGTATGTTCTTAATGTGTATAAAGTGGAGCTGTTGTATCCAGAACAATAAGTGACATATATTGTTATTAAAACAGCTGCATCTACGGGTGTTCGTCATTCCTCATTTATCATATGGTAATTGATTACAAGGCCACAAGTCTCCAAAAAATATCACGACAGAAGCTTACAGAAAGTGTTTACAACTTACACAGAAGTGTGATACGAACGAAGGTACATGACTTGCAGTTTTTTTTTTTTCTGACGTAGTTCTTATTGATGAAAACAAAAATGCATTTTTAGTCAATTTTCATTCTATGAATTATTAAACCAGATGAATTTTGAATATCTGTCGCATCTAATATCATCACTGCATAGAAAAACAAAACCGCTTTGCACCTGATACAGAGTTTTAATTCCAAATTATTAAATTATCTACCAACAGCCGTAAGTTTATGGTCTTTTATTTAACGAGCGGTTTCGGTATTGCATTAATACCATATTCAGGCCCTACACAAATTAAGTTGCAAATTAGTGTTGTATCAATAACACCATGTTGTACGTATATCATACAAAATATAAAGAAGAATTGATGTAATACCGAAACCAGTCGTTAAATAAAACAACATAAACTTTACGGCTGTCGGTGTAAAAGTTAATAACTTGGAATTAAAACTCGAGCAACAGCCGCAGTCCCTATTCCATTACAACATGGAACCAATCGATTGATACATTGGTAGCGACATTAAGCGAGCACCCGATTTTGTCCACCCCTGGTTACACGCCCCGGACTGTTTACAGTCTGTCTCTCGTTTCGGTGAACGGAGTATAGAAGTACTAGCTTAAACCTGCGGCTCCGCACGCATGTTGGTTGATTATGATAGATAACCTATCTTTCAGTAGTGTCCTATGAGACTGGTTTTGAAGGATGAAATGAAATACAATATCTTCTTTAGAAACAAACATTTTTAATTAACATTCAAATAAAAAAATAAAATTAAGTGAAGTGCTTAATGATTTACAATAAATAATACATACGTTATTCCTTGTAGACTGCGTTGCAATATACCAACACGTTTCGTGAGAGTAATGTCCAAATTCACTTTAATTTCATTTTAGGGCATTCTGGTAAACTACTTTATTTGTACTATTGTACTTGATGTGTTGCGCGAAACGTCAAATCGATTTTTTTTTAAACAGATATATTAAAAGAAATTTCTTTTTTACTGCTTTATTAATTTATTCTTATATTTCCTTATTCCTATGCTTATCCTCACAGAGAAAGAGCTGCAGACATTGTAGCACGCATAGGCCAAAGACATGGTTTGTGGTATCACGTTTTGCTGTATGTAACCTCCTTGCTATAGTGTCGCAAACGTCATCGCTGGCCTTCAGTCCATTTTTTTAAATAATTTGACGACTTTCAACCACAATATTTTCCACTCCCTTATAACTATCAGCATGGAACCGCTATGGTGCACAACGGGGGACTTCTGACAACAATTACACACAGAGCATTCGTTTGCGTTCAGTAGTTTTCGCTGCAGAGCGAAATATTAACACACAGAGAGACACGTAGAATTTTATATACACCGATAACTTTCCATCCCATTATACTCCACGCTTTTATCATTATCAACACTCAAGTAACAATGCAACCAATAAAACCATTTTCAAAGAGTAAATATAATTTTCAAAGAGTAATTATTATTCCGCATTTCGCGTTATATTCTTCAAATTACAAAATATCAATCAGATCGCTATAAAACCGTGGCTAAAACCTTCCTCACATATAAATTAGTAACTGTACAAATTTTTAGCCTTTTATGTCTTGTTTTTCAGACGTGATAAACGCACACAGAACAGATATTCACATTTATAGATATATATATTTGGGGCCTTTCTGCGATTCAAAATGTATTATTCGAAGACAATCAAATTCGCCATTGTCGTAAACAGAGAGTGCTAATTCGTGCCAACATTTCGTGCTGCTACGTGCAAAAGAATTTTTCATGGCCCAGGGCAGTTTGCGAAATGCACTGAAAGATGAGAAACCGCGGGTGGCTGACAGCGGGCGTTATCAGCTGTTGGCGTCCGACAGCGTTGTCGAATTCGGCCCCCGGTGTGTAGCTAATGTGATTGCCAGAGCTAATTTATTAGGCGCGTAAATGAGAGCAGCAAGCGTACGCCTGTACTCGCCCTGAAAAATGATCCAATCGCACTAAAACAGCGCCGCGATTCTCGCTGTCATGTGGGAAAGGCCGCGTCTACGTGGCGAGCCACGCCGTCTGCGCATGCGCGGCCACCACAGGTCCCACCCACCTTGATGGCAGAGGAATGCCACAGTGGACGAGCCGGCAAAACACCTAATTATTTTAGCGGGCGCCTGTGTATTATATTGTATGAGACAGCTATGAGGTTCTTCGACAACATTGTCTACACGATCTAATCGAAAGCATCCCGAGTTAAATTCGTGGCCATTAATGTGGGTTGTAGCCTTTTCCCAATGTTGTTCAATCTGTACACTTAGCAGGCAGTAAAGGAATGGAATGAGAAATTTGGAGAGGGTATTAAAGTGCAGGGAGAAGAAATAAAAACATTACGGTTTGCCAATGACATGGTAATTCTGTCAGAGACCGCAAAAGATCTGGAAGAACAATTGAATGGAATGGACAGTGTCTTGAAAGGAAGATATAAGATGAACATTAGCAAGAGTAAAACGAAGGTAATGGAATGCAATGTCAGAATATCAGGTGATGCTGAAGGAATTAGATTAGGTAATGAGACAATAAAAGTAGTAGATGAATTTTGTTATTTGGTTAGCAAGATAACTTCTGATGGCCAAAGTAAAGAAAATATAAAATGCAGAATGGCTATGGGAAGAAAAGTGTTTCTAAAGAACCGAAACTTGTTAACATCCAATATTAATTTAAATGTTAGGAAGTCCTTTCTGAAAGCATTTGTCTGGAGTGTAGCATTATATGGGAGTTCAAATGTTTGTTAAGCTTATGGAACTTAACTACGGGGTCATCAGTCCCTAAACTTACAAACTACTTATGAACTACTTTCGAACTAGGACGGCACAAATATCCATGCCCGAGGGGAGATTCGAACCCCCGACCGTAGTGGCCGTGCTGACCGTGACTGGAGCGTCTCAGTCACCTCGGCCACCGCGGCCGGCATATGGGAGTGAAACGTGGACGATAAGGAGTTCAGATAAAAATATTATAGAAGCTTTTGAAATGTAGTGCTACAGACGAATGATGAAAATTAGATGGGTAGACCATGTAACTAATGAGGAGGTGCTTAACCGAATCGGGGAGAAAAGGAGTTTCTGGCATATCCTGAGTAAGAGAAGGAATAGATTGGTTGGACACATTCTGAGACATCAAGGAATTGTTAACGTAGCGTTAGAAGGAAGCTTGTGGGGTAAAAATCGTAGAGGGAGACCGAGGAACAAATATAGTAAGCAGATTCAAAAGGATGTAGGCTGCCGAACGTATTCTCAGATGAAGAGACTTGCACAGGACAGAGTATCGTGGAGAGCTCCATCAAACCAGTCTGCGGACTGAAGACCACAATACCAATGTGGGTCGTATCCAGCCTTCCATCCTTCACCTTCTGTGACGGATTCAACTCCACCGGGGACACTTTGAACGAGTTGTTTAAATCTGGCAAAAAGCAGCACCGTGAACGAAGCAGGATACACACGATTTTTATTTATGTACTAAATTACCGCTGTTTCTCACGCGTAGACTGGGTGGTCTGCATTGGTTGTTTCTACTTCCAATTATAAATTTCATAGATTTAGTTTTAAAAATGCTTTCCTAATCAAGTATTTTGATACAACTTGCCAACCCCTATTGTTAGCAGGATTCAAAACAACCCGAAACACAAAAAAAATTAACCCTGTTTCCAAATCCAAATTTTCACATTTCTAGCATAAAAATAGTCTTAGTAGCATCCTTAAAATATTTTCCCTTATTTCACCCGCTTAGTGGTTGAATTTCCGAAAATATCGAAACACGTGTTTTTTAAACTCCAATCTAAATCCCAAGTTTTGTATTTCTTGCTTCAAAATTGCCTGAATACCAACATATTTAAACAAAAGTCATCCCCCATTTCACCCCCTTAGGGATTGGAATATCGAAAAATCACTGATGTCTACAGTGTAAGATCAACAAAGTCTATAAATTTGAAGTTTCTATTGTCTGCGCCGTTTTCTGTCTTTTAGAAAAGGACCGAGAACGCGAAGATTCTTTCTTACTCTTTGGCATCTTTCTTGCTAGTTTTACTTTTCAAGCTATTACAAGAAAAAAAAAAAAAAAAAAAAAAAAAAAAAAAAAAAAAAAAAAAAAAAAACTGAAAAATGTGCATCACGAGTCGCTGTATATAATCTCTTTGCTATTATAATGTCAAAAGTCATCGTTGGACTTCAGTCCGAATTTTATATAAGCTGACTACTTTCAACCACTATATCTTCCACCCTCTTATAGACATCGACACGGTGGAACTGTTATGGTGTACAACGGGAGACTTTGTACTATCACAACATAAACAGTTCGTCTCCATTGTGCTTTTGCTGAAGAGTAAAATATTGACACCCATACGTAGTATTTTATAGAAATCGGCAACTTTCAACAATATCTCCCACTCCCTTATCGTTATCAACTCTCTACCACCATAGGCGCAATGGGAGACTGATACCTACTACCACATACAAACACTATTCGTTTGCGATGTGTAATTTTGGCTGCAGAGTGAACTATAAGCACAAACACCTAAATATTTTTATATATATTAAGATTTATTTTCGAGTATATTTATGATGTTCCGAAGGACCAAACTGAGGAGTAAGTCCTCCTGGTCACAGAATGAGTCAGTACATCAAATTGTAACAAAAGAGTATTAACATAAAGAGAAACGCGTAGGAATCCTATGCAGCCGACAGGCCTAAGCATGAGTAAAAAAATCTACAACGTAACACAGAAATTAGCTTAAATTTGTTTTATAATTTTTCCAGGTATTCCCGAACAGAGTAGAAAGAGTGAGCTATGAGGTAACATTTAGGTTTAGCCTTGAAAATTCGAATATTGTTACTAAGCATTTTGAATTCATGTGGAAGCTTATTAAAATGGATGAAGTTTCCATTTCTGTCTCTTATTAACTAGCGACCAATGTCAGGAACCCTGGGCAACCAAACAAGGGTCAACAAGAAGTCCGCGAGCTTGCCCAACATAATTACTCGAACCTCCCGTCTCTGCTCAATAAAAAGTCTTCTTGAACAAGAGAGGCTACCCCAAAAAATAACACCATACGTTATCAGCGAATAAAAATAAGCAAAATAGACTATTTTTCGCGTTGAACTATTAGTTATTTCAGAAACTATTCCAATGGTAAACAACGCAGCGTTTAGATTTTGAACAAAATGGGCTTTCCACAACAAGAAACTATCTGAAAGCCTATCATGTGCCCATTCTGTGTAATTGAAATGTCAGTTTTTTTCTTCTTCTTCTTCTTTTACTTTGCTTTGGAAACTGTATACACTGAGTCTCACTGTGATTTAGCACAATTTATTTTCTACCTGGTATGAACCTATTTCTTCAACTGTATTATTTGATATCGCATCAATACTGCCAACAGCGTCCGTCATTACCATCATCAGCAAACAAATCTTAGGATTTCCTTCTATGTTAGAAGGCAAACCATCAATATAAATGAAAAATAACGGTGGCCCCAACACAGAATCCAGGGGCACTCTCCCGATCCCCACAAAGTAAGTCGTGGACGAATTGCTAGCTACTCCCCTTACTTCATAAATTACAACTTCTGCGTCTGTTTTGGCCCGATCTTATAACTGTGATCGAGTCATTTAGGGAAATCAATTATATAAATTTTATCACCACACCCATGAAGCACAGACATTGCCGAGGTGGGGTGGCTTGCGTTCCTCAACGATGCAGATAGCCGTACCACAGGTGCAACCACAGTGGAGGGGTATCTGTGAACGGCCAGACAAACGTGTGGTTCCTGAAGAGGGGCAGCAGCCTTTTCAGTAGTTACAGGGGCAACAGTCTGGATGATTGACTGAGCTGGCCTTGTAACATCAACTAACATAGCTATGCCATGCAGGTACTGCGAACGACTGAAAGCAAGGGGAAACTACAGTCGATACTTCTCCCGAGGACAGGCAGCTCTACTGTATGACTATACGATGATGGCATCTTCTTGGGTAAAATATTCCGGACGTAAAATAGTCCCCCATTCGGATCTCCTGGCGGGGACTACTCAGGAGGATGTCGTAATCAAGAAAAATAAAACAGGCATTCTACGGGTCGGAGCGTGGAATTTTCTAACCCTTAATCGCGTAGGTAAGCTATAAAATTTGAAAACGAAAATGGATAGGTTAAAGTTAGATATGGTAGGGCTTAGTGAGGTTCAGTGGCAGGATGAACAGTATTTCTGGTCAGGTGAGTACATAGTTATCAATAGAAAATCAGTTTGTGGTAATACAGGAGTAGGTCTGACAATGAATAAGAAAATAGGAATGAGGGAAAGTTACTATGAACAGCATAGTGAACGCATTATCGTAGTAAAGATAGACACGAAGCCAACACGACCACAGTAGTGCAAGTTTATATGCCAACTAGCACGGCAGATGATAAGGATATCGAAAAAATGTATGAGGAGATAAAAGAAACAATTCAGAAAGTTAAGGGAGACGCAAACTTGATTTTGATTGGGGACTGGAACTCGGTAGTAGGAAAGGGAAGACAAGGAAATGTAGTAGGTGACTATGGGCTGGGAAAAAGGAATGAAAGAGGAGATTGCTTGGTAGAAATTGGCGCAGAGCACAATTTAATGATCGCCAACGCTTGGTTTAATCATCATGAAAGAGGGCTGCATACGTGTAAGAAACCAGGATGCACTGGAAGGTACCAGATTGATTTTATAATGGTAAGGAATAGATTTGGAAACCAGGTTCTAAACTGTAAGACTCTGACCATAACTTATTGGTTATGAACTGCACATTAAAACTTAAGAGACTGCAGAAAGGTAGAAAGGCTATGAGATGGAACCTGGACAAATTGAAGGAACCAGAGGTGGTTGAGAGTTTCAGAGGGAGAATTAGGCAAGGATTGGCTAAAACGCGGGAGAGTAGTACAGTAGAAGAAGAATGGGTAGCTCTGAGAGATGGGGTAGTGAACGCTGCAGAGGACCATATAGGCAAAAGGACAAGGCCTAATAGAAATTCCTGGATAACACAGGATATACTGAATTAATTGATGAGAGGATAAAATATAAAAATTCAGCAAGTGAAACAGGAAAAACGGAGTACAAACGTCTGAAAAATGAGATTGACAGGAAGTGCAGACTGACTGGCTAAGCAGGAGTGGCTAGAGAACAAATGCTGAACCGTAGAAGAATGCATAACTAGGGGAAAGATAGATACCGTCTACAGGAAAATAATAGAGATATTTGGAGACAAGAAAAGCAGCTATATGAATATCAAGAACTCTGACGGAAAACCAGTACTAAGCAAAGAGGGGAAAGCTGAACTGTGGAAGGAATCTATAGAGGGCCTATACAAAGGAAATAAACTTGAAGGCAGTATTCTAGGAATGGAAGACGAAGAGGATATAGGAGATATGATACTGTGAGAAGAATTTGACAGAGCGCTGAAGGACCTAAATCTAAACAAGGCCCCTGGAGTAGATGATATTCCGTCTGAACTGCTGATGTCGTTAGGAGAGCCAGTCGTGAAAAAATTGTAGCACCTGGGATGCAAGATGTATGAGACAGGGAAAATACCATCAGACTTCAAGAAGAATATTGTAATGCCAATTCCAAACAAAACAAGTGCAGACAAGTGTGAAAATTACAGAACTATCAGTTTAATAGGTCATGGTTGCAAAATACTAACACGAATTATTTACAGACGATAGAAAAACTTGTGGAATCCGACCTCGGGGAAGATCAGTTTTGATTTAGGAGAAATGTAGGAACACGGGAGGCATCACTCACATTACGACTTATCTTAGAAGATAGGCTAAGGAAAGGGAAACCTACGTTTCTAGCGTTTGTAGATTTGGAGAAAGCTTTTGACAATGTCAACTGAAATATACTCTTCCAAATTCTGAAGGTATCAGGGGTAAAATATAGAGAGCGAAGAGTTATATTCGAGCTATGCAAAAACCAGACGGCGGTTATTAGTGTCGAAGGGCAAGAAAGGGACGCAGAGGTTCGGAAGGGAGTAAGACAGGGTTGTAGCCTTTCCCCAATGTTGTCCAATCTGTACGTTGAGCAGGCAGTGAGGGAATGGAAGGAGATATTTGGAGAGGGCATTAAAGTGCAGGGAGAAGAAATTAAAAAAAAGCGGTTTGCCGAAGACATAGAATTCTGTCACAGACCGCAAAAGACCTGGAAGAGCAATTGAATGGGATGGACAGTGTCTTGAAAGGAAGATATAAGATGAACATTAACAAGAGTAAAACGAATGTAATGGAATGCAATGTCAGAAAATCAAGCGATTCTGAAGGAATTAAATTAGGTAATTAGACGATAAAATTAGTTTATGACTTTTGTTATTTGGGTAGCAAGATAACTTCTGATGGCCGAAGTAATGAAGATATACACTCCTGGCCATTACAATTGCTACACCACGAATATGACGTGCTACAGACGCAAAATTTAACCGACGGGAAGAAGATGCTGTGATTTTCAAATGATAAGCTTTTCAGAGCATTCACATAAGGTTGGTCCCGGTGGCGACACCTACAACGATCTGACATGAGGAAAGTTTCCAATCGATTTCTCATACACAAACGGCAACTGACCGGCGTTGCCTCGTGCAAGGAGGAGAAATGCGTACCATCACGTTTCCGACTTTGATAAAGGTCGGATTGTAGCCTATAACGGTTGCGGTTTATCGTATCGCGACATTGCTGCTCGCGTTGGTCGCGATCTAGTGACTGTTAGCAGACTATGGAATCTGTGGATTCAGCAGGGCAATACGAAACGCCGTGCTCGATCCCAGCGGCCTGGTATCACTAATAGTGGAGATGACAGGCATCAGCATGGCTGTAACGGAGTTAACAGAGGGGACGTTTGCACGACAACAACCATCTGCACGAACAGTTCGACGACGTTTGCAGCAGCATGGACTATCAGCTCGGAGACCATGGCTGCGATTACCCTTGACGCTTTATCACAGACAAGAGCGCCTGCGACGGTGTACGCAACGACGAACCTGGGTGCATGAAAGGCAAAACGTCATTTTTTCGGTTGAACGCAGTTTCTGTTTACAGCATCATGATAGTCCCATCTGTATTTGGCCACATCGCGGTGAACACACATTGGAAGCGTGTATTCGTCGTGATGGTATGGGGTGCCATTGGTTACGCGTCTCGGTCACCACTTGTTCGCATCGACGGCACTTTGTACGGTGGGCGTTACATTTCAGATGTGCTACGACCCGTGACTTTACCCTTCATTCGCCGGCTGCAGTGGCCGAGCGCTCTGCGGCGTGCCATTCACGGTCTGCGCGGCCGCTGAGGTCGGTGGTTCGAATCCCCTCTCGGGAATGGATTTTGTGTCGTATTTAGTATAGTTCATAAGTAGTTTGTAAGTTTAGGGACTGATAACCCAGTAGTGAAGTCCCATAAGCTCTACAAACATTTGAACATTTGAACCCTTCATTCGATCCCTGCGAAACTCTACATTTCAGCAGGATAATGCTCAACCGCATGTTGCAGGTCCTGTGTGGGCCTTTCTGGATACGGACTGCTGACCTGCTGTTTTTATGAACAGTGGTATTTTGTTGAAGCTGCATGGTCATCCTTGTACCCGCCATCCAAGCTGTGTTTCACTCAATGCCCAGGCGTAACAATGCCGTTATTAGTGCCACAGGTGGTTGTTCTGGGTAGTGATTTCTCAGGATGTATGCACCCGAATTGCGTGAAAATGTCACATGCTAGTTCTATTATAATATATGAATTGTTCAATGAATGTTATTCTGTCAATTGCATATTGGTTCGTGTGTCGTGCAATTTGTGCAACGTAGTTTAATATGTGCTGCTTCATTTCAGTACTTGACAATGGGATAAAGCAGTCGCGAAACATGCCGTATTGACGACACTTTTATATAACTGAAAACTGGTGCGTGATTTCCCATATTACCTCAACGCATGCGATCAGCATTGCAGCTCAGCTACACATCACAGGTGCCAGAAGTAGAGGTATGCATAATGGGTGGTATGCTCGCTCGTACTCTGTCGAGTGCGCCGCGCTCGGACTTGCCTGGTTCGAGTATGTATGCTCGGAGCGGGCAGGCTGTTTCCGTCGACGCGTAATGGACAGAGACCGCCCCATCTGGTGCGCTCGCCGCTTTGCTGTTGTGGCCGACACAGAATCTATGTGTGACTGAGGTCTGATGCTAATTCTGATACACTTTATTCCCACCAGCTGATGAAATTATGCTCACATCCATTTAGCTGTGCCATACACGAATATTCATGCGCGTTGTACAAATAAAAATAATGGAACCAGTTGAAAGTTTCAGAGATCACGTTATATATTAAAACCTCCATGCCGGTTCACAGTTGCTTTCGATTTTAGGCAAAACAAATGAAATTTCAATTATCTCTAAACTTCAGTACGCATGAATTAACATGCATTGATGCAATTTAACCGGCAGGATGAAAGTAAGAAATGCAACGAAAGAATAATAATAAGAGTGATTCGACTACTCAGAACTAAAATTATATAGTCACTGATGTACACTAAAATATTTAACGTGTCATGATCGACGTTTCAGACATTCAGAAAACCATAAAAACGTCGCAAAACATTGTAAATGGGTTAGGTCGCTATCTTTTTGCAACGTCATAAACAATAGTTAAGAATTTTTTATGGTAAAAGGTAGAGCTACCGTAAGCCTATGATTCTCCACTGCAGCCAGTCGTCACCGATGAAAAAACTGGACGGTAAAATTATACGAGGTTCCGAAGCAAGGTTCTACACTAATAGTAATTTGTTTTAGTCTCTTTCAGTGTTCCACAGTATAAGCTAAAGTCGGTACAATATCGTTGACTTGCGAACGCGGCATTGACACCATTGTATAACACGTTTTTTTTTTTTTTTTTTTTTTTTTTTTTTCAAAAACTACACTTATTACTGGCAGTACTATTTTGAGAACTCTTTTGTAGTTTTAGCAACATTTCACTTAGGTTAATGCATAAACTAAAACGTAGCGATCAGTAAGCTACACACTGTCATACTTTTCAATGTAAGAGACAGTGCTAGGAAAATTTAGTCATTTCACTACAACTGTCACGAATTATCAAAAGGCAAATGAGTTATGGGAAAGCTGATGTTGCACACTAAAATTAGAAAAAAAAATTATAATATTTTTTCTCGCTAACATTCTACAAAATCGACAAAAAATCATTGCTGAACTAAAAGAAGAAAAACGGAAATGAAAAATAATAACATTGGTTTTTTTTCTCTAGGAAAGAGAAACGTTTTGTTAAAAACAAGTACGTTCATAAAACAATGTGGTGTAGTCTTATTTACCTTACAGTGTGTTTTAAGCATGAATATCGGAGTCGTAGATTTAAACCCTTTCTCAGAGTACACTGTCAGGCATTCCGAGCATTGAATGCTCGAACCAGCAAGAGAAAAATCGAATGCAGTTGATCATTGGGTGCCAAGCGACTACACTGACATCTACCGGACTCTCATGGAACTACGTGCCTGTTCCGTTCTAGCGAGCTTAAGCGCAGGCCACTAGCCAGTAGTCTCGCAAGCGCAGTGTAATCGGCAGAGAGGGCGTACTGGAACAACTCTTTAGTGTAGTTGTTTTTCGTACGCACAGTAGCTTCAGTATTCAAATGTTCAAATGTTTGTTAAGCTTATGGGACTTAACTACGGGGTCATCAGTCCCTAAACTTACAAACTACTTATCAACTACCTTATTCTAAGAACGACACAACTATCCATGCCTGAGGGGGGGATTCGAACCCCCGACCGTAGTGGCCGTGCAGACCGTGACTGAAGCGCCTCAGTCCCCTCGGCCATAGCTTCAGTATTACTCGTAGAAGACAGTGAGTGTGTTTCGAGCACGTGTTGGGTGTGGTGTCGCACAAGTATGAAGTGCGTGCCACGTACTTTCGCCGCGCGCCGCCATGCACGCACGGCGCGGCGTTCTTAAGACGTCAGCCACGAGCGCCCTCTGCTGCAACTCCGCCCGTGGCCACGACTGCTGCATCTGCCACTTGAGAATCAGATAGGCACCAGTTAAGACTTGGCTATCGGATAGGCACTAGGAATCATGAGTAGGCAGGCCTCTAACTAGTTAATGTATCAGCGGTCTTATGATAGATAAGTATTGTAATCTTTCTTCAAAATATATCTCTTATACTAATCTAATTTAGTGTTTCTAGTTTTTGCTGTCCCACTGGCTGGTCACCTCCGTACCTGCACACGCGTGCATCCTATTTCCGTGTGTCGGTCTCTCTCTACTCGGCCACCGACACCCACGACAACCGGCGGAAACGAGACGCAAAATTGGGATTTGTGCAAGGATTGTCGACTATCGTTCAGCGAGAGGGGTAACCTTGTTGGACGCAACCAAGCAACAATTATGCGAACTTCTAATCGCTGGAATCAGGAGGGAACTTTTCTTTCCCTTGCCGTCCTTTCTTATTCTCACCCCTTCCCCTCCCCTTAGCAGTTTGGTCTCCCTGACCCAAACAATCAATCAAACAACCAGTCAGGAGGGAACATGGACCGATCGGGACTGATGGTACCCCTGCCACTACTTCGTAGTAACAAGCATACTGTGCTCTGCCACATCACGCACTGCGTATTGCAACAAAATCCGCCTGCTATGGAAAAAGCCGTGATTGCGCGTACCATTTAATGTCGTTTGTTGCAGTAGACTGTCCGCATCCACAGATGTCCTCTTTACTGATATTAACTTTTGATCTAGAACATTTCTTCATACTACGCGTCTTTTCGAGAAATGTAGCTGTCTCAAGTTCAAACATAGGACTCTGAAGACGAGTTTATAGAACATTTCCTTCATTATGGTTCTGTATGAAATGCTTTTTAACTACACTTTTTCTCACGCCCGCTGTGGACTATACCTGTTGTTAAACTCGTCTCTACATAACTAATCCCATTACACTTTTTATTCATAAAAGGCGACCTTTTGCAGGTAGGAGAGTGATGTTAGAATTATTTTAATTGAAATACTTCTGAAAGACGATGCGCCTAGATCGCGTTAAAAACAAGTTTGTTTTATTTCATAACTAGTTTCAGCAGAGCTTGTTACCATTTTCAGGTGAAAAAAAACTTAACTTGAAAGCTACAATGCACATGTACCGGGTGATGAAAAAGTGAGTATAAATTTGAAAACTTAATAAATCACGGAATAATGTAGATATATAGATAAAAATTGACACACGTGCTTGGAATGACATGTGGTTTTATTAGAACATAAAAAAAGTTCAAAAAATGTCCGACAAATGGCGCTTCATCTGATCAGAAAAGTAATACTTAGTATAAGAAGACAAAGCAAAGATGATGTTCTTTACAGGAAATGCTGAATATGTCCACCATCATTCCTCAACAATGCCTGTAGTCGAGTAATAATGTTGTGAACAGGACCGTAAATCACGTCCGGAGTTATGGTGAGGCATTGGCGTCGGATGTTGTCTTTCAGCAACCCTAGATATGTCGGTCGATCACGATACACTTGTGACTTCAGGTAACCCCAAAGCCAATAATCGCACGGACTGAGGTCTGGGGACCTGGTAGGCCAAGCATGACGAAAGTGGCAACTGAGCACACGATCATCACCAAACGACGCACGCAAGAGATCTTTCACGCGTCTAGCATTCACCAAACGACGCGTCTAGCAATACCTTTTTTTTCCTAATAAAACCCCATGTCATTCCAAAGCATGTGTGTCAATTTTTACCTCTCTATCTACATTATTCCTTGATTTATTAAGTTTTCAAATAGGTACTGATTTTTTTATCACCCGGTACGTGAAAGCACTGCTCAATTTTGTTGTCTAACACGTGGACTCTATCGTAACAGAACATTACCAAAAGCAAGTGACACAACTGAAGGATATTTTGTAAGACAGCTGTTCAACAGTAGTTATCAGAAGTCTTACGAAATATCTTGCCTTTGGTAACGTTCTGTTACGTTAAAATCCACGTATTTAGACCATAAAAATGTACATGTGTATTGTAGCTTCTGAGTTAAATTTTTGTTCACTTGAAAATGGCAACGAGCTCTACTGAAAGTAGTTGTGAAATAAAACAAACTAGTTTTAACGCAATCTAGGCTGATCGTCTTTAAGAAGTATTTTAATTAAAACCATTATACTTTGTTGTTAGACCTCGCTAAGATAATCACTCGATGATGAATTTGGGAAACATTTGGGCGTGGTTTTTAAAAATAAAATTGCGCCTGGAGCAGACTGTTTCGTAGCGAGTGGTAAACATGTTATCATATACTGATCGACCAGGAAGTGTCAAAAAATCAGAAGCAATGCTGATGTTGTCCTGGTCATGGAGAGGAAAGCACGGCCTACAGAGGGTGCACGCGTGTAACGTGAGTAGCGTCCGTTAGCAGTCCACTGCATGACAGAATTCGGCGAGTGCTGCGCAGCACGGAGTCTCGCTAACACGCATTCTGCGTCACGCAGGGCGCTGCGCTGCCCCGATTGCAGTCTCTTAATTACGCTGTCTTTCGGGATTTTTTATTTAATATTTTATTTTTATTTATTTTCTTATTTATTTAACCTGGCAAGATTAGGGCCTTCAGCCCCTCTCTTACTCCTAACCAGGTGTTCTACATATTTTATATTTCCAATATTTTAGAAGTTATACTGAATCTAGAAAAATTCAAATTTTCTATCACTACAGGTAACAAAAGGACATACACACAGTTTATATTCGTATTTGATAAATAAGAAACATGACAAGTATTACAATAAGGAAAGATTTTAATTGTGGCTGCTAGCAGCTATGGGCATGGAGGAAAGGGTGGGAAAGGGGGAGAAAAATGAGTGTAATAATTCATAAGGAGATATACGGAAGAGCATATTGTGGTGAAAGAAGGAGGAGGAAGGGAACTAACGGAGAGAAGAGCATTGATTTTACTAGCACAAAGAAACTTGACTGTATACCAGGGCGGGTGGTGCTTCAAATAACTGGGAGTTCACTTCTTTCAGTGCCGGATTTACAAAATTTTCGAACTGGGCCGAAAATTCATAGTTGGACCCCTCCTATCCTTACGCATGCGCAAAGGCTGCCCCCCCCCCGCCTCTTTTCAAAGCGTTAAATATTTGTTACAACGTAGAGTATAAATGTCACTTAACCTCAAAATCGCGACACATCCGCAAAAACATCAAAAGATATGTGGCAAGTAACAATACAAACGTGGTTGTTGTTCCCGTATCGGTTAAAAAGAAGATTTGGTAAAAAACATGAATAAAAAAAGAAAACACAAAAAACTGTTTGCAGTCAGACTCGAACCCACTACCTTCAACATCACAGCGCGATGACGCTAACCTCACGACTATTATTCCTATTTGGAGAGTAGCGACTTTATTATTATTCGTGAAGGGATCTTCTGAAGGGTTTTACAGTTGATGCGACTTTAAAAGATACTTATAAGATATCTTACCAAGTACGACGCGTTTTTGATAAATCTTCAATGCGCCCAAACCAAATATGAAGGGCGAATGTGCCTTCATGGAGAATTTGGTAATGCACAAGGTGAGGTGCGCAGAAGATCTATCACGTTTCTTCGGGACCATTCGTGCTTTGCTGATATTCCATCTTTCTCTCTGTACTTTTTTTCCCCACTTTACCGAACTCCTGATCAAGAGGCCTCCTCATTGGAAAGTAGTGGTCATTAATCAGGGATACTTAGGATTTTTCCTAATTATTCGTAACTACCCTGACTCTAGTGCAATGCTTGAAGTTCCTTCTCCGTAAGCTGTGCACAGGCCCTCTTCCAAGTCGGATATGGAACTGCCGTAGAAGTAGCGATATACCGATAGACAAGTACCAGCTATCATCATTATCATTCTAATCATAGTCAACCGTTTCACTTGCAGTACTGAAAAAGGCACGCTTCAGTCTGTTCCATGCACTTGCATCAGCCGTATTAATCTAATTTGCCATTGCATGCTATCTACATTCGTCGATCTGCCATACTTTCGTCATTCTACAAATCACTTCCTGCTCCGCTTCGTAAGGTCTTAATTACCCTTCCCTGTCCATTGTTCATTCTTTAACTTCCCTTATCAATTTGCACACTTCGTCCTAAAATTGTCCACTGAGCATTATGTAGTTTTAGAATGATTTTCTCATTAATACAGTTTCCTATCAATTTTTCTGAATGGACAACATTTTCCATCATCAAATATTACATTATGTAAGAAACAAAAACAGTTTGCTTGTTTAAGTACAATTTATGCTTGTTTTGAATGAATCAAGTCATAACTAAACTACAGTGAACATAATCATTTACTAGCTGTTTAAGCCCAATTAATATGAAATAAATGTATTAAAATTATAGTAGCTAAGAACACATTATATAAGAGTTGCAAGATATCCAGCCGGAAGAAAACCATGTAACTTTCTCATAATACTTCACTCTGACAGACAAGTTATGCTATTGCCACAATTTGCTAGCCCTTTTAAACGAAATATGGTTTAATTTTGATCCAAACGACTGGCGACTCTTCATTTATAACTCCTGCAATAGTCTGAAAGTTTCTCTCCTTCATAATGGAAACAAATACCCCTTAATTCCAATGGCTCATTCGACTGGCCAAAAAAAGAATACAGAAATGTTCAATAGCTCCATAAAGTGGTAAAAAATGCTGAACATCAATAGGAAGTAACTGGTGATTTCAAAACAAATGCATTTCTGAATATGAGGACACACAAAGCATCCCTGCTTTCCCTGTGTTTATAATAACAGATATACAGACAGACATTTTCGGACTGTTGATTGGCCATTGAGGTCGGAGTTTGTGGTTGGCCAAAATAATTTGAAGTGAGAACCCCTTGTCTAGAAAGGAAAAGACACTTACGCCTCCCCTCCATATTAAGCTTGGACACGTCAAGCAATTAGTAAAGACATTAGATACAATATCAGATGCAGTGAAGTACCTCTAGAATGTGTTCCACAAACTATCAGAAAATAAGATAAAGGTAGAACTTCTTTGAGCCCCCAAATGAAAAAATTACATTATGATGACACATTGATCAGTCAAGTTCTACCACTTCAAAGAAATACCTGGAAAAGCTTCGGGGATGTTGTAAATGGTATCCTAGGACAATAAAATAGATGTGGTAGAGGGCTTTTGGAAGAACAGCAAAGCGATGGGTTGCGGAATGTCTTTAAAGCTGCACATACTCCACTCGCATCTAGATGTTTTCAAGTCTCATACAGGCGCATATTCAGAGTAACAGGGCGAAAGGTTCCATCGGGACTTACAAGAGTATGAGCCAAGTTACCAAGAATAGAATAATGAGTGAATGCTTGGTGATTATATCTCAGGACTGATCAGAGAGATACAACAGGAAATGTAAGCAGACAACATATTCTTAAGCACACTGCACCTGACATGAAAAAAATTTCATGCACTTTAACACTTTTGTAATATATATTCACTGCATTTAATTTTTTTCAAGTGTTGTGTTTCAGAATTCTTTGGTTTTGTTTCGTTAGTTTATGTAAACGGTCATTCATTGTTCTAAATAAATGCTTTTTACCTAAAATTAAGAAAATCGATGTCACTGCCATGAAAACAATTTCCCACGTATACAATTGTCTTTCATGGTGTTTTAAAATACACTGCATCAGAAATAACAAAAAACTGACTTAAACAAATTTTGTTACATGGGGTTATTAAATGTATCTATTCACCTTGAACTTGATTTAGATTTATTGTGAAAGTCTCAAGTAACAGCTCACTTTGAAGTATCTCTCTGCATAATCGTTCCTTTTTATAGGACAGATGTGCTAGATGCACAATAAGACAGGAGTCTCCATTCGCATAAAAGAATATAGCAGTGTAATCTTCAAATATAATTTGCACTTTGCAGCCACCGGCTGTACATTAACGAAATTGTACATAATTATAATGTAATGAAATTAGTGATAATGTACAAAATAGGTATCATATATCTAGCAAGTAATGAATTACAAAGCATATATAAATATCTGTTAATATAACTGTCACGTGTAAGATTTCTCAAAGTCTAATGTCAAATTAATAATAGGTCACTTGTAATTTAACATTGTATCCTTGAAATGGATGAACATTGAATCGACAAGGGCGCTGTAAGAAAATTCCAAATCATCACACGTCAAACGTCATTGTACTATAAGTATACAATACCTCTGGTTAACCTTCAAGTCCCACATTGTGAAATCAGCTTTGGAAAAATTAAAATTCACTGTTTTCTGTATTAATACATCAAAATATGTGTTTTAAATTTTTTGGTCGAACTACTGATTTTTTAAGTCATGTATTTCATGCACAACAAAGACGTTTGTATGGAGATATTTTATTACTTGGACGTTATTTTGTTGATAGTTAACAGTGCCAGATCAATAATGCTAGTATAATCATCGCCACAGAACCAAAGACAAGATAATTCACTGCTGGAATAAAATAAAAGGAACCATACTCATGCTCACACTCTCAACCACGTACAGACGGCAACGCAACACAACCTCCAAGATGGACAGATTAATGTCTCAGAAGTGGCTACATGCCTTATCAAGCGGCAAAATGCGGTATTAGAAACATGTCGCTCATCAACAAAACTGCAACTTTAAGGGTGGATGCTCAAAATACCCTATAAATCAACATTTAATAAGTTGGTGTTCAGGAACAACACTGGGAATGAAAGGGTTAATTACTTCTTACCCCGAACAAGTCTGTGAAACAAAACATATACTACCCTGTTCATAATCTTCACTTTTCCTCTTTTACGTTGATTTTAGCTCATTATTTATATCACTTATTCCCAATGTATCCTCATCACCCATATCACTTTCAGGTGCGTTGGTTTTTTACATTGTACAGCGTGAAAATACTTTCCGGGCAAGATGGTTGGTCAGCTTCGATCTTGTTACGGGACCAGTTGTCGCATTAAAATGACCTATTTTACCCGTCTGTTATTTCATATCTTATGAAGCATCTCATCAGGAAATGTTCTCCATGTTCTAATCTATACAGAAACCTCCCACATCAACTTCATTACTACACTGCCAACGAGGCCCTTCTATGCGTAAAAGCTGAGACGTACAAGGGTTTTCTTATTCTTTAATTGCTAAATCGAAGTGCTTGTTTAGCTTCGCAAGCCTAATGTTTATGAAAAGGCACTATTCATTTCTTCCATCAACATATCAGCACTAGGAAAGTAATTTGAAGCAGTGAACTTGCATGTTTCCATTGAGTCCTTTGGCAATTGAAACAGGCTTGGCATTGCTGAAAGGAGAACTAAGACTCATTAATCAGTGGGATTTCTACTTTTCCCCGCCGCTCTACGAAATCTAAGAAATTCTGCTTTCGCCACCGCGTTTACTCATTCGTTACTCTGTTGCCTGCGGACACCAGCATTCATCCATTTATTCATTCCTGCTAGAGACTCGTCTTCGATCCGCTAGACATCATCAATCTTCTCCTCAGGAGACCAAAACTCTCTTTCCTCTGCCTTCCAAACTTTCAACTTAACCACATTAATTTCGATCCTCCATCTGTTCAGGTAGTTGTTATTTTCGATATAATTTCAGATAGGTTTATGTAGAGTTCTTGGTTTGTTTGTGGTGGACAGGAATAATCAGTTAGTTCCTTCATCATATGTCTTGCAAGTTTCTCTGTTTTTAGAATTTTATTTCTAGTCTCTCTCCCTCTTTGCGAAATCACCACCGACACGCCTGTTTATTTGGTAAAATGGTACTGACGTTTCTTTTGGAAGCATAACTACTACAGTAGTTCTCAAAATAGTTTTCGTATGTAAACCAGTTGTCTATTGGATCTACAATTCTAATGTATTCATATAATTACCGTTGTAACACAGCCATGCACCTGCTATAGTTACTTCAGCATACATGATGCAAATATTTTTAATTCTCAATTCGAATACTTGGCCCATTAAATATGACGGTACCAATATAATCTCATAATAACAAAAATGCCTTCTCGGGCTTACCGATGGACTTTTTATACTCGCCTTCTTGTTTGATATCTAATAACAAATATTTACCTACAAACCATATTTGCTCCTGCGTAATTGGCACATAAGAATGTATCAGTCAAGGACTGTCTATGCATCTACATCTACATCTGTACTACATTGCTGCTTTACAAATCACACCGAAGGGCGTGGCAGAAGATCATCCAATCTCATTCAGACTGTTTCTCTGCCTTTCCATTGTTGAATAGCGTGCGTGAGAAATAAACACAGTTTTAGATCTGCTTTCTCTTATTTTATTATAATGATCATGTCTCCCAATGTGGGTCTCAACAAAATATAGTCGTATTACTAGGAGAAAGATGGTGAAAGAAATTCCGTAAATAGATCTCGCCGCAACGAATAACGTCGTTCTTTTAATGATTTCTACCCCAACACTTCCATCATTTCCGTGACACTCTCTCTACTGTTTCGCGATAGTTCAAACGAGTTGTCCTTCTCTGGACTTTTTGTTAAGTCCTTCGTCGGACCTACTGGGTGAGAATACCGCAATGCGCAACAATACTCGAGGATGGGCGCGTGTAGTGTACTCAGTCTCTTTAGTGGAACTGTTGCATGGAACGTGAAGCACCATGTTTTTTCAGAAAAATGCCAAGTTTTTCAAAAAGAGGTTGAATTCCACTGGTAATCGTGAGCACTACTACCGCAATACAGATATTGTAAAAATCCAGCGAACGACATAATGTAAGTATTGTAAATAAATTAGGCGTAATATAAATAGCAAAAATGTGAAATCAAACAACTTGTCCAAATGACTGTGTAACCAAAATCTGTAATATGTTGTTCTAGAAAATAAAAGACAAAAGTCCACGGAAGATGGCACAATAACTACCGAAACATGTTTGCGCGTTAAAACAAAACAAGGTGTATTGCGTTAGGCGGATTTAATCACAAATATAATACAGCAGGCACGGAAGATAAAAGAGTTGCACCGTCACAAGATGATCAACTTTGTCTACCTCCTGTATATTCAACGTTGTTTGTATAACTTTGATAGTGGGGGCTATAGACAAGTTCGTTTACAGTTCAGATGACCAAATTTTCGTATAATAGATCCAGTAAGAATGTGTTTGTGGCACGGAAAGGTGTTGCAAAACTTTTTTCGATTTGTATTTTTACGCTGTATTACAGTTATCAGTTTCATTTAAATTGACATCAGTGATGCAATACCTATGAATAGGATACATCAACTATTATTGTCGCAGAAAGCTCCTATCGAGAGTATGTGGTGATTGCAACTATAGGGAAACACACCAGCTTCGGAGCTTTTCAACGGCCACATTGCAACAGCACACTTCAAGGCAAAACGTGGCATGCAATGTTCAAGACTTAATTTATGGACTACATGTGCGCAAGGAAACAGCATATGTGATACTGCTCTCAAAATTACTACTAAAGCTGCAAAGTCAAAGCTAACTACAGAATTCGCAAGTGTGACAATCGAATCCACTAACTACATAAATACAAAATTTCTCCATCTTTGCAGGTTCTTTTTAAATAATTTGGATTAGGAATAAATGAGCAACACGAAACAGTCCGGAAGATCGATTTTAAAATCACTTTACACTCTTTTCATAAGAATGATGGGCATGAAACATTAACAGTAGGGTTTTTTTTCAGTCCTTGATCAAAAACTAATTAGTACATTAAGCAATGTAATCCGGTTCTGGTTGATGTTGCATTTTGGGTGGTCAGGATCGTAGTATCAAAACGCGTTCCGTAGTAATCTTCTTCATACTCACGCCTGGTAGCCGCAAAGACCCCGATGGCTGTCGAACTGGAGGGCCACTTTATAACATACACTACCGGAAAAAATGTTATTAGACCTCGAAAAACAACGTCACCTGTGGGATACTAGATGTACTCATAATGGCTTCCACATCTTCGTCAGTAAACAGCGTACTGACATATCTGTCAGGGCGCCACTTGTGTGCACCCTTTAAAAGAGGACGTTTACTGCCATAAAACTCAGCATGATATCAACTTGTGAAACAAACAAGTGACATGCCGTGGGGATGCCCTCGAGCTTCCTACAGCCAACTTAGCGAGTTTGAGAGATCAAAATGTGTTCTTCTGAGTGGCGATATGGTCCGTTTAGAGAAATAAAACCAGAAGTTGGACCTGTTCAATCAGTTGTGCAAAGATGCTCGTTTCTATTGTAATGAGAACATTCTCACATTAGTTGATGAGGCGTCCTTCAAGATCTTCGTATTGTAAGGGCATAAATGACAGATAGTACAGCAACGACAGTACATACCAACTCTAGGGACTGTGAACCCAAAAGTGTCAACATAACTGTTGCCAACCGGCTACTATAGTTGGCGTCATGTAAGAAGGCACATAGAGGCAGAGCGATAGGGAAAGCGTGAAGGGGAGTAGCTATAGCCGAGCGCCAACAGTTGAGCCTAAAACCCTTTCTACACGGGAAGTGAGAGCTTACGGCTTACTAGGACATACTCAGACTTTAAATTACGTCGAAAACCGGTTATTTAAATAAAAGTTAGTATGGTGAACTACCAAGAACCGACGAAAGAATCAGTCGAAATATCCAAATCAGTTTGTTGTACATACCAAGAGCTGTATCTCTGTACCAATAAAAATTGGACACACGTTATATGAAATTTTAACTGAAAAACGTCTTTATTACCTTCTTCTAAAATATTTGCTATTTTTCCTGGAACATGCTGTAGTTAACAGATAAAATATTTGTTTTTGGTGAGCATTATTTCAAGCTTAATCAAAGTGAAAGGTCTATGTATAGACACCTGAGTTTGTTCATCATACACATAGGTGCCACAAACCGCAGAGGCTGGATGTATGTAATTGCAAATTTGTAATGACGTTAACAAATGTGAGCGACGTAGTTATGCATCAACTGCACGAAAACAAATACCGTTTCACAGTGGCAGTCTAAAACACAAATAAATGTTTCAATCATCACAACATATCTTACAGTTTTGAAAAGTGATGTTAACGCAGCGATTCATTTGCTGTTAATTGACAACAAACGAAGTAGACGCGTGAAGCAGACGACTCAACAAATGCGTACCGTTTGAACGCTTCTTTGTAGTGCGACGGTCTATGACAAGGGGCGCTGCATCTGACAACGAATTCCTTGTGCGTATTGCACGTCTCGTATAGAAGGGGCTTAAGGGAGAAACATTGCTTAACTCGCGACCAGCCATGTGCCTAGGGAATGTATATTATTGGCTGCCAGATCATTAATGGAGGGGTATGCGCAGAACGGCTGAAACCTGGGCCACCTTCCTACGTGACGCATTCTATAACAGCGGAACCAGGGCACGCCCACCTATAGTGAGTCTATCAGTTACGCACATTGTTCATGCATACACTTGATGGTCGTTTGAACGTACGGTGTAGACATAGCAAGCGCTGTCCCGTAGAGTGGATGCCTAACAGTGTGGGGTGCGATAGGTCACAACTCTCGTTCGCTTTTGGTGTCTGTGGATGGAACGCTGACCAGCGCTCGATTCATTATTAATATGGGTGTTTCAGCACGGAATGACTCCTGGTTGGGTAAAGCCAGTATCACAAAGCTAATACATAAGAACAACTTAAAACATTACAAAAATGCAGTTTCACTTTAAAAAAAAAAGCAAAAGTCTCCTATGTTTACAAAGATAAACAATATGTAATACTAGCTAAAACAGACTTATAAAAAATTTAGACTTGGCCATCTCACCCAAGTGTCAGTGTTAGTTGGCCAGACATGTAAGGGATAGATTGCCACCGGACTAAACACTTAAAAATCAGAGAAATTTATTAAAAACATATTGTAACACATTAAACATATTTCATCGAATCTCTTGAAGTTAAATACAGTTTATAAAGATATTAATGTAGTTCAATTATAGCTTACACTGAACGTAATTTGTAAGAAGCACTGCACAATTCATGACTATTATTACATTTTTATTAATCGGTGAAACATTCTAAACTTATATAAAAAAATAACAAGAAATCGCCTCAGCTATTCATTTAGTACACTTTAGAGCTATGCTTAATTTAGTTTTACTATGTAGTGCTAGATTTTGTTTTTGAAATGACATTGCCACATCGATGGCACACATTTACATACGCTGTGCAGGATTCGTGTAACCAACGCTTACACCTGATACATTCAGTCCAATCACAGGTTTTGTTTTCGAGTACTCTTCTTCACATCTAACGCACTCTTCCTCTTCGTCACATAGACCTTTATGTAAGTCGTCTGTGTACTGGACTTCATTTGACGAGTCTGAACTGTGAAAAGATTCTTTAACATTCCAGATCCGAACATTTTCCCCTTGTTTTTTCCCAATAGTTGTTTTTCTTTTTTCGAAACGTTTCAATTTTAACTTTTTTTAATATTTCCTTTTGACGTTAAGTTTAATTTTTCTAGGTTTCATTGTTTGAGCTTCGTGTCTAACCGGCATCATCATCATTAGAGACTGTTCATGCATTTCAGCGTTTAGTCTGGAGAATAACTGGCAAAGGTGAAAATTTGTTCAGAATTTTGGTAGGAGTGACTTGGTTTTATTCACTTGAAATCACAGAGCAAATATTTCTGGTCTTGCAGAAGGTTCTAGTAGAGATGAAGCTGCTCGTCGTTCATCGGATTTTTGGTCTCATTTGTCTGCTGAACAGATGTGGCCGGCAGAGTTGGCCAAAGCGCGTAATCCAAAAGGGTGGACGCAAGCTCAAACATACCTACGTACAGGTGTGCAGATAGACGTAAACAACTCATATATGTAAAGTACCCTAGCTCCTTACAACAAAAGGTAATGATTTTTCAGAACAATATGGAAAACAGCCATCTTATTTGCAAATATTAATTCAAGTAACAATAACAATAATTTATTTTATTTCACTGGTAATCGGTTTCGGTCACTTACATGACCATCATCAGATCACATCTGTAATGATAAATAATAAATTATTAGAGGGATAAATTATTTCTAGATTGAGTATTTAAAATAAGAATAAAGTATACCTGTAACGTTGGCAACCAATTGTTTACAGCCGGAGCTGCCTAAAGATTTAATATTGACTGCTGTAGATGTAGGTGCAGTCATTCTTTAAATACTGTAAGCTCCACCCTCTAATTTCAATATCGGGCAATCAGGTATAAGTTCAAACGGAAGTTATACAACAATGGATTTCAATACGCAACAAACCAAATCTTTGTATAGAATGGTTAATCAGGTAGAAAAATGTTAACGTTTTTAAAAGTACATTATATATGGTCATATAAAAGACGTATGTAGCATATGTAAACATAGAAGACCATGTTATGGTTTTGTTATGATTTGAAAACAGAAATCGGAGGTACTATTTTACCATTGTCAGATTATAAATTGAAATATCATTGTCGTTATGTCAGAACTAAAATAACCATCAGTTTTACTGCTACATATGTATGTATTACATCTGTAATAAAATAGTTTTTGATGAAGTATTGAGTTCTCAAGGCCCTTGCCTTAAAACTAAGAGACAGATAAAATAAAATATATGCTACAGTTATAAGGTACATCAGTAAATTACAATAATTAGGTTAAATATATGACGATGAGAGCTGCAGTCATTAATTAAAATGACCTTGTGTGTTAAACTGAAAAATAAAATTGGTGGATGGGACAAAATAGTACCATTCTACAGATCATCGAATAGTTTAAAGAAATATCTGTCTCTGAAATCTAGCAGGTCCTTTATGCCAAAAATCAGATAATGATACTACTTCAGTTTCAAAAATGGGATATGCAGAAATAACGTACATGGGGCCTCTTTCAGATAAGATAAATATATTGTTTTAAAATTCCAACCTAACTATTGCATTTACAACAAATAATCAGCTTCAGACTAAACTGAAACATACAATTGGTGAGTCTGATAGGTACCAAAATTGGGTGTCTACAAGCTACAATGTAAAGATTGTGGTAAACAATATATAGGACAAACCGGCTATAGCTTTCTAACATTTATATTTTTCTACCTGATTAACCATTCTATACAATGATTTCGTTTGTTGCATATCGAAATCCATTGTTGAAAAACTTCTGTTAGAGCTTGTACCTGATTCGTCAACATTTAAATTAGAAGGTGTAGCTTACAGTATTTAAAGAATCTACAGCACTCAATAATGAAACTTTTGGCAGCTCCAGCTGTGAACAGTTAATGCCAACATGAAACCAGTTACCAGTGAAATAAAATAAATTGCGATCTATACTGACTTCATATTGTTACTTGAAAGGTAATGATTTATACTTTCAAGGTATAATGGAAACTAAAATCGTGAAAGTCACTTACAACATACTTTCAAGGTATAATGGAAACTAAAATCATGAAAGTTTCTTACTTTATGTAAAAGGAAAAATTCCTTATGTTCAGCAAAATTATTAATTTGGTTATAAACCGGCTTTCCGCTTCTTAGACCATTATCAGGTAACAATTGAATGTCTCTAACATTTCTTCACAGATATGCAACTTACAAAGATGTTATTAAATTAACAGATAAACAAATTCACATATTCACAGGAAAGTGTTACATTTTTATGGCAATGATAACATTTATTAATAAATAAAAATATATCAAAAGGCTGATGTTATACATTATGGTTCTAATCTTGTTCTTGCTACCAATGGTGAAGCATTTAATCAACATTGTGTCCTGTGGAGAACACAGTATATTACTATACTATACAGTATGTCACTATACTGTGTTCCACGTGTTTATCTATTCTTTAACGATCACACACACACGATCTCCACAGACGAAGTTTAGTAGCTTCAAATGTCGATCAGTTAGTAATGCTTGTAATGGTCAATTGGTATGGAACAAGACGCCGAATTCAGGAGTACAAATACTTCATCATGAACACAAGAACTTGTCTAACTTCAACTTCAAGTATGCGAGCATCCGATAACCAAGGTATTATGATAATGGTGCACCAAACAACATACGATATGTATAGCACTATATCAATTATAACTTTAAATGTGCAAGCATCATATGTCCAAGGTATTATGTCCATTGTGTACTAAACAACATGTGATATGAACAGTGCTGTATCATTTTGTAATTCATATGTTTCATTTTGTATTTTATTAGTTTGACAAAGTAACACTTCATCATTTAATTGTGGCAACATAGCTTCCCAAAACTAGTAATGAGTAAATGAGTAATTTATACATGTTATCTTGGCTTTGACTTCATATTGAAGTCATTACATTTTAAATTGTACTAATTTATACTTTCGTCAGTGTACATTTACGTCTAGATGGGATACTTTGCAAATCACATTTAAGTGCCTGGCAGAGGGTTCATCGAACCATCATTATACTATTTATCTCCCATTCCCTTCTCGAATAGAGCGCGGGAAGAAAGAACACCTGAATCTCGCCGTTCGAGCTCTGATTTCTCGTATTTTATTCTGATGGTCATTTCTACCTATGTAAGTGGGAGTCAACAATATATTTTCGCATTCGGAGGAGAATGTTGTCGATTGGAGTTTCGTAAGTAGCCTACGCCGCAGCGATATGCGCTGTTGTTGTAATGATTCCCATCCCAGATCCTGTATCATTTCCGTAACGCTGTCTCCCCTGTATCGTGACAATACGAAACCAGCTGCCCTTCTCTTGAGTCTTTCGATGTCCTCCGTCAAACCCACGTGATAAGGATCCCACACTGGGCAGCAATACTCCAAAAATGGACGGACAAGCATAGTGTATGCAGTTTCTTTAGTAGTTCTGTTGCATCTTTTAAGGCTTCTGCCAATAAAACGCAGTCTCTGGTTCCCTTTTCCCACGACATTATCTACGTGTTCCTTCCAGTTTAAGTCTGAAGTAATAGTAATTCGTAGGTATTTTGTGGAGTTTACGGCCTTCACTTTTGATTGATTTTGATTGTAAACAAAGTTTAACGGATTTCTTTTCGTACTATGTGGACGACTTCACACTTAGCATTATTTAGAGTCAATTGCCAATTTTTACACCATAGGGATATCTCATTCAGATCGTTCTGCAGTTGGTTTTGATCTACAGATGATTTTACTAGACGGTAAATGACGGCGTCATCTGCAAACAACCTAAGAGAGCTACTTAGATTTTCCCCTAAATCGTTTAAGTAAATAAGAAACAACAGAGGACCAATAACACCACCCTGTGGAACGCCCGATATCACCTCTGTTTTAGTCGATGCCTTACAATCGATTACTACGAACTGTGTCCTCTCTGACAGGAAATCCCCTATCCAATCGCAAATTAGGGGCGATATACCATAACCACGCAGTTTGATTAAAAGCCGTTTGCGAGGAACGGTGTCAAGAGCCTTCTGGAAATCAAGAAATACGGAATCGATTTGCAAACCTTTGTCGATAGCACCCATCACTTCGTGTGAATAAAGAGCTAGTTGTGTTTCGCATGAACGATATTTTCTAAATCCGTGTTGACCTTGGGCCAATAGATCATTCTGTTCGAGATAATTCATAATATTTGAATACGGGATATGTTCCTAAACCTTGCTGTAAATTGACGTCAATGAAATAGGCCTGTAGTTCAGTGGGTTACTCCTACTGCCTTTCTTGAATATAGGTGTGACCTCTGCAACTCTCCAATCTTTTGGTACAGATCCGTCTTTGAGGAGCGGTTGTATATTGCTGTTAAGTAAGGAGCTATCGCTTCAGCATGATCCGGCCATCTAATGGGTATACAGTCCGCCCCTTGTTCTTGTTCTTGACTTGTTCTTGTTAAGCGATTTTAGTTGCTGCACTACTCCGATGATATCTATTTCTACGTTACTCATTATGGCCTCTGTTCGTAATTCGAAATCTGGAATATTGGTTTTGTCTTCTCTGGTGAATGTTTAGCAACGCTGCTTTAGTAGCGCTGTCATCGGCAGAATCGCCATTACTATCACGTAGTGAGGGTATTGTTTGTGTTTTGCCCCTAGTGTCTTTAACATATGGCCAAAATCTTTTTGGGTTCTCAGTCAAATTTAGAGAAAGAGTTTCGTTGTGATAAGTATTGTAGTCATCTCGCATTGAGATCCTCGCTAAATTTCGAGCTTCTGTGTAGGATCGCAAATCCTGGGGATTTTCTGCTCTTTTAAATTTAGCATGTCTTTTCCTTTGCTTTTGCATCAGTGTCCTGATCTGTTTTGTGTACCAAGGGGGATCACCTACTTCTTCTATTAATTTATTTGGTATAAAACTATCAATTGCTGTCGATAGCACTTCTTTGAATTTGAGCCACATCTGGTCTACATCTACGTTTAGTGTTAGAAACGAGAGGAAACTGTCTTTCAAGAAGCAATGTATTTTATTTCTATCTGCTTTCCTGAACAAATATACTTTTCGTTTATTTTTGGTAACGTGGATACATTCGATATTCAATCTCGATACGACAGCTCTTGTTCACTAATACCTGTATCCGTTTTGATGCTCGTTATGAGCTCATGATTATTTGTTGCTAAGAGATCAAGTGTGTTTTCACACCAATTTACAATTCTAGTTGGCTCATGAACTAATTGTTCGAAGTAATTCTCAGAGAATGTATCGAGTACAACTTCGCACGATGTTTTATTCGTACTTCCTGATTTGTAAGTGTAATTTCGCCAACAGACTGAGGGTAAATGAAAATCACCGCCTACTATTATTATGTGAGTAGGGTACGTTTTTGTAATTAGACTCAGGTTTTCTTTGAATCTTTCTGCTATTGTATCGTCAGAGTCGGGAAGCCGGTAAAAAGCACCAATTATTAACTTCTTACGATTTTCAGGTACAACCTCTACCCATAATAACTCACAGGAACTATCAGCTTTTACTTCGCTACACGAAATACTACTTTTGACGGCGACAAACACGCCTCCACCTATTTTGTTTAATCTGTCCTTTCTGAACAAAGTTAGATGTTTTGCAAATACTTCCGCTGAACTTATTTCCGGCTTGAGCCAACTTTCATTGCCTACAATGATGTATGTTTCGGTACTTTTGGATCCCATCCTCGTCGCCACTTTTGTGTCCCAAGCCTCGTCGCCGCTTTTGTGTCTCGTTCCGTTGTAGGTGTCGGTGGCCGAGTGGAATGAGACCGACACAGAAATAAAGATAGCACGCTGGTGCAGGTACGGAGGGGAGCAGCCAGAACTAGAAACACTAGAGTAAATTAGAATGAGATATATATTGCACAGAATTTATACAGTACTGCAGAATGTTGATACATAGTTGAGATAGAGTCCTGCCTAGTGCCTAACTGATAGCCAAGTCTTCACTGGTGCCTATCGGATTCCGAAGACTTTACTGGTTCCTAACTCAGACCCAAGTGACGATGTCGTTCAGTGGTGGCCACGAGCGGCGTTGTAGCAGAGGGCGCTCGTGGCTGTCGTCGTAAGAACGCCGCGCCGTGCGTGCATGGCGGCGCGCGGCGAAAGTAGGTGGCGCGCACTTTGTACTTGTGCGACACCACAGGTACTTTCTATTAACGCCTGGAGTTCTGGTACTTTCCCAACACAGCTACGACAATTTACAACTGTTATACCGATAGTTCCCAGATCCACATTTCTCCTGTGATCCACCTGCCCCCTTTGAGATTGCCCAAGTTGTTTTTCCCCTAAAAAACCGCTAAGTCCACGCCACACAGCCCCGCTACCCTTGAAGCCGCTTCCTGCGTATAGTGGGCTCCTGACCTATTCAGCGGAACCCGGAAACCGACCAACCGATGGCTTAAATCAAGGAATCTACAGCCTACACGGTGGCAGAACCGTCTGAGCCTCTGATTCAGACCCTCCACTCGTCTCTGTACTAGAAGTCCACAGTCGGTCCTGTCAACTATGCTGCAGATGGTGAGCTTTGCTTTCATCTTTGAAGCAAGACCGGCAGTCTTTACCACTTCAGACAGCCGCTCAAAACCTTAGAGAATCTCTTCAGATTCGAAGCGACACACGTCATTGGTACCGACGTGAGCCAGCACCTGCAGTTGGCTGCACCCGTACCCTTCATGGTATCCGGAAGGACTCGTTCCACATCTGGAATGACTCTATCCGGTATGCACACGGAGTGCACGTTGGCCTTCTTCCCCTCCTTGGCAGTCATCTCTCTAAGGGGCTCCATCACCCATCTAACGTTGGAGCTCCCAACTACAAGCAAACCCACCCTCTGTGAAAGCCCGGATCTTGCAGGCCTCATCCGACTCGGGAACGTTGTCCTGAACAGATAGCGCCACAAACCTCTTCGCAAGACAAACCGGGGAGGCCTCACGATCGATCCCCCGGAATCTCTTGCGCCTCCTGCCACGCTCTGGAGCAACCTCCCACGCAACCACGGGTGGGGTACCTGCCTCAATGCTAGCAGTATCAGAGCATGTCGATTGTGCAGGCCGATCAGTGGAGACGACGGGAGTCCGTTCGGTCCCCACTACCGACCAACAACAACGACGCCCCTCCATCTCAGCTTCCAACTGTGCAACCGAGGTTAACACAGCTTAAAGCTGTGAGCGAAGTGTCACCAGCTCAGACTGCATCCGCACAAAGAAGTCCGTATTCGTGATTACAGTGCCGAAAAAACAAAAACTACAGTCGCGATGCGTTCAAAGGAAGACTACACTGTTAAAACGCGGATTTGAATCTAATATGCATGAGAGCACAGTAAAAATTTACAAATTGAAACTAGAACGCGCAGACGAAAATGAAAATACTATATGTCGCTTCTAATTAGCTGGCGACGTCCACTCGGCGACTCTCTATTATTTTAAAGAACTTTGTATGACGGGCAACCACAGCTAAAATATTTATACATATTTAAGCAACTTTCACACAGTTAAAAATTAGGTGTTAAAATTGTAAGAGTCTGAATGAAAGTCCTTGGTCCACTTGAGTTGTTACTTTTTTGGAGTCGTGAAGACCCGCACAACCGGTTTCGCAACCTACAGTTGCATCTTCAGACGCTTTTTACTGTACAAAATGATAATTGTTTTAATAAATGAATGTTTAGAATGAAAATTGCATATTAAAAACAAAAAATCCGAACTAGTATGTATGAGAAAGTTACATGCAAAAATTTTTTTTATATAGAAACCAGTCGGCTATTGATAGCAATATTTTTTTTTTTTTTATATTACTTACAAAGTTTTCCATATAAGTGATTTATTGACGAAAAGGGCCAAGGTGCTTGCGGTACCACCTAAACATTAACCCCGTTATCCATCATAAATCACTTATATGGAAAACTTTGTAAGTAATATAAAAAAAAATATTTATTGCTATCAATAGCCTACTGGCTTCTATAAAAAAAAATATTTGTATGTAACTTTCTCATACATACTAGTTTGGACTTTTTGTTTTTTTAATATGTAATTTTCATTCTAAACATTCATTTTTTTAAACAATTATCATTTTGTACAGTAAAAAGCGCCTGAAGATGCAACTGTAGGTTGCGAAACCGGTTGTGCGGGTCTTCACGACTCCAATAAATTAACAGCTCAAGTGGACGAAGGACTTTCATTCAGACTCTTACAATTTTAACACCTAATTTTTAACTGTGTGAAAGTTGCTTGAATATGTATCTCTAATGTTTGTTAGTACAGAGATAGGGACACAGGCTAGTAATCTTCGGTGTCACCTGAAGATGGATGAATAGTTATCAGCCGAAATATCGTGATAAGAAGTCGATCTAAACTTTCTTTCCTCATAAACGTCGTGACATAATACCATTGATTATTGGAGCTGGCAGGTGCGTGGTGGTGGCTAGCTGCTGCTCTGGTGGTAGGCGTGACCTGAATGCGTGTCGCCGGCGTGCGTAGCTCAGCGTCAGTGAGGAAATCCTGTAGAGGACCGCCCGCGCCCCCACGGCTGCCTTGGTCTCGCCCTCTCGGCCCTCGCGTGCCGCATTACCGGATTAAAGCCCTCCTGCTGTCATGGCCGGACCTCATAAATAATGCGCCCAGGGCGCTGGCTGCGACAGGAGCTGCCGCCGGCAACAGCTGCGCTCGCAGCTTTTCTCTCCTCCAGTTAACTATGAGCTGGCTTCACTTCCTGGGGTCGCTGATCTTCTTCTTCACAAAACCGCCACACACAAAAATTTGGGACTTTGGTCATTTTTTGACGTAATGTACCTGTAGCCCATTTACAAAAAAATGTTCAAATGTTTGTTAAGCTTATGGGACTTAACTACGGGGTCATCAGTCCCTAAACTTACAAACTACTTATCAACTACTTACAAACTAGGACGGCACAAATATCCATGCCCGAGGGGGGATTCGAACCCCCGACCGCAGTGGCCGTGCAGACCGCGACTAGAGCGCCTCAGTCCCCTCGGCCACCGCGGCCGGCGCCCAGTTACAGATAACGTGTATCTATATTGTAACCGACATTTATAAGTGATGACTTCAATAAGAAGACAATGCCATGATCGCATGTATCTCCCGTCAAGACCAACTACAATATCTCAGACCTGAAGGCAGGTATCGATAGTCGACAGCCGGCCGCGGTGGCCGAGGGGACTGAGGCGCTTCAGTCACGGTCTGCACGGCCACTACGGTCGGGGGTTCGAATCCCCCCTCGGGCATGGATATTTGTGCCGTCCTAGTTCGTAAGTAGTTCATAAGTAGTTTGTAAGTTTAGGGACTGATGACCACGTAGTTAAGTCCCATAAGCCTTACAAACATTTGATTTTGATTTTGATAGTCGACAATATGGCGGAAATCGTGGGGGAAACAAACCAGCGTGCTTCTGTTTAGCCGGCCGCGGTGGCCGAGGAGACTGAGGCGCTCCAATCACGGTCTGCACGGCCACCACGGTCGGGGGTTCGAATCCCCCCTCGGGCATGGATATTTGTGCCGTCCTAGTTCGTAAGTAGTTCATAAGTAGTTTGTAAGTTTAGGGACTGATGACCCCGTAGTTAAGTCCCATAGACTTTACAAACATTTGAACATTTTTTTTTTTTTTTTTTTTTTTTTTTGCTTCTGTTTACGTTTGGCCTACGCGTGTGTAAAATTGTATATGTGAAAGTGCTGCTATTATTTACTGAAGTATAGTGCCTAGTACTTATGTGATGTGGTGCGAATAATTTTGTCTCAAGTGCTACGCTAGGATTTGTTTCTTAGAATCTACAGTAAGATATTTATAATTTAAAGTGTAATGGGTCATAGTTTTTGTGTGCCAGGCTGTAAGTCCAACTGCGGCAAAACATACGATACATCAACATTCAAGTTTCCCAAAAAAACAAGGTTAAGGAACAAATGGATTAAGTTAATTCACAGGGACAATTTCCAAGTGAACGATAATACTGTGGTATGCATTAAGCATTTCGAACCCAAACTTGTGGTTATGGAAGACATTTTTCTTGTGGTAAACGGCGAACCTATACGTGTGCCACGAAAAATTCCAAAACTAACGAATGATGCATATCCTACCATATTTCCCAATCAACCATCTTGTCACACAATACCAATTCTAAGGAGAGAAAGAAACCTGAAGAACATTTTCAGCAACTCCTGCAACGTGACGAATGTAGTTTCAGTAATTGGTGTGAAAATGACAATATACCCGACTTTGACCATTTTAAAAGTGAAGTGCAGAAAAGGAATGTTCATCCATTTGCAATATTCGTGAAGGATGACTATGTTTCTTTTATTAAATTAAAGGATGATGTATTTAGTGATGTTACAGAGTGCTTCAAAATATCAAGTGCCTTAGAAGTAAAAGTGTGCCACAAGAATGTGTGTTTACCCACAGAAACCTTCAAATGGATGTTGCAGTCTGGGGTTAAAAATTATAATGTTGATCCTAAAATTTGGTAATCTTAATGAGGGAGGGAGGAAGGAGGGATTATTCCTGTTGTTACTCAAGATTGCATTTTCAGAAAGATTAATCACTGCTTTTTCATTTTTTTAATCAATAGCTGTTTTTTGACAGTATTGGTGGATATGTTTTGGTACTGTTACGTAACGAGATGTGAACTTGTGTTTGTAGTCTAACTCAAAGGAACGTTGTATAACCGAAGGGATGAAAATACATTCAAAATTCCCACAGCAGTGTACACCATAAAGGCCGACAAGTCGCTATTCAATTTCCGTGCTGTTCACATACGGCCACTGACGCGAAATGTAAAGCCTTGGCTTGGACTAAGACTGCCGCCATCTTGGATTCTGCCTTCAAGTCTGATATATTGTAGTTGGTCTTGATCCCGTCCACCTCCTACAATATGCTGACGACACCGCCTTCCTCGCCCTCGACACCCCCCCCCCTTGCCGCTCCTAGTATTTGCTCCAGTCCCAGCTCATTGAGTTCGCCGCACGATGCAAGTGGTGACTCCTTTCCGTCAATCCCAACAAGTACCAGGCAATCATTATAGGCCGTACCACCCCTTCCTTCCGCCTCCACAGTTTTTACCTCACCCTCGATAATCGTCCCATCCGCTACACCCCCACCCTCAAATACCTCGGTCTAACCCTCGATCGTTCCCTCCCCTGGACGCCTCACCTCCGCACCCCCTCAATCTCCACAAACTCCTTACTGGCCGGACATGGGGCCTCAACCCCTCCACCATCTTGTACACTTACCGCTCCATCCTTAGTCCAGTTATGTGGTAGTTTTACCAGGAAAGTTTTTCGGGAGTTTTGAAAATTTTCTCTTTGCCACCTCGTATCTTTGCCGCTCGCGCCGCCATATTGGAAAAATGTCGCCCAAAAACAATTTTTTGACGTTATCTCCTTTCCGAAGCATTTTACGATGAAAATAGTTATGAGATAAATTAAACTAGAGTAAATTTCCTACAATTTATGTCATAACTCTTTTCTGTGATATGAATAGTTTCAGAATAAGAGCGCGGCAGAGTAAACTGCAACATGCATATTGACGAAAAAAACTCATTTCCACACCACCATGAGGTAGAGTAACAGGCGTTTTTTTTTTTTTTTTTTTTCCTAGTGGTAACCCCAGTAGCCCTAGTCCACAAATGATACTCTAATCATTAAATTTAGTGCATTCTTCTTCGTCACGCTATCCCTGACAGACCAAGTTCTGAGAGTTCTTCGTGTACATAATCCAGCAAAATTTCACGGATACAAAGTTTTTACGCACTACCCGCAATAGGGTTCTCTTCTTCGACGTTATCACCTTTTCGTCGTAGGTTTGCTGAAGAACAGTCTCCATTTCTTCCTCATCACCACTATACTTTTGTGGAACTTTGGAATTATGACAGGTACCACTGCAATTCACGTAAATAACGGAGCATTTTAATCCAGCCTTTCTGCATCCACTACCTCCCTGACATCCCTTTCTGCATTTGCAAGAAATAAGATTCAATAATTTCTCTGGAGCTGGGAGCTCGAATGTAGTGACAGCAATTAGCCCATTCTTGCTTTTTTTCCATCCCCATCGTTCTGCATTTTTTTTCCACTCCATACCGCAGCTGAACTTGGTGATAGGTTCGAAATTAATGTTGTCGTGCTGCTACTTTGTCAGTGGCGGCGATGCAAGATTAAATTTACCTCTGAATGCTGATTTTGTGAAGCATTTATTTCTATAGTTGATTAACGACATACTTTTTACGTCACTGTAACCATATAATGCAAGGACGAAGCGTTCTTCAGCTTCATCAATGATTTACGGGTCGCTATTTAGGTTTTTAAATGCCCGAACAAACTCATTTAAATCTGTTTCTTTTTCCGGAGTAGATTGACACTTTTCATTTTTCCTTGATTGAAGAGTGCTGATGTATCACAGCCACTGAAGGCATGCAATAATACTATGTTATCTGCGACTGTTTTATCTATGAATATATTCGTTGCGAAATTGTTCCTTTTCCTGGTTTGAGAATATATATGTTTGAACGCGGGGATAGAGCCGTTAAAAGAATAAGATCTACATCTTCACCGACAACTATTACGGAATCAAATGCAGATGAAATGTTGATTGCCGTGTTGATTATTAGCGTATCTGCATCTTCCGTTGCTTACTTGACCACGAAGTTTGCAGCTTCAAATTTGGTTTTCAACATTCTGATGAGGCGGTTCTTGTTTGCGTCGTTGCCCAGAAACTTGTCTTGCGACAAAGTTGGGATCGTTGTCTCGTCAAAAAGCATATCTACTGAAGCATGTTTCAGTGATCGTCGGGATCGCTCCGCATATTTGGTACTACGTTCTGCTGCATCTTCCAGATATTCATCGAATTCGATGATGGCATTGGATGTATATTTGGATTTAACAAATGCAACATAATTATTGCAAATAGATGAAAACGTTTCACCTCGATTCCAAACGAGTCTGTGCAATAAGTATCCTTCGACGATGACATACATGGAGTTTCCAAAATTTATATCTCTATAATATTCCTCAAATGCCTGATATAGAAAAGATTTAACTCACTTGCGCATGCCTTCGTCATTGAAAAGTGAAAACGGAAACGGCGCAAGTTCGTATGCAACGAAATTTTCAAGTTCCTCATCAGATTTTTTTTGCAATGCACATTCTTTGAGAAATTAACAAGGGATTAATCGGTATAATGTCATCATCTATCCGGATGCCTATATTCATAACACCAAGTTCTTTCACTCTATCATTCCATTTGAATTTTATGTTATAGATATTTCCACCGATGATGTTTGAAATTCCAGTGCTACCAATTTCTTCAGCCATGTGACAGTTTATTTTCTTATCTCCAATAATTTCTGTGCTTATTGACATGAGTTCCTTTACTTCTGGGAAAGGAAAATGCTGGCACTACCAATCCGTTAGCTTTTGTACGTTGCCACTGTCACGATTAATCCGTGAGTTTGTCATTTCGATATGCTGCTCGGAAGTGGAGCAAGCTATGTTGCAAAATTGTTCAACTTCGTCACAAACATTGTGCAGGAACACCATTCCTAAAGTCCACTTGGAAAGCACGCTGTCCTTGACTCCTCGCCCATGAGTCATACCGCCTAAGCCTTACATTGTCTTCGTCAATTATTGCTCAATCGTCATATCTGACCACGTACCACACCAAAATTTGTCGGAACGTCTAATTGTAAAGTATCCTTTAATCGTGAAACATTCGTATTCTTCAGTTGTCATTCTTTCCTTCAAATCAAACATATCTTGCAAATATAAGTGACAAGGCTTTGCATATTAAAAGTGCCCACTGGCATGAAAGAAGGGCAGCATTTAGCATTTTCTGGATAGTGTCAAGATGTAAGTTCCAAATGCCCATTCTTTCTGATTCGATTAATTGTTTTACAAGCGTGACCATCCGTAAATAGTGTACCCATAATTTCGCTGTAGAACCACGCTGCCCAAATTTGATCAACTGGTCCTCAAATTTCTTGATAAATACTTTGTAGCATTCTTCCTGGTCTGCCACGAGTACCACTGACCTGTCGATATTGCATAGAATTCCTTCTAATTCTATACGGAGATCAGGTGTGAAATCCATTGACTGCATCACGATTTTAGCAATTGAAAGGTGAACCAATAAATGCGCTCTTACCGCACACGTATACGCGTGTCCTGCCATAATTTTCTCAATTGAATTCGATGCATAAATGGTATTGAAAAGCTGTTTCAATCCGCTTCCAGCCATTATATATCCGATTCATCCCATGAACGACATTATTAAATAGAATCCACCGAGTCTTACTACAACATTACTCAATTTGGAGTCCTCACTGCATGAGGATACAATGTCCCGTGCTTTGAAATACAGGGGCTGGTCAAACGTGACGAAACAAGTGTCCTGATGTAGTGACTCACATTTTTCAGAGACAGATAACAGAACAGTTAGAATTGTGGCATGATTACTTGGTGGTGAATTAATGAAGGGCAAGCATCCTAAAAATGTTTCCTTGAAGGGAAGTTGCACTGTCACTTGTTCCATAAATCCACTCCATCCAGGTATCTTAGGTAGGTTAGCCCAGTTTCCATATAGCCACAATAAGTCCGAAGCAGGCGGCATAATCTCTTTTGGAAACGAACGAATGCTATCAAGGTTTCGAATTTTTATTGTTTTCAAACCCTCCTCTCGAATGGTTTCAATGCAATGGTACCAAATTTCCTTACAATTTGGGCAGACGGCATTTGCTGTAATCATTGAATATTTTGATCTCGAGCAAAGGCATTTCTAGGCGTTATACACTGGATACCGCCCATGGCATGAAAAGAATTATGACCGTCTAATGTCTGTGTATTGAAATCTGCGTTGTCAAAAACAAATTGCGAAAATCCATTGCTGTAATTTCCAAAGGTGGGCGCATTATAGCCGAAACTTCAAAAAGCATTGCTTCGGTGTACGAGGAGCAATATCCGAGAGATGACAATGTATCTATTAGTCGCCGAGACCCACACTTTTGATACAAAAATGCTGCTACTCCGACTTGCATTGCCGACACGAAAGATTTCGGTCTTGCTGCGGTAATTATGCAGTGAGCAAGAGAAATACTTTTTTCTTCCATTTCTCAAGAGACGCACGTTTGTTTCTCAATATCACATGGTCCAGGAAAACCCATAAACTCTACTGTTTGAAAAAAAAATTTCTTATGGAGGATAATATGTTGTCTCATATACCATGGAGCGAATATCCTCTAGAACGATTGCTGCAGCTGTTTTTACAATTCGTCGACGTTATACCCTGTCTTTCGGAAGCAAACCACAGGAGCCTTATTGGCAGTGTAGGCAATCAAAATATCGTCACCGTATTGTTTGAGGAGCTGTGCTTTCGCCGTTTTTATGTGAGGGTGGTAATCGCATTCAATTTTGGTCGTAAGTTCATCTAGAGAGAACTGACACTCTTCAGAATTCTGTTCGAGATAAGAGTAAATATACTGCTTTGCAGTATCGATTTCGTTTGCACATGGACCTCTTTTTTTATGTCTTCATTCGTTGGCCTTTGGTACATTTTTTTCATGCACGAGTTGTGATACTGTGCATCGGCTGCGACCAAATCATTTACTTGCTCAAGACGCTCAACAATCGCTCGACCCCAATCATCATTACGAGCTCTAGCAATCTATGAAATGATGTTTTTCATTAATTATTTACGCTCACTATACACAATATTACACTCGCATAAGCGCGTCTGTTTTTGTTTCGCTATAAACTCTGCTGTTATTTCAGCAGCGTACAAAAAGCAAAGATTTCTGAATGAGAATGTCGCGGTAGTGGTGGATCGCAGTCGTGGATGAGAATATTCGACATCGCCTCCTCTATGCAAAAATGCAGAGATTATTTTCTTATTATTGTAGCGTTTGCGACATACATCGTGGACCACTATCATTTTCAGTCCCTCCAAGATTTTTTTCTTGTTGTCCTTTCTTTTAGCACTTGACTTACGAAATGTCTCCAACCCTTTCTCCTTCACTCACTCACTTCCTTGCAATGGCTTTTCACAGATAAAATAAGTTCCTTTCGTCAGGATCCATAGTTCTGCAAATGCGAACGACACTATAGAACGATGCACTCGTTCAGGCAGAACATTTGAGCTCGGTTGGCAGGCATTTCGTGGAAGGGGTCCAAACGTCCCCAGGGTAAAGGAAGGAAATCCCGCTATACCTGTGACCGACCGTGTAACCTCAAGTAGGCCGCATTAGGCCGGGTTTTAACCGCGCAGTAAAATATTTTTCAAATAGACTTTGCGGCACTCGATTGTGGAAGGGGTCCGAAAGTCCTCAGGGTCAAGAAGGAAAATCCTATTATACATGAGACAGGCCGTGTAGCCACGGGCAGGCCACAGCAGACTATGTTTTCACCGTTAAGTAAAATATTTTTCGTTTAGTAGCATTTGCTGCGCTCGTACACGAAAACTATTCATTTTACAAAAAAAAGTTTAGGACATTAATTGTAGGAAATTTTCTCTAGTTTAATTTATCTCATAACTATTTTCATCGTAAAATGCGTGGGAAAGGGGATATCGTCAAAAAACTGTTTTTGGGCGTCATTTTTCCAATATGGCGGCGCGAGCGACAAAGATACGAGGTGGCAAAGTGAAAATTCGAAAAGATCACGTCAAAATGTATAAGTATACTAATTTTCAAAACTCCCGCAAAAGTTTCCAGGTAACCCCCTTTTTGACACCAAATGACTGGACTACCTCTGCAGTTTCCATCCCACCTGGATCTCCGCTTCCCCTTCATATTACAAAATTCTCCATATCCTAGGACCTAGCCGGCCGCCGTGGCCGAGGGGACTGAGGCGCTCCAGTCACGGTCTGCACGGCCACTACGGTCGGGGGTTCGAATCCCCCCTCGGGCATGGATATTTGTGCCGTCCCTAGTCTTAGTTAGTTCATAAGTAGTTTGTAAGCTTAGGGACTGATGACCCCGTAGTTAAGTCCCATAAGTTCTACAAACATTTGAACATTTTCCTATGACCTCACGCCCTCCGGCTCACCTACCGTATCCAGCTTCCCCATGCAGATCCTATATGACCTTATCCCGTTTCCCCAGCTCCTGCAATACCGAGAACTAATCCGGATCCTATACACCAACCACAAGATAGACTGCCACAACCCTCTGGTACACCCCATCGTCACCAATCGCAGGCTTCTATCTCGCCTTTACCGCCGCATCTCTCCCTCCCATTGCCTCCACACGCTCCTCATGCTTTCCCATGGTAGCTTCCGCCACCTCCCCCTCCCGGATGACGTTCTCCATCCATCCTACCAAACATGATCCCCTTCCATGGATGACGCGCCCCCTCCCACCTCCCTCCTATTCCCTCCCCTTTGATAATTAACAACACCAAGAACAAATGAATACGCACATGAAGACTAACAAACAGTAAGTAACTGATTACAATGTTAAGAGACTATAACAAAACGAATCTGTTACAATGAAGAGACTAGCTACCTTCTGGTCACATGACACTGTAAGAAGCACCCCCTCCTATCCTTGTGCATGCGCAAAGGCTGCTCTCCCCTACGTTTCCAAACTGTTAAATATTTGTTACAACGAAGAGAATAAATGTCATTTACCCTCATTTGCTACAACGTACTAAGATATGTGGCAAGTAACAATGCAGAAGTCATTGTTGTTCCCGTATTTGTTGAAAAGAAGATTGGGTTTGAAGACACTGCTTTCAGTCGGTCTCGAAACCACTACCTACGACATCGCAGTGCTGTACGCTAACTACACAGCTATTCTTGCTAGGTGGAGAGTTGTGACTTCATTATTATTCATGACAATATTCTGAAGCCATTTAAGATTGATGCGTCTTTAATTGATAGTTAAAATATATTTTACCAAATTTGACTTGTTTTTGATGAATCTTCAATGCGCCAAAACAAAATATGAAGGGCGGATGTTGCCTTAATGGAGGATTTGCCGATGCGCAAGCAGTAGCTCCATCGTCTTTGCTTCGGAACCATTCGTGCGCAACCGCCAGGGCTCGATTAAGCAGGAGCTGGCGCCTCTACCAGCTCCAATGACAATGTTAAATGCGGCGTTTCCCCACGCCCCTCCCTGCCGCGGGAGCGCCCATATGCTGCCTCCAGGGGGTTCAGAATAGAATTTGACCCTCCACCGCGCATGCGCATTGCAACGCTGCGGCCACTGCCGCCTATATTAAGCGGCCGCGCTACTACTCCTATACATGCTGTCTCCGCGACGTAAACCCTTTCTCAGGCGATAAAAAAATTTTTGAATGTGCATATAAAATCTGATAGAAGAACGAAACGAAGTATGATAGTTTAAAAGCACTTCTTATTTTATTTATTTACTTTTTCCCGGGGGTTGACTGAACCAGTGAGCACATAGGACGCGCCGCCACTGGTATTCCCTGTGGTGAGTCCCGGCTGTTCGGCCCTGTGGGCGCGTGACCCTCGGCTGGAGCGGCTAGCCGTCCATTTGGCGATCGATGATCGCGCTTTCAGGGCGGCTGCAAATTGCGGCCGCAGGCACGCGACTGCCTGCAGCACACCTGTTGTCTGCCGCCACCCCTCCCCCCTCCCCCGGCCCAAGGGCCTAGCCACGCCACCAACCTCTGCACACCCGGGCCACTCTCCGACACCAGCCCACCGCCTCTGCCAGCGACAGCACGCAGCCTAGTACCATGGTCTGACTTAAGGGGAGACTTAATGCCCTATTTTCCCAATGTCAAATTTGCTAACTTTAGGCCAGTATTACACTATCAAATTATTGGACAAAGAATTGGACGAAAAAATTGAATGAAATATTGGTCATATTTTCTGACAAAGACATTCGATGAATCGCAAAAGGGTGTATTACACTATCATCTAATATTGTGTCAAATTTGCTTCAAAATGACAGTGTAACGCTCAGCTGTTGTTTATACTACAGTTGCGTTAAGTCTGCATTTAGAAGAGAAGGAGGGAAAAAAGAAAAGGAAACACACTTGGATGAAACCGTGGGTGTCAGAGCGAGATAAATAAAATTTTTTACGGGACCGGAAGGATTTTTTTTTTTTTATGCCGTCGGCAGAACAGCCAGGCCGTTCATTGCTAATTATTTTGTCGCTCTTCATCCTTCACAGTTAGCAATAGAGTAACAAAAATGCTGACTCAAACAGTGTATACGAATAAGATTGTTAAGTTGATAAAGCTAGTTTCGTTAAATAACGTTTTAAATGGAAAATGTGAGCACTGACAAAGAGAATAATCTAAATTGTTTATGAAGTTATTAACAATGTAAGGGGGGAAACATTGCTGATAAAGTAAATAGGCTCTATTTATTTCCTTACAAAAATTGGTTGACGTATTTACATGTACATAGAATCGCTTGCAAACAGATGTCGATGTTTTGAAAGTTGTTTCACTTCCCAGCACTTAGTTACCAGAATCATACATTCTAAAATCTGTTTCGGCCGTAAATAAGATTTAGGGGTATTACTTCTTCAATTCCGATAGTATATAATGACTTTTTTACATCACGGATTGTAACTCAACCTCACTTTCGCCACAAAGCATTGGGCTACGCGAATTGACGTGACGGACAGTGTGAATTGGCCTTTTTGCCTGTTATACAACGCTCCATCTGACTTTTTAAAATTTTGTTGTTACTAGAAAACACTACACAAACATTCCACTACTAGCCATATTTACGAATACGAACGTTATGTCCAAGTAATGTCAGATATTTAACCTCCAAATAAAATAAAGGAAGCTGTATATTACTAGCGCTCCAAGCGGTCACATTTCTCACTGCAGGAAACAGAAGACGAGCGATTTCTTTGATCAAATCTAGGCCGAGGCCTTAGATTGGATGAAATATTGGACGACGTTCCCATTACACTACGTCAAATTTTTCTTTGTCCAATTCTTTCACAAATAATTTGATAGTGTAATACCGGCGTTAGGTTCGTTCCAGCAGATGACAGACTGCTTGACGCGCATGCGCAACGCTGAAATTGTGTCCCACCAGCGCCTTCTCCCGCTTCTGACTACTTGGAGTGTTATCGCATGAGATACCTTCCGTAAGCCTCCGCAGGTGCATGATGGAGTGTTCCTTACAACAAACATCGAAATTGTTAGACTGGTCACCATGAAAGTCAGCACATAAACGTACGTGTTCAAGAAGGAGATTTTTATAATTTGCAAGTCAGTTAATTCATCATGGCGGAGGGTATCTTGTGGCTTTGACACCGTTTGACACCATTGGCGCATATATGTATGCTTTCATATACAGGGTGTCCCAGCTATCTTGTCCACCCAAAATATCTCTGGAACAATAACAGCTATTGGAAAACAACTTTCACCGGTATCAATGTACGGCTGGGGCCCATGAATGTACATATTTGGAAACATTCTAAAACGAAAGCAAATGTGTTTTTAACACAAATTTATGTTTCTTTTTTAAATGGACACCTTCAGAAATCCATAGCATGACAAATCACATAAACAATGGCGTCAATTGCATCGCAATATTCCAATTACATCCCGAGATATTGCGACGCGAAGTTGACGCTTCAAAAACCCGAAATGCGCTGCTAGCGCACGTCCTGAGGCTCAGGTGTGAACCCCATGCTGCCCGTAATCGCGATGTGATTGACATGCATTATCGCACTTCCATACTTACTAAGAGGTCCGAAAAGAATAATACGGTCTGCTGCCATCCTGGATTACAGTCGTACATTCCAGTAGGTATTTATCCCATAGGCTAGGGGTGATGCGGTTCTGTAACATATCTGTGTACCGCAACGTTAGTCACAAAGTTAACTTCGCTTATCGTTAATCCGTTACTATAAAGGTAATGCCGTTCAATGTTAAAACTTTACTGTACATCTAGCGCAAGTGACAGTGAATCATTCACTCATAATAGTAAAACTCATGTTGATGGTTTTAGTGAAACGAGCAAGTGGACTAAAGGTTTTACCGTTGTTTAGGTAAAAGTGTTTTTATTTGGGAAGTTCAGGTAAGACATAGAAGGTGAATGTAAACATGTTTAACCAATTAGTTTTATTATCACATAATTATTAATGTTATGTTTATCTAATGCGTTACATGACAAATTGTTTCAAACAAATGTTTCTGAACATCACTGGGTAAAATGGCCCTTTGTAGAAACTTATGCATGTCAATCACATCGCGATTACGGGCACCATGGGGTTCACGCCTGAGCCTCAGGACGTGCGCTAGCAGCGTATTTCTCGTTTTTCAAGCGTCAATTTCTCGTCGCAGTATCTCGGGATGTAATTGAAATATTGCGATGCAATCAACGCCATTGTTTATGTGATTTGTCATGCTATGGATTGCTGAAGAAAAATATATAGGGTGTCCATTAAACAAAACATAAGTTTGTGTTAAAAAATACATTTGCTTTCCTTTTAGGATGTTTCCAAATATGTACATACATGGGCCCCAGCCGTACATTGATACCGGTGAAAGTCGTTTTCCAATAGCTGTTATTGTTCCAGAGATATTTTGGGTGGACAAGATAGCTGGGACACCCTGTATAGGAGAAAGAGGAGAAGGAGGAGGAGGAGGAGACTGACAGAAAGGGAAGGAAGGAGACGGACAGATAGAGGGTACAGGAGAATGAGAGAGGGAAGATGGTGCCAGATAGGTGAACGTAACAGACGGAGGAGTAAAAGAGAAAGGGACAGGAGGAGACACGGGGGGTGGGGGGGGGGGGGGGGGTGGGAGAGCAGGTGATCAGAGAGAGGGAAAAGGGAAAGGAGGAGAAGGGCTAATGGAAGATTTGGTACCTCATGTACATTTGTTCGTTTGTTAGTATTTTATGCGCTGCCATAACGTTTATGTGATTGCGATAAAATTTCGTAAGGAAACAAGCTAATACTTTCCAATTTCAAACGATATTTGCATAATTCTTCCGCGACAGCATCGTGCCGAGTACTAGCTAGTTCAACACAAAAATCGTATCTTCATCTACGTTTACATCTACAGGGATACTCTGCAAGTCATACTGAAGTGAATGGCAGAGGATTCATCGAACCACTTTTATAATATATCACTACAGTTCCGTTCTCTAATAGCTCGCGAGAAAAAGGAACACCTAAACCTATCTGTTTTCGATCTGATTTCACTTATTTTATTGTCTCTCTATGCTGGTGGGTGCTAACAATATATCTTGGCATTTTGAAGAAAAATTTGGTTTAAGAAACTTCGCAAATAGACTTCGCCGCAACGAATAACGTCTTTCATTCAATGATTTTTCACCGCATCTCGTGCATCATTTCAGTTACAATCTCTCCCCTATACTGCGACAATACAAAACGAGCTGCCGTTCTATGAATTTTCTCTAAATATTCCGTCAGTCCCGCTAGGTAGGGTTCCCACAATGCACAGCAATACTCAAAAATAGGACGCACAAGTGTGTTGTAGGCAGTTTCTTTACTAGACCTGTTGCATCTTCTAAGTGTTCTGCCAATAAAACGTAGTCTTTGGTTCGCCTTCCCTACAATATTTTAATATTTTATACGTTTTCTTTCCAATTTAAGTTGTTCGTAATTGTTACTCCTAGGTATTACGAGCTGTAGCTATGACTGATTTACGGTGTAACTGAAGTTTAACGGATTTCCTTTAGTGGTCGTATGAACGACCTCACACTTATCATTGATAAGGGTCAAATGCCAATTTTTGCCAAATGCAGATATCTAAATAATTTTGCAGTTGCTTTTGATCTTCTGGTGACTTTACGGACCGATAAATGCCATCATCATCCGCGAACAGTCTAAGAGAGCTACCCAGATTGTCTCCTAAATCGTTCATAAAAATAAGGAACAGTAGGTGCCCTAAAGACTTCTATGTGGAACGCCATATATCACTTCTGTGCTACTCGATGACTTGCCGTCAGTTGCACCGTACCATGTACTTCCTGACAGGAAATCACGAATCCAATCGCACAATTGTGGCGATATTCCATAATCACGCAACTTGATTATAAAACGCTTGTGAGGTACAGCGTCAAACGTGTTCCGGAAATCTAAATATACGGAATCTATTTGACAACCCTTGTCGATAGCACTCATCACTTCGAGGTAGATCATAATATTTGAGGTAAGTTTGTGTTCTAAAATCCTGCTGCTAACCGACTCAATGATACAGGCCTGTAATTTTGCGTATCACTCTTATTGTCTTTCTTGAATATTGGAGTGACCTTTGCTACTTTCCAGTTTTTGGGTACGAAACGTTCGCTGAGCGAGTGGTTGTATATGATAGTTAGGTACGGGGCTATTGCATCAGCATACTCTGAAATGAACCTAATTGGTATACTGTCAGGACCGGGAGACTTGCTTTTGTTAAGTGATTTAAACTTTTTTTAATACTCCAGGGGTATCTACTTCTAAATTACGCATGCGGGCTGTTGTTCTTGATACGAATGCTGGAGTATTTGCTTCGTCTTCTCTAGTGAAGGATTTCTGAAAGCTGTGCTACGCAATTCGCCTTTAGCAGAATTTTCATCAGTAGTATTACCATTTCTGTTGTGAAATGAAGGTATTGATTGTGTTTTTCCGCTAGTATACTTTACACACGACCGGAATTTCTTAGAATTCTCTACCAAATGATGTGACAGAGTTTCGTTGTGGGAACTATTGTGAGCCTCTCTCATTGAAATTGGAGCTAAATTTCTAGTTTCAGTAAAATATTGCCAATCTTTTTTGTGCATTTAAATTTTGCGTGCTTCTTTTCTTTTCTTTTGTAACATTGATCTAACCACGGCGGGTCAGCCTCCTCTTTTGTTAATTTGTTTGGTATGAATCAGTCAATGGTTATCGATATTATTTCTTTACATGTAAGCCACATCTGATCTACATACACATTCTTAGTTTCGAAAGACTGGAAATTTTCACTCAGGAAATCGTTGATCATTTTTGAGTAAATATAATTTTCTTTTAATTTTGGTGGATTTGGAAACTCCAATATTGAGTCTCGCTACGACAACTCTGTGTTCACTAAACCCTGTGTCTGTTTTGATGCTCTCTATGAGCTCCGGATTACTTGTTAGAAGGTCCAGTATGTTCTCACAACCATTTACTGTTCTGGTAGCTTCGTCAACTAATTGCTCCAGATAGTTTGCGGAGAATGCGTTCAGTACAATGTCGCACGAAGTTTTATGTTTGCCTCCAGTTTTAAACATGTATTTTTGCCAACATATCGAGGGTAAATTAAAGTCGCCATCAATTAAAATTATATGCTTTGGGAACGTTTTTGAAATTTGATCCAAGCTTACTTTGAACATTCCTGCAATCGAATCGTCTGAGTCAGGGGTCAAAGATAACCAATTATTAATTTATTCTGGTTGTCAGATATGACTTTTACCCATACCAACTCACAGGAGCAATCTACTTTTCGCTACAGGATAAACATCTAAAAGTTTCATTACCAGATGCATGATTGCGCCCCCAGGAGCTATGTCGAGAAAAACAGGTTCAATGGCCTTTACTGTAGTCGCATGGGAATAAGGTAGGGCCTGTAGTAGCGACCCCAAGAAGTAATGGTATTGGGCAGGTAATTAAGAATCAGCTTGAATGTTATGAGGACAGGATAAACCGCCTGTTACAGAAATAAATACGCGACCACCTATTTTATTCAGTCTATCTTTTCTGAACTCTATTTGTCCTTTGTGAAAAACTTCAGCTGAACTTAGCTCCGGATTTAGCTAGCTCTTGGTATCTATAACGATTTGACATTCATTACTTTCTATTAGTGCCTGGAGGTATGGTATTTTTTCCACACAGCTACGACAATTTACGACTGTTAGACCAATGGCTTTTAGATCTGTGTTCGTCCTATCTTTGACCTATACCCTCTGAGGTTGAAACCCTTTCTGTGTGTTCACGAAGCTCCCTAACCTACAAAAATAAATAAATCAATCAATAACGCCCAGTCCACGCCACACAGCTCCCGCTACCTGTGTAGCGCTTTCTGCGTGTAGTGGACTTCTGACCTGTTCAGCGAACCTCGGAATCCCACCACCCGATGGCGCAAGTCGAGGACTCTGCAACCTATGTGGTCTCAGAAGTGTCTGAGCCTCTGATTCAGATCATCCACTCGGCTCTGTATCAGAGGTCCACAGTCGGTTCTGTCAACTATGCTGCAGATGGTGAGCTCTGCTTTCATCTTGCAAGCAAGACTTGCAGTCTTTACCGCTTCAGATAGCCGCTCAAAACCTGATAGAATCTGTGCAGACCCAAAGCGATACACATCATTGGTGCCGACGTGAACCACCACCTGCAGTTGGCTGTCCCCCATACCGTTCATGACTTCCAAAAATACCCGTCCCACATCTGAAATGACTTCTCCCGGTATGCACACGGAGTGGACGTTGGGCTTGTTCCCCTCTTTGTCAGCCGTCTCTCTATGGGGCTCCATTACTCGCCTAACATTGGATCTCCCAACTACGAGCAAACCCACCCTCTATGAAAGCCCAGATCTTGCAGGCTGCTTGGTAACTTCAGGATGAGCGACACCATCCGACTCAGGAACACTGTCCTGAACAGATAGCGCCTCAAACCCGTTCGCAAGTTCAACCGGGGAGGCCTCACGATCCGCCCCCCGGAATGTCTTACGCCGCTTGTCACGCACTGGAGCGTCCTCTCACGCAACCACAAGTAGGGTAATGCCTCTTTCTGAGTAGTATCAGGACATTCCACTGCTAAAGGCCGCTCGGTGGATATCCGTTCGTTTCCCATGACCGGCCAACAACAACGACACCCTTCAACCACAGCCTCGAGCTGTGCAACCGACGTTAACACAGCTTGAAGCTGGGAGCAAAGTGTCTCCAGCTCAGACTGCATCAGCACACAGCAGTCACAGTCCAAATTCATGATTACAATACCCAGAAAAACTAGCGACTAGAAAGACGTGATGTAGACTAGACAGAAGGTAACTATGGTAAACGGTCTAGAGCTGGTACTAATCTAAAGAAAACAAAACCCACGACTGTCGGGATTCACACGGCGGAAGAATACACTAACCATAACTAACCATTCACGCGAGTCAGAAACTAATATACCCGCGAGCTCACGAGAAATTTAATAAGCAGAAACAAGACACTCGCAGAACAATTAAACTTTTAAGGGGCAGCCCTCAGTCGCAAAGTACGAATAAAATCGTAACCAGGTTTCAATGCCGCTATGGGCACCTTCTTCACACGAAGATGAATATGTTAAAACTACATGTCAAAATCTAAAATAACACTAAAAACATCTGACATAATGAGACAGTCATACCTAAAAAGTAAATAATTATAGCCAGGCAGAGCAGTCGTTAGGGGTTGCAATGTCTCCGCTGCTAACGTCGACAGATAGCAGTTATCTATCGACGTTAGCAGCGGAGACATTGCAGTCCCTAGTGACTTCTACGCCTGGCTATAATTATTTACTTTTTAGGTATGACTATCTATGTCAGATATTTTTTGTATTATTTTAGATCTTGACATGTAGTTTTAACATATTCATCTTCGTCTGAAGAAGGTGCCCATAGCGGCACTGAAACGTGGTTACGATTTTATTCGTACTTTGCGACTGAGGGCTGCTCCTTAAAAGTTTAATTGTATTGTAACAGTCGCTGATTCACAGCCATGCACAAAACTGCACTCACAGAACAATCAAAATATGCCACTTCTAGAAGGAAGCGGGTGTGCTCTGTACTGCGCTCAAAGGAGGACTACACTGTTTCTTAAACGCGAATTTGAATCTAATATACACAATAGCATAGGATAAATTTACAAATTGAAACGGAAAAGAGTAGACCAAAATCAAAATACTGTATGTCGCTTCTAATCGGAAGCCGGTTTCACAAAGTGACTCAGCCGACTGCTAAACAGACACTGACTAAGCTCTACCAAGAAGACTTCCGACTACCGTGAAGAGATGAATCACAATAGTTTTTTGAAATGGTTTGAAAACTGCGCTGTTCTTGTGTCAGAAGATTGTCCGTCTGTAGTCACCATAATTTTCCTGTCCTTTAGGAAACTCGCCACCAGTTTCACGTAGCAATTCGGTATTGACGTCTGATCGACCAGTTTCCGTATCAATAATTCACGCCATACCTTATCATAGGCTTTTTCGACGTCTAGAAATACAGCCGCTGTAGCGCTAGGTATATTTAAGTTCTGGGTGACGGGTTATGCAACGCGGAAGTGTTGCATTTTTGCTGAGAGTTTCTGCTGTAATCCGTATTGTTCAGCATGAATCGTTCCGTCAGCTACAAGTGTTTCCTGAATGCTAGTCTGAAGAACTCTCTCGAAAGTCTTGTCCATATTGCTGAGAAGGCTGATGGGTCTATGTAGCAACTGTTGCATCCTTCCGGGGCTTTGGAATGGGTACCACCTTAGCGATTTTCCAAGCAGTTGGAAAGTACTTTCTAAGCAGACAACCATTGTAGGTCCAGGTCAGGAGGTCTAAAGGTTTGGATGGGCGTTGGTCATTTTGTCTACTCCTAGATGTTTGTTGTCATTGAGCTTCTTCACAATGGTTCGTATTTCACTTGTTGTAGTAAGACGTGGCCTCGTCCGATCCTCCGCATCGAGAGTACTGTCCACAAATTGGAAGGTGGTCCGCTCGTGTTCTCTTTTGTACCCCATTCAACGGTTCCTGCAGTGTTGTTGTCTGTTGCTCAAACGCTCTTACGAACATCTTGGCCTTATTGAAAGGAGTTGTTAGTGAGACTCTGTGAAATTTGTAGCGGTCTTTAATGGATTGGGTCCGCTCGAATGGTCTTCACTAACAGACATTCCTTCCGCATTTGTAGGAGGAGAGAGGCTACCTTGTTTTCCCACTTCTCATCACGCCAGTCGAGAAGTCTGAATTTAAGCTGTCACTTCAAGCGGTGCATCCTGCGACGATACGCCGGGTTTCTTGTTCTTTTTCTCGGCTTTCGAAGCCTGTTTTTCAGCTTAGGAAGTTCTTTGAGCAGAGGAGGTAGTGGGCCATAGTTTGGTTGGTCATCAACAACAGTGATGAATGACTGTGTGTTTGCGTACCTCAGCTTTACGGTGAGGTAATCGATAGCACCATCGATCCGGGGAGGCGTTGTAACAGGTAGGGAAGGGGTTACATTATTGATTAAGTATCTTTTATATACTGTACCCACTTTGTTTCCTGGTAGACGTTCGTCAGCAATAATTAAAGAGACCCCAGGAGTGTCGTCAAGACGGGGTCAGGGTATGACGATCAGTCATTGACGGTGACAAGTCGTCGGTCTACCCGAAGACTTTGCGTGATTACAATGTCCAGTACGTAGGGTGTTGATGACTTAGTCTTAGTGGAGAGTTGGGTCCTGTGGATCCCGCACTTCCAAATCCAATTTTGCTCTAGCCAGTAAGTTCTATTCCTCTGGGGTTTGTGAGGCGCAAATTCCACGTTGGGTGTTTCGCATTCCAGACGCCTCCGACATAGGTTACCCCATTAGGTGCCAAAATGAGCTCTTAAATCCTGGTTGACGAGCTGAGCTCGGGGGCGTAGGTATGTTGAAACAAATGCCACCTCTCCGAGATCTGTGTTGAGGGCGACCGCCGTCGCTTCCAGTTCTTGTAGACGGGGTAACGCAACTTCACGGTGTGAAATTCTGCGTCGGATGAATATGTCTGTTCCACCACCAAAACCTTGTCTCTTGTGGCGCCGGCCGCGGTGGCCGAGACTAAGGCGCTCCAGTCACAGTCTGCACGGCCACTACGGTCAGGGGTTCGAATCCCCCCTCGGGCATGGATATTTGTGCCGTCTTTAGTATAAGGTAGTTGATAAGTAGTTTGTAAGTTTAGGGACTGATGACCCCGTAGTTGAGTCCCATAAGCTTAACAAACATTTGAACATTTTGTCTCTTGTGGCCATTATTCACACCGATACAAAAAGCGTTAAATGCTTTCACTTGTTACCGTCCTTCAAAGTAGTCACCAGCGTTGTGTAGAACCCGTTGCCAGTGATATGAAAGGACTAGCATACAGTTAGTGGAGCCTGTTCTGTTGATGGTGCGACTAGAGCGGTCTACTGCGTGTCGAATCTGGAACAGTTCTGAAACGAATGCCAGGAAGTGGTTCCTTCATCTTCGGAATCCAATCAAAGTCACAGGGGGAGTGCGGTGGATGGTGCAGTACTTTCCAGTCCCATCGGCCGAACAGAGCAGCCACAGCCTGCGCATTGTCATGCAAAATGATGGGTGGGTTGCACTTCTTTCGCAAAACTTAAGTCCTTGTGACTTTGATTTGATTCCGAAGATGAAGGAACCACTTCGTAACTTTCGCTTCAGAATCCAGATCCAGAGATTAGAAAGGCAGTAGACCGCTCCATTCATTCGTACCATCAACAGAACAGGCTCTGATAAAGGTATACTTCGCCTTCCACATCGTTAGCAACAGGTTCTACACACCGCTGGTGACTACTTTGAAGGACAGTAGCAGGTGAAAACATGTAACGCTTTTGTATCGGTTGTGAATAAATAGTTGCCACTATTTAAATTCCAACCCTCGTATATTTGTAGATGAGGGACGTTTCACATGAACAACCTGTATGTTTGCAGAAGTTTCAGGGTGTGAGAACTACAAATCTCCACGCTTGCCTTAAACAAATATCAGGTGGATGTAGAAAGCATTCTACAGTGAATCACCGTGATAGCGTTTGCTCACGTCTAGTTCGGAATAACGTCTGAAAATTCTGCTTAGTATACCGCCCATCTCGATGACTGTAGCAGTGTTCCAAAAGCAGTCACAGTCCGTATCACTTATTTATCAAATCGAAATCTGCCGCGCATATACTTCCGCAACGGATGTTTGTTGATATGGAAAATATTAGTTACACCCGGCCATGAAATCGCGTTCTCTATTGGGGTTCTAATTAGTTACGTACTGATTGTGGTTCAGATCCATTTCCGGCCATCAAAGTTCTCCGTGATTTTCCCAAACCTCTCCAGATAAACGCCGGGATGGTTCCTTGGAAAAATCAGGGGTGATTTCCTTCCCTACTCTCAATCAAATAGTCCAAGCATGAACTCTAAAAACGACGTTGTAAATGGGACGTTAAACACTACGCTTTCTTCCTTTTCTTGAATTTCACCTCGGAATGGTGTACTAGGACTTCGACCACCGTAGTGTGTAGAAAGAGGAAGTAACAGAGAGAAAGAGAGAGAATTGAACAGCGGTAGAAAGAAACGCCTATCATTAGGCGAAAAATCGTTCCGCTGTTATTATATGTTCGTGTCAGTGACGGATCTCTCGCCCAGAAGGTAACACGCTTCTTCCATTAGCGCAGATGAGACTACATATATATACAGCGCACCGGAAAGAAGTGACGCACTAGCTCGTTCTTGAAACGCGACGTCCGGCTTCGTGTTATATCCGGGCCGGTTCTCACTAAGAGCGTTTCCACTCAGCCATTGTTCAGTCTGCTTTCTCCAACGCCTTAGTTTACACATATAAATGTTCCACAAAATGATGCAGCCTACTTTCCGACAGCATTTTTCATGAGAGTTTTCGCGGTATCCATTCTCTGCCAAATGTGGTAATTTTTAAAGGAATTTTACGCATGTGAAAATGGTACCAGGTGAAAAATGAAGCGCATGGTTGAGACTTTTAGGTGTAAAATACCTCCACAACCGTTTTAACTATTTTTCAGACTTGGAATGAAACCAGTGTTTTTCTTTCGCAGAGAGCAGGCTAAACTATTGTGGCATCTCAGCAAAGCGCTCTGCTCAGATGTCAGAAGATTAATACTTTTACGACTAACTATTTGATAAGGAACAAGTTGGCCAAGCGTGTAATTCTTTTTATTGTACTAAAAAAAATAATTTGTCTCTTGAGGTAGGGAATGAATTGTGAAAGCCAAGTGCGTGACTGAAGTCAGGACCAATTAAACAGTTTGTTAATAACTTGTTATATCTCGGGCCCACAGTGTTAGAAATGTCGTATATTGACATAATGCGAAAGGATAGTCCAAATACTGTAATTAATTATTTATTTATATATCACACAAGATATACAAGTATATTTCAGCACTTGCAATCGGAAAATTACTCAGTAGGCACTATAGAATACGCACTCAAAATCTTACATGTAATACAAAAGGGATATGAAATGAATATTGTAGAAGAAATTGAAGTATGTATCCACGCAACTAGCGACGCAAACAATTTATTAAACGATCGAACCAATTACACCGATGATTTTATTGATAATTTAACGCTGGACAAAGGGTAATGGAGCTTACATAAATCAGAGATCGTACTATAATGTTAAAATCAACCAAAGACAAAATAAAGACAACCATATCAAATATAAATGTATAATCTATAATATCCTCCATAATTTCTAATAAAATTTTTAACCATAATCGCTAATAACAACATAGACTGAAATAATAAAGAAAATAATGCCATATCTGTTAACTTCTATACTTTCTCTCTGAAAGAAAACTTTGTAAATATTTGTAAACGAATAGTATTCTGAGGTATTGACAGATGCTGTAACTGGCTACAATTCATAAATCGAATGTAGAACATCACCTAATAAATATTTGAAGCACTTACAACCTCTAAATACATACTGCACACTTTCTAAGTGAAAATTGTAAAATGTTATTTATGTAAATTTATTTATGTTGCATTTGGATACATACTCATATAAGAAAATGTTTTTTGCAGAAACACCTGACGATGGCATTTAATGATATCTTGTGTGATATACAAATAATTAATTACAGTGTTTGGACTATCCTTTCGCATTATGTCAATACAAAACAGTTTCTCATTGCTCAAAATCTAACATTAGATTAATATCCCATAGATCATGAATACGAGATATCGTTATGATGTGGAACGTGTCACTTTAAAAGAAAATATTAAATGACATACATTTTTTCACTTTTATTTTTTATTATTTATTTAATTTTTTCTAAAATTACTAGTTTCTTTGTAAAAATTCATGTACTGAGTAGATGTCACTCAGAAATTCTTTGAATTTGTTTATAAATGCTGATTGACTACCGGTTAGACATTTGATGTTTTTTGGAAAATGACCAAAGACTTTTTCGGTGGCATAATTCACCCCCCTTTTCCGCCAAGGCGCTCACTGTGAGACGTAAATATCGTCCCATTTACATATATGACCTGGAATTTGTAATTCTTCACTAGATAAATTACTACCGATTTTGTCCAGAAGATGTCCTCCTAGTCTAACTGCAAGATTTTCATCCACATACAAACCTCACAAAACACCGTAAGGCGAGTGGCGGAGGGTACCTCTTACCACTACTAATCATTGTATTTCCCGTTCCACTCCCAGAGAGAGTGAGGGAGAAACGGATGCTTCTGTCCCGCTGTCTTCTTGAGCCCTAAATTTCCTCATCTTCGTGATCCTTACAGGAAATATAAGTTGGTGGCAAAAGTATTGTTCAGCAATCACCTGCAGATGCTGGTCCTCTAACAACATCGTTTCTCCAGGAATTCCTATTTCAATTCCCGAAGCATTTCTATATCACTCGCATTCTGGTGAACCTGCCAATAACCAACCCAATAAGTCGTTTCTGAATTGCTTCTATGTTTTCCTTGGCGGGGTGACAAAAACTTAAGCTGAACACAAGAAGAGAATGCAGTACTGTTCCATACACTATTTCCCATACATATGAACCACATCTTCCCAAAATTCCCCAAATAAACCAAATACGATCATCCGTCTTTCCCACAACTGCCGTTAAATCCTCGTTTCACTTCATATCGCTCTGTAACAATAAGCCTAGATATTTAATCGACGCAATTTTCTGCAGCAGAATATTATTGATATTGTGTTCGAATATTATGGTATTGTTTTTTCTGCTGATCTGCATGACCTTAGATTTTTATACATTTAGTTGTAATTGTCATTCATCACGCCAAGAGAAATTTTCACTCAGGCATCTTGCACAGTACTAAAGTCACCCAATGAAACACCTTCTGGTAAATCACAGAATCATCAGGAAACAGGCCTATTCATCAGATTATTTAAGCAGAGGAAGTAATTATTCATTCACAGATTATAGTATATAGATACACTTACGAAGGAAATTCTTCAAGGAAGCTGAACAAATCGAATGTGTAACAAAAATTTGCAGTTAAAGTACTTCGGAAGTTTATTAGCAGTTAACTGACATTAATCTGCTATACTGATCTCTAGAAGTAACTAACTGATTCGAGTAAGTAGCACTTGCGATAATTTTATTTAATTAATTCTTAAGCTCGCAGTCCTTTTTTCGCGATATCTTCAAATCGCTAAAAATAGTGTGAACTCTAAAATCACCGAAGAAATTTCGATTTTCCCAGAGAAATTTTCTGTGAAAACCGCAGTCACTAATGACTCGTTGCAGAGTCTTATTTTGTTTTATTTCCTACGCTAGCTTATTTTTATATCTTCAATGCACAGACAATATACAAAACACTGGAAATTTCGACGAAAAAAGCTGTGCAATATGTTAGGAAACCAATATGTTCCACTAACGGCACGGTACTTGCTGTTAGCAGAAAGAAAAGCAGCATTCGCTCTCAATCTTTCGCTCAGTACTGATCGCTTTTGTTTCATGTTTGGTTTTCTGGTGGTGATATTTTCGCATATTAGCAAACAAATATATCAACTTACAACGAAGGGGAAGCTACTAATATATCATGAACAATAGCCAATGAAAGACGCTATTTAGCTTAACCTTTGATAACGTTTTTTTTTTTTTTTTTTTTTTGTCTTTTTCAGTATTGAAATAAAAGTATTCCAGCACAGAAGGAGCTAAGTCAAAACTCGCAGAAATTTGACAGCATATCAGCAGATAGTATACTGAGGGGTCAGTAACATGTATCTTTTTACTTTTCTTCATTTACTTTGTTTTCATTTCCCATTTACTACCTGTTTTTGATTATAGTAAGCCTTTCAGAAGCAAACGAGTTGTTTTATTTTATTTACAACAGCGCAAAGAACACTGAGATAAGAGGGTATGGGAAGCAGCTTGCAGCTATCTTCGACTCCGTACTGAATAGTTTCATGATCAGTAAATATTATGTGGGGCTACAAATTTACCAAAAAGTGAACATAAAATAACGCTTGGTATGGCTCACTATGACACTTTTTAGAGAGACATTTCTTTGCTAATTTCTCTTTCCCATGATGAAATTTGCTAGTCAATTTCTAGATGATTCGTTTCATATTCATATCAGAATAGAAACAATTCCGATCTAACGAGTAGCTACCACATATATACTACTATTTATCTATAATTATATGGTTCTCTTAACATAAAAGGAATAAGCGATTCAGATGTTATTAGGATAATAGTATTTCCTTCTTCAGCAATTTCCACCTGTTTGGGTTTTTATTTGAACTTTGCTGGTGCTGCATGACAGTATTTCCAAACTGTCGCGAAACTTTATTGAGCACACAAACAAGCTACGCGTAGAAAATATGCTAATTTACTTAAATTAGACGTACATCGCCATGTGAACAATTTTATGATTTTTAAATGTATTGTTTCTGCCTTGTAAGTAATATTGACTAAAACATGCACGGATGTAAACAATATAAATGCTACATTTTGTTCCTGTGGATGTAAATACTGTATTTTGAACTATTTCATGTGAAATGATTGCCGTACCGTAGGTGCAACCACAGCGAAGAGGTATCTGTGAAGAGGCCAGACAAACGTGTGGTTCCTGAAGACGGGTTGCAGCCTTTTCAGCACTGTCTGGGGCAACAGTGTGGATGATCGATTGGCCTGTCTTGACATATTGGGCTTGACATACAGGCCTTTGCCATACACTCTTTGCCATATAGTTACTGCGAACGGCTGAAAGCAATGGGAATCAACAGTCGCTACTTTTCCCGAGGACATGCAGCTCTAAGGTATGAATATACGATGATGTCATCCTCTTGGGTAAAATAGTCCCCCATTCGGATCTGCGGGCGGGGGCTACTCAGGAGGAGGTCGTCATCAGGAAAGACAACTGTGGCATTCTACGGAATGTTAGATCCCTTAATGGGGTCGGGAGGTTAGAAAATTTACAAAGGAAATGGATGGGTTGAAGTTAGTAGACATTAGTGAGGTTCGATGAAAAGAGAAAATAGATTTCTGATCAGGTGAGTACAAGATTATCAATACAAAATCAGTTGGGGGGGGTATTGCAGGAGTAGGTCTACTAATGAATAAGACACCAGGAATGCGGGTAAACTACTATGATGCAGCGCAGTGAAGGCATTATCGTAGTCAAGGTAGATACGAAGCTAACATCAACTATAGTAGTACAAATTTATATGCCCACTAGCTCTGTCGATGATGAGGAGATCGAAAAAATATATGAGGAAGTAAAGGAAAAGGAAGGGAAGGAAAAATAGTAGGTGAATATGGACTGGGGAAATGAAAAGAAAGAGAAAGCATCTGGTAAAACTGTAGACAGAAACTGAAGAAACCACCGAAAGGAAGGAAAAGGAAATATGTCCTGGATAAAATGAAAGAATGTAAAGTTCTTGAGAAATCCAGAGGGGACTTTCGACAACAATTCACAGAAACATGGGAAAATAAAACAGTAGAAGAGGAATGGATAGCTTTGAGAGATGAAATAGTGAAGGCAGCAGAGAACGAAATAGGTAAAAAGGCAAGACCTAAAAAAAAATCCTTGGATATCACAGGAAATACTAACTGATGAAAGGAGAAGATGTACAAATGCCGTAAATTAAGCAAGTAAAATGGAGTAGAGGTGCTGGGCATAAAAGAAAACAACCACAACCTGCAGCAGATTGGTGGTCAGAGGAAATAGAAACATCAGTTAAAGAACAACAAAATGCATTCGTTCAGTGATTGAATGACAAATCTGAAGGAACAAGATCTAAATACAAGGAAAAAAAGAATGAAGTGGAAAAGAAAATAAGGTTAGCAAAGAAAGAAGCATGGGAAAGAACATGTGCCAACGTTAATAGTAAACTGGGATTTGGGAGAGCGAAAGAAGCATGGTCAGTATTAAAAGCGCTTCGACAAGATACAAAAAGCAAATCCAATCTTCATCTGGTAACACAAAAGGAGTGGGGAGAATATTTCAAAAAATTATTGAATGAGGACAGAGAAGAATATCTAGAGGAAGGAACAGTGGAAGAAAATGAACATCATGATGATGAGATCCAAATTTCAGAAAGTGAAGTACTTAAAGTATTAAGGACAGGGAAGAATGGTAAAGCACCTGGACCAGGGAATATCAATATGGAGTTTCTGAAGTATGCTGGTGACAAAATTGTAAAACTGATTTTGCAGTTATTCAATAAAATGTTACATGGAGATTCTGTACCTAAGGAGATGAAACTGGGTTATATTAGTACCATATTTAAGAAAGGGGATCGCAAAATTTGCTCAAACTATCGAGGAATTTGTGTTACAAACACACTAATGAGGATTTTGGGGAAAATAATTAAAAATAAACTGGAAAAAATTTTTAGAACCCAACAAGAACAATGCGGTTTCACAGCTGGTAGATCATGTGTAGACCATATTTTCACATTACGACAGATTTTGGAGAAACATAGAGAAAAATCGAAAAATGTTGGACTTATTTTTATAGATCTAGAAAAAGCGTATGATATTGTTCCAAGGAAACTACTCTGGAGAGCACTACATATGGCAAACATAAATACTTCTTTAATTAAAATAATAGAACAGATGTATAAAGACAATATTTTCCAAGTGAAAATTGGTAATACACTTTCACATAAATTTCGAACAAGCAAAGGTCTGTTGCAAGGCCGTCCTATGTCACCAACATTATTCAAAATCTATATAGATATCTGTCTGAGAACGTGGTCATAGAAATGTAATAGTATGGGACTAGAAATAAGAGATGGAGTTTATCTACTTCATTTATTATTTGCTGACGATCAAGTTGTCATAGCCCAAGACGGGGAAGATGCAAACTACATGTGTAATCAACTAGCACTAGCATACAAAAATTGGGGTCTGAAGATTAATTATCAAAAAACAGAATACTTGACTAATGATCCACATGAACTACGCATAGAGGGAAAGAAAATAAAAAAAGTTAACACTTTCTGTTATTTGGGGTCCATTTTAGAAACTGAGGGAAAATCCGACTCAGAGATTAATAAAAGAATTAGCAGTGGAAGAAAGGTCATTGGAATGCTCAACTCAGTACTATGGAGCAGAAACGTAATGAACAGAACAAAAAAAAATCATATATAAATCTATATTTGAGAGTGCAGTTCTGTACGGAGCGGAAACCTGGACCATAAACCAGAAGCACACTAAGAAACTACAAGCTTTAGAGATGGATTTCTGGAGAAGATCGGCCAGAATTTCCAGGAAAAAAAAGAAGAAACACCGAAGTAATAAAGAGGATGGAAATAGTAGAAAGAATAGATGAGGTGATGGATCGAAAGAAATTACGGTGGTACGGGCATGTAAGAAGAATAGAGGACACCAGAATACCGAAGCTGGTACTGGAGTGGCAACCTGAGGGGAGAAGAAGAAGAGGACGACCGGTGACCACCTGGATCCAAAATGTACAGCTCACAATGAGAAGACTGGGCGCAGAAGAAGAGGACACACAAGATAGACACACGTGGAGAAATATAGTGAATAATTAGTGTAAAACCTTATGTACTAGGTGTATTCATTTCTGGGCGTATTAGTATCTTGGAGGTAAACCTCTGTAATGAGGACAATCTCAATAATAAATAAAATGGAGTAGAGACGACTAAGAAATGAGATAGACAGGAAGTGAAAAATGACTAAGCAGGAGTGCAAAAGGCAAATGCAAGTCTGTACAAGAATTTATAACTAGGGAAAAACAGAGGCCACTTGCAGGTAAATAGGAGATATTTGGAGACAAGAAAAACAGCTGTATGAGTATCAATAACTCCCATAAAACAGTTCTCAGCAAAGAAGGGAAAGCTGAAAGGTGGAAGGAGTATATCGAGAGGCTCTACAAATGAAATGAACTTAGAGACAATATTGTACAAAGGGAAGAGGAAGTAGATGAAGATGAAATAGGAAATACTATACTGGGAGATGAATTTGACAGAACATTGAAAGACCTAAGTGGAAACAAGATCCTTGGAGTCGATGACATTCCCCCATAGCTACTGAAATCTTTAGGAGAACCAGCCATGACGAAAGTATTTCACTGGTGCGTAAGATGTAAGACGCTGGCGAAATACTTAATACTTTAAGAAAAATGTAAAAATCTCCTTCCAAAGAAGTCAGGTGCAGACAGATGTGAAAATTACAGAACCATCAGTTTAATAAGTCATGTTTGCAAACGTGTAACACGAATTATTTACAGAAGGATGGAAAAGCTGATCCCGGGAAAGATCAGTTTGGATTCAGGAGAAATGTAGGAACACGGGGAGCAGAAGATAGTGGCAAGACAAACTTACATTTCTATCTTTTGTATAGTTGTAGAATGTTTCGACAATGTTGATTGGAATAGGTTCCTTTAAATTATGAAGTCAGCAGGCTTGAAATATAGGGTACTGAAAATTATTTACAACTTATACAGAAACAAAACAGCAGTAACAAGAGTCGAAGGACATGAGAAGGGAGCAGTGCTTGCGAAGGCAGTAAGTCAGGGTAGTAGTCTCCCTCAAATGTTATTCAGTTTGTACATTGGGCAAGCTGTGAAGGAAAGCAAGGAGAAATTTGGAGAAGGAATACAAAATTTCGTTTCGACGATGACACTGTAAATCTGTCAGAGACGACAAAGAACGTGGAAGAGCAAATGAACTGAATTGACAGTGTGTTGAAAGGTGCGTATACGATGAACATTAACTAGAGAAAAACTAGGGTATGGAAAGCAGTCTAAGAAAATAAGGCGATGCTGAAGGAATTAGATTAGGCAACGAAACAATAAAAATGGTGGGCGAGTTTACTTACTTGGCAGTAAAATAGCATATGATGGTCGGAGTACAGACGATTTTGAAAATTGGTGCTACAGAAGAATGCAGAACATTAGATGGGTAGGTCGCGTAACGAATGAGGAGGTAATGAACAGAACTAGAGAGAACTGAAATTTTCGGCGTACCTTGATTAAAAGAAGGGACCGATTGGTAGCACACGTTGTTAGACATCAAGGAATAGAAAATTTAGTACTGGAGGGAAGTGTGTAGGGTAAAAATCGTAGAGGGAGTCCTAGAGAGAAATGGAGTAAGCAGATTCAAATGGATGTGGGTTGCCGTTTTTAGAGGAGTTGAGGAGGCTTGCTCACGATGGAGCAGGCTTGAGAGCTGTATCAAACCAGTCTCCGGACTGAAGACCAAAACAGAAACCATGTAAGACGCCTGAAAACAGGACTTATTAGTAAAACGTCCAGAATAACGCCACACTTGCAACGTATTACGCCGGCCGCGGTGGCCGAGCGGTCTGCGGCGTGCCAGTCACGGTCTGCACGGCCGCTGCGGTCGGGGGTTCGAATCCCCCCTCGGGCATGGATGTTTGTGCCGTCTTTAGTATTAGCTAGTTCATAAGTAGTTTGTAGGTTTAGGGACTGATGACCCCGTAGTTAAGTCCCAAAAGCTCTACAAACATTTGAACATTTCCAACGTATTACAGTCAAGCACCCATAAAGATGAAGCCCATAATCAGGCAAGTGACCAAATCCGTCATGTTGTACATCTTCCACTGATACAGGAGGTATTTCTTCTTCTGGACTGGTCGTCCACTCCCTAGTGGTTTGCGGGCTTCCTCTTCCTAGTAACCATCAATCCATTCGCAATGTCCCAGATAAAAATTCGTCATCATTTTTCTACAACAGCGGACTTACCGTTAATATGCAAATTTCCTTGTATAAAATCAAACTAGCGCCACAAATTCGAAAGAAACTGATATACCGTTAACGTATTCTTGCAGTGTCTTCTAAGGATTCAGAGTATTGAGAGACCTCTGATAAAAGTAATGGATCCACTTTATATGAGCGCTTAAACAATCATCTTTTGTTGTTGCTGCTCTTCTTTCTTCCGTGCTTGCTTAAATAATAATGAGGATTTTCCGCTGTATATGGAAGACAAATCAGTTTTTGTTATATTTCCCAAACATGTTTCATCACATTTTGTGCCACCTTCAATGTGCTTTTTTATTGTATGTCTGAGAATTGTATTAGTACTGTAGAAAATGGCTTTTTGATATGCATCTAACAAGTTTTCCACAAGATCTTTAAACAGTGTTGTACGTTGAGTTCGCAGACACAATTATCTATTTTAGGTTTTCCGAAAATTAGGCATGTGAAAGTTGTATTTCTAGGCCTAATTTTCGGAAAAACTAAACTAGATAATTTTGTCTGCAAACTCAACGTACAACACTGTTAAGGATCTTGTAAAAACTTGTTAGGTGTATATCAAAAAGCCATTTTTAGACAAACACTAAAAAAATCCCATTGTAATGGCACAAAATGTGCTGAAATATGTTTCGGAATCATAACAAAAATTGAAGTGTCTTAAATGTGGTTTGCAAGCACTATTGCCCATCCGAGGACGAAACATGTTGCAGAAATGTTCAAATGTTCAAATGTTTGTAAATCTTATGGGACTTATCTACGGGGACATCAGTCCCTAAACTTACAAACTACTTATGAACTACTTACGAACTAGGACGGCACAAATATCCATGCCCGAGGGGGGATTCGAACCCCCGACCGTAGTGGCCGTGCTGTTGCAGAAAAGCGTGCGCAATTTTGATGCTGCTCGAGTGCAACATTGCCTAATAAAGAGTTATCTATTATTCATTTATTTAAAGTAGAAAACACTACTTTATAACAGGTGTACGAAAGAAAGTATAAATTTTACTATGATTGTGAAACCTTTTAGTTCCCTTGTGTCTTTTTCTAGAAGCAAGTTGGGCAAGGTCATAAATATCAGAATGTCCAAGTTCTTGTAAATTTGCGTCCAGAAACGGAGGAGCGAATCTGAACAATTTCAATACCGTACGATCGAGGGTGCTGCAGGAATACTTTCTTTTGATTTAATCTTGGTTTACAACCGTTTCTTGGCCATGCAGCACTGGTTGAATATTGCTCATCAGTGTGTGGTCAATACCAGGTAGGGTTGATAGAAAACATGGAAAAGATCCAACGTAGAGCAGCACACTTCGTGACAAGCGTATTTAGTAAGCGAGAAAGTGACACAGAAATTATCAGCAAACACCAGTGGCAGACGCTGCAAGAGAGACGCTCTGTACCGCGGTATGGGCTGCTGTCAAAGTTCTGAGAGCATTCGTTTCTCGAGGAGTCAACCAATATATTTCTTCTTTCTACTTATACCTTGAGAAATGACTACAAGGATGAAATTAAAGAGATTAGAGGGCATACGGAAGCATACCGGGAATCGTTTTTTCCCGCGAAACATGTGCAACTGGATTAGGAGGAGGAAGTGACAAAGCACCCTCCACCACACACCGGGTGTGGCTTGGGGAGTATGGCTGTATATGTAAATACAGCACATGCAGCATTGGCTGGATTGCAGAGTATGTGTGTAGATTTAGAATTTTCAGATGAGAATCGTGTAAACTAGAGAAACTACTGTCTTGCTTGCATTAGAGACCGCAGTAGTAGAGGAAGAGAGGAATTCTTTTGGAAGACCGAATATTACCCTACATCAGTAGTCAAAATGCAAAAGAAGTGATGCAAAGTTAACTCTCAGATGCAAAATCGGTGTACCGATGGCAATAGAGAGTTATGTGGATGTGGATTGTCATCAGAAAAATAGAAGTTAAAAACAAAATGTAAACAGACAGAACTGGAGACTTTTAAATGTGCTATGTAACGATGAATACCCGGTGTTATAATTAAACTGACGGTGTTGCGACTGCTGTAGTGCGGACTGTATATGTCGTAGTGCACTGAAACTTCATGGGTATTTTCAGCAGTGTGCTCGCGGAGTATGATGATAAAAATTATAGTTCCACTTTTTGCCACCAAGCTAAAATATGACACTGACAGCAGACAGAGTGTGAAATGTTAGCTGCTTTAACATCAGTGTGCTGTTGGCTGTTTGGAGACTCTCGTTGATATCGTTTTTTAAGTGACAACTGCTGTAAAGGGTGAAATTCCGTACGAACTCTAATGACTATCGGAAAATGAAGGCCGTGCACTGAAACAGCTCTGGATTGTGGAAATATGGAGTCAGTAAGTTTGCTAAAGGATATGATCAAGAAATTTTAAGAAACAGGTGAATTAAGCTGTGCAGCAGGGAGCGGGAGGCGACCCATTCACAATGCTGCAGCTGTAGTCGACTTTGCGGCACACGCCTCAAAATTCTGCAGCCTGTGCTGCAGCTGCGGCACTGAAATTGTCTCTCCCGTGGTCAACAGTTAAAGATATCTTGCGGCGCAGTCATACAAGATTCATAATATGCACCAAATGCAGCCCAGGGATATGCTACAGCGGCATGACTTTGCCCTTCGTTTTCTGGCACGTATGGATGACCTGTGTCCAGGAAATGTTCTTTGGCCGGACGAGCCACATTTTACTCTGCACAGTGCCGTGAATGCACAGAACTGTCGCATATGGGGTGGGGTACTTCCGCACATGTTGTGCAGGAACATATATACTCAGCTTATGTGACTGTGTGCTGTGTTTTCACAAGCTCCTGCATTTTCGGTCCCTTTTTCTGCGAGGAGATGACATCACGTAGGTCTGTTACGTGTAGAGTGACAGCTGCACGTTATAGTGATCTCCTCGTGCAACATGTGATTCTGGATGTGCAACAACGAGACGCTGTCCACAGCACTATTTTCGTGCAAGATGGGGCGACACCACATGTCGCTCACTAGGTGAAAGATGTCCTCCGAGAAACGTCCTATGACGACCGCTTCGTCTCTAGGCACTTTCAATATGTATGATCTTCAACATACCACTACCTAAATCCATGTGACGTCTGATTGTGGAGATATTTAAAGGATGGAGTCTGTCAGTGATGTATCCGGACTCTTTCTGATCTGAAGGATACCATACGACAACGTATCACGCATTTTGCACCAAATGTGCTGCGTGCAATTGTCAACCATGCTGCATTAAAGGATGCAGCATGTTGAACAGGATGTAACTTGTGAGCGTATCCTAATAAATGTGACAGAACAGCCGTTATCATGTGTCTGATCGTTCTTCCCCTATTCTTGCACTCTCACCACATTTTGACGGCTTACAGCGCCACAATTTCGCCTGGTAGCAGAAAGTGGAAAGTATATATTCATCATACGGTACTCCGCCAGCACACTAATTATTGAACATACCAACGAAGCTTCAGTGTCCTCCGAACACCGTCAGTTTTATTATAACTCCCTTGTATGTACATGGTACAGTCAGTAAGCTCTGAGAAATAACGCCTGGAGGATAGGAACACACACGAATGCCGTAGCGTGTGCAACATAAAGGGTCATTTGGGTGCCTATTCTCCAGGCATCAAGCCTCAGCACTTACTGACTGTACCATGTACTTTAGTCTAAAGTCGCAATCGTTAGTTTTGACTTCAGGCTACCGGTTGGTTTAGGTACGCAGTGCCATGCTCACGCCATTTCTTGTCACTCAGTCTTCACGTTCGCTTTCATGTGGGTGTTGCATGAGGACTTTTATACACACAGTTGGGAAACTAGTGTGACGACCGCTGGTCAAGAAATTGCGTGAGAATGGTACTGTGACAATGGTATCCAGTGGATTCAATAAAAAAAACTATGTCTGTGTACCATTTTTCTTTGTTTGTCTCTGTTCCACCTACAATATGTACTATGGAACGATGTTGAAAATTAAGCGGATAGATTAGTTCCGATATGGTGAGGCACTAGAAGGAAGACAGGATGCAGGAAGTCTACAGAAAACAATTACCAGCAAAAGTAGAAGATGTAGTCTCGCTGTTAGTGGCACCAGTGATCACAACACTATTATCGATTGAAGTCCCTGGCATGGCCTAGGGAACAGTTACTGGAATCCTGTCAGAGACCATGTTAAATGTGATTGGTCCAACCTCAGTTAAATAGCTGTCATACATGACCTGTGAGACAGTGCACGCCGTGTCAGCAGACAGTACATCGTTTGATCAGTGGTTGCATCGTTAAGCCGACAACAGTCCTTATCTTGCTGTCGAGTGCCTCAAGACTTCTGGCTACAAACTCAGACACTTAGAAATGTAGTCGACGGAAGAGAACTTCAGAATATATGATGATGGTGTAGTGTGGCATTTTTGGCCGTTAGCCCCTAACTGGAGTCGTTGTGCAACCTGCCTGGAGCCAGTCCTTTTAGCTGACGCCTTCGCTGAGCAACTAGCAAACTCCACAGCAGAAGATTCACTTTGCAGGGCGAACGATTATAAAAGTTAATTGAAAAAATGTTTGTAGAGCTTACGAAACTTAACTACGGGGTCATCAGTCCCTAAACTTTCAAACTACTTATGAACTAGCTAATACTAAAAACGGCACAAACATCCATGCCCGAGGGGGTATTCGAACCCCCTACAGGAAACGGTCTCGAGCATCGTAGTCTAGCGCTTCAATGCGCTCGGTCACTCCGCCGCGTCAGAGTTAATTGAAGAATGTGGTTAATGGGGTTTGGAAGTTTGGAATATTGAGAAAACAAAGCATATTTTAATAGCCGCGGTGGAGTAGCCGACCAGTCTAAGGCGTCTCGCTGCGGAGCGCGCGGTTGCTCGCCGTCGGAGGTTCAAGTCCTCTCTTGGGCATGGGTGTATGTGTTGTCCGTAGGTTAGTTTACCTTAGTTTAAGTAGTTTGGTAGCTACGGACTGATGACCACGCAGTCTTGTCCGATATATTTACAAACATTTGAACATTTTGAACGTATTTTAATAGAAGGTAAGGGACAAGATATACAACTGGAGAGAGAGAGAGAGAGAGAGAGAGAGAAAGAGAAGATAAAAAAATTGAGTGAATATTAATGTCTAGGAACTATATTTGGTAAAGATAGACGGATACGGAGGAAGCTAAAAGGAAGAACGAGATTGAAACTGTACAACCGATAGTGTGAAATAACAATGTAACTAATTAGACGAAGCTGAATTTAGGCTATAGTAGAACGAGCAATGACTTATAGGTCAGAAGTGTGGGTCATAGGTAATATGAGAGAACAGAAACTACTTGCAGCAGAGATGTTATACTGGAGAACATGCTACAGCTTAACATGTTTTATCACGTTAGAAATGAAATTATTAGAGGAAAGATGACAGCACCAACTAGGCCTACCATTATAGATGCAATTAATATAAAAATTTTAAAAAAAACTGAAATGGTACAGACATTTGCGACGTATGGAGCAGCGAAGGGTATGGAGTTGAATTCCGCCACCTACTGTAATAGAACGAAAGAGTTGCTACATTTAATGAGATGAAGCATATTTCAAGTAGGATTTGTGAGAAAATCTAGTAAGAAGTGAATAAATAGTAATCTAGAAGAAATGTAGAAACGAGATTTGGAAGAAGGAAATTGACAGACAAGAACCAATGACGCTCAGGATGAGAGAAGCGTGAATGAAACTGCAAATAATCGCAACAATAATAACAATTACAGCAAGTATATTAGATCATCGAATATGCTGAAGGCATGTAAGAAATTGATGTCGGCATAGAGAAGTCGGAATATAGATGGCCTAAAGGAAAAAGAACCTAGAAGAATGTGATACGTTGTACCCACTGAACAGTGGACTCACTTCCGTACGATTTCTGACATTAAATTGTCCGTAATTTAGTCCTGTGGAATATTTAGCACTTGTGCTGGGTGTCGCAGTATATAAGGAGCGAGGCCTGTGCCGGCTGAGGTGAGACCTTATCGGGGCAGTGGTGGAAACGCCTTGTCAGCGCAGCCGTCGCGATGTGTCGCGTGCCGGCTCGCCTCGCCCCGTCGATAGGCCGGCCTTCCTGTGGGGTGGGAGGTTGTGGTGGTGGTGGGGTGGGGGTGGTCGCGGGCGTGGTCGTGGCCCGCACGGGTGCTCCGTTCCGTGGCCACCTCTGCAGACACTACTGGGCGACGGCCTCCGGCGGCGGAACCTCTGGTCGCTCGCCGCTCCTCTGGTACGTCCGGCGCTGGCGCTGCTGCTGTGTCGCCTGCTTCTGCAATAACTACTGGCGCTTTTGTTTGCATCTTCGTTCGTGAGGCATTACGTGCGCACCGGAAATGGATGTCACTGTGTGTGTGTGTGTGTGTGTGTGTGTGTGCAAGAGAGAGAGAGAGAGAGAGACAGATTGGCGGCCGCAGTGGCCGAGCGGTCTGCGGCACGCCAATCACAGGTTGCACGACCGCTACGGTCGGGGATTCTAATCCCCCCTCTCGGGCATGGATGTTGCGTCGTCTTTAGTATAAGGTATTTCATAAGTAGTTCGTAAGTTTAGGGACTGATGATCAAACAGTTAAGTGCTTTAAGCTTAACAAACATTTGAACATGTGTGTGTGTGTGTGTGTGTGTGTGTGTGTGCTTGCGTGTGTTTGCAGTGGAAATGTTCGTAAACAGATGAGCCAAGATAATTTATTGAAAAAAGTTTACATGAAACTTTCTCTGAATCTCATTGATAAAGGTTCAAGCAGCTTTATGTTGGCAGCTTCAGAGCTCTTAAAATTTGAATATTAAATAGTGATATTTCGTCACTTTGTAATTTCAGTCTGGTGATTGACATTAGTACGTCTAGGCAAACCCATGTCTCTGTACCTAAGGGATTCAGCATGCTTTAGACATACGGGGATTTTATTTTTGCATACTTGTGATGAAATATCATTGCATAATATTTAAATATTAAGAGATCAGAAAAAAGGTAACATACAGCGCAAGCAGATACAACAGTATGTGTGTCCACTTTTGGCTTCAGAATACCGTAACTGTTTTCGTAATAATACTGTAATAAATATATATATATATATATATATATATATATATATATATATATATATATATTGCAGATTGCAAGTCACGATGACTCAGGATAAAAAAAGAAGTCTTTCAGTACATTTCTGAAATAAATATTTCATATCGCACCACCAAGCAGGAATTTTCTTCTATTGGTGCGATATGAAATATTTATTTCAGAAATGTACTGAAAGACTTCTTTTTTTATCCTGAGTCATCGTGACTTGCAATCTGCACCGATGATGTTCCATCACGGAAAGGAAATAGATATGTAATTTATTTATTTATTTTTTAAAGGAATGTTTCATATCGCACCACCAACCGGGAAAATTTTTTGTTTCTTACATCAATACTGTGGTGGGCTGCATAATCTCCATTATGGAGTCAACTTCCAATAATCATTTATTGCACCGTTACTAGTTTCGGGCCTGAGCCCTGATTAGATGTTTGTGTTGATTCTAGACGCTATTTATATTGGTGTCCTAAGAAGAACGAAGTTGTGTGTATAATAACATAATTACAGAGTTTTCACATTTCTATCGTTAATGTAACGTATCATGAAACTTTTCTATATCTAGATCAAGTTTCAAGCGTGCATTTATTTTTACATTTTATTTCTGCTCTGTACATTATATAGAGCATACTTAAATCTAAAATCGTGTGTAAATTCTTGTATTGATTTGGCATTGTCTCTATGCTCTAAGCATTATATAGAACATAGATACAATGTAAAATTATATGCAAACTAAGCAAGTAAGAATCTTCGTTATATTTAGGACAGAAATGTAAAAACTCTGAAATCTGTATATTCACAAAATCTTTGTTATTTTAAGACACCATTGTAAATAGCATAAAGACTGAACCATCTGATGATGGGGTCAGACCCGAGCTAATGACTGTGCAGTAAATGGTTTCATAACAAAAGTGTGGCTGGTTCCAGTGTAAATTTCCTAAAGAAACCTGAAACGTACTCGGTATTTTTATGTGCATTAGTACGTATAGAAACACAATCAGCATGTTGTGATGCTGCCCAAATGAGCCATTAAAACAAAATTGTAATGATTCTATTAAATTTGTTGAATTGTATAAAATCATTTATGTAAAATTTTTTTATCTTCATTTTATATTTTGGTACAATTTTAAAAATGAAACTAAATTGACTGTAAAGTTCACCCGCATAGAAGACGTTCATTGTAAAACTGTTGTGATCACTGTCTTAGTTCATTTCTCAGGAACATTTTAAGACCCGAATATGTACCGCCGCATGTATGATGATAGGCAATGTAAGAAACTATAACTCTTATGAGATTGTGTTTTTGACTTAAGGTACGTTATCTGTTTTTATAAAACATTTGGATATCCTATACTATATTTGTATGAGCTTGGCTGACATGGGATTTTTTTATTATTCTATCTCCAGCAACTGATGATGACAATTCTGAAATGAAAATCGAGTTTTAGTAAATCAAATTGCCCGCGAGATGCCGCTGTTTCCTTTTTATCATAATTTTCGACATGCGTTGCACATGGATCCAAATGGCTTAAAACATAAATACATTACTCTTACAGCACGTTTTTCAATAATGAAATTTTTCCTTAAAGAAAATATGTTGTCGCTGATCATTATTTCGTACGACACAACAGAATAAAAATGCGTGAAATGTATTAACTTATTGGCTTGTCTTTCTTCTAGATTTGCAATGATTCGAATAGCAACTATGACTGTCGCTCAGCTGTGTTGTCAAAGTAGTTAAAATTGTCTTTTGTTCAGTGTGAATTCTTATCAATGCAGTCACCAGAACATTTTTATTTTCCCGCCGTAATTATGATCAGCTCTCCATGTGTTAGGTTTATTATTGGTGTGATACGTCAAGACGTAGAAAACTGAATGTTGCCGGCCGCGGTAGCTGAGGGGACTGAGGCGCTTCAGTCACGGTCTGCACGACCACTACTGTCGGGGGTTCGAATCCCCCCTCGGGCATGGATATTTGTGTCGTCATTAGTCTTAGTTAGTTCATAAGTAGTTTGCAAGTTTAGGGACTGATGACCCCGTAGTTATGTGCCATAGACTATCTATTAAAAAAATAAATAAATAAAACTAAACTGAATAGTTTCTGTCTTTTGAAATTGAGAATGAGATCATTCGCAGAAAACCAAGCAATATTGCTTTAACAGAATTATTTACTACTTCATCTGTTGTCATATGGATGATTGGATTGATTATGAGAAACTGCACGTAGACTCGAAAGGAGAGGAATCCATCGCCCTGTCAAACAGAACTACGTTTCTCGTTGTTCCAATAATCTATTGAAGGGAAATGCAGTTACGTCAGTTGAGAAGGAAACAGTTGACTTCCCGACCTACAAACCACCAGAACAAGAAATTTCTTTGTCTGTATTGACTTCTTCGTCAACACGATGTTAAATCATCGTTTTTCTGATTTTCCTTACAGAAGAATTCGAGTGTGTATGGCTCCTGAAATTCTCTTGTTTCCGCAGTAAAGAATAAATGTCGTCTTTGTGGTCCCCTCGAGTTGCGTTTCTTTCGAAACAAGGAGGTTAAAATCTCCAGAGATTCTAACCTAACACTGGATACGTGTAACCTAACACTGAAAAAGTGAAGCCAGCAAAGTGGGCACTCTAGCATTTGCTTGTTCCCAAAACATTTGTCGTAGTACGTGTATATATTAGTTCTAGTCGTTGAAACGCACGTCGTAACTAAGTAAATACTCCGATGTGACTGCCGATTTAGCTACATTATATAAAGAGGGCAATATTCACACAGGGGTTAAGTGAGAAATCTTTGTTCTGGACACAAAATCGTGGCCCTTCTGGCTTCAACCAATTCTGTTGTCAGCATAGATAACGATAACGCCACCTTCCTTTATTCTAACTTACTTGTTTCGAAATGATGGCCATTCTGTAAACAAATATAGGGCAGCATTTGAAAAAGTTCCTATTGATGAAACATCTAACAAAGTGATATATTATACGAAAGTAATATCAAATTTGCTTGATTAGCAATTCTGCCTCATTATGCAACATATTCTGCTTACCACCACATTCCATACTGGTGTAGAAGACACGAATACATAGAACAAGCGTTTGTTCACGGACCGAAGCTTTTTTCAGTTACGGCATATGTTTTCGTTCTATTCCGAATTGAAAACTGTCATAGATATATCTTATAGGAATACTTGATACTGATATTGTGCACGTAATTAGTTATTGGTGATTACTTATAACTTTGCAAACTAAGCAATAGAACTTTGGTCGTAGAATATATAAAACTGCCTTTGTTTAAACAGTATTATGACCGTAATAAATGCATGAAATTCAGAAAATTTCATTAGAGTATTATTTACGGAATAATTTTAGTAATATTCCGTGTTAAAAGGTCTGAAGTAAACATGATCGCTCAGAACATTGGAAGAGATGAAATATTGTGCGTAATAGTTTTAATCCTAGTCTTACATACACAGATAGCTACTTGTTCTTTCAATAATATTCCTTTCATCCTAATGTAGCATGCTCGACAGTTCCTTTATCTTTCATCATTCCATTTTTTATCCGCAACGAAAAAATAGGATTCATAATACGTAATCAATTTCAGTTCTTCGACGTTCATGACGCATGAAACAAACCTACACTCTTAATTAAACACATATACATCTCGTTTAGCAAATTATTTGCTTTCATTCGTGTATCTGTTTTAACACATATGAAAGGCATGTTTGAATGACGAATTGGGTACATCAGCCACGAATTTTATTTAGTTTGCCATCACGTTCAAAGCCGTTATTTCGTCTGTATATTCGAATATCGCTTCCATTAATTATAAAGCGATGTCAAACACAAAACTCGATAAAACATTGTAATGTTTAATTCGCTTCACTGCAAATATAGGATAATGTCAAAAAATTCACGTTAGTCATATTCGATTCAGATACATACAGTTAAAAGCATTATGAAATTCTTTGTGAAGTTGATGAATGACAAAAATTCTAGAAAGAATTCAAGCATTTGTTCCATGTATAAAATGATTAACACGTACTTTTGATTTGATATATTTGTGCCCTATCTGTCTGGATTTCGCTTTTCCATTTTCGCCTTTGATGAATGAGGATATTTGTGCGATTCTTTATTTTCTTGGCTTCCATTTACGCTGTTGAACTGGTCGGTCGATAGATAATTGTGCGAAATTTCACTGTATCTCATAGCTAAAATACAGACTTTCATGCAATAATTCTGACGAATGGAAGAAAAAATCAATTACCATATAGTTGCTTTTCACATATTTCCTGGACAATGATTGGGTATGTAATTGTTGCAATTTATGAGGACAGATTTCACCATCTCAGTGAATCGGTCTCACTAGAGAATGGAAAGAGGGAGCGAGAGAGACGGCGGAGGGACGTAGCAAAAATAAGCTGACAGCATTTACGTTTCTTGAGATGTTTTTGTCCGAGAGATTGAAACATGTGTTGTTCGTAGGCTTTCTTGTTTATTTTCGTATTATTTGACGAATTTATAAATCTAACAATTATATTAATAGATTCCCTTCCTAAACATGTAGAAATAAGTTCCTAGTGTGCTTCAGTGCTGCGGTCTACAGATGTAAAACAAAGTATAAATTTCAATTGGTCATCATCATTATCATCATTAGTGCTAAGTTGTAAAAATCTGCCAGAATATAAAAAACATTAAGATCATTGTAAATATAATCCCTGAGGTGGATTTTCATCTCGAATATGTCAAAGACATTAATGATAAATTTAAAGCATTGAATTAAAATTTGTGATGCGACCCAGAATCGAACCTGGAGCTCCATGCTTACTAGGCAGACGTCTTACCGCTAGACCTCCGCATCACTAGTGATTAAGGCGCCTCGGAATAGTCTAAGCACTATTTCCTCTAGGTCAAACTTTAATTCAGCTTCTATGTACCGTAGAATATTGTCATTACTGCCAAGGCTCTCCATGCAGCGGAATAGCACCTCGGTAATGGACATATTGGAACTTTCCTATTTTAAGGCAATATTCTATGGAACATAGAAGCTGAATTAAAGTTTGTGACGTGTAGGAAATCGTGCTTAGCCTATTCCGAGGCGCCTTAATCGCTAGTGATCCGGTGGTCTAGCGGAGATACGTCTGCCTTCGATTCCCGGTCGTATCACAAATTTTAATTCAATGCTTCAGATTTATCACTGAAATTAAGATCATTGTGCTATCTCTTTAAAGAACAAAATTTCTCTTTCTTGTTATGTTGTACACTATTACAGATTTGTGATTCCTTAATTTATCCTGGCATGTGGAATATTCAAAAAAACTTATGGGTGTGCAGCCAGGTACAGATATTGACGTCGGCCAATATTTCGATAGAAAACCCCGTGTCATTCTCAAGGTAATACTGCAGCCAGGAAGCAATGTGAACGACGATTAAAACCTCGATTTTCAATGACAACAGGAACGACAACACACACTGTGTAAGCAAGCAAACAGTGCCATCACACGACGAAAGATGAAAACCGTCAGTAATATCGTTAATAAACATCAGTTTCCAGCTGGTGAGGAGGCATTAATTTTTTGTCTCTGTTTTTTGACAAGTGAGAGAGAAGAAGTTCATGCAGAATCTAAGAAAAAAACCTCAATCCTAATTCATAAGGTTATCCGTTAGTTTTATTTCAATGGTTTCCTTGTCGGAAGCACATGCCAAAATTTTTGTTTTGTTACTTTCCATAGTGTGACCTGTGGCTAAACAGTGTTCGGACCCAGTAGATTTGTTGGGTTGATGTAAACGTGTGTGACATTTATGCTCAATACAACGGTCCTCAACGTTCCTATTTGTTTGACCAATACATGACCTACTACAGCTCTATGGTATACGACAGACACCTGCCTTGCGCAAATCAAGGTCATCCTCAACGGACCCTAACAGCGCCTTAATTTTAGAAAGTGGTCGAACACATATTTTACGTCATATTACCCAAAATACTGCCAATCTTGTTGGAAATGTTGCCAACGTATGGCAGAAAGGCCATTGATTTGGGTGTCACCTCTGTGCTATCATCAGTAGCCCTTTGCAGATTTGCCTGATAGCGCAACGTTCTTTTAATCTGCCCTTCACTAAAACCATAGCGATGTCCAGATGGGACAGCTCAGTAGGTGTTAAGGTACGATGAATCTTGCTGCATACCCGAAAGTTTTTTTAAATATTGCACATTTACTTATCCTCTTATTGCAGTGGTCCTTACAGTTTGTATTTTTTTAGTTTTTTTTAATTAGTTTCTTATTTAGTTCTTGCCTAATAATGGAGTTTCCTTTATTGTTCAATAATCAATCAATATTCGGCTACAAAGTGAAGGAACTTAATCGCTGGTTACTTACGTTGTAAATGATATGATCTTTTGACCCATCATAGTTTACCATACAGCAACAAATGTTATCTTTTAAAGTTTACTTAATGTTTCTACCCGAAAGTTATGTTTTAATTTACATTGTTGGCACCACAGACTTGTCTGACTCTGACTAATTGTAATGGATGCTGACTAAAGAAGTTTAAAACTGATATTTAAAATGTCTTACTTTTACAATTAATTTACCATAATAATTTTGTCTTTAATGGGGTCCAGTCTCTTTTGTTTTGTCCGTCGCTATTCTCATTTCCTATTTAGCAGCTATCCGTATTTAGTGGCAATTTGACTCAACGTATATACTTTATTTTTACCTTTTTTTTATTTTCTTCTATCACAAGCTGTTCACAACCAAATAGCTGCCTCATGAAATTTTTCGTTCTTTATGTATTATTTAATACGGTCAACTGAGTATTTATGATTGATACCATCGACGTAAACATTAAAAAAGGGGCGGGGGCAACAGCATCATTGTGTAGCTCGTTTAATATCTATAGATCATCTGTCCTACTTTATTGTACGGATTCATATGTTGTTATTGTTGTTTATCGTACAACAATTAAATGACTTGAAACTCAAATTTCTTTTGATGGTTTTCATAACACTGTCCGTTTTAACTTGTCTGACTCCTTTTCATACCCAGTAAAACAAGAATAAGTTAATAATGTAAACACTCTTAAGTAATAGCAATAAAGATATTTCTGAAAGAAAATTTCTGAACATCGAATAACAATTTACGTTCTAGGGAGTCTGCAGATGCGCTGACGCATCTTTCAGTCTAAACCACATTCCCTAGATCATAGGGATGTCAAATTCCTGTGATATGCAAGTATAGTAAGTAACAGTTTTATTCTGATTTGTATTTCACAATCTTTTAGACAATAGGCTTGGTATGACGCAAATTTCAGGCATAACGATTATGGATTTTTAATTTATGATGTCACATTGTCTATAGGTATTTCTGAAGAAGACGGGTTTATATCTGTCGAAACCGTGGTCAAAAGTTTATTAAACAACTATTATTGCAACTGGTTGGCTGCTTATTAATTTATTCTAGGGAGTCTTTTAGAAAGATATTTGTTTGGAGTGTAGCCTTGTACGAAAGTGAAAGTTATCGATGAGTGGTTCATACAAGAAGGAAATGGAAACTTCTGAAATGTGTTGCTACAGAAGAAGGATGAGGAATAGACGGTAGGTCTGAATACGTCCAGAATAGAATTGTCAAAAATCGCAAAAAATGACCTGTTAATATACACACTGAGACCTCAAGTAATTATAAATTTCGCAATGCATGGTAAAAACTGTAAAGAAAGTCCAAGTCTTGGTTTTTGTTAGAGTTAGTTAAATAATGATATACAATAAATCATATTACTCTGTAATTATAGATTCATATGCAAATGTGGCAACAAGCTGATCACTTACATTTGTTTTTCAAAGTTACGAGTAATCCCTACACTGGTAAGCCAGAACGTTATGACCCCTACCTACTATGGTTTTAATCTTTCCAGACGATACTACATTCCCTGTCAACGAATGACTGTTGTTCAGACACACGCAAGCTGCATGTAGTATTAGTGAGCATGCTGTCTGGGAGTATAATGGTGAATGCAAAGGTGAGTTTGACCGACAGCGGATTGTTATGTCTCGGAAGCTAGGTTCGAACATTTCGGAACGCTGCAGGACATGTCGGGTGTTCGAGGAGTGTTGTGATGAATGCCTCCAATTAGTCACGCATCCAACGTGAAACGTCCAAATGTAGATATGTTGGGCGGCCAATCCTCACTACAGATGTCAGACGTCACAAGCTGGGCAGACTTGCAAAACAGTATAGGTGACGAACTGTGACGGAACAACATCAGACTTTAATGCGGGTAGTAGTGCGAAGCTCGATACTGTCATCGTATAGATGGGACGGTGCGAATCTGTCGTCTTCCAAGTTCAAGGAGAAAAGCCCATGACATTTGTATGGCGGGTCGGAGACAAGCTGGAACAATTACTTGGGCAACCATGCGTCTAGTGAAGTTCGGGCAAGACACTGTGAAGACTAAGAAGTATCTTCATCTCCTTGCTCAAAACTTGCTCACTTGGTCGTGCGAATGGTAAACCCACTAACAGTGCCTTATATGACGACGTTAGGCCTGGCGCACACTTGACACAGGTGAGGTGAGCAAAGGCAGGGCAGAGGCTCAGGGCCTCAGCACCTCAGCGCATACTGCACGGGGCACAGGCAGAACACAGCAGTGCGTAGCATCCGCACAGCTCAGCAGCTCTCGACCTAGCTGAATCTGAGTCAAAACTCATTTAACATGTGTATGTGATTGTATGTGCTAGTAATGTGGATTTAAGAGCAGTGTTGAGCAAGAGGCGAAATTGACGAATATATGTCGAACTTATTTAGTATATGGAAGTTTCCTACCCGCTTATCAGGGAACGCTTCCGCCTAAGTAGGCCACTGTTTATAGGAATTCAGATGTTGACAGAGAAAGACTTACAAGAGAAGTAAAGTATCTTGTGAAACGCTATACCTACTAAAGATATATATTATGAATCTTTTGTAGGCAAGTACTTAAAATCATATTTATTTTTCTCTCTGTTCTTTTATAACCAAGAGAAACCAATCCTAGTTTCCTTGTTTAACTACATTTTCACGGAAAGCGCCTGGTTCCTCAGTTCTTTCTTCAAAAATGTTCAAATGTTTGTATAGCTTATGGAACATAACTACGGGGTCATCAGTCCCTAAACTTACAAACTGCTTGTGAACTAGCTAATACTAAGGACGGCACAAATATCCATGCTCGAGGAGGGATTCGAACCCCCGATCGTAGTGGCCGTGCAGACCGTGACTGGAGCGCCTCAGACCCCTCGGCCACCGCGGCCGGCGTTCTTTCTTCACAGTCATGCTATTGACTACTATGATATGGGCGTCTGCATTTCTCTCCTTTAGAAACTGTTTCTTTCTTTCTTTCTTTCTTTCTTTTTTTTTTTTTTTTTGTTTGGTTCCTGTATTGCCTCTGTCATCACTTCTAATGATAATTACTACGCCGCGGCAGAATAACCGTGCGCACTAAGGCGCCCAGCTGCGGTGCGCGCGGCCGTTCGCCGCTGAGGGTTCGAGTCGTCCCTCAGGCATGGATGATTGTGTTGTGCTTAGCATCAGTTACTTTAAGTTAGTGTGAATAGTTTGTAAGCCTAGGGACTGATAACCAACGTAGTTAAGTTCCTTAGATATACAAACATTTGAACTTTTTTCTTTAAATTACCATCATCAGCAATCATATTTGGTTATAATTAGTAAAGATAGGGTATTATTTTTACAACTGTTCAATTTCGCAAAATAGTATACAATTCAGGTTGAGGAGTAATAAGAAGAAACGTTGCTATCGTCGATGGTGTAGCAGTGGGTGGTATAGTTGGAGAAATGGAAAAAGGCCACTGATGAAAAAAAAAAAAAAAAAACTATACACATCCCTCCCCGGCTTCGCTAAGCTGGTCTTTCAGAAGTAACAGGAATTGTAGCTCACCTAGTTCTTTTACGCCTTTCAAAACGTTTACTGAAGCCATGGAGTATAGACTCAAAAAACACTTATTCACCTGGTGACTCCCGATGATTTTTCATTTTAGTAAGATGTTCATTTCCAGCTTTGTTCTGTATTGGTAGCACACGAAGAAGAGACAGCGAGTCAGCTCCGCAGGCGACACATCTGCGCACAGCAGGCAGCAGCAGCCACGCGTGTGGCAGGTAGCTGCCGACCGCGTTGCGCCAAACGATTCTCACGTATTTTCTCGCGAATGGAAAGAGGTATGGCTCTCCTTCCATCGTTATAAACAATTTCGATACGTTACCTGTACACGTTAATGTATGTCGTAAAACTCACGAAACGCAAACTGTCCAGCGACTACATCTTTCACTGCCTACTCTCCAAAATATGCGCAGCGTTTAAGTTTACTTCTTATTGTAACAATAACTATTGACAATAACTAAAAGAAATCCGCAGCAAAAAAAAAAAAAAAAAAAAAAAAAGTTCAGATCTTTGTAAATCTATCGAATCAAACTGCGCGGTCATCAGTCCGTAGCTTACAAACTACTGAAGGTAAACTAGCCTAAGGACAACACACACACACACACACCCATGCCCCAGGGGGGACTCGAACCTCCGACGGCGAGCAACCGCGCGCTCCACAGCGAGGCGCTTTAGACCGCTCGGCTACTCCACCGCGGCCCTGCCCTAGCATACGCCTGCCTTGCGCCAAGGCATAGGTCAAGTGTACAGTGTCCCATTCGGAAGCGTCCTTTACAAATGGTTGGCTGCCTAACCTCTGTCTTTGCTCTGCCTGTGCTACGTCAAGTGTGTGTCGGGCCTTACCAAACGAGTCGTTGCGAATAGGCAGGATCCTGACAATGTGGAAAGTAGTAGTGATCATGAAGATAGAGGATAAAGATTCGACACCATCTGTTGTCTCATTAAAGTATTGGCCCAAGGTCAGAAGCGTCTTGGCAGGTTCAGAAGGAGGTAATGAATCGATAGCAATATCGTTTTCGAAAAAAGAGCTCTTTACTGAAGCTTGACAAAACCCCTATAAAACGTAGCACAGTTTGTAGGTATCTAAGAATTCTTGTAGACGATAAAAAGGAAACTTTCTAGAACATGTAAAATATGTCACACAAAAGGCGGATAAAATCATGCATAAAACTGCACGTGCTAACACAGCTGACGATTAATTGCCTTTGCATGCTGTACAGTCATATCCTGAAGCTATCAGTAGGCTTCGTTGTCAGTCTCAGGAGAGCTATAAAAAACTGCAACGAATTCAGCGGATTTTATTTCTGATGCTCACTGGTGCCTTACGTCCTACACCTGTTTAGGGTTTCCTGTTGATTCTCGGGATATGTTTAATGGATATCGTCAAAAGCTGCAATGTATTGATTGGGGCATAAACGATATGGTCGAGTGAACGAGATCACAGAAACTTGTGTTACTAATAAGAAACACTTGTGAGTCCGAAAATTAGATGAATGGCAGTCTCACTGCAGTGCATGACGGGAATAGAGCTTATTTTTAAGCTTTAGAAACGGCTCAGAATTGTGAAACACTGCCCCTACTCGAGGTATGGTACACCTATTAACAGATCATGGTCCATACCCGATACCTCTGCATTGAGTGGTATATAGTAACACACCAATCTAAGTGTAGAGAGGAAGGTACTGTTGATCATATGGTTATCAGTTGCCCCCGTTCCGTGTAGAGAGAGAAAACAGACACTTATACTGTGATCTGCAAACAGTTGTAAGGGACCAAAACTTCAGGACTACAACTGATATGGCTGCAAAGTGCATATCGAAAGGGTAACTGCTTAACGTACGCCCTGTAAGTTTAAATAGGCGTTCCTATTATCAAAAGTAATGTCTACAGATCAGAAGAAGTACAAAATCGAATAAAATATCAAGAAATAAAAAATAAAAAAACTATAGTTATCCACACGGATAATCGTAGAGTCAATGATTTTACCGAGGCATGAATATACAACCAGTATGGCTACTGCTGCCGCTCCTAACAGCATGCACTACGGCAGCCCAAAGCGGCTAGGCCACAATGGTTTTTACATTTATCAATCCGCTAGTATTCACCTAGCATGTATTTTTTATCATGGACAAACTGATCTTATTTTTTGCGACTTGAGGACAGAATGCCCTAATTTTATACTTTTTATGCCATAATTTTATAATTCTGATGACGGGTCCCTTATAATGTGTTGAAATCTGGCTAAAGTGTATTTAACCACAAAGCAACTTGCTGGGCTGCTTATTTGTATTATACAATAAATTAACAGCTACGGTCGCTGCTTTCAAGACAAGAATCAGAATCACAATATTTTATATTGTTTCATTCTCCTTTTTTCTGTATGTCTTTACTCTTTCATTTTACTCTACGTTAATATCGGAAACGCTTGTAATTAACATCACTAATAAATATATTTACATTCATAGAACAGTGTACGTGACAATGTACAAAGTACAACCTGTATGCACGTCTAAATTATGTGCCAATAAATAGAATTATATCGTACACTACGGCAGAACACGCACACCCCTTCAAGGATGATCATGATTACAAACAGCAGCGACATTTTTCAAGAATATAATATGTCATGTCACAACGGCAGGAGTATGATGGAGTGGTTCGAGAAACACCGTGGTGAGTTTCAATTTATGTATAGCCGCCCAATCCCCTTCTCGGTAGATCTGACTCTGAATCAATGAAACACATCTGCGAGGTGGTAAATATGATGTTAGGGGTCATGTACCACCTTCCCAGAGTACCTATTACCTATTACACACTACAAAAGTATGAATTCTGCTGTCGAATAGAAACAGTTGTCCAGCAGATGCTTTTTTGTTTGTTTTCAAGTTTGACTTTTGTTTAACCAATAAGAGATGAAAAGGTTTAGTGGCAACGTTGTGAATTCCTTTTTACGCTACAACCTTAATGTGGCGAAAACAGTGTCTTTTTGTTTTTCTGGTATTGTATTTAGGCGCTCTATCGTTCATGATGAACAACAGTGAAACATACACAACAAACTGCAAGAAGAAATAAATATACTCCAAGGCAGCTATCAAAACTCGTAATTTCTAAGATGTGTACAAGATAGCTGTGAGTGAAAATCACATGTATTTGTCACCAATGAACATTTTCTTTATTATACGCGAATCTCCGCAGAAATTTATGCCATATGACATTACTGAATGAAAATACGAAAAAAATGCCAGCTTACAGATTTTTTGTTCCTAAGATTTATAATGATTGAAAGTGTTTAAAGTTGATTTACGAATTCCAAAAAGTATTTTCCCTGTTTAATTTCTATCAACATGGACACACTGCAATTATTTCGCCAACATGTGGGTCACTTTTAAATAATTTAATGTTTATAGATGTGAAAAACTGAAAACTGAATATGTGCTATCGTTTTGAAGGTCGAAGTAAAACAATTAGCGAAAAACTAACCAAAAATACTGTTAACAACATTACTTACCGTACCTGTTTTTTATTGTTTTATTACCACATTAGTTTCATTCACAGAAAGGACTGTTTCTTGTTTTATGTTAGACGAAAGGTTTTTTACATAAATGAAACAATAGTGCACCTAAGACTGAGCTCTGTGGAATCTCATTAAGGGACCTACAGTAGATGAATTTCTGACTAAAACTTTCTGTGTTATTTTAGTTAGAAATTATATTAGCCATTAATATACTTCACGGGTTTTCTGTAAAAATAAAAATCCTGCAATATCTTGTAACATCCTCAGGTGGCGCCATTTGCTGCAAAGCCGCGACTTCTGATAATCTTTTTCTTCTTCTTTCGTTGTTATTTTAAAGCCCCTCGTGGGGCAGAGTGGCAATAGCAGCATGTTACAACGCTCTTCGGCCGACATAATTTACAAATGAAAATAATTATTTGAAGGAATGAAATGGAGATAAAATACAAAAATTTAAGTTTGACATGCAGACAATACGGAGAATTGAAAACAAAAAATACTAGATGTAAGAACATTATGTAGAGTTTTAAAACACTAGCACTATAAACGAAGAAACTAGACACAGACACCGATTGCAAACACACTGGCGACAATTGTTTTCCCGGTGTATCAAGTTAAAATATGTAGTCGTACGATGCATCAACACAGAAACACACTTAGCACTGAAGTTGAAAGTCAGTACTGTAGGGGCCCATAGGGAGAGGAAGGGGTAACGGAGGCGCGCAAAAAAAAAACGATAAGGAGAGGCGTCGCAGGAGCATAAGGACTCCGGGAGGAGGAAGGACAGAAGCCAAGTGGTAGGATAGTCAGCGAGGGTTGGGTTGGGCGCTATATCTATAGGGAAAGGGAGGGGTAGGGGATTAGGGCTAGTAGGAGGAATACATTTCAGGACACAGAGCGACATCTGGGAGATGTGGCGGAAGTTACCCTAGAGCAGTGTGTTTGAACCTGTGGGTCGTGACCCCAGGGAGGACGCAAATTCTTGCTCAGGGGGTCGCCGTCACAGCAGGAAGTACTTGCACCATAAAACAACTAGGAGTTCAGTAATACCAAAACGTATGCCTAAGTGAAATTTATTTAATTTCTTGTGTAACATGAATTATAAATTCAATAAATAAAATAATCTTTATAATTACAGTGCAAAGCCTGAAAATTGCTTTCAGGTAAAAGAACACGACGCAATAAGTAATTATGAATAATTAGAAAAAAAATCTACTTCTTTACAAATTTTCTGTGTATTGCAGGTATAATTCCCTTATGAGTCTTGCCTAAATGCGAATCACTTGTTAAGCTAAATATATTTTTCCCGCAGAAAGTATGTAAAAATAGAATAATGTGTTCCATTTCGAAAAAATACAGGAAAACAAACCTTCGTCCAATAATTTAAAAGAGAACTGTACCAAACGAAAGAAGAGTAGTTTTGTTACAGTTTCTGAGGTCGAGGTGTGTGTGGGGAGGTTGCCAGAATACTTTTACTTGGAGGGGGTCGCGTACTTGAAAAGGTTGAAGAACGCTGCCTTAGAGCACATGGTGATGGAGGGAGAGAGGAATGCAGTGTTGCAGGCATGGCAGAGACCCAGGATCAGAGAGGATGGGACGTATCAATGGGTAAAAGGAGGCAATTGTGCAGGAGACATAAAGGATATATGGAAATGTTCCAGGTATTGCAGAAGGTGAGGAAAGAAAATGCACGTGAGATAAGGGAGGTGGATGCGGTAAGCGTGTGTTACATACTGATGCCTTGTGGCGCAAGTAGGAAGTAGTGTGAGTAGGCATGCGGCAAGAGTAGCGGCCTTCTAAACGCGCGTGCGGTAAAGTCAAAATTATCTAAATTCCCAAATGCACCAAAAATAAACGAAAAATATATCTATTCAATAAAGCAGATAAAAATTCGCTTCACGCTTTCCTGAGTGATAGTCTCCAGTCCTTCAAAACTAAAAATGCGAGTGTAGATCAGTTGTGGCTTACTTTCAAAGACTTAATATCAGTAGCAATCGAGAGAAATATACCAAATAAATTAATAAAAGAGGGGCTGACCCCCGTGGTACACAAAACAGGTCAAATCACTGTTGCAGAAACAAAGAAAAACGCACGCAAAATTTAAAAAGACACAGAATCCGCAAGACTGGCAATCTTTTACTGAAACTCGCAACCTAGCGCGGACTTCAATGCGAGAATCTTATAGTTGTTTCCACAACGAAATCCTGTCTCGTAATCTTGCAGAAAATCCAAAGAAATTCTCGTCATATGTGAAGTACACTAGCGGCAAAACACAAACAATACCTTCACTACGCGATAGCAATGGTAATACTACCGACGACAGTACTGCTAAGGCAGAATTACTAAACACAGCTTTCCGAAATTCTTTCACCAAAGAAGACGAAGTGAACACTCCAGTATTCAATCCAAGAACAGCTGCCAGCATGCGAAACTTAGAAGTAGATGTTCCTGGAGTAGTGAAACAACTTAAGTCAATAAACAAAAATAAATCTTCCGGACCAGATTGTATATTAACTAGATTCCTCTCAGAGTATGCTGATGCAATAGCTCCGTACTTAGCTATAATTTCGCTTACTCAGCGAAAGATCCGTACCCAAAGACTGGAAAGTTGCCCAAGTTACTCCAATATTCTAGAAAGGCAATAGGAGTGATCCCCAAAATTACAGGCCTATATCATTGACGTCGATTTGCAGTAGGATTTTGGAACATATACTTTGTTCGAATATTATGAACTACCTCGAAGAGAACGACCTATTAACCAATAGTCAGCACGGATTCAGAAAGTATCGCTCTTGCGAAACACAGCTTGCCCTTTATTCACATGAAGTGTTAAGTGCCATCGACAAGGGATCTCAAATCGATTCCATATTTCTAGATTTCCGGAAGGCTTTTGACACTGTACCCCACAAGCGGCTTCTAATGAAATTGCCTGCTTTTGGAATAACTCCCCAATTGTGCGATTGGATTCACGATTTCCTATCAGAAAGGACACAGTTCGTTGTAATTGACGGTAAGTCATCGAGTGAAACAGAAGTGATATCTGGCATTCCACAGGGAAGCGTTATAGGTCCCCTACTCTTCCTCGTGTTTATAAACGATTTAGGAGATAATCTGAATAGCTCCCTTAAACTGTTCGCGAATGATGCTGTCGTTTATCTGTTAGTGAAGTCAACAGAGGATCAAAAGCAACTGCAAAGCGATTTAGACTAAATTTCTACTTGGTGCGAAAATTGGCAATTGACACTAAATAAAGAAAAGTGTGAAGTAATACACATGACCACTAAAAGAAATCCGCTGAACTTCAATTACGCGATAAGTCAGTCAAACCTTAAGGTCGTAAATTCTACCAAATATCTAGGAGTTACAATTACGAACAAGTTTGACTGGAGAGAACACATAGAAAATATTGTGGGGAAGGCGAACCAAAGGTTACGTTTCATTGGCAGAACGCTTAGAAGATGCACCAGCTCCACCAAAGAGACTGCCTACATCACACTTGTGCGTTCTCTCATGGAGTACTATTGCCCCTTGTGGGACCCTCACCAGGTGGGACTGACGGAAGATATTGAGAAGGTTCAGAGATGGGCAGCTCGTTTTGTTTTATCACGTTACGGGGGGGGGGGGGGGGGGGGTCACGGAAACGTTGCACGAATTGGGGTGGAAATCATTAAAAGAAAGACGTTATTCATTGCGGCGTGATCTGTTTGCGAAGTTTCAATCACCGACTTTTATTTCTGAATGTGAAAATATTTTGCTAGCAGCCACCTACTTAGGGAGACATGACCATCCCAATAAAATAAGAGAAATCAGATCGAAAACGGAACGATTTAGGTGTTCTTTCTTCCCGCGCGCTATTAGAGAATGGAACGGTAGAGAAAAGTTATGAAAGTGGTTAATGAACCCTCGCCAGGCACTTAAATGTGATTTGCAGAGTATCTATGTAGATGTAGATGTAGACACTTCCTGCGTGGCGCGGCGCGGTAGTATGTAAACGGGGATGTGAGCCACCTCAGACAACACGGAACTGCCGCGGGCGTTGGAAACTTGCAGGGGAACGTAGGACGGGGTCATCCTCGATCGGGTAAATACAGGAGGAACGTGTGAGTTGGAGAGTCAGTAAGCAAGACAGATAGTAGCAGTCAGGGACGGTTGCAGACGTATTCAGAGTCGCAGACACAGTCAGAAATCACTGTCAGGCGACAGCAACAGGGGTAGCGTGTGGGTGGCGCGACCTACAGCGCGCTACTGCTACGAGTGGCAGCAACAGCCTGCAGGCTGCGGGGAAGCAGCGTCAGCGGTGCTGAGTCCTGCGCTGTTACCAAAACACCGCTTCGCTGCGTCACGCGCACTGACCACACGAGTAACACAATTGTAAGCTTCAAGCAATAGATGTATGAATACTGAACCCCTGCTTCATTCATACCTGCCGCCTGAGTTGAAATCCGATCCCAAGTCCACAGTAGAAGAGAGAAACTCCACCATCCTGACAATCACAAGAGGTGCCAGAAAGGTTACTGCTGGCACAATTCCTCCCCCCCCCCCCCTCCACATTAAAACACTCTTCATTTGTTATTTTTAGAGACCTCTAATCCCCCTCCCCACATCAAAACACTCTATTTGTCATTTAGAGAGAGCTCAATAAGGAGGTATGAATGAGGTCATTGGTCTTTTTGGATAGTTAATTTGAGGAATGCATATAGAGCGTGTTCAGTGTTCATGGCACTGGGGGCATAGTGACTGGGAGCAGTGTTGCGTTTCGTTCGGAGAGTTAATAGAAAGTTGAGAGCGGTGAGTCACGATTTCAATTCTGAGGAGGAGAGGAGGGGGGGGATGTGGTCCAAATACTGGAACACCAGGGCGAGTGGGGGTCAGCGGTGTTGGTACACTCATGGACTGTGGGAAAGAGGGTGTAGTCAAACAGAAAATTATCAGGAATGGAGGAGACTGAGGAAAGGTTGTCAAGAAAGGGACTCATTGTGAAGGAGAGGGTAGTTGGGGGCGGAATGACTACAAGTAAGGCGGTGGAAGGCCTGCCAGTACTTGGATGAATTAATGGGGAGCATTAAGGCGGGCGTGTGTCTGGCGCCAGGACCACCGTTTCTTTGTGGTCAAGAGGCTTCTGATGCCTCGGTCGATTTTCCGTCGGCTCAGAAGTGTGTTCCAGTCGCGAGTATTTGGGAAGCAGACGCGATTCTCTGACGAGAATGACGGCCTTTGGAGGGAGGTTAGGGCAGTGAGAACGGACAGCTTTGGTGGGGACGTTGACTTTCATAGTGTCAGCGACAGTGTGTATGGTGTAGGAAGGAAGAGGCGTGATCAGTATCAATCGGGATGTGGAGGAGGAGGTAGTGGCTAGCGAGTGAGGTATTTATGGATGGCTGGTAGGCATCCCAGTCGGTACAGGAATAATCCTGGTCAAGTTTAGGAGGGGGAGCAGGACAAGGGCGGGGGTCTATGGTGAGTGGGACTGGGAGTCGCCCCTGTGTATGAGGTCAAGAACATCCGCCTTAAGGCACCCAAGAACGCTGGGAGATACCAAGACGATATCAGAGGTGTTGCTTTCGGGACGAGTGGGTTGTGGGAGGAGGATGAGGTCTCCCCGAAGTGAGGTGGTGACAAACGACGCCACCGCTGGAGTTGAGGATCCACATATGTCGTAACGCTAAGCTCGTATCATAATGTTTTATCGCAATAGTATTTCGCAAGTGAGTATGGAGTTTTACAGTCGTTTTTGACGTGGTAGTTTTATGTTTGGCCACAATCGTTATCAGCTAACTTATGGGATTGCCCACTATTCCTCTTCGCCAGTGATATATTACCGTCAATGTGTAAGCTCTTATTACCGAAAGAGAAGAAAGGAAACTTGGGGTTTAACGTCCCGTCGACAGCGTAGTCTTTAGAGACGGAGCTTACACTTGGATTTTTGGGTAGGGACCACACCATTACTGAGTTTCCACCATCTTCAACATTTCCCTGCTTAAATATAGAGTTCATGAATTCATGAGGTTGTCTCAGCACCCGTACGCGCTCTTTCGCTCAATACAATTGGAAACATTACTCGTCAGACCAAGCAACTTGTTTTCAGTCATCAACAGTCCATTGTCGATGTTGACGGCCGAGGCGAGCGTAGAGCTTTGTATGGTGCGCTCAGAAAGGGTACACGAGTCGGCCTTCGAAAGCCCAAATCGAAAATGTTTCGTTGAATGGTTCGCAAGATGACCCAGCATTGAAATTCGCTGCAATTTGAGGATGGGTTGAACTTCTGTCACATCAACGTCCCAATCTTGCAGAATTTTGGAGGTTTGATGTTTTGCCGGATTCCAGATGTTCACGGTGCACTCGTGAAATGGCCGTACGGGAAAATCCCCACAACATCACTACCTCGGAGACACTGTGTCCCGTCTCTCATGCGCCGACTATACGAGTAACGCTTGAAAAGTCCGTGCGAAAATAAAGACTATTAATGTATTTGGGGAAAACGATTTTTATATTTCTTGTTTCAGATTTACACACTTCGTCCAACGTTGTTCTAATTTGTTGATCCCTTCCGCATAATAGGAATTGTGTCCATTTGTCCCGCCGTCATTTCTTCGAAATGGGGAACAAACAGTAGTCCGACGGAGCCAAGCCTGGAGAATACGGTGGATCTGAAACGAGTTGGAATCCTGTTACCAATAATTTTGCGACCACAACTGCTGAGGTGTGTGCCGGTGCATGGTTGTGATGGAAAAGAACTTGTTTTTTTGGGCCAATCGCCGGTGTTTTTATTGCAGTTCGGTTTGCAAATGATCTAATAATGGTGAACAATATGCTCCTGTAATAGTCTCACCATGTTCCAGATATCTGATGAAGATTTTTCCTTGCGAATCCCAAAAGACCGCCGCCATAACCTTTCCGGCTGAAGGACCAGTCTCCGCCTTTTTTGGTGCTGATTCTCCCTTGGTAACCCATTATTTAGATTGTTCTTTGGTCTCAAGAGTATAGTAATGTATCCATGTTTCATCCACAACGACGAAACGACGCTTAAAGTCTTGCATATTCTTCCTGAACAGCTGCAAACCTTCCTTGCAACACTTCACACGATTCTGTTTTTGGTCAAGCGTGAGCAATCGCGGCACTCATCTTGCGGATAGCTTTCTCATCTCCAAATGTTGATACAAAATATTATGCACCTGTTTATTCGAGATGCCCACAGCACTAGCAATCTCACGCACCTTAACTCTTCAGTCATCCATCACCATATCATGGCTTTTATCAATGATTTCTAGAGCATCACTTGTGCCCATATGGCCACCTCGAAAATTTTGAAACCACTTATAGTTCTAATCGAAGGTGCAGGGTTACCATAATGTTTATCAAGCTAAGGCAGTTTTCCTTTCATAATGTTCAATCACCAATCAAAATTCTTTTTCGTCCATTCTTTGACAATCACTCGACTTCCTTGATTCACACGAATGCCAAAAACAAAGAAATAGAACAATATGGTAGAAACTTGGTGTGCGTTCTATCCAAAGATTCTACTAACTAAATGTAACCTCGATACTGACGGTGGTGCCATCTCTCGTACTTTGCACGGATGTTTCAAACGACAATCATAATATCACGTTAAACTCACTTAAGTCTTGACAACCTCCCATTGTAGCAACAGTAACTGAACCAACGCCTGCGTCAGGTACCTGTTGTGTTACATAGGCGTTGCCGACAGTAGCGCTGTCCTCTGTATACATGTCTCTGTGTTCACATACGTATGCCGGTAGCAGTTTCTTTTGGTCTTGATACATGCATATAAATTATTGTTCTACATAATGTTTGCTAGCTGCGGCGGAGTGGTCGATGCTCCGATGCGCGAGGCCGTTTCCCGTCGGGTATTCGAATCCTCCCCCCCCCCTCAGGCATAGATGTTAGTATAAGGTAGTTTATAAGTAGTTTGTAAGTTCAGGGACGGAAGACCCCGCAGTTAAGTCCGATAAGCTTAACAAATATTTGAATTTTTTTTTATTTTTTTTATTTTTTTTTTTAGTGGTTGCTATAAATCAGTGTTCAAATGTTTGTAATTCTATGTGACCAAACTACTGTGATCATTCGTCCCTCGACTTACAAATTACTTAAACTAATTTCAACTAAACTACGCACAACAAACACACACATATATCCGAGAGAGGAGTCGAACCTCCGTCGGTAGAGGCCGCTCAGTCCGTTACATGGCGCCTAGAAACTCGCGGTCATTCACGCGCGGCGTTTATTATAAGACATTGTTCCAAAGCTATACACTAAATTACTTTAGTATCACAAATTTGTGTTCGTCGAAATTCACGAGAAATTAATATTATTTTGGTGGCTCCAGTTGTTATTAAATTAACGGAAGTAAACTTTTTTATGATTAATAAATTATTATCTATTAAAAATAAAGTATTTTTTGGATTATACGAAGGAAAAAGGATGTGTGCGATAAAATTGGCTGCAAGTCACATAAAAATTCGAATACGATTAAAATTCTACCATTCGATCTTAACACTAGTCGGGTATCGTTCACTTCACTGTGGCAAGCTGTACAGGTTACTTCAATATCATACAATATATCGCGGCGTGGAATCAGGCGGTCAGGAGTTTCACAACTCGTTGTCACGTGGCCGTCTCTCTCTCAGGGGCGAATGGCCGTGCCACGTGCCTCAGAAACCATGCACTGTATGGCTTCCCAACAACGCAGCAGCGCCAATGGACCCTGCCAGCTTTGGAATACCTTTCAGTGTTTTCAACGAAGAATGCGTTTGCTGTATACCTGATATCAAGTATCACCACATCGGCAGAGTGTCATTATACAGGGTAAAAGAACGGATACGCATAATTACAGATTGTAATTAACATCAGAATGCTGCAGAATTCTTGAACCTATTCTCAGGTCGAATAGAGTAAATTTTCAATGAGACGCGTAAGCTTCTGTACATATACTTGAATGGCTTTAGAAAGCACTGCTCTTGTGAAACTCAGCTTGCCCTTTTCTCACCTGATATAGTGAGATTAAGGGAAACAGGTAGACAGCATATTTTTTGATATCCGAAAGGCATTTAACACGATTTCTCACTGCAAAGTGCTAACGAAGATACAGGCAAGTGTAATTGGTTCGCAGTTATGTGTCTCGATGTCTTCATAAGAAATAGAACCTTCTACGGTGAGTTTTCATCAGAGAGAACAGCATCTTCATGAGTGCTCCAGGTAAGGGTGATTGGACCGTAATTATTTCCTATCTACATTAATGTTCTGACGGACTCAATGGCTAGCATCTATTTGCTCATGATGTTGTGGTATAAGGGATTGTGTCCTCCTTGAGTGACTGTAGTAGGATTCAAGATGACTTGGACAAAATTTTAAGTTGCTGTTTGGAATGAAGAAAAATGTAAGGTGATGCAAATGAGTTGGCAAAACAATCCAACAGTAATAGTAATAGTGAGCTGTTTGACACTACCGCGTCGATTAAATATTTTGAGGTCACGTTGGAGAGCGGTATGAAATGGAACGAGCATGTAGTACCGGCCGCGGTGGCCGAGGGGACTGAGGCGCTCCAGTTACGGTCTGCACGACCACTACGGTCGGGGGTTCGAATACCCCCTCGGGCATGGATATTTGTGCCGGCCTTAGTTGTAGCTAGCTCATAAGTAGTTTGTAAGTTTAGGGACTGATGACCCTGTAGTTAAGTCCCATAAGCTCTACAATCGATTGAACGTTTGAGCATGTAGTGGTGGGGAAGGCGAATGGCCGACTTCTGTTTATTGGGAGAATTTAGGGCAGATGTGGTTCATTTGTAAAGGAGACGATCTAGATAATTGCTGAATGTTTGGAATACCCACCAGATCCGTTTTAAGGAAGACATAGAAGCAATTCAGAGGTGGGTTGTTTTTTTGTTGTTGGTGGGTTCGATCAATACGCGAAGATTACAAAGATACTTCAACATCTACAGATACATGCACACTCAGGGTGTGTGGCGGAGGGTACTTTGCGTAACAATGTCAGTTCCTTCTACCCCAGTCGCATACGGTTCGAGGAAAACATGATTGCCTTTATGACTCCGAGTGGGCCCTAATCTACCTAATATCTCCTTCGCTTCGTGAGATACACGTAGGAGGAAACAATATAATCGCCGATTTTTCATGAAACTTATGCTGTCGGTTATTTCATAGAAGACAGTACCGCGATACAGAAAACGTATCTTTCAGCGTCTGCCACTGCTGTTTCCTAATCTCTGTAATGCATCTATGCTTACTGAATGAGCCAGTAATGACCTGTGCTATTAACCATACCTGCTACGGATCCCACACTGATGTCCAATATTCAATCACTTGCTGAACGAGAATTTTGTAAACTACTTCCTTTGGTGACAGACTACATTTCCTGAGGAGTTTTCCAATTAGTCTGGCGTCTGTCTTACCCACGATTGGTTTTATATGGTCGTTCCATTTCAAATCGAGCCTTATTTCTACTCCCAGATATTTTATTGAAGTATATACTTTAAATTATTTCAATTTTATTTATATTAATTAAATATTTATTTTAATTATGTAAAAAGAATAATTAAAAACCTTACTGTATTATCCAGAACAAATATAAGAAGATCAACAGAATGATAACAAAATAAGCCACCCGCAGAACATAGATATTCGGAACAACCAATAATCTATAGACTCTAATATGGCATATTAATGCATTGGATTTAAGCTATAAAGATAAAAGTTTTACCTTTTATTGGAAAATACATGGCAATACGATCAAATTTATCAATACAAGACGGAGCCCCACCATTAATAGAACAATTATCATTCTTTCATGAGCATACTATAATTGGTCTACTATTAATTATAATAATTGCAGTGTACTCACTAAGACACATATTAACAAACTACATAAGCCGAAATACACTCCACGGCTATATAACTGAAACCATCTGAACAGCATTACCAGCACTTACATTAAATTTTATTGCATTACCATAATTACGATTATTATATTTACTTGACGACTCATCAGATGCCATGATTACAATTAAAACAATCTGACGACAATGACATTGAAGTTATGAATATTCAGACTTCATTAATGTACAATTTGACATATACATAACCACTGAAAATGAATTAAAAGCAGACAACCGAACAATCCTACCAATAAATACAGATGTACGAGTATTAACTAGAGCATCCGATCATCCGATGTATTACACTCATGAGGAATCCCATCCCTAGGAATTAAAATTGATGCAATGCCTGGAGGATTGAATCAAAGAATATTTATAATCAATCGTCGAGGACTATTTTTTGGACAATGTTCGGAAATCTGCGGAGCAAATAATAGATTTATACCAGTCGCAATTGAAATAACCTCAGTAAAACTGTTTGTTAAGTAACTATCTATACAATATAAGGAGTTATATATGCCATTTCAAATCCCCCCTTATGTCTACTCCCAGATATTTTATGGAAGTATATATATATATATATATATATATATATATATATATATATATATATATATATATATATTATACTTTGAAAGTTGACCACTGCAGATGTAATGTGATGATTAGCTATTTTAGCTGAGTATATTCACTGTAGTTGTCTGCGTACTAGAATAATCTGATCTTAGTCTTGGTAAATAATCAAAAATGCACTGCTTAAGTAGTGTAATCAAATCTGGCATAAATTAATTTAATAAAAAACTCACAGTTATAAAATTAGTAAATAGAGTCTTGACGAGAGGAGCCAAAACCAACATCAACATTAATTTAATAAAGTGATTCTAGTAGCAGAAAACATAGAAAGATTACTTTAAAAAATTATATTTCTGGATGTACAAGCCAGTTAAAAGATTCATGTAAACTACTTGATGTGCTGCTGAAACTTGTTCCCTGGCCCAAATTGAGAATTAGTTTGACTTTAAATTACTCTCACAGCCGCAAGTTAAAAAACCAGCGGTCGTATGAATTGTAGCTCACAGGAATCACACTTACCATGAAACAAGCCACCACAAATAAATTACTTTATGAAAGTGGCGGACGAAACAAGAGGCGCAACGGAAATATTAACAATAATCAGCATCTGAATCTGTTCTCAGCACATGTGAAACAATACTTATAACGAAAGGGGTAGGTATTCTCAAACTACTGTATCAAAAATAGGATCAGATTTTACTGAACAAAATGCTTTTATTCAGTGTAAGCACAAGCAGGTGGGGGGAACCAATTTAGTTACATAATAAAAATGCATCCCATTGAAACTAGCTCACAAGCACTATCATATCTTATGCTAAAAATGCCCATAATAGAAATTTAAATTTATCTACACTGAATTGAATTTTAGTTCGGGGAGGATTTACAAATAACAAGCATTCAGCCACACACACACACACACACACACACACACACACACGCAATGCAAGCGAAACTTACTAAAATCAGCGTGCTGAACAAGGCAGAAACGGCCGTCGATCTCGTAGGGAAAGTTTCAGCGAGCCAAGACGAAGGACACAACACAATAAAAATAACTTTCGTACGTGGCTAGTTCTATTCTTTCTTAACTGGAGATGGCACGTATAGCAACAAAATCTGTTTGTCATTTGAAGCTGGCAAACTAACTGAGGCGCGCACCACGTGGATCCGAAATCCAGTAAAATGTTACGAGGAAACGGAAGAAACACTGTTCCACACGATAGGAGAACTTTCGAGAGATGGATGAGGTCCGCTCTCAGAAATCATCAAAGATTGATAAATTCAGATTCTCTGTAAAACAAAAATACGGCATGCAAAGCATCGAAATACATAGAATGTTGTAAGGAAACGAAAGAAACACAGATATACGCGATAGCACGAACTTTACAGAGAAGGATGAAATCTTATCTCAGAAATCAACAAAGTTTAATAAATTCGGAGTCGCGGAAAAACAAATATGAAATACGGCATGCAACCTATAGAAATACGCAGCATTTCATAAGTAAGCAAATGAGAAAGGTTGTACGGGGCTAGTAAAGAATTTACAGACCGCGGTTGGGAACAGAGTACAAGTTCGAGAATAAAATAGCAATTTACAATAGGCGGAAGAGGGAAGATCGCGCAGTACTACCAGAAAATGGAAGGATACATGCTGTTATTCTAGCCTGAAGGGCAGAGAACAAACATGGGTTCCGCTGAAGGCTTTGTTCTAAGAACACACCACGTGGAGTACATGTTACTCGCGGACAGAGAAAACGAACAATAAAATTGCACACGAGTTACAAGAAGCAAAAATCCTGCTTAGTAGTCACACATCTTTCAATGCATGCTCGGAGAAACTTACTCCGAAAATAAATGCAAGTTCTAAAGAACTAACTGAACAACGAATTGCTGCCATCTCCAGGCTGAAAGAGCAGAGCTAACTCACCATTCCGAAGGACAGCCACCGAACGAGTGAGACTTTGGTGGGCCATGTGGGCCTCCGCCCAGAAATCGGTGGTGGGCGAAACGCAGGGATTCGCACAAGGGCGCGTATAGGCTCATACCAGCCTCTTGCCAACCTAACTTGCAACGAAAGGGTGTGGAAACCTCCTAGGAGAGCATAGAAAGAGAGGTTGGTACTAGCCACCTATCGACGCAGGTCTAGAGAGCATCGCCCAAGACTAAATTTCTCATACTTCCTCATACAGCACGCCAAGAAATTCTCATACTCACACATGCAGAGATAAAACATTTTACACTCTTACAGACATGGTGGCGAGACGGAGAAGCCGTTCGAGTTGCCACATTGATTGACACACTAATAAATTAATAACATAAATCTAACACAAATGAAGCTAAATACGATTACTAATAATAACATTTAAAAACAAGAACTGAAAGGCTACGTTACTCCTCATGCCTCAGAAAACGAATAGAGTGTTGTTAAGCGACTTTAAATAAAATACAAGATTAAAATTAAGGGAAGGCGGCAGACAGCCGTCTTTCAACTTCCATTAAATTTCTATGAGTAGACATAAGGGGCGATTTGAAATGGAACGACCATTTAAACCAGTCATGGATCAGGCAGATGCCAGGCTGTTTAATTGGAAAAATATATATAGTGAAAAACAACGGCCCCTTTGCTTTAGTAACAGATTCCTAACTCGGTTGTTGAACCACGATGGCACTTTCCCATCCCTCATAATTTCACTTGCCACATCCTGTTCAAGTGTTTGTAAATCTCAGTTACTTTACTACTGTGGTTATCATTGCCAAGCCGTACAAACTACTTAAATTAATTTATGCTAAGGTCAACATATACATCCATGCCCGAGGGAGGACTCGAACCTTCGACGGCGAGCAGCAGCGCGCTCCACACCTAGGTCCCTGGGAACGCTCGGCTACTCCCGCGGCCATACTTATCTACTGCGCATTGCACTGTGCACTTGAACTTCGTCCACAGTTGATAAGCAGTGTTAGAGACGGAGCTATTATTTTTAACTGACTTCAATAAAAGAGGAGGTTCTCAATTCGACTGTATTTTTTATGTTTGTTACCTCAGAACCTTCGACTGTGTGAACCGATGTTGATTATTCTTTTTTTATTATTATTATTTGAAAGCTGGTGCTTTCCGTGTGGTACCATTTCAATTTAGTCCAGTTATGACTATGTCATCCATAAGAAAACCATATAAGTCTTAAATTTTCATTAAGAATGTGCGCGAAAAATGAACGAATAACTTAAAATCACGCCTACGGATTTCGATTTTTTTTTTTTTTTTAAGAATGTACTTCAAGGGTAGTTTTATGAGAGTTTGGTTAGGTTCTGATTATTAGATCAATGACAAACTAACGGAACTCTTCAATTCTAAGTAGCAAATTAACGATACTTCTCCGAATCTTTTATAGGCTACCCGGATATTTGAATTACCTACCGTAACGTCGTTATAATCAAGTAATTTCCTGTTCAAAACTTTTTCATGTAAAGCCGCATTTTTGAAAGGCTACTTTTGCGTTCTCTGCAAGACTCTTTTGAAATTGTCCTCGATGTAGATTTCCTCTGTTGAGAAATACGTTTCTGTCTTCGTTTGTTTCTTTAAACGACGCTGTCTCGTATGAGTAGCACGTTTAGTAGGTCTACCCACATTCAGAAAAATTAGTGTACTTCAGATTCACTAAAAATAAAAAATAAACATCTTAAAAAACGGATTTTAAAAATTCTAGCAAAACAAATTAATATAAAAAAGCTATTTGCGTATTCTTCTACAACTTAATTTTTCTATTCATCAATATGTAGGTATGATCTGTGTTTTACCGCGCAAGAGATAGGTAGGTAGCTACCAATTTTCAATGTAACTCAACACATACCTGTGAATAACAAACAATGATCAAAATATGCTTTTGAGTTCTCCTAAAGTAAAATGAAATGAAAAATATTAGACTACTTAAAAATCAATCAAGTTATTATGATAATATAATGTAATTACAATTTTTTTTATTTATAGGTATGTGTGAGTTAGATTTCAAGTGGGTAGGTACTATTTATCTTCGTCCATGGTAAACACATAGATCGTACCTACATATTGATAAGTAGAAAAAGTATGTTGATTATTAAGTTGTAGATGAATACGCAATTTTTACTTTTTAGTGCATATTAATTTCTTTGGAAAAGTTGTATATTTATTTATTTATTTATCTATTTATTTATTTTTAGCTGTTAACTACTTTGGAATCCGATCCTTTTTGCTTTTTCCGAATGAGAAAATCTTCCTACCTTTTTGATAATTCCGTTTACATGATTTACGCCAACTGAATCGAAAATTTCGGATCTATTTGTAAGCCGCGGTGGAGTGGCCGAGCGTATTGAGGCGCTATGCTCCGACGCGCGAGGCCATTCCCCGTCAGGGGTTCGAATCCCCCCTCGGACATGGATTTTTGTGCTGTCTTTAGTATAAGCTAGTTTATAAGTAGTTTGTAAGTTTAGGGACTGATGATTTCGCAGTTAAGCTTAACAAACATTCGTCTATTTGTCATCAGCAGGTCAAATACGTTACTTCCATGAGTAGGCTCTACATTTAATTGCTGGAAGTAATTTTCGGATACAGCACTTAGAACAATATTATTCGATTTTCTGTCCCTGCCACCCATCTTAAACACATTTATCTCCCAGTCTGTATCCCGTAAATTAAAAACTCCACCTAAAACTATGACTACGAAGTCTACGGAAAATATTTTCGAACTTTTCCCTCAGATGTTCGGCCACTACTACTGCTGAGCCACGTGGTCTACAAAATCTTCCAAATACCATGTTTGAGCCAATTTTATTTTAACATTCTCCCTGATTATCTCATATTTCGTATCTATTAATCACTCGATGCAATCGTATTCTATACCGTTATAAACATGCCTCCCCTTTCAGTATTCAACCTAGCTCTGCGGTGTATGTTCCGTCCCGAGTTCGGAATTTCATTACTATGGACATCTGGTTTGAGCCAGCTTTCCATCTCTAGTATTATGTGGACATTGTGACTATCTAAAAGTGAGAGCAGTTCTAGGATCTTTCCATAGACACTCTTGCAGTTAACTATTGATACATTAATCTTTTCTTTCTCTGTTCTATTGTGCCGAGTCCTGCCCGACCAGAATTAGTAAGCATCATAATGGGACTGTGAAGTGATTTCTCTATCCTAAAAAATACATGAGCACTCGTACTTTGTTACCGTAATAGCCGCTTTCTGTGTATAGTGCTATATACAACTGACCTATTCGAGGAATCCTACATTTCTCCACCCGATAGCGGATGTGGAAAGATTTGCACCCAAAACAACCACAAAATCGTCTGAGCCTCTGATTTTAAACCTTCCACTCAGCTCTAAACCACAATACCGCGATCATTTCTGGGACCGCTCCCGCAAATCGATAGCTCCACTTCTACGTTCTTAAAAACAGAAGCACTAACGAATTTGACCAAATACGTGAGAATAAAGTTCTTAATAACAGAGGCACTATCGAAATTTAAGAAACTGACTAGTAATGAAAATACAGAAAATTTATGCTACTTTTCAGGTGTGAGACTTCACGAAATCTTAATGGAAACCGCTGGAAGGATGGTGATGTTGTTATCGAGAATCATTATTGGGAATTTAGAGGAGTGGAGTTTGAAACTGACTGCTGAGCTATATTATAAATGCCAACTTACATTTCGCGTAAATATGATGAAGATATGAGAAATTATGGCATACAGGCATTCGTTTTTCCCGTTCTGTTTGGGAGCGAAATAGAATTAAAAAAACTTCTAGTGGCACGAGGTACCCTCCGGTACGCACCTTACGTCGCATTGCGGAGTATGTATGCAGATGTAGATTTAGGCAAATTCTTTGTTGATGTTACAAATTTTCATGGACGATGGAGACACGTTTCTTTGGCAATCTAAGATACACTAGTCAAGAAATAAGCTAGGTAAAATCTAATTCTTCCTTAGCCTTGAATAGCTTTCAAGCTAACGATCGCCACTTCCCAAACCTGACATACAGAAATCCCACTAACCCTTCCAAATACCGTTTGATAATTTCCCCTATTGATGGACAAGTAACGGCGCACGTGACATGACATTGGAAAGACCGAAAATCCACGGTACTGTAGTAATGAATGTCGTTTATCCTTATAACTCTCGCAATCTGCTACATTTGTAACAGTTGTTCATACTGACATCCCTCAGGGGCAGTGAAGGAATAGCGCGGTCACACAAGTTTCTATCGCACCCTTTCAAATAGCCCCGGTGTCGATGGAACAGTGTCTCAGACAGTGAGACCTCTCACCAAGAAATCCTCTCCCGTCTCGATAAGTATCACGAGCATAAGACTCTTCATAAGGCCACACAAAAAGAAATAATGCGGGATCAAGTCAGTTGAACGTGGTGGCAGCGGACAGGACACCCTCTTGCCATCCACTTTTCAGGAAATTCTTGCCCAGGTGTTCATGTACCTCCATTCAGAATTGAGATAACCACGGTGCATCCTATACACCTAATTACTTTCGGGTGTGCTTACCCTACAATCTGTCAACTGTGTATTTTCATTCAATTTTTTTAAAAAAAAATCTACCTGCAAAGGAGTAGAGGCTAACTCGAACGGACTCCTGTCACCATTTCAGTCGTTAGTAAGGAATAAGGTGTCTAAGGGGCAGAGGGTCTAACGTTGCCCGTAAGTGTGGGTAGTATTGACTACCGACACGGTCGATCAGGAGATGGAACGTGGTCGAAAGCTTTTAAAATAACAGCGGTTTTAAGGACAGAGGGAAGAAAGTACCGAGGCAAGCACGAAGGTGACAAAAATCTGTGATAGGCTGGAGCGGGTAGTAAGGACACTATCGAATATCTTGGTAACTGCGACAGTTCTTCAGTGCGTAACATAAATTTTTCTATAAGTTATATATATGTGGTGTCTGTTCTTTTCACTTTTGATCCTACAGTTATTATCTACTCATATTCACGGAGGCGTAGGCAGATCTGGTGATCGCCGTGTCCCCATTGGTATAGGGGTCAGCACAACTGCCTACAAAGCAGGAGGTCCCGGTTCGAATCCTGGCTGGAAGCACATTTTCAAATTTACCCTCTGGCAGTTGATGTCATAAACTGCTGAAATTTTTGTGTTACTGACAAGTTAAATCGCAAAACACTAAGGACTTTTATGGATATAACGGGTATCTAGCAGAATACTTAAGTATTGTTGGGCCTCTATTATCCAAGTACTTAGCCATATTTTGAATTATTTCTTTCAGAATGCTCAGTTTCCCGACAGATTTAAGTACTCAGTAGTGAAACTACTTTATAAAAAATGAGGACACCTTTAGACTTATTTTTATGGCATCAGTGTTTGCTTAAGTTCTTGAAAAGGTTGTGTAATTGAGGGTAATTGGTCATGTCAGTTTCCATAATTTGCTGTCAAACTCGCAATTTGGTTTCAGAAGTGGTTTAATAGCATAAAATGTTATATTTGTGCTTTTTGTCTGGGGTACGTGGTGGATTAATTAAAAAAACTCCGAACGCTTAGAGTATTCTTTTATTTAACAATAGAGTTTGATTATGTTAACCACAAAATATTGTTGCGGAAGTTGGAATACTATGGAGTAAGACAAATAGCTCAGAACAGTTACTTTAATAATATATTTTAATCACAGACAGCAGAAAATAATTCTCTGCAATGGCTATGCTAGGCACTCACAGTGGGGCATTGTTAAGTGGGAGTGTCCACAGTTCTGTTCTGGGGCCGCTATTGTTTCTCATTTATATAAATGTTATGTCTTCTAGTAAAACAGGTACTTATAAGATATTTCTGTTTGATGATTACACCAGCTTGGTAGGAAGGATGTTGATGGCAATATTGACGCAGTATCAAGTAATACAATTAAATAAATAAGTCCATGGCTTTTAAAAAAATAAATGGATGCTACATCACAGTAAAAGTTTTTTACAATTTCTAACACACAATTCAACAAAAACAGACATTGTTATCACACAGAATGGACACATGAAAATTGAGACTGAACATTTCAACTCTCTAGGCGTTGAGATAGTTAGTAAGCTGTCGTGGAAAGCCCAAGTTCAGCATCTTTTTTCAAAATCTAAATGCTGCATTTTTACCATTCGACAATATCTTAAATAAAAGATAGTGCAATGAGAAAAGTGGTCTACTTTTTTCATTCGCTTATGACCAGGGCTGGGCACCGTTAATCAGAAATTTTGCTACGTTAATCATTAATCCGTTACTAAAAAAGTTAACTGCGTGAAATGTTAAAGCGTAACTTTACGGAAAATTTAACGGAAGTTAACGTTAATCGTTAGTCGATAACTCATAAAAGTACTGTGCATCTGCGAAAACTCGCCATGAGTCTCCAAATTATATATTTACGGTTGTTGGATTATTGAAGTGAGAAATTAAATAAAATGTATTACCCTATCTGATATTAAAAATTTGTTGGTTGGGTAACTTTTAGTAGGACCTGGAGAATAAATAAAAACTAGTGTTACTTGGACACACTATCCTGGCACTCGGCTGAGAGTGTTAAAATGAGGACTAATCACATACCACGTTGTAAAGTTGCGATACCGCCTTCGCTAGAGTCGTTCACTTTGGCGGAAAAGTGTTATGTTTTGTGAGATGATTAGTCTTCTGGTACATAATGAAGATTTTATCTTTTGTTTATGCTCGCGGCCGGCCGCCAGGACATAAAGTCCTAGTAATACATAAGGCTTAGTTTGTAATAATAATAATAATAATAATAATTGAGCAATAAAATAATTTACGGGTGACTCAAAATATATAACTTCACTAATTATCATATTACACAAGGTACATATTGCCTTTAAGAAGCATTAACATACTAAAATTCTCCTCTGACTGTAAGGTATGTTTGGGAGTCAAAATATATTTTTCCCGTAGGAAAAATACGTTCCACTGCAGCACTTGAAGGTGTGGCGGTAATATGTTTTATAAAAACATATATTAAAAAGTTTTCCCCAAGAAATACTACGTCATTAAATGAATATTTTGATTTCATGACCAGCCACATTTTCATTAGTCTCTATTCTTTACTTGTTAAACATATTTGGCCTGTCGTCTCCTTAGATTGAATGACAAATTTAAAAAATCGTGCACAGTAGGTAAGTTCCAAATAAAAAACGAAACGCATCTGGTGCAAAATATTTATTTAATTGCAGTCAACTTAAGACGGGGAAACTAATATAATTAAAATTATATGCTAATATCCCGATTAGGTGTGTCAGCCATATCTCGATTCTCGCAGCATCCATTCTCGGTATGCAATTTTAACTTGTTCTTGTCAGCTATAATAAAGTTCAATGAGAAAATTGTGTTAAAAATTAACTTTTCCTACCTTACTATCCTCATTCACCAATAATTGCTACGGCAAGCAGATACTCCACGAGTTAGAACATTAAAAAATACTTATTTGTTTAGTACGTCGTCGCTCAACGTACTATTATTCAACATGGACGTAAGACAAACATTTACGTTGAAACGTTCTCGTTCGCCATTTTTATCACTGAAGGAAACAAGAAGTGTGTACAAAAATAACAGTTTAACGGGCTTAGGACTAGTTAGCGAAAGTTAAAGAGTCCGTTAACGTTTTTTTTTTTTTTTTTTAAATTAACTTTACTAAAAGTTAATCCGTTACTCAAAAAGTTAACTTCGTTAACTAACGGTAAACGGGCTTGTGCCCAGCTCTGCTTATGACATATGGTGTTTTTTTTTTTTTTTTTTGGGGGGGGGGTAACTTTTCTGAGTCAGACAAGGCATTTATTGAGCAGAAACTGGCGGTTCGAGCTACATGAGACAGAGTACGCTTTTTGTGGATCCCTGTTTAGTAGCCTCAGTATTCTGACAGCGGCCTCTAAATACACATTTTCTTTACTGTCTATTGCTGTTACTAATATTTGGTTATTTCCAAGAGTTAGCAGCTTTCACTCGCTTAATACTGGACAGAAAACGAATGTACATTTGGATCCTTGTGTAGAAAGGTGTGCAGTATTCTGCCACATCCATTTTCAATAAACTGTCACAAGAATTCGAAAAGCTTAGTAGTAATACAGGCACGTTCGTCGCTCAACTGGAGAGGTTCCTCATGGTTCACTCTTTCTATTCTGTCGAGGAATTCCCAAAAGAATTAAAAATGAGATAATGTATGTGTTATGTTGTTGTTTCGGCCTGTCTTTTGCATAGGAGTGCTATACATTCCACTTTATTTATTACTGCTCTTTTCTGATTTACTACCTCGTTCGTTAACCATGGCGACCTGCTAGTCAATTCTGTCCTAGGTGACCCGTGAAAATACTTTGCACCAATTAGTGGCCAGTCATGTGAAATGGAAATAAGTAAAATTATATATTGATCATTTTAAAATATTTTATTATAGATAGTAACAGCATACATAATAATATATAAGCTTGTGTCTTCTTAAATTCATTTCATAACACTTATTTAAAATCAATTGTAATTATAAAACACATTCTTTTAATATATAAGAAAGATAGGGGAACCGTGCGAATATTACCCGTGGAAAACGTCGCACCGTTAGTGGAATGACAAAAAAAATGGGAAAAATGGAAAGAAAGTTGAATGTTCACGCATAGCTTTCTTCAGAATCAAGCAATGCTTTTAACAGCGCAAATGAAAGAGCTTGATCCGCTAAGTGTTGTTAGGTCAGAAAGAACTGCGTACCTTAATTAGAACGGAATATATCGTAAAACAAACAGATTAAAATATTTAATGCAAGAACAGAAGGATACAGCGTTTGAATAAAAATAAAGGACTGAGAGACTTGATTTAATTCTGATACTTGATGACAAATCTGCGAATGAATACCTTTCGTTTAAAACAAAAATGAAGGAAACCGACCGGGTTATTTGGTCTGGCCGACTGACTAGTTTTCGTAGATTCTTTTAATACATAAGATAGATAACTAAAGAATGATTAATGTTGGTATCATGCATCAGATATCGTGTCAGAGCCACTGGTGGTGTTCAAGATGACCCAGTAGTGGTCGGCGGTGGGCCGCCTTACTGTATGCAGCCCTTTCCAAGAAACCAGTCTCGATGACTTAATAGAACAGAGACCTGATCATCTATGACGATTGCTATGAAAATGGGGGTGAGGATGGTTGCTAAAGGTCTCCCGTGTGTTTGACGGCGTAGTCGAACTTCTCCAGCGTTTCAGTTGACACCGCTCTACACTCTGCTCAAGTCCAGTATCGGGTGGCTGCTGGGGATTTGTTTGCCGTGGCCTCCGTGGCAGGTTTTAAATGCTCAAATGTTTGTGAAGTTATGGGACCTTACTACAGTGGTCATTGGTCCCTAAACTTACAAACTAACTTATCCTAAGAACAGGCAAACACACACACACACATATGCCCTAAGGGAGGACTCGAACCTCCGACGACGAACGGCTGCGCACGCTGCAGGAAGGCGCCTTAGTGCTCACGGCTATTCTGCCGCGGCATGCCAGGTTTCCCTGTTTCTACATCTCCATCTACATGGGATACTCTGCAAATCACATTTAAATGCCTGGCAGAGGGTTCATCGAACCATCTATATACAATTTGTCTCCCATACCATTGTTTTCGCGCGGGAAGGAAGGACACGAGACTCTATCCGTTCGAGCTCAGGTTTCTCGTATTTTATTCTGATAATCTTTTCTACCTATGTAAATGGGAGTGAACAATATATTTTTGCATTCGGAAGAGAATGTTGGCGATTGGAGTTGCGTAAGCAGACCACACCGCAGGGACAAACGCCGTTGCTGTAACGATTTACGGCCTTCTCGTTTGATTGATTTATCTTGTAAACAAAGTTTAACGGATATCTTTTCCTAAACATGTGGACGACTTCACACTTATTATTTAGAGTCAGTTGCCAATTTTTACACCATACTGATATCTTATTTAGATCATTCTGCAGTGGGTTTTGATCTTCAGATGATTTTACTCTTACCTCTTGTCGCGCAGGAACGGAGAACTGTTTGTAAACCCAAGGCAATGAACTGCCGAGGCCATCATTCCGGAGGCTATTGAAATTAACTTATGTTGCGAGCAACGCACACACCCATTCCTAAGGGAGGATCCGTGGCTCGACGCCGTAGACCGCGCGACCCTTCTCGCCCGGCGAGAGCCGGAACAGAGGAGCTCCTGTAATGAATAATAACACCGTCAGCTGTATTTTCATTTTGTTATTTAGTGGCAACCAGTTTCAATAGACCAAGCAATCATCTTCAGGCCCTTATAATAGTGTAATCTGCATTTTGCTGTGTTAAAAACAACAAGATATCTGGTGTCGCACATTCATGTAACATTATATACGGTAAGGAAACCAACAAATGCAGATTACCCTATTATAGGCTTAAGGGCTTGAAGATGATTGCTTTGTCCTTTGAAACTGGTTGCCAATAAATAATAAAATGAGAATACAGCAGACGGTGTTATTATTCATTACAACATATACGGTTGAAGCTCCAACGTCCATACATGATATGGACCAAATGAACCTAGAGGACCTCATGTTCTCATTGGAAGCGCCTGATGTCGCACACATTTCCCGTAGTTGTCGGCGTATCTTTCCCTCTCTGTAGCTACTGCAGCAGCGAAGGCAACCCTCTCTACCTCCAAGATAGATTTAAAGGTCTTCGTTGCTTCTGTGGGGCGTCGCGAAATAAATATCACGCGCCATCTCTGCTCGACTGCTGTTTCTTCTTAGCAGGAGGGGCAGCCTTCGCCCTTCCGTTCGCGGCCCGTCCTCCCCACCAGCGACAGGATATGGCGGTCGTCTGCGGGTAGGGGCGCAGTGGCCTCTGCTCCTTCTAGTGCTTCCGGTTTTGTCCAGATCTGGCGCCGTCCTCGTCATCTTCCCAGCCTGCCCGTCTTTGCGGTCGGGACCGGCATCCTGCTACTGGTCTCGCTGTGGCTTGAGGAAGTCGGACAGCCTCTCCAGTTACCAAACAAGTGGCTCACTACACTTAGCACACTTGGGCGTGTCTTTTTGGCTTCTGCTGCAAGTATGACTATATTGTTCACGAGAACATTTCACGTACATCGTAACTTAGCGGCAGTTCTTGGCTAGGGTAAGGTCAAGTAACTCCGTGATACTAAGCTTTCTCTGTTAGAAATTCAAGAACATAAGACAAATGTAAACATATGGCGTCTATTCCGAAAGAACAGACGTCACTTCTAATCCTGCAGTTGTTACTGTTTTCATATTCACAGAAGATATGACTTCAACTGCGAATGGGCAAAACTGAAAATGTGAACCCAACCGGGATTCGAACCCGCGTCTTCTGCTTTTCTAGGCAGTTGCGCTGACCCCTGCACCACTGGGGACATAGTGATCACCGCACCTGCAAGGACTATCCAAGTACGCCTCCCGTCAGACACAAATTTCCAGCTTGAATATGAAAACAATAACAACTGCAGGATCAGAAGTGACGTCTGTTCTTTCGGAATAGACGCCACATGTATATATATAATATGCCAGTGACAGGCAATGATCCTTTCGTTAGTGGGGAAGGGGTGGGCAAGCTTAGAGCCCTTACTCTTACGGGAATTAGTACTTAGTGACTACGAGTTTGAGTACTATGGGCAGGGTAAAGCTGGAAATTTGTGTCTGACTGGAGGTGTGCTTAGGTAGTCCTTGCAGGTGGGGTGATCACTGTGTACCCAGTGGTGCAGGGGTCAGCGCAACTGCTTAGAAAGTAGGAGACCCGGGTTCGAATCCCGGCTGGGTACACATTTTCAGCTTTCCCCATTCGCATTTGAAGTCATACATTCTGTGAATACATAAAACAATGGTTATTTTCATTTATATCATTTGAAAGAGTGACATCCTACGAAGCATGTCTCACATATACATGATGTCCCAGCCAACTCATTCACCCCAGATATCTCTGGAACTGCAAGAGATATTGAAAAACGACTTTCACGGTCGTGAACGTACGGTAGACGCTTATGAAAGTAGGTACTATGAGACAGTCTAAAACGTAGAGAAGTATTACTTTCAACACAAATTTGCAGTTTTTAAAATGAGTACTCCATATTATTTCTTAAGCAATGATGTTGGCTGCATCGCAATGCGTCAATTACAACTGCGAAGCGAAGTTGTCGTTTGAAATACAAGAGGCGCGCTGCTAGCGCCTGTCCAAGACTCAACTGGGTGTCTGGGTGTATTTCAAACGTCAGCTTCGCTTCGCAGTTGTAATTGACGCATCGCGATGCAGCCAACGCCATTGTTTTGTGATGTTTCATGCTATTGATTGCTTAAGAAATAATATTGAGTATTCATTAAAAATATGAGGCGCGTCCAGAAAGTAAGTTCCGTTTGGTTATATAAAACGAACGGATACAGATACAGAAAAAAATATTGATTGTACAAAAATCTACAACTGTTAAACTACTTTTCTACATAGCTTCCGAAATTTTGTAGGCAATTGTCTTACCATGGCACAAGGTTTTGTATGCCTTTTTCATAGAATGTTGCCGCAGGTGTTTCCAATCATGTGGTAACATGTTCTTTCAGCTCGTCGTCATCGTTGAAGTGTTATTCACCAAGGACAGATTTTAGGTTTGAGAAGAGGATTACTGTGAAAAGATTTTTTTTCACGATAATGCCTGACCTCACACACCGAATGTGACCAAACAATTCTTACGGAAATTTCAATGGGACCTGTTTGATCATCCTCCATACAGCTCGGACCTCTCTCCTAGCAACTTTCATATCTTCTTACACCTAAAATCTGTCCTCGGTGGTCAACGCTTCAACGATGATAAAGAGCTGTTACCACATGGTTGAATACACAGGGCGCAAACCTTCTGTGAGTAATGCATGCAAAAACTTGTGGCATGCTATGACAAGTGCCTACAAAATTTAGGCAGTTATGTGCAAAAGTAGTTTAAGAGTTGTAGAATTTTGTGCAATAAAAATTTCTTCTGTATCTGTGTACTATTTCATTTTATTACCAAACGGAACTTACTTTCTGGACGCTCCTCGTATATAAGTTTTCATTGAAAATAACTTTTCTCTATGTTTTAGACTGTCTCATTGTACCTGCTTTCGTAAGCCCTTACCGTATGTTCATGACCGTGAAAGTCGTTTTTCAGTATCTCTTATAGTTCCCGAGATATCTGGGGTTTAGGAGTTGGGTGGGACACCCTGTATATTACAAGTATCGGCTTGTTATTTCTTGCAATTAACTTACAAATTTTGGTGGTTGAACTGTTGTTCAAGTAATGCCGTGACAGTATTCAAGTTACTCCAGATAGTGTGTTACATATCATTAAGATTACCTTTTAAGCTTTGGAAACTAGTTTTTAATGTAATGTAAATGTCCAAATCACATGTAAAACTAGCCTATACGTTACCTTTTATTGGCAATTTTGAAACATTCTGCTCTAGAAAATAGTAACAAAAATAAAAATTTCAAGGCAATATGCATAAGCAAAATTTCAGCTCTTATTTTAAGTCTATTGAGCTGTTGTTAGTCACTATCTGAATCCTCACACCCATCACAGGTAAAATACACACCATATAAAACTTTCTGGCACGTCTCATGTTGCCAAACATTACGAAATTGGCATTCGATCAATTCAACTCCGTTGTTCTTCTTGACTTCATCTGCATATCAATCACCACATGCACCACATCATTTTTCTGTGGTCTGGATATAGACCTTGGAGTAGCCTTTTTACTGTTGTCTTCGATATTCCTGATGCTGATGTCAATGACTTGTTGTGATTGCTGAAATTGTTTTTGCAAAAGGATCACGTCTTACTTCTTTTCCCTTTTTAGGCACACTGGGAGTTTTAGAACGTTTTCCATAGTAACTGTATTTTTGTCAGATAACTACTGTTTCTGTCCTGTAACAGAAGAAAAAGCAATAGCATCATCAGAAACAGTGGAATATCCCACTCTTCGCTAAGCTGTTTCAGATACTTGTGGTCTGGAAGGCTTCTAGGTAAGCCGCAGCGAGAAGTTCAGGTGGCATAAGGAATGGCTTTCCAATTTTCGAAAGAGTTGCACTCTGGATCAGACGAAAATTTCAGGTGATAATCCTTAAGTGTACTCCACGGGATCGCAAAATATTTACTAGCCTTGTAAATTGTCCATCCTTTATTCTTCACCATGCGCAAAGCTTACTTGAGCGTTTCTGTTCTGTACGAAAGCGCCGCCTTGCTCCGCTTTGGTGCCATTTCAGGGTCAAACCTAAGAAACACGAACCTATTGCTAAGGTCATAAACCATCAACGCGTGACCTAAATTACAAGTCAGTTGTCTGTGTGAATGGTACATGGCTTATCTTTTACTGATGAAAAAATGGAACTTATACACTGGAACTCCTGCGTGTAGGAAATTGATATGTTCACAAGCGTCTTCACTGCCTATACGTGACCCACTCTCACGAAAACACTGAAAGATCACATGTCTGAAACCATTGTATGCCCGAAAGATAGCGTGTGGTACCTTCCTAGAGTGCTGCCTGCTTTGTGCCATATTCTGGCAAAATCTAAGAACCCTTGGATTTAGGGCTAAGTCGTGACAAAAGAATTACTGTTTATCACGGAGTTACTTGACATCACGGAGTAACTTGACTTCACCCTAACACATGTAGCACTGTAGCCTTTGGTCCAGGTTTGGTGGGAGAGCTTTCGCCTTCACAGAGAAACCAGGGAGCTTCTGCAGCTCGAAGATGATGGGATCCGAACAATTACAGACACATCTCATTGACGTCAGTTTGCAACAGGATTTTGAGACCTATACTTTTTTTCGAGCATCGTGAACTATCTTGCAGAGAACGACCTGTTGACCCATAGTCATCACGGATTCAGAAAACATCTTCCTTGTGAAACACAGCTATCTATTCCCTCTCATGAAGTGATGAGTACTACAAATATGGGCTCTCAAATCGAGTCCATATTTCTTATAATCAAAATGCATGCTTATGGAATGTCGCCATAGTGTTGTGATTGGATTCGCGATTTCCTGTCAGAAAGGACACAGTTGGTAGTAATTGACGGAAAGTCATCAAATAAAATAGAAGTGCAATAGGGCAGTGCAATAGAGCTCCTACTGTACTTTATAAACGATTTAGAAGACCATTTGAGTAGCTATTTTATACTGTTAGCAGATTATGCTGTCTTTTATCGTTTATTTAAGTCACCAAAAATCAAAAGCAACTAAAAGGATTTAGATACGATATCTGCATGGGGAGAAAATTAACAACTGACCCTAAATAATGATACCTGTGATGTCGTCCATACGAGCACTACAAGAAATACATTAAACTTTATTGACACGAACAATGAGTTATATCTAAAGGCCGTAAATGCAACTAAGAAAGGAAGGAAGCTTAGGGTTTAACGTTCCGTCGACAGCTTGGTCATTAGAGACGGAGCTAACGCTCGGAGCTTTGGGTAAGGATGGAAAAGGAAATCGGCCGTGCCCTTTGAAAGGAATCATCCCGGCATTTGCCTGGAGTGATTTAGAGAAATCACGGAAAACCTAAATCTGGATGGCCTGGGATGGATTCGACCCACCGCCCTCCCGACTACGAGTCCAGTGCGTTACCACTGCGCCACCTCGCTCGGTGAATTCAACTAAATACGAGGAATTACCATTACTAACAACTGTAACTGCAAAGTACACAGGTAAAATATCGTGAGGAGGGCGAACGAGAGGCCCCGTTTCATTTGAGGAACACCTGGAATATTCAACAGTTCTAGTAAAGAAGATCCCTACACCTTACTTGTCCATCCTACTTTAGGGTACTGCTGGGCATTGTGGTATTCTCACCATGTGAGATCGACGAAGGATATCAAGAACAGAGGAAGGCAGCTATTTTGTATTATCGCGATATAGGGGAGAGTGTCATGGATATGACGAACGAACTGGAGTTGAAATCATGAAAAGAAGGGCGTTATTCGATGAAGAAGTTTCTTTCACCATCTTCCTTCTCCCAGTGCGAACATACTTTGTTAGCATCCACCTACTTAGGGGGAGAATTATCATGACAAAATAAGGAAAGTCATATCGACAATGGAAAGATTTTGATGTTCCTTTTTCGCGCGTGCTATTAGAAAATGGAACAGCAAAGCAATATTTTGAAAGCGGTTCGATAAACCCTCTGCCAGGCATTTAAATGTGATTTGGTGAGTAAGCATGTAGATGTAGCTGGGTTGTCGCCCTAACTAGGGTGGCCTTTCTTGTTCGTCCGATTGTGTAATCGTACGATAGTGCCTAAATACCCTGCTTGTCGCGTTCCTACCCTCCACCCCACCCCCATCCCCCGTTCCAGACAGCACCTTCTTCTGGCACCCAAGGCAGCCCATGAAGGAGGTCGTCTCATGTCGCTTCGCCGGCGTTATCTTCTTCTGTGGTGGCTCCAACACGAGATGGTGAGTCACATCTTCTTTGAGCGCACCGTGGTAGGTTAGGTTTGCCGCTTGTAGCTCGATGGTGACGGCTCAGTCCACGGACTCAACGACTACTTCGAGCTCGCAGTAGTCCCGTAGTTGATCATACAGGTCGATCCGTCCTGTACCGATGCAACAAACATATACAGGAGTGCACAGTCGTCTTCTCGTTGCTTCTTCTTGCCTCGGTGGAGTAGCCGAGCAGTCTAAGGCGCCTCGCTGCGGAGCGCTTCGAGTCCTCCCTAGTGCATGGGTGTGTGTGTGTGTTGTCCTTAGGTTAGTTTACCTTAGTTTAAGTAGTTTGTAAGCTACGGACTGATGACCACGCAGTTTCGTCCGATAGATTTACAAACATTTGAACGTTTGATTTGAGCTTCTTCTTGCTACTCTTGCCGGCTGGTTCGGTGTTTTGAACCGCTTGGTCTTCACGACAACTTTCCTCGGCTAACAACCTCTTCTGCTCACAATGTGGCACGCAAGTAAACTCGTTAAAACGACACGCAACACGACAATTTGCTTACGGGCTTGCTACGGCACATGCCTGTATTACAAGCTCACTATCTGCACGCAACACTACTCTTCTACAACGTGCTCGCAATTTTTGCTCGGTTGCCACAATCAGAGGAACGATGTTCGCTAATAAGTTTCAATTTGATCGTCTCCGGATCATTTGATACATTTATTTAGTTTTTCTTATAATGAATGAGTGATCTTATTCAAATTACAAAAGAGAATTGAAAAAAAAAAAATGAAACCTTTATTTGCCAAGATCGCAAAATGTTAAGACGAACGGTTTGCATTTATTGGAATTGTTTTAAACTATGGCTCAAAGCATAAACTACGAGTGCACAAACTTCAAAGGATTCACATCAACTTCAGTTAGTTTACGATACCACGACAATCTTAACGATACTCTCGGTGCTAACAGTTTAACTGGCCACACCTTCATTACTTGGGGTTTGCATAGTGGCCGACACATTCCAACAAATCGTCGAAGTATTCACCCAGTCTAAAGAAAAACAAACTTCAAGGTGCTTAGTGAATATAACAGGAACTTGCATAAGAGGTTCAGTCAAACTTCAGAGGATTCGCGCGAGCAATAAAATGTTGGAAGAAAACTTCAACTTGGGATGCATATAACTCTCCTGTAACTCGGATGACAAAATTTCGCAAACTGCGTACAACTGTTAACCGGCATATGCAACTTGCAACTACCAACTACTTTACAGCTTTGTTTACAAGTACAACTGAGTAATTCATAACTGTCAGATTCCAACTGCCGAGTTCATAACTGTCAATAAATCACATTTCGTAAATTCCATCTGACAGTTGCCGTCCGCTAGAGCTCCAGCTCTCCCATGTCTCAACTTCCTACAAGTCTTTGATTCACAGAGCCAACACATCCATCTCTCGTAGCACCTATAGAGTTTGGAGCACGTCTTTACACGTACAGTCCGAATATATAAATAGGTCATACGCAGAGGATACAGTGCTCACGGGTGCTTGTTCCTTTAGGGGGATGCTTGTCCACTGTTGGACGAGCTGACCTCTACGAGCTTATGAGAGTAACTCCGGCGTGCGATCCTTGATTGTCGTGAGTGCACTCGTGCTCTCCCGATGATCCATTTGTAGTCTGGGGCAACGTCCCAGAGATAAATTAAATTGGTCCCAATACCCTGGTTCCGGCCAAGGTTTTCGGGAGGTTTTCCTTGGTTGTAAGGCGTATGCCGGAACTGGTAAGCCCCTCCCACTTATTCCTAATTGGGATCCCCCCTTTGCTCATAATTGGCTGAATAGAACCGCAACTCTTTATGGACCGGATCTCAAACAGCCCACTCCACTCCTCGGAGTGGAGAATGAAAAGAATAAGGTTTTTTTGTCTCTAATATATAAATACACGGAAACTTTTACACACAAAAATGTTTCACTGTGTAAAGTGCTTAGTAATCGTATGTGAACTTACCAATGATCTTTAACCTGAAAATTCATGTGTGAAATTACAAAATTTGTAAGAAGTGCCCTTCAATATTGTTGCTGATAAAATAGATAACATTAATAATAGTATAAACCAAAAGATGAATAATTTCAAATATATTCTATTAGATTGTCTGTCGTTTGAATCATGAACAGTCACATAGTAAATGTTCATATTGACCTAAATAACTGGGAATATACTGAAATTACAGTAATTCCAACTTGTATAGACAGATATATGTGTGGTATAAACAGCATATAATAAAAGGAATTGAGAATGGTATTTGAAAACGGGCGTGCGACCGATACTGAAGTTTTAGCCTGGTGTCGAAAGTGTTTGTATTTAGGATAGATATAGAATGAGGGTAATAACATACAAATTCGCAATGAAGGGTTGAACTGACCAGGAGGTGTCAGTAGTGACGAACGTTGTCAAGAACGTCCTCATGTTGCTCACTGCTCTGTGGACTGTAGTTTTCCACCGCTAAATGTGTGATCGACGCCCCAAGGTTATGTTTTCCTCGCCCCCCCCCCCCTTCCCACACACACAGGAAACATTGCGTCATTTCATTGTTGGGTTTCGCGATTCTATACCTTCTACCGCAAAAGTATCCAAAGAAGAAGTGAAGCGTGGGTAAGAGTGGGTGTGACGAACTTCCCATCATGTGACACGTCCACGTCACAGGTCCACAGTTGTGCCAATGTAACATAATTAAACCACTTTAAACCTGATATGACATTTTGCATTCTGTCCTATTTCCCCGCAAGCATTCCTATCTGTAGTGATGTAGCAGGGTAGCACGCTTCTGTACCATTATAGAGAAAGGCTTTAGACACCTTTGAGCCCAGTTTTAAATTTCTATATGGAATTAATTAAAGTTATTTACAGTGACGAACGTGACTGCTGATTATAATTGCACAGTTACAGTTTACAAAAAGTTTTGATCCAGCAATACAATAATTTCTTGAGATAACTCGAGCAAATGAACTGAAACGTTATTGTTGTAATGTTTATTGCGCTTGCTTGGAAGAAGCATGAAGCATCTGCAAGAAAAGCAGCATATGACATATGTATAGCCATGAGCACTGTTGTGTACTTAGGCGAGACAACACCGTTCAACTTCTGCCAAGCCATGAAAAGGTTATATATGTGCTGGCTGTTCTTTCAGACATGACCGAATAATTAAGGTAAAATTGGCTATCGATCCTTTCTTCAGTGCAGCTGCACACTGTATCCCTATTCTTACGGGAATCATTAATATGGCGCGAGTAATAAGTGATAATGGGCAAGGCACTATGTAAAGAATTTGCTTCTGACGGGAGGTGTACGAGAGTCACCTGCGCGGTCGCGGTGACTGCTGTATCCCCAAGGACGTTCATGTCAGTGTGACTGCCTAGTAAGCAGGAGGCCCGGCTTCGAATGCTGGCTCTATACAAAATTACCAACTTTTCCTATTCAGCCCCCCAGGGGGCTCACGGTTCTTTCGTGAGTACGAGCGTGGCAGCACGGGGCCCCGAGCTAATGCAGTCTTCCTTCCTTCTTTACTTCCCGGACTGCATTTCCCTTCACCCTCCCCTCCTTTCCTATCCTCACTCCTCCCCCTCCCCACCGGGGGACTGATAACCTCAGTAGTTTAGTCCCCCTGACGCAACCAAACAACCCAACCCAACCTAATTATTGTGTGTGTTTATGAGAGTTGTATTATTACTTTCAGCCTCGGATTGGCCAGGAACTTGCAGAACTCCGCTATTTGTGTACAACTGCATGCCGAAAGGGGAAATATCGTTAATCGAATGTTTGTAAATCTAAGGGACTTAACTGTTGCAGCTATCAGTCCCTAGGCTTACAAACTAACTTACACTAAGGGAAACGCACATACCGGTGCCCGAGGGAGGACTCGAACCTCCGACGGTTAGCAACCACGCTCTCCGCAGCTAGGCGACTTAGAACATTCGGCCACTCCACCGCGTCTGTCGTTAATCTTCATCATTCTGGGCTCCTGCTGGAGGTGCTTTTTGGATCACTATATCGTTGAACCATTATTATTTGGTAAATTGTCAGTATAGAGCATGTTGCACTGATTCAGGAATATAAATAATAGCTGCATCCTCACACTCAATGTCAAATCACTAATTTTTTTCTTACTTCTTCATGTGCGGAATACAGTGCACATTAACGAAAAAATGCAGAAACGTGTCAAACGATTTATAAAGCAATCGATGGCCAATTATAAATACTTCATTATTGTGTAATTATACTTTATTCTTACGTGATTAAGTTTAGTTAGATGTTAATTATTGGATATGACTTCGCGTTTGTAGTCTTCGTGTAAAACAAAGTGTTTCTCAGAGGTATTAATGTAAAATTTTTTGACAAGCCTAGACGATAGTTGCCTTTATGTTGATTATATTGAGCTATTGCGTAGTCTTGACCTTCGATAGCAGCGAATTTGACATTAATTTCATGTGATATACCCAGATTTTTCATTCTCGAAAGTGACATGTACGTTTGACCCCATGCGAACACTGAAGAATCGGTGTCTATGAGTGAACTGTTTACACCTGCAGTTTAACGTGGAATTCTAATCTTGGGTCGTTTCTGGCAACTGCTCAAACCGTAGAGAGATGAAAGCTATATTACAATGAAAAAGTTAATAGATTGGGCGCAAACAGAAATCGATATCGTAACCTCTCACGTGGTAATTCAATGTTTTACTCGGAGATTGTCACCGCTGCGTTGATTGTAATAGGATTCCACGAGAAGTAATTTTACCATCCAAAAAGTGCGTTCGGCAACGAGACTAAAGTTTAGGGATATTTGTTTTTTTTCCTCACATTACAGGCTAAGCACTACCTAAATGCAAAATTCTAAATTTCTGTGTCTGCTACCTTACTTTTGTGTCCCAGCCTCGTCGCCGCTTTTGTGTCTCGTTTCCGTCGTTTGTAGGTGTCGGTGGCCGAGTAGAAAGACCGACACAGTAAAAAAGGATGCACGCTTGTGCAGGTACGGAGGTGAGCAGCCAGTGGGACAGCAGAAACTAGAAAGACCAGAGTAAATTAGAACGAGATATATATTTCATAGAGACTTAGTAATACTTAACTTTTACATAGTTCTTGACTGCAGAATGCTGATACATAGATTTGATAGAGGCCTGCCAACTGATGATTCCTAGTGCCTATCTGATTCCGAAGTGTTAACTGGTTCCTATATCAGTCCCAAGTGACCGATACAGCAGTCGTGGCCACGAACGGAGTTGCAGCAGAGGGCGCTCTTGGCTGTCGTCGTAAGAACGCCGCGCCGTGCGTGCATGGCGGCGCGCCGCGAAAGTAGGTGGCGCACACTTTATACTTGTGCGACACCACACTTACAACTGTTGTGATCGGTGAGCGAGTGATAAAATTAATAATGTTGTGACTGGCTCTATTTCGTGATTTATAACGTATAAATTCGTATAATTTGGGTATGTAGGTAGTTACAAACGGTTGTGATTCTAGCTTTATCCACAATCAAGTTACAGAGGGATGGAAAGTAACATGAATTACATAGAGAAAAGAATGTAACGGCTGTGTGCTCTACTTGACTTACTATTTACCTATACGGTTTGCGGAAATTAGAAATACTGACAATTTTTGGCGTTCATTGCACAGTGAACATTTCCTAGAGCTAAAAGTATTGCCTCTTGTATATAGACTGATGTCTCAGATAGCTGCATCAAATTATTTCTATTTTCCTCTGATGTCACAGATGGTCTTTAAATACACCAAAAAAGTTATTTAATAATATTAAGTATTTCAAAAAACGTACTATTATTTCAGGCTGTGAAACATATGCTAACATTTCTTCCCCTGAGTGAAGAGAGGGACATAAAGTTCCAAGCTCAAGGTCCTCCAAACCGTCTCTCTCTCTCTCTCTCTCTCTGCCGACCGCGTTGGCCGAGGGGACTGAGGCACTTCAGTCACGGTCTGCACGGCCACTACGGTCGGGGGTTCGAATCCCCCCTCGGGCATGGACATTTGTGCCGTCCTAGTTCGTAAGTAGTTCATAACTAGTTTGTAAGTTTAGGGACTGATGACCCCGTAGTTAAGTCCCATAAGCTGTACAAACATTTGAACTTTCTCTCTCTCTCTCTCTCTCTCTCTCTCTCTCTCTCTCTCTCTCTCTCTCTTTCAACAAACCATTCTCTTTAGAAAGTGCATTCCAGCTATTAATGACTGATGCTCCAATATAAGTGTGGCTTTTGAAACGCCGAAAGTAACTGATCAGTTATTATCATTATAACTCCGACTCCTGATTTTCAACCACAACAATGAACACATGAAGTTACAAAGTGTATGATGTATCTCAGCTTCTCTATGAAAATATTAGCGCAAATCTTGCAAAATGTTGATAAATCACAGTACTGATCAACTACTGAAGTAAGAGGAGTTTGTGAAAGCTCATTTTATATGCAACTATCAACAAATTTTATATTAAACTGTACCTAAGAATACCAAGTTTCTGTGACCTATGATGCATTTACAAATAACGAGCATTATTGACGACAGGTTTAGGAAAATTTTTTGACCATATTCAAATAACCAATAAGTACTACAATAGCAAAGTACACACGTGCGTTTTACTTGTAGGACAACAGGCTTCTGTAGTGTTAGGCATACAACTTCAACAATAAAAATCTTTGAAAATTTACGGTTATTTATAAATTAAGAAGTTGGTCACAGTAAGCAAATCGTTGCCTGTGTTATCCAACGTAATGGAAATACGTAATGGTGCTCTGATAGAAGGCGCCGGCCGCGGTGGCCGAGGGGACTGAGGAGCTCCAGTCACGGTCTGCATGACGACTACGGGCGGGGGTTCGAATCCCCCTCGGGCATTGATATTTGTGCCGTCATTCTTGTTAGCTAGTTCATAAGTAGTTTGTAAGTTTAGGGACTGATTACCCCGTAGTTAAGTCCCATAAGCTAATAAACATTTGAACATTTGATAGAAGGCAAAAATCTGATGAAATATTTTAAAATTTTGTTCAGAGAACCGTAGAATATCTACCCGAAGTTCTGAAAATATAGAATATTAACAGAGAAAACGGTATCAAATTCAGAGTACTGTGAAAATGGGTCCGTCATTATTGCCTCACAATGTACAATCTTCACAAAAAAGTTATCATGTAAGTTTTTCCGCAGATTTCTTCAGAATCGTGACGATTGAAAAAAACTTAAGATTTACCGATTCTATTTTTTTGAAATTGCGCAGAACTGTTCAGATTTTGTGCGTAAAAGAGTGTTTTTACAGTATCATCATCAGCAACGTCATTTAACGGGCAGTCCTTCCATTCGAAACCATCATGTATTTGACAGAGTGACGGCTTTCACGACCGGTTGACATTGTAGGTATTATATCTTCTGGGTTGTAAGGCCGTGTTCTTGGAATCTTGCTGCTTCCTGACGTTTCGTCCGATGCTGCGTCGGACTTCTTCGTAGGTTGTCCGTCTGTTGAGTCTTGCCGACTGACGGTCGGGAGTCTGAGAGCTTCTTAAATACCGTCTAAAATGGGACGTGGCTAAGATCCACGTGATAAGCAGAGATGATCCTTGTCAAAGATAAAGCTATACAACCGAACCATGTCAAAGATAAAAACAGTCATCGATTTTGCAGAGCCACAGTCCAAATATCGTTGAGTTTCATAGTATCTTCTTTTCGATTGAAATTATCATTATGTTTATATATTTCAATCACTTCTCTATACAATCCTGGATAGTAATTCGTCATGGTAGATAAAATTTCTGTCACAGAGAATTTTACTATATGATTACCCGATTGAAAGCAGTGTTCTGACACAGCCGATTTTTCAGTTTTTCCAAGTCGGCATAGACTTTTGTGCTCCTTTAGACGTGTGTTTACACTTCTATTAGTGTTTCCAATGTAGACTTTACCACAGGAGCATGGAATTTTATAAACCCCACTTACAGATAAAGGAGAACGTTTATCTTTTACTGATCTGAGGGCTTGGGATATCTTCTTCGTTTGTTTAAAAACCGGTCTGCTGTTATGTTTTCGTAGAATCTTCCCAATCTGATCCGTTACTTTATGAAAAAGGGGAGAGAAACCGTATTGCTCCATCGTTGTGTTGTTTCCTTGTCTTTCGGCCTACTGTTACGGCAAGACTCAACAGACGGCTACCTCCGAAGAAGTCCGACCCCAGCATTGGAAGAAACGTCAGGAAGCAGCAAGATTCCAAGAACACGGCCTTACAACCCAGAAGAGATAATACCCACCCTGTATTTGTTCAGTTAGTGTATATTTCACTTTATTTTTACATTTTGCTGTCTCATTGTAAGAATATTAATACAATAGAAACAAAAAAATTAAAAATATCTTTTTTATTTATTTCGCCCCTGAAAACGTTAAGACATGTTTTTCTGAAGTCAATGTGCAACATATATTTAGTAATGGTCTTCTATAAGCCATTGCATTAATAATTATAGTAGTATTACCCATTCAAACATATGCACCGTACATAAAATAGTGCCACTACAGGCTACTGGGAAAATATTCATTCTACTGACATTACAGAAGAACTTTACTAAATATATGGTGCACACTGACTTCAACAAGACATGTTGCTGCAAGTAATAGCGAAATCAGATGATGGTGTCCCGTGAGCATCGAAGCTGGTCATAGTAATGAATGAAGCGCTCGTGGGAAAAAAATCCATTGTGTTGTAACAGGTCGCCCCAATGCAGACATAAAATACCAGCAGTTCGCAGACGGAGCACAGACTTTTTAAACTACATCTACATCTACATGGGATACCCTGTAAATCACATTCAAGTTTCTGTCAGAGGGTTCATAGAACCACCGTTATACTACGTTATCTCCCATTCCATTCTAGTATATCGCGCGGGAAGAATGAACACCTGAATCTCTCCGTTCGGGCTCTGATTTCTCTTATTTTATTCTGATGGTCATTTCTACCTATGAAAGTGGGAGTCAACAATATATTTCGCATTCGGAGGTGAATGTTGGCGATTGTAGTTTCGTAAGTAGCCCACGCCGCAGCGATAAGCGCCGTTGTTGTAATGATTCCCATCCCAGATCCTGTATCATTTTCGTAACGCTGTCTGCCCTGTATCGTGACAATAGGAAACGAGCTGACCTTCTTTGGACTCTTTCGATGTCCTCCGTCAAACCCATCTGATAAGGATCCCACACTGGGCAGTAATACTCCATAAAAGGACGGACAAGCGTAGTGTATGCAGTTTCTTTTGTAGTTCTGTTGCTTCTTTTAAGGGTTCTGCCAAAAAATGCAGTCTCTGGTTCGCCTTTCCCGCGACATTATCTACGTGTTCTTTCCAATTTAAGTCAGAAGTAATTGTAATTCCTAGGTATTGTGTGGAGTTTACGGCCTTCACATTTGATTGATTTATCATGTAAACAAACTTTGACGGATATCTTTTCGTACTCATGTGGACGACTTCACACTTCTCGTTATTTAGAGTCAACTGCCAATTCTTACACCAATTCTTCAGATCGTTCTGCAGTTGGTTTTGATCTTCAGATGATTTTACTAGATGACGGCGTCATCTGCGAACAACCTAAGAGAGCTACTTAGATTTTCCCCTAAATCGTTTATGTAAATAAGGAACAGCAGAGGACCAATAACACTACCCTGTGGAACGCCCGAAATCACCTCTGTTTTTGTCGATGCCTTACCATCGATTACTACGAACTGTGTCCTCCCTGAGTGGAAATCCCCTATCCAGTAGCAAATTTGAGACGATATACCGTAACCGCGCAATTTGATTAAATGTAGGTGTGGCTGCTGCCAGCCGCCCTCTGCTGTCCGTGTTGCGCTGACTGTCTGCTACTGTGCCCCTGCAGGAGGAGAGGCCTCCGCCACGCCAGAAGCAGCAGCAGCAGCAGGTGCCGCCGCAGCCGTCCCCGGACAGGCTGTCCGTCACTTTCGGCGGTGGCGAGGAGGCTGTCTTCTCGCCAGGCTCCCCGCCGGCTGCCGCCATGGACAAGATACGGTTCCCGGGGGACGTCCCGCCCACGCCCGTCTCTGCCGGTGCGTACCAACACTCAACACTCACTCTTGTCATAGATCGCTGTCAAGATCACGATTTGTACCTGCTTTGTTTTTCTCTTATTCTCATCTGTTGTGTGAGGAAATGCATACTGTAAACCATCAGCTGTTTCTTATTTTTCCAAACTTCTACCGGTTTCGGTTATAAACCATCCTCACGGAAGAGAACTTAGACAGACTGATTAAACAGGTGCATTATATGCCTCCTTATGCATACTGGCATGCATGTCACACAATAAAAATAAATTTGTGTGTTCAATAGTTGTGTTAGGTTCTCTTGTAATAGACCTTGGTTCACCATCACACAGCCTGGCATTGCTTTTATGTTTTTAACCAAGACTTGATGCCTAGTAACGTCTTATTTATTGTTATTGTGTGACATGCATGCCAGTGTGCATAAGAAGGCATATAATGTACCTGTTTAATCAGTCTGTCTAGTTCTCTTCCGTAAAGATGGTTTATAACCGGTAGAAATTTGGAAAAATAAGAAACAGCTAATGGTTTACAGTATGCATTTCCTCAAGTATCTTACGGTTGTTGAACCTCACCTCAATAAAAAATTGTTGTGTGTTTGTCCCAAGTGAAACGCATACTGTTTTCATCTTAAGTTTCCCGCCGCAGCACATCGGGGCGTCTTGTGGAGTCCCTCCTACGATACTGCACGCCGTTCAGATCGCATCAAATAATGCTTTTGTTAAACGTTTGCTGAGAAAGATGTGGATACAAACCACTGCGAACGCCGTACTACTTCTGCATTGTTCGTCACTGACACACACACTGAAAGACCATCGTTAATTGTAAAATTAATTCTGGCTGAAGGGAGCCATTTAAAAGCTTACTTTTAAACATATAACTCTGGCCGTAAAACCAGGTAAAAGATTCGCGTGAGCTACTGACTACTTCTTGCAATAGAATCTTCTTCCCTGGCCCAGAATTTAGAACTGACTCAAGCTTTACTTTAGCAGCAGGAAGACAAAGAGACGGTGACCATCATACGTCGTAGATCACGGCAATTACACACAATCTTTAATATACAAGGCGCGTCCAGAAAGTAAGTTCCGTTCGGTTATATAAAACGAACGGGTACAGATACAGAAAAAATATTGATTGTACAAAAATCTACAACTGTTCAACTATTTTTCTACATAGCTTCCGAAATTTTGTAGGCACAACGTTTTGTGTGCCTTTTTCATAGAATGTTGCCGCCTGTGTATTCAACCATGTGGTAACATGTTGTTCCAGCTCGTCGTCATCGTTGAAGTGTTGTCCACCAAGGACAGATTTTAGGTGTAATAAGAGGATTATTGTCAAAAGATTTTTTTTTCACGATTATGCCTGACCTCACACACCGAATGTGACCAAACAATTCTTACGGAAATTTCAATGGAACCTGTTTGATCATCCTCCATACAGCTCGGATACCACTCCTAGCGACTTTCATCTCTTCTTACACCTAAAATCTGTCCTTGGTGGTCAACACTTCAACGATGATAAAGAGCTGTTACCACATGGATGAATACACAGGCGGCAACCTTCTGTGAAGGATGCATGCAAAAACTTGTGGCACGCTATGACAAGTGCCTACAAAATTTCAACAGTTATGTGGAAAAGTAGTTTAAGAGTTGTAGAATTTTGTGCAATAAAAATTTCTTCTGTATCTGTGTACAATTTCATTTTATTACCAAACGGAACTTACTTTCTGGGCGCGCCTCGTACAAGCCACCCCGAACTAAACTCTTTCATGAAGGTGGCTGTGAGGACATTTATGGCGCAACGGAATTAAAAATATGATAATTTGCATTTGAATGTGTTCTCAGCACTGGTGAAAAACAAAATTAAATAAAAAGGGTAGATATTCGTTAACTAATATTCATAATTAGGATAAAGTTTAACTGATAATAAATTATTTATTCACTTCAAACATGAGCAAATGGGGGCACCAATCGGCCGGAAATCGGCAAAACCAAGGAAAACGGATGGGTGGGGAACAACTTAAATTCGCCCGTCTTGCCGAGGCTCGCTAACTGGGCACTGCCAACCCAACTTGTAACCAAAGGGTGGAATAACCTCTTTGGTAGCATCAAAAGCAGAGGTTGCTAATGACAACCTATCGATACGAAGCCATAGAAACACTAGTACCCAGCAGCCAGCAGCCGACGACGAAAATTCTCACACATACACACAGGCTCCCATGCTAGAAGATTCTCAGACATGCACATACAGAATAAAGAAACTACACATTCTCACAGGGACAGTGGCGTCTCGGAGAAGCCGTTCATATTGCCAAATTCACTGACATAATGATACATTATTAGCATAATAAAATCCCAGCAATATTACAGGAACTAACATTTAAAAACATGAAATGAAATGTTATTCCTCATGCCTCCGAACGAGAGGGGTTCTCGTTTAGCAAAAGGAACCGTCTAGTGAGCTTAGATAATTTACAAAGTTTAAAACATAGGGAAGACGGCAGACAGACATCTTTCAACACACAGTCACTCCTGCAGAAGGGCGTCTCCAGCCTACAGGACTTCTTCCGTCCCGTTCCGTGTTATCAAAAGACCCATGGATGCCAAAACAGCGGTAAGCCAGCTGCACATCTTAATCAGACACCCATAGTGTTCTTGGGAGGCGTTGGAAAGGATCGAAACAAATTTCTACCTGGACGGGACGGCCCAGCAGTGGTTTGAAAATAACGAGTACAAGCTCGATATCTGGCAAAAATTCAAGACATAAGAAGACGTTTGAAGACCACCAGCGGCAAGTTCGTTTATCAGAAGAGCAACTGAAATAGAGGTCTCAGCGACAGGGTGAGTAAACACAGTTGTATATACAGAGTTTTTTGGCCCTATGTCACGTTGTTAACCCGGACATGATGGAGGTTGATAAAGTTTCACACCTGATGAAGGGCATTGCGGAAGACATGTATCAAACTCTTCTGATAAAAGACGTTTCGACGACAATGGTTTCAGAAAATTGAAGACATGCAACAGAGGAGGGTTCACGAAAGAAGTACGACAGTCTCCCGAATGTAGTCCCTATGGCCTTGTGGAAGACCAGCAAGGCTTTGTTTCTCTCATACGACAAATTGTGAGAGAAGAATTGTAACAGTTTAGGGCAGCCGAGACTGTTGGACCAAGCGAGCACCATATTATGGCCATGGATGTATTATGGCCATGTATTTCATGCGGGAGCCGACGCTGCTGAGGAAGAGGTATTTCAAACATTAGCGCCTGTCAGCCATGCCAGTCACACCCGACGTGAAGAATGGCCTTGCTCTACCATGACTTACGCCGCAGCCGCCAAACGGCAGCTTAGGAGCCGACCGACGCAACCACAACCGACTCCTCCGCCAACTGTGAAGATTCGCAGGAGGACAGATATCTAGAGGACAGGAGGCAACACGTCACGCTGAGGTCTTCCCGGACATGTCGTACGATACTGTAAGGAGAGATGGCGAGTATTTGACAATTATTATTCCGCAAGACGCCAAACATCGGAGCATTCCTTTCAATGGCAGCCAATTGCAAATGATTACTGTCGACATATGGGAAGAAGCTCGTCGCCGTATCCTGGACGTGGTCACTCTTCAAGGTGCCGCAGCCGTTCACTGTCGCCTTACAGAAATAACAGACCTGCTCGTCTCCGGTGGTCCTCATGAAGAAGAAGGTATGCGGCGTTTCTGTGTCTACTATCAGTGGCTGAACAAAATCACAAACAAAGATATCTGCCCGTTGCTGCGCATTGACGACACCTTAGACTGTTTCAAAGGAGCTACATGGACATGCAGAGAGGTTACTGGAAAATCGTGGCTGATGAAGCTGACACGGAGAAGACTGCTTTTATTACACCTGACGGCCTCTATGAATTCAAGGTCAAACCTTCTGGACTATGTCATGCCCCCGCCACATTCGAACGCATGATGGACAACTTGCTTTGTCTCCTTAAATAGACGACATGTCCTTGTTATCTATATGACATTGTCGTTTTCTCAAGGACGTTTGCGGAACAAAAATGTTCAAATGTTTGTTAATCTTAAGGGACTTAACTATGGGGCCATCAGTCCCTAAACGTACAAACTACTTATGAACTACCTACAACTAAGGACGGCACAAATATCCATGCCCGAGGGGGGATTCGAACCCCCCGACCGTATTTGCGGAACATCTAAGCCGCCTGTCAACTGTACTGAAGTGTGTTCAGACAAAACATCATAGGACATCTAGTGAACGGAGATGGTGTCCGTCCTGATCCAGATAAATTAAGGGTAGTCACAGAATTTCCAACTCCTCAGCACATCCATGATGTGAGAAGTTTCCTCGGGTTGTGCTCATACTAACGTCGTTACATAGAAGGTTTTTATGACGAGGCACTTCCATTGCAAGAACTTCTGCAGGGAGACACAAGTTTTACTGGAATGAGACAAAAGAAAGAGCTTTCTGGGCACTTAAGGAGGCTCTGACTTCCGCACTAGTTCTAGCCTTCAACGCCGATAATTCGGAAACTGAACTTCACACAGACACTAGCGGTTATGGGATTGTTGCAGTGCTTGCACAAATTCATGTTGGCTGACCAGCTTGAAAGATCCATCAGGTCGACTAGCAAGATGGGCACTACAAGAGTATGGTGTCTCAGTGGTATTAAAAAACGGGCGCAAATACATGGACATCGACTGCCTTTCGAGAAATCCATTCGCTGAACACAAAAGCATCGATGAAATTTCAGCCCTCACTGAGTTAGGTGACACTACAGCTGAACAAAGGGAAGATACAGCATTATTACAAAATATAGAAGCCTTGGAGAGAGGAGAACCGACATTGTATAAGAGCACTGGCCCCCAAATGGCTACTGGTTGTTCAATTTCATCTCTGGCCAGCTATTCTCAATTATTTCCACGGTTCTCCAATATCCGTGTGCCAGAGACAGAAATATGTGCCTCAATTACCTCCATGTCATCTGGTACCACTTCCAACTGCAGTAGCTCCATTCCACCAGATTTGAATAGACCTTTAAGGAAGGTTCCTGAAGACGATAACTGATGGATAATAGTCTGCACTGACTACGAGTACATCGCCCGCTACGCTGTCACCACACCTGTGCCGACTGCAGAAGCTCGAGAGATCGCAAAATTCCTAGCAAAAGTCTTTGTTTTGAAGCATGGTGCACCACGTGTGATGATATCTGATCGAGGAAATGTATTCATGTCAATACATTTATCAGAGGTAATGTCACGTTACGATATTGTCCACAGAATCATAACTGCCTACCATCCTCAGACAAATGATCTCACAGAACGTTTTAAGAAGATGTTAGCAAATATGCTGTCTATGTACGTCAATGTTGAACAGACTGCCAGTTGTGACATTTGCTTATAATACAGAAGACACCACAGGCTTCACGCCGTTTTTCCTGCTCCATGGTCGTGAAGCTGAGACAACAATGGACACCCTGTTTCCGACCCAACCTGACGACACTCAGGTTGACTATGTGAAACAGCTCATCACCAGGGTCTAAGTAGCAAGACAGCTGCCTCGCATACGGACACTGGACGCCAAGGAGAAGGACCGTCAGTGGTTTAACGATAAGCACAGACCTGTTTTGTACAGCCCAGGAGATCTGGTATGGATTTTTACCCTACGGAAAGTTGGGCTATCGGAAAAGTTACTGCAGTGATACTTCGGTCCGTATCGTGTCATACGCCGCCTGCCAGACGTCACATACGAAGTCGAGGATTATGAGCCGTCATCAAAACGACAAAAACGAATAATTGTGTCCCAAAGCCTTACCATGATCCCCACAAACGGCCCCTTGTTCAAGAACTCTGCAGACCGTTATTACAATGAAGAAGCCACGACAGGAGGGTCTGGCGCTGGTCGTCGCCACCATAAGATAGGCGTGCAGGCAGAATGGGAGGATTCTCCGAAACTGCCACACAGAGGACCCATGAGAAGATCCAGGACACTGCAGCTGGCTCCAAAGGGAACTAACAGTATGTCGCAGTTCTTTTAGGATGGGGAGTAATGCCACGCGTCTTCCGACGGAACGCGTGGCGCGTTGGTTAGCATCGCAGATCGCTGTACTTGCGATCCCCAGTTCAAATCCAGTCGTATGCAGAAAAGAAATTATTTATTTACTATTTCTAGAATGTTGTACATGTTTGTTATGTTTGATGTACTTGTAAGTTCCAAAAAACTCTTTCTATGTATAAATAGTGACAACATATATATTTTAAATAACAATTCTTTAGTCCTTTTTGTGATATAACCATAATTTTTAGATAATAGCGGAAACTTTGAATTTATAATTAATTTAATTTATAATAAATGAATTGAATTTTGGATGTCTAACTTCTTCATCTTTATTACTATTAAAATAAATTTGATCTTATGCAGAGTCTGAAAGAAAACCTAACTTAGGAAAGCACTCAGTATTTTTGTGTGGTATGCTGAGTTCGTAGTGCCACAGCACATTCTTCAGAACAAACGGGCGTGTTACTAGGAGACGACGTTTCTTCTCTCCCCTCCCTACGGAGCAGTGACCATAAGCTGACTCAGGAGGTTCAGAAGAGAATGTGAACCTCAGCAGTGCCTGAGCAACGCCATGCCACATACACTGCTACCTGCACGATTTACAAGTTTCTCGTGCTTTAAAAATACTTTGAAAATGCCAATAAAATGATCTAATACTAGAATGAAACGAAGAATGATAGGTGATATATACAATACTCTTTTAATATGTATAGGTTATGAGACTGTCTTATGCAACTGTAAATTAGTGTAGACCAGACGCGTTTCGCTTTATTCTAAAGCATTTTCAGTGGTCAACTGTACAATGTATTACATTATTTGTTCGATTTTTACTAAATTCGATTGGTAACAGTTCTCATGGAATATGATTGTTTTGATTCTGAATAAAATGGATTACTACTATTACTCGCGAATTTTTATGTTGCCCTCTTCATGTGTGATTTATAGCACATTGCCACTTGCTGTCACTGTTTGTATTTACACTATTTATACATTTTACAGTTACACTACTTAGAACAGTTTTTGAAAAATGTCCATTTCTGTGGCCTGGCAGGCTATGTACGAGTATAACGTTTGTTTTGTTTTCGTTTATCGTCTGTGTGTGTTTTATTTGCTTACAAGTTCTTTGGTTCCTGCTGTGAGATGTGTTTTTGTTACGTTTCTGTCAAAACAGACGTCTGCTAGCAACTTTGTGTGTGATGTTCTGACTGTATTGCGCGCGCGCGTGTGTGTGTGTGTGTATGTGTGTGTTTATAGATGTGATTTTTAGTTGAACTAATGACTTACCTATGTGTGTGTGTGTGTGCGTGTGTGTGTGTGTGTGTGTGTTTGTTTGTATAACTGTAACTGCGGAGGCCAAAAACAGAAAGACCTACTCTTTCCTTTACGATAGGTTATTTTTTCCCGCTCGGTGCAGTGATGAAGCAGTGAACACGTACAACGTACCGCCACTGTTCCATTGTATGACTTCATTATATGTCCATAGCACAGAACTAAAATATTAAATGGCAATTTTCGACAGATCGCAGTACGGTCACATTTCACGTGAAGAGACATGAATTTCTTCAGTACAGTTTCGCGATAAGGAGAACACCGAATTTAGGCTGAAAAATTACAACTCGGACGTGAACTGTCATCTTCTCATTGCTGGGAAACTCTCTTAGCAACCACATCTCATCACAAAAATTTAAAGGAAACGATTATGTTGAACGCATTCAGCAGAGGAGCAAGCCTTTTTCTTCATGAAATTATTTATTTTTTGTTTGTAACGAAGAGGATGATGAGGCTTAAAGTGCAATTAAAATGTTCCGTTTAGCTGGGTGGCCGTTCCGCTTTTTTCCATTAGCGACTACTGCAGGAATTTCAGCGGTGAATAAGACAGACACAGGGCTCATAAACACACGGGGCTCGCTGGGTCGCGGCCGGCACGCAATCTGCCGCATTTAATCTCGGCAAATTACCGCGCCGGAAACTTGCATCGCCATCGCACGGTTTCACGGACTATTAACACTGAGCATTCGGAGAGAGAGCGAGAGCGAGTAGAAAAACCTACGGAAGCGTACGCTACCAGCGGTCGTGTAATTACGTCACTAATGAAGTTCATAGCGCAACATAGACCGTTTCTCCAATGGAAAAACTGTGTTCCAAATTGAGAAATAAATGGTGGTGCAAAATGTGCGAGTTTGTTTAATTTTAAGTGAATCGAGTTGGCCTAATGTTTTATAAATTATCTTTTTATTTTTTATTTTTTTTATTTTTTTTTGTTATTACTGGTTTGTATGTTGCGTTTATAAGATGCACAGATAATATTATTATTGAAACTTCCTGGCAGATTAAAATTGTGTGCCGTAACCCGGACTCGAAGCTGGGACATTTGCCTTTCGCGGGCAAGCGCTCTACCGACTGACCTATCCCGACACGACTCACGATGCTGCCCCGGTTCCGGCACACAAATTTAATCTGCCAGGAAGTTTCATATCAGCGCACACTCGGCTGCAGAGTGAAAGTTTCATTCTAGAAACATCCCTTAGGCTGTGGCTAAGCCATGTCTCCACCATATACTTTCTTCCAGGAGTGCTAGTCTTGCATGTTTCGCGGGAGAGCTTCTGTGAAGTTTGGAAAGTAGCAGGCGAGGTACTGGCGGAAGTTTAGTTGTGGGGCGGCATCGTGAGTCGTGTCGGGATAGCGCAGTCGGTAGAGCGCTGGCCCGCGAAAGGCAAAGGTCCCAGGTTCGAGTCCCGATTCCGGCACACAATTTTACTCTGCCAGGAAGTTTCATATCAGCGCACACTCCGCTGCAGAGTGAAAGTTTCATTCTGATTATTATTATTATTTTTATTCCCTAATGAAAAAAGACGCTCAGATTGACTACTGCTGTACAAAATCGTGCCAGTTAGTTTTAGTGCTTGCTGTAGGCCTTTTGTCTTTTTTTACGAGTTGTATTGTGGAATTTTTTGTATCCTTGATCACATGACACACATTTACAATAATTACTGGGTATAAGAAATTTTTGCTAACACATAGTGATGAACGTGAAGTTCTCGGGTTTTCAACCGCGTCAAGTGGTTAAAATCACACGAGCTTTCGATCAGGCACTCCTTGGCCAATATCAAGTGTTATGACTGCCTGGTGGCTGTTGGTGAGGCCTTATATACGCTACCTGCCCGCCATGACGTCACTGGGGTCCGTGTCATCTCCACATGTGGTACTGTTTTAGCTCGGTGGCCGGTGTGCCCGCTTCAACTTCGCGCTCTCCGGGTTCCACGCCGCGTTTAGCTACAGGCCGCCGTCTCTAATGAGAGTTATCACTGATTTTAATTTCTATCGCTTCCTTAATTACGCAATCCCAGAAACCGTTGGTGCGAGCCACGACCGAGGTATCATCTAACTTGATTCGGTGGCCGTTTTCTAACGCACGTTCTGCTAAAGCCGACTTCTCTGGGTGGCGTAGACGATAACACCTGTCATGTTCCTTCTTGCGTTGATCTATGGTTCGCCGCCTGCTGAAAAGACAAGAAATCAAATCGGATTTCAGACCTCCGACTAAAAATTCGTCAACTACTGAGGCCAGTTAAAGGTGTAGCAGGTCTCAGAATACCTGCAGTCTATAGGATACCGTGTGAGAGTGGTCAGTCTTACGTCTGACAAACTGTGCGAACCACAGAATAACGCAGAAAGAAACAGAGGTGTTATTGTCTACGGTACCCAGAGAAGTCAGCTTTAGCAGAACATGCGTTAGAAAACGGCCACCGAATCAAGTTTGATGATACATTGTCGTTCTCACATAAACGGTTTCTGGAATTGCGTAATTAAGGAAGTAATAGAAATTAAAAACAGTGACAACACTCTCAATAGAGACGGCGGCCTGCAACTCAACGCGGCGTGGAACACGTCGATCGCGAAGTTGAAGCGGGCTCACCGGCCACCGAGCTAAAACATTACCATATCTGGAGGTTACACGGACACCAGTGACGTCACGGCCGGTAGCTAGCGTATATAAGGCCTCAGCAGCAGCCACCAAGCAGTCATAATACGAGGAGTGCTTGGCCGAAAGCTCGTGTGATTTCGACTTCTTGACGCGGTCGGAAATCCGAGAACTTTTCATTGAAAGTTATTGCCGCGATACTATTCTCTCCTATATAATGATGAAACCGGTATTGCTGTGGCGTGTTCCTAGTTCCTGCTATAGTCTATCATCGCTAGTGTGCTATAAAAATCCAGGTCTCTTTTTTCTTTCAGTCTATTATTAACGATCAGTTCTTAGTGTTGTCCTGTTGAAGGTAATCATTGTTGTAGTCCGATTAAATAAATATCTTCCATGAGTACAAGAGTCGGGATGGCATAGTTTTTCTCACACCTAGAACCCGTTTCTTGAATTTCTCACACCTATAATCCGTTTCTTGAACATCTGACTTCTATTCTTCTTTAGATGGCTGATCTTAAGCTTTTCCTACATGATCCCAATTCCACATGTTATTATTGACGCCGTACTTATCGTTGTGTTAGATGATAGAATAGCTTGGGATATTTTACAATGTTTTGATGGCGTCTATTGTCTGTAATGTAATTCCAAGGTAATTTCTCTACTATTTATAGTTGTTCCGTGTACATCGGGTAATATTCGTGAACATTATTTGAACTCTCTTCTGCTGATTAAATCATTTTCCTCTGACCAAACTTCTGGTTCTTGTTTTTCCTTCTGTACGCCCTCTGTTACGACAATAACGTAGAGCTTCCCCTAGCTCCGGTTCCCAACATTCATCACCATCACATGTCTACGTTCCGATGCTACGTCAGAGTGTGTTTCTTCTTTGGTTTTAAAATAAACAGCCGACGCCCTGTCTGATTTTAATCGTCCGTGTTTCTTCTATGCCTCCGTGTTTCCAGCTGTGTCTTCGTCATCGCCATTTCTGTGTTTTTCAAAGACTTCAATGTTCACTCCGTTTTTCAAGAACTTGGTATGTCTTCAATTTAAGCTTACCATGTCATTGTATTTATTTTCTCCATATTTTAACACGTCATGTCATTGTATTTATTTTCTCCATATTTTAACACGTCATGTCATTGTATTTATTTTCTACATATTTTAACACGTTTAATGTTTTATTGTCTCCTATGTCTACCTGTAAATTCTGTAGGCTAAAGGCCTGCTTGCGCTGCTAGCCCGGCCTATAAACGGAAACGAAATGCAAGAAAAAGCGTCGCCCTGGTACTTATTTGTAACAGTCTTACGTTATGAAACTTCCTGGCAGATTAAAATTGTGTGTCGAAACCGGCACTCGAACCTGGGACCTTTGCCTTTCGCGGGCAAGCGCACTACCGACTGTGCTATCCCGACACGACTCACGATGCTGCCTCACAACTTTACTTCCGCCAGTACCTCGCCTTCTACTTTCCAAACTTCACAGAAGCTCTTCTGCGAACCATGCAAGACTAGCACTTCTGGAAGAAAGGATATGGTGGAGACATGGCTTAGCCACAGCCAAAGGGATGTTTCCAGAATAAAACTTTCACTCTGCAGCGGAGTGTGCGCTGATATGAAACTTCCTGGCAGATTAAAATTGTGAGTCGTGTCGGGATAGCACAGTTGGTAGTGCGCTTGCCCGCGAAAGGCAAAGGTCCCAGGTTCGAGTACGGTTCCGGCACACAGTTTTAATCTGCCAGGAAGTTCCATATCAGCGTATATTCCGCTGCAGAGTGAAAGTTTCATTCCAGTCTTACGTTAGTCAATCTCTTCTTCCCTTTTCTCTGTCCACCTTCTCTACCTTCTCTCTCTGTCCATATTCTCCTCTCCCCTCTGTTCATCTCCTCCTATCACTCTCTCTGCCTATCTCCACCTTCCGCTTTCGCTGCCAATCATCGCCTCGTTCCTTTCTTCCCAAATATTCCTCCAATCCCCCAGTCCATTTCCTCCTCCATTGGTGAAAAATTATGTAACTTGTTAACTTTAATGGTGGTCAGTGAAGTGGTGTCCAAGTTGATTGCAAGATACCCTCCGTCATGCACCTTATGAAATCGTAGGTATACTGTGATGTTCCTTTTTTGTTAGTAGTTAAGCGTAAAAAAGTTCATCAAGATCGGAATAAAACCGTAAATTTTATCAAATTTCAAAGGTAAAGTATCTGCTTCACGCACCATAAAAAAACTTTAGAGAGTAACTATCCTCTTGTTTTTAAGATCACGTTTATACACTTTCATCGCAGTCGGATGAACGGTGAGGCAGCGCATGAAATACGAAGAAAAACATGATTTGGCAGTTTCTCACGCTTCTCAGTATTTATGAAGTCATACATTCTAAACTACAAAACGTACGTGAAATAATTTTGTAGATACATTCACTGGCATACATAGATCATCATAGATCATACATAGATCATCATAGATCATCATCTGCTATATTAGCGGATCTTTTGCCTCTCCATTCTTGCCATCCACTGTTTCCTTCTTAAGACTACTGTATGTTATACCTTCCATCAAATCATCAAGTATCTGAAACCTCCTCCTTCATCGCTTCCTATTCCGTTCTACTTACCTTCTAAAACTGTTTATATAAGTCCATCATTCTTTCTTAATATATGCCAAATCCAATTTTTTTCTTCCTTTTATTACATCTAGTAAATGTCTTTTCTCTCCCACTCTTCTCTGTACCTCTTCATTTCTTACTATATCCATCAAACGTATTCTTTTCATCCTCCACCATGTCCACATCTCAATAACCTCCAGCCTTTCTCTTTCTTCCTCAAAGTCCATGTTTCAGACCCATACAGAAGAACACTCCATTCAAAACATTTTAGAGAGTCCTTTCCTCAGTTCTCTGTCCACACTGCTGCAGAAAATTGTCCTTTTCTTATATAATGCCTCTTTTGCCACTGCTATGTTTTAATTTATGTACTGCGCTTCCAATCGATGTCTAACCTTCTTCCAAGATACTTAAAATGTGGCATCTGTTCTAATATTTCTCCATTCAGAAATAACTTATTTCTTAATTTTCTCCTACTGCCAAAACATTTGTTTCCTTTGTGTTAATTTTTCCGTTATCTTCAATGGTGTCCGCTAACTCTTGTAATTCTTTTTCCCCTGTGGCTAGAAGGGCCATTTCAACGGAAAATCTTAAACACCCTACTCTTCTTCCTCCATTTTCTACTCCTTTGTCATCTAATGAGCATTGGTCAATCATATTTTTGAGTAGAGATTGAAAAGAGTAGGTGATAGACAGCATCCTTGCCTTATTCCTTTTCCTAGTCCGATTCAGTTTGTACTTTCTATAATGGAAGTGCCATAAGGACTGCAATTAGTGCTAGGTTCATCTTTTTATTCTGATTTAATTTCGTAAAAATTTTCTAAGTCCGGATTGTGATCAAAGATAATTAAAATTTCGTAAAAAAATTATATTTCACTGATAGGAATTGCTAAATAAATGGTGGAATTAGTATGGATATTTTAAAGATTTTGAAAGCTATTTTGAGTAGATGTTGGCGGAAATTACACTATAAAAAGAAACGGGTTTTACCATTCTTAATTTATAAGATTCGCTCATTCTGGTGTTGTAGCTGTAATACAATGCATATTTATTAAGGTAAATCGCCGTCATGGAATGGATTTGGACTGTTACGAGATATGTTTCGTGCAGCTGACCGTGCGATAAAATTTAGTTCAGTATTCAGTCGTAAGTTACGTTGAAAATCTCAAAATGAGAATTATCAGACTTCGGATATTCAACATGACAAGAGAAAACGCGATTGCAGGTGCTGAAATGCGTATTAATTTTGAATAGGAATGATTTTGTTTGGAAGTTAATAAATTTGGCAACAATCGCTGCACGAATGTTCGTCAGCCGTAATGGCTTCCAAACCCAAAACCCGAGGCACAAATTATCCGGGCTGAATTACTTAGCCAGATATCAATTCCGCGATCTGAAATGAAAAAGCTCATTATATTAAATTTTGGCAACATTTCTTACGGTTTATTTTAACAAATGATTACACTATGCTGACATAGATAAAACAGGAGCCGACACAGATATGTCTAAACAGTTCGGAAGATAGGAACAGACAGATGAAGTGGAAAAACAAGGGAATACTAATCAGGGTGCAGAGATACAAGAGAGAGACAAAAACGCTCCGAGATAAAGTATATCTTCGGCTAATTTTTTTAAAATTGTATCGTTTCATTTCTCCTCTCACTTTAACTGAGGCTTTGTGATTCAGATGTACTTTATAAGTCTTCTGGTTGTCCAGTCCACTCTTTTTTCTCTCAATGTAGTCTACCAAGCGACACTGACAAATGCCTTATCTTGATCGATGAAGCACATATAGAGGTGTCTTCCTTTTTCAATATACCTTTCTCCCAATATTGGTAGGAGCCCTACTGCGCCGCGGCGGATTAGCCGCGCGTACTGGAGTGCCATGTTGCGGTGCGCGCGGACTCGTTGGAGGTTCGAGTCTCCTCTCGTTTGTGTTTGTATTTAAGTTAGTTTACCTTAGTTTATGTAGTTTGTAAGCTAGGGACTAATAACCACGCAGTTGAGTTCCATAGATTTACAAACATTTAAACTTTTTTTTTTTTTTTTTTTTTTTTTTTTTTTTTTTTTTTTTTTTTTTTCTTTGCCCTACTGCATTCTAGGTGCCCGTATTCCGTCTAAAGCCAAACTGCTTCTCGCCGAGATTCTCCTCCGTTACTATTTCCTCTTATTAATTATTCTAAACATCACTCTGGCTGAAACTTCCTGGCAGATTAAAATTGTGTGCCGGAACCGGGACTCGAACCTGGGACCTTTGCCTTTCGCGGGCAAGCGCACTACCGACTGTGCTATCCTGACACGACTCACGATGCCGCCTCACAACTTTACTTCCGCCAGTACCTCGCCTCCTACTTTACTAGCGGAAGTAAAGTGTGAGGCGGCATCGTGAGTCGTGTCGGGATAGCACAGTCGGTAGTGCGCTTGCCCGCGAAAGGCAAAGGTCCCAGGTTCGAGTCCCGGTTCCGGCGCACAATTTTAATCTGCCAGGAAGTTTCATATCAGCGCACACTCCGCTGCAGAGTGAAAGTTTCATTCTGATCACTCTGGCTGCATGTGAAATGAGGCTAATTGTCTTGTCCTCAATGCACATCTCAAGTGATGAAACTTACACAGCACATCTAAGATGGGTTTGAAAGGAAAGAGATTACCGGAGCTGTATTTACAGATCTGACAGCAGATTACGATACTGTTAATCATAGAAGACTTCTTATGAAGCTGTATAATGCCACTAAAGATTACCAACTTACATGTTTCATAAGGAATCTCCATGAAAACAGAAGATTTTTTTGTTGAATTTCAGGGACATAGAAGCAGATGTAGATCGCAAAAGAATGGATTACATCAGGGAAGTGTGCCTTGTTCAACATCTATACAAATGATCAACCACTACCTGAAGGAACACAGAGCTTCATCTATTCAGATGATTGTGCTATCATCGCCCATGTCCACTGCTTCGAAACTGTTGAAGAGAATATGTCCAAAGCATTAAGAGAAATGTCAGCTTACTACAGGGAGAATCAATTGAGACCAAATCATGGGAAAACACGGACTTGTGCTTTCCACCACAAAACAGGCAGGCAGCTAGAACCCTCATAATTACCTGGGAGAAAAACCAAACTAGAACATTGTACATAATCCCAAATACTTAGGAGTCACCCAGGACCGTGCATTAACCTACAAGAGGCACTGCCTGAATACCAAGCAAAAAGTGGCAGCTAGAAACAACGTCATCAGAAAGCTAACAGGCACAACCTGGGGAGCACACCTCAACACTGTAAGAACCTCTTCCCTAGCACTATGTTACTCTGCCGGAGAATATGCAAGTCCAGTGTGGTTCAAATCCAGCCATGCCAAAATAGTAGATGTTGCTCTTAATGATACTTGTCGCATTATCACTGAATGCCTAAAGCCCACTCCTCTGCATACACTGTACAGTCTTGCGGGCATTGCACCTCTCAACATCCGCCGAGAGGAAGCAGCAAAAAGTGAGAGGGGAAAATCAGAAACTTCTGAAGCCCGTCCCCTATATGGACATCAACCAGCAAACCAACGACTAAAATCCAGGAGGAGCTTCCTTAGATCTACGGAGGATCTAGTTGGGACATTGCAGCAATGCCGAACCGAACTATGGCGTGCAAGGTATACCGGTATTGCAGGATGGTTTACACCATGTGAAAAACTACCACTCGGCTACACAGAGAGGTGGAGTACATGGAGATCACTCAAAAGACTACGTTCAGGTGTCACAAAATGTAAGAGTAATCTGTTTAGCCGGCCGCGGTGGCCGAGGGGACTGAGGCGCTCCAGGATTAATTACCCCGTAGTTAAGTCCCATAAGCTGCACAAACATTTGAACATTATAGTAATCTGGTTAAATGGGGCTTCCTAGTGGAGTCACCACTCTGTGAATGTGGAGCAAAGCAGACGACCTCCCACCTGCTCCAGTGTATCCATTGTCCAGCAACACGCACACCAGAAGATCTACTACATGCAACACCAAATGCAATACAGGTCGCTTACTTCTGGGCATCAAAAGTGTAAATAATTGTCTTGTAAATACGATGTATTCACATAAATGTAAATATTGTACATTAGTTTAAACATTCTAAGTGCTTCTGACACGAATAAATAAATAACTGCATTTTTTAGTTCCTTGTTTTTTCGGTAATAAATAGCTACTTTCTGCAAAATGTATTGCGAAATACATTTAGTAGAAAAGAAGTAATAAATTTAAATGTCATAAATAATGCGTGAGTTTTCCACAATTCTCATTGTTCATTATATCATATTTCCGTATGTGTCGTACAGTTATATGTTTGTAACCTTTTCGATGGTAGAAGCTATATGTTGACTAAGTTTCATCGTAATCTGATGAATGTTACGGCAGCGTATAAAATACGAACAAACAAGCAAACATTTATTTTTGTTACGAATAGACATTTCTGTATATTCTTCTTCAGTATGTGGACTGTAATTTTATCTCACGCGCAAGAAGGCATTTGGGTACCTGCTGATGGAGCGCTCTTCACGAAGCTGTTTGTACATTTCATGACCGGTCTCTTAAGGCTGGTTTACACGACGACACTACGTATCATGAAACCGCGCTACTAGCCAGTGCGCATGCGCGGCAGGCGTTCGCGCAACTTATTGGCGAAACTAAACAGTTTCGGCACCTTCCAACTTTGGCGAAACTGATTGCGCGAGTTTTTAGTTATGTTATAACCAACACAGAACCAAATACAACATAAAGGGGCGAACAGATGAAATAATACGGTTTTTGAACATATATGCGATGCATAGGTGTTTGTGCGATTATAACGATGAAAATTTCAGGAATAAGTAGTGGCGTGTTAGTGGTCGTGAAGCAATTATTCGTCAATTAAATATTGATTGGTTGACGATTAGTGAATTGCAGACTAGAATACATTCAATTCGAAATACCTAAACGAACGAACTATGGCAATTGTGAATTTCGGAAGACGGTACAGGTACTGTCGACACGAATATCTATGTGACAAGAATCTTAATGCAATTTGTAATTTCAGTTCTGGTAACAATGCTTCACGCATAACAGTATATTGTTTCTTTCTTGCAGTACTCTGTTTAAAAGGAACGTGAACTGCTCTGGTGACTTTTTAAGTTGATTAAAATAACTTCTACGGTCTTCAATCTCAATTTCTTTCAGCAAGTTTGCCGAGCAACCGAGCTGACGTCTTTTGTTAATCCATTAACGAACCCAAACACGTTTAAAATGTTAAATGTTTGTATAGTTTATGGGACTTAACTACGGGGTCATCTGTCCCTAAACCTACAAACTACTTATGAACTACTTACGAACTAGGACGGCACAAATATCCATGCCCGAGGGGGGATTCGAATCCCCGACCGTAGTGGCCGTGCAGACCGTGACTGGAGTCTCAGTCTCCTCGGCCACCGCGGCCGGCAAACACGTTTCTTATTCCTTTTATGCTTAGACTTATGCAGCGACTTCACACAGAGAAGCAACAGCTCCGCCACAACTCTTACAGCTACCAAAACTTTCATTTTACGGTGACTACGGCAGTCACAAAACAACGAAACTGAAGTGTGTAGTATTGGTGCCGTGTCTACAAACATACACGAAACCAGTTGCGCGCAATTCACTTCATGTAACGAGTTTCGCAACCTAGTGTCGTCGTGTAGACTAGCCTTTAAGCTCCTGTTAAATGGCACGGCCCTCAGCAGAAGCTGCTCAGTGGTGGCAGGCGGCGCATTGTTCGCCTCTGGGCTGCCCCGTGCCAACAGGTGCTGCTTCCCCCTCCCCCTCCACCCCAATAAACGGCGAGGTCAGGCGGGGTTCGGCGGCTGTGCAGTTCCCCTCCGACGCCGCCCACACAGCAGCTTTCCCTTCATTAGGCAGCAGATGCCCGGCGCCCCCGCAGTACGTCTCCTTCTTTAGGGGACAATGAGCTCCCACCCGCAGATGGGATTACCTCGCCAGAGAGCCACTCGCTGGTCTCTCGTGGTGAGCCTAGAAGCGCTCGCAGAGCCCCCTGCTCACATTCTCCGTAACCGACTTAGCTTCGCTAACAGTTTACTGTTTCTTCTTTTTTTTATATACAGGGTGAAGCACCTGAAATTTGCAACGCAAATATTGAGGAAATGGAAAGTGCTACAGATGCACAGTTTTCTTGGGATGGGTTGGTAATTAGGAACTTTTACTGTTAGCCGATAAGCAGATTTTAATCTAATATATAGCCCGCCGCGGAGGCCGAGGGGACTGAGGCGTTCCAGTCACGGTCTGCACGGCCACTACGGTCGGGGGTTCAAATCCCCCCTCGGGCATGGATATTTGTGCCGTCCTTAATATTAGCTAGTTCGTAAGTAGTTTGTAAGCTTAGGGACTGATGACCCCGTAGTTAAGTCCCATAAGCTCTACAAACATTTGAACATTTTAATCTTATATATAAAGCAGAGTGTCCGTATATCTACATCTACATCTACAACCATACTCCGCAAGCCACCTGACGGTGTGTGGCGGAGGGTACCTTGAGTACCACTATCGATTTTCCCTCCTATTCCAGTCACGTATTGTTCGCGGAAAGAAGGATTGTCGGTATGCCTCTGTGTGGGCTCTAATCTCTCTAATTTTATCCTCACGGTCTCTTCGCGAGATATACGTAGGAGGGAGCAATATACTGCTAGACTCCTCTGTAAAGGTATGTTCTCGAAACTTCGACAAAAGCCCGTACCGAGCGACAGAGCGTCTCTCCTGCAGAGTCTTCCACTGGAGTTTATCGATCATCTCCGTAACGCTTTCACGATTACCAAATGATCCTGTAACGAAGCGCGCTGCTCTCCGTTGGATCTTCTCTACCTCCTCTATCAATCCCAACTCTTACGGATCCCACACCGGTGAGCAGTATTCAAGCTGTGGGCGAACAAGTGTACTGTAACCTACTTCCTTTGTTTTCGGACTGCATTTCCTTAGTATTCTTCCAATGAATCTAAGTCTGGCATCTGCTTTACCGACGATTGATTTTATATGGTCGTTACATTTTAAATCCCTCCTAATGACTACTCCCAGATACTTTATGGAATTAACTGCTTCCAGTTGCTGCCCTGCTATAGTGTAGCTAAATGATAAAGGATCTTTCTTTCTGTGTTTTCGCAGCACATTACACTTGTCTACATTGAGATTTAATTGCCATTCCCTGCACCATGCGTCAATTCTATGCAGATCCTCCTGCATCTCAATACAATTTTCCATTGTTACAATCTCTCTATATACTACAGCATCATCCGCAAAAAGCCTCAGTGAACTTCCGATATTATCCGCAAGGTCATTTATATATATCGTGAACAGCAACGGACCCACGACACTATCCGCAAGGTCATTTATATATATCGTGAAGAGCAACAGACCCACGACACTCCCCTGTGGCACACCTGACATAACTCCTACTTCAGAAGACTCCTCTCCATTGAGAATGACCTGCTGCTTTCTGTTATCTTGGAATTCCTCAATCCAAACACACAATTGGTCTGATAGACCATATGCTCTTACTTTGTTCATTAAACGCTTGTGGGGAACTGTATCAAACGCCTTGCGGAAGTCGAGAAACACAGCATCCACCTGAGAACCCATGCTGATTCCTACAGAGCAGATTCCTAGTCTCGAGAAATGTCATTATATTCGAATATAATACATGTTCCAAAATTCTACAACTGACCGACGTCAGAGATATAGGCCTATAGTTCTGCACATCTGTTCGAGGACCCTTCTTGAAAACGGGGATGACCTGAGCCATTTTCCAATTTTTCGGAACGATATGCTGTTCTAGAGACCTACGATACACCACTGCGAGAAAGGGGGCCAGTTCCTTCGCGTACTCTGTGTAAAAACGAACTGGTATCCCATCAGGCCCTGCGGCCTTTCCTCTTTTGAGCGATTTTAATTGTTTTTCTATCCCTCTGTCAGTTATTTCGATATCTGCCATTTTGTAATCTGTGCGGCAATCTAGGGAAGGAACTACAGTGCACTCTTCCTCTGTGAAACAGCTTTGGAAAAATACATTCAGTAATTCTACGTTTAGAGTGTCATCCTCTGTTTCAATGCCATTTTCGTCACAGAGTGTCTGGGCACTTTGTTTTGATCCACCTACCGCTTTGACATAAGCTCAAAATTTCTTAGGATTTTCAGCCACGTCAGTACAAAGAACTCTACTTTCGAATTCGTTGAACGCCTCTCGCATAGCCCTCCTCACGCTACATTTCGCTTCGTGTTATTTTTGTTTGTCTACAAGGCTTTGTGTCCGTATATTTGTACGTGTTGCATACAAATTTACAGTTTTGTTCCAATCTTCATGAAATTTTGTACACGTAAGCTTCAATCCATGAGGACGGTCGCCGTAAGTGTAAGATTCACATACGATATATAGTTCACGAGATATGACATCATAAACAAAGAGATGCGCGCAAGACTGCTGCCATAAACGACAATGCTGCTCATTTTCTCCTAAACCACTTGACCGATTTCAACCAAATTTGGTACACTCTTCCTTACGTGAGATAACATCTCCTGTAGGAGTAGGAACCACATACGACACTTGGTTCAAGAGATATAACTCCATAAACGATAGGAGTTGCAACAAACTTGCCATAAAGTGATGAGACTTTAAAAATACACTATATGAGAATAAGAGTACTTAGCTACTAGCAACCATCTTTAAATATAATTTCAAACCTTTATTAAACTTTTTCTCGCTGGCAACCATAGTGAAATGATGAAAGGAAAAAAGTTTCTCGCTTACTACTTTTCCGCTGTTTATGGAGTAAAATTACGGCATTCGGTATGACGTTACAATTTATAATTTCTACACTACAAATTGTAGCCGCAGGAAATTTTATAGAAAATGTGCACACATAACGTTGAATGTGCCTCCGAAATTGTAGCACAGTACGACCTGCAGTTCATGAGATATGAGCACATAAAACAGTAACGTTCATAGAAAACCGCCCTATCACGCACCAAGTAGTAATCTATTACTTCTTTAACACCAATTGTATTCCCAAGAAATTTTACAGACATGCAGCACTTATACAAATGAATAGATACCTGAAAAATTGTACAATTACCACATATAACTGAATAAATATGAGATCGTGCGAATTTTATATGTCATTTGTGTTTTGACTTCTATCTTTGTTTGTTTGAATAATGCGCTTATAATTTTGTACATTATCCAAGGCAGCGTTATTTCTTATATGTTCTCCGATGAAGATAACATATTTTTAGAAAAAAAGATGGACAGAGAGAGAAGGGTAGGAGAAGTACGAACTACAGGCAGGAATAAATAAATAAATACCCGGGCAACGTCGGGTTTTCAGCTAGTAATACATACAAAGTGTCTTTTTTAAATACAAACATACCCTCTTTTCTGAATGCGACAAAGTATATTGAGACTGACATACTAAAAGTAAGGTAAATTAGAATGTCAATGGGGTATGTTAAGGTAAATTAGAATGTCAGAGGAGTATGATGCAGGACTAGCGCCATTCATTGGCGGGAAATCGTATTGTGAAGAGTTTCCAATCAGACACTTGTTGCCCCATGTAACCTGCGTAGCACGATGTTATGTTTGATAAAAAGTACATCTTGAAACACGTCCACTGAATGCGTGATCGTGTTTCATTTTGAGATATGAACTGTACAAAGTTCTAATTTCATTACTCTAAAGTGCTTCTCCACCATTAGTTTTGTTTATCTGTACATCAATTATTTTATTCCTTTATTAATGATCAATGCCCCATATTTCTATATGTTTCCACCAGTGTGATAGAACTTGTGTGTTCGTATGAATGTGGAAGGTTGCTTTTAATATTGACTGACTGCTGCGCAATGGCTTATAGTCGCCGATTCAGGCGTTAGGCCTCGTTTACTATAGTTAAAAACGCATGGTTTCGTATGTCGTCTGCACTGCCGTCTGTTACGTAGTCAGAGACACCCTTACTTGACAAGATGGCGAGGTGGCTTGTTCTTAGTGTGGTACCAACATAATCATGCACCAAAGTGGTAACAAAATATGCCTCTCTGGAACAGTAGTAGAGGGTATTATCTCCCTCGGGTAGCAAGGATTGGTAGACAATAGGCTCTGAACGCACCCTAGCATCCGGTACGGCAAGGGAACGCTCTGTGCATGGCCTGAGAACTCACTCTTGCTGCGACCGCCGAATTGACAATTTCTTCCAATCATGCTGAGGGGATGGCATGCTGTTAGAACTTTATTTGTTATCAAGGCATTCCTGGGCTAATATCGAGAGTTTTTCTGAAGTAATTCATTCGCTATGCGAGGCGCAATGTTTCTTATTTTTCAGAACACGAGAAATTTAGTGTATATTTAGTATTTGTATTTTTAATCTGGTAATCAGGTTTGTGTCTTGCTTTCTCAAGCTATAATACACGAGTATGGCCTTCAGCCTTTGTGTAAACTTAGAATGTTTGAATTCCTTGCTGCTTTTAACTAACGTTTTGTGTGGTGTCTCTTTCTGCGAGCATGCTAAATTCTCTCTCTCTCGAAATTTCTGGATAGATTCCGTCTTTCCTATCTTGGTATGACCGATTGCACAATGTGCATTCGTAATGGTCATTACTTCGGCCTTCAGCCATGCTTTTCATTGATACCATCTTTCTTCTGTTCTATGTAATTCACTGTGTTCATACACCACGTGGTACTAAAGGTTGGTATGCCGCTGTCTCTCCACACAAGAGTTCGTTCGTGCATAGTATACTTTTGAATAGTGCTCGAAGACATCCGCCATTTTGCTAAAATGCCGCCGACGCTTCGTTTTGCAGCTTCCATGAATTGTTCCCGATTGAGTAATTTGGCAAGCATTATGCGTGTGTCTGTGTGTGACTGAGTGTGCTTTCTTTTTCTCCTGTGTGCTTGCAAATATCCTCCCACGTTCCCTCCATATTCAAAAACGACAGAAACCGTTTTGGTTACGGGCAATAACTTAAAAATTTAATTCACCGTTGTACAAGGTGTGTGCTTCATTGTGCTTATTTGGTCTCCCCGCATTTTTGCTTGTTTATTTTTGAATAGATAATAATCTAAATTATCAAATTTCTGCTTTATAATTTCATGCTCCCCGTCCCATGTTTTTTTATCTATTCCTTCTTATATATTATTTTTTGTTTGTTAAAACGTTGGCTGCTCCCTTAAGGAGTAAGCAGTTAGACAAATTTCCGTTGCGCAACAACTGTGGCCACTCGCAAAGTAATTTGGAGCAGCTGTGAGCTTTTTAACCTGCCTCTTTTTTATCTCTACCGCTAGAGATCTTTCAATAAAAAATTTAACACGCTACTTTCATTCTGTGTTTTTTGAATGCATTGTGACTTGCTGGTCAGTGTGTGACAGTCCAAGAAGTAGGTTGTGAGTGGACGATGGTATTTAACTATGCAGAAAAGGCCCATATGTTCATGGTGTGTGGAGAGTGTAGGAAGAATGCAGTTCGTGCTTGTACGGTGTATTGGGAGACGTAATGGGGCACACGGAAAGAAGGGGCTCTTCGATATCTTACAAAATTTTTCAGAAGAAGCATTTGAAGTACATACATCTAGAAGGGTCTCATTGACATCTAAGAAATTTTTCAGGACAATAATTTAAACATTTAATTCCATGTAGAACCTGAGTTTTACGACTATCCAACTCTCTTTATGTAACAACTCTTAGAAATTTTATTATAAATGAGTAGATACTTCTAAACTAAGCAAAACACTAATAGTACTGATAACACAAAATTTCATTTAGATAAGTGCACAATTTTACATTAACGAAAGGGCTCTTTGCATCATTTCTTTCTCTAAATTCTTTCACCTTGACTTTTAATTAAAATACATTTATGAATTATTACACAATCTTGTCATAAGAAACACACAGCTACTTGTCTGCAATGAGTCCTTTTTTCTCTGGAAAATGTCGATGGGCTCCTTCCTTTCCTGTATGGGATCTTTCCTTACTTTCTGCGCAAGGAACTCATTTTCTCTTAATACGAATAGTAATTACTGAAGTACACACTAACGGCAACATGTAGTACAGGATCAGCACTTTGGAAAAAGTATCCTAACAGATGTCAACTATCTCGGCAATTGTTTATGAATCTCTTCAACAATTTACGTGAATATGGCAGCGTAACGCCTAGATAACTTAACAGAAGGAAACAGCTGACGCCAGAAGTTGGAGAAATTAATGTTTCGGCTGATGTTGCTGTTGATCCCCACGTTAGTTCCCACGAAAATGCACCAGGAAGTGTCATGAGCGAGTGAAGTGTCCTGCGCATCCTCCAACGACACTGGTTCCATCTGTATCACATCTCTCTGTACCAAGAGCAGCATTAAAACGATTGTTATAATCGCGTTACCTTTCGTGCACCGGCAACACGACAGGATACTCCAGATGCACCTTATTTAGTGATGAAGCCACATTTGCCAATCATGTCCAGGTAAACCGCCGAAACATGCTTTATTGGCCTGTTGACAATCCCCGTTGACTTCATCAGGTGGTTCAAATGTTTGTTAAGCTTATGGGACTTAACTACGGGGTCATCAGTCCCTAAACTTACAAACTACTTATGAACTACTTACAAACTAGGACGGCACAAATATCCATGCCCGAGGGGGGATTCGAACCCCCGACCGTAGTGGCCGTGCTGACCGTGACTGGAGCGCCTCAGTCACCTCGGCCACCGCGGCCGGCCTTCATCAGGTGGAACGTCTACGTCCATAGAGTGTATATGTGTAGTGTGGGATACTTAACGATGAGTTCATAGGTCCAATTTTCATAGAGAGTGCAAAGAACGTGCACAACTATCTCACTCTCGTAACAGACCAACTGCCACGGTTGCTAGAAGACGTTCCTTTGACTAGGGAGAACGATGATGGTTGTCCAGCCCATAATGCACGGAGTACAGAGGACCTGCACCTCAGCCGACCAATTCCCCGTATTTGAGTCCTGTAAATCTCTCTCTGTTGGGAATGCTGAAAGACGCTGTCTACAAAGAGATACGAACCACACCCGATGATGCGCAAAGACGTATTCGCCCAGACTAGAAGAGTAGATCATGACAATGAAATTTTCTCTGCAATTTTTTGAAGCGGTTGACAGCTAAGCTACAAATCTGCACCCGTAAATTCTTTCCAGCACTGAACTCCCAATAAGCACCTCACTCTCACCTCTTGAACATCTCAGGTGCTACCACGTTTCTGATAATGTTTCTGGCACTTGTACGTATCAGATCGGAAACTGTAGCTCGTAGAATCTAGATACCGGTAAATCCTATTTTCGACGCCAAGAGTTGTCGGACACATGTCCACATAACATATTTTCTTTCTTTGTGTGAGAGGAATGTTTCCTGAAAGATTGCCCGGCCCTTTTTGTAACACCCAGTACATACGTGTTTTTCCTAAAATTATATCAACAGAAGAGTCAGAATTATTAGATGAGAAAATTATTTTCGATGTTATTTTCAATGTTAGCAAGAAAACAAGACATGAAAACTATAGTAAATAGTCGCATTTACTTCATTTTCGATATTGTTTCAAGTGTTTGCCAGTATAAATTTTCTTCAGCAAATTAATGTGTAACTTTTCAAAAGTTTCGATGGCACTTTTCCTATTATTTAGGTTCACAGTTGAGTACAAAATTTACAACATGACATTTTAGGACAACAACTATTAATTATCGTTTCGTCAATAATAAACACAATAATTATCCTTTTTCTGCTCCTGCGTAAAAAAGTGCCCTCATAAACTTACTTCTTCATTCAGTGCCGAAACTACATAGTAGACAGCTCTACAGTTTTGGTGTTTAAGTCTAAACGAAAACGACTACTCGAGACAGGCGAGACGCAGTACGGGAGTAGCACGCCAGGGGCGCTGCAGTACACGCACTCGTCTCCAGTAGTCAAGTGAGGCCAGAAAGTTCGTCGTGTAATGGTAGAGTGGATGTCAACTGCTGGTGTTGTCGGTGTGCGGGCAGTCGGTCTGGACGAGGAGGAGGACTACTCGGCGAGCGTGAGCGCCATCCTGCAGCGGCGCGCGTCCACGCGCCGCAGCCGCCGCCACCAGCGCCGCCGGCCGTCGTCGCCCTTCTCGCTGCCCGCCGCCGCCGCCGCCGCCTCCATAGACCACGACTCCCTCGGCACCGCGCCCGGCTCCGGGCCCGGACCACAGCGGCGCCGCTCCTCCGTCTTCACCACCAGCTCCGGAGAGTGAGTACTCTGTCTACTGCCTACTCTCTGAATGGTGCCTCCTCTCACCAATCAATCCTATGTCATCGTAAGGGAAATACGAGAGCACACACTGGGTAGTACACCAACTACAGAAATGATGTACAGACTAGAATTTTCTTGTGGGATGTTATTGGTAAGGCGATGTATGTACGTCTTAACAGACAGATACAACAACTTAAGTTGTTGTTGTGGTCTTCAGCCCTCACACTGGTTTGAAGCCACTCTGCATGCTACCCTGTCATGTTGAAAGTTGTTAATAACAAAATTGTAAGCATTGTTGTTGCTCAAAATAAATCTATAATGATTGGTATTGAAATTAAAGTAGTACTGTCGCGTATTCTGAACCTGTGAATTTATCCATAAAATGAGCAATTTGATCTCCGGTGGAAAATAATCTGTTCCATTAAAGACTAGAATTGTTTGAACAATAGTATATCAGCTTGCTGCAGAAGTAACTAATCATGTCTCTCAAGGATTTACACTGATTTTATGGGCTACCTGTGCGCAAGGAAACATTTGCAACTGCCCTCAGAATTACTGCAAAAAATTAAAAATTAAAATAAAATAAAATGCTGCTGCTGCAAGGTCAAAAATTAACTACAGAATTCGCAGTAGCGCAATGCGAACCCACTAACTACACAAATACTAATTTTATCCATCTCCATAGTATTTAAAACAAATAATTAATTGGGTTTCGGAATGAATAACTAACACGAAACAGATCTGAGGTTGAAGTTTAAACTTAAGCACTTTATATTATATATGGAGAACATGAACTTGAACAATATTGCACAAAAATGGTGATTAAGAATTGGGAATACCTTACACAAATCTTTTCAGGAACCTATTTACTTCTACTGTCATTTTCAACAAAGGAAAAACAAGCCAGTACTTTATACAATGTAAATAAAAAAAAAATCTAAAATGTCTACATCACATTTCGTACGGTTTTTTTACCCTAAAAACATACTAAATTCCAGCACTATACCTTTAATTATTTTAAAGAATGAACATAAACGACGAAAATTAAATCTTGCATGTTGAATATCTGTTAGAGATGGACTACAATTACGCCAAAAGTCTAATTATGAAAAAAATGACTTTTGTTCAAAATGTTCAAATGTTTGTTAAGTTTATGGGACTCAACTACGGGCTCATCAGTCCCTATGACTTTTGTACCTTTATTCTTCGTAAACACAGACCGTTTTCAAATTCAAATATTTTTTAACATTTTCACATATAAAAAATATTCAAATCATTCAAGCTGACACTGCAATTTGCAACTGCAATCCAAGGTTTCTAGCACAACGCTACCCCTGCTCACCCGTCGGAGGCCGGCGACCAAACACAGTAAGCTCAAACGCGGGACAGCGCACACCAAAGATTATCCTCACGGAGCCAAAGATATGATTTTACACACATTCAACGTTATTATCATTTCATATTCACATTTCACTCTTCATCTGAGAATACGAACAGCAACCTACATCCTTTTGAACCTGCTTACTGTTTTCGTCCCTCAGTCTCCCTCTACGATTTTTACCCCAAACACTTCCTTTTAATGCTAAGTTGACGATCCCTCTGTGTTTCAAAATGTGTCCCACAACCTATCCATTCTCTTAGTCAGGATATGACAGAAACTCCTTTTCTCCCTAATTCTGGTTAACACTTTTTTTTTTTTTTTTTTTTTTTTTTTTTTTTTTTTTTTTTTTTTTTTTTTTTTTTTAACTTATGGGACTCAACTACGGGGTTATCAGTCCCTAAACTTACAAACTACTTATGAACTACTTACGAACTAGGACGGCACAAATATCCATGCCCGAGGGGGGATTCGAACCCCCGACCGTAGTGGCCGTGCTGACCGTGACTGGAGCGCCTCAGTCACCTCGGCCACCGCGGCCGGCGTTTAACACTTCCTCATTAGTTACGTGATCTACCCATATAATCTTCATCATTAGTCCGTAGCACAACATTTCGAAAGTTTCTATCATCTTTTTCTTTGAGCTCCTTTCCGTCCACGTTTCACTTACCCCTACTACCTTCAGAATTTGAAAGAGTATATTCCAATCATCATTGTCAAAAGCTTTTTCCAGATCTACAAATACTAAAAACGTAGGTTTCCTTTTCCATAACCTTAGATTTATTGCCTCGCGTTTCCTATGTTACTCCTAAATCCAAACTGATCTTCCCCAAGGTAGGATTCCACCTGTTTTTCCGTTCGTCTGTAAATAATTCGTGTTAGTACTTTGAAATCGTGCCTTCTTAAACTGATAGTTTAGTAATTTTCATATTAGTCTGCACTTGCTTCCTGCGAAATTGGAATCACTATATTCTCCTTGAAGTCTGAGGGCATTTCCGCTGTCTCATACATCTTGCATACCACATGCAACAATATATTTGGCTCTCCCAACGATAGTAGAAGTTCAGAAGGAACATCGTCTACTCCAGGAACTTTCTTCCTACTCAGATCTTTTAGTGCTCTGGCAATTTCTTCTCGCAGTATAGTTATCTTCTATCTCATCTTCCTATACTTCGTCTTGAATTTCTAGAATACTGCCTTCAATTTTATTTCCTTTGTACAGGCCTTTTATATATTTGTCACACTTTTCAGCTTTCCATTCTTTTGCTTAATACTGGTTTTCCATCTGAGTTCTGCATTTTCATGCCGCTGTTCTTGTCTCCAAATGTCTCTTTTGTTTTCCTGTAGGCGGTATCTATCTTTTTCCTAGTTATACGTTACTCTACGGTCTTGCATTTCTCCTCAAGCCACTCTGTCAGTCTGCCCATCATGTCAACCACATTTTTCAGACGTCTGTATTCCCTTTCGTCTGCTTCACTGCTTCATGTGAAATTTATTACCAACAAATCAAATGTCAACTTTGGGTACTGAAGTTCAAAAAGTTCAAATGTTTGTAGAACTTATGGGACTTAACTACGGGATCATCAGTCCCTAAGCTTACAAACTACTTATGAACTACCTAAGACTAAGGACGGCACAAATATCCATGCCCGAGGGGGGATTCGAATCAAATGTTCAAATGTTTGTTAAGCTTATGGGACTCAACTACGGGGTCATCAGTCCCTAAACTTACAAACTACTTATGAACTACTTACGAACTAGGACGGCACAAATATCCATGCCCGAGGGGGGATTCGAATCCCCGACCGTAGTGGCCGTGCAGACCGTGACTGGAGCGCCTCAGTCTCCTCGGCCACCGCGGCCGGCGGGTGCTGAAGTAGCACAATCATCCCAGGCATCTGAGTCAAAACTGCAAAGTTCCCTTGAAAGTCCGCGATAAACTGCAAGTCTAGATTTGTAAACAAATATTGAGGCACGGCGAAACCCAGTATTAAGATTAGGACTGTAGCAGGGTGGCGTCAAATGGCGGAGGGCATGGAATCATCTACCCACACAACGCCCCGTCCGGATATTTCGCTCATATGACGTCGACCGGCTGGTGCGAACTCCGTGCCAGTCACGGAAGCAAAAGATGATGTTTGGTCGCCTGCGACCACTACGGTGTGTTGAGCCATCCGTGGATGGACTGGTCCGCGGCGCCGCGCCGTCTGGAACCTGCCAGAAACAACCGTGATTCGAAGCTCGATGTAGGGTGTTGTGCCTTGGTTCGAAGGACACCGGATCAGGTACTTGCTGACTGTGTTGCGCAGCTCAGCCCAACTGCGGTTGAAGAGCAACGTCTGCTGGACAGGCACGTACTGGTTTCTGAATTGCAACATGCGTATCTCTCACAGCATCCCAGTTGGCTGGTGCCCTTAAGCACGCTTCATCCGTTCTGAGTTCATGGTTGCCACACCACAATCAGATCAGCCGTGCCCCAGTTGTCTCAATGTAATCTCTCTGGTAAGCCGGCGGCAGCTTGGCACATTGCATGGAGCTGACAGCCTTGCCCTGGTTTCCGGGATTGTTGCGACGTATTGGTCTGGATTCATGGGTTATGACACTGTCAGAGTGTCCACCATTCCGCTCACACTAAGACGGGACTTCCACGTGTCCGACATCGGTAAAAGTACCGGGTGTAGCCACGTGGTCTGAGCCATCATTCTACGAACTGGTCGGCCGCTCCCGCCGGAGGTTCGAATCTTCCTTGAGGCATGGTTTGTGTGTGTGTGTGTGTGTGTGTGTGTGTGTGTGTGTGTGTGTGTGTGTGTGTTATCGTTAGTTTAAGCAGTTTGTAAGTCTAGCGACTGATGATCACGGCGCCGGCCGCGGTGGCCGAGGTGACTGAGGCGCTCCAGTCACGGTCAGCACGGCCACTACGGTCGGGGGTTCGAATCCCCCCTCGGGCATGGATATTTGTGCCGTCCTAGTTCGTAAGTAGTTCATAAGTAGTTTGTAAGTTTAGGGACTGATGACCCCGTAGTTAAGTCCCATAAGCTTAACAAACAGTAACAGTAACAGATGATCACGGCAGTTCGGTCAGATAGGTTTACAAACATCTTAACATTTGATTTTGGTTAAAGTACAAACATATGCACACACTGATCTTCTGTGCTAAATTGAGTGACGCTCGCTAAGACAGCTTTCTGCGAGCACCACAATTTTGCTCTAACCGAATCTTCTAGACTTTTCTTTCGTATTTTGTTTCTACTTTTGATCGTAGCAAATGGAATGAAATAAGTTACATTATAGCTAACAATACATACATTAATTATCTAGCTGGAAATTATTATTTATCGTCTAGCTTATTAAGTACAAATAAATGAATCTAGAGAGAGAGAGAGTGGCGCCCAAGAAGAGGTGATAACAGCCAATCAGAATACGCTTTGTACTTATTGGCGCAATTTCTCACAGAATACCAAGTGTTTGTAAGGCTTATAGGACTTAACTGCGGGGTCATCAGTCCCTAAACTTACAAACTACTTATGAACTAGCTTATACTAAAGACGGCATAAACATCCGTGCCCGAGGGAGGGGGGGGGATTCGGACCCCCGACGGAGAACAGTCTCGTGCATCGTAGCATAGCGCCTCAATGCTCTCGGCCGCTCCGCCGCGGCACAAAGAATGCCAGCCTGTTGTACCATCTGTTATGTTTGTTACCCATCCCAGCTCTTACATCACCTTCCTGTTGCACTATAGAAATCTATGTTGAAATCTCAACTATATAATGGCTAAAAGATGGTAATACCACAAGGTACAATTACCTTCTAAACGAATGACGCTGAACTCATCAGAATTGCCACAGAATTACGGAAGATAATGCTATTTTAATTGATAACTATTTCCTGAAAAATATAGAACATGATTCTCTCGTGGTGCAGTGGTTTATTTTCGGGTAGATTCGTCGAAAGTCCACAATATTTCGACACATAACCGTTCCGCCATCATCAGGTGATGTTGACGACTCTGCAAAAGGATGGTGGTGTTTATATCTCCTGGTCCAGTGTTCGGACCCCGGAGGCTCCGCCGACGCGCTCGATGGTGAGGGTAGGCGCAGCTAAGGACGAGTGGCTTTAGCCTGGAAGTAATGCAGCTTACATTCGGCATTCGGCTCCGTTCGGAAGAAATTGGAAATCGGCCACGTGACATCCCTCGCCCAAGGAACTCTCGGGCTGGCATACGCCATGTTGCTCTCTTATTATAACTCATGTGTTGTCATTTCAAAGCAATGGCACTTTAAAGAATTAACAAAAACACGTCGTTCTCAGTACGATAAACTATAATCTAAAGTGTAAAAATGTCATTTTAGTAGTTAACAGCTGCCATCAATGGTATAAGAATTACAAAATGGGTAGTTAGCTATTCGTTGAAGCGTAATGAGCGGCGCATCAATGGTAATACACTAGGACTACAGTTCGAAACCCGCTACATCCAATATTTCGGGCACTCTTATTAATTAAGTAGAAGTATCTTCTGAAATAGTTACAGTCATGCATGTGTAAGATCGCTCCCTCTAAAGTGTACGTTCCTTGGTGAAACGAAAGGGAAGTGTACATAATGCAACGAATTACCTTCCAAGCAAATTACCTTCCAAGCAGTTATTCACCATTTATGGAATATGATGAAAGTCATTAATTACAATCAATGCGTCTACTAAAATGTTTGTCTTTGGCATGGTTGCTATGGACGCTTTTAACGAAGATTGTGTTACCTTATCTGTAGTTCATATGTGATTTTTTTTCATGATAACTTGTTCTGCGCTGTTTGAAACCGTGAATACGTTTTCTTTTACAGCTAAAATAATAAACTGAATAAGTGTGGTAATACTGAATTCCACAGAAACCTAGGACTTAATCTATAGACAAATTTACTACTATTACTGACGTCATTAGCAACAGTCATTATAACTGTATTTCTCAAGTTTATGTACATTTGATAAAGAAGTCTAAGTTTGCAATTCGTTAGTATGTACTTCATGGCATGTTCACAAAATGGAACCAATGAACCTTTCAAAGAAAGCGCTGTTACCTTTGAACAACTCGGAATAGTGCAGAACATAGTTGTATTCGATTAACAAGAACGTGTGAAAACACTGAAGGCGGCAAGAAGATGAAAAAAGCATGGAAATGGGTTTAGAACTACCGACCATGTGCATCACAATATACGGCGCTCCCTACTATCCTATGGCGAACAGTTTGATATACATTCTCTAAACCTCATACCATTGATGGCAGTTGTAAACTTCAAAAATGGCCTTTTTAAACACTAGATTATAATTTATCGTACTAAGTACGGCGAGTTTTTGTTAATTCTTCAGTGCGCAGTTGCTTTGAAATGACAACGCGTGAGTTGTAATAAGAAAATCATCAAATACAGAGAGAAAGATACCGTATGTCACAGAGCTTTGGGCGCTGGATGTCATGTGACCGATTTCTACCGCACGACTGAGTGCCAAATGTAGACTACGATACTTCCAGGCTACAGTCATTCGACAGCTGAGGTGGTTAAGGCAGACCGTCGATCCCGTCGCATGTCCCGTCCTGGAGCTTAGTATTTACCCCCCCCCCCCCCCCCAAGCCTTGCTTAGTTGGTAACCAGTGTCCCTTTTTATAAGATTCTGTGAGGATTTCAATGGATTCAGTCGCAAAATTTATTAGTGGCGCCCAGGGCATTCGTTTGCTGGTAATCTTACCGTGAACGGCGAAAGCAGCGTACGACGTTGCGATTCTTTATGACCCCGTCTCAGGTTCTATTCATCACAGAGATCATGAGTAAAGTGTTTTGTACAGCTCTTTGCCTGATGTCAAATATTGACCTTCATGTGACGAATAAACGTTTGAGAACGTTCGTTTGCAGTGCAGCTTTCATGAAAGTGAAATGTGGGCGGATGGAAAAATGGAATCGAACCGTTTGAGATGTTGAAAATCTCGTGGGTTGATAAGATAACGAACCGGCGGGAAAGGAACTGATGGAAAACACTGACAATAAGAAAGGACAGGATGCTAGATAGTAAGGTTTGGTGCAAGTGCCAGTCTCAGATGAAGAGGTTGGCAAAACCACTCACGAATGATGACTGTTGGATTCACTTTGTAATTTATCTAAGTTCACTAGACGGGCCTTTTTGCTAAGCGAGAACCCCTTTCGTTTGGAGGCATGAGGAATAGCATTTCATTACCTGTTTTTAAGTGTTAGTTTCTGTAATACTGTGTTAATATTCCTGCGATTTTATTATGCTACTAATTTATCATTGTCTATGAATGTGGTAATATGAACGGTTTCTCCGTGACGCCACTGGCCCTGTGAGAATGTGTACTTTCTTTATTCTGTATGTGTATGTACGAGCATCTTCTAGCATGGGAGTCTGAGTGTATGTATGAGAATTTTCGTCGACGGCTGCTGGCTGCACGCTACTAGTGTTTCTCTGGCTTCGTGTCGATAGGTAGTCATTACCAACCTCTGCTTTTGATGCTACCACCGTTTGGTTACAAGTTGGGTTCGCAATGCCAGGTAGCAGGCCTCGGCAGGACGTGCGAGTCTAGCCTCTCCCCACCACCTCAGTTTGCTTTCTGGGTTTCTACCGATTTCCGGTGGTGGCGTGGACTCGCTGGCCCACTACCCACTCTGTGGCTGCGATTCGACCTGGTAAGATGTTCTGATTTTCTTTCCTCTCTTGAGATGGTAGCGATTCTGTGTCTGATGTTCAAGTTAGACTTAAGAACTAAGGTTCACTTATCGGAATACGTTTCTCCGATCATGTATTGAAGTGTATTCAATTTCATTTCGGTGATTTTGCATAGATAAACGCGGTGAATATGTAACTAATTCGGTTTGATAATGGCTGGAAATTGGTAATCTTTGTGAGACTAGCTGGTGGTGTACGAACTCCGTTTAATTTCTTTCTAACTTTGTGGGATGCGACTACTGTGCGAGAATATTTTTATTCTGTGTAGTGCATGTGAAATATTCTTTTCCATTTTCTCCTTCTGCGAGTGATATGTACTCCATGTGGTGTGTTCTTAGAATAAAGCCGTAAGCTATTCCTGTGCCTGTTTCTAGGTCCTTCAGGCAAGAAATCATGTATGTATCTTTCTGATTTCCCTCATTACATCGCGATCTCCTCTCCGTATATTTTAAATTGCTGTTTCGTTTCCAACTTGTACTTTGCATTCAGACTCCATCAGTAAATTCTCTTCTAGTCTTGTACTACCCCTTTATTAGCTTGCTTATGAAATACTGCATATATATATAGGGGCTGCATGCCGTATTTCTTTACTCCGACTTACAATTTATTCAATTTTTCTGATTTTTTTAAGATTGGACTTCGTCCATCCGTGTAAACACTTCCAGTTGCGTCTGGCTGTATTGCTTTAGCTTCCTTATGATATCCTAGGCATTTTAAGGGTTTCATGCCGTAGCTATTTTTCTTTATTTTTCGGAAATTGAATTTTCGTATTTTTACTGGTTTTCGGAACCACGTGGCTCCGAACTCCGACTTCAAGGGTTTATAGCTAGTCACTTGAGTTCTCGCCACTGCTCACATACCAGTGCGTTACTATTGTGTATTCTTGCTTCGTAATCTATGATTCCGTGGATTTTTGTTGAAATGAATACGACCTTTAAGCACATCGCCTTCAGAATATGTAATGTAGTAAACACGTGCCGTGTGTCTCAGAAAGTCTGCATGCTCACGGTTTGATTTAAATGGAAATTAATCTAGCTATTATCGCGTGCCATCTCAAGTAAAGAAAGACAGACCAGAGCCACCTACGGTTTAATTTCCTTGTGTTGTTTGGTACATACTGGTTCGCTGAATTTCGCCTACGATTGCGGCGCCTGCTTCTGCTTCGTATCAGCACGCTGATTTGGGTGAGTTTCGCTTTGCTTCGCTCGTGTGAGTAGCTGAATGCTTGTTGATTGTAAATCCCTCCTCCGACAATGTTCAGTTCAGATTACTTTAAGTTAATTTTTCAATGGGATGCATTTTTTATTGTTTAACAAAATTGATTCCCCCATTTGCTGATGTTTGAAGTAGATAAATAATTTATTGTCAGTGAAATTTTATTCTACTTATGAATATTAGTTAATAACTACCCTCCCTTTTATTTAATGTTGTTTTTCACCAGTGCTGAGAACAAATTCAGATGCAAATTATTTTACCATAAATGTTCTTTTAGCCACCTTCATGAAATGGTTTAGTTCGCGGTGGCTTGTACAATGATTGTGTGTAATTCTCATTATCTACGACTTGTGTCGGTCACCATCTCTATGTCTTTCTGTTGCTAAAGTAAATTTTGAGTCAGTTCTAAATTTTCGGGCCGGAGAACAAGATTCCGTTGTAGGAAGTAGTTCGTAGTTTACGCGAATCCTTTAACTGGTTTTTACGGCCAGAATTATTTGTTTAAAGTAAGCTTTTACCTGGCTCCGTTGAGCTAGAATTAATTTTACAAATAACGGTGGTCTTTCAATTTCAGAAATAATATCAATGTTTTAACAACACTTATTAATTTATTTATGCCTTACGCGTTTCAACTGTTGCCAAAGTTTGTTAAGAAATTACTCCCCATTTAAAACACCCTGTTACTGACACATATCGTTGCATATATAACTGATCTTTAAAAATCATATCCCTCAAAGGTAAGTGCTTTGTGAAATATCCAAGACGTGTTTCCAATGTAATATATGTGTCAATAGCACGAAGTGTTTTAAATGAGTTAAAGGTTTAGCTTTAAAAATGACGACAGTGGAAACGTGGAAGTAATAAATAAATTACTAAGTATGGTAAACAGATTTATATTAATTTTCAAGTGCATCCTAATGACTAGTATGCCTCACCGAAGTCTCATGCAAACACCAATGAACTTTTGGATTGTTCACAGTTGCGGGCCTCCCAGTGTGTGATTTCTCTTCGAAGTTCGTTTCTCTTTCTTTAAATTTCTTTATCCATCTCTGCACATCGCTACTCTCTTTCGTGCTGTCTCTGTAGATTTTTTTCAGCCTCCTGTGGATGTTAGCAAGGCCACACTCTTCCTTGGCAAAAATTCAATGACTGTACGCTGTTTCAGCTTCGGATATAACGCATTTTCTACGAAAAAGGAAATTACGGGTACATCAGTACGCTAGAATTATATTTTCACTCAGCAACGGAATATGCGCTGATATGAAGCTTCCTGGCTGATTAAAATTGTATGTCTGACCGTATTCGAATCCGGGACCCTTGTCTATCACGGGTGAGCGCTCTAATGACAATTTTTTTCTTTTATTTCTTGTTTTCATATTTTGGGGTGCTTTTCCTACCCTTCAACCTATCATTGCATTCTCCCAATTATGCCTTCTCTATCCAGCTTCTTCGCCTTCAAATAAAACAATTAATTTCCTCAAGATAAAATAAAACGAGAAACTATATAATTGGTTTTCGTTTGCGTAGCCACTGCTTCCAAAATGACATTATCAGAAAGAATATGAAAAGTTCTTCGGCAAGGCACCTTGGTAAAGGTTTTCTTCAATACCTTGTTTTTAGTTAGTACTAATATTTTTGTTGATTTCCTGTATATTTTTATAGATTGTTTTGTATTCTAGAGATTTATCTGTAGTATCGTTATTCTATAATATCATGCGAGAATCTTAGCATACGGACAGTACTCAAAGTTCTTCTTGTCGATATTTGCTTTAATATATTACCCCAAAAATAAAGGAATCCTTCTCTGTCGAGTTGGGGTAATTTAGAAGAAAACTTCTTGCTAAGTAACTGAAGAAGTGGGATCTAAGTAAAACAGTAATAGATAAATGAAATGTGGTAAACCTATAACATTGTTTGCCGCACGCGGCTCTACCAACTGAGCTCTCTTGACAGGATTCACGGTTCCTTCAAAACCGTTACGATGGCGGTTTGATAAGTGTGGTAAAATCGAATAAAATTGTTTTAAAGGCGATAACTCACTTTATTTCTGGGCACAGTCTCCTTGCAAGGCTATAAACTTGGTCCAGCGATTTTCCAATTTTTTCAACCCATCGGCAAAGTAGGCTTTGTCGAACTCTGTAAAATAGCCAGTCACAGCGGCGGACACTTCCTCATTCGTTGAGAATTTCTTCCGAAACCAAATTTTCAAGTTTGGAATTAAGAAGTAGTCACTCGGAGCCATGTCTAGTAAATAGGGTGGGTGATAAACCAATTCGAATCCCAAGTCGTGCACTTTTGCCATGCGATAGCTGCTGTGGGTGCTTGAGCATTGTCCTGATGAAACAGCACTTCCTTCCGTGCCAATCTTGGACGTTTTTCATTTCGTTCCTGTTTCAAACGATCCATCAAAGCAGCATAATAGCTCCCAATTACGGGTCTGATTTTTTACAAATAATCTATCAGAATTATACGCGGGGAATCCTAAAAGACAGTGGCCATCACCTTTCCAGCTGATCAGTCAGTCTTCGTCTTCATTGGTCCAGTCTCCCCACTCTTCGTCCATTGTTTGGTCTGTTGTTTGGTCTCTGGAGTGTAATGGTGGATCCAAGTTTCATCCACAGTTATGAATCTGCTCAAAATGTCCTGTGGTTTGCGCCTGGAGTGAGTTCTGAGCAGAAATGTTTTTTCTTTTTCGATTTTGGTACAAAGTGAGCAGGAGCAGCACGCTTAGCACACAAAAAAATGTTCAAATGTTTGTTAAGATTAAGGGAGAAGAGATGAAAAGGCTTGCTCAGGATAGAGTAGGGTGGAGAGCTGCATCAAACCAGTCTCCGGACTGAAGACCATAACAACACAACAACTGCGGGGTCATCAGTTCCTAAACTTACAAACTACTTATGAACTATCTTATACTAAAGACGACACAAACATCCATGCCAGAGGGGGAATTCGAACCCCCGACCGTAGCGGCCGTGCAGACTCTGACTGGCGCGCCGCAGACCGCTCGGCCACTGTGGCCGGCCATAGCACAAAGAGCCCATAGCACACAGAGCTTCGTCATGGCCAGATTTCGTGAAGGATGTAATGCACTCGTACAGTTGAGGTGCTTCAATGTTAGCTACCCCTCGAAATGCACCTTATCGATGGCTTCCTGTGTGGTGAGTTCAACGGGCCGATTGGAGCGTGCTCCATCTCCCGCGCTTCTCCGACCACGTTTAAACTCATTGATCCAAAAGTAAATGGTCTTCAGTGTTGGTGCAGAACCCACATGGACCTCATACAACTCGGATTTGATCTGTGTAACTGTCCAACCCTTCAAATGAAAATGTTTAATGACCGCACTAAATTCGTTTTTCTCCATCCTAAGGCACTAACTACATTACGTATACTTCAGCTGGTAGCCAACAACCATCTAATAACAGCTGCCGTTCAAAACTTGCTGTAATATCCGTGAAAACATCAGGCCGCGGCGGATTAGCCGCGCATTCTGGAGCGCCGTGTTGCGGTGCGCGCGGCTGTCCGTCGTCAGGGGCTCGAATCCCCCCTCGGGCATGGATGTTTGTCTTTATATAAGGTAGTTCATAAGTAGTTTGTAAGTTTAGGGACTGATGACCCCGCAGTCAACTTCCTTAAGCTATACAAACATTTGAAACATTTGAAATATCAGGCTTACGAACAACAGTGCAAGATCCGAAAATTTCCCGCTCTTTCACAACTTTACCAGATTTACCAAACCACCCTCGTACAAACACTTAAACTAACTTATGCCAAGGACAGTACCTCATACACATGTTCGAGGGAGGACTGGAACAACAGTGCAAGATCCGAAAATTTCCCGCTCTTTCACAACTTTACCAGATTTACCAAACCACCCTCGTACAAACACTTAAACTAACTTATGCCAAGGACAGTACCTCATACACATGTTCGAGGGAGGACTGGAACCTCCAGAAAGGAGCAGCCGCGCACTCCCCAGCAAGGCGCCTTAGAGCACTCTGCCATTCCCGTGCGGCTCCGGCTCCTTTTTCACAGTTTTCGATCCGCTAGTACCTCGCTTCCTACCCGACAAACTTCGCAGAAGTTCACCTGCGAATCTTGCAGCACTTGCCCGCCAAAGGAAAGGTCTCAGGTTCGAATTCCGGTCCGGCACCCACTTTTAATCTGTCATCAAGCTTCAAAAGCTCCTTTCTAATATGTGTAATTTGAGCTTCATACCGAGCGAGGTGGCGCAGTGGTACACTGGACTCGCATTCGGGAGGACGGTAGTTCAAATTCACCTCCTGCCATCCAGATTTAGGTTTTCCGTGATTTTCCTAAATCACTCCAGGCAATTTCTGGGATGGTTCCTTTCAAAGGGCACGGCCGCTTTCCTTCCCCATCCCTACCTAAAACTCCGAGCGTAAGGTCCGTTTCTCATGACCAAGCTGTCGACGGGACGTTAAATCCTAAGCTTCCTTTCTTCCTTGATCTTCATATCAGTATATAAACAAGTTGCGCCCACTTTTGCATTGCTTTCCGAACAGCTCACGTACAAGGTGAGAGTGCGGAACAGTGAACCGTGAGGAACAGTTAACCAAAGGCAATACTTAAATCAATATTCAAGGTAATTCAGTGTTTGTAGATGTGGAAGGTTGGGAATATGAGTTTTATCATTCATCTATGGTTGTCTGAATCTGACAGCAGTTGTTTAGGTTCTAGATTCTTTTTTATTATTTCTCTGTAAGAGACATATATTTTCTTCATTGCGTTTTTCATTTATATTTTTACTCTCTTCAAAATCATATCTTTAAGAACACTTGCGTTGTTAATATATGGAGTTTCACTATTTATGGCCACCATATTAAATACAAAGGCTCATTGCATAACCTTGAAGCAAAACTTTTCTTCTGACTAGAGTATTGGGGAACAGTACACCAAGCAAAATGGGGAAATATGAACCACTGGTTCACTATTACTCCATAAGATGTTTCAGCATAATATCTATGGGAATAATTTTATAAATTACTTTTTTAGTTAATAAAAATATATAATACAAGAGAATCAGCATTAGCAGTGAGGTTGTAATCAGCCCTCAAAAAGATGAACCACAAAATGATTCTAGTACAAAGTCTGCTGAGGAGGCAGTAAACAAACACAAAGATAGCCCTACAATAGAATTTCTTAAATGCTCTCCGGCTGATTTAAGGCCGTATCTCTAAGCAGGAAAAAGTAATAAAGGAGGATGCAGACAGTGAAGAAGAATAATAGCAACTGACACACCAGTGAAACGCCAACTTCAAGAAAGAAAGAAATTTGCCCTTCAGAAGAAACAGAAGAGTTGCAGTACAAGCTAAGAAGAAGATGATGAAGTTTGGTTCAGATACAGACTCAGCAGATACCAGCTTGGAAGAATTTGATGAAGGTATGACATCAGCTGATGGCATCTATTTATTGGATGATGAAGACGCCTTTGGTGAAATTCCTGATTTGGACTTCACCGGTATAAGGAAGGAGGATTATGTGCTTGCCGTCTGGAAGATGAAAAACCACCCAAATAAAGAAGTGTAGAGCCTACATAGCTCATAGTGAAAGGAACGGAAGTGGCTGGTGATTTCGAAATAAGATATTTGAAAAAAAGTGGTAAAGTGTATGCACAATTTCATGTTCCTGATGGAGAAAACAGTGCCATATAATCCTTACCAAGTGATTGCATTAAGATGTATTTGCAAAATCCTATGCAGTATGCTGTAATAAAATGGCAGAACTCTTACATGAGATTTGGATTAAAATTTAAAGATATTGATATCAATTGAATTGCTGTATCTTTATTAATAAAAATGAATTGCCACATGTATGAAAGCGCATCACTTAAGAATGGCTTCACCCATTTGGCTCATCTTTTCTTTTTTATGTTCGTAATTCTCAGGACAAGTTTTGTATGAAAGAAAATTTTTCGAAAATCTATCGGAAAATATCAGAATTTGAGAAAAATTGAAAATACGCTTCCAGCTTGGATCATTCTCTAGATTCTCCAACAATCAGCTTATTCATTCACTACTCGCCTATCGACCAAAGACGCTGTAACGCAGCGATCAAATGCGCCAAGGTAGATGGCGTTATCTGTGCTGATAACAAGTATTGCTTGAAGCCAGGGGGCAATTGGAAAATCTTCCGGAAAATATCAGAATTTGAGATAAACTAAAAGTACGTTTCCAGACGAGTGGAATCCCTTCGTAAAAATGACCCTTTACCATTAACTGTAGATGAAAAGTTGTTTCTTTAGAAGACCCTTCGCATTATTCTTACCTGCATGGTGTTATCGGTGGTGATCATATTCTTGGAGCGTTGCAAAGATATAATTGTTGTTTTTGAGTTTGAGTTTTGCAAACAAATTAAGTACATATCACTGTTTATTTTTTTAATGCCTCCATTCCGGCATCGTAATATCGGTCGGCGTACGCGCAACGCAATCCTACTACGTGATCGTTGAGTCAATTAGACTGACGTAGATCGTACACAGCACTCGGAGGTAAATCGAGGAAGAAATTCTCCGTTATGACTCTGGAAGAACGGGTACAGTCCAGTTCGACTCGCTTAGTTGCAGCTTACGCACCAAATAATTTGGATCGACGACAAAACAGACGGCCACGTGTGACGATTAGAACTGAACGTTTGGCGTTCATATATGATCCCGCAGTCGATTACGCAACGGTTGCATCAGTGTGTTGTTTGTCAATATTGCGGGTGGAAAGTCAAATAACCAGAACTGACACCGCCACCAGAGCCACTGGCATCATAGGTTTCTGGCCAAGATCCTCGGTCGAGGCATTTCTTACATAATACACAGAAGTACAACAGTTCCTTACAGATGACATCATTTGGGGCGAATATTATCGTAACCTGTTTCCAAGTGATTTAGCAATCCATTTTGTCTTCTATTCCCAATCAGGGGGCCGATTGTAATAACAAGAAATAAGATCAGAAATAGGGGGGAGGAGGAGGAAATAGAGAATGGGGTAAAAAATTGATTTAAAAAGCAGGGATGATATAGACGTAGAGGAGCGGGAGGAGACGGATATAGTGTGCGATAAGAGGGAGTGGCGAAAAGATAGGGAAAGGAGGAGATGGACAAAGGAAGGGGGGCGAAATAGAGGAGGCAGGAAAGGATATACATAGGGAGAAAACGAAAAGACGTTAGGGTATATATATATATATATATATATATATATATTACATCATCTTATGTTCTGCATGTAATTAACAAGAGCAATGAGTCTTAGTTCTACTTGAAAGTATAGCATGATGTAAAATAGAAATTAAAAAAAAAATTGCTTTGGTTCACAGTTCACCAATTTTGGTTCATTCTACTCCATACATGGCGAACAGTGAACCAGAATGCATTATCTTAGAAAAATGCATTTTCTTAAAATACTGAAAGGCATTTGACGCTATCTGCAAATGATTACAAAAACTTATTATATTTTCTAGCTGATAAAACTTTTCAAAGTTATTTGCAGGTAATAAGCATAAGACTGAAGTTTGCGAAAAGTGGTTCACCATTCTCCAACCTCCCCTATCAATCGTTCGTCATGAATATTAGTTGGAGCCGCAGCGGACTGGCCAAGCGCGTTGAGGCGCTATGCTCCGATACGCGAGGTCTTTCCCCATCGGGGGTTCGAATCCTCTTTAGTATAAGCTAGTTTATAAGTAACTAGCTGAAAACCCGGCTTTGCCCGGGTATTTATTTATTCCTGCTTTGAGTTAGTACTTCTATCCTTTCTCTCTCTCTCTCTCTCTCTCTCTCTCTCTCTCTCTCTCTCTCTCTGTCCATCTCCTTTTTTCTAAAATAAAAAGAACAATAAGAATAAATAAGAAATAAGATTGTCTCGCATAATGTACAAAGTTATAATTATCCAAACAAAGAAAGATAGTAATCAAAACACAAATGAGATACAACATGCGTACGATCTCATATTTATTGAGTTATATGTTGTACAATTGTATAATTTTGCAGGTATGCATTCATTTGTAAAAGTGCTGTATGTCTGTATTAAAAGAAATTCCATTTTTACCGCTTTATTTATTTATTCTTATATTTCATTATTCGTATGCTTATCCTTACAGAGAAAGAGCTGAAGACATTGTAACACGCATAGACCAAAGATATGGTCTGTGGCATCACGTTTCGCTGTATGTAACCTCCTTGCTATAGACTCGCAAATGTCATCCCTGGCTTTCAGTCCGAATTTTTTAAATAATTTGACGACTTTCAACCACGATAATTTCCACCCCTTTACTGCTATGGTGTACAACGAGAGACTTCGGACAACAATTACACACAGACCATTCGTTTGCGTTCTGTAGTTTTCGCTGCAGAACGAAATATTAACACACACACACACACACACACACACACAAACACACAAACACGCGCGCGTAGAATTTTATACACACCGATAACTTTCCATCCCAATATACTCCACCTTTTATCAACTCTCAAGCAACAATGCAACCAATAAAACCATTTTCAAAGAGTAAATATAATTTTCAAAGAGTAATTATTGTTCTTCATTTCGAGTTATATTCTTCAAATTACTAAATACCTATCAGATCGTTATAAACCCGTGTCTAAAACCTTCCTCAGGTAAAAATTAGTAACTGTACAAATGTATAAATCTTTGCGTTTTGTCGTTCGGACGTGATAAGCGTACACCGTACGTAAATTCACATTAAAATGTATAGATAAATAGCTATCCGATCGCCATAAAACCGTGCCTAAAGCCTTCCCCGGGTAGACATTAGTAACTGTACAAATTTTTAGTTCTTTATGTCATGTGGTTCAGACGTGATAAACGTACACCGAACAGACATTCACATTTATAGATATAGATTTGTAAGTTTAGGAACTGATGACCCCGCAGTTCAGTGCCATAAGCTTAACAAACGTTTGAACATTATTAGTTGGTGTGTAATACCTAGGAGAAGCGGTGTGTCTGAGGCTGAGAAAGCTGCGCTCCGCGGCTTGCGGCGCAGTAACGAAGCCGCCGCAAAGAACACGGAAGCGGCCTTTAGAGACAGTGTGGGTGGATGTGGGGGAGGGGTGGTCGGCGGCCGCCCTCGGCTTACCCCCACTCCCCCACACAGCGGCGGCATTCATTTCGCGTAACGAACCGCGCAGCCTGGAGCGTCGGGGGCGGGATGTCTCCGCCGGCTGCGACGTGACGTCACATTTAGCGCTCCGCTGGAGCCGAGCGGCGGAAAAGCGGCGCCGTTTGCGTCTCCATGGCAACCGCGCCGCGGCCGCTTTATGGGGCCGCTTTTACTGCCCCCCAGGCAGGTGCCGGCTGTCACATCGACTCCTTGCCCTTCTCATTCCCACTATCTCTCCGACGCAGTGAGGAGGGCGTGGCGTTAAGTGCTCCATTACACTGGATGGAATCGACTGTATAGATTCGAGGGGACGTGACGGCTCAGGTTTCCATTTCGGATACTGCTGGGATACAGCTGCGGCAACTTCTGTATCTACGAAGGATGTTGGAAAGGTATGAAACGTCTTAGCAACCGAGCCGGTTGAAGTCTGAGTGTGCCGCTTTGGGATAATGTAGTGCGACATCTAGGGACGCAAATATAGTGTCCGGCCTTGTTATAAATAATTCAAGTCTGTGCTCACCGTCTTTTTCGACGTCCGAGGTCCGATATTCATCGAATTCTTCGAGCACGGAAAAACCATTAACAGTAACGTGTACTGTGAGACATTACCGTCGGTTTGCAGCAGGATTTTAGAACATGTGCTGCAGCCGAATGATGAAAATTAGATGGGTAAGATCATGTAACTAATGAGGAGGTGTTTAACCAGATCGGGGAGAAAAGGAGTTTCTGGCATATCCTGATTAAGAGAAGGGATAGATTGGTTGGACACATTCTGAGACATCAAGGAATTGTCAACTTAGCATTAGAAGGCAGCGTGTGGGGTAAAAATCGTAGAGGGAGTCCGAGGGACGAATATAGTAAGCATATTCAAAAGGATGTAGGTTGCCGAACGTATTCTCAACTGAAGAGACTTGCACAGTACAGGGTAGCGTGGTGAGCTGCATCAAACCAGTCTGCGGACTGAAGACCACAACAACATACTTTCCTAAAACATTATGAACTACTTCGAAGAGAACGACCTGTTGACCCATAGTCAACACGGATTCAGAAAGTATTGTTCTTGAGAAACATAGCTAGCTCTTTACTTACATGTGATTAGTGCTATCGACAAGGGATGTCAAATAGATTCCGTATTACTATATTTCCGGAAGGCTTTTGACACTGCACCTCACAAGCGTCTTCTAAGAAAATCGCTTGCTTAGATGATATCGCCACAGTTGTGCGATTGGATTCGTTATTTCCTGTCAGAAAGGACACAGTACGTTGTAATTAACACAAAGTAATAGAGTAGAACAGAAGTATTATTTGGCGTTCTACCGGCAAGTGGCACAGTGTTCATTATTTTTATAAAAGATTTAAGAGGCAATCTGAGTTGCTCTCTTAGACTGTTCGCGGACGATGCTGTCATTTATCAGTTAGTAAAGTCACTAGAAGATCAAAAGCAACTGCAAAATGATTTAGATAAGATATGTGCATGGTGCAAAAATTGGCAGTTGACCCATAATGGTGATAAGAGTAAGGTCATCCATATGACCATTAAGGAAATCCGTAAAATTTCAGTTATACTATAAATCAGTCAAACCTTCATGCCGTCAGTTCTACACAATACCTAGGAGTAACAACTACGAACAACTTAAATTGGAAAGAACACATTGAAAATATTGTAGGTAAGGGGAATCACTGACCACGTTTCATTGGCAGAAAACGTAGAAGATGCAACAGTTCTACTAAAGAAACTGCCTACACTACGCTTGTGCGTCCAATTTTGGAATATAGCTGCATCCACACCAGGTGGGACTGCCAGATGATTTAGAAAAAATTCACAGAAGGGCAGCTCTTTTTGTACTGTCGCGAAATAGGAGAGAGAGTGTCACGGAACTGATGCACGAATTGGGGTGGAAATCATTAAAAGAAAGGCGTTAGTTTTTGCGGCGAGATCTATTTGCGAAATTTCTTTCATCAACTTTTTCTTCAGAATGCGAACATATATTGTTAGCACCCACCTTCAGAGGGAAACATGACTATCATAATGAAATAAGAGAAATCAGATCGAAAACAGAAAGATTTAGGTGTTCCTTTTTTCCCACGAGATATTAGAGACTGTAAATACAGATAAATATCATGAAAGTAGTTCGATGAACCCTCTGCCATGTACTTCAATGTGACTTGCAGAGTATCCAAGTAGATGTAGATCCGTAGCCTACGCAAGTCCATCAGGAGCAAACGTCCTGGCCTGCTCAAGGAAGGAGTGATTCTGCTCCATGATCCCGCGCGTCCACGCGTCTCCAGGGCCACACAAAGTGACTGGCCAAGTTCAAGTGGGAGCAGCTTGAGCGTCTGCCCTGCTATCCTTTCCGATGATGTTTCTTTTTATCTGCATTACATCAGATTTGTAGTTCACACATTTGTAGTTGAACAATCAAACCCAACTACAACCCTGCAGACGGTATTGTAAAATCAGAAGTACATAATATGATTCATATTGCTTGTTCAATGTCTAAAAATTTGATAAAGAAACGGTACATTTTGTTATCTAGGTGGACCGTTAATGAAGATAAATATAAAATTAACTTTTATATGTAGAGGCATCTGAAAACTGTTATGTAGTGAACATCAGTACATAATGTTCAGACTCTCCGTGCCCGTGTTTTTGGAAGGCTGGGAAACCATACGAAATACTGCAGGGATAACAAAGAACATCCCTAATCAGCCAGTTAAGCTGTATTCGGAGTAAATGAATTGTTCAAAATGTTCAAATGTTTGTTAAGCTTATGGGACTTAACTACGGGGTCATCAGTCCCTAAACTTACAAACTACTTATGAACTACTTACGAACTAGGACAGCACAAATATCCATGCCCGAGGGGGGATTCGAACCCCCGACCGTCAGTGGCGTAGCTATCAAAGGGCTAGGCGGGGCAGTGCCCCGGGGCCCCCAAGCTCCAGGGGCCCTTCGGCCTACGTGAGCGACGATCGAAAAAAGTTACCGTAGATCCTTGAACACTTTCATGTCGCCCAATTAATTCGGATAATCGAAGTTCTACTGTATATAAAAATTTAATTGCATGAAGGTTTTTCCGACTTTGAACTTTTTGAACCCTGTCCAACAAACCTCAAACGCACGAAGTGAAATCCAAAAATTATTCGCATCCCAGAATATAAACATAACAAAGTCCTTTGCTTGTCCGCTAAGACGTGGACACTGCCATCGTCAGCGTATTGTCGGTTGAAGTCGGCTGAATCTTTGCGAAATAACAGTGAATGATACTGAATTACTAGCGCAGTGTTTGACAGTAGACAGTGTGACCACATTTGAATATGAAGTCTCTACAATGTATTATTATGGTAACTCAGCAGTTTGTGTAGTGAATTCCCCAAGGGTGTGCTCCATAATCATAAATCCCAATGAAGTGCTATAACCAATTGCACTCTGAAATTCGTGCAAGAAGAAGAGAAAATATGGTTACTTTGTCACAATAGTAAATTGTGCATTCAAGACACTACCCTGTACCTCACTGCCACTATAATAAGCGAAGATGTCAACTTAGTTATTTTACTTATTACTTTTTCCTGGCCAGACATTAATATATGCTTCATGATACCTGGTAGGGGCACGGCTCAAACCGAACGAAATTAGGCTGACCGGTACGGAGCAATGACCTAACAGCGAGGAGTTTAGGCAGAGCGAGATGTCGGTACTGACAACAGTAGTCCGCCTGCTGTCACCGCGGACTTGACTGTTCCCGGTTTGCTTCGCAGCAGGGGGTCATGTTTTCATTGTTAAGTAATACTTCTTCATTGTTTATTATTACTAGCTTATGCCTGCGGCTTCATTCACCTAGTACGGAGCAACTTCGGAAACTATCCCAAGAGGTCGTTTATCTTTCGTCCTACCAAGGTCCAAATCTATCCCTCTGCAAAATTTCATTCAAATCAGCCCTGTAACTTTTGCGTGGAAACAAAACAAACAAACATTCACAATTATATTAGAGAGTATGATTAAATATTATCTGCTGTCTGGCACATAATATTTACTTAGTAGTCTTTAGGTTTGCCTTATTATGTGTTGCAGTGGGCGGTAAGGAGCTGATGATGAAGTAGTTTTGCATCTGTACAGTATTAGTGTAAAGAGGGCCCCAATGTCATTTTTGCCCCGGGGCCCTTAGTGTCATAGCTACGCCACTGCCGACCGTAGTGGCCGTGCTGACTGTGACTGAAGCGCCTCAGTCACCTCGGCCACCGCGGCCGGCAATGAATTGTTGGAAGCGAGAAGTCAGAGATTCTTTCGCGTCGTTTAATATGTCAAAAATGCGTCTTTTCACAGTATTGTTTGAAAGAAGCTAAGAAGAAAAATGTTTTACTGCGTTTTCATACAGCATACAGCAAACAATAACGTTAACGCATGGTTTTATGAGTGTGTCTGCAATGGTATGAGATTTGGCTGCTTTCTTCAGTAGATAGCTTACCAACAAGGAAGCTGCTTTCATGCAGTTTTTAGAAGCAGCTAATTCAGTGCCGTTCCTCTAGAAAAAAATCAATGAATTATAATAAGAAAATGTCAAGAACGAAATAATTTGTTTTTATTTTTTACGGAAGACGACTGGTTTCGACACTCACGGATGTGATCTTCTGGTCTCTACTACACTTGGCATTTATCTACTCATTAAAGCGCTCCACAATGCCAAGTGTAGAAGAGACCAGAGAATGACGCCCATGAGTATCGAAACCGGTTGTCGTGCATAAAAAACAAAAACAAAGTACTGCGATCTTGGCATTTTCTCATTATACTACTGTAATAAGAGCGCTCCCTACGATGAGCAATTTAAATGAAAAATCGATGTTTTTAGTCAGGAAGGCCGGATGATTACCTCGCAATACAACTGGAAGCATCAAACTGTTCGGAAGGGCTCGCGCGCAAATTACACACTGAGCCTTGTACTTAGGCTTTTTTGGTATTCTACTTTCCCGGCGTACTGCGACTAACGGAGCACTTTCAGAGTCGTCACGTAATAAATCCGACTGCGGCGCTTCATGTGACTGTTCTTCATTTGGCCTTCTCCCTCCTCATTAAGTTTCTATCGGGACCTTCCTTTGCTGGGAAAGCGACGGAGAAACTGCTCGCTTCTTCAGTGATCCCGGCTTCAGCCATTGATCCGTGTTGGAAGTAATTTACTGGTAAAAAAGCGAATTATGAAAGAGGCAGTGAACTGGAAGTTTAACATTAAATGCTGTCTCGGACCGTATATGTGGCAGCGAGCTGTCTGATTTGGTCGACTGAGCTCCCACCATTTCGGAATATCATGCGCAAAACGTTACTGCGCATTGAGCGTCGTGTGCTGGCGCACACTTGACCACCGGATCGTTGCAGAACAGTGGTGCAGAGGGGCCACATCCAGCGGTACGAAATAAATTACGTAAAAGTCCTCATATGGAAACCTCAATCAGTGCTTCGCAACATGACCTGATGTAAACGTAATTTTTCATATGAAGAAAAAACTGGTGAATTTAATTTTCACATTAATAATTTTGGTGATTATTTTAAAAGTTTTGGTGATCAGTAACCGCGGAGTCCCTTGAAAGACCGTCGGACCCTTAAGATATCTGCGGACCACGCTTTGTGTAGCCCTGGTCTAAGGCAATGAAGCAATGTACTATTCTCTTTCACTTAAAATTTCCGGACTGGTAGGCCGTGGTCGATGGAAAAAACTCTCCCCTAACGTTTGGTCTTCAGCTGCGGAGGATATCTTCGGAGGCTAAGTGGCAACTGCGATGGGGCCTCGAGGGAGCGTCGCATATATAGTTAGTCTAGGGGGCGCCACAGTATATCACGTGACGTCGGCTAAGCAACTATCTCTGGTAATGCCAACCTTATTACTGGAGGAAGATCGATTGTTAACGTACTTGTGCAACGTTGAATTCCAAATCTTGTCTAATTTAACACCTTCCTCCTTTCTATTGAAATTATTACGATGTTTGTAAATTTCAATGGCTTCTCTGTGTGTACGAGCATAATAGTGAGTAGTTTTTGATAAAACACTGGTCTCGTTAAATTTAATTTGATGTTCGCCCCCTTGGTAAACATGCTCCGCTACGGCCGATTTCTGTGTATGTCCCAGGCGGCAGTTTCTCTTGTGTTCACTTAGACGAGTGTTGACACTTCTTTTCGTAGTTCCGATATACACTTGGCCACAGCTGCAAGGAATTTTATACACACCCGGTGTATCCAGAGGGTGTCGTGCACCTTTTACAGATCTTAAATGTTCTTTAATTTTCCTGGTAGGTTTGAAAATAGTTTCAAACCCATGTTTGTCCAGCACTTTTCCAATGCGATCTGTGACATGATTAATCAAGGGAAGGAACACTTTCTCTTTGGATGGTTGAGGTTCCTTATTGTTTTAGTTTTCGTCGTGGGGAATAACCATTCTTCTTAAAGGTCCTTCAAAGATGTTCGACCTCAACTTGTAAGTAAGCCGGTTCACAAATTTTATGCCCCCTGTCGACCAAGGTTTTAATCACTCCTCTTTTTTGCCTAGGATGGTGGTTGGAGTCCTTATGAAGATAACGATCCGTATGCGTAGCCTTCCTGTAAACCTTGTGGACCAACGTGCCGTCTTCTCGTTTCATCACACACAATCTAGAAAATTAAGCTGGCCATTAAGTACTATTCTGCTAATCATTAATGTAACATGTTAATGGGCTTGGAAAGCAGAGAACTGGTATGTGATTCGAAATTAAAATATCAGTCAAGTTGGCAAACGGTTTTTACAGTTTATTTATAACTAACATTGAGACGAATTCGGTCTGATGATGATCTCTGCATAGATCGAAACCAAAATGTTCAAATGTTTGTAAATCTATCGGACTCAACTGCTGGGTTATTATTCCGTAGCTTACAATCTACTTAAACTAAGGTAAACTAACCTAAGGACAACACAAACACCCATGGTAGAGGGGGGCACTCGAACCTCCGACACCAAACAGCAGCGCAATGCAACACGGCGCCCCATGCGCTCGACTGATCCGCCGCAGCAGATCGAAACCGTTCACCATATTATAAATAAATTGTTAAAATTTTTTGTGGACTCGACTGATACTTTCATTTCGAATGTATATGAACGCACGTGCGTTTGTGTATAATAATAAATTCTTGGAGCTCATTGACCTGGTGCAAGTCTTTCAATTGGACGCCACTTATGCGACTTGCGTGTTTCTAGCCTACCCCAGTTAGCCAATCGGTTAAAAGGGGACATACAGTTTAAAGCGGAATCCGAACCACGTGCCGTTTCTGGTGACTCCACACATCTTTGAGAGATGGAGGATGGGTTAAAACGCAGACTAAAAAATCCGAGAGCCGACGGAGTTTCGAACCAATCGAGTTTTCCACCCCAAGATCACCAGGCCTGACCCTCTTTTGTTTGTTTTGTGTGTGTGTGTGTGTGTGTGTGTGTGTGTGTGTGTGTGTGTGTCTGCCCTTTCTTGATCCTGCAGCTATTATAAGTTAACTGGCAAAGGAATTTATAACATTAGTTGCCATTGGACATTAAAATAAATCATTGGGGAAAATGAATGGTGAAAGTTGAAAGTCTGTGTTCATATTTGATTATAACCTGTGTCTCCTGCTTACTAGGCAGTGGCACTGATCACTGCAACACTGAGATATAGCGATCACCACGAACATACGTGATACCAACCATGCCTCCTGTTAGTCACAAAAGCCTCAACTTAATCACACACTACTAAGTAGTGGCCCTGCCCATTATCACTCGATTCCCCGTGTTCAGACTTGGTGAACAAGCACACTGAAGGAAGGATGAATGGCCATGTCTGCTGACTCGAGGAAGCCGCCATCCTGCCGGCAGTCATACTGCTCTCCAAAGATCTTTCGACACAGATGTTCCACACTGTGCCTTGACTCAATGAGATGACTAGAGGTGACTCACAGAGAGCATCCTGAGTTGCCCTGAAGAGCTACAACACCAAGAATCGCTTTTCGTCTTTTAGCAAGATCATGTGAGTTTTTTTCAGGGTCACTCTTCATTTATGATAATACATTGTACAATCTCCATTAAACTTACCATTTGCACAACCACCACAGTGGGCAAAAATTTTTCAACCTTCCCTTGATTTATTTCGATTTCCAGTGGCAGCTAATGTAAATCCCTTTGTGTGTTGACATTTTAAAATGCTATTGTTATCATTATTAATTTCAATGTAATTGTGATACGTTAAAAGTGGGAGTGCCAGCACATTTTAGAGGGTGGGTGGAAGGGAGGACAAGAGAATAAAAGTTTGTCCACCCCTAAAATCTAAACCTGGAATTGCAATGTGAGTGGTCGCTACACCTGTTCACCATTGCACTTCAGGACGGCCATCTCGGTGGAGGAGTGCATCACGCAGGAGCAGATCGTGGAGCGGCTGCGCCTGCACAAGGAGGTGCTGAGCAGCGTCAAGCAGCAGCCGTGGGGCATGCGGCGCAAGCTGCGGCTGGTCAAGCAGGCCAAGGCGTACGTCAAGCAGCACGAGGGCGAGCTGCGCGAGCGCCGCACCACCAGGCACCTGCTCTCCAGGTGCCACCTGCTCGTCACCAAGGTGAGTGCCGGCTGCGGCTGGTCAGTTGGGGCGAGTGCCATATTGCACGTCACCAGTGCTCTAGGTACCATGTGATCATCACCAAGGTGAGTTACACGTGTGTTTGATTAAGCAGGCAATGTGTACATGTCGCCACCTACTACCTGCTCTTCATGAGCCAACTGCTCATCACCACTGTGAGTGCAAGGTATGCCTGGTTAGGCAGGCAATATGTCCGTGAAGCAACACAAAGACTAGCAGTACAAGTGCTCATCACAAAGTGAGTGCAAGCTGTATGTGATTAAACAGGCAAGAAGTACATGTGCCAACTACCTGCTGCCTGCTCTTCATTAGCAAACTGCTCATCACCAAGCTAAGTGCAAGGTATGAGTGATCAGACAAGGCAATGTGTATGTGTTACAGCACGAGGGTTAGCTGTACAAGTACCACACCTCATGTCACAGGTTCTCCTGGTGTTATGTGCTCGTCACCAAGGTGAGTGAAAAGTCTGACTGGTCTAGAAGGGCACTATGTATGTGCAACAGCCCCATGGCTAGCACACAACTACCATACCACATGTCACCAGTACTTCTGGTCTCATGTGCTCATCACGAAGTGAGTGCAAACTGCATCTGCTTAAACAGGCAAGGAATACAAGTCGCCAACCAACTGCCACCTACTCTTCATGAACAACTGCTCATCACCAAGGTGAGTATAAGGTATAACGGGTCAGACAGCATATGTATGTGTTGCAGCATGAGGTTAGCTGTAGGATTAGCGTACCTCATGTCACCAGTTCTCCAGGTGCCATGGGCTCATCACCAAGGTGAGTGCAAGGTATGACTTCTCAGACAGGGCAATATGTATGTGAAACACAACGAGGACTAGCAGTACAACTGCCGTACGACATGTCAGCAGTGCTTGAGGCCTCATGTGCTCATCGCGAAGATGCGTGCAAGGTAATACTGGTCAGACAGGGCAATTTGTATGTGTTGGAGCACGAGGTTTAGCTGTGTCAACATTTCTGCCGATGCAATTTGAAGTACGGCCGCGAGATGGCAGTGTCATACATTCCTTAGCTTCGTGTTGAAAGAGTTTGTTGTTGTTATGGTCTTCAGTCCGGAGACTGGTTTGAAGCAGCTCTCCACCCTACTCTATCCTGAGCAAGCCTTTTCATCTCCTCATAAGAACGACAACCCACATCCACTTGAATCTGCTTACTATACGCGTCTCTTGGTCTTCCTCTGCGATTTTTACCCCACACACTTCCCTCCAATGCTAAATTTACAATTCCTCGATGTCTAAGAATGTGTCCTACCAAGCGATCCCTTCTTTTAGTCAGGGTATGCCAAAAATTCCTTTACTCACCAATTCTGTTCAGTACCTCTTCATTAGTTATGCGATCTACCCACCTAATCTTCAGCATTCTTCTGTAGCACCACATTTCAAAAGCCTCTATCCTCTTCCTGTCCGCACTGCTTATCGTCCATGTTTCACTCCCGTACAAGGCAACACTCCACACAAATGCCTTCAGAAAAGACTTCCTTACACTTAAATTAATATTCGATGTTAGCAAATTTCTCTTTTTCAAAAATGCTTTTCTTCCCATTGCCATTCTGTATTTTATATCCTCTGTACTGCGACCATCGCATGTAATTTTACTACCCAAGTAACAAAACTCATCTACCACCTTCATTGTTTCGTTACCTAATCTAATTCCTTCAGTATCACCTGATTTTATAAGACCGCATTCCATTATTTTTGTTTTGCTTTTGTTAATGTTCATTTTATTCGCTCTCTTAAACACACTATCCATTCCGTTCAACTGCTCTTCCAAGTCCTTTGCTGTCTCTGACAGAATTACAATGTCATCAGCAAAACGCAATGTTTTTATTTCTTCCACCTGAACTTTAATCCATATTCCAAATTTTTCCTTGCTTTCCTTCACCGCCTGCTCGATGTACAAATTGAATAGCATCGGAGAAAGGCTACAACCCTGTCTTACTCCCTTCCCAACTGATGCTTCCCTTTCATGCCCTTCGAGTCTAATAACTGCGGTCTGGCTTTTGTACAAGTTGTAAGTAACTCTCCTTTCCCTGTATTTTACCCCTAGTGACTTCAGAATTTGAAAGAGTGTATTCCAGTCAACATTGTCAAACGCTTTCTCCAAATCTACAAAAGCTAAAAATGTAGGTTTGCCTTTCCTTAATCTATCTTCTAAGATAAGCCGTAAAGTGAGTATTGCCTCCCAGGTTCCTACGTTCCTCCTGAATCCAAACTGATCTTCCCTGAGGTCAGCTTCTACCAGCTTTTCCATTCTCCTGTAGATAATTCGTGTTAAAATTTTGAAACCATGACTTATCAAATTGATGGTTCTGTAATTTTCACACCTGTCTGCGCCTGATTTCTTTGGAATGGGGATTATTACATTTTTCTTAAAGTCTGAGGGTACTTCGCCTGTCTCATACATCCTACACACCAAATAGTTTTGTCACGGCTGGCTCTCCCAGAAACTTTAGTAGCTCTGAGAGTTTACATTAAATTATTTGCATGGACTACAATTATCCGAACGTTTTTGTCTTTGTATACATGCCAATAAGTACAACACTTCTTCTCAACTACGAGGGTTGGAACATAAATAGTGGCAACACTGCTGTAGAGACACCATACAGTGGAATCTACTATTGTCGCTCATGCACACGATGTTCATATATCTACCTTACTTCCGAGCAAATGGATTCGGCTGTCCTACGTCACCGGCGTGCTCACAATCGAGGGAAACACAGTCACTTGTAAGTGAGCGGTCTAACGTAACGCTGTCACTATGTTTTAGAAACGGGAACAACGGAGTTGGATCAAGATTGAATGTGCCAGATGTCGTACAGCTCGATATTGTCATCAAGATCTGCAAGAGGCGTGTGGGTAATCGGCATTGATTTCTTACGCCGTATCGTAACACTGGATGAGACATGGGCCACATCGTACAATCCATCGAACGGCGTCATTATGGTGAAATTTATGGTGATTCTCGGGTGCGACTGTGATTTGAGTGTGATGGTGTTATCCTAACGCATTACATTCCTCCACGGGACCGTCAATCCACAGTATTACTGTTCGTTTTTGGAACATCACCTGCGACCAACTTTGCGAAATAAGCGGCAACACTTTCTGCATAACCCACCCATCATTTTGCACGACAACGCGCGGACGCATATAGTGCAAGCTGTGGTTTCTTTGTTCGGTCGCTGAGACTGGGAAGTACTGTACCATCCATCATATTGCCAGAACTTCAGTCTCTGTGACTTTGATTTGATTGCGAATATGAAGGAACCACTTCGTGGCATTTGCCTCAGAACTGCTCAAGAGATTCGGCAGGCAGTAGACCCCTCCATTCGCACCATCAACAGAACAGGCTCTACTAACGGTATACTACGCCGTCCACATCGCTGGCAACCATTTCTACATACCGCTGGTGAGTACTTTTAAGGACAGTAACGTGTGAAAACATGTAACGCATTTGTATCGGTTGTGAATAAATAGTTGCCACTATTTAAGTTGGTTGGTTGGTTGGGACAGGGTGACAAAACTGCTCTGGTTATCGGTCCCCCGGTGCGGAGGGGAAGGAGTGAGGATACAAAGGAGGAAAAGGGAAAGGAAATGCAGTGCAGGAAGGAAAACAGGAAGAAAGACTGCATTAGCTCCGGGCCCCGTGCTCGCCATGCACGTACTGATGAAATAACTGTGAGGCCCCTTGGGGGGGGGGGGGGACTATTTAACTTCAAATCCTCATATAATTCCAGTTTCAGATTTTATTGCGAAATACCTTCAATATGATACCAAAATTGATTGTATAATAAATAATGAACATTTGAGCAAGTTTCAGTAATTGCTTCGGAGTCTTTTACTTTCGCTCCTCTCAAACATATGACCTGTGATAGCTGGACCCCTGAGTGAAGTGTAACCTTGGTCTTGTCTGCCGCAGCGGTGGCAGCACACGCGGCGCGAGCTGGACAACCTGATGAACGCGCTGATCCCGTGGGAGCTGCGCATCAAGCAGATCGAGTCGCACTTCGGCTCCGTGGTGGCCTCCTACTTCACGTTCCTGCGCTGGCTCTTCTGGGTCAACCTGGTCATCACCGTGCTGCTCGTCGCCTTCGTCGCCATCCCAGAGGTGAGGCTCATCCCTCTTTTTTAATAAAACATGCGGTCAAGACTTGAGATACCAATCTACTGAATTGCAAAATATTTAGACCACCTCCCAGACAACATTTCAAAAACGAAAAGTTTCAGATACAGCGCTACAATTAAAACTCGTTATCATTAATTGCCTGAAAATATTCTCAAACTGGCTAGTGTTTACAAGACAATCAGTTGTGCTTCGCACTCAATAACAGGTCATTGACGATACCAGCAGATTCAAATCGAAATAAGAATCATAGGATGAAAAGTAAGAGTTAATTAAAAAAAAGTCAATACTATTATGAAACAGACATCACAAAGTATTAGGTCTTAAAAGAATTAAATCACATTCACGGAAATAAGAAGTACTTTTTATTTAGAAATTAAAATGATGGCGCACGTCAGTACTCGAACCCATTACGTCCCAGATGCGAAGCTATTACTCTAGGCAGCCACATTGTTGTTAACTTCTATGTGGCACTACACCATTAGTAAAAACATTGAATTGTGCCTTTTGGAGAGCTCGTTTTCACGTAAATCATATGAAGCTCATTTACTATAGGCTGATATTTGTGATATAATACCTGTACATGTGACATTAAATCTCGTCTTGTACGAAAGAATTCAGTAGCGTGTGCTTAGTGCTATGCATGAATACGTATTTAGTTTGCACCGTTTTCCATGTATTATTAATATTATTATTATTTTATTGTTATCATTAAGTGACGTCCAAAATGTTCAACTGTTAGTAAAGCTTATGGGACTTAACTGCGTGGTCATCTGTCCGTAAACTTACAAACTACTTATGAAATAACTTATAGCCGGCCGCAGTGGCAGAGGGGACTGAGGCGCTCCAGTCACGGTCTGCACGGCCACTACGGTCGGGGGTTCGAATCCCCCCCTCTGGCATGGATATTTGTGTCGTCCTTAGTATTAGCTAGTTCATAAGTAATTCGTAAGTTTAGGGATTGATGACCCAGTAGTCAACTCCCATAAGCTATACAAACATTTTTTTTAAATAACTTATACTAAAGACATCCATGCCCGAGGGAGGATTCGAAACTCCGACGCGAAAGGCCGCGTGATCCTCAACATGGCGCTCCAGACCGCTCGGCTACTCCCGCGTGGCATTAACTGATGAAATGCTAAATAAAAAGGACAGGCCTTTGGATCGACAAATAAAGAAATAAAAATTTAATTAAAAAAAATTGAAGTGAACTGACCAGTTGTTGCGGAAGTCTGGCAACGGCGAACGGATCGGGCGTGACGCTGAGCGCTCTGATTGGAGGAAAGCAGTTCCAGCGCGTGAACTGTCAAGTAGCGAGTCATTTTAATCGGACTACAGGTGAATAACAGTATTAAGAATTTGACACAAGTTGTATGTCATTTTATTGCTATTTGCCTACATTACCACCTGTTCCTCTTGAAACACTTTGTGGACACCGTACGGCCAACGTGAAATACAGGCCCCATCGCAGACGTCATGCAACGTAAGCAAGGATGTTCCGAGCCGGCGCGATCGCTAGATCAGTGGCAGTGCCCCAGCGGCCGGCCAATCGGCTAGCGATCGCGCCGTCTGCGATGGGGCCTGTATTTCTCGCCGGCCACGTGGACATGGACAGTGACGTCAGCGGTGGCGTGTGCCGGCAGATGCTGACGGCGGACACGCGGACGGCGGGCGAGCGCAAGGAGATGCTGCCTCGCGAGCGGCGCACGGCCACCAACCTGGACACGCTGTGGGACTTCGACGGCGTGCTCAAGTACTCGCCCATCTTCTACGGCTACTACACCAACCGCGACGCCGCCGACCAGGGCTACCGCCTGCCCTTCGCCTACTTCATGACCGGCATCGCCGTCTACGCCTACAGCTTCGTCGCCACGCTGCGCAAGTATGTCCGTCCCAGTTGCATCCTTGCACTTGTTGGGGCATGTACTTGATTTTTTCCTTCTTCTTTGTTAATTCTTCAACTTCGCCCCATATGTGCGGGGGAGGGGTAGTGGCACAATAGACACAATTTTCAACCAAAATACATATTTAAACATGCTGTACGTGCCTTTGTATTGGATAAAATCTGCAGGTTTGTTCCAATCTTGATGAAATTGTTCATACTCAACCTTCAAAAGAAGGGAAACGTCACTGTAGGTAAATCACTTCCCAAGCAGAGGATACTTTACAAGAGACATTGACAAAATCTGCAATTTAACTATAATCTTGATCAAATCTTCTTGGGTTACAAGCCGCGTCATGTTGTTAACTGCCCACGAGCTTTCGACAGAGATCTCCTCTGCCATTGTCAAGTGGATGACGTCACTCACTTGACAATGGCAGAGGAAATCTCTGTCGAAAGCTCATGGGCAGTAAACCATATGACGCGGCTTGTAACCCGAGAAGATTTTATTAATGGATAACGCCGCGAAAAGATGCATTGATATATAATCTTGATAAAATATTGTACACTTGACCTTCAAAATAAGAGGAAGGCCACTGTCTACATTAAATTTCTTACGGTACATGGTGCAGGGTGCTTTATACAGACTTTGACACAATATACATTTTTATCTATATTTATTCACAATAGTGAATTTTTAACAACTCCACTGTATGAGGTCTACGAGTAGCTACAGTGTGTCCGCAAAGTCTCTCTGCAGCGATGAGCTCTGCTTGTTTCGCCTTGCGGGGCGCGTAAGGCTGGCAGCACATTCATGTCACTGAATAAGCTAGCTGCCGGGTTTCACTGCTACTCGCTGCAGTTATCTTGCGAGATGGGATTCAACATTATAACAAATAAAACAATTCATTAGTTACATTAAATACAAGAAAATACACTGTACTCACCATTATCACATTAGTGTTGGAAATGATTTTCTCTTTCTTGAAGGCATAGTTCAACACGTTTACATTTACTTTCGAATACCTTCACCAATGTTTCACATGTAATCGAATTCAGATATTCAGTTATCGCTGTCTTAAGTTCACGTATTGTCTTTGGGTTATTTTGATAATCAAATCTTTTAACCGCACCCCAAAGGAAATAGGAGCAGACGAATTTGGTGAGCGAGGGGGCCAGAGACCTTTTGTAACTATCCTGTCTCCAAAGATTTCATCTAAAAGTCGAAGGGATTGGTGTGCTGTATGAACAGTAGCGTTGTCGTGCTGGAAAAATGAGTGCTTTATCAAGCAGCAACGCAATAAATGGATAAATTATCTGGGAAGAATAGATTTCGGAGGTGACGGTAGTTTCGAAAAATATCAGCCCTATAATTCGCGCTCGTGTTATGGCAGCCCACACCCCGATGTTCACTGCGTGCAATGCCGTTTCTCTTAAGGCATTTAGATTTTCGGATGACCAAATACGTCAATTTTCAGAATTAATGTAGCCTGGTAGGTGAAACCAAGCCTCACCAGTGACAAATATTCGATCTAAAACACCACCTCCATGCCTGTTAATAAATCGCTGAAACCAATCACAATATGCTATTCTTTTCGTATGGTCCATACAATGTAATTGTTGCACTCAAGTAATTTTATACGGATTCAGCCCCAGTTCTTTGCTTACTTCCTTATGTGCTGTCGTACAACTATTGTTGGACTCCGCAACATGGTGTCCGAAATGTCGTCGAGCTTCCGTTCTGTTAAAACCGATGGCATACCAGTTCGTGGTTCATCGTGAACTGAACCTGTTGTCCAAAATTTGCTAATTAAATCACGTACAGTGCGCGATGTGGACACCTCGACGTAGGAGAACGCAATCTAAACTGTCGTCTCAAATGCTCCGCGAAGTTTCCTCCTGCCCGAGAAATCTCTTCCACTAAAAAAGTTCTCTCTGCAACAGTAAGCATTCTCACTACATTCAGCGTATACAAGAACAAGTAACGACTGTAGCGCACGCGCAACACACCCCCACCCTACTACCACTGCAGGTCTACGGAACACGTGCAGGTACTGTCAGTGTTGCCAACCTTACACGACCCACAATGCGAGACACGCGGAGATCCCCACTTCGGAGACACTTTTCGGACACACTGTACAATACCAAATGATGGCAGATGAATATTTGTGCCGGACCGGGATTCGAATCCGGATTGCCCGCCTTTTACGAGCGGTCACGTTACCCATTACTCTATCCGAACACGTTTCCAGAACCGACCTAAATATCCACATGCTACCTATGCCACATTGACTATGTAGAAGACAGTCAACTCGGAGGGACTTTTTTTTAACCTCCGATTGCACAGCCTAGAGACCAGACGAGTGGCACGTGAGACGACTGCGCACTTCCCTCACCACACTGTTGTCGCGTTCGTGACTCCATTCTGTGCCGAGCTGCAGTCCCATAAACAGGACCGCAATGATTAATTCTCCCGCAAAATGCGAGTTACGAAGCGTTTTCGTTTTCTGCAAACAGAAGGGATCAGTGCTGCAGAAATCCATCGATGAAGTAACCAAGTGTATGGAAAGAGCTTTATGAATGAAGGAGTCGTGCGAGAATGGAGGAGAAAATTTAAAGGTTGCCGAACAGACGTGTGCGATGAAGGTCAAGGACGCAATCCAGGGCCGGCGCAAGCCCGAGTGCCGCCCCGTGCAAGGTGCTGAATTGCCGCCCCCCAAACCGTGTTTTTTTTTTTTTTTTAAAAACTGAAGTTTGTGGAATTTTATTTAAACAAATCTGTTTGAAATGTCAGCAATGAATCGCAATTTTTGTTTTTACTTTTCAGATCTACCTCTAGGTTTCGGCCACTGAATGACGAGTCTCAAAGCTTTTAATACGTGCTTCCATCTAAACCGTCATGTTGACAGTTACGTTCAGCATGACGGTATAGATGTAAACATATAACATTGAGAATAGCCACACTGTGCCCGAAATCCATGTAGATCTGGAAAATAAAAACAAAAATTGCGACTGATTGGTGACATTCTCTACGGATTTGTACAAAACAGTCGCTGGGCACCAGCTCAAAAATGGAGTCAAACCTGATTGAAGAAATCTAATTTTAATACTCCTTGTGAATTTACAAAAATGTTCAAATGTGTAGAAATATTATTGTAGGATACGCTGTTCAGGAGATGAAGTCATAAGAACTGAGCCGCGTGAAATTGAATTTCAGGCCGAATTTCACTACACACGCAGGTGAAACGGTCAAAGAGTGGGGCGGAAGACGATGGAGAGAGGAAGAATAAGATGGAGTAACATAATAATTCAATAAATACAGAGCCGGGAATCGATGGGTACTAATGCTTGTCGAAATATATTAACTCACTGCACTGCGGTTCATTTCTAAGAACTGACACTCGACATCTGTCGTAATTTCCATGTGTCAATTCTTTCGTGTCTGATTATGGAATAAGGAGCAACAAATTAGTCATTGCCGTATCACTTCACTTTTCTTAGCTTTATCTTCATTCTAGCTATTGGGAGGACGCGTGCTTATATGCCGACTTGCCAATTTCTAAAGAAACAGATCATAATAAAAATAAATTTTCCTATTCTGCAATCTTGAAGGAGAAAAATTCTAACTTATGAGTAACATGCATGCGCAATACTAATTTTACGTTATAAGAAAAGCACTAACCTATTACATCCCAAGTTGCAAGAAATTCGGACGTACCAATTCATCTCTTCTCACGAAACGCAATGAAAGTGTTTCTGACCAATCTTGACTCCCTCGGCCAACTACCGAAACGAATTCTGCAGTTTTCGTTGTAGTGAACGCAACAATACCTATAGCCTGGAAAGGCGAAGTGGTGATGCGGCAGTGCAGGAACTAGGTCACGTGACGAGGTACAGCGAGGCTACGGTTAAACTAGCGAAAGAAGAAATAAGCTCACAGTAACTATGTGATCCATCGATCGATTATATTCTATGGCATTACGAACAATAGAAGGAAATATGAACTTTGCGAAAACTGCACAACTTTTTTCAAACAGAAATGAGCTTCAGAGCTAGCAAGGAAACCCTTAGAAGCAATGCTCTATCTATGGATATTTGTTTTAGAAGGTGTCAAATTTAACGTTTTGTTTTGTGCGGACGAAAGGGCATTGTTGCTAAAAGACCATACTTTCTCAGGTTTTCATCAGAATCACCGACCAGTAGTATACTTAGATGAAATATGGAATAACACGCATTATACAGTAAATAAATGTTGGCAAAGTGATAGTGTGCGAGTAGTATTGTCAAACAAAAGTGCCGGTCAGAGTTTAATTGTTGTTCATGCAGGCGGAGAAAGGTGTTTCATGGCTCAAAAACCAAAACGTCCGACTACCACACAGAAACTAATAGCAAAAATTTCGAAAAATACGTCGAAACCCAACTTATGCTAGGCTTACTACCAATGTCTTTATCCCTTGTAACTACCCACAGCGTATTTACCTATTCTGAATACTTCTAGCCATTTTAGGTGTTGGACATGTTTGACTGTATTAATGTTCAACCATTTTTTTTTTTTCTACATAATGTGGGAAACTGACATTGAAGGGCGTAGCAAAATTGCTCCAGGCTTAACATATTACCGCAGTATCGAACATTGCATACGAATTTCCAAATTAGATTTCGTCTTCTTCAAAAATGTTCAAATGTTTGTAAATCTATCTGACCAAACTGCGTGGTCATCAGTCCGTAGCTTACAAACTACTTAAACCTAGGTAAACTAACCTAAGGACAAACACACACACCTATGCCCCAGGGAGGACTCGAAACTCCACGGCGAGCAACCGCGCGCTCCGCAGCGAGACGCTTTAGACCGCTCGGCTACTCCACCGCGGCTCGTCTTCTTCAAAATTAGTTGTGAGTAAACGCACAGCGCCTAACAGGCTGGCAGCGCTCCCCCTGATATTAAGAATACTGGCGTGTACGCCAGACTACTCCCCCCTCTGGGTTCCTCCGGCGTAAACCCGACGGTGCTGCCAGAGTGGAGAGGAATAAATTAGTGCTCCTCCCTCCCCTTGTTCAACAGGGGCGGCTGGCATGTAGTCGAGACGCCATGCCACAGTTCCCGAAGCCGTTCCCTCCGAGTTTTGGTTTCGAATCCCCTCTTGGGCATGAATGTTGAGTTTGACCTAAAAAAAAAAAGTCGGGGGGCGACAAATCTGCCGCCCCACGGAAAGTGCCGCCCCGTGCAGCCGCACGTTTCGCACGTGCCTTGCGCCGGCCCTGACGCAATCTGTCCCTACAGATGATCTTGATCAACGAGTTGACATAGTGATAAAGTTCACGACAAGTACTTTATCGCTAGAATTGGAGTCAGGAACTAACGAGGAGCTTCAAGACAATGTTATGACTCATTTAAAGTCATTGGCGACAACATTTTGCGAAGAGAGTTTTGGAAAACTTGCCCACAGGTATGACAAATGCCTTAATCTTCAAGGTTATTACGCTGAAAAGTAGCGATAAGTGTACAAACAGTTGCTAATAAAATATTTCTTCTACTTCAATTTATCTTTTATTTATGGCCTATCGGAGGTTGAAAAAAACGGCCTTCGTACATTCATTCAGTATAGGCTACGAGCGTATTCGATTGTATTCTACGTAGTCAGTGCGGCGTATGGAGGTTTGGGTCGGTGCTGGAAGCATATTGGGATAGAGTAATGGATAAGGCGAATAAATATTGCTAAAATTTATATCAACCACTATAAGTTGTTACCATATATGAATAAATACACATCTTGACTCCCATTTCGATTAAATTTTAACATCTGATCTTCCAAAAAGCGGAATATCGTTGTCTGCGTAAGATTTCATTCAGTACATAGCGGAGGGTACCTGGCAACAGACTTGAACGCCCTTTTGCCGATCACAATGAAAGTTGGCAATTGTCTGAAAATTTTAATATATGGAGGACAAGATGGACTGAGAGAGGAGAAAGGGTGAAAGAGACGGATAGAGGAGATGCGGAGACTAAGAGAAGAGGATGTTGACAAGGAATGCGGGGAGAAAAAATTATAGGAGTGAGTAAAGCAAACCAGTGCCTCACAGGGCTAAGCAGGAGTGGTTGAAACCCAAATGCAAATCTGTAGAAGAATATATAACAAGGAGTAAAATAGAGACCGCCTCCAGGTAAATAAAAGACACATTTGGAGACAAGAAAAACAGCTGTATGAATATCAAGAACGCAGATGGAAAACCAATTCTGAGTAAAGAAGGGAAAGCTGAAAGGTGAAAAGAATATAAAAAAGGCTTCTAAAAAGATAATTGACTTCGAAACAATATTGTAGGAAGGGAAGAGGAAGTAAATGAAGATGAAATAGGGATTCATTTGACAGAGTACTGAAAGACCTAAGTCGAAACAAGGTCCCTGGAGTAGATGGCATTCCCTCAGAGCTACTGAAGTCTCTGGGACAAATAGCAGAAAAGCGGTTTTGAAAAAGAGAAATTTGCTAACATCGAATATTAATTTAAGTGTAAGGAAGTCCGTCCCGATGGCATTTGTGTGGAGTGTTGCCTTGTACGGAGTGTAACTTGGGCCATAATAAATAAAAAACAGTTAGAGGATATAAGCTTTAGAAATGTGGTGCTACAGAAGAGTGCTGAAGATAAGGTGGGTATATCGCATAACTAATGAAGAGGTACTGAACAGAATTGTGGAGAAAAGGAATTTTTGGCATACCTTGACTAAAAGAATGGATCGATTGGTAGGGCACATTCTTAGACATGAAGGAATCGTAAATTTAGCGTTGGAGGAAAGTGTTTGTGTGTGTGTGGGGGGGGGGCGAATCGCAGAGGGAGATCAAGAGACGAATATAGTAAGCAGATTTCGATGGATGTGGGTTGCCGTTCTTATCAGGAGATGAAGAGGCTTGCTCAGGATAGAGTAGGGAGGAGAGCTGTATCAAACCAGTCTCCGTACTGAAGACCACAACACATAGATGTTAGTGTAGGTACAACATAAACGCGTGCCACTTTCTTTCCTATAGAATACTTTGTATCGAAGACCTCGATACCCAATATCTTTGTCCTAACTACGATGGTAAAAAGATATTAATTGGTAAGATGTAATAACTTTCGTAATATTCATAATATTACGATGATATTTTTATTTTAGATACAAATAATATTGCAGCATAAATTAAATAGAACGATAACATATGTGTTTATACTCATTTATATTACTTTCATTTGAGCTATGCTTAAAGTCCGTGGGACGTTTTCTAAACTATTCAATAACATTCCGTGGAACATCAGGTATGTCTTTTGACGACATGTTGTGGCTGAAAAGCTTCCTCGGTCCTTAATCGCACCTCTGTACGTCTAAAAACATGTGCAGATGGTGGACGTCGCGTTGGAAAACGTTGTTAATACTGGCCTTCGTTTCTCAGCTGCTTTATGGTGCATCTTCCTGTTGATCAGTATGACATCTGTGTAGTCTAGAGTACATTGCAGTTGTCATCTGTCTGACTGTTAGACCTGGTTCGAACGTCAAACAGACGATCATGTGACATCACAGCGACACCAGGACGAAAACGCACGCAACAGCGACACAGATCATGTTGTGGAGGTTCGCTTATATAGCAGGCGCACTTATCTTGTGCTTAGTAGTGACGTTGTAACAAAATCAAATGTTTGTAAAAGTATGGGACTTAACGTTTTTGTTTATTTTTCGCTAGGCTTAAAACTACTTAAACTGAGATGACCTAAGAACAATAAACACGCCCATGCCCCAGGTGAGACTCGAACCTCCGACCGCGAGCAACCGTGCGCTCCGCAGCAAGGCGCCTTAGGACGTTCGGACACTCCACCGCGGCTCGAATCTACTACTGTCGCTGATATCACACGTTGTTGACATACCTACCTTAGCTCCGAGAAAATGGACTCGCCCATCCCACGACACCAGCGTGCCCACAATCGAGAGAAACACAGTCACTATATTTCAACATAGGAACAACGTAGCTGGATCAAGATTGAATGTGCCAGAGGTTGTACAGCACGACAGTGTTATCAAGGTCTTCAAGTGCGTCAGAGCCCCAGCGTGTTGAACGTTATGGTGATTCTCATGTGCGACTGTGATGGTGTTATCGTAACACATTACGTTTCTCCACGGCAAACCGTCAATACACAGTATTACTGTTAGTTTTTGGAGTATCACCTGCGACCAGCTTTGCGAAAGAAGCGGCTACGCTTTCTGAGCAACCCACCCATCATTTTGCACGACAATGCGCGGGCGCATACAGCGCAAGCTGTGGCTGCTCTGTTCGACCGATGGGACTGAAAAGTACTGTAGCATGCACCACACTCCCCGGACCTTTGTGACGTTGATTTCATTCTGATGATGAAGGAATCAATTCGTGGAATTCGCTTCAGAACTGTAGCACAGATTCGACAGGCAGTAGACCGCTCCATTCGCACCATCAACAGAACAGGCTCTGCTAATGGTATACTAGCCTTCCACATCGCTGGTAACGGATTCTACACAGCGCTGGTGACTACGTTTAAGGATAGTAACAGCTGAAAACATGTAGCGCTTTTGTATAGGTTGTGAATTAATAGTTGCCACTGTTTAATTACCAACCCTCGTATTTTAATGTAAATATGGTACGTAATTTCTAGCATCGAAGCAACTGCTAATATTTGCCTGCCCTGTTTAATTTCGCAGTGGTACAGTGAGTACAACGTTTCAGATCTGCCTGGTGACCGTGAGAAAGCCACGGCTGGGCATTCCTGCCGTAGTCCTGGATTAATACATATTCAGTGAGGTGCATTATTCAGTATCGGCTTTTGTGATTCGAAATACGTACTGCTGGTTGTGTGGAGTTGGGGCATCCGTGGTTTCGGCTTATTCAATCGTCCGGGTAAAAGAACTCTCGCCGTTTCGTAACAATGGAATACACCTGTATCTACATTCAGAAAGTCACCATGAACTACCTCATCATTCTTTGTTGTATGGAATGTGAATGGGCAAATGTGAAAGGAGACAAACAGTGTAATTATATCCATTAAATTAATTTAAAAGGACAATTTGGGAAATATTTCACAAGTTTATTTTCATTTTGTTAACTGGTTTTCGGCTCATAAGGCAATTTTCTGTTAAAGTCTGAAGCCTAAAAACGGATAAAAAAATAAAAATAATCTCGTACAACATACACAAAAGTGTGCTTTTAATTCAATATGATAATGTTCCATCAAGACCCGACACCAGAATCTTCAAAACAAAGTTATTATTATGTCGTCTTTGACATCTGTGTTATTTGCTATAATCTGCTTGTACAACATTTTCTCGGGCAGTCTTTCGTTTAACAATTATCTTCGCATAAAGTGTTTTTTAAGTATTATCTCCTGATATGAAAAGAAATTTGATCGTTTGTTTGTAATTCATACTAGTCCATTGTAGTATTCAGATCTTGCAGAATTGCAAGAATCGGGAGAAAACGCATATAAACGATTAGATGCGCTAAGAACTGCCGCGTGAATTGTGGAATTTTATACATCCACTGTTTGATGGTGTAGTTTGAGTTTGCTTATTTCAGACAGATATACAATTTTCCTTGTTTATGAGGTGCTCGGTAAAGTGCTGCGGTGATCCAAATTTATTGGAAAAGAATGTTTGCCACTAAACAGATAATTGGTCTTGCTGGGCACCTTTTGTTTTTAGCCTGACATATCGGGAAGACTACTTCAGTTGACAAGCTGATGGCGCAGTCGTTCAGTGTGAATGCTGGCTGTCGATAACATTTCAGTCTGCATTCAAACAGCCAGTTAGCGATTGCTTGAATGGTTATCAATCGTCAGTGTCGTAGCACCCCAGGGGATAATAACTACAAATTGAAACAATGGCTTCATTTCACGAATAGAATTTTTTTTTAAGTCGACATGCAGTTGTACCGCTAAGTCGCTGTGTTACAGAATTAGGTTTCTCATGTAAATAACTTCTGACAAAACTGTTATCTGCAAACACACTATTTAATTTGGAACAGCAATAATAGAGGGAGAAACCTGAAAACCTTCTTTCTAATACATCTAATTTAACAAGATTATGATTTAATATTAAACATTTGCTAGCAAGCAGGCATTCTGATTCTACTACTTTGTTCTAATGCTTCAAGGTATTTAGATAATCACTTCTTTTTGTAGGTATTCATAGTTTTACCATATGCGTTTTCTATCTCGTGTATCCTTTTCTCCAAACATATTTTGAAAAGGTTATCTTAATTATTTCTCTCCCCCCCCCCCCTTAAACATTGTAATTTTTTATTCTTTTACATTTTGCCAATATCTGTCATTAAATATTTTGGAGCACTTTTTATCAGATATTTTATTTCATATTCAGAGTCTCTTAGGTATGGTATTTCGTCTCTTTCTTCCAGAAGATGGAATATAAGTGCTGTATGTGTCAGGCTTTCAGAGTATATGGCAGAGAATCTGAAAATGCTCAGCAATTTATTGCTACACTTTTGTCCTTTTTTCCTTAGCAGGATAGGAAATGTTTCGCCTTTATCAGTTTTTTTAGTGTTTATTTAAAGCGTTTTCTCTGTTACACAGTGGAAAAGGGGAATAAAGCACCATGCATACCTTTTGAAAAGTCAAGAAAAGTCATCATGAATTTTTCCCATGAGATTGTGTATGTTGGAGTTTTTCTGGAGTTTTTATATTCTTGTGATTTGTTCGGAGTAGTCTAAAGTCATTGAAATTTTCAGCAATGATAATATCGATAAATTAAAATCTGACTGTAAATAACAAATTCTGATTTGAAGCATAGGAATTATTATATTGCCGCGAGAGACGATGAACACCGACTGCCGGCGTGGCGCAGGGGATAGCGTCACGGACTGCGGTGCAGAAGGTCGCCGGTTCAATCCCGCCCACAGGCAAAAATTTATTTCTTTGTAATTAAGAATTCCAGAAGGTTCTACATCTTTCTCCTGTTCACTTGTAAATTCTACTTGTTTCTTATGTTAACTGTTCTTCTAATTTCTGGTAAATTCTGTCTGTGTATAAATAGCAGAGCACTCTGCCTGAGAGGCAGTCAGTGCTGCGTGTATGTTGAGTTCGTAATAAACGTGCTTTCAGTATAAGTGCTGTGTTTAGTTGCCTTCGAAGTCAAGCCTGCTTCCATTTCAGCGCGACAATATAATAACAGAGCCGAAGACAATTTTATGAGATAATGACTGCAGTCCTTGGGGTCAGCACTATTCCCCTGGTATCCGTAAAATTTTACAATCATTAATCTGGTAGACTAATAAAGAACCAAAGCAGATGGCTGAAGATATCACTTTATTTATTCAGAGTGAAAGGCCTACGTCCGAAGCTGCTCTTCACTACCATATTTTGATTGTTCATCTACAATTGTACTGCACATGACACTGAAGTACCTGACCACTTTTATACTATTTACGCATCATTCCATTTTCGAAAAGCACGCTCCGTTAGAGCTCTGATCTATCTCATTCTGTTTTGACGATTATTTCACCCTATGTAGGTTGGAGTCAACAATATATTTTCGTATTCGTAGGAGAAAGTGGGTGAAAGAAATTTCGTAAATAGATCTCGCCATTATGAAGAAACTCCGTTCTAATCATTTCTGTGACACTGTCCTTTGTATTATGATGATACAAAACAAGCTGCCCTTCCTTGTATTCTTTCGATGTATTATTCCGTCGATCCTACCGGTGAGGATCCTATAATGGGCAGCAATACCGCAAAGAAGACAAACAGGCGTATGTATACAGTCTATTTAGTAGTTCTGTTACATCTTCTGTCACTAAAATGTAGTCTTTTGTTTGCCTTCACCACAACATTTTCAGTGTGTTCTTTCCAATTTAAATTTTAATTGGCACACACAAAATAACTCTAAGAAAAATATTACGTTACCGTACTGAAATTAGAACATTATGGCCATTTGAAGAATTTTAAATTTTTCCCCTTTGCCCTGTGTGTAAATGACTTTGTCCTGAAAAAGCGCGTTGTTTAATCAGTATAAATATTACAATTCTGTACCTGTGGCTGTAGAACGTATTGTATTTTTCACTGTTTCGTGCGAAATGTAAGGGAAAAAAGGCCTTTGTAGTATAAAATCTATTTATCTCAGAATTTTGAAGTTTTACTTTGAAGTACCCGTGAAGTCCACATTTTCCTCATGGGCCATAATCTCTTAAGTGACCAAAACTGTTTTGTCGTATATAATTCGTGGTACTATAGATGCTGTTTTACTCTTTCTCTACATTGGTTGTCCAATCCATAGCACTATACAAGGCATTGTATTCCGAGTAAACTAAAACTATAACACATTTTCAATGGCCCAGATGAGAATTCACTAAGACGTTTGCATAACAAGTCCTATCTTCAGCAGTATTTCTTATTTAAGAACAAAATAGCACCAATAATCGAAAGAAATTGTGCACTACAACAGTGACGTGGACGTATCTGATAAAGTCTCAGACTATTATGAAATTTTTTGCAAAAGACAATGGAACATCCCTGTACAGAGATCTTAAAATGGTGGATGCAAGCACCATTGCTCATCTGAGGACGAAATTTGCCACACGTTGTAGAAAACAGTGAAAAATTTAATTTATTTAAAATTATGAAAGGCGTCTAAAGGTTGCTTTTATCACGATCTGTCTTTCATAATATTGACTTTATATTCAGTGCAAGAAAGCCTACACTTTTCACAGGAATACAAATTACTAGAATCATGAGAGGGACTAGATATGAATTTCATGGATCAGTTTTTAATATTTAATCGCGACTTAGGGTCTGACTATGCGCAATTACATGGAAACTTATGGTACCGTTACGACGTCACAATGCGGCCGAAATTAACTAAAAAACTTAATAAAACCAGTCAACAGAAGTGTTTTAGGCTCACGAAACAATCTCCTACAAAAAAACTTTAACAGCCCTGAATTTTGGACCCTTACCTCGTGTCTCAGCCCTGTACAGACGGAGATACTTATTGTGCCACAAATGGTGCAATGAGAGGGTGCAACATCTTGCTCCAAGAGGCGGCATGCCATCTGGCAGCTGTGTTTGAACACACAATGACTGCAGATGGCGCAATATTATTTTAGAAAATGTCTGGCGACTATTTAAAAGTGGCCGTTGCTGTTTATGCAGTCATCGCTGTAGTTATACCTTGACGACGTCGAGGAAGAAATTTACTTTGGCAAAATAGAATGTGGTGCGGGAGACCATAGATTTTAAGACGCGATCACGGCCCTCGGGAATTACACGGCCTAATACGTCTTGAACTCAGGTTAGTTTTTTTTTTTTTTTTTTTTCGTCTAGTAGGATCAAGACTAAAAAAGAAAAACACTTACTTACAGTTGACTGGATACTTACGGCAAATAGCAGACATAGTGCACGACCTCCCCAAGTTCACGTGACATTTCATTATTGAAGAAAAGTATATAGTCACCAGCATGATTCGAACTCACTTTCTTACAAATGAAAACTAGTCGCACCAACCAACTGAGCTATCAGGACACAGTATGTGAACAAGAATACCGCGTGTTTTGTGAATTGCGTCATGACAAACCAAGGTACCAGTTAAATCTTTCCACTTACTGTGTTAATCATAGGAGAAACTGAGAGACAAAAGTATTACTCACTGTGACGTCCGTGCTCTTAGTATAATCCTCGCTTTTTCGTGAAACGTCTGCGTTGAAAGTTCCTTTACTTATCTGAACGTGGTCTGGAAAAAACAGGAGTTTCCTAAAGTACGACACAGTATGTCTGATACTCGTTTGCAGACCCTACACCACTCTTCGTCGAAGTTTCAATTTTGTTAAGTACATACACAAACGTTGTTCGAAGACTTTTCATCTCGGCTATAATTTCAACATGGGATAAAAAACTAACCTCCTTCAGTGCATCGTCTATGTTGTCGAGTGCGGATTTCCTGGCATGCAGTATGCGATTTAGTAATATAAAGACATGTTTCATGTTTGTATGCATCAATAAGGATGTATATTGCTACTTTCGGCCACTCCATGTGTATGCAATGCACTACAGACGACATAAATAGACGTACACAATCAAATGGCAGCCATACGGCGTGGAACATAGTTTCATCAAAGACCTTAGCTTCATTTCACACGAAGCAATTTACTCACTACGCATGTCATGGCGCAAGAAGTCTCTTCGTATGTACAGGGCTGAAAGCGATTCAACGCGCAGCAGCGGCAACAGGCGCCAGGCAGCATACAGCAAACAGCTAAAATTTCTACTCTGCTCTTAAGTGAGAAATAAATAAAATGGGTATTTTAAACTGAAAATTCTTTCTGTAAAATACAAGGTCATGTGTAGGTCGATTCATATAGGATGAGTACGTACTAAATACAAGCCATGGAATTCAGAATATATTCTAATTTTTCGGAAATTATGTATTAGAGCGAATTCACTGCATTACAAATCAAATTCTACAAGAATCAGTATTTACAAGAAAAAGCATTAAATGTTTACAAAGAACTGAATTGTTGCTACCGCTACAATGAGACCGCCAGCACATACCACAAATGTTAATCTCTTCACCATGTTTTCCTTGTCATCATAAGATACAAATGTCCAAAATTATTGTTCCATTACACTTCATCAATCTTTCTCATCATAAAGTACGCAACATGTTCTTGCTTGTCACTCCCCGACCACTTCTCTCGCAGCTAACCGACGGCTGACAATGTTGTCAAAATTAATAAGTTGGCTACTGAGTTAATGTTTCGACTTAGAGAATCGAGTCAACGAACTGTTTGACTAACTTGAAGCGGCACTGTTTCGAAACAACGAATCTTGTGATTCATGTATCGGACGCTAGATAGCGCTAACATGCGTTTTGCTGTCCGTCTGCCTGGGTGAGTTCGACACAGCGCCCAAGCGTGCAACGGGTTTGAAGTTCTTCCCCTATCGCGGCCACGCGAGATTTTGAATTATGCTACCCTTCAACTGAGGGTTTGAAGACTGGGATAGCACCGAGAAAAGTTGTGAAGTCCTTCGGTATTGGGGTAGTTTCGCGTGAATTACGCGTTGTTATGCATTGTTCTACATATGTGCCATGTGAACGAATTTTTCGAAGCAAGGGCAGACAATTTTAATGAGACGAAACCGCATTCTCAGTAAGGATATGTCAAAACTAACGTTTTTGAATTTCAGTTTAAAGAAAGTATAATTAGATTTCTTTTATTTGACTGACTGAATATGAATCTGATTATCGGAATACCTATCTAGACATTAAAAAATTGTAGTTCAGTTTTGAGGTTTCGTCACGTAAATTGTGAAATGTGTTTCCTTGTGTTTACTTGAAGTAATATCTGTTGATTGCATTAAATGTTTCCTAGGAACAAATCTTAAATATTTTGTTTATAGTGATTGGTTACAAAAGTTATTCATTTCTGGATGCACGTACATTTGGACCATGATCTTTCTTGTATTGTTTAAACTTAATTGTGGAATTTTGAAGGTTGGAAAAAGTTTCATGACTTTGGAATTTGAACATTACTATTTTGTGCTTCCTTTGTTACAATACTTAGTAAACTTTTATGCTTTAGCACGATTGTAAAATCGTAGTAGCAAACAAATTCTCTGTCGTTCAGTTCAGTCTACTGACCAACGTATTAAAATCCCGTTGATATTTCATAGATGTTTCGTCTTTGCTGTATCGCGCTACTGTGCCGTGTCCTGCAGCTTTCTCGGCTCACACGAATCAGCGGAGGTAGCGGGACGCAGGACGTCTCTTGTTTTGAATGCCGAAGCAGTGGGTCGACTCACTGCGGTGCCCTGCAGCTGCCGCGGTTCACGTGAATCAGGGAAGGCAGCGCGACGCACGACTCTGCGGCACGCCAGATGTTTCCTGTGCCGAAACAGTGAGTCGACTCACTAGACTAAGATGATCCGTATGTTTCGAAACAGTGAAGTGATTCGAACTGACCATCAGTCTCTGGGCCAAAGATAACGTGAAACACAGATCGTATACGTACTTCAGAGAATACAGAGATCTTACATAATTTTGATCTTTTTTTAAAGCAACATTATCAAATATAGGCTAAGTCGGTCATGACTGTAATACCTAGCATTCGGTATGGTAGGGTGTCGAACGTAATTCAAAATTCTAGAAAGTGGAACATTCCATGATTCTTAAATACAAGTATTTATATAGCTGTGGGAGTTTGCTCTATTAACACTTACTTATTTGTTTCCATCTGTTGTTTGCAAACTACCGTGAGCGAATAAAAAAGAACGACCTAATTTCGTGGTGTCTGTGCTGATTCTGTGCGAAAAGCTCATCTCCCTCCTGGAACAACGATATTTCTAAGAGCCTACTGGGTCCTGCAACAGGCGAATAACATCAGAATTTCGTAAGTGTTTCTCGTCACAACCAACAATGCCGTTGTTCTAATGATTTCTGTGACACCCTGTCTCCGGTATCATGATAATACAAAACGAGCTGCCCTTCTTTGTACTCTTTTGATGTCCTCCGTCAAACCCACCTGGTGAGAATCCTGTAATGCGCAGCAGTGCTCCACGAGGTCGGACGAGCGTAGTTAGGGATCGATGACCACTGCAGTTAGGTTCCATAACTTTACAAACATTTGAACAATCGTGGTGTATGCAGTCACTGTAGAAGTTCTGTCACATCTTCTGCCAATAAAATCTAGTCTTCAGTTTGCCTTCCCCACAACATTTTCTGTGTGTTCTTTGTATTTTAATCCTTTAATTGGTACACACAAAACAGCTCGAAGGAAAAATATTAAGCTACTGTACTTAAATTAGACCATTATGGCCATTTGAAGAATTTTACATTTTTTCCCTTGTGTTAAGTGACCTTGCAATATATATATATATATATATATATATATATATATATATATATATATATATATATGATCATGCTACAGTATAAATATTACAGTGTTGTACCTGTGGCTGTAGAACTCGTATTTTTCATGTTTCATGCGAAATGTCTGGAAATAAGGCCTTTTTAGTACAAAGTCCAATTATCTCAGAATTTTCATGTTTTACATTCAAGTGCCCGTGAAGCCTATATTTTCCTCATCATCCATTATCTGGGAAGTGTCCAAAATCGTAATGTCCTTACATCATTCACTAGTCCGACAGATGCTGTTTTATTCCTCTTCTAGACTGGTTGTGCATTTCTTATTACTCTGCGAGGCCTCCTCTTCCCAGTAAACTTCAATACATTTGCATTTTCCCAGATGAGAATGCCCTAACATTTTTGCATAACACCTCGCCTTCAAGGCTTCCTCATACGGTTTATAAGCTGTTTTTCTTATATAAGTGCAAAATAGCTCCACAAAATCGAAAGAAATTTGTACACTACAGCAGTAACGTCTGCTTGGAGTGTCTGCTAAAGATTCCAGACTATCATGAAGTTCTTGCAAATGACATCCAAACATTGCTATGTATGAGAACTTGGTTGCAAGCACCACCGCCCATCTGATGATGAAACGTGACACTCGATGCGATAAACTGCGTGCAATTTTGATGTTAATGGAGAGCAACATTTCCAAACAATGGCTGAAGTCGGTAGTGATTGCAATACCTATCAGTCGATGTGGTTGGGTGTCGAACATCATTCAAAATTCTAGAAAGATGCAACATTCTATGCTTCCTAAATAAAAGTATTTATACAAATGCGGCAGTGTGCTCTATTAACACTTACCTATTTCATCAAATTATGTACTGTGGGCCTCAGCAGTTGTAGACTTAAATCATACTGATTGGAAGCCGTTTCAGCTGTATGATACTTATTTATTGAACCAACTAGATCCGTGGCATTAGAGCCGCATCACAGGGTTATCTGTATACAAAGAAGGCAAATGCCACTAACAATCACGTTAAGGTAATTTACATTTGGGCTATAGGTAAGTAAACTGTAGGTGTAAAGTACTCACAAATCATTTCATATTTTTCCCGTTGACCTTAGACGACCCAGCTTTCTCCGGTCCTATTCCATAAAATGACAAATAAATTGGACTGCCCGAATCGAAACAATGTGTAAATGGTAAATATGAGATAATTAAGTAAGCATACATACCGGTGGCATTTCGCTGGGAATAGGACCGGAGAAAGATGGGCCGTCTAAAGTCAACGAGAAGATAAGAAACAATTTGTGAGTACTTTTCACCTACAGTGTTCTTACCAGTAGCCCAAATGTAAATTACCATAACGTGATTGTTAGTAACATTTGCTCTTCTTTGTGTACAGATAATCCTGATGATGTGGCTATAACTCTACGAAACCAGTTGGTTCAATAAACAAGTATCATACAGCTGAAGCGGTTTCCAATCACCATGACGTAACTATTTTCTGGCATCTGTTGCTTACAAAATACCGTGAACAAATAAAAAAGCACGACTTGTTTGCGTGGTGTCTGTGCCCATTCTGTGCGAAAATGTTGTCTCCCTCCCGGAACTGAATTACTTCTCAGACTCTACTGGTCCTGCAACAGGCGGAGATCAGCAATATTGTTCTATAATTCTGCACGTCCGATGTATTACCCTGATGTAACTGGAGAGAAGACGTGTTCACGTCACGCCCCAGGCAGCAAGTGAGCAAGGCGACGCAGGGACACGCCTCTGCTCTGCTGGGCCCCAGGTGTTGCTTCTAATTTGGCTGAGTGGCTCCAAGGTGCAATGTTATCAGCGGAGAGCGCCTCAGACTGCCGCAGGGTTCACTGTCCCCTACCCAGCCCTAGCGCCGCGGTGCATGTCGGGAGGACACTTCTCTCCACTGTCACCTGCTCTCTTTCTTTCCGAGTTCCTCCAGTCTTCACAAACCACATTAAGACGGTAGTTTATAACGTTGCCACTGTGACCACGGTACTGACCTCATTTGTACTGACAAGGAAAGTACTTGGGCTCGAACAAACACATATAAATCAAAATCGTACGAGAGATAATTAAAGAGCCCTTATTGCACTAGTGACACTCTCGCATCTGCAAAACTCTGCAGTCGTCCGTTAGAGGCCTCTGCGTGTGCCATGTCGCATTGCACTTTGACCTGTCGGTTCGGCAGTAAGGACGGTGCAGTGTGCCTCCGAAGTTGCTTTTTGTGACATTTGTGTGGTGAAACGTCAGATGGAGCGGCGATTGATAACCAATTCTGCTAATGTATTGCGATTGGTTGAGATGAAGTTACGAAAAACCGTTCTTCGTGAAAATGGTATTAGTGTAGAAGATGAATCATTCGCATGCTTTCTCGTATCTGTTATGGTACAGAAATATGAGCGTAAGTTAGATAGTGTTGTAACACTAACACATAATGATGAAAATAGGGATGATAATGACGAAGAACTCATTGCTAGCGGTAGTGCTTCGGTAAGTGCGGGAAGAGGCGATGGAAGCAGTGGCAGTGAATACAAACAGTATTCCGAGAAGAAGGTTGAAGTTGCAACTATCATCACGGCTTTTGATGACAATACGCAAGAGAACATGTACGACGATTATTACTTAAGTTATATATCAGATATCTGCATTACGTAGGGCGTCTATAATTAGATCTACAGTGCTATCTAGAGCATGATTGTAAAGTTTTGCATAAAAACGACACCCACCAGCACATTGAGGTGCACGTATACTGCAACCAAACGTTCATACTGATATGTTTGTTCGAGCCCGTGTACTTGCCTTGTGAGACTACAGGCGATGTAGGTGTCGCATTTCAATCTCAGTGCTTCGGAAAAGATCCAATTATTTCATTATTATTTTATTACGTATTTCATTCCTGTCCCTGAAGGGTGACAGGTGGACCGCTGGAGTGCTTTTGCTCTTTTGGGGGTAATCTTAACGTTTTTATTTCAGTTTTGTACACTTTATTGATCAATGCCTTAATTTTCAACTTACATCTAGCTTAAGGTTACATATGAATATCATATTATATACATGACAGGTACCTTTGTTTAATGACGATGAGCACTTTGTTTGCACAATGTGTGTGCTGCTATAACGTTACCCTTGCTTTCGTATGATGCCATAAGTTATTAAAATTGATTCTGCGATTGTAATTTGGACAAAGGGTTGGTTGTATCGAAATTTTGAATTTTGAATAATTTAGTAAAAACACAGCACAAATTAACATTCATAAACATTAAGCCAAATACACTCGCGGCTTGAATGTTAAAGTCGGGCACCACACAAAGCAACGGCACATTATAAGACTTCGAAAAGCCTCTAGCTGGATCCTATGCTTCGTACTGCAGAAGCTGAAAATGTTAATCTCTTCTTATTTAATATGAGATTATTCGATATACTTTCCGTACTAATGTTCAGACAGTTCACTTCGCTTTTCATTGTTGTATGATCGTGGATGAAACATGAAGTTAATGGTAATGAGAGAAAGAGGAAAAAATGATCGCGCTTCGAAAAAAACAAAACAAAAAAAAAAAAAGTTCAAATGTTTGTAAAGTCTATGGGACTTAACTACGGGGTCATCAGTCCCTAAACTTACAAACTACTTATGAACTACTTACAACTAAGGACAGCACAAATATCCATGCCCGAGGGGGGATTCGAACCCCCGACCGTAGTGGCCGTGCGGACCGTGACTGGAGCGCCTCAATCCCCTCGGCCACCGCGGCCGGCGAAAAATACAAAAGAAACTAGTGCAGGTTATGTAATCAAGCAAGGTATTGTATAAGAATGATTAATAGTGAGTGAAATTTGGAAAGACATGCGAAGCGATCGTATTGGCGTCTGAACATGTTAGAAAATAAATATGACATCGAGGGATTCATTTAAATAAAAGTCAAAGAGAGAGGATGATTTTAAATTTAAGTATTATATTTTAACAACTTGCATCACAGTTACTTACATTGAATGGATACATGAATGGAAGACGTCCGTACAGAACGAAAACAGACAAGAGAGTGATAAAAACTACGATCGCGGTTCCGTCTTCTCGCTAGTCCACAAGTAAAAAAAAATGACGAACGAAATTAAGTCAATTATATTGCGAGCTAGAGAGAACCAGAGGCGTTATGTCGCTGATCAAAAAATATATATATATATAATAAAATTTTAGTGTATCGTTACACTGCCATTTTCTATATTTCATTGTTTAGCATTACAATTTAGTTGATAGTACATGTGTGTTTGGCAATAGTTAAATGCTGTGAGATAGACTTGTTCTTAAAACTGCTGCATTGTATTTATTAAGAATTATTGTGGTGAATATAGGTACAAACTTAAAAACATAAAATAATCTTCAAGATAAATGTTCAACATAAAAGCTAATGCAGTTAATGTAAATTTGTTGAGTACATTATCTGACATAATGAGAGAAAATAAGAGAAAACAATGTGTTGACTGAAAATATTTACAGTGTTATAACATAAAACATTAAATAAGTTAAAAACATGAAGTGTTTAACATTCTGAATGAGTTTTTTGGGTAAGGTTGGGGAGTTTTCTGGGTCGTTCTGCGATTATGGTTGTGTCGCGTCTGGGTCTGGATACATTACCAGGAAGTGTGGAGGTGTTTGTGTGCCACTGGCTATTACGTGTATCTGTGCTGCTTAATCATGACTTTGTATTATGTCCTGATGTTACTCGAGTGCGTGCCTAAAGTTTCCTCGCTCCAACGATGAGTGGAACCGGGAAATAAATGTTAGCTTTGACATCCGCGACCGTTGTCATCGACACCTATAAAAATCGGCGTGTGTGTGTGTATGTGTGTGTGTGTGTGTGTGTGTGTGTTTGTGTGTACGTTCCCTATGGACTGCAAGAAAACTTCGGCCATTTTCATGAAATCTTCAGATTAACCCAGTGGGCGATCCTGTGAAGTTTGGCAGCGATCGGATCAAGACATTTATTTATTTGAAGAATGTAACACGATATATGGAACAATAATTACACTTTGATTAAGCTCTTTACTCTTTGACTTCTACAAAAAATGTTCAGATGGTTGTATAGTCTATGCGACTTAACTACGGGGTCATCAGTCACTAAACTTACAAAGTAATTATGAACTAACTAAAACTAAGGACGGCACAAATATCCATGCCCGAGGGTGGAATCGAACCCCCGACCGCAGTGGCCGTGCAGACCGGGACTGGAGCGCCTCAGTCCCCTCGGCCACCGAGGGCGGCCTTGACTTTACAACTTTACCATATGTCATAAAATGGTTTTATTGGTTGCTACGTTCTAAGTAATATGATTCAACACAATGAATCCCATGCTTATAAAATCCTTAGCGTATTTAATCCTTATTTACATACTATGTAAAAAAAATGTTCAAATGTTTGTAAAGCTTATGGGACTTAACTACGGGGTCATCAGTCCCTAAACTTACAAACTACTTATGAACTACTTACGAACTAGGACGGCACAAATATCCATGCCCGAGGGGGGATTCGAACGCCCGACCCATACTATGTAATTTCACAGCCTAGCTTATACCTAAAAGTTTATGTTTGGCCCATTCAACGAGATCAGCGTCACTAGCGGAGAAAGGACCATCCGCAGTGTCACTATCAATGCAGAGTAACACGATGGAAGGGACGCTAGCGCTCGAAGCGGCAGCACCGCAGTAACAAGCTCAACTACCAAATTCAATAGAAATTGCCTGGCGATGCAGTCAAACACAAATCAGTCGACACAGTAACGGACGACGAACAAGTCGTCAATTATCCGATTGAAACTTTGAACTCGTTGCAAACACCCAGAATGTCACCACACGTATTAACACTCAAGGCTGAATTAAAGTACTGAACTTGTGAAACGGAACATGATTGATCATCAAATAACAGACCAAATTGAATCGAGGCAGGAAGTGGAAGACTAGTCTACTGATTGGAAGCATACCGATGATTTCGAACGATTTACAGGTCGAATTCAAGTGTATCTACTTCCGTTTGCGTCTTTCCTTTGGTTTTACCACCAACAAAGCACACACACAATCGTTCTCTACTGCTGACTTTTGTTTTGAACATTCATGATTTTCACACGGCCAGTTGTATGTCGCTTGCTCTCGAGTTTGCACATCAAAATATTTATATTGTTTTACTCCAAATAGAAAAACAAAAAGCATCGTAAATGACCTGGCCTTAAGCTGAAATAATAAAAGAAATATAATTTCGCATTTATCTTAATGCAAGTACCTATGGATATGCGAGGTATGTCCACAAAGTAGGTTGCGTTTGGTTAGGCTATATAAAACAAACGTGTACAGATACAGAAAAATTGTTTGTTGTACAAAACTCTATACCTATTAAACTACTTTTCTACACAGCTTCCGAAATTTTGCAGTGTGGTACAGGTTTTTGTATGCCTTCTTCATAGAAGGTTGCTGCCTGTGTATCCATTCATATAGTAACATGTTCTTTCAGCTCGTCATCATTGTTGAAGTGTTGACCACCAAGGACAATTTTTAAGTAAGAGTTGTTTCGTCACATTCGCCGTTGAAGTCGGGCATTATCATGGGAAAAAACACCTTTTCATAGTAATCCTCGGCGCTTCTTCTGTATTGCGAAGAGCAATTTCTTAATGATCTCGCAGTAAGCATGTGCATTGATTGCTTGGCCTCTTGGTAAGCAATCAATCAGCAATATGCCTTTTCTGTCCCAAAAAGGTGTACATAACTTTTTAGGTGTCAATATTTTTAGGCTTAACCTTTGTGACGTTGAAGTGTGCCTCCATTCCTTTGATTACCGTTTTGTTGCAGGGGTATTATACGATGACTCTCATCCCCAGTGACTATCCTACGAAGAAAACCATCGCCTTCTTCATTGTAGCGTGTCAAAAACTGAAGTGCACAGCCCATCCGTTGTTTTATGTGTTATTCATTAAGGATTTTTGGTAGCCAAAGTGAGGAAAGTTTTCGAAATTTCAGTTCTTCAGTAGCAGTTTCAAGAATTCATTGTGCACTTGATCGTCTCCTTCACCGAACAGTCTGACCCATCTTCTAACAATTGAATCACTCATAGCAATATGTCCGTAAACCTCGCAAATTGTTGTTGTTGTTGTTATGGTCTTCAGTCCGGAGACTGGTTTGATGCAGCTCTCCACCCTACTCTATCCTGAGCAAGCCTTTTCATCTCCTCATAAGAACGGCAACCCACATCCACCTGAATCTGCTTACTATACGAGTCTCTTGGTCTCCCTCTGCGATTTTTACCCCACACACTTCCCTCCAATGCTAAATTTACGATTCCCCGATGTCTAAGAATGTGTCCTACCAAGCGATCCCTTCTTTTAGTCAGGGTATGCCAAAAATTCCTTTTCTCACCAATTCTGTTCAGTACCTCTTCATTAGTTATGCGATCTGCCCACCTAATCTTCAGCATTCTTCTGTAGCACCACATTTCAAAAGCCTCTATTCTCTTCCTGTCCGCTCTGCTTATCGTCCATGTTTCACTCCCGTACAAGGCAACAATCCACACAAATGCCTTCAGAAAAGACTTCCTTACACTTAAATTAATATTCAATGTTAGCAAATTTCTCTTTTTCAAAAATGCTTTTCTTCCCATTGCCATTCTGCATTTTATCTCCTCTGTACTGCGACCATCACATGATATTTTACTACCCAAGTAACAAAATTCATCTACCACCTTCATTGTTTCGTTACCTAATCTAATTCCTTCAGCATCGCCTGATTTTCTAAGACCGCATTCCATTATTTTTGTTTTGCTCTTGTTAATGTTCATTTTATACGCTTTCTTCAACGCACTGTCCATTCCATTGAGCTGCTCTTTGCTGTCTCTGACAGAATTATAATGTCATCAGCAAAACGCAATGTTTTTATTTCTTCCCCCTGTACTTTAATCCCCATTCCAAATTTTTCCTTGCTTTCCTTCACCGCAGATTTGCCGATGAATTTCCTTTAGTTTAACCTTCTTTGCATTCAGAAAACGAATTACAGATCTAATTTCACAGGCGACGACATTTTCAATTACGACTGACATTATAAAGAAACACTAAAAATCACACGTTGGCAGCAGCGATCTGAAAATGGCGTACATGTCTTCTCTTTGAGTCTGAGTAACTGCCGCGCATGCTCGGAACTGCGATCGTATTGCTACCGCGGATAGAATTAGAAACGGAACTTTGTGGACGACCCTAGTATTTTCTAAAGCTTCGCCACACGATCTTCTCCATCCATCCAACAGAGGTCACCTGCCAAGGTAATTCGTGGTACACTACAAAGCCGGGGCGTGTTGCTAGTTGTCAATAAAGTTCTGCAGTGTGTTTGACCCGCATGTCAGTCTACAAAGCTGCCATACGTTTCGCCCATTCTTGTAAGTGGCCTTCCTCAGGTTGTTTCAGAGAAAAATTTTGGGAACACTGCTTGCTACATTGGCCGATACGTCAGAGAGGGTTTTATATATATTGACATTGCAGTCTCAAATCCCGAAAAATTTTTAGGCAAGAAAGGAAACGTAAAAGTAGATATTGTTCAGAATCTTAAACAACAATTGTAGGTTAACACATAAAAACAGTGTTGCATCGTCTTGGTTCTAAGATCTCCTGAACACTTCCGTTCAATTTGTACATTGCATCAAGAATACAGTTCCATAGATGTCACACAACCCGCATAAAGATGTAAACAACCACGCATGAGGAGTACCAATGCGACGGGATGAGTAAGACAGCCTATCAGTTCTAGTCATTACGCCAAGAAGGAAGTACACTGTTTGTACAAATAATTTTATGAAGAGGGCAACCACAGTTTAAATACATTGTAATAAAATTCAATCACAATCACCAGAAAATCTAAAAATTAAAAGTTAACTTCAGTAATATAAAGTCCTGGGTGCAGATGTGTAGAAAAAATCGCAAAGCTGTTAAGACGTGTTTAGTTAGACACAACCATTTTCACATCGGTATAGATGCATCTTTAGGTGACATTAGCAAAATGATTACATGATATTTAGAAACAGCGTCCAGCTTTCAGGAGGCCTTGCTGAAATACTCTTACAATGGGGTGTGGTCGTCATTTGATAAACAACATCCCCGATTTGTCCATTACGAAGAAACCAGAAATGTGAGTCAGGAAAGAGACGGAATCTCCAGGACCAGGAAGTGCTGTGGCCGCGGTACATAACAAGTGCATACCCATACGTGATCCTAGAGATGCCGTCTGTTTCCTGGCTCATATTTCTGGTTTCTTCGTAATGGACAAATCAGGAATGTTTATCAAATGACGATCACACCCTATTGGGAGAGTATTTTAGCAAAGCCTCCTGAAAGCTGAACGCAGATTTCTAAATAGCATGTAATCATTTTGCTAATGTCACCTGAAGATGCATCTATACCGATGTGAAACTGGTTGTGTCTAAATAAACACGTCTTAACAGCTTTGCGATTTTTTCTACACATCTGCACCCAGGACTTTGTATTATTGAAGTTAACTTCTAATTTTTAGATTTTCTGGTGTTTTCATACTGCATTTTATTACACTGTTTGTGTTGGTGTAGTGCTTCCATGCCTGGAACGCCAGACTCTAAGTTTCAAGGTAACACCGTTGTTACTTTGTGTCAGGAGAGACTCTCATATAGAAACGTTTCCAGATGGAGTGAACCAAAGCCACGTTGTTCGGACGTAGAGAAGGTGCAGAGAAACAGGTGCTGTCGATGACTTGCCTAGCTCTTGCCGCTCAAAAGCTAACACAACAGCTGATGACAGCTACTTACAGATTTCAGCTCGGAGTAACCTTGAGAGGAACGCCACCATGATGAATTATGATTTTCGTGCTGCCACGGGACATCGCGTTTCGACTCACACTGGAAGTAATAGGTTGCATCACATGAAACTTCACTGCCAACGTCCAGAGTGATGTCCTGCTCTGACAATTAGACATGATGCAGCTCGGTTCAGATGGGCTCAGCAGCATGCTGACTGGACTCGTCAGATCTGGTATCAAGTGCTATTCGCATACGAGGCTCGCATCTGCCTTCAACCATCCATCGTCTGAGACGGCAAGGTCATCGTGAACGTCTTAGAGTCACCGTCCAGCGAGTGCAGCAATGTGGTGGATCTCTGATGTTTTGGGGAGGCATAATGTTTGGTCACTGAAAGCCACCGGTGGTTCTAGAAGGAAATCCAAGGTTTTTCAACTTGTGGGCCGCGACCCCTGAGGGGTTGGGGCTTGGGGGGACGGTCGCAAAGTCTTGTTCGGAGGGTCGTGATCAAAGGAGGAAGCACTTGCACCATAAGACAACCAGGCCAGAGCACGTCTGGGTACTTGGTCGTTTAGCAACACCAGAATAACCTAAATAAGGTGAAATTTATTTTTTACGAAACTCACATAATTATTAATCCTTATTATCATCAATTCTGATTTGAATAGGACTTTTATTACAATAAATATACCATGTTAACGATGAATAAACTAAAAGCCTGAATACTGTTTTCAGTAACCAATCGATAGCTGAATTAACAAGAGACAATAAGTAATTTTGAGAATTTCTCTAGAACATCAACTTATTTATAAGTTGCCTATACACTGGGTCTTAACGAGCATAATTCGCTTCGGAATATTACCTGCTGTGAAAAATATTCGTCATTATTTTTTTTATATTTAGACTGCATTTATTGCACGTATTATTTGATCTTTATTTTTTTTTAAAGATGACCAAAATAAATTGTGATGTGACCAGATGATGATGGCATAGTCCTCCGAAACCGGTCGTTTTTAAACAAATAAGTATTAAGCGATCTTGGCTTTTCACTTTTGAAGAATATTAATCTATCAGATCGCCTCCTTCGATGTCAGTTAAGGTCATAAAATTCGTTGTTTTTTAATTTACACACATAGTTGTGATAATACGGTGAGGGCGTGGTTGGGAAGTGTTCACCAGATTATTATTTTTTTTTTTTTTTTTTTTTTTTTTTACTTGGAATGGGGGTAGCGACCTCGAAAAGGTTGAAAAACACTGGGCTACACGTTAGAGATATGACATCTTTCGACATATAGTGCGATCATTTCGGCGATGGATTAGTCTTCTTGGGCGACAGTTCTCTCATCGTGCACATCTTCTGAATGTGTTCCTTCATGGTAACGACATCGCTAGATTAGTATGGGCAGCATGTTCTCCAGGCATGAACACTATCTAACAAGTCTGGGGCACATTGAAAAGGGCCGTATTTGGACGAAACTATGTACCAAACAATTTGAGATATCTACACCAAATCGCCTTTGAGAAATGGGACAATGTGGAGTAACAGTCCCTTGTGATCTAGTGAAAAGTATGCCACGACGAATATGATGACGGTTTGATAAGACGGTAAAAATAAATTAAAATTGTTTTAAAGACTAAAACTCACATTATTTCTCGACATAGACTCCTTGCAAGGCTGTACACTTGCTCCAACGAGTTCCCAATTTTTTTCAACCCATCCGCAAAATAGGCTTTGTTAAACACTGCAAAATTGTCTGTCACAGCGGCGGACACTTCCTCAAATGTTTAGATGTTTTTCGGACCAAACTGCGTGGTCATCAGACCATAGCTTACAAACTACTTAACCTAGAGTAAACTAAGGACAAACACACACACCCATGCCCCAGGGAGGACTCTAACCTCCGACGGCGAGCAACCACGCGCTCCGCAGCGAGACGCTTTAGACCGCTCGGCTACTCGACCGCGGCGGACACTAACTCATTCGATGAAAATTTCTTCTCACCAAGCCAAATTTTCATGTTTGGGAATAAGAAGAAGTCACTCGGAGCCAAATCTGGTTAACAGGGTGGGTGAGGAACCAATTCGATTCCCAGGTCGTGCACTTTTGCCATTGCGATAGCTACTGTGTGGACTGGAGCACTGTCCATTCCAATCTTGGGCGTTTTTCAAGTAGTTCCTGTTTCAAACGATCCAGCAGAGCAGTATAATATGGTCCAATCATTCACAGCTGTGAATCTTCGCAAAAAGTCCTGTGGTTTGCGCCTGAATACTGTGAGATCTGAGCCGAAATGTTGTTTCGTTTCCGTTTTTGGTCCAAAGGGAGCAGGCGCGGCACCATCGCGCACAGAGCTTCTTCATGGCCAGTTTTTCATGGAGAACGTAATGCACTCGTTCAGATGAGATGAGTACAATGTTAGCTATCTCGCGAACTTTTAATCTTCGATCTTCCATTACCTTACCATTCTCCTGTGTGGTGACTTCAACGGGCCGACCGCAGCGTGCTCCATCTTCCGTGCTTCTCCGACCACGTTTAAACTCATAGATCCAAAAGTAAATGGTCTTCATTGTTGGTACAGAACTTACATGGACCTCATACAACTTGGATTTGATCTGTGTAGCTGAGAAACCCTTCGGTTGAAAATGTTTAATGACAGCACGAAATTCGTTTTCGTAAGGAACTAACTACGCAGTTACCACTTCAGTTGCAGCCAACAATTAATAAAGCTGCCGCTCGAAACTTGCTGCAATATCCGTGGAAATATAAGGCTTACCAACAACAGTGCAGGTTCCGAAAATTTTCCCGCTCTTTCTTACATATTTAGCAGACTTATCAAATCACCCTCGTACATCATACAGACGTTTTATCAGGTATTAGATGTACTGTTGTGTGCTGCAATGTGGAACACAAATTCAGAATGCTTAGTTTATTGTCATTCAACTTGTCAGTTACTAAATTACTGTATGGCGATGATTTACAGTGTTGATATACTTATCAACATTTTTTCGCAATAGCGAATTTCTCTTAGCGTCACTGTATAAGATATAGATGTTCTACCAAATTGTGATATATGAAAATTTGTGGCGGACCGGGACTCGAACCCGGGCTTAACCACTAGGCTATCCGAACACGACTCCAGGACCGTCCCAAACTTCCATATGCCACACTCATAAGTGCAGTCAGTGTGGCATATGGAAGTTTGGGACGGTCCTGGAGTCTTGTAAAGGGTCATTCACCCCTTGAATCGTTAGTGATGCAAGAATTATTTTGATGTATGTATATTATCAAGGGTGACTACAGACTGTACAAATTCGTCAACCTCTTGTCACCAAAACGACCTTCTCCGTACCCGCAGGATGGCCGAGAACTCGCGGATGAGCAAGCTGTCGGAGAAGGACGACGAGTGCGTGTTCACGTGGAAGCTGTTCACTGGCTGGGACTACATGATCGGCAACGCGGAGACGGCGCACAACCGCGTCGCTTCCATCGTGCTGGGCTTCAAGGAGGCGCTGCTCGAGGAGGCCGAGCGCCGCCGCGACGCCCGCAAGTAAGAGTGACGTCACTGTACATCGTGTGGACTATCGTCTCACACTGCACAAAACTTTGTGGAGATTTACAGATTTTGCAGTAGGTACACTGTTGTTGTTGTGGTCTTCAGTCCGGAGACTGGTTTGATGCAGCTCTCCACCCTACTCTATCCTGAGCAAGCCTCTTCATCCCCACATAAGAACGACAACCTACATCTGTCTGAATCTGCTTACTGTATCCATCTCTTGGTCTTCCCCTGCGATTTTTTCCCCACACACTTCCCTCCAACGCTAAATTCACAATTCCTTGATGTCTAAGAATGTGTCCTACCAATCTATCCCTTCTTTTAGTCAAGGTATGCCAGAAATTCCTTTTCTCCCCAATTCTGTTCAGTACCTCCTCATTAGTTACGCGATCCACCCACCTAATCTTCAGCATTCTTCTGTAGCACCACATTTCAAAAGCCTCAACCCTCTTCCTGTCCGCACTGTTTATCGTCCATGTCTCACTCCCATACAAGGCAACACTCCATACAAATGCCTTCAGAAAGGACTTCCTTAGGTTTAAATCAATATTCGATGTTAACAAATTTCTCTTTTTCAAGAACGCTTTCCTACCCATTGCCATTCTGCTTTTTATATCCTCTGTACTGCGACCATCATTTGTTATTTTACTGCCCAAGTAACAAAACTCATCTACCTCCTTTATTGCTTCGTTTCCCAATCTAATTCCTTCAGCATCACCTGATTTTCTTACACTGCACAGGTACACTACAGAACATAAAAATCAGAACGCGCTCTTAGAGTTTTCCAAATACGATTTCGTGTTGAAACATTGCATATGAAGACTACACGGAAAGAAGGGGTTAAGTCCAAATTTCACGAAATGAGTTACTGGTATCCTTATGAAGTTCATCAGATGTACTTTCAGTTGGGTGAACGTAAATGACTGTAATGGGTTTAGTCACTGAGTTATAGCGAGATCAAAATATGGTATACACTGAGAAAACGGGTCAAGTCCATCCGAAACGGAAAGAAAGGGTGAAGTCCAGCCGGTGTCGATTTCTCAGCAGTCAGCTGTATATTTTTTCTTGCTGTTACGGAAGTATCATTGTTGACATCGTTAAATGCAGTCGAAGCAAACACGGAGCAGATTTCACATTAGCTTCTTTGCTTTATGCTGTGGCAGGACCGAACATCGTGTAGTGATTTGTGCTAACACAGAGTAGCCTTGTCATTCACTTGAATTCTTTGTGGTGTAGTAGATTGAATTTTGTGTGATATCCAACTGAGGAAGGTGTTTCAATTGGCGATGGAAGATCCAGATTCAAGCTGCAGTGGTAAGTCTAGAAAAAGACAGAGCTTTGGTAGACAGTATGAAGTATCTAAAAAGCTAAGAGCAATGACACATTAAATAGGGTAGCGTTGTAACTGCAAGAAGAATTGTACTGATTTGCTAACTGATACAGAGAAATCTACATTAATATCTAAATTCAATTTGCTGAAGGACTGGAATGAGCAAAGGTGTCACCTGACAGGACTGATTTCTGTTGACAGTATACAACGGCGTAGGCCTCGCAGAGATGAGGCAGTAGCTACTTTGCGTGATTATACATTTCATTACAATGTCAGAATAATGAGAAACAGTACTGTGACAGAATTGTCTGTTTGCCAAAACGTCTTTATATCACTGCATGGTATTTCAAAGAAAAGATTAGAAACTATCAGGAATTCCTTAAAAAATGAAGGCATGGCACCAGTTGACAAACGAGGCAAACATAGAAAACACGTTCACAAACTTTCCACAGAAACAGAGTTACGTCTTATTAACGATGTTATTATGTGATATATGTGTTGTAACAATTTATTAAATAATTGTTAGTAGGTGTACACCAGGTGATTTAAAGATACAATAGTTGAGACAAAATAAAAAAGGGATATTGATAAAAAGTTTTGTCACGAAAACCTAATTAGTCATAAACACCCTGTACGATAATGAACACACTCAAATATAAATAGAATTTTCTCAGGGGAATTGCAGGGAAGTTACATAGTGAAATATCATCCCAATATCACATAACAATCTTACTTTGACAATCTTATTTGTGCATTACACTAAGAAATTAAGAAACACATTTACAGATAAAAAGAAGTAAAGGGTCCAGTTTTTTAAATATTGTTTTATACTTTCAGGGAATACTAAAGAAAGGTCGTAGAATGTACTGTATAAATTACAGAAACGTATGTCAACAATCAATGAAACTGTAACGTTTTAAATTTTGAAATTACTCTCATGAAAAGTCTGTAAAATGGACTTAACCCCTTCTTTCCGTGTAGTCTTCATATGGAATACATGAAATGAGTACATTTACCGATGAATAGTTCAAGCCGTACATAAGAATCAAGTGTCAAGCTACGCTGCTACATGGCAATACGTCCGCCATGTTTGAAACAAATTGAACTGGCGTCCGCCGTGGTGTTCGGGGTATCGGATGACAGCTGGTAGCCACACCCAGTAGCACCCAGTAGAGAATTTTACTTATTCACAGTTCTACATTTTAAATAAAGATTGAATCTTGAAACCGAATGTGCATCAAGTTTCGTCAGACGTTAGCGACGTTGTGGATTGACTAGGCTGGCAGTGTATTTTCTAAAAATGCGAAAGTAAAATCTCACGAAACTTTCAGTAATATAGTTCCAGTTCGAAGTGTAACAGTTGAGATTTGAAACAACAACTAAAGTGTTGCTTTGAAAATATTTGTGTTGATTATAATTCAAGTACATGGTCTAAATATGCTGAGAAAAAAACAGTGAACAGTAATTGTTATGACGCAGAATCATGATCATGTATTTGAATTTCTTGTTAATGTGTTGTAAAAACTGCTTTCATAAAGTCTGGTACACATTTATGTGCTGTTTACTAAACATATTAATTATGCAATCTTGTAAAATTTCTGTCAGAGAGTTTGGCCGTGAACTTCGGTGGACAGATTTTGAGTATAAAGACTAAAGTGACAACAAAATACTGCAGCTAAAAATGCGCCTTGTCAGCTGCCACAAAAGCATTCCACGTCGAAATCAGGTGTCGTTAATAACTTTCCTTGTTGCCATGTTCAGACAAGTAAAGGCAAAACATTTTATGTTCTTGCACAAAATACTTCCCGTTTTATCACTTCGATTTGTGCACTTAAATACTGAACACACTTTAGGCATATTCAACAACATAAATGGTATAGACAATATAGACTAAATACAGTACTTCACGCTCAACAACAGACACCTCTCCATTGTATTGACCAAGGAGGTTAAAATAAGGGGAGATGGCGCTACTATGCAAAGCTTAGCTGTCGATTGAAGCCAGTCCGCCATCTTGTGGAGCCAAGGAAATATATTTTTAGATTAAAATACTGTGTGGTTCTTTCACTGTTAAACTTCATACATTTAAACGTCTGTTATGTCTGAGTACATATTTGATGCAGTATACTTTTGTGGACAAATACAGATCTCCCAGATACCTGAACTGTCATTTATTAACGCAAAAATCTCATTCAATAAGTGTGAATTACATATCGGGATATTACCCAAATTCTTCACAAGAATTGAAATTGTCAGCTGTAGTAATTAACATGAAATGTAGAACAAGATATTCTTAATTACGATAGAACCAAGCTGTAACATTTTCATAAGTTCAGTACTGAAGAGACTATTTACCGAGCGAGGTTGCGCAGTGGTAAGACACTGGACTCGCATTCGGGCGGATGGTGGTTCATATCCACCTCCGACAATCCAGATTTAGGTTTTCCGTGATTTCCCTAAATGACTCCAGGCAAATGCCGGGATAGTTCCTTTCAAAAGGGCACGGACAATTTCCTCCCTCAGCTTTCCCCGAAAATCCGAGCGTAAGCTCCGTCTCTAATGACCACGCTGTCGACGGGACGCTAAACGCTAAGCTTCCTTTCTTTTTTGAAGAGACTATTTTTATGTTGAATACACACGAAAATTATTTCTACACGTTCCACGTTATTAAATATTCAAACTAAATTTCTGTAACACCATGTCTTTGAAATTTCTAGGGAACCTGTATCATGTAAAAATGAAAATTTTAAGTAATTGAGGGAAAAACTATAAACAAATATTAAGTATTAATTTAGCAACAAAAATTTTCTGTGAAAATAGGGGAGTACTTTCCTGTACTGCTTGCACATATATAGGTAATGCAGGTAACTTTAAAAAAAAAATTAGATGGAGTACCACTTTCAACTCAGAATGCAATGAATATACACTCACGCGTCACCATAAATGTTATTTTATCAATATTTTTCCCGCAATGGCGAATTTCTCTTAGCGTCACTGTATAAGGTATGGACGTTCTACCAAACGGTGACATATGAAAATTTGTGCCAGGCCGGGACTCGAACCCCGGTTTCCCGCTTTTCGCGAGCAGTCAGTGTGTCATATGGAGGTTTGGGTCGGTCCTGGAGTCGTGCTCGGGTAGCGTAGTGGTCAAGGTAACCGCTCGCGAAAAGCGGGAAACCCGGGTTCGAGTCCCGGCCTGGCATAATTTTTCACATGTCACCGTTTGGTAGAACGTCCATACCTAATACACTGACGCGAAGACAAGTTCGTCATTACTTTTGTGTCTCGTTTCTGTCGTACGTTAACTGGTTCCTATCTCAGTCCCAAGTGCACGATGTCGTTCAGAGGTGGCCATGAGCGGAGTTGTAGCAGAGGGCGCTCTTGGCTGACGTCGTAAGAACGCCGCGCCGTGCGTGCATGGCGGCGCGTGGCGAAAGTAGGTGGCGCGCACTTTGGACTTGTGCGACACCACAATTACAAAAATCATTGATAAAATACCGGGTGATCAAAAAGTCAGTATAAATTTGAAATTGAATAAATCACGGAATAATGTAGATAGAGAGGTAAAAATTGACACACATGCTTGGAATAACATGGGGTTTTATTAGAACAATAAATAAATAAAAAATAAACAGTAAAAAAAAGTCTGACAGATGGCGCTTCATCTGATCAGAAAAGTAATAATTAGCATCACAAATTAAGACAAATCGAAGGAGAAGTTCTTTACAGGAAATGCTCAATATGTTAACCATCATTTGTGAACAATAGCTCTAGTCGAGGAATAATGTTTTGAACAGCACTGTAAAGCATGTCCGGAGTTATGGTGAGGCACTGGCGTCGGATGTTTGTCTTTCAGCATCCCTAGAGATGTTGGTCGATCACGTACACTTGCGACTTCAGGTAACCCCAAAGCCAATAATCGCACGGACTGAGGTCTGGGGACCTGGAAGGCCAAGCATAACGAAAGTGGCGGCTGAGCACACGATCATCACCAAACGACGCGCGAAAGAGATCTTTCACGCGTTTAGCAATACTTTTTTTCCTTAATAAAACCCCATGCCATTCAAAGCGTGTGTACTTTTTACCTCTCTAACTACATTATTCCGTGATTTATTAAGTTTTCAAATTTATACTGACTTTTTGATCACCTGGTATATCATCACTGTAATTCTTCATCATACAGTAATTTAACAGATGCCTAAGCGAGGCAATGACGAACAACGTAGGTTAATGCCTCTGCCTGGCACAGGAATACAGATTAAGCTGCGAGTGTTAAGGGATTGTAGTTAACTCATATGTGCAGTCAGTGTGGCATAGGAAGTTTGGGTCGGTTCTACAATGGTGTTCGGGTAGCCTAGTGGTTAAGGCGACCGCTCGTGAAAAGCGGGAAACCCGGGTTCGAGTCCCGGCCTGGCACCAATTTTTATACGTGACCATATGGTAGAACATCCATACAGTGACGCTAAGAGAAGTTCCCCATTGCAAAAAAAAAAAAAAAAAAAAAAAAAAAAAAAAAAAAAAAAAATATATATATATATATATATATATATATATATATATATATATATATATATATATATAATTACTGTAATTCGTCAACATAATTATAGTAATTTAATAAATGTTGTTTGCTCCACAATACGGCGACAGTGACTTCATTTCTGTGTCGTTACTGGCACATTCACCTATTCCAACCTCCTTGATACTGACTATCGAAAATATGGAGGTAGGGTTTACACAGGTTGCCGCAAAGAGCGCTGTAACTCGTGTGTTAGCCACTCTATGAAATTTAAGCTCGTTGATTGTAGTGACTAGGAGACCCGCGTGCCATCTGGCACTCTGTGGTCGGCCCTGCTGTATAATGAAATGGATGACATGTGTTGTGTACCTGAGTCGCTGTGAGTTCCAGGAGTGAAGCACCCAACGCTAAAGATGAATTCTTCAGCCGGTTTCACACAAGCAACTCAATTGAGAAAACAGTGCGGGTCTTTCTGCAGTTGCACTATGAGCTATCGTTCACACAGAACTTCACATATACTACTCAGTTGTGCATTTTGCAATATGGCGTCCGCAGCCTCAACTTATCACGGCACATTTTATTCGCGGCCAAACGACCGTTACACTTCGTTCCACAAGCACATGGAATGTTTTCTTCATTTGTTCGACATTATATCCGCAAACAAAGTTGCCAAAACTTGAACCTCGAACGTAAACACACTGATACGAAATAAAATGGTTCTAAATACCCAAGACAGCCGCGGTGGCCGAGGGGACTGAGGCGCTTCAGTCACGGTCTGCATGGCCACTACGGTCGGGGGTTCGAATCCCCCCTCGGGCATGGATATTTGTGCCGTCCTTAGGATTAGCTAGTTCATAAGTAGTTTGTAAGTTTAGGGACTGATGACCCCGTAGGTAAGTCCCATAAACTATACAAACATTTGAATTTGAACTAAATACCCCGCGAGGTGACAGTCGATTGTCGATATTTGGTAGTGGCGAAACGAAGTACAACCAAGTTGAACACTCCGTTGCTTGTAAAAAAAAAAATAGCGTCTCGTAAGTGGCGCCACTAAAAACAGGAAATTCCCACTTGCTACTGAACTACCACTTCACAAGCAACTAGCTGTTGCATTAGTTTCTTGTCTCAACCCGGCCTTAGCCTCCAAATAATATAAAGCCTACCCTTATTACCTACAAAGTGGCGTACAATTGAAAGACTTTCACCAGGCCAATGAGCCACACGATATTATTATTACATCCTCTAGTGAGCAGTGTCACCGTTATGGTTCGAACTTCGTCCGCTGTTGGCGCCACAAGCCAACCTCATTCTATGTCACGTCTTACGGAAGCCGTATAGGAAAAACACAAGAAAATACACGTATAGCACAACGGCTCATTTTGGGCACTGATGTAGAGAACAATTCAGCTTTTACCTACGATAATATATGTTTCTTTGGATTATCGTATTGTAATTAAGGGAATAAGTACATCCCATGATTATTAGGTTATTGATAGGTTTCAGTTAAAGTAAAAAGTAGGCTACAGACTGCAAAATTGTTTTTATATCTTGACCGGTCTTGAAGTAAAAACAATAATTTTGCTATCTGGACTGTTTTTAATTTTAACCATTACATCATGATCGCTTTTTTCCATTATACTTTCTAAAATTAGTAATTGGTGGGAATTGTTTTGCGGATTTTCCTATTTATTTATTTATTTTTATTTATTTATTTATTTATTTTCGTTACAGACCTGGTCCGTCAGTCCCTTTTGAGATTAGTAGCGCCGCAGAGATTTTAGCAACATTAATTTGCTCAGGAGCTCTGCATTATAACCCTTACCGTACGGTAACGTGCTGTTACGACTAATATAAGGCAGTAACGTAACAGTGTGAGTGGGTCTTTTGGATGGCCTGTGATTGATTCAAGTGCCTCATTAGTCAAAGTTCTAGTCTTGTCCGAACATCTCGAATGTAGGTTTTGCATATCGAAGACCACCTCTATATTTTCCTCCTATTAAGGCCATCATTGGAGACGAAGTTGTACACTGCTAAGATTGTAAACACAGTCCTCAAAATGTATATTTTCTTCGCCGATGCGTACAAAATATCATGTTCAAATGTTTGTACAGCTTATGGGACTTAACCTAAACTTACAAACTACTTATGAAGTACTTACGAACTAGGACGGCACAAATATCCATGCCCGAGGGGGAATTCGAACCCCCGACCGTAGTGGCCGTGCAGACCGTGACTGGAGCGCCTGTCCCCTCGGCCACCGCGGCCGGCCAAAATATCATGGACATACACAGCGGCAGCAGCCGTAATTTTGTTGCTTCTCGCTTAAGATATTTCAGTCTGGCAAGCTTCCTTGAATTTGACACCCACAAAGAAAAATTAACGATTATCTCATTTTGTGACATAGATATAGACGGCAGCCAGATGTCACCCGTAGTATCAGATTTTACGTTTCCAGAGAATTATAAAGAAATTACGCTAGTTACTGTCCCAATTTTGTGTACAGTGCCTGAGTTACACTTTCTGCAAATTGTCTTATACAACGAAACAGTTTGTCGACTTCTCCAGGGGAGAATTTTCTTCTTAGCACAAAGTGAAACTAGTCTGCACTCGGTATTTGGTGCATTTGACAGCTGACGTTGTTTTTATACAAGTAGTTTGAAATGTTTCTTTGCTCATGACCTCGGACTTTGTTAACGGATTTCCACCACAATTGCAAGTAGGGTATGAAGTCATTTTCCAACCCCAAAAGCTTTGCTTCTTGAATTGAGACAAAGAGCATTGCAATTTCATTTCTTTTGTGTTACATGCGGGCGAGTGGTTTTTGTTTTTATTTTGGGGAACCCTGATTACAAAATAAAACACAACATTACCCATTCTCCGCAACACAGATTAGTAGATTCACACGTAAATACAGCAAGTCGAGGTCTTTCGGAACGTACAATGTGCATTACAACATGTTGCAGTGGACGTCAATCCATTACAAACTCAGCGCCTCTAGCGCTCGCTGTTTCAACAAGAGTCGCGACAATAGTTTATCCTACACTCCTTTCACCGAAACGAGAGACGTATTGTATACACACTGAGGCGCGTGACAAGGGGTGGACAAAACAGGGTCGCTCGCTCAGTTTCGCTGCATCCTTTTCCGGTGTAAGGTCGTTGTGTGTTTTGTTATATAGCAGTGCTATAATGCTATTAGAAACTAAAATTTTAAAACTCATTTCTTGTAATACTAAAGTGATTTTCTCCTAACATTTTCAAAATCTGTAACTTCGCTTACGAAAAAGTTTTCTTCGTATCGCATTTCAGTCAAAGTTATCAAGACGTTCTGAATGCTTCAGTCGTATTTCCTTTTTCTTGTTTTGATTTTCTTTCCCTTCTTTGAGGCTTCAAAGAGTTCGTGGTTTTCTATTGACTGATTTCGTAACAATATCAGTCACTGACTGTTCTGGACCCAACAGCTGCGTTTCATACACACTAGAACTTTACTACTTCTTCTTTGAAGGCTTCTTGGGTGGATGAAATAATGAGGTTACTCTTACATGATACTAATGAGAGAGATAAAGAGACACATGGACTATGAATGCTAAATGCTATTGTAAACACTAATAATTACGTTACTATTCAGCAACTGGTCCTTCAACATGAAGTTTACTGTCAACACCTATTATCAATGCTATATAACAAAACACACAACGATCTTACACCTGAAACGGATGCAACGAAATTGAGCGAGCGTCCCTGTTTTGTAGACTTGCGCATAATATTTCGCGATCGGGAGCGCTCACTTTAGTTCGCGGCTCTGCCACGAACTGGTTCGTTCTTTTAGTTCGTCCGCTCGTAGTGACGGCTGAGCGGCGTAGTCTGCGCGTGCAGGTGGAGGGGGAAGTTCCCCCACATAGCTGCTTCATGCGCTTGCTGCTTGAGCCGCTAACGTTATCACGCAAACCAAAGGAAACAGTTTGTGGATAATTTCTCGCGTTTAAGTTTAGAGTTATCTCTATATCTTGCCATTATGGAATTTATTAGTCAGATATTGCAGAGTGCAGAACACATCAAAACAGAAATTTTGTAGCACTGAACGATGTAATCTAGCAGGCAGACGCTCACCTCGAAATGACTCATAAGCAGAAGGCAAACACGTGATTTTTAATTCTGCTACGCGCCCTCCCGCTACTGGCAAAATGTCTGTCTGTAAATCTATCGGACCAAACTGAGTGGTCATCAGTCCGTAGCTTACAAACTACTTAAACCTAGGTAAACTAACCTAATGACAAAAACACACACACACACACACACACACATCCATGCCCCAGGGAGGACTCGAACCTCCACGGCGAGCAACCGCGCGCTTCGCAGCGAGACGCTACTCCACCGCGGCTCGCGATTGGCCGTCGGTCTTCGGACAAGAATCCAACGAACTATGAAGCTTGTAAAAAGATATTAAAAAAGCCAAGATCGCTGATAATCAATTTTTATTTACGACGACCGGTTTCGCTGAACTATGTCAGCATCATCTGGTCAAATAAAATATTTTACAAGGCCATAATCTTGTAATGTCGATCAGTTGTTATATAACAATTTACAGTGCATGGGTGCACTATGTCATTATAATAAAACATAATTATCAGAGTGAGTGACAATAGCAAACTGATCCGTTTGCTATTGCTGATCAGTTTGCTATTGTCACTCACTGTGATAATTATGTTTTATTATAATGACATAGTGCACCTATGCACTGTAAATTGTTATATAACAACTGATCGACATTACAAGATTATGGCCTTGTAAAATATTTTATTTGACCAGATGATGCTGACATAGTTCAGCGAAACCGGCCGTCATAAATAAAAATTGATTATCAGCGATCTTTTCTTTTTTTTATATTTTTACAATATTATAAGTGGATCGCCCCCTAGAACGAAAACCAACTGAAGTATGAAGCGATGAAGCGAGGTACGTTTGGCATAATCGTCCGCTGCTCCTAGTTCGTCCGCTGCTCCTAGTTCGTCCGCTGCTCCTAGTTCCTCCGCTGCTCCAAGTTCGTCCGCTCCTTCTAGTTCGTCCGCTCTTTTTGGCTTTTGCTACCGCTACTAAAAGAGCTCTTTTTTATGACAGCTTTTTTATATAATGAGTTGCCAAAGCGTGTGCTATTGCCCGTATTTTTGGGCAATTTGACATCAAATACTTAGGCAAATAAACCAGTTATTTACACGAATGGGCGATACAATGGTATTCAACTACTTTGCTTACGGAGTACTCGTAATACTTTATTTTTAAAATAGATTTCTTGTGGCAGTGAACTATGAAACTACAGCCGAGCTGCATCTCAGCTCGAAATGAAGGTAACTGGCAGAAGAGAATCACGCGATTCTGCGCGCTCTCGCGTCCTCTCGCTGTTCCCGGTCAGTCTTCGGAAAAGGAGCGGACGAACTAAGAGGCAAGTGATCTGCGAACTAGTTCGCGTAGTTCGCCTGTGAGAGCGCTCTTCCGAACTAGTTCGTTCGCGAACTACACAAGACTACTGTTTTGTTCAGCCCTGATCACGCGCCGCAGTGTATTGACAGTATTTTCTCTCGTTTCGAAATGTTCAAAAGTTTGTAAATCTATCGGACCAAAATGCGTGGTCATCAGTCCGTAGCTTACAAACTACTTAAACATAGGTAAACTAACCTAAGGACGGTTTACGCTTTACGAGGCGATCCACTTATAATATTATAAAAAGATATAAAATAGCCAAGATCGCTTATCATCATTTTTTATTAACGGCGACCGGTTTCGCTGAACTATGTCAGCATCATCTGGCCAAATAAAATATTTTACAAGGCCATAATCTTGTAATGTCAAACAGTTGTTATATAACAATTTACAGTGCATAGGTGCACTATGTCAGTTTGCTTTTGTCACTCACTGTCATAATTATGTTTTATTATAATGACATAGTGCACCTATGCACTGTAAATTGTTATATAACAACTGTTTGACTTACAAGATTATGGCCTTGTAAAATATTTTATTTGACCAGATGATGCTGACATAGTTCAGCGAAACCGGTCGTCGTTAATAAAAATTGATGATAAGCGATCTTGGCTATTTTATATCTTTTTACAATAACCTAAGGACAACACGCACACCCATGCCCCAGGGAGGACTCGAACCTCCACGGCGAGCAACCGCGCGCTCCGCAGCGAGACGCTTTAGCCCGCTCGACTATTCCACCGCGCGGTTCTCTCGTTTCGGTGGACTGAGTATAGTGAGAAGGCGTTTATACTGTGTGCGCAGCTGGCGTGTGCTGTGCCTGCGCGCGCTGGTCAACCTGGCGGTGCTGGTGCTGCTGGCGTCGTCGGCGTACGCCGTCGTCGAGGTGGTGAAGCGCTCGACGCAGACGGCGCCGGGCGACAGCTGGTGGCGCCAGAACGAGATCACCGTCGTCATGTCGCTCATCCAGTACGTCTACCCCATCCTCTTCGAGCTGCTCGGCCTGCTCGAGAGCTACCACCCGCGCAAGCAGCTGCGCATCCAGCTCGCCAGGTTCGCCACTGTTGCACGGCTCCGTTCTCCGACACCGCAGCTGCACTTACGACAAACTAATATCGTTTTCTTGTTTCAGAATCATGGCGCTTAACATGCTCAGCCTCTACACGATGATCATAGCGTTGTTCGATAAGATAGATGACATGGTGAGTGGAAAATCTTGGAAACTGGTTACTCCACAACTTACATGGACGAGGGTAAGCCAGTAAGTAAGTCGCAAACTGAGGTAGACACGCCAGTACTGCGCGCTGGGTAGCGGTATTTCTCCATCACTACTGGGTTGCAGCCGTTTAAGGAACCAAATAAAGTTCAGCTCAAGAGTGTCACTTACGCAGGTTGCACACACACCGATTTTCGACGGCCGGTAAAATATATGCAGAACGCTACTTCCACACACGCCGGAATTTTACCGGTCAAACGAGCAGTCGCTCGGCTGTCGTGGTCGAGTGAAGTTGATACGAAACAGAAATTAAAGAATTTCAAACAATTTTGCACAAAATTATATGTCACATATTGCTGACATGGTACAAAGAACTAACAAAGTAATGTATCACATATTACTGTACAATTTAGGATTTTTTTTTCTTTGTTATCCATTTCCACAAACATGTCATTCATTTAGTGGGAAATTTGTCTCCTTGCATCTGTGGTCGCATTTCTAACGTGTCCAAAGTTTTGTTCTCCAAAGTAATCGTGCTTAAAGTAACGTAATAACTGTATCGTAATTGTATGAAGTCTTCGCGTGTTATCAGCCGAGTTGCTTCGTCGTTGTCTCGTAGCAACGTTTCGATGGAATGCGTCTCCATCATCTTCAGGAGAAGTGTCCGGGTATCGTCGGGTGCGCGCTTATATCTCTGCTGGACCAATTCCTGCTTGCCGCCGCCGACCAATCAGGCGCACGCGGAATCGGCGGATGCGCCTTGAGTGGCCGGTGGTGGACCATCGGCTAACGTGGAAACCCCACATAGACGAGGTCTACAGGAAAGTCTGCGGCAGAATGAGCGACCTGTACCCCATCCTAAACTACAATAGCTCCCTATCCCCTTCCGTTGGAGTTAACACCTACCTTTCCTTAATCCATCCCCAAATGGAATACTCCTGCCCAGCCTGGGCATACGCAGCCAGTAAACACCAAGACAAGCTGCAGGTTCTACAGAACCGCTGCCTCAAGACGGCTCTTCACCTTCCCCATGGATTTCCTACGGACGACCTGCACGTTGCTGCTGGAGTTCCTTTCCTAAGAGAGCGTTTCCAAGATCTGGCAAGGGCTTTCTACGAAAGTTCCTCGAGATCTGGAATCGAGCTTATCCGTCCCCTAGGTCAGTATGACATGTCCCGTGACAAGCATAAGCGTCCCTTGACCATCTTTGATCTGTAGATCAAAGAGGAATATCCTAACACCCATCCTAAATTCCAATCCTACCCAACCAAAGCAAAATCACGCCCACCCAGGGCAAGCACTAGTCACACACACAAAATCTCCAACGCAATTCACAGACATTTAAAAACAGTAATAGACGCACAAACATCACACAATACACAGAGGAGTAAAGGCCAAATCGCCACAAACTCCCCAGTACACTCCCTCACAGAGGAGCGAGCAGCAGCAGTGGCCGGTGGGGGAGGGGGGGGAGGCGCTGGTGCGGGGTTTGTGTCCCGACCTCACCGCCGTCTGATCCGGGCGCGGACCTCGGTGGCCTGGAGCGTTCTTCTCTGATTTTTCTAATTGCGGGCTCTTAGGCTGTGCTAAGGTGGTAGCCACTGTCCCGGTTTATTAGGTTATCATGCAACCGTATTTCAATGGATTCTTTGATTACTGAGTCCCAAAACCCGTTTGCATTGCAAATTTTCTTTGTGTCCTCAAAATCACAGGTGTGCTTCTCGTCAATACTATGTTCAGCCACAGCAGATTTGTTAGTTTGATTTTGGCTGTTGGGGAACCCGCGTATGGCAAGAACGCACAGCCCATTGCTTTGTCCTCTTCGAGTCTCTCTTCTTGTAGTCAGTCTTCAGAGCCCTCCTTATTTGATTCTCGCTGTAACAATTTTTCTTGAAGCTGTCTTTGAGGTGTTGGAATTGTTCTGGCAAACTTTCTTTGTCGCATATGGACCTAGCCCTGTGTACTAGGGTGTTGAGTACGTAATTACGTTGTGCATGGTGGTGACAATGTTAGCATTAAGATAGAGCTCCGTGTGTGTCCTCTTTCTGTACATCGTGAGTCCCAGCGTGCCGTCCATGTTTCTTGTGATTAAGATATCGAGAAAGGGTAAGCTTCTATTCTCTTTTATCTCCATGGTAAACTTGATGTTTCCATGTATGCTATTGAGGTGTTTGTGGAACTCTTGCAGTTTGACCCTTCCATGTGGCCAAATTACAAAGGTGTCGTCGACGTACCTGTAGAAGGCCTTGAGCTCGTGTTTTGCTGTATCCAGAGCCTGCTTTTCGAAGTGCTCCATGTACAGGTCGGCTATGGCTGGTGCTACGGGTGAGCCCATTGCAACGCCGTCTATCTGTTCGTAGAACTTCCCATCACATTTAAAATATGTGCTGGTTAGCACATGGGAAAAAGCTTGATGGTGTCCTGTTCAAAGTGTTCTTCGAGTAGAGCCAATGCGTCTTCTATTGGTAGTCGTGTGAATAGGGATGCATACAGAACTCAATGTAAATCAATATTTTACGTTTTAATTATATATGCGCAAAGTCGCTGTATGGCGGGAAGGCCAATGGGAAATGTGTAGGCAGTACGGCCGGTAAGGAAAAATGGTACACTATAGACGCTCTGGCAGATGATATCTCTAAACGGAAACAACTAGAATATAACACCATAACACGTTCCCATGTGCCCCCGTACGCCACTGTATGCCGGCACCGGCGGTCTGCAGTGTCAGTCGCCTGCTGTGGCAGCTGACCGGCTTTTTGCCGGCGGCGGTCCGTGTCCGGCCAGTGTGCAAGCTACAGTACCCGCCAGTGGTCCTCTGCTGGAATGTGGACGGCCGATATTTTACCGGCCGTCCAAAATCGGTGTGTGTGCAACCAGCCTAAAATATCGGCCGTCCACATTCCAGCACTGAACCACTGGCGGGCATTGAAGTTTGCTCACTGTCCGACCACGCGACGGCACCGGCAAATAGCCGGTCAGCTGCCGGCGACTGCCAATTCAGACCTCCGGTGCCGCGGCGGAACCGCCGAGCGCATTGAGGCGTTATGCTACGATGCGCGAGGCCGTTCCCCGTCGGGGATTCGAATCCCACCTCTTTAGTATAAGGTATTTCATAAGTAGTTTGAAAGTTTAGGGACTGATGACCCCACAGTGAAGTCCATTAATCATTACAAACAACAGACCTCCGGCGCCGGGTCGGTATCGGCCATACAGTGACGCACGTCGTCAAATGGCAGCTGTCACACGCAACGATTCTTACCGGTGTAACGTTCTTCGTATTTGAGGTAACTTTCTATGCTTTAAAATATTGATGATGACTATTTATGGTACTTATGGTAAGCAATTGCGTAACTTCAGTCTTCTTCGGTTTGATAGTCTAATAGGCTCTCAAATTTTACTTAGCTTGTACTTCAGACATTTAGGTTGGTACTCCTGTTTGATCGATCGAATTGTTGTCTCTTATTTCACCTGAACGTACTGCGAAGTATTACTTTCTTGAGCCTATTTAATGTTCTTAGCTTCATTAAAATGTTTGAACATACAGATTCTTTATCTCAGCGGCTATAAATGGTTTTGAAAGTTTATCTTTTTATCTGTCCCGGAAGTTCACTAAAACGAAGTCAGTTACACAAGAATTAATTTATTTAGACCTTTCATAAAATAGTTTTTGGAAGTTTGCTTTTAATAACGTTCATTTCACTGAATAGCAGATTAAGTGAATTTTACTACATATTGCGATCTATCACAGGCAAAGATATTCATTTAAGCACTGTTCAAAATGTCACTCATTTGGTAAAGGTTCTAACTACGGAAGAAATCTGTTAAGACACTTTTTTTTTTAATTTCACTGTTCTATATATATTTTTCTTTAGACATGAATTACAAAAAGTACACTTGAACAAAGTCACACGTAAGTATTCACAGTTAGGGAATTTGATTCCTCACAATAAACTTTTATCACAATATCTCTGATATAAGTTATCGTTCATAATATTTTCAAGTCTGCTAAAGCAAAGTTCATAGCTTACACATCCTCTTTATAAATGAAAACAATTATTTATCTATCCCCACTAATACTGAGATTGTCTCGTCTGGAGGCAGAATTTTAACTATCTTCTGTAGCCTAAACCCGATCCATAGATGATGTTATCGCGAAACGCGTAATACTTCGATAGTTCATCGCTCACTATCAAAGTTTTCACACCTTTAAGAAATGAATTAATATCTAATTAATTAATAATAAACTAGCCCAGTCACTAATCCAGAATAGCTAAAGAACTGAACACATCTAGATCTGAATAAATGGAAAGCTGAGTGCACAGAGATCTTAACACATAGGGAACTGAATTCATAGAGAGAGAGGAACACGACTAAGGGTTCTATTAAAAACATGGCAAGGTAATGATGCCAAAGCCATGTTTTAAAAGAAGCTCTGCAATCCTGGGTCTGAACAGGAGAGAGATTAGACTCATGGTTGGATTGCTGACAGGCCATGGGAATTTCAAAAAACACCTACATACAACGGGAATAACAGAAGAGGACCCTAAATGTAGGATCAGCGATGACGATGATGAAACTGCATCACATCTAATCTTCGAATGCATTGCATTTGAGAGTAAAAGGCACAGAACATTTGGAACAACCAGACCCGAAGAAATTGTGTCTAATAAAGAACTGGTAAAGGCACTCCTTGCACTGTTCAAGGGCATTGGTTGGCTATACTAGATATACAGGGAGCGATACCGCACAATAAACTTAGTTCCGGTGCGGGCAGTGGCGGGTTGCACCAAGACTTTTTTGGCTTCCCTGAAAAAATCAAATCAAATCAAATCAAGGGTTCTATTTATACTAGTTTTCCAACAAAAGATGACTGTAATTTAGGGTGTTTTGGCTAACTTAATCTGTGGAAAATTAGTAAAAATTCAAAATTGACGGAGATGGCGATTCTAATGTTACGATCGCGATGTAGTGTTACACCGGCCGTCCTCACTGCACAGTTCTTGCTGTGCCTTTTCGTCATACAATCGACGTAGCGCATATAGGTCTACAATACAAAATATTGATGTAGCTGTAAGTTCTGTATACAATAAATTACAAATATTTCAGATTCTCGTCTATTTCAGGGCATTCAATTAAGTTCAGTGGCGAAGTTGGCATTTTTTGCAGACTGGGACTGGAACCCCCTTTTTTGTGAGGATTTTTTTATTATTATTTTATTCTATTCTTCGGGTCAGTAGCGGATTTACCAGTAGGCTGAATAGGCTGGAGCTGGCAGATTTTAGGGGCGGGAAATATTTGGCCAAAATCTGTAAACTGTAAGTGTAATAAAATTATATAATTACGTTTATCGAATATACAATAAGCTATTGTGTAAGAAGTATTAAGTCATACCTTTCCCCACATTATTAGTAGTATGTGACTGTGCTTTTAGTAGCCCAGAGATGTAAACGAAAACTATTTGTTGTGCAATTCAAACCAAATAATTGGGTTGTAAAAATAATCTAAGAAGTGACACTTCGATCCCCCAGTTCTCAGTCAAACTAACTACAGTAAATAGGTGGTGTAATTAGGACGATAGTGCACAAAACAAAAAGCTATAACTTCATTAACAAAAAATGTAATCAGTATGATTGTGAAATAGGGTACCGAATTGTAGAGGTAGGTAGAGGCGACAAAATTTGAACAGCCTACAGGATGTGGAAAATGTGAAATTCCGCCACTGCTTCAGGTAGATCGTGTCTTTGTTCTATGATGTTCCTGAGATCTTCACGTTGTTTATTACGGCGGGTATCTGGCCCACTGAGCGATCGGCTATCCAAACACGTTTCTAGTCCTGCCCAAATTATCAACTTTTCGCCTACTAAAAGTGTCCATTATTCCATTTTCTCGCAGTTTTATCTGCATCACCGAAAGGGATCGAACGTTTTTCTATATCCGCACGGAAATGGTCATTTGCTTGTTTGAGAAATACATACAATCACATTATGTATGCGTTAGCGTTTGGTTAAAAGATAAGTGTTTTCCGTATTTAGGCAGTGGAAGCACGAATAGTTTTGTGGAACAAAACTTAGGACACGTTTCAAGGTAGGAATGTGACTAGAGTAGCGTGGAGACACGTTTCCTGCGAGCTGAATGACGGTTTTGAGGAAATGGAGAGCAAATAAGAAATGCTTTTCGTAACTGATACTTCTGTGTGATTGGTCCGATAGATTTACAAACATTTGAACATTTGAACTTATGTGCGATACGGTACTTCATTAGTTCTTTGTGTATTGTGTCAGCAGTATTTGTCATAATATTAAGAAAAATATTTGGAATTCATTAATTTATGTTTGGAACCAACTTCACTCGACCACCGGACTTCATCGGTAAAATTCCGGCGTGTGTGCAAGCAGCGCTTCACCGATAAAATACCGGCCGTCCAAAATCGGTGTGTTTGCAACGAGCCTTACAGGATGCATATGCTGCCATAAAAATTCCAAGATCCAGGCTTTTCAAGCCTTATCGAACGATGGGACGAGTATTTAAATTTACAGATGGAGTCAGCTAAAAAGTAAAACAATTTTCTGGCTTGTAAACGCAGAGCCGGCCGCGGTGGCCGAAGAGACTGAGGCGCTTCAGTCACGGTCTGCACGGCCACTATGGTCAGGGGTTCGAATCCCCCCTCGGGCATGGATATTTGTGCCGTCCTTAGTTGTAAGTAGTTCATAAGTAGTTTGTAAGTTTAGGGACTGATGACCCCGTAGTTAAGTCCCATAGACTCTACAAACATTTGAACATTTGTAAACGCAGAACTGGCGTGTCTACATCAGTTTGGGACTCATTTACTGACTCACCCTCGAAATTGCTAAACGATACTTTTTGTAATTAATTTAATTATTTTGTTTTGTCTTCCTCAGTTGTGTAATATTATATTGATACTTACTGCTTTTGTCCGTCTATTGCAACTTAAATAGACGAATACTTTTGTTTCCCATATGTGTTTCGCTTTATTCTGTACGAGGCGTCTTCTGTGCCCTGAAATATGCGTTAGGCCATTAAGTCGCAAATTAATTTTAGTGTGATATTTTAAATTTTCATTTGTTATTTCAAATGTTTAATACTATGAATAACAACCATCAGTACAAAAGTAGTCTGTGAATATTTATAGATTCTGATACAATGACCACCCTTTACATCTACATACTTCGCATTCCACCCAAAGGTGTGTCGCGGAGGGCACTAAGTACCACTACTAGTTACTTGCTTTCACGTTCCACTCCAATATAGAGCGAGGGAAAAATGAATGCTTGTATGCATCCGTAGAGCCCTGACCTCTCTAATCTTATCTTTGTGGTCATGAAATGTAGGTTGGCGGCAGTAGAATCGTTCTGCAGTCCGCCTCAAATTCCGGCCCTCTAAATTTCTTCAACAGAGCTTCTCGAAAAGAACGTCGCCTCCCTTTCAGCGACTCCCAGTTGAGTTCCAGAAGCATTTCAGTACCACTCGTGTACTGTTCGAATCTACCAATTACAAACCTCAGCGCCCGCCTCTGAACTGCTTCTATATCTTTCTATAAACTGTTTAAGTAGCCTTTCATTAATATTAGTAAGATCTCGGGCAGTTGACATCTGTAAATGCAAGTTAAAACGCTTACTGCTGCTCTAAATGACTTTACAAGTGACCACAGTACTTGCGCAACGGAAATTTATCTAACTGCTCACTCCTTAAGGGAGCATCCAACGTTTTAACAAATACAAAATCATGTTAAAAAATAAATGAATAGATAATTAAACATGGGACGGGGAGCATGAAATCATAAATAAGAGGTTTGATACTTTAAAATCATAATCTACTCAGAAAAATGAATGAATAAATAAATAAATGTGGGGAGACCAAATTAAGCACACACCTTGTACAAAAGTGATTTAAATCATATAATTACTGCCTGTAATAAAATTATTTCTGCCCTTTATGAATATGGACGTAATGTGGGAGGAAATTTGCAAACACGCAATGGGTAGCTGAAAGCACATTCATTCAATCACAAAAACATACATAATGCTTAGTGGTACATTACTCTCCGGGAACACTTGAAAGCAGAAGTGAAATGAAGCGTCAGCAGCTTCTTGACAAGATGGCAGTTGTCTTGATCACAATTTTTGAATATACTGTGCACTAAATGAACTCATGTGTGGGCAGGCAGCGGCTCACTATTATTAAGTACCATGTGCTCTGCGACCACGGTGAATTACATAGTATTTACAAACAGAAATTAATTTAGAATAAGCGAGTAAAGCACATGTTAGAACTCATATAGTACGAAGACATATGAAGGTTTGGGTCAGACGGGATTCGTGCTTGGGTAGTCCCTGTACGTGCGTTAAACCAGTGTGCTTGATATGGCACAGTGGTTTAGCACAACTACATGGTTAAGCAGGAGTTCCCAGGTTAGATCCCCACTAGGCTATAAAAAATTTCACATGTATAATATAACATCACCTTCCAACAACTGAGACTTAAACACCCCTTTCAAAATCAATATTCAGAACAGCAGCACCATATGAAAGTATGTGTTCTTAAAAATCCTATAAGAGATTGACTGTAATTGGTTTACAGATCAAAATGATGTGCAAATAGCCAGTGAGATGAGTGAAAACTCATAATACTACTTAAATGTCATCTCTAGAATTACTTTCGTAAACTGATGCAATCATTTTGCATATAAACTACTTCTGAAATCAAATTTAAGGGTCGCCACTAACTTTATATTTATTATAAAGCGAATTTACTATAGACTGTCACTAACTGTATGCAAGCTTTTCATTTGTCAATAACAATAATTGACAATTTTGTACACTCTGGGCAATTGAAATATTTTCCTCTGACATACCTATCTTTACAAGAATTTTCCCTCTAAAATATTTCAGTCATAGGTGGTTGAAAGGAGGTAGGCACAAATTTGAATAAAAACTATAATCACGTTTTAGATTTTCTTACAGCTTGACCAATACAACACAAATGTGACCATATGGCACACATATACGGAAAAGATCTGTTTAGAAGACAATAAAATACAATTAATATCAAAATTGGTGATTTTACATAAAATAGAAATTGAGTAAGGTTGCAACACGAATATAAAGGTTTTGACTGGCAAAGTCGCAGGAGGGAAGTGGCAAAACCACAAAGTAATATAAGTGAAATTTAACCCCAACTCCGATCCCACTATTCAATTCTCCTTCCTCAGCAGATACGATGGCACAACCTTACCGTCTTTCTGTAGAACAGTGGTGGAGTTGGTGAAGACCAGCTGATGGCACTCCAGTGTTCACAGCAGCGATTGCGAATATGGATTGACACGAGTAGAACAGGTTTTGTCGGTTAAGCGGACGACAATACTTTACTGAAAAATAAAATTGTTCTCTCAAGAAGCGGTAAAATTATGATTACGAGCGGTGTAGCTGACAGCGAACACGCAATTCAGAATATTACAAGTTTCAGTTTATACTACAGTAGCTGCGCAAGACTCTAACACCTGACTGTGCAGTAAGCACACTGAAATAATTCAAAGTCCACGATCTGGATAGGAGAACAGCTCCAGCCAGAGACTTCAAGGCAGCACGATCCGGCCAGGTACGCGACCCAGGCCAGAGTAACTTCTCCCTACACCAAAATTTCACAACTGAAAATCTTCCTCTCAAGCCCCTCCCGTCGGTGACGTCAAGCCAATCACAAATTTTGCTTAATGGTCAAACCAATGGAATACAAGAGCTATTGTTCAACACGCCAGGCTCCTTCCCCACGAAAATATCCCACGCTGCAATCTGCACGTAAGCCAACATTTCTCAGAAATCCTTTGCGGAGCATTGGAACTGACGCTGAAATGATTTACTGCCGACCAGACGCCAGCGTTCCGTCGCGAGAGCGCCTCCCTAACTTCCCCAGAAATCACCTCAGGCAATTTACACAAACATTCTCAGACGCCCGCCCCCGGTGTTCCATAAACTCGGGCGCACGTGCAGACCAGAACGACGCCAACTTTTACTGCCTCTTCTCATTGTACTCCAGTGCCCTTCCGGTGCATCGTGACCGGAGAGCCTCCCTACACAATACTGCACCGTTACGCCAAAACAAACTACCTGGCGTAAGGTCAGCCATAGACGTGTCCAGCCCAAATATATATATGTCCATCTGCAGACGGAGTGGTTTCACCACGGGCGGTGTCGGCAGAATGCCTTAGAACCTACTTCAGTGAACTTGCCACCAGCAATCCCCGCCCCCTCGCGGAACCACAAATGTGCCGGTCTGCTGGTGTCGCCAGCGCCTTCCGCCTCGGAAGACAATTATCCCATCGGCGATACTCACAATAATGAAAAACAGAGTCATACTCCCAGTGATCAGAAATTTACTACCAAACTCCTATCCTCTGATAATTACAAGAGAAATGAAAGATATTGAATATAAACAAGATAATACTGTTGATATCCTTCCGGAATAAATCCAGACAATAATGTCCAAATAAAATGGAGAAAATAATTCTGCCACGGTGGAGTAGCCGAGCGGTCTAAGGCGCCTCGCTGCAGAGCGCGCGGTTGCCCGCCGTCGAAGGTTCGAGTCCTCCCTAGGGCATGAATGTGAGTGCGTTGTCCTTAGGTTAGTTTACCTTAGTTTAAGTAGTTTGTAAGCTTATGGTCTGATGACCACGCAGTTTGGTCCGATAGATTTAGAACCATTTGAAACATCTGAAACTAATTCTGATATAGGAGCACCACCTCTCAGTACAGTGACATCTATTCTTTCAGATTCAGCATTCTGGGGCGGTAATAGAAAAAAAGCAATCGGAAAGCTGAAGTTCTAAATTTAACCTTTAAGAAACATTTCTCAAACGTACCATCAATTGATCAACGCACAAACTCCCAAATGGAGGACATAATAATAAGATTTTCCGATGTACAGAAGCAGCTGAGAGAGCTAAATAGAAAAAAAGTCTCCTGGTCCTAATAGAATACCAGTTCGGTTTTACAAAGAGTATTCTGAGGCATTTTTCCCTTACTTAGCTTGTGTTTATCGCGAATTTTTAATTAAGCGCCAAGTTCCTTATTGATTGGCAAAAAGCGCAGGACTCCCGTTTATAATAAAGGTAAGAGAACTGTCCCACATAATTACAGGCCAATATCGGGGACATCAGTTTGCTATAGAATTTTGGAACATATTCTAAGCTCGAATATAACAAATTTCTTTGAGACGGATAAGCTTCTTTCTATGAATCAACACGGGTTTAGGAAACGTCGTTCGTTTGAATTTCAGCTTGCTCTTTTCTCACGTGACATCTTGCGAGCCATGGATGAAGGGCAACAGGCATATTGTGTTTTTCTCGATTTCAAAAAGGCTTTTGGTGCGGTGCTACACTGCAGACTGTTAACGAGGATACGAGCATGTGGAATAGGTTGATAGATTTGTGACTGGCTGGAAGACTTACTAATAGGACGCAGTACGTTGTTCTCGACTGGGAGTGTTCATCGGAGACGAGTGTATAGTCAGGCTTACAAAAAACAAATTTAAAGGAAGTATGTCACAGAGTGGGGTGGGGGAAAAGAAACCAGTAATGACCAGATAGGGAAGGAAGGACAGGGGCAAGACGTTCAATTCAAATGTAAAATAACAATATTAATTTATTTATCTTAAGAAAACATAGTTGCATTAATATCTCTATTTGTAATAATAAAGAAATTTATTAAATTTAAACGTGGGCACAAGCCCGAGCCAATATGCGCAGTGATAAAGATCGTTACATTACACAAGGCACCTCCCACACAAATTTGCAAAATTAAAATGAAGTAAACGGATTTAAAGCAGATTAGGAATCCTTACATAAAACTCTGAATATTAAGGGAAAGGCTACTTAAGTTAATTAACCAAATGTTCAAATGTTTGTAAAGCTTATGGGACTTAAATGCGGGGTTCATCAGTCCCTAAACTTGCAAACTACTTATGAACTACCTTATACTAAAGACAGCACAAACATCTATGCCCGAGGGGGGATTCGAACCCCTGACACGGGAGGCCGCGCGATCCGCAACTTGGCGCTCCAGACCGCTCGGCTACTCCCTCGTGGCGTTAATTAACTACACGTGGTTTTGACTAATTGCTTTTAGAATGCAGTTCCAATGTATCACGAAACCAGGGAAGCAGGCGTAATTTTCTAAGGCACAACAGCAAGAGTCCAAGTAGCTCAAAAACTTTACCGCAAAACAGTTAGCACTAAGAAATCTTATAACAGCCCGTACTTCAGTCAGCGGAATTAACGATTATCGGAGGCATCTTAAACGCTCAGTACACAACGTAAACAAGGAAGAATCAGACCGTAATTGCGTCAATGCGTAGACAACAGATGTAGGTACCCAGTGCGCATGATCAGAATGCCGACAGCAGCGCTGCGGCCGCGGTGTGGCAAAAGGGTACTTACTTAAAAAAACCAAAGACCTTGTAAAAAATGACTAGACCCGCTAACGGCAATGTTGTCGTGGGATAGTTTGAACCTTCGGCCGGCCGCCATGATAGTGGTAAGCTTCAGATAAATACGAGTATTGTTAGGAGATATATCATTAATTCTATAGCTACTGCTGTATATATATATCATTTGATAGTCACCTCTGTATTGTTTGACTATCGAAGTTTACATGGAGCACGATGCTGAATAGCTGCGCAGCGTTTAACTGCACAAATTTATTTAAGAACGAATACTGTTTTTCATTTATATTTCTCAGGAATACAAGTAGCTCTACTACTTTTGTTCAGAGAAAGTTACTCTTTCTTAACAGCCTGTTAGTCAAGACAATACAGCATTGAATTAAATAAATAACAGGCTTTTACAATACTGGTAGCTCTTAAAAACGAGCTACTTTAGGCAGTAATGGTAGACAGGAAGTTGAAAAAGTTTCATTTCATAATTGTGTAAAATAGCTATTGGGGACACGAGATCAGTTGCCTATCTGCAGTTCGAATTTTTGTTCGTTAAATTAATATTAGCAACTTCTAACAAAGAATTTAAAGGTCATCTGCGTTCGATATCAGTATAACAACTGAAAGGGGTTTGCGAAACTGTGTATAGTTCCATATATAAATGACACGTAGCAACACTGGATGCACATTGTGAAATTGAACCCTATGAAGATAGTTGCTGACTTTTGAGCAATTCACACTACCATAAAGTATTTGGCTTGTTGCATTAAAAAGCTAATAGTAGTGCTAGATACCCTACTGCTGATGTTAGGTACAATTCGTTAACAAAAAGGTATGGCATACTTCGTGTTCTTAAAGGAATTTGGTTGCTGTAGTCACAAGGTAAGACGCTATTTTACAGTTATGTACCTAATGGGATATTTCATTTCCATAGTCGATTTTTAACATTAGCTGTTCAAGGCAGGCCTGTTTCATTTTTAATGCTATAAAATATCTACATATTGGAGAATACAGCAGATACTCAAGCAAAGACGTAAAGTGTTTTGAAACTCTTCCGAAATTAATGTATGTACAAAAATTTCATCACCGTAGAATATACTGAGAAAGTGCCAAAAATCGCTCTGACGATAAATTCCGTTCATTTGCTGCACTTACAACACTCAAAAAAACTAAATGTTATAATTTGGTTCAGAAGAAGAAACGGTATTGTTTGATTTCTACACCATATGTGTTATAAATTTACATACAACCGATAGTTGCTGTGTATTCAGAGTCTGAAGCTGTTTTCTACTTATATATTTAAATGAGGCACAGTTTTCGTGACTTAACTCGAATGAATACACCCTCTAATCAAGAGAGTCTTGCGCACATTTAAAGTTCGCGCGGAAGTTTGCCACCATAATGGCCGCCGAGGCGCTCTTCATTTTGCCCGCTGTTCGCAGTCGGCCGCTTACGGGATTGTGCGACCTCGTAAAAAACACGCCTCGTATTTTGCACATAGATTTTCGAGATTAAAATTAAGTTTATTCTTGATTACCCCTCCTGATATTTATTAATGATTGTTTTATTGGAACATTTTATTTGTTCTGCCACAGCAGAGCCAGGGATGATAATCATTATGTGCTTTAGTGTAAGTGTAACGAGTAGAATATCTTTCAAGCCTGTATCAAAACATTGTAACTTTTTTGAGATAAACAGTAAAGTCTGAAGATGGCCTTATAAGCCGAAAACCAGTTCACGAATTAAAATAAACCTGTGGAACATACTCAAAATTGTGCTCTTACAGGGTGTCCAAAAAAGGACTCCCTGATTTCAAAATTAAATATCTCGAAAACAAAGATCGATAGAGGAATTCAGTAAACGGTATGTTTATTGTGAAAGCTGTAAGAAGTTTATACAGCAGTTTGAAATAATAGTTACAAAAGCTGCTAACAGATGGCGCTGTAATCGCCATACGTAATGCCTAGTATAAATAGTGATCCGAAGCCCAGAGCGATCAGTTCCACTATTGAAACGTGAAAAGAGGTTAGCGTACCGAAGGAAGAGATTAAAACCATGTACTCCATTGAACAACGCGTTTTTCTGGTGCTAGAGTACCACAGGTCAGAATCGAGTCCTGCGGCAACAAGGCGAAGTTTTCAAGTACGATTTAATGTTCCAAAAGGACCTGATGCGAAAACCATTCGTACGCTCTTCGCAAAATTTCAACGAACAGGTACGTAACTGATGATCTAGTGGGGCATGTTGACCGCAAGCTAACCGCAGTTACGCCTGAAAATGCCACACTTTCTGGAATTCTTCAGCGAAATCCAATGTCATCCGTCCGTAGAATTGCATCTGAGTCTGGTTTGAAGCGTTCCAGCACGCAGAAAATACTGAGAAAGAGCCTACACATGTTTCCATTCAAAATTCAAACGCACCAGGCCATACCCGTACGAACTGTGCAACAAAGGGTTGCCTTTGCTCACAATGATTGATAATGAAGGATTTGATGTTGGCTGCATCCGGTTTACAGATGAAGCACACTTCCACCTGAATGGATACGTGAATAAGCAGAACTGGCGATTTTGGGGTTCCGAGAAGCCCTATTGGCCGGCCGCGGTGGCCGAGGAGACTGAGGCGCTCCAGTCACGGTCTACACGGCCACTACGGTCGGGGGTTCGAATGCCCCCTCGGGCATGGATATTTGTGCCGTCCTTAGTGTTAGCTAGTTCGTAAGTAGTTTGTAAGTTTAGGGACTGATGACCCCATAGTTAGGTCCCATAAACTATTCAAACATTTGAACATTTGAAGCCCTATTGGTGTGAAGCGATACCCGTGTATTCTCCTAAAGTTACTGTGTGGGCTGCAGTTTGCAGCAGAGGCATTATTGGCCCTTTTTTCATTCGAGAAACGGTCACTGGCGCACGTTACGTTGCAATTTTGGAACAATTTGTCGCCACACAGCAAGCGTTAGAGGATCGACCAGGTACTGAATGATTTATGTAAGATGGAGCCCGACCACATCGGACCGAACAAGTCTACATCTACATCTACATCGATACTCTGCAAATCACATTTAAGTGCCTGGCAGAGGGTTCATTAACCACTTTCATAACTTTTCTCTACCGTTCCATTCTCTAATAGCGCGCGGGAAGAAAGAACACCTAAATCGTTCCGTTTTCTATCTGATTTCTCTTATTTTATTGGGATGGTCATGTCTCCCGAAGTAGGTGGGTGCTAGCAAAATATTTTCACATTCAGAAGTAAAAGTCGGTGATTGAAACTTCGCAAACAGATCACGCCGCAATAAATAACGTCTTTCTTTTAATCATTTCCACCCCAATTCGTGCACAACATTTCCGTGACGCTTCCCCCCCCCCCCCCCCCCGTAACGTGATAGAACAAAACGAGCTGCCCTTCTCTGAACCTTCTCAATGTCTTCCGTCAGTCACACCTGATGAGGGTCCCACAAGGAGCAACAGTACTCCAGGAGAGGACGCACAAGTGTGCTGTAGGCAGTCTCTTTGGTGGAGCTGGTGCATCTTCGAAGCGTTCTGCCAATGAAACGTAACCCTTGGTTCGCCTTCCCCACAATATTTTCTATGTGTTCTCTCCAATCAAAGTTGTTCGTAATTGTAACTCCTAGGTATTTCGTAGAATTTACGACCTTAAGGTATGACTGATTTATCGCGTACTTTAAGTTCAGCGGATTTCTTTTAGTGGTCATGTGTATTACTTCACACTTTCCTTTATTTGGTGTAAATTGCCGATTTTCGCACCATGTAGAAATTTTGTCCAAATCGCTTTGCAGTGTTTCGCTTTCTTGAGGAATACTTCGAGAATAGAGTCATTGCTTTGGAATATCCCAAATTTACTGGTGCAGGCGTGAATTGGCCCCCACATTCGCTGGATTTGACTACCTGTGACTTTGGGGGGGGGGGGGGGGGTCACAGTGAAAGACATGGTCTACCCGAAGCATTCCGCCACGCTGGACGAGATCGAATCGGCGATCTCTGTGGCATGTGAATCCATTTCGATTGAGACACTACCAAATGTGATAGCGAATTTCATTCTTCGTTTGCGCCACCTCTGTAGTGCCAATGGTGAACATTTTGAAAACATTGTGATGTGATTGTTTGCAAAGAGTGTTTTCATACGATTATTTCACTTATGTATGCAGATATGAACTGTATAACATACAGCGCCATCTGTTAGCAGCTTTTGTAACTATTATTTCAAACTTTTGTATAAACGTCTTACAGCTTTCGCAATAAACGTACCGTTTACTGCATTCCTCTATCGATCTATGTTTTCGAGATATTTAATTTTGAAATCAGGGAGTCTTTTTCTGGACACCCTGTACCTGTATTGAAGGATAAATGGTTCTGTGCCCCGTTGAGACAGAGGCCGTGCTGTCCGCTTGCAGACTGAAGACCTGGACAAGCTGTGGAAGCAGATCAAGGGCATCCAGCAGCAGCAGCAGGAGCAGCAGGACCAGCAGCTGCCGCAGGCGGCGCTGGGCGGCTGCCGGGAGGTGCTGGTGCGCTGCCCCCCGCCCTCCGCCGCCGCCGTCGTCGGCCTGAGTCTCCTCCTCGCCTCCCGATCGCCCGCTTCCTCCTTCACCTCTGACGTCACCGCCCACCAACACACCTACCAAACGGCCCTTACCGACACTAGCAGCGACGTCTTTGCCTCCACGACTGACCTTACCTTCTCCACGGAAGTCGACTACTTGCCGAATTACACAGGCTCAGAGGAAGCCGAGCATTGGAACGTATCGAGTAGCTCACAGGTACTGACAAGTTCAATGCTAGTTCGAGATTAGATTATATTGGATTAGATTAGATACACATTTAGTTCCAACTGTGGTTCCAATTGATCCATAGTGAGGCGAGTTTGTCAGCTGTAGAGAATTCCACAAAATAAGAATACACAAGAAATACTATCATCAAAATATCCACAGGTGTACTGCCAGTCTATAGAGTCCAACGGGCACAATATTTCGGCGATCATACATGTCGCCTTCATCAGGTGAACTGACGGACTGAGCTCCTGGAAACGCGCCGGCACGGAGATCCGCACGCTACGGTGGCTCGAAGGGAACTGGGTTCTAGCCCGGTAGTGGGCGATTTAAATACCCTCGGCCCGTAGCGTGCGGATCTCCGTGCCGGCGCGTTTCCAGGAGCTCAGTCCGTCAGTTCACCTGATGATGGCGACATGTATGATCGCCGAAATATTGTGCCCGTTGGACACTATAGACTGGCAGTACATCCGTGGATATTTTTATTATCAAATACGCTAGGAGAAACTGAAGAACCACTTTCTATGTCTTGTTCAACAACAACTTCTCATTGTCAATGTTTTTAATTCTCCGAAGTTTTAACTTCATGGCATTGTATTGTAAACCTTAATACCCATCCATCTCTATACAATCTTTCAGCTAAAGAGCTTCGCCGAATAACTGCTTCCAGCCTGTTGAACATATGTTCTGTGTGTTTGGCGTAAAATAACAACAAAAGAATAAAACTAGGAATTTCCAATGGCTGAAACTCACGTGAACATGACCGAACGATTTGCATCCGAAATATCGTACCAGGAGGTTGAAGTTAGCCGGCTGCAAACCCGAAACTTCATGGAGCAATTCAAGCATGGCTGTACGTTTTACCAATAAAATTTTTCGCGTAACTATAATGACTTTTTTATTATTTGTAATAGGGAAACTTATTTTCTAGATGCGCTTCATAGAATATACAACATATTTGTTGATATATATATATATATGCTTTAGATTTTATTTGCTGATAACTGTGACAGAAGCAGATCAATAAGTTTATTATTGCCACCTAGGCATACTCAGTACGCAAATGGCAATAATGATTGCAGACCCCATTATACAGAGTGAAAAGTATTGGGCCCATCAAAATAAAAAATTTTCCCTTATGTAATTTTTTTTCTATGAGGAGTATTTCAACCGGTGGAGGTCGTGTTACGCTCTTTAGTTGTTAGAGGGCGCATTACGATCTGCAGTTGCAGGCAACTGCTGTCCACCAGTGTAGTAACATTGTATCTGTTTGTGACTGGCTGGAAGACTTCCTAAGTAATAGAACGCAGTACGTTGTTCTCGACGGCGAGTGTTCATCAAAAACGAGTATATCATCAGGCGTGCCCCAGAGGAGTGTGATAGGACCGCTATTATTTTCTATCTATATAAATGATCTGATGGCCAGAGTAAGTTGTAATTTGCGACTGATGATGCTGTGGTGTATGGGAGGATGTCGTCTTTAATTGACTGTAATAGCATACAGGGTGACTTAGACAAAATTTCTAGTCCGTGCGAAGAATAGCAGCTAGCCCTCAAAGTAGAAAAATGTAACGTGATGCGCATGAGTAGGAAAAACAATTCCATAATATTCGAATACAGCATTAGTAGTGAGCTTCTTGGTGCACTCGCGTCGTTCAAATATCTAGGCGTCACATTGCAGAGCGTTATGAAATGGAACGAACATGTAAGGACAGTTATGAGTAAGGCTGACAGCCGACTTCGGTTTATTGGGAGAATTTTGGGAAGATGTACTACATCTGTAAAGAAGACCGCGTATAAAACGCTTGTACGACCACGTCTTGAGTATTGCTCAAGTATTTGCGACCCGCAGCAGAACAGTTTAAAGGAAGACATAGAAGTAGTTCAGAGGCGAGCAGCTAGGTTTGTTACCGGTAGGTTCGACCAATGCGCGAGTGTCTCGGAAATGCTCCGGCAACTCAGTTGGGATCGCTGGAGGAAAGACGACGTTCTTTTCATGAATTTCTGTTGAGGAAATTCAGAGGGCCGGAATTTGAAGCTGAGTGTAGTACGATCTTGCTGCCACCTACTTACATTTCGCGTAGTCATCACAATGACAAGATAAGAGAAATTAGGGCTCGTACAGAGGCATATAGGCATTCTTTTTTTCCTTGTTCTATTTGGCAATGGAATAGGAAAGGAAATGCCTAGTAGTGGTACAGTGTACCCTCCGCCACGCGCCTTACGGTGGAATGCGGAATATGTATGAGATGTAGATGTACTAACGGAGCGGTACATCTAGAGTGAGTATACTGATATGGTTGGTGCGTACTACGTAGTGCACGACAACGGACGATCTGCACTGTGGGTTGATCAACAACAATATCCTAATCGTCGAATCCCGCATCATACGACCTTTGCTGCTGTGTACCAATGTCTGCGTGAGACCGGGTCATTTACCAGATTACCTGGACAGGGACGCCGTCGCACAGTAACAACACTGAAATTTGAGGAAGCTGTTTTGCACCATGTGGAGCGGAATCCTTTAATCAGCACTCGTACAGTTGCATATAACATGCGGACGAATCAGACGAATGTAAGAACACTCCTTCGGAAGCAGTTGTTACGTCCATTTCACTTACGGCGTGTCCACAACCTGGAACCAGTTGATTATCCACCCATAGTTTTCGCAGTGGTACCTGGAACAGTGTGAAATGTATCCTACATTTCCATCCTGTTTGTTGTTTAGCGATGAAGCAACGTTCAGACGTGGAGTCTTCAACATGCGCAATCCGCATGTTTGGTGTGAGGATAACCATATGCCACAGTTACTAGCACAGATCAAGTGCGGTTCTTCGTTAATGTGTGAGTCGGTGTCGTTGGGGATTGTTTAATTGGGCCATATCTGCTACCTAGGCCATTAAATGGTAGACACTATTACAATTTTCTCGCCAGAGCATTGTCAGAATTGCTGGAAGACGTCCCGCTCCATACAACGCATGTGTTTCCAACATGACGGGGCGTCGGCACAATCAGTCGTCCTGTGCGTTGATTACTGGACCGACGGTTCCCAGAAACGTGGATTGACAGAAGTGGCCCTGTACCATGGCCTGCTCGATCCCCAGGTATGTCCCCTCTGGACATGTTTGTGTGGGGTGAGATGTGCAATCTTGTTTACGCAACTCCAGTTGCATCAGAAAAGAATCTGGTTGCCCAGATAGTGGCAGCAGCAGCAGGAACAATTCAGGATACTCCTGCGGTTTTTGCCCGTGTCAGACAGAACATGATCTGACTGTGTAACCTTTGTTTACGTGTCAATGGATAAATTATTGAAAATTTACTGTCACTGAAATTGGGTTGCATTAATGTGTTGTCTCTTGGTAATAAAAATTGGAAAGTGTTTGTTCGTTTCTACATTCACATCTAGATTGGATACTCTGCAAAACACATTTAAGTATCTGGCAGAGGGTTCATCGAACCACCGTTATACTATTTTCTCTCCCATTCCATTCTCGAATAGCGCGCGGGAAGAAAGAACACCTGATTATCTCCGCTCGAGCGCTGATTTCTCGTATTTTATTCTGATGCTCATTTCTACCTATGTAAGTGGGAGTCAACAATATATTTTGGCATTCGGAGGAGAATGTTGGCGATTGGAGTTTCGTCAGTAGCCCACGCTGCAGCGATAAGCGCCGTTGTAAAGATTCCCATCCCAGATCCTGTATCATTTCCGTAACGCTGTCTTCCCTGTATCGTGACAATACAAAACGAGGTGCCCTTCTTTGGACTCTTTCGATGTCCTCAGTCAAACTCACCTGGGCAGCAATACTCCAAAAAAGGACGGACAAGCGTAGTGTATGCAGTTTCTTTAGTAGTTCTGTTGCATCTTGCCAATAAAACGCAGTCTCTGTTTCGCTTTTCCCACGCCATTATCCACGTTTTCTTTCCAATTTAAGTCTGAAGTAATAGTAATTCCTAGGTATTTAGTTGAGTTTACGGCATTCACATTTGATTGATTTATCTTGTAAAGAAAGTTTAACGGATTTCTTTTCGTACTCATGTGGACAACTTTACACTTCTCATTATTTAGAGTCAGTTGTCAATTTTTACACCATTTTTTTCACCATATTCAGATCGTTCTGCAGTTGGTTTTGATCTTCAGATGATTTTACTAGATGGTAAATGACGGCGTCATCTGCAAACAACCTAAGAGAGCTACTTAGATTTTCCCCTAAATCGTTTGTGTAAATAAGAAACAGCAGGACCAATAACACTACCCTGTGGAACGACCGATATCACCTCTGTTTTAGTTGATGCCTTACCATCGATTACTACGAACTGCGTCCTCTCTGACAGGAAATACCCTATCCAGTCACAAATTTGGGGCGATATACCATAACCACGCAATTTGATTAAAAGCCGTTTGTGAGGTACGGTGTCAACAACCTTCTGGAAATCAAGAAATACGGAATCAGTTTGCGAACCCTTGTAGATAGCACCCATCACTTCGTGTGAATAATGAGCTAAGGGGCCTTGGAATAGTCTAAGTACGATTTCCCTCCATGTCACAAAACTTTAATTCAGCGTCTGTGTTCCAAAGATAATTGCCAGCCGGCCGCGGTGGCCGCGGGGACTGAGGCGCTTCAGTCACGGTCTGCACGGCCACTACGGTCGGGGGTTCGAATCCCCCTTCGGGCATGGATATTTGTGCCGTCCTAGTTCGTAAGTAGTTCGTAAGTAGTTTGTAATTTTAGGGACTGATGACCCCGTAGTTAAGACCACAAAAAAAAAGAAAAAAGAAAAAAAAAGAAGATAATTGCCACCACTGCCAAGGCTCTCCATGTAGCGGAATAGCACCTCGGCAATGGACATATTGGAACAATCCTGTTAAGGTTATCAATTTAATACAAATAAAGAATCCCAGAGACGGACTTCCGTCTCGAATATGTCAAAGACATTATTGATAAATCTGAAGCGCTGAATTAAAATTTGTGATGCGGCCGGGAATCGAACCCGGACCTCCATGCTTACTAGACAGACGTGTTACCGTTAGACCATTCCTAGGCGCCTTAATCGTTAGTGGTGTGGTGGTCTAACTGTAAAGAACTAAAGATAGATCTACCAGGAAGAACAAAAAAAAATACGTCTGCCTAGTAAAGCATGGAGGCCCGGGTTCGATTCCCGGCCGCATCACAAATTTTAATTCAATGCTTCTGATTTATCAATAATGTCTTTGAAAAAATATTTGTTTCGATGTCTGCCACAACCTCCTACAGTTTGTCGGTTAATTACTTTTAACCCTGTATAAGAATGTTGAACCCTACTTAGTGATATCATAGCCTGCCATGAATTTTTCCTGCTTCCAGACACATACGTGGTCACCTGACGTAACCTCAAGCGCAAGCAGCACCTCGGAATCGGAAGAGTCCTCATCAAGCGAGCTCAGCATTTCCAGTGAGTCCTCATCGACTACCGACACCGGATTCGACAGCGACTCCCCCTCGGACACGGTGCCCCCGCGGACTACCGTGCGCGCATCTCCATCACTACTGTTAACAAGTACCACGTCGACAGTCCCCAGTACCGTAACGACGACTGAAGCGTTTGCGTCCAGTGAGTCGTCCGCGGTTCCCAGTGTCAGGACGACCGTCGAGGAGCCGTCCGTGTCCTCGGAGACTGCCCACACTGCAGACGGCACCGACCACACCGCGACGGCGTCTCCGCCCCCGGTGACCGGCCAGCCACACACGACGGCCGCCAACAGCAGCTGCTACGTCCGCCAGTGCGACGACCCCACAACCAAGCCGACAGACAACGCCACCTCCAGTGAGTACGCAGCTAAAATTCCACAAAGTCAGCTCATTGTCTAGGAGGAGTGCGACTGGAAACTTTTATAAATAAAGACTTTTAAACAATGTACTAGGTGCCACAGTCGCTATATTGTTGTTGTTGTTGTTTCAGTCTGCGGACTGGTTCGCTGCAGCTCTCCACGCTACCCTGTCCTGTGCAAGTCTCTTCATCTGAGAATACGTTCGGCAACCTTTTGAATCAGCTTACTATATTCGTCCCTTGGTCTCCCTCTACGATTTTTACCTCACACGTTTCCTTCTAATGCTAAGTTGACAACTCCTTGATGTCTCAGAATGTGCCCAACCAATCTATCCCTTCTCTTAGTCAGGATATGCCAAAATCTCCCCGATTCGGTTAAGCACCTACTCATTAGTTACATGATCTACCCACCTAATTTTCATCATTCGTCTGTAGCACCACATTTCAAAAGCTTCTATCATCTTTTTATCTGAACTCCTTATCGTCCACGTTTCACTCCCATACAATTCTACACTCCCGACAAATGCTTTCAGAAAGGATTTCCTAACATTTAAATTAATATTGGATGTTAACAAGTTTCGCTTCTTTAGAAACGCTTTTCTTCCCATAGCCATTCTGCATTTTATATCTTCTTTACTTCGGCCATCAGAAGTTATCTTGCTACCCAAATAACAAAATTCATCTACTACTTTTATTGTCTCATTACCTAATCTAATTCCTTCAGCATCGCCTGATTTTCTGACATTGCATTCCATCACCTTAGTTTTACTCTTGTTAATGTTCATCTTATATCTTCCTTTCAAGACACTGTCCATCCCATTCAATTGCTCTTCCAGATCTGTCGCTATATTACTTATAATATTTCGCTATTACGTACAACTAGTTTCAGTGAAGCTATGTCACCATTTTCAAGTCCTTATGTATCAAAGACATTTTTAATCCTTTACAAAAAAAAAAAAAAAAAAACTCTTCCCAAAATTAAAGTACTGACTCAATACTAATACAAACGATTATAAAAACAATAAAAACAATACATCCTGTCTAAAATAATGGATTCCTACATCAGGTTGTTACTTCATTCTTGTAATAAGAGAACAGGTCCTAGATAGAAAAATTAAAACTCTTCACAAAATTAAAGTGCTGACTTGATTATAAAAATAATAAAAATAATAATAATAAAGGAAAGCAAGGAGAAATTTGGAGAAGGGATTAAAGTTCAGGGTGAAGAATTAAAAACATTGTGTTTTGGCGACGACATAGTAATTCTGTCAGAGACAGCAAAGGACCTGGAAAAGCAACTGAACGGAATGGACAGTGTGCTGAAAGGTGCATATAAGATGAACATCAACATGAGCAAAACAAGGGTAATGGAGTGCAGTCTAAGAAAATCAGGTGATGCTGAAAAAATTAGATTAGGTAACGAAACAATAAAGGAGGTAGATGAGTTTTGTTACTTAGGCAGTAAAATAACAAATGATGGTCGCAGTACAGAGGATATAAAATGCAGAATGGCAATGGGTAGAAAAGCGTTCTTGAAAAAGAGAAATTTGTTGACATCGAATATTGATTTAAGCCTAAGGAAGATCCTTTCTGAAGGCATTTGTGTGGAGTGTTGCCTTGTATGGGAGTGAAACAAGGACGATGAACAGTGCGGACAGGAACAGGATAGAGGCTTTTGAAATGTTGTGCTACAGAAGAATGCTGAAGACTAGATGGGTAGATCGCGTAACAAATGAAGAGGTACTGATGAGAAAATGAATTTTTGGTATACCTTGACTAAAAGAAGGAATAGTTTGGTAGGACACATTCTTAGACATCGAGGAATCGTAAATTTAGCATTGGAGGGAAGTGTGTCGGGTAAAAAGTGGGGAGAAAAGGAATTTCTGGAGTATTCTAAGAGGAGAGAGATCAAGGAATCGTCAACTTAGCGTTAGAAGGAAGAGTGTGGGGTAAAAAACGTAGAGAGAGACCGAGGGACGAATACAGTTAGCAGATTCAAAGGGATGTGGGTTGCCGTTCTTATGAGGAGATGAAACGTCTTGCTCAGGATAGAGTAGGGTAGAGAGCTGCATCAAACCAGTCTCCGGACTGAAGACCATAACAACAACGTTTCAGTGAAGCTATGTCACCATTTTCAAGTACTTATGTATCAAAGACATTTTTAATCCTCTACAAAAAAAAAAAAAAAAAAAAAAAAAAGAAAAAAACTCTTCCCAAACTTAAAGTACTGACTCTAGACTAATACAAACGATTATAAAAAAAATTATAAAAAATTATACATCCTGTCTAAAATAATGGATTCCTAAATCCGGTTATTACTTCATTCTTGTAATAGGAGAACAGGACCTTAAAAAAATTACAAAAAAATATTCCTTAACTCTTCACAAAATTAAAGTGCTGACTTGATTTTAACAATAAAAATCAAACAATCTGTCTTAAAATAATTGACTCCTACATCAGGTTGTTACACATTGCTATAATAAGAGAACGTGTCTGGGCTGAATTATTATAAACTTTGTTCCTATGGACACTTATTAGTTCTCTTGACTGGAAATCTGTTTGTTCTCATGACAGAACTGTCCAATGCAGAATGGTTTTCCCAATTTTTAATTATTACAGAAGATTTTGGGTTAATATTATTAATATTAATCAACAGTTTTGTAATTATTACAGAAGATTGTAGGTTAATATTATTAATATTACGGCATTATTAATGTTACCGCGTGGGACAAGCGCCTGCTGTGTGGAGTCAAGCTTACGCCACATATATTTGAAGATGGCCCTTTAAATAGGCCGAAACCGGTCATCATTTTTCTATAAATGATAGTTTTTTACGATTTGTGATTATCTTTATTTATAAATACTATTCATAGATAGCTGTTTTCCCAAAATGTTTTCAAAAGTTTACAAGATGTTTAATTTTTATTATTTTTATCTTTATAATCCATTCAGCACTTTAATTTTGTAGAGAGCTTTTTGTAAAGGAACTGTTCTCTTATTACAAGAATGATGTAATAACCTGATGTAGGAATCCATTATTTTAGACAGGATCTTTCATTTATACTATTTTTATGATCACTTGTATTAGTATAGCCCATCGGGGGTTCGAATTCCCCCTCGGGCATGTTTGTCTTTAGTATAAGGTAGTTCATAAGTAGTCTGTAAGTTTAGGGACTGACGGCCCCGTAGTTATGTCCCATAAGCTTAACAAATATTGGAACATTTGTATTAGTATAGAGTCAGTACTTTAATTTTGGAAAGAGGTTTTTTTGTAGAGGATTAAAAAATGTCTTTGATACAGAATTACTTGAAAATGATGACAGCTTCAATGAAACTAGTTGTACATAATAGAGAAATATTATAAGTTATATAGCGTCAAAGATGATCTTGGACAGCGTAGGGCTGGTGTTTATAAAATTAATTGTGAATGCGGCCTGGCATACATAGGACAAAATACACGAACAGTGGCAGATCGTTGTGCTGAACATGAGAGAAACACACGCCTTCTGCAACCGGATAAGTCTGCCATTGCTGACCATTGTTTGTCAACCGGACATAAGATGGATTACACAAGTACTAAGATTTTAGCTCAGACTTCGACTTTTTGACAGTCTGTAATACGTCAATCAATCGAAATTAAACTGGCAGAAGGACTTATTAATGGAGACAGTAGCTTTCAGCTGAATAAAGCTTGGGAACCAGTAATGTCAATTTTAAGATCGCAAAGATCACATCGTATATAATATAATACAGACGAAAAAGCAGATTAAAGTTGTGGTCTCACCGTCGAGGGCGCTGCTGGCTGTGGCGTCGCTGCAAGAGGCGTGTACTCCTTACGCGCATGCGCTACCGCCCTACTCTACGATATGTAAGTGACGGTCAGACGTGGCTATCGCTAGTCTTCGGCACGCAGCACCTGAAGATGGCCAAAGGGTTATTGGCCGAAATATCGTGCGGAGTAAGCAATGATATCCGGCTGTACGCCCGACATTATTTTAATTATTTCATTACTTGTTGTTACATGGTTTAAATTTCACTGTCTATTCTGCTGTTAGTTTTGTTATCCTGGGGTTGGTATATACAATAAATTTATCAGGACTCATTTGTTTTGCAGGTCTTGTTACTTCTATTCTAGGACTGATAAGTTGTCTACTCTACCCTAGTGTCCCACATCCCCTGCAGATGTGCCAGCAATTTACAAACCTAGTATGGGTGGCCTGTACTCGTCGAACTAATTCCGATGGACGTGCCCCTGGCACTGGGCAAGCCAGATGTCATCACACTGCAGCTTACTTCTTTGTTGTTAATTTGTTCTAATTTACCTTAACCTAATTGATTTCGATATTCAAAAGGCATCTGACAAGGTACCGCAATACAGACTGCTAACGAAGATACGCGATTATGAAATAGGTAGCCAAATGTGTGAGTGGCTCGAAGATTACTTAAATTATAGAACCAAGTACGTTGTCCTCGATGACCAGTGTTCATCACAGACTAATCGTCAGGGGTACCCAAGGAAAATTTTATAGTACCGCTATTATTATGTATCTACATAAATGATCTGACGGACAGAGTGAGTTACAATTTATGGCTGTTTGCTGATGATGCTGTAGTGTACAAGAGGGTGTCGTCATTGGATGACTGTAGTAGTGTGCAAGATGACTAGCACCAAATTTCTGAGTGGAGTGAGGAATGTAAACTAGTGCTAAATGTAGAAAAATTTAAATGACTAGGAGAAACAATCCTTTATTGTTCGAATACAGTATTATTAGTGAGCTGCTTGACAGAGTTGCATCAATTAAATACCTAGGCGTAACGCTGCGCAGCGATATGAAATGGAACGAGCATATACGGACAGTCGTGGGGAAGGCGAATGCTCGACTTCGCTATATTGGGAGAATTTTGGAAAGGTGTGATTCGTCTGTAAAAGTTAACACATATAAAACTTTTGTACGGCCCCGTCTTGAGTATTGCTCAAGTGTTTGGGATCCCCACAAGATCTGTTTAAAGGACATAAATGCAGTTCAGAGGCGGGCAGCTAGGTTTGTAACTGGTAGAATTGATCAATGCGCGAGCGTTACTGAAAAGCTTCGGGAACTCTGAAAGTTTCTTGCTTGTCCTTCTCACTTACAAAATTTGCGTCTGATGCGAAAGTTATGTGTTTTACCATATGATCTAATAAATGTAACTGACTGACGCTACTTGAATGAAATTTAACTGAATCTGTTTGAACTTGTTCTACCTGAATGCCTTTGCACAACGTTATGTTAATCTGACTGCGTATTTTTAACTGTATTCTATGTGAATGTAAAGGTATTGCAAAACCTTTCTGACTGCGTAATGTTTATTATAATGAAACACAAACTGCTAATTGTTTCTGTACGAACATGTCGTAACAAAGTTAACTGTCTGAAAATTACTGATACTAAAAATCACTGTGTTAATAATTCTGGCCCTACAAACTTGTTTCTGACTGAACTAACAATCTTTAACGGGATGTAACGAACACAATATTTATGAATGCAATCTGACTCAGTGCAAACACTTGTTAACCTGCACTGAACACCGTATGAATTGTCCTACCCTGAAATCTGTAAATCATACTGAACTGTAAGCATGACAACAAAAACTGATTATTTCTTACTTTCACTTACTGCATAAATTTGCGCAACACCAAACTGCTTCCAGCTGTATTAACTACTGGAAATCTAACTACAGAAAACATCTATAGCACTTTTAATAAAAATGTGAGGAGGGGTAAACTGGTAATCTGTTTAAGAAACTCGAACTAATAATAAAAAAAAAAAAAAGAGAAATATCTGGTTTATTTTCTAACTTATATAACTTCATGAAAATTACTAACAATGTCATGTTTTGGATTTTAAAATCTTTCAGAGAAAAATATAACTCAGATATTTAATCTGTCTACAAAATTATTTTTAAACAAAGAAAAAACATTTCTTTACTGTTAATAAATTTCACTCGATTCACACAAACAATGTTACAACAATACCATAGTTCAAGAACACTACTCATGAAATTCCTGTTTCATAAAAAACGCACTCTCAAAACTAAAGTACTACGATAAATACTTTTCCTAACACAGAAAGGGGTCCCTTGCATGAATCGTGAGACAACAAGCAAACAGTAAGATCTTACCATCAGTTCAAGCAAACAATGCGATGTTGTGCCATAGAAACGTGCCAAATATTTTATGAGGAACTTTACCTTATAAAAACTTCAAAAGATCGTTTCTCCAACGTCATCTATTCCTTTCGTCTCCATATCTTAAACAGCTTGGCTCAGCATTCAAGTCTCAAAATCTCCTCGGCTATCCCGCCAGAACGATAACTGCACACAACCACGGTCCCCACGCTTCTGCAATCTTATCATCGCGCCTAGCAAAGTCTGCCCTCTCAATAACCACAACCCTACTTTCCGGTAACAATACTATCATCGCGTGCAATATTGATAGTACTGCCATCGAAAAATAAGCTTGCAACCAAAGATAAACAACCCATGCCTGACTAGCTTGACACTGGTCTCAAATTCGCAGTACATTTGAATATGAAATGTATACCTTCCCATAGCAGGTATCTTACAAATCAAATGAGTTGTCGCTGGAGGGGAGGCGACGTTCTTTTCGAGAAACACTGTTGAAGATATTTAGAGGGCCGGAATTTGTGGTGGAATGCAGAACGATTCTACTGCATCCAACTTACATTTCGCTTAAAGACCACAAACATAAGATAAGAGAGATTAGGAAACGTAAAGATGCTTACAAGCATTCGTTTTTTTCCGTATGGGAATGCATCAGGAAAGCAAGTAGTGGAATTGAGTATCCTCCGCCACCTTTGGGTGGATTGCAAAGTATGTATGTAAATGATGCCCTCCTGGTCCACGGCGCAGTGGATTCCGGCCGTTGCTGGCAGCCAGTCCACGCCATGACGGCACAGCTCTGGTGTAGCAGTCTTATCCTGAAAAATGTCTCAGACCAGGTTTTGGACATGACCGTCCCTTACCTTACTGGATATTAAATCAGTCAGTGAACTGAATACAGTGAAACTTCGTTCCCTTCTTATAATTTATGAGAAGTCATTACTATTTAATTGCTGACGTTATTCGGTAGTTACATCATTGTATGTGGGGCGATCGAATACGATATGCTCTTGTGTAAGCTCCGGAGCTCCACAGTCACATTGTGGAGTCGTCCTTTTCCCAAACCGGCACAGATATATCAGATATAGGCCACGGCCAGTAAGGAAGCGCACGAATCCTCTAGTAGGCTGAAGCTGCCTCATTTTCAGGAGGCTTTAAGTCCTCCTGCCAGTATCATCCGCGTCCCACAGCTTCCATATTTCAACTTTCCTTTTCCTGATCTCAGCTCTGCCCTCTGCCGTCACTTCGAAGATCTAAAAATGTTCAAATGTTTGTAAATCTATGGGAATAAACTACGCTGGTCATCAGTCCCTAGGCTTACAAACAAACTAACTTATGCCAAGGACAACAACCATGCCCGAGGGAGGACTCGAACCTCCGACGGCGAGCAGCGCCGAACTCCGCAGCTAGGCGCCTTGGAACGCTCTGCCACTCCACCGCGAACCCTAGGATCTCTTGAACTTTGTCCATGTTACTTTCTTCAGCTAATATTCCGTAGCCAGCTCCGTTGATTCCAAGGGATCAGAGCTCCATCAACACCAGGAAAGCGCATTACTAATGATCGGAAAAGCGAAGGTCATTTTCGTTTTCCGTTTTCAAGGAGGCTCATTGGACAGATAGGTTGTATATATCTGACCTCGCGGTCTGATGTATGCTCGCATTCTGGTTGTTGAAGCGGCAGTACGCAAAATGTCGGACGTCTACCTGTATGAAGAAGAAGACAGCATCTACATAGGTGCTCCCATATCTACTGGTTTCTAGGTCTCATTTACGAGAAGAGAGAGCTGCGTTTGACACGGGTCCATGGCTTCAGAGTCTACGTTCACTCCTACGTATTACGTTTGCCAAGTGTCAAAATCAGCCATTCTGAGCCCATTCAACCTGCTCTTCAACCTGCTAATTCACGACGTAGTACAAGAGGTGGCAGCATTAGAAGCCACGGTCCTTCTCTACGCAGACGACATAGTTATCATGTTGAAAAATAGATTAGGTATTCAAAATAGCTTGGACAAACTTCACGATTGGGTGAACAGAAGAGGATTAGAAGTTAACGCAAGCAAAACAAAGGTAATGAAATTTAAGCCAGGGAGCAGTGTGAACAAGGAAGACATCTTCAAATACTGAAATGCCTGGCTGGAACTTTCCAACTGCTACAAATATCTGGGTGTAACTTTACAAGTGACAGGGAAGTCCTTCAGCAAGCATATCCAGGAACGATGAAATGTAGCAATAAAGGCCACTTTTGATATCAATAATATTGAAAGCTTTCAGTTAAAACTGCAATAAAATACCAGACCAATATAATAATATTTACACTCGAAGACGGCGTTAGCTTCAATTACTTCACCGCAGATGCTGTCATACTTTCGACCTCGCGCATGAATCCGTAATGGCCAGTGTAAGAGGGCATGAACGATAGGCGTGTTACAGCCAGGAAGACGGACGGGAGGCGACTACGGGTAGCCAAGTGGTTAAGGCGTCCGCTGGTCCGAAGCGGGAAACCCGGATTCTATTTCCGGCCCGGCTCACATTTCCACTTGTCGCCATTGTTTCATTTCAATGCCCTAAACCAACCACTGTCAGTCCTTCCCTTCCTAATCCTTCTTTTTTCCTCTCCTTTATCAATAATTTGCATTAGCAATAAGACTATTTCACAGTAAGATTTCTCCAATAGAGTGCTACACAAATTACCACAACCTGAACTCTGTTAAACACTGCAAATCTGAAAAAAGTTGAAGCAGTCAAATCCACCTTCCTATGAAAAGTACTTTGTGGATACCTAAATCGACGTGAACCAGAATAGTTTATCATCTGCCCAACACTGACTTCTTCATAAATTGCACCAATACACAACCTGCCGCACACTCCAGCCTATCAAGCGCACGTGAAAGAGATCTGTAAAAGACATAGATCAAAGAGTCTTCTTGAACCCAGCGAGGAATACTGAAGATTGGAAGGAGCCTAACTTTCCGCTGCAACACGTGTTTACGAGAACTGCAGCACACTGATTTCAATACAGAATATTCATCCAGAAAGGCTTTCATCTCGCATCGAATCTGTGTCTCTGCACTTTATGCTCCCAATCATGTAGTCATTACCATTCAATTAACTGTAAAATAAGAACAAAGTCGCTTAAATTTAACGCAGATGATAATAGCTTCCAATTATTCATGTAAACTGACAAATGTACACAGTGTGTTCAATAATAAACAAATAAAAAATATACGAGAACATTGTGACACAAATGTGTTTCCTTTTAAAAGACATAATACAGAACTGCAAATAATGCCACAATTTCAAATACAGTTTGAATGTAGTTATTTAACTATGCATAGTTTAATTAACAACAAAGTTGTACACGATAATTCGTCTTTTCAAATGTACGCCTTATTACTGAGAGGTCAGACTAATGAGGACGAGGTACTGCATATCTTAGGCTTCTCTACAGTACCGAAATAAGGTCTGCATGAATACATTGATTTTCGCATTGGCACAAATATTAACCGAAAATTGTTCCTGAATATATCAAATAGTCGTAGGGTACAAATCAAAGAAAATACAAATAGACGTCCCAGCTTATGGTTAGGTACCTCTGGTTTTCGTAACATCTAGGTCGCTCAGTTAAAGATACGTACCCAAAGACTGGAAATTTGCACAGATCACTCCATTATTCAACAAAGGCAACCCGATCGCCACATCAATTTTAATTCAATGCCTCTAATTTAGTTTAAAATCTTTAATAGATATCGAGACAAGATATGTCTGGGTAATGTTTATTTGATATGATATGAAAGCATGGAAGATTATAAATTTCGGCAACAAAATTTATTTTTAAATGTAGCTGTACAGAGAACGATTACCGAAGCAGCTCTGGCGTGTGCAGCCTTTCTGAAATGTCACCGGGGCTCTCCTCTGATCCAGATTCAACGCGCGCTTCCGCCAGGCTGTGCAAGCAGAGTGGGTGACGTTACGCATGCCGCGCGCTGTGTCCGCTCTGTTGACATTTGCAGGACGACTGCGGGACGTCCCTGCATACGCGCCGCTCAATAGACACCATAGCGCTACTCTGTGTGTGTGTGTGTGTGTGTGTGTGTGTGTGTGTTGGTTTGCGGAACCCCTGAGCATGCTGACCGCCACTGCTAACTACACAGCAAAGCAGCTGCGGTCACACGTGACGCCTCATGAAGCTGTCACAGCTAACATCGGCCCTTTGTCTTTAATTAGTTGACACGATCTCCGGCATCCAGAAGAACACGACACGCTCCAAACACTAGCTCTTTACTCGCATGATGTGACGAGTGCTATTGACAAGGGATGTCAAATAGACTCCGTAATTTTAGATTTCCTGAAGGCTTTCGACACTGTGCCTCACAAGCGTCTTCTAACTGCGTATGCTTATGGAATAACGCCACAGTTGTGCGATTGGATTCGTGATTTCCTGTCAGAAAGGTCACAGTAACTAACGGAAAGTCGTCGAGTAGAACAGAAGTGATATCTGGCGTTCCGCCGGCGGCGGTGGCCGAGGGGACTGAGGCGCGCCAGTCACGGTCTGCACAGCCACTACGGTCGGGGGTTCGAATCCCCCCTCGGGCATGGATATTTGTGCCGTCCTTAGTATTAGCTAGTTCATAAGTAGTTTGTAAGTTTAGTGACAGATGACGCCGTAGTTAAGTCCCATAAGCTCTACAAACATTTGAACATTTTTGATTTGGCGTTCCACAGGGAACTGTTTTTTCTTTTTTCTTTCTCTGTGGCCATGTTCCCGCACACGCAGGGTCGGCTCTCTTGACGTGTGTTAATATTTTCGGGGTGGCCGGACCGGAAGGAAATTGTACCCTAAATGTCTGCGTATAGTGTTATATCAGTGAAAGTGTAAAATGTTACGAAATGTTTGCGAATCGTGTAAGTGAAGTGGGACTTGAGGGACTGCCCGGCATTCACCTAGGGGCATGTGGAAAACCGCCTAAAAACCACATTCAGTTTGGTCGGCACTCCTACCCCTTTTGTTAATCCGTCGGGCGGATTCGAACCGGGGCCGGTACGCCTCCCCGTCTCGGAAAGCCTGCGATGGAACACACGGCTAACCGAGCGGATGTCTTGCGAAACACAGCTTGCCCTTTATTCACATGAAGTGATAAGTGCCATCGACAAGGGATCTCAACCCGATTCCATATTTAGGGATTTCCGGAAGGCTTTTGACAATGTACCCCACAAGCGGCTTCTAATGAAATCGCGTGCTTATGGAATATCTCCCCAATTGTGCGATTGGGTTCACATTTTCCTATCAGAAAGGACACAGTTCGTCGTAACTGACGGTAAGTCCTCGACTAAAACAGAAGTGATATCTGGCGTTCCCCAGGGAAGCGTTATAGCTCCCCTACTCTTCCTTGTGTTTATAAACGATTTAGCAGACAATCTGAATAGCTCCCTTCGACTGTTCGTGGATGATGGTGTCGTTTATCGGTTAGTGAAGTCAACAGAGGAACAAAAGCAGCTGCAAAGCGATTTAGACAAAATTTCTACATGGTGCGAAAATTGGCAATTGACACTAAATACAGAAAAATGTGAAGTAATACACACGACCACTAAAAGAAATCCGCTGAATTTCAGTTACGCGATAAATCAGTCAAACCTTAAGGTCGTAAATTCTACCAAATACCTAGAAGTTACAATTACGAACAACTCAGACTGGAGACAACATATAGAAAATATTGTACGGAAGGCGAACCAAAGATTACGTTTCATTGGCAGAACGCTTCGAAGATGCACCAGCTCCACCAAAGAGACTGCCTACATCACATTTGTGCGTCCTCTCATGGAGTACTGTTGCTCATTGTAGGCCTCTCACCATGTGGGACAGACGGAACATATTGATAAGGTTCAGAGAAGGGCAGCTCGTTTTGTTTTATCACTTTACGGGGAGGGGGGGGGGAGCGTCACAGAAATATTGCACGAATTGGGGTGGAAATCATTTAAAGAAAGAAGTTATTTATTGCGGCGTGATCTGTTTGCGAAATTTCAATCTCCGACTTTTACTTCTGAATGTGAAAATATTTTGCTAGCACCCACCTACTTAGGGAGACATGACCATCCCAATAAAATAAGAGAAATCAGATCGAAAACGGGACGACTTAAGTGTTCTTTCTTCCCACGCGCTGTTAGAGAATGGAACGGTAGAGAAAAATTATGAAAGTGGTTAATGAACCCTCTGCTAGGCACTTAAATGTGATTTGCAGAGTATCTATGTAGATGTAGACGTATATAAACGATTTATGAAGTAATCTGAGTAGCTCCCTTAGGCTCATCGTGGATGATGCTGTCATTTATCGGTTAGTAAAGTCACCAGAAGATCGCAAGCAACTACAAATGTTTTAGATAAGATATCAGCATGGTGCAAAAAACGGCAGTTGACCCTTAATAATGTGAAGTCAACCATACGGCCACTAAAAGAAACCCTTTAAACTTCATTTACACGATAAATCAGTCAAAACTATAGGCCGTAAATTCAACTAAATACCTAAGAGTAACAATTAAAAACTACTTAAATTGGGAAGAACACGCAGAAAAATATTGTAGGGAAGGCGAACCAAAGAACAATTAGTAGATGCAACAGTGGGATCCATACCAGGTGGGGCGACAGACGATTTAGAGAAAATTCTGAGAAGGGCAGCTCGTTTTGTATTATTGGGATAGAGGAGAGAAAGTGTCACGGAAATGATGCATGAGTTGGAGTGGAAATCTTTAAAAGAAAGGCATTAGTTTGTCGTGACGAGATCTATTTGTGAAATTTATTTCACCAACTTTTTCTTCTGAATGCGAACATATGTTGTTAGCATCCACCTACATAGGGAGACATGATCATCATAATAAAATAAGAGAAATCTGATCGAAAATTGAAAGATTTAGGTGTTTCTTTTTCCCTCGAGCTATTAGAGACTGGAACTATAGAGAAATATCATAAAAATGGTTCGATGAACCCTCTGCCATGCACTGCAATGTGACTTGCAGAGTATTTATGTAGATGTGTGTCTATCAATGTTTTAGAAAGGTGAGAGTTAACAGCATATATTTGATAAAATCCCTCTTTAACCATCAGCTTTTTATTAAATCCTTAAAAATCGACTAGTTTCGTGCGTGGACCATCATCATAGATAAATTACACTCTATTGCTATAATCCAGTTATATAATTGTACATTATAATTACTTATTTCCTTATATTGTTATATCAACTTACTAATAATGTGCACAAGTTACATGTTGCCTCAGGCTTATGTCATTATAAGAAACCTATGCTACAACATGGAATATTCTTCAATGTGACAGGCAACTTTAGGGTCATCGTTTATGTATCTATATCTTACCTGTCATTTTCAAAATTCTATAAAGTTAACACCTATAGTCACTAAGAAAGCCCAGTATGCAGACAATACCATAGAAACAGAAAGTTATCAAGTCCAAGTTTAATTTATATAGAATTGGTTAAAGCAGCACCGTTGAAACTCCTTGAGATATTGGCAGTGGTTTTTGACAAATGTCAAAGTGGCAAACCTCCAAAGGAGTGGCAAAAGGCCACAATTACAGCAATACTTGAGAAGTTTAACAGAAGAAATTGTGCAATCATCGAAGTATCCATGGCGAGAGTCTATGACCGTATCCTATAAAGAGGATAGAGGCAGAAATAACTGAATCTGAAGACCAAAATGGATTCATACCTGGTCGCTCTTGCATTTACACTCAAAAACCTCTTGGAGAAAAGGACAGCAAGAGGCCTTGTCACCCACATTGTCTTTGTAGACCTTCAAAAGGCTTATGACAGTACCATAAAACAAGTTGTGGATAAGTCTAATCAATAATGGCGTGTCACCGAGCGTGTCAGATAGTTTACTAAGGTACTACGGCAACGGTGAAAATGAGAAATCAGCTATCTCAAAAGTTTGAGATGACAAAGGGACTACGCCTGGGATGCACACTCTCACCTACTTTATTTTTTGCTGACGACCAAGTGTTAGTACCTGGGGATGAGGAAGATGCTTATTACATGCTCCGCAAATTAAAAGAAGAATACGAAAAATGGGGTTTTGTCTTTAATGTGGCTAAAACAGAATATCTGACGGTGGGAGAAAATGTGGTTGATGACATACAAATCGGTGCTGATATTGTTAAATGGTATCGTAATTTCAAGTACTTTGGGAGTGACCTTGTAGTTCAACGGGATGATATAAACAATAACATTGGATAGGACAAGACTTAAAACATCATGTAACAGATAATTTGATCGATTTCCTAGTACAGGAAGCAAACATATTCAAAAGACTGACTGCTGAAATTTCTACGATTTCCTCTGTAATATCAGTGGAACTTACATCCACTTCAGAATTCACAGGATTTTCACTTACAATACACCTACGAGTATTTTCGTCTTGTTCTTCGTTATCTTCTAATTCCAACATTTCAGACACGTCACTATTTTATATATAATACCAATTATCTCTTCCTCTGATAAGAATTTTGAGGGAAAGAATAAAAAGAAATAAATAACGTTAGCTCCTGAAATGTATTCATTCACACTATCTAACCAATTTTACCCAATGTTACAGATATGTAACAATCATATGTTATTGCACCACACTTGAGCAATAATTAGCATTATAACAGACATAAACACGTACATTAACGTTTAATCTTTCAAAAGAGTACATTATGAATGTTTGTAGTTGCTTTACATCTACGAAATCAACATTATTAACATACCTTACGAGCCATGGCTTCCTTAAAAAAAATAAAAAAAATGTTGAATTCAAACTGATGTAATCGCCGATAGAACCAAGTGGTTACAAGCGTTACAAGCGTTGTTACAAGGATGTAACAGTGGGTATTAGAGGAAAATGCGTTTGTGAGCCAATTAATCTCTGTCAGGCCATAAAAATTCGTCTATTTTCGGAAAACGATGCAGGTGATCGAATTCTCATGGCCACCCTAGAGAATTCAGAGAACACATTTTCTAGTATCCAGTTTTCACTGACTGGTTTGATGTAGCTCTCCACGCTACCCTATCCTGCGTAAGCCTCTTCATCTCTAAAAAAAGAAAGGCAACTTACGTCCCTTTGCTTATTGTAATCGTCTGTCGGTTTCCCTCTGCGATTTTTAGCCCCGAAACGTCTCTACAATGCTGAACTGACGATTCGTTCATGCCTTAGAATACGTCTTACCAATCACGAAATGCCAGACAGTTTTCTCTCCAGTTCTTTTCAGTGAGAGCTCTCTATCGTCCAAGTTTCAGTCCCTTACATGGCTACATTCCAGACAAATGACTTCAAAAAGACTTCATAACACTTGAATTAATATTCAGTGTCAACAAATTGCTCTTCTTCAGAAATATCAGCAATACATTTCTTCCAATTGCCTTTCTGCGCCGCGGTGGAGTAGCCGAGCGGTCTAAAGCGTCTCGCTGCGGAGCGCGCGGTTGCTCGCCGTGGAGGTTCGAGTCCTCCCTGGGGCATGGGTGTGTGTGTTTGTCCGTAGGTTAGTTGACCTAGGTTTAAGTAGTTTGTAAGCTACGGACTGATGACCACGCAGTTTGGTCCGATAGATTTACAGACATTTGAACATTTTTTGCCTTTCTGCATTTCATGTCTAATCTATTTCAATCATTGTAAGTTCTTTTGCTGCCCAAATCTATTACTATCATTGTCTCGTTACCTAATGTAATTCCTTCAGCATTAACTGAATTTTCTTAGATTCCATTACCATTATTTTGCTTACTATCTCTGATAAAATGTCATCTGAAAACCGTAAAATTTTTATTTCTTGTACATGAATTTTAATTCCTACTCTGAATTTTTCCCTGCTTTCTTTCATAGATTGCTCAAGGTACATATTGGATAACATATCCAGTCACTCGTTGATCGTTTTGGGGTGGTGATAGAAGACAGCAAAATGAAGACCGAAGTTTTAAATCTAACATTTAAGAAATCATTCACGCAGGAGGACAATGCAAACTTCCCTCCATTTGATGGTCGCATTAACTCTCAACTAGAGGACATAGTAATAGGCATAGCTGGTGTAGAGAAGCAGCTAAGAGAGTTGAAAATAAACAAGTCGCCAGGTCCAGATGAGGTACCAATCAGGTTTTACAACGAGAACTCGGCGGCATTGGCCCCTTACTTTATCGCGAAACTTTGATCCAGCACAAAGTACCAAGAGATTGGAAAAAGGAACAGGTAACTCCCGTGTATGAGAAATGCAATAGAACGAACCCATAAAATTAAAGACCTACATCATTAAAATTAGTTTGGTGTAGAATTCTTGGACACATTCCCAGTTCTAATATAGCAAAATTGCTTGAGACGGACAAGCTTCTGCCCATGCATCAGCACGGCTTTAGGAAGCATCGATAGTGTGAAACCCAGCTATCCCTTTTCTCTCATGACATCTTGCGTGCTGTGTATGATGGGCAACAAGCAGACTGCAAATTTCTCGGCTTTCTAAAGGCGTTTGATACTGTACCGCACTACAGACTGCTAACGAATGTACCAGCTTATGGAATAGGTACCCAAATAAGTGAGCGACTCAAAGATTACTTAAGTAACAGACCCCCTTACGTTGACCTCGATGTTTAATGTTCATCAGAGACTAAGGTATCGTCAAGGGTGCCCCACGAAGATGTGATAGAACCGCTTTTATTTTATATCTACATAAATGACGGACAGAGTGAGTTGCAAATTGCGGCTACTTTCTGATGATGCTGTGGTGTCGTCAAGAGAGTGTCGTCAATTAATGACTGCAGTAGGATTCAGAATGACTTGGACCAAATTTCTAGGTGGTGTGAGGAATGGCAACTACCGCTAAATGTAGAAAAATGTAAGGTGATACAGATGACTAGGAGAAACAATTCCGTAATGTTCGAATGCAGAATTAGTAGTGTCCTGTTTGAAATAGTAGCGTCCATGAAATACCTAGGCGTAACGCTGCACAGAGATCTGAAATGGAACGAGCATATAAGGGCAGTCGTGGGGAAGGCAAATGGTCGACTTCGCTTTTTGGGAGAATTTTGGGAAGATGTGATTCGTCCCTAAAGGAGACCGCATATAAAATGCTTGTACGATCCCGTCTTCATTATTGTTCAAGTGTTTGGGGTCCTCACCAGATCCGTTTAAAGTTCAGAGACGGGCGGCAGTGTTTGGTAAAGTCGATCAATGCGCGTTATAGAATCCTTCGGAAACTCAAATGGGAGATTCTGGAGGGGAGGTGACGTTGTTTTCGACAAGCACTGTTGATGAAATTTAGTGGGCCGCAATTTGAGGCGGACTACAGTGTCTGCGATAATGTCGCCACTCTAGGGGCCTTCTTTGACTTAGGTCTTTCACAACTCTGTCCAATTCTTTTCTCAGTATAGTATCTCCTATCTCATGTTCTTCTTCTTCTTCCCTTTTTTATTACTGTCCCAACTTTGATTTCTTTTGTAAAGCCCCTGTATGCACTCTTTCAACATTTCAGCTTTACCTTCTTTGCTCAGAACTGGTTTTCCAGCTGAGTTCTTGATATCCATACAACTCCTTTTTTCTCTCCAATTATTTTCCCTGTAGGGAAAACTTGCCTTTCTACTCTGTCCGCTCCTGCTTACCGATGTAGCACTTTTTTAGTTCATTATCTATAAGTTGTGATGAGAGTCTATACCTGCCCCTGGATATGTCTCACACTTAAAAACCTGGTTCCGAAATCTATCTGGTGCAGCCGGGGTGCAGTGGCCGAGCGTTCTACGGCGTTTTGCTGCGTTGCGCGAGGTTGCTCGCCGTCGGAGGTTCGAGTCCTCCCAGGGGGATGTGTGTGTGTGTGTGTGTGTGTGTGTGTGTGTGTGTGTGTGTGTGTGTGTTGTCGTCAGGTAAGCTGAAGTTAGTTTAAGTAGAGTGTCTATGATGACCATATCAGTTTGGTCCAGTAGGTTTACAATCATTTGAACATTTTATCTGGTACTTGCCGGTGTCTCCTGGTCTCTTCCACTTGTACTATCGTCGTTCGTGATTCTTAAACCAAGTGATTGTAATGATTAAATTATGTTCTGTACAAAATTCTACCAGGCGGCTTCCTCGTCCATTCCTTTTCCCAACTCCATATTCACTTACTATTTTTCCTTCCCTTCCTTCTCCTACAACCGAATTCCAATGCACCATCAAGTATTTTTTCCCTTAACCTCCTTATACATTTCTTCGATCTCCTCATCATGGGCAGAGCTAGTTGGCATATAAACTTGTACTACTATGCGCAGTGTTGACTTTGTACCTATCTTGATGACGAATATGCAACCCCTATTTTCTTATTCGTTATTAGACCTACATCTGTAATAGCAGCGGTGTATAGTATAAACATTTTACCTAGATTAATTTTATGTTGCATGTTTTTCACTCACGTATTGCTTGTCACAGGTACACTGGCTGGAGAGTTGGACGAAACTACTCGTGAACGGTTGCGGGACCTATGCTGGGAAACGATGTTCGGACAGGAACTCATGAAGCTCACGGTCATGGACCTGGTAAGTCAAATGGCAAATGTTATGTTCTGGGGCAGCACATTTATGGCGGAGAAAAGTCAATCTCATTGCTGCTAACAATCAGAACGAATGTGCTCTATTTAAATTATTGTTCCTATCATTTTGTGTTACGTAACGTAGAAAGTAACTTCATATACATACGAGGGTTGGATCTTAACCCTTTCGGTCTTACATTATGAATTCAGCTTTGGAAAAATTAAAATTCAGTGTTTTCTGTTTTAATACAGTGCACTAAACATCTAAATATGTTATTTAAATTTTTTGATCGCACTATTGTTTTTTTATGTTATGTATTTCATGCACAATACAGACGTTTGTATCGAGATATTTTATTACTTGGGGCGTTAACACTTTCATTTCATTAATGATAGCATAACTTCGCCACAGCACCAAAGACAAAATTCACTATTGAAATAAAATAATATGAACCACACTCGTGCACACACTCTTAGGCACGTACAGACGGCAATGTAACACAACCTCCAAGGCGGGTAGATTAATTAATCAGACGTGGCTACACACCGTACCAAGGGGCAAAATGTCGTACTAAAAGCATTTTTTTCATCAACAACAATGCAACTTTAAGGACTGATACACAAAGTACGGTATAAATCAGCTTTTAATTCGTTGTTGTCGAGGAACAGCACTGGGAATGAAAGGGTTAAATAGTGTCAACTATTTATTCACAACCGATGCAAAAGCGTTACATGCTTGCACCTTTTACTGTCCGTCAGAGTAGTCAGCAGCGTTGTGTAGAACCCGTTGTCAACGATGTGGAATGCTTAGTATACCGTTAGGAGAGCTTGTTCTGTTGATAGTGCGAATGGAGCGGTCTACTTCCTGTCGAATCTCTGGAACAGTTCAGAAGCGAATGACAAGAAGTGGTTCCTTCATCTTCTGAATCAAATCAAAGTCACAAGGACTTGAGTCCGTGATGTATGATGGATGGTACAGTACTTTCCCAGTCCCATCGACTGAACAGAGCAGCCACAGCTTGCGCGTTATGCGCCCGCGCATTGTCGTGCGAAATGATGGGTGGGTTGCGAAGAAAGTGTTGCCTCTTCTTTCGCAAAGCTGATGCTCCATGCAGGCGATGCTCCAAAATTGAACAGTAATACAGTGCACTGGAGTTAGGATAACTCCATCAGAGTCGTAGATAGTGAGACCGTTACGTTAGAGCGCTGGCTCACAAGTGACTGTGTTCCCTCGATTGTGGGCATGTCGTGAGACGGACGAGTCCATTTGCTCGGAAGTAACGTAGGTATGTCAATAACGTCTGCTATCAGCGACGACTGCATAGTGTCTCCGCAGAAGTGTTGGCAATATTTAAGTTCCAACCCTCGTATACTATTGTTGGCTATTTCTCTCCATATCGTTTGCACTTTTCCAAGCAGCAAAGGGAGGAAGAAAAGGATTTAACACTGCGTACCTACGAGTTATTACAATCATAACACACACAGATTGTGTCATGATTCGATAGATAAGAGCATGTATTTCAGGGAAGTAGTTCCCACAGCACCACCACGTACGATTTCGTAAATACACTGCTAGCAATCTAAACTGAAATACCAAGCACAGCAGGCATTATAGTCTTATTTATGTGGCTGTTAACACATTGTGCAAAGTTCACGTGAGTGAAATACAGCCCCGTGTGAAGTGAGGAAATCAGTACTGAGTGTTACCGACATTACCACGGCTACACACCTCGGCATTGAATCATAAAGGCTCTGGATGTGCTGCCAGATTGTAGCACTCAATGCTGCTTCCCCGTATTGCCGAAGTTGATATGATGTAGCATCGGAGGGTGTATTACAGGTCAGTCACACCTCAGTCATCGGTCAGGCGTTTCGATAGGCTAGAGAGCGGTAGAACAGGTATGGCAAGACAGCATCGCAGTCTGAGGGGCGCCGAAGAAGTCTTGAGCAACGCAGGCCATATTTCCTGTTGCAATGTGGCCGTCGGCACGGTACTCCCCAGGCCGTGGTATCGTTACAATAACAGAAGATCTTGGGCTTGTCCAAACCAAATGCAAGCCCTCATTTGGGGCAGAAAACGCCATTCGAGGACACTGTAAGAACTATGCCAGTCGACATCTTGATCTTACCCGGCGAGTTTTTATCATCTCGTACGTTGCGCAGTTGCTCTCAATCCCTCAAATGTTGGCTCAGTATCTTTTACATGTGGTTGCTGTGGCGGCGTGAATGTTTCAAGTCAAGGCCGAGGAATGTATGTTGGACACCTCAGTAGGAGGACAGGGTCTCGTAGATATGCCGCGACTGTGCGCCTACTTTGAAGAGCACCTACCCACAAAGCTCGACGGCGGCGATATTGGCGCACTACCGGCCATATCCTTGGTTTGCATTGTGATCTAATAGTTGTTCTACTGGAGTGTTAGGGACTTTTCCTTCCTTTGTGGCAGATAAATATTTTTATGCCACTGTTGAATTTCTGTTCCATTACAACAAAAGAGCATTATAGTTTTCAGAATTTTCTGTTGTGTTCCTTTTCGATAGGGTGTGTGATCGGACGGGTTGTATGAATGGCAAGAGCCCCATTAAAAAAAAATACGACTGTAGGAGAAGAGTAGGTTGCAACACTTCAGAGATCTAACGCCGGCTGGTTAGTGCAACGGTAATTGGTAGACCTACTATGTGGGAGTGGAAACCAATACCACCCTAAATCACAATACAATGCTGTGCGTGAGACACCAGCTCAACAGCTTGTCACCACATTGTCTTTACACTGTAATATGATCATCGTGGTGGTGCAGTCGAAAACAGTGTTGTATAACTATCAAATAATAAATCAGACACATGTTTTGTCTCGGTATATCAAAGATATTGAACTGAACGGGATACAATGAATTAAAATTTTAGCTGCGGTAGGGATTCGAACCTAGTACCTCCGGCTTACTATTCAAGCGCTGTAAGCACTAAATCACAGTGGCCTTATGTATACTGCGATTGCACGGACTGACCTCCTCCACAACACAACATTCCATTGTGTCTGATGTTCCCATACATGATACATATGTCTATGGGAATATGAGGCGTGTACTGAGAGACGTGCTTTAAGACGGACCGTGCAATCGCCGGCTGTGGCTTAGTGGTAAAAGCGCTTGTCAAGTTAGCTGGAGGTTCTGCACGCTTCATTTATTTCAAACATCCAATTCGCTTGGCAATTTCTTACGATGTAATGGACGTATTTCGATGCTACCAATTCCATTAGAAACGTGATCTTTCATGCTATTTATTGCATAAGAAATAATTTGGACTATCCATTTAAAAACGCAAGTTTTTGTTGAAAATAATATTTGTTAAACATTTAGACTGTCTCATAGAACTTACTTTCAAAAACCCTTGCCATACGTTCATGCGCGAGAAAAGTCCTTTTTTAGAATCAATTGCTTTTCCGGAGGTATTTACGGTGAAAAGTTTAGGCGGGACCTTCGACCATACATATTATTACACCGGGCAAACAACGGAGTGGCTACACACGTGGCGTGGTAACATCACAGAACCACGTGACTATTGGTCATCAATTAACCGTATATGGCAACAGTTTAGCGATTTCCAAGGAATGGATTAGATTAGATTCGTTTTTCGTTCCGTAGATCCATTTTGAGGAGATCCTCGTGGATGTGGGACATGTCAAGAAACAAAATTTACAAGTTGAATAATAGATAATATTAATAATATACAGAAACATACATTTTAAGGGATTTTTTAGCTGGTAATATAATAATACTAATATGGTATGAATACCGATACATGCATCATTTGGTACAATTTAGAAATTCACTAATGGAGTAGAAGGAGTTGTCCACTAGAAAGTCTTTTCGGCTCCTCTTAAACTGATCTTTATTCCTAGCTAAATTTTTTATACTTCATGGTAAATTATTGAAAATGTGTGTTCCTGAGTAGCGGACCCCTTTTTGAACTATAGTAACTTCTGTAGATCATTTTTGTTCCTAGTATTGTATGTATGAACTGAGCTGTTTGTTGGGAAAATGGATATATTATTTATGACAAATGTCCTTAAGGGATAAATATGAGAGGCAGTAGTTAATATACCCAGTTCTTTGAAGAGGCTTCTACAGGACGTCCGTGAATTTACTCCACAAATAATACGTATTACACGCTTTTGGACTCAGAAGACTTTTGACTGACTTGAAGAGTTACCCCAAAATATTATACCAAATCACATTATGGAATGAAAGGAATCAAAGTATGCAAGCTTTTTTATTTTTATGTCTCCTATGTCTGATAAGACTCGAATTAAAAATACAGATTTGTTGAGTCGTTTCTGCAGTTCTGTGGTGTGCGCCTCCCAACTGAATTTTTTTTTATCAAGTTATAATCCCAGGAATTTAATCCTGTAAACCTCTTATAACTGCTCTTCTTCCAACTTAATGCATACGCTAGCGCGAAATCTCTTACATGTTCTTAACTGCATGTAGTGAGTCTTTTCAAAGTTTAATGACAATGAGTTGGCTTTAAACCATTTATTAATGTTCGTGAAAATATCATTAGCAGACCTTTCTATAACTATGCTTGACGTACTTTTTATTGGAATACTTGTATCATCTGCAAACAAAACGAACTCTGCTTCTGGTAGTGTAACTGATGAGAGGTCATTAATGTTCACAAGGAAAAGCAATGGCCCTAAGATGGATCCTTGCGGGACACCACATGTAATTTCTTTCCAATACGATGATGACTGTTGGCTTAATTCACTGGTCACTTCCACTGACACCCTTTTTTTAAACGAGTATATCCTAAACGTTAAATTGAATGTTAGTCCCCTTTCCAAAATACTTCGCATAATCATAACCACAGCTCTGTACAACCATTGTTTTGCCAATATTCACGTGGTATCTCTGTAGAGATATTGGTACCACGAAAGTGATGCAGTGCCACCAATATCTGTGGTGGAAGGTGGGACGCCCTGTAGAGACAATACCGCGCGAAACCTGCGAGATTGTGCCGTCGTGTGCAGGTGGTGACGACGGCGTCGACGCTGGTGATCGACTTCGTCCGCGCGCTGCTGGTGCGCGGGCTCAACGGCTGCTGGTGCTGGGACCTGGAGAAGCAGTTCCCGCAGTACGGCGACTTCAAAATCGCCGAGAACATCCTGCACCTCGTCTACAACCAGGGCACCGTCTGGATGGGCATGTTCTTCTCGCCCGGCCTGCCGCTCATCAACATGCTCAAGCTGGTCATCCTCATGTACCTGCGATCCTGGGCCGTGCTGACCTGTAACGTGCCGCACGAGGTACGTTCTTCCCCAACAATTGTCTACTGCACAACACATCTCCCCTATTTACTCTGCACTGTGCATATTATTGGGGAAAGTATTATGGAGATTTCGTTAATTACCTCAACATTAAGAATAAAATGCTGCCAAACTAGTAATTACTAATACTAATAACTAATACTTCATCATATGTAATTAAATATGATAATTAACAGCCACCCTCTTCTATCCTGAGCAAGCCTCTTCATATCCTCATATCCTCATTCCTCATTCCTCATTCCTTCATCCAACATCGATTAAAATCTGCTTGCTGTATTTGTCTCTTGGACTCCCTCTGTGATTTTTACCCCATCTTCCCTCCAACGTTAAATTCATGATTCCTCTATGTCTAAGAATATGTTCTACCAATCGTTCCCTTCTTTTAGTGAAGATATGCTAGAAATTTCTTTTCTCCCCAGTTCTGTTCAGTATCTCCTCATTAGTTACATGATCTACTCACCTCATCTTCAGCATTCTTGTGTAGAATCACATTTTGAAAGCTTCTATCCTCTTCCATTCGGAACTGTTTATCATCATTTTTCACTTACAAACAAGGTGGCACTTCACACAAATGCCTTCAGAAAAGACTTCCAAACACTTAAATTGATATCCTTACTTAACAGCCATATACAACCGCTCTCTGAAAGAAGGATCTGTACCAAAAGATTGGAAAGTTGCACAGGTCACACCTATATTCAAGAAAGGCAGTAGGAGTAACCCACTAAACTACAGGTCTATTTCATTGACTTCAATTTGCAGCAGGGTTTTGTAACATATCCTGCATTCAAATAATATCAATTATCTCGAACAGAATGATCTATTGACCCAAGGTCAACACAGATTTAGAAAATATCGTTCATGCGAAACACAACTATCTCTTTACTCACACGAAGTGATGAGTGCTATCGAAAAGGGTTCTCAAATTGAGTCCGTACTTCTTGTTTTCCAGAAGGCTTTTGATACCGTACCTCACAAACGGCTTTTAATCAAATTGCGTGGTTACGGTATATCGCCTCAAATTTGCGACTGGATAGGGGTTTTCCTGTTAGATAGGACACAGTTTGTAGTAATCGATGGTAAAGCATCGACTAAAACGGAGGTGATATCGGGCGTTCCACAGGGAAGTGATATTGGTCCTTTGCTGTTCCTTCTTTACATAAACGATTTGGGAGAAAATCTAAGTAGCTCTCTTAGGTTGTTTGCAGATGACGCAGTCATTTACCATCCAGTAAAATCACCTGAAGATCAAAACCAACTGCAGAACGATCTGAATAAGATATCACTATGGTGTAAAAATTGGCAGTTGACTCTAAATAATGACAAGTGTGAAGTCGTCCACATGAGTACGAAAAGAAATACGTTAAATTTCGTTTATAAGAAATATCAATCAAAAGTGAAGGCCGTAAACTCAACCAAACACCTAGGAATTACTATTACTTCAGACTTAAAGTGGAAAGCACACGTAGATAATGTCGTGGGAAAGGCGAACCAGAGACTGCGTTTCATAGGTAGAACCCTTAAAAGATGCAACAGAACTACTAAAGAAACTGCATACGCTAGGCTTGTCCGTTCTTTTTTGAGTATTGCTGCCCAGCGTGGGATCCTTATCATGTGGCTTTGACGGAGGACATCGAAAGAGTCCAAAGAAGGGCAGCTCGTTTTGTACTGTCACGATACAGGGGAGATAGCGTTACGGAAATGATACAGAATATGGGATGGGAATCATTACAACAGCGGCACTTATCGCAGCGGCGTGGGCTACTTATGAAACTCAGATCGCCAAAATTCTCCTCCGAATGCGAAAATATATTGTTGACTCCCACTTACATAAGTAGAAAAGATCATCAGAATAAAATACGAGAAATCAGAGCTCGAACGGAGAGATTCAGGTGTTCTTCCCGCGCGCTATTCGAGAATGGAATGGGAGATAAATAGTATAAAGGTGGTTCGATGAACCCTCTGCCAGGCACTTAAATGTGATTTGTAGAGTATCCCATGTAGATGTAGATGTAATAACTAATACTCCATCATATGTAATTAAATATGATAATCGACAACCATGTTTCCTTGTATATACTTCGCAAATCGCGAAATTTTCCGACGCCGCTGCTCCTGTAAAGATGGACAAATGATCTGCAACACATGAAAATTTGTGCCGGACCGGGACTCGAACCCGGGTGTCCCTCTTTTCGCGAGCGGTCGCCTTAACCACTCGGCCACCGGTGCACGCTAACCGGCCAGATCCAAACTTCCATGTGTTGCACTTGGCTACATCCCTCACATGCTCGCACACGTTATAGTGTGAGTCCCGCAAGAGGGAGAGACACAATTATATCACCGTAAGCCTGTCATGGCGGTGATGTTTATTATTATATCTGTTTCAAAGAAGCAGGCAAGTGCAACACATGGAAGTTTGGGTCTGGCCGGTTAGCGTGCACGGGTGGCCGAGTGGTTAAGGCGACCGCTCGCGAAAAGCGGGAGACCCGGGTTCGAGTCCCGGTCCGGCACAAATTTTCATGTGTTGCAGATCGTTTGTCCATCTTGCAGGAGCAGTAGACGTCGGAAAATTTCACGATTTGCGAAGTATATACAAGGATATATGTATATCTGCTGCGGACCACCGCCAACGTCAGTTTCTTTGAAACAGACATAATAATAAAAATTAACAACAACCCTCTTCTATCCTGAGCACGCCTCTTCATATCGTCATATGAAGTTATCCGACATCCATTATAATCTGCTTGCTGTATTTGTCTCTTGGACTCTCTCTGTTATTTTTACCCCCATACACTTCCCTCCAACGTTAAATTCATGATTCCTTTATGTCTAAGAATATGTTCTACCAATCGTTCCCTTCTTTTAGACAAGATATGCCAGAAATTTCTTTTCTCCCCAGTTCTGTTCAGTTCCTCCTCACTAGTTACATGATCTACTCACCTCATCTTGATCATTCTTGTGTAGAATCACATTTTGAAAGCTTCTATCCTCTTCCAGTCGGAACTGTTTATCATCATTTTTCACTTACAAACCAGGCAGCACTTCACACAAATGCCTACAAGAAAGACTTCCAAACACTTAAATTGCTGTTCAATGTTATCAAATTTCTCTTTTTCATAAACACTTTTCTTCCCATAGCTATTCTGCCTTTTATATCATTTGTATTACGACCATTATATGTCATATTATTGCCTAAATAACAAAAATCATTTACCATCTTCATTGTTTTGTTCAGCATTGCCTGATTTTATTAGACAACATTCAATTACCTTTCTTTTGCTCTAGTTAATGTTCAACTTATATGCTCTTTTCAAGACACTGTTCATTCCATTCAATTGCTCTTACAAGTACTTTGCTGTCTCTGACTAAATTACAATGTTACCAGCAAAACGTAATTTTTTTGTTTTTTTTTTTTTTTTTTGTTTTTTTTTTTTTTTTTTTTTTTTTTTTTTGTTTCTACAACTTGAAATTTAATGCCTTTTTCCAAATTTTTCCTTGCGTTCCTTCACAGTTTGCTCAATGTACAAATTGAACAACATTGGGGAAAGACTACAACCCTGTCTTACTCCCTTCCCAACCACAAATTAAACATTATATATTAAAGAAAGAGGTACATAAAAACGCTCATGTATTAGAATCAAAGTTGTGTTTGCATTTCAAAGTAAATGATCAAGAACGTCTCCAGATTAATAATTTTGAAGGAACAAACATATCCATTTTATAAGGTTCCTCATTTATTACATATACATCACATATATACAAATCAAATGTTCAACTGTTTGTTAAGCTTATGGGACTTAACTACGGGGTCATCAGTCCCTAAACTTACAAACTACTTATGAACTACTTACGAACTAGGACGGCACAAATATCCATGCCCGAGGGGGGATTCGAACCCCCGACCGTAGTGGCCGTGCTGACCGTGACTGGAGCGCCTCAGTCACCTCGGCCACCGCGGCCGGCACACACATATACCACATGGTGTTAATTGACTACATAAAAACGTGCAAAACTAAATGAAACAGCGTGTCATAATTTCAACTTAATCTTTGAAGAACTTTTGGCGAATAACAATTTTGAACTTTCTATAAAACCATTTGAAAATCCGGCGTTTCCCAGGTATTTATTCATTCTATACTCTTGTAGTCCATCTTCCCTCCCTTTTCCCTGTTATTTTCCCATTTGGACTTAGAGCCATTCTGAAATAAGAGATTCAGTTACAGTTTGCAATAATTACTTTTCAATTTTCTGCAATTAATGACCAAATTAAAAATTCAAAGACTGTATGGAGCAAAACTGAAACACATTAAAATAAAATAGATTGACTTACATACAAAAGAATCCAACATCCCCTGCTCCAAGCCATTCAGGTCCACTTCATTTCCGCCTTATCCATTCCCTTCTCCACAAATCTAACAAATGGTACCTTTACGTCGTTTAACAGGCGTTATTCAATCACGCTAAATGTAGTCCTTTCGAGGTTTACTTAAATTTCTGATAACTTTTCGTTTGTTTCAGAAGAAAGAAGTATATGGTTTCCTTATAAGTGCCACGTATGAAACATACTGGCTTATTTAAAATTTGTAGCAAATTCATGGCGCTTCAGACATGTTTTAAAGTAGAAACTTCAAAAATTTACTCTCTCTATAGTAGTTTTTAAGCCTAGGGACTGATAACTAGAGTACTTATATCACATAAATTTACAAATATATTTACATTTTGAACGGCCCTGTTGCAGCGTCTGACACAGGAGTTTCCCAATCATGTCTGTGAGGCTTTCGCGCTCGCTAAATGAGCCCGTAACGAAGCTTGCTGCTGTCAATTGGATCTTCTCCATGTCATCTATTAACCCGACCTGGTACGGATCTCACACTTATGACCAATACTGATGCGCTGGCCGAAAGAGAGTTTTGTAACCTACTTCCCTTGTTGACGGACTACATTTCCTAAGAATTCTTCGAATATCTCTTGCCTACGACTGATTTTATATGGTCGTTCCATTTCAAATCGCCCAGATATTTTATGCTATTGCATAGTCTGCTGTTCGTTAGTCTCGCTAAAACTCGAGAACGGCTGAAGCGATTTGGCTAATTTTAGTCTTGAAATATTCGTGAAAGTTCAGGGGAGGTTTAAACGGTGATAAAATGTGGAAACGTTGTCCGGAAAAGACGAAGATCGTGAGAACCTGAAACAGCTTTTTCCAGTGACTATCAATACCGTTCGTCCAACTGCGATAAAATTTTGTACATTTCATGTTGAAAGCAAGGGGAGGGTTCGCATCAAATAAAAATTTGTAACATTAGCCCGGAGTGTAGGAAAATTTAGGAAAAAACGAAAGCTATTTTTTTCTGTGAATAAAATATGTCAATGTTTGTTAAGCTTATGGGACTTAACTGCGGGGTCATCATCCTAAACATACAAACTACTTATAAAATACCTAATACTAAAGACAACACAAACATCCATGCCAGAGGGAGGATTCGAACCTCCGACGCGGGAGGCCGCGCGATCCGCAATGTGGCGCTCCATACCACTCGGATACGAGTAAAAATCAATTGCTGGTTGTAAGGGCATCAATTGAGTACGGCTTGACAGGACAAGGTTTGTATGAAATAAATTTTATGGAAAATCTACCGTAAAATTGGAAAATATGAGAAAACTGAAAGTGTGTTTTCCAATGTGTTTCAGATTGAATTCAGCACTATAACTAACTATTCGCATGACGGAGAGGGGTAATTCTTTTTCTTGGTTTGTTCATTATGGTCTTCCAACAGTTTTGAGTGGAAAAAAAGAGGGACAGTTAAAAAGGAAAGTCGCAAAATTCGAACCAAGTTCCTTTTTGTAATGTGTTTCTAAATGTACTTAACATTATAAATTGATAACCATTCATCCGATCGTGATAAAGTTTTGATCATTTGACGTTCAACGAAAGATGAACGTTCTTGTGAACTAAAAATTCGGGAAAGTTAACCGGAAAATTTGGAAATTCGCGAGAAACTGAAAGAGCCTTTCTCAAAGGATATCAATATCATTCGTCTGGTTGCGATAAAATATTGCACATTTGACGTACAAAGCAAGAGTTATGTTCTTATGAAATAAAAATTTGGAAAAGTTTCCGGGAAAAAAAAAGAGAAAAAATAGAAAGAGATTGTTCTATGAAATATCAATACCATTCAACTGATTGCGAAAAAATTTTGCACATTCGACGTTCAAAGCGATAGGAAGGTTAGAGTGAAGTAAAAGTTTGTAATAGTTTGCCAGAAAATAGGAAAATTTGTGGAAAACTGAAAGAGTTCTTGTCTTTGGGATATCAATATCAGCCGCGGCGGATTAGCCGTGCGTACTGGAGCGCCGTGTTGCGGTGCGCGCGTCAGTTCGACGTCGGGGGTTCGAATCCCCCCTCGGGCATGGATGTTTGTGCCGTCTTTAGTATAAGGTAGTTCATAAGTAGTTTGTAGGTTTAGGGACTGATGACCCCGTACTTAAGTCCCTTAAGCTCTAAGTACATTTGATTTTTTATCAATATCATTCGTACGATTGCGATAAAATTTTGCATATTTGACATTCAAAGCAAATGCCTTTATAAGGCTACTGGGTCTAAAATACATATGATTTAAATTCGTATGGTTTATATTAAGAGGTAAGTGATCCGAAGTTCAGCGGGTCATCTAGTTATATAATAAAGGATCGTCTTTCTATATAAACGCAACACTTTTCACTTGTTTATTTTGAGACTCAGCTGTCATTTCCTGCACCGGGAGTAAACATCCCTCAGATCCTTCTGCATTTCGTTACCATTTCCCAGTGTTGTGACTTCTCAATAAATTACTGTATCATCCGCGAAAGCCTAATTTAACTTCCGAGGTTATATTTATATATATTGTGTTATCTAGAAACGCCTCAGTCCAGTCACACAGTTGGTCTGATATTCCCAAGGAGGTTAGAATACAGGGAGACGCCCTTACACTGAAAAACTGAAGCCTGCCTCCGCCATACTGCTACGTCTTGCAGAATTGTTCGTATTGTAGAGTTGTTGGTTTATGTCACTTAAAACTGGAAAAATACGTCTGACTGTTTTGCCATGATGTACAACGTGTTAAAAGAGTGAAAATTTGCGTTAAAAAATAAGTTTTAAATTATCTTATGATGAGTATTTATTGCTATTTATTCAAGAATGTATCTGGTTTGAAAGTACACACTTTTCACTGTGGATATTCCACTTTGTACATCAGGCGATGGTGCTTAACGGTGTCAAATGCTTTGTGAAAGCCAAAAAACATGGCATCTACCTGGAATCGTGCATCTACTGCCTTCTGCATCTCGTAAATGAACAGAACGAGTTGTGTTCCACACAATTGTTGCTTTTGGAAGCCATGTTTGACTTCTACAAAGAAGATGACTAGTCTCCAGAAATGACATATAAATTCGAATATAAAATGTGTTTCCGTATTCTGCAATTGTCCGATATCAGGATAGAGACCTATAGTTTTGTGCATCTAATCGACGGAAATGACCTGCGCTTTTTTTGTAATCCTTATGAACACTTCGCTCCGCTGGAGACCTTCGGTACACTGCTGCAAGAATCGGGGCAGGTTCCTTCGCATACTCCGTGTAAAGTCAAATGGTATTCCAAAGTCCCAGCGGCCTTTCCTCTGTTGAGCGATTTCAATTGCTTTTCTATCCCTATGACTCTCATTTCAGTATCTGCCATTTTATGGGTCGTGCGATAGTTTAAAGAAGGATCTTCCTCTGTTAAAGAGCTTTGGAAAAATATTAATATTTCGACCTTTATTATGTCATCCTCTGTTTTAACGCCATTATGTTCACTGAATGGATATCTGGTTTCGAAGCGTTTATCGATCTGACGTAGCAGCAAAATTTCTTTCCGATCCATTATAGTAAAAGAGTACTTGTTCATCTGTAAAGAACTGCTGAAGGATGTGTCTGACGTCTGGTAACGAAATCTGACATTGCCTGTTGTTTCTGTTCGTACATAACAGTCAGTTTGGAATTAGAGGATAAATTGTACAGCTATTGGTCTTCTGACGAATAATTATAAGTATGTTTATAGCAGTTCGTCCATTTCTACTTCCTTTGGAAATATATGACTTTTTAAGCACCCCGTATATCTGTAAAATCCAAGTTCGTGTAATAAAATTGAGAATCAGAAAATGAGCCCCCAGCGACGTAGAACTAAGTGGAAAAACATTATTAAAGTTGGGCACTTAACAATGGAACATTTTGTGTAAGAGGATGAACACACTGGTTTGCCTGAATAGGTTGCACCTTAAGGGATGTATGAAACTTCACATAAAATTAGCGGATGGAATGTAAACCTTAATTTATTTATTGAAAAAGAGGACTGACTTCGATTATTACTACCCTTAATTCAAACCATTAAAATCCAGACTTTATGATAATTGAAGTCCTGTGTTTCCTTCAGTTCCACATTTGGTGCAATCGTGTATCAATAAACAATTATTATGTGATCTTGTTTAATAACGCTCAGCAAATCAGCTTTATCGGCAGTTTTGCAACACACGTTCGCTGTAATCCATAGCAAATGAAACAGAACATTTTATGATAACTGCTCCAGCAAATTTTATTCGTAAAATGTAACTTAGCAAAGTAGCAACCGACCGAATGTAACCTAAAAATATTCGAAAACACTCACTTAAACTCTACTGTGTATTATAAATACTCTACATACGCAGTACTACCATTTCCAGTTCAGTCCTGGTAATGATTAGCATATCCCGAGGAGCTGGGTAGCGTCGCTGGGTGGCCTTTCACAACGCGGCGTCCATAGCATGTGCTGTATGGATTAACCATTAATCACTGTCCATGTCGGCCCGCTGTCTGTATCAAAGCTGTTCACACGCTATTTTCACCATTATGCTGTGACGCGGACCACGAAATGCAACGAGCATCGACACCATTCCGTAACGACCTCTCCCCAGCTCTCCACTGCCGATGGACAGTACCAGTTCTCACAGCGAACACCAGCTGCGCATACACTGAAACTCTACGATCGGTCAGAAACGTTTGCTGCTATTAAAAACAATGACCGTAACAACTGTACATGACAAAACTGAATTAAATAAATATTATTTACGTATCTGCAAGGTGTTTCCTGAAATTCGTGCGTTTATTTAACAGGACATAGAGAATGCGCAATTACACAAATTGAGGTGGGAACTTGGGATTGAAGAGGCCAGCTTAAGGAGATACGGAAGTAATCTTGTCTATCGCTTTGTCTTGAATTACTGCTTTCCAGTTTATTTACAAGTAACATTCGAACAAGTTTGCAGTCATGATGCAGGTTTTGTATACTTTACTTCTCCATCAGGTAGCTCTGTAGTATCGTATTTACATTGTTCCATGACAGAACGTGCTATAAATCACCGATGGGCCAGTTCATTAGTGAATGCTGACAGATGTCTCTACAAATATTATAGCAAATTGAAAGACGTTGTTGTTATGGTCTTCAGTCCGGAGACTGGTTTGATGCAGCTCTCCACCTACTCTATCCTGAGCAAGCCTTTTCATCTCATCATAAGAACGGCAACCCACATCCAATTGAATCTGCTTACTATCTGCGTCTCTTGGTGTCCATCTGCTATTTTTACTCCACACACTTCACTCCAATGCTAAATTTACGGTTCCTCGATGTCAAAGAATGCGTCCTACCAAGCGATCCCTTCTTTTAGTCGAGGTATGCCAAAAAATTCCTTTTCTCACCAATCCTGTTCAGTACTTCTTCATTAGTTATGCGATCTACCCACCTAATCTTCAGCATTCTTCTGTAGCACCACATTTCAAAAGCCTCTATTATCTTCCTGTCCGCACTGTTTATCGTTCATGTTTCACTCCCGTACAAGGCAACACTCCATACAAATGCCTTCAGGAAAGACCTCCTTACACTTAGATTAATATTCGATGTTAGCAAATTTCTCTTTTCAAAAATGCTTTTCTTCCCATTGCTATTCTGCATTTTATATCCTCGGTACTGCGAACATCGCATGTTATTTTACTATCCAAGTAACAAAACTCATCTACCACATTCATTGTTTTGTTACCTAATCTAATTCGCCGGCCGCGGTGGCCGAGGGGACTAAGGCGCCTCAGTCACGGTCTGCACGGCCACTACGGTCGGGGGTTCGAATCCCCCCTCGGGCATGGATATTTGTGCCGTACTTAGTATAAGGTAGTTCGTAAGTAGTTTGTAAGTTAGGGACTGATGACCCCGTAGTTAAGTCCCATAGACTATACAAACATTTGAACATTTGAACATCTAATTCCTTCAGCATCGCCTGATTTTCTAAGACTGCAATCCATTATCTTTGTTTTGCTCTTGTTAATGTTCATTTTGTGGGCTCTCTTCAACAGATTGTCCATTCCATTCAACTTCTCTTCTAGGTCCTTTGCTGTCTCTGACAGAATTAGTATCTCATCAGCAAAACGCAATGTTTTTGTTTCTTCATCCTGAACTTTAATCCCTATTCCAAATTTTCCCTTGCTTTCCTTCACCACCTGCTCGATGTACAAATTGAATAACAACGGAGAAAGGCTACAACCTTGTCTTACTTCCTTCCCAACTAATGCTTCCCTTTCATGCCCTTCGAGTCTAATAACTGCGGTCTGGCTATTGTACAAGTTGTAAGTAAATCTCCGTTCCCTGTATTTTCCCCTGATGACGACAGAATTTGAAAGTGTGTATTCCAATCAACATTGTCAAAAGCTGTCTCCAAATCTACAAAAGCTAAAAATGTAGGTTTGTGACAAACATCTTTGTAAATATATATATATATATATATATATATATATATATATATATATATATATATATATATATATATATATTTTAAAGCTGAAAGGTGCCTACAAAAAAATAATAAATAAAAACACTGTTGCGTACTGATATTAATGAAAGTTGCTTAAAGTTACTAATAAAAGTGCTCTTGCTTACCTGTTCACAATTTGGGGTGATATTTATAAAACAAATCATTAGCTACTGCAGTGATTTCTCTCCTGTAAATTATCTTTCAGGTGATATGCGGCTCCATAGCACAATGGTAGAGTGCCAGACTATAAATCCAAAGGTTCGATCCCCGCTAGGTCCTAGGATTTTTATTTGTCACTTTCCAGTTCTTTCACCTCTGGCAGTGTTGCTTATGTGAAAAATACCGAGTAACACCGTGGTTCAGAACCCACGTTAAACTGTAGGTCCCCCTATAATTGGCTGGGTAAGTCGGTTCGAAGGGCGGAGGAACGCAACGGCATACCATCTCCAAACAGGACCAATCCTCGGATTGTTGACTGCTTTACCTTTTACTACTATGATCCCATAAAGTTACCAGAACAAAATGCTTCCACAAAAACTTGATATATCTGTACCAATACACACAATGTGGGTACTCTGTTTTAGTGCTGAAATTTAGTATGTACATGAGCACTGATTATGAAAGTCTGTTTAATTATTTACGTGTGAACTGATTGCAATCGTATTAATACATCGGAAATGGTGATTGGTTTCATTATTTCTATTTTCGGATATTTTCTGTTAAATAATAAACTGGCAATTAGTTCTTTACTATAAATTTTTGGAGCATATGTAGCGTTTTACTGTAACTAGCACTGGTTTCAATCACACACAAAAACTACTTTAATCAATTAGCTGAAAGATGTGCTGGGTAATTAATTTCTCGTATAATTTTAAATCTGTGACACTGCTCAAAATCAAATCAAACCTCTCTCCTGTGCAACGTGAGTCCACCACCACAAGCATTTACAAAATAGATCAAGTTCTGATATCATCATCATCAACAACAACAGCATTAGAAACTGATTGTGCCTTTCAGCATTCTGTCTGGAGCATAGTCCCCCTAATAAAATTCCTCTGTGATATCTATTCAATGCTAACATCGCTGCCTCATCTGGTGTTAAGCCTTTTACTTCAAAATCATTCTTCACCGAATCGAAGAAATTTCTCCTTGGTCTATGACTCCTTTTACACACTACTGCCGAACCCATGAGCCTCATAGGTAATCTTGCTTCTTCCATGCCTGTAACATGACCCCACCATCTCAGCCTGTTCGCTCCAACTGGTTCATCTGTGGTGTTCATTCCAAGTTTTTTTTCTAATTTCCTCATTATGGGCACCTTAACCTTATTAACAATGTAACCTGTATCCACCCACCTTTCACTCCCAAACAACAAAGTTGGTCGATACATAAAGCGATGCATAACTAGCTTAGTATTAACACTGACTTCCTTCTTGCAGAAGAGCGTAGTTCTTAGCTGAGCACTTAATGCTTCAGCTTTTTCTACACCTTGATTCAAGTTCTTTCACTATGTTCCCATATTGTGAAAAAATACATCCTAGGTATTTGAAGCTGTCCACCTGATCTGACTTAGTTCCCCCTATTTAGTACTCAATATGTTTAAATCTCTTTCTCACATACATTACGTTCGTTTTGGAGATGCTGCTCTTCATATCATAACCCTTACACCTCTGATAGAGCTCTTAAATTTTAGATTGCAACCTTTCAATCGAATATGTTCCACTAAATCAAAAAAATATATATAAGAGGCAAGAGAAATCATGTACGCTACACGGATTATATTAGATTTTTTATTAAATTTCAAGCCACAAAATTTTAATAAAATGTGGACAATATTTTCACAGTTGAAATCATACAGATTTGAACAAAACGAACTTTACGTCAAATGTCCTATTAAAAAAATGAAATAAACTCCTAACAGCTTGAGAAAATCTGAGAAATTCTACACAGCGCCAGCTTGCTAACTCATTCTAACCAAAGACTGAGAGTATTCATCATTATTGTTCCGCATTTATAGAACCCATACTTAATGCATCTTTTCGGAGACCATATCCCATCACACTTTCCCGCGGTCACGTACAGACTTATTCTCTATGTGAAAGATGTTTTCTCGCATCTCGCTATCATGTACAGTCTTGTTCTCCCCCTTGTCCGAGCACTGTTGCAGTATCGCGACAATCAAAGAGCAACTCAGACAGACATGCGACACCTAGCTAACGAACGAGTACATATTTTTCATAAAATTTGATAACGATCTGTCTCAGTGCTATTCAGAGAAGTACAATACGGTACGATGGAACGGTACCGGTTCAAGTTTCGCAAAACTCACTAACATGCACCTTCTGTATGGGGAAGTACGTTGCAATGCTCTCGCTGATGAAAGGCTATACAGGGGAGTGTTCACTTCTCTCGATCGAGGATTGTGGGGCAAATAGTTCATTGTAAAAGAAGAAATGTGTGACCTGGCAACATGAAGACCACTCACACACCACATTTTGAAAAGGAGTTGCTGTAACGTGTTGCAGTGAACTCCACAGACCTGAATTTACTATTGCGATATCTAATGTGACTGTTGTATGAGACCCCAGAGGATGCGGAAGAGGAATTAGTTGCCAGAATTGTGGTTGACTGTGATGTTGTTGGAAACAAACCAGGGATATTTTTCAGGGTGCGCAGAATCTAGTTCGCCGATGAGATGCTTGCATTCGGGTTGATGCTCGTTAGTTTCAGCACATTTTGTGGGATACATTTCATTGCCTCAATGATGGTATTTGTAGTTCACTGTGTCTAATATAAATAAAAACGTAAACAGTAATGTTATTGTATTCGTGTTATCTCCTTAAGCTGGCCTTTCCGACCCCAGGTCCCACACTTCAAATTCTTCAGTGCAGCGTCCTGTTAAATTTTTCAAGAATTGCAATAGGATTAATAAACAAAATTACAGACAAGTATCATAGACATCAAGTTGCAAAAGGATTTTCGAACATACTTGTTGTTCAAATATTATGAATTACCTTCAACAGAACAATCTGTTGACCCGTTGCCAAGACGGATTAAGAAAGTATTGTTCTTGTGCAACACAACTAGTTCTTTATTTACATGAACTGATGAGTGCTATAGACGAAGGATTCAGAATCAATTCTATATTTCTGGATTCCGAGAGGCTTTGACAACGTGTTTCACAAGCAGCTTCTCATCTAATGCGTTGTTATGGACTATCGTGTCGTATGTGCGATTTGATTTGCAATTTCCTGTCAGAGACTGTTCGCAGTAACTAAAGGAAAGGCATCAAAAACGTTCAAAAGTTTGTAAATCTAAGGAACGTAACTACGTTTGTCATCAGTCTCTAGCCTTACAAACTACTTTAACTTAAAGTAGCTAATGCTAAGTACAACACGAACATCCATGCCCGAGGGAGGGCTCGAACTCCCGCAACAAGGCGGGAAAGACATCGACAGAAACAGATATGATAACTAGACCTCGGATTTTAGGTAAAAACCTATTATGTTCCTCATTAAATAAAGGCAATAAAAGTTGTACATACACGAATTATACAGATTTACAATCGAAAACGCTACTTTTATATCACCTAAAAATACCTAATTTTAGGTTAGCACCTGATTGCAAGTAAATTTTAAAAATCGAATTAAATAAAAAAAATTATGCAAAAAAAAAATTCTCTCGTGTTCTTCCCAGCTAAGAATTATGCTATTATTTTATCGAAAATTGATAGTATCTAAAATACCTAATTTCATATTAGAACTTGGCAGTATCTAATTTTTAAAAATCCAGACATTAGAAACATTGTTCTTAAATTGCCGAAGGACGCGGTGAGTATTACTTCAGCTAAAGATGTTTTAAAACACCCAACAGTTTCCAATGACATTGCGTAACATCTCTTTATACATTTTTGGTCCCTGTTATAAAATCTCTAGTGTTCAGGAAAACCAATCTGCATGCAACTGCTTTTGATAGAAGAGGTGATAGAAAAAATCAAGTTGGTCCCACGTTCTGTTGGTATGAAAGTTAGTCCGAAACTAAAGACAGTGCTACCAAAAAAAAAAAAAAAAAAAAAAAAAAAAAACGGTCTGACAACCCTCTCCACAGTGGCTGACATCAGGTAAATCAACGGAACATGAGAGTACGGGTCCATTGCACCTAATACCGTCATTTAAATATGCTCCGGTGACATCCGTTGACGTGGAACAGACAAGAGATGCAGTTTCTCGACGGAAAATCTGGAGAAAGTGTTAGTTATGTACTCTGACTGCAATTATGGGCATGGACAATAAAATAATGTGGATTTTTGTCAATCTGTTTATCTTTCTAGACAATAAAATTTCAGATTTTGATCACCTATTTTCTGAATTTTATAATCTATTTCTGTGATAGAACCTATTTTAGGTACCTAATTTAAGATTTTTAGAACCTAAAAGTCCGAGGTCTAATAATAACTAATGTGCCGCAGTGGAGTGTCCGAGCGTTCTAAGGCGTCTTTCTGTGGAGCACGCGGTTACTCGTCGTCATAGTTTGAGTCCTCCCAGAGGCCTGGGTGTGTTTGTGTGTGTGTTGTCCTTAGGTTTGTTAAAATAGTTTGTAAGTAATTCTAGGGACTGATGACCATAGCAGTATGATCTAGTAGGTTACAAACATTTGAACTTTTGATAACTAGCGTTTCCCAGAGTAGTGCTATAGATTCTTTGTTGTTCCTTACCTTTATAAACGATTTAGGAGACAATCTGAGTAGTCCTCCTGGGCTGTTTTCGGATGATGCCCTTTATCGACTAGTAAAGTCATCAGAGGATCAAAATCAATTGTAGAAAATGTAGATATATGTATGGTACGAAAACTCTAAACAGCGAAAGGTGTGATGGTTTCCATATCGCCACTAAATCTGAGGAACTTCATTTACGCAATAAATCGGTCAATCCTAAAAGCCGTAAAGAAAACCAAATACCTAGAAATAACAATTATGAACCGCTGAAAATGGAAAAAATACATAGAAAGTAACTTGGAGAAGGCGAGTAAAAGACTGGGTTACATTGGAAGAACAGTGTGTGTAACAGTTCCACTAAAGAGACTGTCTACAGTACTTGTTCGTCATATTTTGGAGTATTGTCACGAATTATGGGATTCTTACCAATTGGGACTGAAGGAGAACATGGAGAGGGTTCAGACAAGGGCCGTTCGTTTTGTATTATCCTGATACAGGGAGTTAACGTAAATTATGCACAAGTTGGGGTGGAAATCATGAAAAGAAAGGCAAGATCTATTTACGACACACCTTTCACCAATTTCTTCATCCGATTGCAAACATATTTTGTTGGAACCCATCTACATAGATAGGCATGGTCATCATAATAAATTGAAATAAATCAGGTATAAAACGGAAACATTCAGGTGTAACTTTCTCCCATGCTCTATTTGAGAATGGCCAATTGAATTGGCACATTCACCCATAGCAGATAGTGCGCGGGCCGCGAGATAATGGCCGCGTGATACAAGGCCCCACATCATGGATTGCGCGGCCGCTTCCGTGGGACGTTCGAGTCCTCCGTCGGGCATGTGTTTTGCAAAAGTTATAGTCGAGCCGAAATACAATGATCCCTGGAGGTTGCGCCAATCGGCTTTGAGCGCCGGCTGCGGCAGCAGACCATTGGAGTAAGGCGAACGCGAACGTTGCTCTGCGCATGCGCGAGTACGGCTGCGCTGTGCACTTTTGCCAGTTCTGTCAGACAACAGCGACCGTTAGGAATACCACCTAAAGACAAGGCCTTACAACAGACTAAGGCTCCTGTAAGTACGAGTTGACGCATCCGCCATTTTCATTCTCGTGGCTCGTAAGTTGAACACACTGCGGTGCTAGAGGGTTTGCGTCAGGCCACTTTAGCACGACATTACGGGTGGCTGTGTTGCCAAAAACTGCTCAAATCATTCCAGAGGTGGCTACAGAACGTTTAGTTTCCCGACAGATTCTAAGAGAAGAAAAATGGATCATTATATGTCGGCGCAAAAATTTGGTACCCGGACCGAACCCACAGTTATGTATTGTATAAGTAAGTAGCTATTATTACACTTGAATGAATATTTAATAGTAAAAATCGTCTATGACATTTGAATTTACGTTTTTGTTTAGCTCTTCTGAAGGTACTACCTCTTAACAGAGAAGCTGCATGTAGGAAATTACCAGCCGCAAAATATCATACTACAGCAAATCATCCCAGAACATATTGTTTTTAGGGCACAATATGTGTATCTTATACAGTATATCGAGAAATACACCAGATCAAAAAGTTTGGTGCTGACATTGCACAAATTGTTGAAGATACTTTTGTTACGTTATTGCGACAAAGTATTACAAACACTAAATCGGAAAATAAATATATTGGACAAAAAGTTTCGTTACGGCTGTGGCAGCGTGCTGTGCTGATACAGGCAACTACCGTTGAATGCTGTTAGTAGTATTTCGAAGTTTTAGCGTCATAACTTGTAGCATGCAATTTGACAGAATATTACTTGATGTTTTATCACAAAATATACCCTCAATTCAATTTCCTATTTGTAGGTACCAATATTGACACTTATCTATAAGAGGCTGTAATATAACTGACAAAGAATACTGGGTAAATTTTACTTACGGCTGTGGCGGCGTTGTGTGCTAATGTTGGCAACGAAATGATTGCTTTATAAGGATTATTAAATTACTGACAAGACAAGGGTACTGTTACATACGAAAACCTGTAAACCTTATAGAAGGAACAGAATTATTTATTTATTTATTTCATGGTCAACACAAAAGATTATTCACCTCATTTTATACGATTAGGTTGCCAAATAGCATTCAAAGGTTGCTGCCAACATCGGCACCGTGTGCCTCTACTACCGTAAACATTTAGATCCTGTACACTAACATTTGATTTTAGTGTTTGTAATACATACTGAAACTTTCTCAGTAACATAATAGAATTTGAGTACAAAAATCCGATGTGGAGTATTTGTCACAGCAGACAACAAACACTAACTGCAAGACGGCAAACAAACCTCGCATATTGACAGTCATTATCCAGATAGAACCAAAGATCGCTTAAAAATTTATCTAGATGACCAGTTTCGGCAGCATTAAACGTAGTATGCGTTTTTTATCACAGAAATATATGTTTCTTGCACTTTTTTCTGTATTTGGACAGAAGTAGCAAAAAAAAATCGAGATTTTTGTGTCTAATCCACATATCGATGTAAACAAGAGCGGAATGCAAGCTCAAAGTAGCAAAGTAGCACGATCTAAAACTCTATGCCGGGCACTTGTGAAATATTTCACTCAACTTAAAACAAAACTGTTCGTATAATCTGCGTGCCGTGTTTAGCGTTCGCAGGAATGAAAATGTCGAATGCGCCAGCCTGTGTTTTTAGGAGCTCTACAACAGGCCGTGCCTACGTCACACCAAGAGGCCGCGGTCGCCATCTGACTGGCCGCCCGCTGCGTGGCAGTGGGGGTGCCCCAGCGGCCAGCCAGTGAGGTGGCGGCCGCGGCCTCTAAGTGTGACGTAGGCACGGCCTGTTGTAAGCCCTTGTCTCTAGGTGGTGTTGACTATACTGCCCGGCAGCGAACTATTTGGCAACATGGTTGCATTGCGTTTCCGCGGCCGATGCGGTCTCCTAGCCCAGTAGGCGGAGCCACGGATCATCGTGTTTCAGTCCGACTATAGTTTATGCAGTTTGTAAGTCTAGAGACCAATGACTTCATCAGTTTGATACGTTAGGTTCACAAACATTTCAGTTTGAATTTTGGATTATGTGTGATGGCTGATATGACTTCAAATTCTACTCTTAGTCATAATTTCATTCCAATGTACTGGGTAATCAAAACGTTAGTATAAATTTGAAAACTTAATAAATCACAGAATAACGTAGAAAGGTAAAAATTAACACACATGCTTGGAATGACATGGAGTTTTAATAGAACAAAAAAAAAAAAAAAGAAAAAAAGAAAAAAAAGTTCGAAAAATGTCCGACAGATGGCGCTGGACAGCAAACCGCCAGTGACTGGACATGAAAATCGTGTATAAAAGGAGCTGCAATGAGAGAGAGAATCAGATGCACCAGCAGTCGCAGCATGTTGACGTTACCTGAAAAGGCGCTTTTAGTGAAGCTGTATTATCAGAATGGGTTGGATTTACCGCATCTACCGATACTATCGCCATAGGAATGGGATTCGAACGAGTAAAGGTAGGCTGACAAATGCAGCTGTGGCGGAAACGATTTAGAAGTTCGAAGTCACGGGTTGTTTTGACATTAGACCCCATAGTGGCCGACCGAGCACAAGGCGTAATGCTGCTGAGATAGTTCAGGAAGAAATGGAGACTGTGGCGGGTTCGTCTATGCACGGGCAAGTCAGCGCTCGTGCAGTCGCACGTCGCACCGGCATTCCATACACTACTGTTTGGTTGGCACTTAGGCGTACCCTCCGATGCTGTTCTACAAAATCCATCGGCATCATGACCTGTTACCTGGCGAAATAGTGAAGCGGAGGGCATTTGAGTAACGTGTGGACAGACGCTCATTTCACGCTCCGAGGGTGTTTCAACGCCCACAACTGCAGAATTTGGGCTACCGAAAATCCTAGAACGGTCGTGGAAACTCCATTGCACGACCAGAAAGTCACGGTATGGGTTGGATTTACCACATCTACCGTTATCGGGCCTTTTTTCTTCAAGGAAATCCATGATTCTGGTTTTGTAATTTCTACCGTGACGGATGAGAGGTACGCCGATATGTTACAGAATCGCATCATTTCCAGCCTGGCTGATATGTGCTCAGCCGCCACTTCCGTCATGCTTCGCTCCCCAGGTCCCCAGACCTCAGTTCATGCGATTATTGGATTTGGGGTTACCTGAAGTCGCAAGTGTATCGTGATCGACCGACATCTCTAGGGATGCCAAAAGACAACATCCGACGCCAATGCCTCATCATAACTCCGGACATGCTTTACAGTGCTGTTCACAACATTATTCCTCGACTACAGCTATTGTTGAGGAATGATGGTGAACATATTGAGCATTTCCTGTAAAGAACATCATCTTTGCTTTGTCTTAATTTGTTATGATAATTATTGCTTTTCTGGTCAGATAAAGCGCCATCTGTCGGACCTGTTTTGAACCTTTTTTTTTTTTTTTTTTTTTTTTTTTTTTTTTTTTTTTTTTTTTTTTTTTTTTTTTTTTTTAATATAACCCCATGTCATTCCAAGCATGTATGTCAATATTTGCCTCTCTATCTGCATTATTCCGTGATTTATTAATTTTTCAAATGTATGCTGTCTTTTTGATCACCTACTATATGTTTCCATGTTCTTGTAAATGCTGTGCTGTAGTATTTGGTTATCCATCGTAACTTTGTGTAATTTGTCACAAATATAATCTGTATGCTTTAGTAAGTAATCGATAGTCTGAGTTTACGAAATGTTTACGTTTGGTCGGGTATCATCCTTGGGATCAGTCATGAGTTAAGTACACGAAAATGAGCTTATAACCCTAAATATAGGTCGTAAGCACCAATAAAGTTTGTGAAACAAGTTTAAGAAATGTTTCTTTTAGTGTGATTACATTTTAAGTTTCCATTGAAGTAAATATTATTTGTTTATGGATTCCTTTAGTGCACTTCATCTACACCTACATCTACATACTCCGCAATCCACCGTAAGGTGCATGGCGGAGGGTATACTGTACCACTACTAGGCATTTGCTTTCCTATTCCACTCCCAAATAGAACAAGGGAAGAAGAATGCCTATATGCCTCAATACGATCCCTAATTTCTCTTATCTTGTCATTGTGATCACTACGCGAAATGTAAGTAGGTGGTAGTTAAATCATCCTACACTCAGCTTCAAATTCCGGCCCTCTAAATTTCCTCAACAGAAATTCACGAAAAGAACGTCGTCTTTACTCCAGCGATCCCCAATGGAGTTGCCGGAGCATTTTCGTGACACTCGCGCACTGGTCGAACCTACCAGTAACAAACTTAGCTGCCGGCCGCGGTGGCCGAGCAATACTCAAGACGTGGCCGTACAAGCGTTTTATACGCGGTCTCCTTTACTGATGAATCACATCTTCCCAAAATTCTCCCAATTAACCGAAGTCGGCTGTCCGCCCTACTCACAACTGTTCTTACATGTTCGTTCCATTTCATACCGCTCTGCAATGTTACGCCGTGTGGTCTAAGGCGTCTCGCTGCGGAGCGCGCGGATGCTCGCCATGGAGGTTCGAGTCCTCCCTGCGGCATGGGTGTGTGTGTTTGTCCTTAGGTTAGTTTACCTAGGTTTAAGTAGTTTTTAAGCCACGCAGTTTGGTTCAATAGATTCACAAACATTTGAAGCAATGTTACGCCTTGGTATTTGAACGACTCGACTGCTTCAAGAAGCTCGCTACTAATGCTTTATTCGAATATTAAGGGGTTGTTTTTCCTACTCATGCGCATCACCTTACATTTTTCTATATTTGGGGCTAGCTGCCATTCCTCACACCAATTAGAAAAAAATGTTTGTATAACTTAATTACGGGGTCATCAGTCCCTAAACCTACAAACTACTTATTAACTAGCTAATACTAAGGACGACAGAAATATCCATGCCCGAGGGGGGATTCTAACCCCCGACCGTAGTGGCCATGCAGACCGTGACTAAAGCGCCTCAGTCCCATCAGCCACCGCGCAGGCCAACTAGAAAAAGTCATCCTGTATGTTATTATTGTCAGTTAAAGACGACACCCTCCCATACACCACAGCATCATCAGTAAACAGCCGCAAATTACTAGTTAGTCAGTCCATTATATCATTTATATAGATAGAAAATAATAGCGGTCCTATCACACTCTCCTGGGGCACGGCTGACGATACATTCGTCTCTGATGAACACTCGCCGTCGAGAACAACGTACTAGAACGTATGGATCCCTTCAGTGCACTTTCAGTCGCTACGCAGTGTTTCGTTGCCTGTTGTCGCGGACGCACGCTGTCGCTCGCAGGTGGTGTTCCGGGCGTCGCGCTCCAACAACTTTTACCTGGCGCTGCTGCTGACGATGCTGTTCCTGTGCGTGCTGCCGGTGGGCTACGCCATCGTGTGGGTGGCGCCGTCGTGGCACTGCGGGCCCTTCTCGGGCCACAAGCGCATCTACGAGCTGGTGACGAGCAGCGTGCGCGCCGCGCTGCCCGCCTCGCTGCACCGCCCGCTGCAGCTGCTCATGTCGCCCTCCACCGTCATCCCGCTGCTCGTGCTGCTCATCCTCATCATCTACTACCTGCTGTCGCTCACCGCCGCGCTGCGCGAGGCCAACAACGACCTCAAGGTACGCTGCTCTGCACACACACTCCGCTTCAGGTGTCCATGACGTATATAAGTTGAAAGCGTCATCTCTCGTCTCCAATAACAAGCGCTGAATAATATTAGTGCGGGAATCTCCCACTGTGCAGCGCTGCGATCGTTTTGAAGGCTTTAGATTAGATTAATACTTGTTCCATAGATCATAAACACCTATATACTCGAGTATCCGCGCACCCCCAAATTTTGACGACGAATAAAAAAAATAAACAAATAATTAAAAAAAAAATTCTTCCCGGATTTGTGTAGGTGAGGATACCACCAGTTGGCTTTGAACAAGCACGCGAGGGCAGCTATCTTGGGATGTCACGTCTATTAAATTTCAAAACGACACGTAAATATCAAAACAATTGACGCCGCACTAATAGTGAGCAAGCCCCGCCTCTATACTCCGTTCACCGAAACGAGAGACGATCTGTAAACACAGCGAGACGCGTGACCAAGACTGGACAAAATACCGGCTCTCCCTCAATGTCGCCGCATCTGTTTCAGGTGTGAAGCGTTTGCGTGTGTTATGAGGGGTGATATTAGAGGCTGGCTAGAAATTTCATCTTAAAGGACCAGTTGCTGAATAGCAGCATAGCCGGCCGCGGTGGCCGAGGTGACTGAGGCGCTCCAGTCACGGTCAGCACGGCCACTACGGTCGGGGGTTCGAATCCCCCCTCGGGCTTGGATATTTGTGCCGTCCTAGTTTGTAAGTAGTTCATAAGTAGTTTGTAAGTTTAGGGACTGATGACCCAGTAGTTAAGTCCCATAAGCTTAACAAACATTTGAACATTTTTGAATAGCAGCATAAGTATTAAACTTTCATATTCTCGTTTTCTCTTTCTCGTCCGTATAGCGCAAGTGTAAACACATTATGCCATCCTATATTTTGAATCTACGCAAGAAGGAATTAAAGAAGAAATCATTAAGTTCTTAAAACTGGAGCTGTTGTGTCCAGAACTATAAATGCCAGATATTGTTATAAAAACAGCTGCATCTACAGATGTTGGTCGTTCCTCGGTTTTTCAAATGGTAATCAATTACAGGGCCACACACTCTTTGAAGTCTCCAAAAAACATCACGTGTTGATGACTTTCACGGAAATGTGTTACGAACGTTGTTTTGTTGAAACAGTTCTTACTCTCGTAAACGAAAATGCAGATTTGGGCAATTTTCAGAGATTCTATGAATTATTAAAAGTAATGAATTTTGAATATCTGCGACGTCTAATATTGCAGATATACAGCGAAACACATAACCGCTTTAAATCTGATACAGACGTTTTAATTGAAAATTAAATTATTAACTTATCCATCATCAACCATAAACTTTATGTTTTTTTTTTTCTTTTTTTTACGACCGATTTTGGTATTACATTAATATCATCTTCAGGTCGTATACAAATTAAGTTGCAAATCAGTGTTGTATTCATAATATCATGCTGTACATATGTCATACAAAATATAAAGAAGAATTAATGTAAAACCGAAACCAGTCGTTAAATAAAACATCATAAACTTTACGGCTGTAGGTGGATAAGTTAATAATTTGGAATTAAAACTCGACCTACAGCCGCAGTCCCTATTCCATTCTAACATGGAACTAGATCGATTGATACAGAGGTAGCGTCATTGAGCGCCCCTGCCGGCCGCGGTGGCCGAGGTGACTGAGGCGCTCCAGTCACGGTCAGCACGGCCACTTCATCTCAACTAATCGCAATACATTAGCAGGATTGATTAGCAATCGCCGCCCACGCAAATAACATCACAAAACGCAACTTCGGAGGCACACTGCACCGTCTCTACTGGCGAACCGCCAGGTCAAAGTGCAATGTGGCGAGGCACACGCAGAGGCCTCTAACGGACGACTGCAGAGTTTTGCAGATGCGGGAGTATCACTAGTGCAATAAGGGATCTTTACATTATCTCTCATACGATTTTGGTGTATATGTGTTCGTTCGAGCCCAAGTACTTTCCTTGTGAGTCGAAAAACTACGTTCCTCTGAGCAGGAGACAAGTACACATTCTGAAACAAATTCCCGACTTGGTTTCGTTAGTCAGCTGTGATCCCCCATTCGGCCGTCTGCGCATGCGCGAAGCACTTCCATACGCGTGAGGATAGGATCCATCCTATTCTGTCTACTATAGTCGGGTCGAAATACGATGATCCCTGGCTCCGCCTACTGGGCTTGGAGACCGCCCCAGCCACGGAAACTGAAAGCAGCCGTGTTGCCAAGTAGTTCGTTCGCTGCCTGACAGTATAGCTTAACGGTCGCTGCTGTCTGACAGAACTGGCAACAGTACAGAGCGCAGCTGCACGCGCGCATGCGCAGAGCAAAATTCGCGTTCGACTTGCTCCAATGGTCTGCTGCCCCAGTCTGCGCTAGGAGCCAATTGGAGCAAGCACCTGAGATCAAGCTATTCCGGCTCGGCTATAGCGATAGTATGTGTGCATCTTGTGGAAGTGGACGCGTCTACACTGTACGCGGACGTCGTGACCGGTGCATAATGGGTAATCTCGTAAGGGCTTTAAGGAGAGAGCGGCCCTGGTGCTGAGGTGTGTCGTGTGTTGTTCCGCAGGTGCAGCTGCGGCGCGAGCGTACGGAGGAGCGTCGCAAGGTGTTCCGCATGGCGGACCGCCGCCTGGAGGGCGTGGTCGCGGCCCCTGGGGACGCCGCCACGCCGTTCGCCCGTTGGCGTCGCGCGCTGCCCGCCGTCGCCGTCGCAGCCACCGCCGCCGACCAGCAGCTGCGAGGCAACGGCGCACTGCCCGGCGGCGCCACCGGCAGCGGTCAGTCCCTCCTGCTCGCGCTCGTCTATAGTTCACGTAGGAAGGCGCTGCCGCGCAGTTTTGCCGACTCGTGATAATTTCTTCCGTCAGACAACAACGAAAAACCCGTCAGAATTAGATAGTTCTCTATTTTCTTGCAAAATAAGGAAAACATAAAACATATTTTAAAACTTGGTACCCGTTACTTTGATTACGCGTCAGAAAAATATTTAAAAATTCGTCAAAGTTTATACCAAACATAATATTCGTTACTTTGTTGACGAGTGGAACAATCATTTAAAATCCGTCAAACTCAGCCAATGTACTGAGCTCACTATCCAGAATTTCCTGAACAAACTCGTAAAGCAAAGCTCATCATTGCCAGCATGCTGCTGCTGCTGCTGCTGTTGCTACTGAAGCACGTATCGTATCTTACCAGCCAGACAAATTAGAGCCATATGCCATCATAATGTTTACTTCAGTTTTCCAGTCATCTGAGATGTTTTTACCACTCGTAACGGCTATGTGCACACATAATTTTTATATTCGCAACATCTATGACAAACCACCTATCGAATTATGTACGTTTCATTGGCCTTCTTGTATGATTCATAAAAAAGTGGAGAAATGGGGGGGGGGGGGGCAGCTGTGCCTTTACTCATATTGGGAGGATTGATCCGTTTCATTTTTCTTTCTCCTCTCTCTCTCTCTAGGGTAGGCTGCAGAAGGTCTTGGGGAAGGGGGGGGGGGCTCCAGAAGGGTCGGCGGGGGGAGGGGTGGGAGCTGCAGCCCGACAGCCCCCCCCCCCCCCGGATACGCCACTGATTCATATTAAAAATATGTACCCTCAGTTTCGTGTTAGCGTATTTATATAATGATATAAATCTTCCGCTTCAAAACTCAAATGTTAAAATGTTTGTAGAGCTTATGAGACTTAACTACGAGGTCATCAGTCCCTAAACTTACAAACTACGTATGAACTACCTTATACTAAAGACGGCATAAACACCCATGTCCGAGGGAGGATTCGAATCCCCGACGAGGAACGGCCTCGTGCATCGTAGCATAGCGCCTCAATGCGCTCGGCCACTCCGCCACGGCAATCTTCTGCTGCTCTGACCATTGCCAGCATCGAACCTCCTATCTTCTAGCAGGGGTTTCTGTTTGTTATTTAACGGATAAAAGTGATGGCAACACCCAAGCAGTATACACAACAGTAACCCAGGATGTATAGACATCACTAAAATGCAACGAAAAAAAAGGCAGGTTTGTTACCAAAGATTATATTCAACAGAAGGTGATATAATCTCTACGTCACTGTGTTTGTCCTTAGGTTAGTTTACCTTAGTTTAAGTAGTCTGTAAGCTACGGACTGATGACCACGCACGCAGTTTGGTCCGATAGATTTACAAACATTTGAACTATATCGATGTTCATTACACCACAATCTGGAACGGTTTCTTAATGTTTCGGGTTAAGTTTGAGGAAAGAGGCAAACAAAACCACTTGCCTTGTGTCTAAGGAGCTTGGCAATAGTTGTAGGAAACAGAAACCACCCAAATTCACCAGACGCGAACAGAATTTTCTGCCTTCATTATTTCAAAAATAATCGCCATTACTGTAAACAGATTTACGAGGTGCATTCAAGTTCTAAGGCAACCGATTTTTTTTCTAATTCACTACTCACCCGAAATCGAAGAAACTTGTGTTACTTCTCGACGTAATTGCCCTGCAGACGTACACATTTTTCACAACGCTGACGCCATGATTCCATGGCAGCGGCGAAGGCTTCTTTAGGAGTCTGTTTCGACCACTGGAAAATCGCTGAGGTAATAGCAGCACGGCTGGTGAATGTGCGGCCACGGAGAGTGTCTTTCATTGATGGAAAAAGCCAAAAGTCACTAGGAGTCAGGTCAGTTGAGTAGGGAGCATGAGGAATCACTTCAAAGTTGTAATCACGAAGAAACTGCTTTGTAACGTTAGCTCGATGTGCGGGTGCTTCGTCTTGCTGAAACAGCACATGCGCAGCCCTTCCCGGACGTTTCTGTTGCAGTGCAGGAAGGAATTTATTCTTCAAAATATTTTCGTAGGATGCACCTGTTACCGTAGTGCCCTTTGGAACGCAATGGGTAAGGATTACGCCCTCGCTGTCCCAGAACATGGACACCATCATTTTTTCAGCACTGGCGGTAACCCGAAATTTTTTTGTGTGCGGTGTATAAGTGTGCTTCCATTGGGCTGACTGGCGCTTTGTTTCTGGATTGAAGCCGGCCGCGGTGGCCGAGGTGACTGAGGAGCTCCAGTCACGGTCTGCACGGCCACTATGGTCGGGGGTTCGAATCCCCCCTTGGGCGTGGATATTTGTGACGTCTTTAGTATAAGGTAGTTGATAAGTAGTTTGTAAGTTTAGGGACTGATGACCCCGTAGTTAAGTCTCATAAGCTTAACAAACATTTGAACTTTTTTTTTTCTGGATTGAAAAATGGCATCCAAGTCTCATCCATTGTCACAACTGACGAAAAGAAAGTCCCATTCATGCTGTCGTTGCACGTCGACATTGCTTGGCAACATGCGACACGGGCAGCCTTGTGGTCGTCCGTCAGCATTCGTGGCACCCACCTGGATGACACTTTTCGCATTTTCAGGTCGTCATGCAGGATTGTGTGCACAGAACCAACAGAAATGCCAACTCTGGAGGCGATCTGTTCAACAGTCATTCGGCGATTCCCAAAAACAATTCTCTCCACTCTCTCAATCATGTCGTCAGACCGGTTTGTGCGAGCCCGAGGGTGTCTCGGTTTGTTGTCACACGATGTTCTGCCTTCATTAAACTGTCGCACCCACGAACGCACTTTCGACACATCCATAACTCCATCACCACATGTCTCCAACTTTCGATGAATTTCAATTGGTGTCACACCACGCAAATTCAGAAAACGACTGATTGCGCGCTGTTCAAGTAAGGAAAACGTCGCCATTTTAAGTATCTAAAACAGTTCTCATTCTTGCCACTGGCGCTAAAATTCCATCTGCCGTACGGTGCTGCCATCTCTGGCACGTACTGACAATGAACGCGGCTTCATTTTAAAATAATGCGCATGTTTCTATCTCTTTCCAGTCCGGAGGAAAAAAAAATAGGAGGCCTTAGAACTTGACCTCGTAATCCCCTGCGAGGCAAGATAGTGCACCTCTTCGTCCGAAGCAAATCGACGGCCGTGGATGTCTATTTTGACGTGTGTTATTAAATTACCCACTTTTTTTATGACGTTCATTTGTTGAAAACCCCTCCCGACATCAAATCCTGACTACACCTATGCTATTCACACTCATCCGATATAATATTGCCGGCCGCGGTGGCCGAGGTGACTGAGGCGCTCCAGTCACGGTCAGCACGGCCACTACGGTCGGGGGTTCGAATCCCCCCTCGGGCATGGATATTTGTGCCGTCCTAGTTCGTAAGTAGTTCATAAGTAGTTTGTAAGTTTAGGGACTGATGACCCCGTAGTTAAGTCCCATAAGCTTAACAAACATTTGAACTTTTTTTTTTTTATATAATATTCAGAAATTTACCTTGCCAGCCGCTTGGAGCGCTGATGTCGTGGAGTATAACAGAAGTCAGTGGGACTGTCGTGACTGTATATAGTTCGACTGTAGTGTAACCTTCACGCCAGCTGCAGTGGTCGAGCAGTCTGCGGCGTGTCAGTCACCATCTGCACAGCCGCTGCGGTCGGGGGTACGAATCCCCCCTCGAGCATGGACATATGTGCCGTCTTTAGTATAAGCTAGTTCATAAGTAGTTTGTAAGTTTAGGGACTGATGACCCCGTAGTTATGTCCCATAAGCTCTACAAACATTTGAATATTTCGTAACCTTCACTTTCATAATACAATAGAGTCCCGAAAACTCGGCGCTGGGTAACCCAGCAGATGCCAGATAGAATTGAAATCTTAGCGTGTAGCAGTTGCAGGCTATGCTACAAATGGACGTAAACATCATCTTTTCTTGTCACACATATACTCATCATTTGAATTTCACTAATGCAGTATGTAGATGAGTCTTCATATTAAAAAACAATCGTGATCAAAATTAAGGGCGCGCAGTTTTTCACAGTACCTTTTAAAATCAGCTTAGGCGTGATGGGAATTTTAGTCGAATATGTTTTAAAGAAAATCACTATTGTCCATACTTTCACTGTTCAAGACTGTATGCCTTCTTAAAGTAGTTTTCTAAATTAAATTAAAGTGAAACTTCCTGGCAGATTAAAATTGTGTACCGGAACTGGGACTCGAACCTGGGACCTTTGCCTTTCGCGGGCAAGCGCACTACCGACTGTGCTATCCCGACACGACTCACGATGCCGCCCCACAACTTCTGCCAGTTCCTCGCCTCCTACTTTCCAAATTTCACAGAAGCTCCCCTGCGAACCATGCAAGACTAGCACTCCTGGAAGAAAGGATATGGTGGAGACATGGCTTAGTCACAGCCTAAGGGATGTTTCCAGAATGGAACTTTCACTCTGCAGCGGAGTGTGCGCTGATATGAAACTTCCTGGCAGATTAAAATTGTGTACCGGAACCGGGACTCGAACCTGGGACCTTTTGCCTTTCGCGGGCAAGCGCACTACCGACTGTGCTATCCCGACACGACTGACGATGCCGCCCTACAACTTTACTTCTGCTAGTACCTCGCCTCCTACTTTCGAGTCCCGGTTCCGGCACACAATTTCAATCTGCCAGGAAGTTTCATATCAGCGCACACTTCGCTGCAGAGTGAAAGTTTCTTAAAGTAGTTTTCTAAAGCCGGCCGCGGTGGCCGAGGTGACTGAGGCGCTCCAGTCACGGTTAGCACGGCCACTACGGTCGGGGGTTCGAATCCCCCCTCGGGCATGGATTTTGTGCCGTCCTAGTTTGTAAGTAGTTCATAAGTAGTTTGTAAGTTTAGGGACTGATGACCCCGTAGTTAAGTCCCATAAGCTTAACAAACATTTGAACATTTTAGTTTTCTAAATTAAATTAAAGTGCGTACTTTTAGGTAACGAATATAATTTCTTAGATATTTCCTTAAAATTATTTTGAGCTACAGTATTCCATCATTTGTATTCTGAAGTAAGAATAGAACGTATTTTATAGGAAAAAAAAGCTTACACCGTTCCCGATAACCCGGCATTTTCACAAACTCGGCCACCCTTCGGTCCACATTAGACCGAGTTTTCGGGACACTATTGTATTGTGGTTGTTTGTTTTTGAGTCTGCTCGAGCATTTTAACAGAACCTGTTGGCGCGCGCTGTGGTGTTGGCAGACCTGCTGGCGCGGCTGGTGAAGCGCACGCTGCGCATGTCGTCTGCGACGTCAGAGGAGGACGCGGCCACGTCTCCGCCCGCGCTGCCGGAGATCCGCATCAGCGCCTCGCCGGACCCCGCGGCCGCGGCGGGCACTACTGACGCGGACGACGACGCCGCAGCCGGGCAACGCCCGCGCAGGCGGCAGCGCGCGGAGCCACAGCAGCACGTAAGGCGCACCAGCACCGCAGTAACTATTCGCGGCCTCACTGCGACCGATGTACATCTATATCCAGACTCCGCAAGACACCTCACGGCATGTGTGTCACTGGTTAGATCGCGTTCCACTTCCTCCTATTCCAGTCGCGAATGGTGCGCAGGAAAAATGATCGATTATATGCCTACAATACTTATCACAACGAAACTCTGATGTGACTGCGTAGGCTTTCCCGGCGTAATGCTTCATAATATTCTTCTCGGGTTTCCTGCCGGATCAAAACGTCATCTTGACACAATATTTCGGCGGTCCACCTGGCCGCCATCCTCAGGTGACAGTGCTGGTACACCGACAGTCTCGGCGAGTCGGGTGTACCAGCACTGTCACCTGAGGATGGCGGCCAGGTGGACCGCCGAAATATTGTGTCAAGATGACGTTTTGATCCGGCAGGAAACCCGAGAAGAATATTATGAAAACGAAACTCTTTCTAGAAATTTGACTGAAAACCCAAAGAGATTTTGGTCATATGTTAAATATACTAGGGGCAAAACACAAACGGGCGCAGGACGGAATCCTCCCAACGGCAGGTAGGCGAACAGGGGACAGGACTGAATCCTCCCGAACTATTCTAGCACAATGGCACCTCCTGCAGGTACCAGCACTCAGCCCCACCCCCACCAACCAGTGTTCAGCGTTGATTCATACTGTCATCAGGTATGGTCAGTGTTGATTACATAACAAGTGTTGAAGTTTGGCATTATATATCTCGTCTCCATGCGTAAGTTCTGCACTGCTTCTATCGTTTCTTCCAAAGTGCCGGCCGCGGTGGCCGAGGTGACTGAGGCGCTCCAGTCACGGTCAGCACGGCCACTACGGTCGGGGGTTCGAATCCCCCCTCGGGCATGGATATTTGTGCCGTCCTAGTTCGTAAGTAGTTCATAAGTAGTTTGTAAGTTTAGGGACTGATGACCCCGTAGTTAAGTCCCATAAGCTTAACAAACATTTGAACATCTTCCAAAGTTGTAACATCATTCGTGCTGACGAATTTGGTGAGTTTTTGTTGTTGTTATCCTATGGAATGTTTACGTTGGAAGTTTTTTTACCCAGGTACCACTAGCAACAAACAATTTTTTGTGAAAAATCCGCGAATACAACTGTCGTTCTCCATTGTTGTAATTTTTTTCGTTGTACTTGTTTATAACGGCCTCATGCTTCCTTAAATCTCTTCCACGTTTCGACGTTGGTTAATGGAATTTTTTTCTCGAGTTACCTTTTTCTACTTATCACCTCCAAATTTGAAGATAGTCCTTTAATAATTTTATAATTAAAAGTTTAATATTGCAAGAAATTTAAGACATTAAATTAAGAGTCTAGTGGGAATCGAACCCGAGTCGCAAAATATAGCAGTCTGATCGCTTACCTACTATGCCCCAGCACCACATTTAACATACAATATCCGTGAAAGTCTTTCAGGAGTAATCCTATTTTCCGATTTCCTATTAAGGCAAGTTTTATTAGAAACTACAGAAGTTCATAACTTGCTTCTACTCACGTTAAGTCAAGCCAGTTCAATGAGACTCATGTCCCGCCCTCCCTTTCCTTAGGGAAAAAATTAGCCTGCCTTGTCCTCTGTTTATAATTCGACGCTGTATCAAATAAACTTCTATACCAACTGCTGAAAATGTTGCACAGATTTATCAATTGCGAGTAAAACGTAATCTTTAGATTGTAAGATCCAAAGTGATATTACTGTACGTTTAGTCTGACTCTAGAAGTTAACTGGGGCTTAATTCTCACTCTTACTTTACTGTACAATGTAGGAACATACACTGGAACATATGCTAGATGGCTTTGCTTGCCTGAAATATTCATAAATGTCTGGCCACACACTCTGGTCTCGGGCCGCCACCAACTACCTGCTTAAACAGGTTACGGGAGGATTCAGTCCCGTACTTTTCCGCACCCTTGCATGCTCGGGAGGATTCAGTCCTATTTTTCTGACCGCGGGATACTACGTGATAGTAATGGCGATCCTGCTGATGACAGCGTTACTAAAGCAGCGTTATTAAACATGGGTTTTAGAAACACATTCACCTAATAAGACGAAACCAATATTCCAGATTACGAATTACGAACGGAGGCCGTAATGAGTAACGTAGAAGTAGATATCATCGGAGTAGTGCAGCAACTAAAACCACTTAACAAGAACAAGTCTTCTGCTCCGGACTGTATAATCCATTAGATTTCTGTGATTCTTCAGTTTCTCCCGGCGTATTTGATAATCAAAATAACCACGGGTGTACTGCCGGTCTATAGTGTCCAATGGGCGCTATAGACCGGCAGTACACCCGTGGATATTTTCATTAGATTTCTATCTGATTATGCTGAAGCGATAGCTCCTTACTTAACAGCCATACACAACAGCTCTCTCAAAGAAGGATCTGTACCAAAAGATTGGAAACTTGCACAGGTCACACCTATAGTCAAGAAAGGCAGTAGGAGTAAACCACTAAACTACAGGCCTATTTCACTGATGTCAATTTTCATCAGAATTTGGAACATATCCTGAATTCATATGTTATGAATTATATCAAACAGAATGATGTATTGACCGCCGGCCGCGGTGGCCGAGGGGACTGAGGCGCTCCAGTCACGGTCTGCACGGCCACTACGGTCAGGGGTTCGAATCCCCCCTCGGGCATGGATATTTGTGCCGTCCTTAGTATAAGGTAGTTGATAAGTAGTTTGTAAGTTTAGGGACTGATGACCCCGTAGTGAAGTCCCATAAACTTAACAAACATTCGAACATTCGATCTATTGACCCATAAGTCAACACGGATTTAGCAAAAAGAGGTTCATGCGAAATACAACTAGCTCTTTATTCACACCAAGTGATGGGCGCAATCGACGAATTTCTCAAATCGATTCCGTAATATATTGATTTCCAGAAGGTTTTTGACACCGTACCTCACAAACGGCCTTTAATCAAATTGCGTGGTTGGTATAACGCCCCAAATTTGCGATTGGATAGGGGATTTCCTGTCAGAGAGGAGACAGTTTGTAGTAATCGACGGTAAGGCGTCGACTAAAACAGAGGTGATATCGCGCGTTCCGCAGAGTAGTGTCATTGGTCCTCTGCTGTTCCTTATTTACATTAACGATTTGGGAAAAAATTTACTAGCTCTCTTAGGTGTTTGCAAATGACGCCGTCATTTACCGTCTAGTAAAATCATCTGAAGATCAAAACCAACTGCAGAACGATCTAAATAAGATATCATTATGGTAAAAAAAAAATGGCAATTGACTCTAAATAATGCGAAGTGTGAAGTCGTCCACATTAGTACGAAAAGAAATCTGTTAAGCTTTGTTTACAAGATAAATCAATCAAATGTAAAGGCCGTAAACTCCACAAAATACCTAGGAATTACAATTACTTCTGACTTAAATTGTAAATGTCGTTGGAAAGGCGAACCAGAGACTGCGTTTTATTGGCAGAATCCTTAAAAGATGCAACAGAACTACTAAAGAAACTGCATACACTACGCTTGTTCGTCTTTTTATGGATTATTGCTGACCAGTGTGGGATCCTTATCAGGTGGGTTTGACGGAAAACATCAAAAAAGTCCCTTTCGTATTGTCACGATACAGGTGACACAGCGTTATGGAAATGATACAGGATCTGGAATGGGAATCATTACAACAACGGCGCTTATCGCTGCGGCGTGGGCTACTTACGAAACTACAATCGCCAACATTCTCCTCCGAACGCGAAAATATATTGTTGACTCCCACTTACATAGGTAAAAATGATAATCAGAATAAAATACGAGAAATCAGAGCTCCAACCGAGAGATTCAGATGTTCTTTCTTCCAGCGCGCTATTCGAGAGTGTAATGGGAGATGAATAGTATGAAGGTGTTCGATGAACCCTCTGCCAGGCACTTAAATGTGATTTTCAGATGTATCCCATGTAGATGTAGATGTAGACGCAGAGCGAGAGTTTTGTAACCTACTTCTGTTGTCGATGGACTACACCACAGTCTAACATACACAGTCACGACACACTGCTGTGAGAGTTGTTAACAACTGACAGTTGCGCTCATAGTAGTGGGCAAGGCGCCATAAGAGTAACGTTTCTTTATAAGTACTTTTCTACTTAATGAACTAAATATGTTCTGTAATTTTTGCGTCCCAAGCATTATTAAAATATCGAGAGACATAAATAATCGTGAAATAGATATAAAAACAACTTATTCAGGTGGCAATATTTACAATATGTGTATATTTGCAGCTTATTCCGCTGAAATTAATAGAACATAAACATACGAAAAATATAATATAAATTCCTGTTACGGTCTGATCTTCCATGTCGGGCACTTTCTTTGACGTTTAACAATTCGGCATGGAGTCTAAAGGTTCGAAAATGTTTGCACTTCACTCGTCTTTAGTTTAAACGTATATAGTTTTGAGTGTAATTCTCTTTTGCTTATGAAACGAATGTGTTGAAGATTCTTGCCTTTTGTGGTTTAGATGTATCAATAATCATGGTCCTGATTTGTTGATACTGTTTAAAATGGCTTTTTTTCCTCGATGTTTTATAGTCACGTTTGTGAGGTTTTTCCTTCAACTACAGCTGTGCTGGCTGATCTGGTAAATTCAATAATGGTAGTACTGCGTTTTATACACGTTTTTTACGTCCAACACTTACTAATTAGACAGGAATTGTAGTGAAAAAACCTAGGCGTTTCCGATTAGAAAACCGACGTCTTTCTGAAAATGAAATTCCTCACTAAAACGTGGTAGAATTCAGGTGAATCTTAAATAAACTGTCCTGCGATGTAGCGTTTCATACCTTCCAATGGTTCTCAGGAAACCTAATAAAGACAAATGTGGAGTTATTTTGTAGTTATTACCGTTACTATATAGCTTCCATATTGTAAAAAATATATTAAATCAATTTAAATGACACTATTCACACTCATCCGATATTGTGTTCAGAAATGTAGCTCGCCGGCCGCTTGGAGCGCTGCTGTCGTGGTGTTAACAGATATCATTGGGAGTGTCGTGCCTGTATATGTTAATACTGTGATGACGCTTCCTGAAGATTCTTCCTGTGAATCAGTCCGGCTGCGGCCTTACCCATCTTTATATGGTCGTTCCCTTTCAAATAGCCACTTATGTCTATTCTCAGATATTTTATGAAAGTAGCTGCTTCCAGTGTTTGCCGTCCTATTGCATAGTTATATAACAAAGGAACACTTTACACTTGTTTATGTTGAGGCTCAACTGCCATTCCCTGCACTAAGCGTCAATACTCTGCAGATCTTCCTGGATTTCGCTACACTTCCAGAGTTGCGACTTCTCGATAAACTACAGTATTATCCGTGAAAAGCCTCATTGAACTTCCGATCTCATCTGCGAGGTCATTTACATATACTGTGAAAAACAACAACTGTTCTACAACACTCCCCTGAGAGCATTTTAACGTCAGAAGACTTCTCTCCATTGAGTATGACATGCTGAGTTCTGTTATCTAGAAACGCCTCAACCTAGTCACATAGTGTAAAGTGTGGAGGGTGTGTGGGGTTTTTGGGGGCAAAAAAGGGAACGGAAACCGGCAGGGGACGCTAAATATATAAGGTGGGAATGTGAATTAAATTGGAATGAGAGACAGGAGCGGCTGATCCTGAATTAATAACTGTGATAATAAATCATGATATTAAAAATTATTCGATTGATAGAATATGGCTCTGATTCAATACTAATTGACAGTCTCTCTTCCATTTCCTGCAAGCGGCATAAAAAATAAATTATTTCTCCCCACCAAAAATCTAATAAGCTAGCTAGGATCTGATAACTATTAATGTTAGAAAAACATCCTTCCCTTTTTAATAATGTGTTTATTATTACTGTTAAGCAAGAAAAAATACATTGAAAATCCAATACAAAACACAAACTAGATTGACATCCAAGTTTACAATAACCAGCAAATATGAAAGAATAATCTAGATGATTATGACGTTACACTGATCATTATGGAACTTGAATTTAACACCGACTGACAAAAAAAAACCCTTATCATGAATTGATACAATATTCGTAACGGAATAATTGAACTGGAATATCAGTGCAGGGTTGATTTTCCTAACCACACAATCCCACTATTATTCAGAAACCAAGATTCTAGAAAAACAGCCACTTTCAGTGTCGTCTTCCTTTTTTTTTTAGCAGACAAGATTCTGAGCACTCGCACATGTTACTCTGTGGTACTTGTCTCAGCAGAGGGGCCGGCTATCTTTTTCTAAAATCGGAAGGAAACACATTTACAACCTGCTGCTCGGCCAGAGAAACGAGGCACCTTGCTATTGAGACCCCTACAACGCGGCCCCCACAGCACGCCGCTGGTCGCAGGTAGAGAGTGCTGTAACGGCCGCCTCCACCGGAATTCCACTCTACCCCCGTCAAGACAAAGTCAGCTCTGTTTCTCACCTTAGCAAAAATCTTCCCTGCACTGCATTTCCGACAACAATAGAAAAATGCATGTACTGGTCACTTTACATCATCACACGAACGTTAATCACAGTTAATAAAGATGACATATGGGCTGCCATCTCTCAATAGTTGGGTTGATATTCCTTATGCTCGCATTTTGTTCATCAGACTACAGTGAGGAACGGTATCAATTGCCTTGCAGAAGTCAAGAAACGCGGCATCTAGTTGGTATTCTGTATTTACTGCCCTCTGGATCTCGTGGATGAATCGCGCGAGTTGTGTTTCACATGATCGCTGCTTTCGCGCAAATTAAATTTTTGGTCTCCAGAAATGACATAATACTCAAACATAACATGCGCTCCAAAATTCTGCAAGTCACCGACGTCAGCGATACAGATCTATAGTTATGCATATCTAAGCGACGGCTTATCTTGTATGTGACAACGTACAGGATGATCAAAAAGTCAGTATAAATTTGAAAACTTAATAAATCACGGAATAATGTCGATAGAGAGGTAAATATTGACACACATGCTTGGAATACCATGGGTATTTATTAGAACAAAAAAAGTTCAAAAATGACCGACAGATGGCGCACATGTGATCAGAACAGAAATAATTAGCATAACAAATTAAGACAAAACAAAGATGATGTTCTTTACAGGAAATGCTCAATACCTTCACCATCATTCCTCAACAATAGCTATAGTCAAAGAATAATGTTGTGAAAAGCACTGTAAAGCATGTCCGGGGTTATGGTGAGACATTGGCGTCGGATGTTGTTTTTCAGCATCCCCAGAGATATCGGTCGATCACGATACACTTGCGACTTCAGGTAAATCCAAAGCCAATAATCGCACGGACTGAGGTCTGGGAACCTGGGAGGCCAAGCATGACGAAAGTGGCGGCTGAGCACACGATCATCACCAACGGACGCACGGAAGAGGTCTTTCACTCGTCTAGCAATACTTTTTTTTTTTTTTTTTTTTTTTTTTTTTTTTTTTTTTTTTTTTTTTTTTTTTTTTTAATAAAACCCCATGTCATTCCAAGCATGTGTGTCAATTATTACCTCTCTATCTACATTATTCCGTGATTTATTAAGTTTTCAAATTAATACTGACTTTTTGATCGCCCGGTTCTTACGGTACACTGCTGCTAGAAGGGGGGCAAATTCCTTCGCATATTTTGCATAAAATCTAATTGGTATCCCATCAGGTCCAGTGACCTTTCCTATGTTGAGCGATTTCAATTGCATTTTCGAACCCACTGACACGTATTTCAGTATCTGCCATTTTGCCGTTCGTGCGATGGTTTAGAGGAAGAACTACCGTGCAATCTTCCTCTCCGAAACAGCTGTGGAAAGAAACATTTAATATTTCTGCTCTTTGTGTGCCATTCTCTGTTTCAACATCATTATGATCACAAAAGAAAAAAGAAAGATACAGAACACCTTGAAAGAATAGAGGTAGGAGTTGAAATTCACAGCACATGTTGATTTGTATGTTCTGAAGAAATGATCAGCATATAAGTCTCCTCAGTTCAGCATGTCTCCTGTTGCTTAGTAGGCACGGTGTCCGCCATGGTCCCTTCTGATAACTCGTCCCATGCGTGATGGTATCGATGTGGATTGGTGGTGGTGGTGATTGGTGATATAGGATCGATGTGGATAAGGCATGCCGCGGCGCAGCGGCCGAACACATTGAGGAGCTATGCTCCGATGCGCAGGGCGTTCCTCGTCGGGGGTTCAGATCCCCCCTCGGGAATGGATGTGTATGTCATATTTAGTAATAAGGTAGTTCATAAGTATTTTGTAAGTTTAGGAACTGATGACCCTACAGTTAAGTCCCTTAAGCTTAACAAACATTTGAACATTTGATAAGGAGTGCAGACGCGTGTTCCTGCAGCTGCATGTGGTCGTGTACTGTCTTGCTGAAAAATGGCAACTGCAGTGTCGTGCAGGGGGGATATGATTACAGCTCGTAGGATGTCATTCACACAGGTAAAACTAGTCACAGCACCCAGGATAAGCATGAACTGTTATTTCTGGTTGTACCCAATAGCACCTACCATGGCCATAGCAAGGGAGGGGGTCGGGGGGTTCTAGTGTTCAAACGAGCGAGCACAGAATAATATAGAGAGGCTATACCACCTGCATCAGCGTACAGGCAGTGAAGCCTGGCAGTCATCTTAATTGGGTGTAGAAACGGAACTAGGCCGACAAATGCGTAGGTCTTCAAGTGGCGCTCTGCTTAATTGCATTGTCATTTGAACCCCTTAGCATAGGGAAAAAATTACCAAATTTTTCACGTTGACAGGTGAATACTGAAGGAATGCAACAGTGTTCTTAGCAAGTACAATATGTATTGTGTTTGTAGAAAAATAATAATTGAAACTATTACTTTTATATGAAATAAAAATTGCGACGTGAAAAAGTTAATTGCCTGCCACTTTTTTTGTTTTTTTAGTTTGTGGTCTGGAAATTTTCGTCAGCGAAATTTGGATACAATAGAGCGGTGGAACTTATCAAATTCTATTCGTTACTTTCAGCGAGCTTACCACAGTCATACATTACTAGACTGGCAATGCCGTATACAGTATCATTGGTGTCTGTGAAGTCTCGCTGCCATATTTCTATACTATAAACTAGCAAGCAGTCGTGTGCGTTATTACAGAAAACGGTCGTAAAAATACGGATGAACTGACGTTAACTACGCTGTCTTCAGAGTTTTGACGTATAGGAAATTCGTGTGTTGTATATGGCTGTAATTTTTTTAGCTGGAGTTGGCCCCTAAGCTTTGACACATACAGTAATGAATTTCATTGATTTGCTGTTATTATTGTTACCAATTTCATTCAACTTCGGATTTTCTTTCAGTAGTATGGTCATATTAAAAGTGTTGTTTATCACGGATAGAACGTATCCCTATTGTTTTGAAAGTTCTTATGAAATCTGACACATACACTAATGAGTGGCGTCGCGTTTTCTGTTTTTATTAGGCCTAATCTGTTACCAGATTCGATCAACTTCGGCTTTTCTTTTAATAATACGAGGCGCGTCCAGAAAGTAAGTTCCGTTTCAATTTATCTCCGCTGCAGCGCTGCGATTGCAGTTCCGCACATGCGCTGGCGCTGTAGACGATGTTTATTAAGGAGAAGAACGTGCACCATTTGGAGATCGCTGTCAGTTACGTACGCTTGTTTGAAATGTCGGCGTTGATTGAAAATCCCGCCGCCTGTGAAATCAGGTCGGTGATTCGGTTTCTGAATGCGAAGAAAGTGAAACCAAGTAAAATTTATCGGCAAATTTGCGATGTTTACGGACCAAATGCGATGAGTGATTCGATGGTGAGAAGATGGGTCCGACAGTTCAATAGCACGATGTGCACGATGAAAAACGAAGTGGGCGTCCACCTTTGGTTACAGAAGGACTTTCATCTGTTCTTACATCTCAAGTCTTTCCTTGGCGATCATCACTTCACCAATGACGACGAGCTGAAATAAATTGTTTCCAACTGGTTGAAGACACAGGCGGCAGATTTCTGTGAAGAAGGTATACAAAACCTGGTGCCACGCTATGACAAAATTTCGGCAGTTCAATATGTTCAAATGTTTTGTAGAGCTTATGGGACTTAACTACGGGGTCATCAGTCCCTAAACTTACAAACTACTTATGAACTAGCTAAGACTAAGGACGGCACAAATATCCATGCCCGAGGGGGGATTCCAACCACCGACCGTAGTGGCCGTGCGGTCCGTGACTGGCGCGCCGCAGAGCGCTCGGCCGCCGCGACCGGCCTTCGGCAGTTATGTGGAAAAGTAGTTTAAGAGTTGTAGTATTTTGTGCAATAAAAATTTCTTCTGTATCTGTGTACAATTTCATTTCATCACCAAATGGAACTTACTTTCTGGACGCGCCTCGTATGACCGTTATAAATGTGTTATTTGTCGTGGATAACACAATCGTTATTCTTCTTAGTGTTTCCCGATAAATACAGTCTGCTTCAAATGTACCGGTTCGTAACGGTAAAATTTTACTTACCACCCGACGGCCTTGTATGATTATGTTGGCAACAGCAACAAAACGGTAGAATGCCCTCACCAAAGATGTAGATATTCTTAGAAATCACCACAGTGTTACTTTATTAGTCTCTCGTACAGATTATGAACTACATAAACAATGCTGTTCCTTCTCTATGATTGACAGGTTCTTGTATGTAGCCTCGTTCACTCAGCAAAAGTAATTGCCCTCGTAAAAAGAAGATTTATTGACAAAGCATTTGTGTTGTCACACGATTGGCTAATGCCTATGTCGCACGATTGACAACATAATCACACGATGCCGCCAGGACGGTAGGTAAAATTTAAGCGTACGTAACAAGTTCTTCTCATAACACAATTCGACAATGTAGGTCTATATGTCAAATTAAACTATTGCTGAAGTATTAGCTTGAACGCAAATCATGTTCAAACGAACTCGAAAAGCTTACAACGTCATATCGTATCAGATCAGGGCCGGCGCAAGGCACGTGCGAAACGTGCGGCCGCACGGGGCGGCACTTTCCGGGGGGGGGGGGGGGGGGGCGGCAAATCTGCCCTCCCCCCTTTTTTCTGGAGTACAAACTCAACATTCATTCCCAAGCGGGGATTCGAAACCAAACCTCGGAGGGAGCGGCTTCAGGAACTGTGGCATGGCGTCTCGACTACATGCCGGCCCCCCTGTTGAACAAGGGGAGGAAGGAGGACTAATTTCTTGCCACTGTGGCAGCGCCGTCGTGTTTACGCCGGAAGGGAAGCAGTCTGGGGCACACGCCAGTATTCTTATGAATGGAGCGCTGCCAGCGTGTTAAGCGTCGTGCGTTTACTCACAACTAATTTTGCAGGAGACGAAATCTAATTTGGAAATTCGAATAGTAAGCCTGGCATACGTTGGGTTTCGACGTATTTTTGAAACTGTTTGCTATCCGTTTCTGAGTGATAGTCGGACAGAACATTGCTTCTAAAGGTTTCCTTGCTAGCTTCGAAGCTCATTTCTGTTTGACAAAAGTTGTGCAGTTTTCGCAAAGTTCGTATTTCTTTCTATTGTTCGTAATGCTATAAAATTTACTGCCTGATAATACATTTATCCATATCATCGGTCACATACATATTGTGAGCTTCTTGCTTCATCTTCTTGGGTGCTAGTTTAACCGTAGCCTCGCTGTACCTCGTCACGTGACCTAGTTCTTGACACTGCTGCGTCACCACTTCGCCTTTCCAGACAATAGGTACTGTTGCGTTCTCTACAACAAAACTACAGAAATCGTTTCGATAGTTGGCCGAGAGAGTCAAGATTCGTCAGAAGCACTTTCATTGCGTTTTACAAGAACAGAAAATCGGTGCGTCCGAATTTCTTGCAACTTGGGATGTATTAGGCAAGTGCTTTTCATATAACCTACAATTAGTATTGCGCATGCACGTTACTCATATGTTAGAATTTTTATCCTTCAAGAATGCAGAATGTTCTTATTGTTATGGTCTTCAGTCCGCAGATTGGTTTGATGCAGCTCTCCACGCTACCCTGTCCTGTGCAAGTCTCTTCATCTGAGAATACGTTCGGCAACCTACATCCTTTTGAATCTGCTTACTATATTCGTCCCTCGGTCTCCCTCTACGATTTTTACCCCACACGCTTCCTTCTAATGCTAAGTTGAAAATTCCTTGATGTCTCGGAATGTGTCCAACCAATCTATCCCTTCTCTTAGTCAGGATATGCCAGAAACTCCTTTTCTCACCGAATTGGTTAAGCACCTCCTCATTAGTTACGTGATCTACCCATCTAATTTTCATCATTCGTCTGTAGCACCACATCTCAAAAGCTTCTATCATTTTTTTATCTGAACTTCTTATTGTCCACGTTTCACTCCCATACAATGCTACACTCCAGACAAATGCTTTCAAAAAGGACTTCCTAACATTTAAATTAATATTGGATGTTAACAAGTTTCGCTTCTTTAGAAACGCTTTTCTTCCCATAGATATTCTGCATTTTATATCTTCTTTACTTTGGGCATCAGAAGTTACCTTGGTACCCAAATAACAAAATTCATCTACTATTTTTATTGTATCATTACCTAATCTAATTCCTTCAGCATTGCCTGATTTTCTGACATTACATTCCATTACCTTTGTTATACTATTGTTAATGTTCATCTAATATCTTCCTTTCAAAACACTGTCCATCCCATTCAATTGCTCTTTCAGATCTTTTACAGTCTCTAACAGAATTACTATGTCATCGGCAAACCGCAATGTTTTTATTTCTTCTCCCTGCACTTTAATACCCTCTCCAAATTTCTCCTTCCATTCCTTCACTGCCTGCTCAATGTACAGATTGAACAAAATTGGGGAGAGGCTACAACCCTGTCTTACTCCCTTCCCAACCTCTGCGTCCCTTTCTTGCCCTTCGACTGTAATAACCGCTGTCTGGTTTTTGTATAGGTTGAATATAACTCCTCCTTCCTGTATTTTACCACTGATACCTTCAGAATTTGAAAGAGTGTATTCCAGTCGACATTGTCAAAAGCTTTCTCCAAATCGACAAACGCTAAAAACATAGGTTTCTCTTAGCCTATCGTCTAAGATAAGTCGTAATATGAGTATTGCCTCTCATGTTCTCCTAAATCCAATCTGATCTTCCCCGAGGTCGGATTCCACAAGTTTTTCCATTCGTCTGTAAATAATTCGTGTTGTATCTTGTACCCATGACTTATTAAATTGATAGTACTTTAATTTTCACAGTTGTCTGCACTTGCGTTCTTTGGAATTGGAATTAGGATATTCTTCTTGAAGTCGGAGAGTATTTCCCCTGACTCATACATATTGCATACCAGGTAATACAACTTTTTCATGACTGGCTCTCCTAACGATATCAGTAGTTCAGACGGAATATCATCTACTCCAGGGGCCTTGTTTCGACTCAAGTCCTTCAGCGCTCTGTCAAATTATTCTCGCAGAATCATATCTCCTATCTCATCTTTCTCCACTCCGTCTTCTATTTCTAGAATACTGCTTTCAAGTTTATTTCCTTCGTATAGGCCCTCTACATACTCCTTCCACAGTTCAGCCTTCCCCTCTTTGCTTAGTACTGGTTTTCCGTCTGAGTTCTTGATATTCATACAGCTGCTTTTCTTGTCTCCAAATATCTCTCATTTTCCTGTAGGCGGTATCTATCTTTCCCCTAGTTATGCATTCTTCTACGGTTCTGCATTTGTCCTCTAGCCACTCCTGCTAGGTAGATCTGAAAAGTTCCGATTGATTGCTTTTTCCTACAGATTGGTTTAAATAAAATTTCACAAACGGTTAGTAAAAAAAAAAAAAAAAAAAAAAATAACGGGGGGCGGCAATTTAGCAGCTCGCAAGGGGCGGCACTTGGGCTTGCGCCGGCCCTGTATCAGATCATAGTGGTACCGTACGGAAACTTTTTGCAGTTAGGTAAGGCAAGATGGCGGCATCAGGCTTCAGTCACAGAGGCAAGTTTGCCAGTCTAATAATGTATGTCTGTGGAGCTTACCCACCAGCAAGCACAGATTCTGTTGCCCACTCTCCTTGTACTTCGTGACCAATATTGATAGACATTTGAAATTTCGAATACAATAATTATGGCTTAAAACGTTTTATCTATTTTATTACTAACAAGCTGAGCCGCTCCGGCTTTGCACGGGTAATCTTTGAACTACTGTAACTCGAGAACTGCAGAAAATATCGTGGTGCGGTTTCTTTCAGTTGCTTCGGTATAATCCTACGTTCAACATAGGCTATATTAAATGCCAATACGAAAATGAGAAATTATTGAAATAATAATAATAACGTAGAATGGTTTACCACTTCCGCACCTTCGTGACCTTTGCAGCATAGCCTAAACTATGAGACCTGCGCCAAAGTACATATTATAGAATTACAAAACTCACGATGATTAAAAAAATAAAATAAAAAGACCGCGAGATCATATGTCTAACTTTTACTGATTTCCCACAATCACTATATCTGTAGTATGCAGCCATCTGGCGCCAGCGCTTTAGAAAAGAAAAGTGATAAATGTGGTTCACTCGTAAGACACATGCTCTCACGTGTATTTGTAGATATTTGTGAGTTCTCCAAGTTAATGACAAGTACACGGCGTAGCTATTTTAGTTTAGGCTGCAGAGCTGAGTAAAATGCAGAAGCGGTAAAAGATTCTTCGTTATGATTCTCATTTCAGTTTTTTCATATATTCGTATTGACATTAAATATAGCATACGAGTATCCCAGGATTCTAAAGAAGAAATTGAAAGAAACCGCATGACGATGCATTCGGTACTTCTCGAGTTATAAAAGGTTAAATGGACAGACAGAGGAAAAATGTGCTTCTATTTTATATAATAGTATGATTTGCTGTCCCTAGCTGAAATTTGTAATTATTTAAGGCAAAAATAGATTGTCAAAAAGGAACGCCTTGAAATATATGCAAAGGAATTAACAGACAGCAAACTCAGTAAACTACCCTGTGCTCGCAACTGTGGCCGGGTGCCGCTCGGCCGCCATGTTGGTTGGATGTCGCGCTCTCAGCCGGCTTCATTTCACTGTCATTGTAAGGCCTCTCTATGTTATTCTGTGCTCGATGGTTCAAAACCCTTCCGAGATGTTGACAAAGCTAACAAAAACTGGCATCATAAAGTACAACTCATACAGGAAAATAAAAGAGACATTTGGGGACAAGAAAAACAAGACTACGAATATCAAGAACTCAGATGTAAAACCAGTTCTCAGCAAAGAAGGGAAAGCTGAAAGGTGGAAAGAGTACACAGAGGAGCTCTACAAAGGAATTGAACTTAAAGACAATGTTGTAGGAAGGGAAGAGGAAGTAGAAATAGGAGATGAAATAGGAGATACTATACTGAGGGATGAATTTGACAGAGCCCTGAAAGAAGGTCGGAACAAGGCCCCGGTAGTAGTTGACACCCTCAGAGCTACTAAAGTCTCTGGGCGAGCCAGCCGTGACAAAACTATTTCACCTGTTGTGTAAGATGTATGAGACAGGCGAAATACCCTCAGACTTTAAGAAAAATGTAATAATCCCCATTCCAAAGAAATCAGGCGCAGACAGGTGTGAAAATTACAGAACCATCAGTTTAATAAGTCATGCTCGCAAAATTTTAACACGAATTATCTACAGGAGAATGGAAAAGCTGGTAGAAGCTGACTTTGGGGAAGATCAGTTTGGATTCACGAGAAACGTAGGAACCAGGGAGGCAATACTCACTTTACATCTTATCTTAGAAGATAGATTAAGCTACATTTTTAGCTTTTGTAGATTTGGAGAAAGCTTTTGACAATGTTGACTGGAATACACTGTATCAAATTCTGAAATCAGCAGGGGTAAAATATAGGGAAAGGAGAGTTATAAATAACTTGTAGAAAAGCCAGACCGCAGTTATTAGACTCGAAGGGCATGAAAGGGAAGCATCAGTTTGGAAGGGAGTAAGACAGGGTTGTAGCCTTTCTCCGATGTTATTCAATTTGTACATCGAGCAGGGGGTAAAGGAAAGCAAGGAAAAAGGGGGAAGAAATAAAAACATTGCTTTTTGCTGATGACATTGTAATTCTGTCAGAGACAGACTGGAAGAGCAGTTGAAGAGCTCCAACGTTAGGCGAGTAATGGAGCCCCTTAGGAAAATGGCTACTAGGGAGGGGAAGAATTCCAATGTGCACTCCGTGTGCATACCGGGGGGAGTCATTCCGGATGTGGAACGGCTCCTTCCGGATGCCATGAAGAGCACAGGGTGCAGCCAACTGCAAGTGGTAGCTCATGTTGGGACCAATGATGTGTGTCGCTTTGGATCGGAAGAGATCCTCTCTGGTTTTGAGCGGCTATCAGAAGTGGTTAAGACTGCCAGTCTTGCTTGCAAGATGAAAGCGGAGCTCACCATCTGCAGCATTGTCGACAGGACTGACTGCGGACCTTTGGTTCAGAGCCGAGTGGAGGGTCTGAATCAGAGGCTCAGACGGTTCTGCGACCGTGTCGGCTGCAGATTCCTCGACTTGCGCCAAAGGGTGGTGGGTTTTCGGGTTCCGCTAAATAGGTCAGGAGTCCACTACACTCAGGAAGCGGCTACACGGGTAGCGGGGGCTGTGTGGCGTGGACTGGGCGGTTTTTTAGGTTAGATGGCCTCGGGAATACACAAAATGGGTTTCAGTCTCAAAGGGGGCAGGTCAGACACGGGAAGAAAGTAGACATAAAAACCATTGGTGTAACAGTTGTAAATTGTCGTAGCTGTGTTGGGAAAATTCCAGAGCTCCAAGCGCTGATAGAAAGTACTGAGGCACAAATCGTTATAGGTTCTGAAAGCTGGCTGACGCCTGACATAAATTCGGCCGAAATTTTTTCAAAGGGCCAAATGGTCTTCAGAAAGGATAGAATAAATAAAACAGGGGGTGGTGTGTTTATTGCTGTTACAAACGGTTTATCCTGCAACGAAATTGAGGCAGATACTTCCTGTGAATTGGTCTGGGTAGAGGTTATACCTGACCACCGAAATAAATTAATAATTGGATCTTTTTATCGGCCCCCTGACTCAGACGATGCGGTTGCAGAAATGTTCAAAGAAAGCTTGAATCATATTTCAAATAGGTATCCGAAGCATACTGTTATAATCGGTGGCGACTTTAATTTACCCTCGATATGTTGGCATAATTACGTATTCAAAACCGGGGGCAAATATAAAACATCGTCCGAACTAGTTCTGAATGCTTTTTCTGAGAACTACTTCGAACAGTTAGTTCATGAACCCACTAGAATAGTACGTGGTTGCGAAAATACTTTTGATCTCCTAGCAACAAATAATCCCGAGATAGTAAAGAGCATCAAAACAGATACAGGGATTAGCGAACATCGAGTTGTAGTAGCGAGACTGAATATCGAAATTCCCAAATGCACCAAAAATAAACGAAAAATATATCTATTCAATAAAGCAGATAAAAATTCGCTTCACGCTTTCCTGAGTGATAGTCTCCAGTCCTTCAAAACTAAAAATGCGAGTGTTGATCAGTTGTGGCTTACATTCAAAGACATAATATCAGTAGCAATCGAGAGATTTATACCAAATAAATTAATAAAAGAGGGGGCTGACCCCCCGTGGTACACAAAACAGGTCAGATCACTGTTGCAGAAACAAAGAAAAACGCATGCAAAATTTAAAAAGACACAGAATCCGCAAGACTGGCAATCTTTTACTGAAACTCGCAACCTAGCGCGGACTTCAATGCGAGAATCTTATAGTTGTTTCCACAACGAAATCCTGTCTCGTAATCTTGCAGAAAATCCAAAGAAATTCTGGTCATATGTGAAGTACACTAGCGGCAAAACACAAACAATACCTTCACTACGCGATAGCAATGGTAATACTACCGACGACAGTACTGCTAAGGCAGAATTACTAAACACAGCTTTCCGAAATTCTTTCACCAGAGAAGACGAAGTGAACACTCCAGTATTCAATCCAAGAACAGCTGCCAGCATGCGAAACTTAGAAGCAGATGTTCCTGGAGTAGTAAAACAACTTAAGTCACTAAATAAATCTTCCGGGCCAGATTGTATACCAACTAGATTCCTCTCAGAGTATGCTGATGAAATAGCTCCGTACTTAGCTATAATTTACAACCGATCACTCAGCGAAAGATCCGTACCCAAAGACTGGAAAGTTGCCCAAATTACTCCAATATTCAAGAAAGGCAATAGGAGTGATCCCCAAAATTACAGGCCTATCTCATTGACGTCGATTTGCAGTAGGATTTTGGAACATATACTTTGTTCGAATATTATGTACTACCTCGAAGAGAACGACCTATTAACCAATAGTCAGCACGGATTCAGAAAGTATCGCTCTTGCGAAACACAGCTTGCCCTTTATTCACATGAAGTGTTAAGTGCCATCGACAAGGGATCTCAAATCGATTCCATATTTCTGGATTTCCGGAAGGCTTTTGATACTGTACCCCACAAGCGGCTTCTAATGAAATTGCGTGCTTATGGAATATCTCCCCAATTGTGCGATTGGATTCACGATTTCCTATCAGAAAGGACACAGTTCGTTGTAATTGACGGTAAGTCATCGAGTAAAACAGAAGTGATATCTGGCGTTCCACAGGGAAGCGTTATTGGTCCCCTACTCTTCCTCGTGTTTATAAACGATTTAGGAGATAATCTGAATAGCTCCCTTAGACTGTTCGCGGATGATGCTGTCGTTTATCGGTTAGTGAAGTCAACAGAGGATCAAAAGCAACTGCAAAGCGATTTAGACAAAATTTCTGCTTGGTGCGAAAATTGGCAATTGACACTAAATAAAGAAAAGTGTGAAGTAATACACATGACCACTAAAAGAAATCCGCTGAACTTCAATTACGCGATAAATCAGTCAAACCTTAAGGTAGTAAATTCTACCAAATACCTAGGAGTTACAATTACGAACAACTTCGACTGGAGAGAACACATAGAAAATATTGTGGGGAAGGCGAACCAAAGGTTACGTTTCATTGGCAGAACGCTTAGACGATGCACCAGCTCCACCAAAGAGACTGCCTACATCACACTTGTGCGTCCTCTCTTGGAGTACTGTTGCCCCTTGTGGGACCCTCACCAGGTGGGACTGACGGAAGATATTGAGAAGGTTCAGAGAAGGTCAGCTCGTTTTGTTTTATCACGTTACGGGGGGGGGGGGAAGCGTCACGGAAATGTTGCACGAATTGGGGTGGAAATCATTAAAAGAAAGACGTTATTCATTGCGGCGTGATCTGTTTGCGAAGTTTCAATCACCGACTTTTAGTTCTGAATGTGAAAATATTTTGCTAGCACCCACCTACTTAGGGAGACATGACCATCCCAATAAAATAAGAGAAATCAGATCGAAAACGGAACGATTTAGGTGTTCTTTCTTCCCGCGCGCTATTAGAGAATGGAACGGTAGAGAAAAGTTATGAAGGTGGTTAATGAACCCTCTGCCAGGCACTTAAATGTGATTTGCAGAGTATCGATGTAGATGTAGATGTAGATGAATGGAATGGACAGCGTGTTGAAGAGAGCGTATAAAATGAACAAAACAAAGATAATGGAATGCAGTCTTAGAAAATTAGGTGATGCTGAAAGAATTAGATTAGGTAACGAAATAATGAAGGTGGTAGATGAGTTTTGTTACTTGGGTAGTAAAATAACAAATGACGGTCGCAGTACAGAGGATATAAAATGCAGACTTGCAATGGGAAGAAAAGCATTTTTGAAAAAGAGAAATTTGCTAACATCGAATATTAACTTAAGTGTAAGGAAGTGTTTCCTGGAGGCATTTGTGTGGAGAGTTGCCTTGTACGGGAGTGAAACATGGACGATAAACTGTGCGGAGAGGAAGAGAATAGAGGCTTTCGAAATGTGGTGCTACAGAAGAATGCTGAAGATTAGGTACTGAACAGAATTGGCGAGAAAAGAAATTTTTGGCATATCTTGACTAAAAGAAAGGATCGCTTGGTAGGACACATTCTTAGACATCCAGAAATCGTAAATTTAGCATTGGAGGGAAGTGTGTGGGGTAAAAATCGCAGAGGGAGACAAAGAGACGCATATAGTAAGCAGATTCAAGTGGATGTGGGTTGCCGTTCTTATGAGGAGATGAAAGGTCTTGCTCGGGATAGAGTAGGGTGGAGAGCTGCATCAAACTAGTCTCCGGACTGATGACCATAACAACAACGAAAAGATGACATGAAAGTTTTCTGGGTATGGTACCGCGTCATGATGTAAGGCTATTACTTAAATAACCAACGTTTCGGCCAACGTTACAGTGGCCTTCATCTGGGTAACGCGGTACCATACCCAGAAAACTTTTATGTCATCTGACTCTGGCCGCGGAAGCCTACGTAATTATATCAACAACGAAAAGGTTCAACTACATTTTTGCAAAGGCTGAGAAGCCGTTACACATACTCCATACAGTCCCGATTTCTCCCCATACGATTCCCACATGTTTTGGAGCACTGAAAGAGGGACATTTATGGCCATCAGTATGTTTCTGGCAAAAAGGTGTGCACCTAGATAAAAAAAGTCAGGTCCTGTAGCGAACTGCAAAATTTCTGCATAGAGAAATTGACTGTCTATTGACTGTCTTGTCTCACAGTGGATTGAAAGTATTAACAGTTATGTGATTACTACTAAAATAATGAGCAGTTTTACTATTGGCAATTACAATATCAGTCATATATTACAATGTCAGCAATATTTCTTGAGTCTCGTATGTAAAAGACTCTATGTTCCTGGCTAGTAAAAAGAGTATCTGTACACTTACCGCAACAATTTCAGTACTTCTCGGACATTGTTTAACGCACTGCCTTTGTGATTGCCGTGCGTGTTTCTATCCTAATGTTCCTATCTTCACGATATGATTTGCCTTGTTCGTATTTTGAGGTAGGGAGATTCTTAAGCAGTTTAATAATTTTTGTTTCTATATTCTGGTGACTTTCTAGTAGTGCGGTCGGCAACTGGCGGGCTCCGGTCCAGGTTCGGACCGTGGAAGGCCAAAAACTGGGCCGCCAAAAATATTTTGAAATTATAAACTACAAATTATGATTAATAAAAAAAGATTGTATTCTGTAGATAACAACACCGAGCTACAAGGTAATGGGAAATTAAAATGTGAGTTGCTTAAAAGCGTATCATTACTCCGTAGCAAGCTAGTTCTTTGAAAGAGACGTTTAAGTCAAGATTTTCTTCATTTTGCAACAATTTTTAATATAAAAATAATCCTGAAATAGACATTTACATATCATCAAATTTCTTGGCAGATCTTAAGGACGAATTTACAAAGATTCAAAGACTTTCAGAAATAGATGTCACAATTCTTAAAATCACCTTTTGAGGTTTCTCCTGCAGCAGAATGGACGGATTTGGCTGCGAAGTAGTTCCACCTTTCAAAGCCTTTACTCCAAATGGAGATAATACAATTGGAGGAAGACATTTCCTTGCAAACGTATCAAGGTGTACCCACTGATGAATTTAGGAGTCAACATGCCCCGAAAAAATATGAAAACTGCAAAAAAAAAAAGAAAGAAAAGAAATTGCGACTACCCGGCTGCTATGTTTGGCTCCACATATATTTGTGAAATTTCATTTTCAAAAATGCATTTCTTAGAGAATAATTTTGGCTGAAGATTAACGACCGCCCTTTGTAGCCACTATTCGCATAAGCTGCTCCAAACTTGACCCTAACTTTAAGTACCTCCTCAAGACTGCAAATCTAATTTTTTCCCACGGATTCTTTAACATATATACGTACGATACTTTTCATTGTATTTCATACTTTCTTAGCGAAAATTAAAATAAAAAGGTGTGTATAATGTAAAACCTGTTTCTGGACTTTTCAATAAAAGTTTCACTATCTTTTTTATTTCATATTTTTTTGTGTGAAAATAAAAATTAATAGCAAATAGTATAAGTTTAACGGGTTGTTTAAAGGTACATTATTATTTTACATCCATTGTATTTCATATTATTTTGAGAGTGAAAATTAAAATAACAATCATTAAATAATATGATTTTTATTTATATTTGAATAGAAATATGCCTGTCAGTTGTATTTCATATTATTTTATGAGTGAAAATTAATTTAGAACATGAGGTTTTACATCTGGACCTCGATAAAAATTTTCAAAAATATCCGGACCCCATCTAAGATTACTTGCCGACCTCTGCTCTAGTATATAGTCCTTTGGAATTAAATATAATATATACAGTATCAGTACCATTTGCAGTTCTATTAGGAGTACACATTATTACAATGTCCATTCGTTGAAAACCCCACCCGAAATCACATCCTGGCTATGCAAGTGGCACCCACATCATAAGGCCTTGAGTTGGCGGGGTATTGTGGGGATGCAGTCATTTTTCTGCCTCTCCTACTAGTCCACAATTTTGAATCAGTCCGTACAACATACACTCAAACTGACATTACATCAGGTTAAAATAATACTTGATTTCCAATAATATCGCTGCACTTATCTGAAAACAAACATCAGCTGATTTTGTCATCAATTTATGTTCAAATGTTTGTAAAGCTATGGAACCTAACTACAATGGTCAACGGTCCCTAAACTTACACACTGATTAAATTAAAGTATAATTCTTCTTTGTTTTTTGGCATCCTTCTCTGCAGTTGCAGTTATACAGTTTGTGTAGGTTAGGTGACCGTCTTATGCAACTGTAAATTAGTCTACTTTGACCAGACGTGTTTCGCTTTATTTTAAAGGATCTTCAGTGGTCAGTACTCTGTTCCAGAGTCAAATTATGGATAAATGGTCAAATAATGCATTACTAGATTGCACTAACAAGCAATGTTTCCTCCTGGAGTTAGTCATGTCTCAAGAGCTCCTACGCTTGGTCTGGAATGGTCTGAAGAAGTAACACATAAGTACCATGCTGCACTTCATCGCCATGTTTATCAGCTGTAAAATAGTCACACCTGTTGATGATTCCTTCGTCAAATGCACCGGGGATTCTATAATAAATTTTAGAAGAGCTGATGCTAAAAATAGATTTTTGTAAGGATCAGAATTCAATACCACTAAAAGTATAATTCGTAACCTTCGAAGGCTAGAGTCCAGTGATCTCTATACAAACTGGATGTATAACTCTGGTGTCTGAGAATAGAACTCAGCGTGCCTGTACATTCATATGTTTGGACGCGATTTCGCATTGTCCGCCATGTTTAAATTGGGCAAACGAGTTTTCATCAGTTATTATGTGACAAAGAATTGCTTGCTTACCCCTTCATTTGGAACGTAATTCAATATTCGATGTTGTAGGCTGATATGGGAGCGGAATCGAAACATATTTTCTTCTCTTTTCTTGAAATGGTTCTTAGCAGCCATGTTTGAATTTGGCAAGAAACTAAATATGAATATCTATGGCTGGCACGCTAATACGGCTGAAGTTCAACATCTAGAGTGTATAGAGATCAGTGCTAGAGTCAGTTTGAATAAAACCATTGTTATATTAGTTAGCATCTTTATGAAACACAAGCACAAAGAAAAGGCCTACGTTTCATTCAGCTTTATAGTTCAAATGTTCAAATGTTTGTATAGTTTATGGGACTTCACTACGGGGTCATAAGTCCGTAAACTTACAAACTACTTATGAACTAACTAATACTAAGGACGGCACAAATATCCATGCCCGAGGGGGGGATTCGAACCCCCGACCGTAGTGGCCGTGCAGACCGTGACTGGAGCACCTCAGTCTCCTCGGCCACCGGAGCCGGCTAGCTTTGCAGTAATCCTCTTCATAACGACTATCTGGAACTGTAGTTTGTCATCCTGAAGAAGACTACAGTAAAATCAGATGAAACATTGACAGTTTAGTTATGGTTGTTTCATAATGACACTGCCTAATAGTAAAATGATGTTATTTAACACTGACACATGTTTGCCCTCAGTGAGTTCTGCAGTATATTTTACAGAAGCTAATGCCAAGAATGGAATAAGTAAGAAACACAATTCAGTGCTGCGTGGGAGTAGCCCTGTGCTATATGGAACATTGCTGCGGAGTGCGCGTCTGCGTGCCTGCGGAGGTTCCAGTCCTCCCTCGAGCATGGGTGTGTATGTTGTCCTTAACATAAGTTAGTTTAAATAGTTTGTAAGTCTAGGGACCGATGACCGCTGCCGTTTTGTCTCATGGCTTTACAAACATTAGAACGTTTGAAAATAATTCAGTATTGCTGAGAGTATAATCCGCAAGCTTCCAGGGATAGAGCAAATTTGCATAAAACCATTTCTGTATTGGGCCACACCTTTATGAATCATAACGCCAAGGCCTACGTTACTATTGACTTTGGAGCAGTCCTCTTCATGATGACTAAGCGGGACTGCAGTTTGTCACACTGAGCAGAACCACTGTACAATCAGTGGAAACGTCGACATTTTGGTTGTGATCATATTTCATTATTACATGCTGTCTAATACCAAAATGAGAGGCTTAGGTCCTTCAACTCAGTTTTTAAACTGAAATATATGAGAAACTGTTAAATGCAGTGGTGGATCACGGGTCCAAATTCTAGGGGGACCAGGAACCATATTGTAAAATCCCTTCCCTTTCTTTTAAATCAAAGCTACCATTACTACTGCCACTAATATTGCTTTGCCACAACTACTACTAATAATAATATATTAAACATTTGTTTATTTTTATGTTTGCTGCATAATTATTCTTAAATACGTGTTGTTTAATGACTTCGAGTCTCGTTTCAGCGTATCATCATTCTCAAGTGCCATTTGCTGTCACAGGTTGCAGAGAGAGCAAACGAGACTTAAGAACAGCGAAACGAGACCCGACATTAATAAATAACACCTAAATAAAAATAATTGTGCTGCAGAAATTGAGGAATAAATATTAATATGTGCTGCAGGCCCACCTGAGACAAAATGAAAATAATAATACTTATTATATTGATGTGGTGTCTGTTCTTTCGGACATGTCTGAAAGAACAGACACCACACCTACTTTGCAGCCATATTGCAGTTGCAAATTATTGATAAAGGAGAGGAAGGAAGAAGGATTAGAAAGGAAAGGATTGACAGTGGCTGCTTCAGGGCATCAAAATAAAATAATGGCGACAAGTGAAAATGTGAGTCGGGCCAGAAATCGAACTCGGGTCTCCCGCTTTGGGCCTGCGGTCGCCGCAACAACTTTTTTTGACAGGTAGAGCTATGCTTTGCGATTGTGGGTTCAGTTCGTTCTTTGTTGTTCATAGAGTATTTGGCCCAGCTTTTTATTACAGAGGATGTTTAGGCCCCTGACCTGGCGTACTGAGCCAAGGCGCCCGGCTCCCACTTGGTTATCCATGCTCACCTCCCATTCATCTCAAATTCCCTCAAGTCGCACGCTATGACTGTAGTGCCCCTATCATTCATGCCCTCTTACACTAGTCATTATGGATTCCTGTGCGAGGTCGAACATATTACCATATCTGCGGTGGAGTAAATTGAATCCAATGCTGTCTTTGCATGTAAATACTTATTATATTAGTGTGGTGTCTGTTCTTTTGGACATGTCTCCATAATGGTGAGTGTAAGAGGGCATGAAAAATAGGGGTGCTACATGCATAGTGTGTGACTTGTGGGGATTTGAGATAGATGGGAGGCGAGTACAGGTAGCCATTTGCTTAAGGCGACTGCTGGCCTAAACCGGGAGACCCTGATTAGATTCCCAGCCCGGCTCAATTTTCACTTGTTGCCATTGTTTCATTTCAATGCCCTAAAGCAGCCACTGTCAATCCTTTCGTTCCTAATTCTTCTTCTACATTAACAATAATTTGAAAATAATAATAATATCACCCACTTTTATTTAAAAATGGAAAAAAATGGAGCCCCTACATGCTTGATAGCACGTAAGATGGCGACTAATGAAAAGTGCAGTGACGCAACGTTCGTAAAAAGTGAAGAATTAAACAGTTCATCGTGTAGAAAATGTCTAAAACGTGTTGTGAAAGGAATCCTGTGTGTGAAGTGCAATTTCTGGCTACATGAAAAGTGCGCAAAAGTTTGCTTAAAATTTATTGGCGACGATTTCCACTGGTCATGCCTAGACTGTCTACAGGATGAAAACAAAAACTTGGCTTCCACTGTGAGAACACAGGAAGAAATTATAAAAGTGTTACGTAGCGACACTGGCGCGTTGAGGGAAGAATTATTAATGCAGAAACAAGTAAAAAGAGGAAAAAATGTTTTGTGCGAGCTAGAGGTGACTGAAAAGGAAAACTTGCGGAAGGATGCACAAGAGGAAATTATTAAGGTCCTTCGTGGTGACATTGATGCATTAAAAGCAGAATTATTAGTGCACAAGCAAGAAAATTGCGAACTTAAACGTAGTGTAAAATGTTTCTGCAAGGCAGCAGAACTACGAAAGGAGTCATCTACTCAAGAAAATGACGCCCAAAAAGCACGAAAGGATACATCTGTTTGTGAAAATGACGCCCAAAAAGCGCGGAAGGATACATCTGCTCGTATTGACAAGTACAGTATTCAGTATCAACCGAAAAGAATTGCGCGGAAATTTCAAACACCGAAAATAGGTATAAGTGGACAAGTGTAACGTACAGAAAAAGGAACACGAAACGTGTTACCATTGAAAAACATGAAAAAGACGATGAAAATGATTTCCTAGTTATAGGCGATTCCTTTATTAAAAACGTAGTAGTGCCAAATGCCACAATTGACGTTCGTCCAGATATTAGGCTTCATCAGCTGAAGAAACACTTTAATAATATCAGCAGTATACAGGATGATTCAGTAAGGGAAATGCAGAAGAATTACAAAGGAGTCTTCATACATGCAGGCACGAATTCTCTTAAGAGCAGCACAGAAGAGGAAATCGTCAATGAAACGCAAAATTTAATTCGATCTGCCAAAAACGTGTTCAAAACATCAAGAATAGTGGTGAGTGGCATTGTTTATAGACGATTCGTCAGTGATCGACATATAGAAAGAATCATTAGTAAAATAAAGGAACGATGTAACAATCTTGGTGCGGTTTTTATAAACCCGAATACATTTTTAAGCTACAAATGCTTGGGAAAAGACGGTCTGCATTTAAACAGGTTTGGGTCAAAAATATTGAGTAAAATTATCACAGATATATGTAGAATCGTACGGAATAAGGTAAACTAGTAAGGAAAAAGGGTGTTAGGAATTGATAATATATTATTTTGTAATGTCCTTGTAAATATCTCTGGATTAATAATTGAATCTTTGATGTAGTTTTATCTTTGAAACACAGAACGTAAACAGTGAATCTGTGTTATTATTCACGACGTACGCTACATAAAAAATTGGTGCCGAAACCCGGGAGGAGAACGCAATAAAGGGAAAAATAACACAGACACAAGATTCTGTGATAATTATGTAAGCATACTGCACGCCGTATCAGAGTAATACGGAGCTGTGAATGAGGAATCACGTCACGACTTCGACATCGTCTCAACAGCTGACTGAGATAAGTACAATGACTACTTATTTGTAGCCTTGCTTCACGGCGAGATATTATTGAAGTAGCAAAGAATAGTAGAAGCCTCACAGAAATAAATATTGTTGTAACTTGAATACCATACGTAATAATCTCCGACAGCAGATAGGTATTGCAGTTGATGACGTCACACGCGCTGTCGATTGTTTGTTTGGCATTCACAACAGTATCGTAGTACGAAGTTATTAAAAGTAGCGTACGCAACGTGCGTTAATATTTTACGCAGTTCTTTGAGTGGTGCTATATTCACTGATTACTACGAAGTAAAGTAAATCTGTTCTGCTTCGGTTACGCATTCCATACATTGCGAAGTACCGTATAACATAGCCAAGATGTCTGACGTCGAAACTGCTGACGCAAGCGCACGTTTGCATCATCTGAAAAGACGACGAACTAGAGAAAGAGCCAATATTACGCGGTTTGTCAAAGAGATACAAGAATTTGCCGATTCTTCGTGCGTGGAGAACGTGGAGTACTGTAGGGAACGATTAAAGGAGACCTTAGATAAATTGATACGACTTGATGACGAAATTCACAGCCTTCTTGACGATAATGATTACGCCGCTGACATATCCAAATGCGATGAGTACATAGATACTGCCAAGCGTGTCCTCATACTAACTTCTGAAGAAATGGAGAAAAAATTGTCTAAAGCCATGTCGCATGTTTCAGTTAACGACGCCCAACCTGCAGCAACAGTTACCTCTGCTGCTCCAGTAACCACAGTTAAGCTTCCATCCATAAAGCTTGAGTCATTCTCAGGAGATATAGAATCATGGGCGCGATTTTGGGAACAGTTTGAGCAATCAGTTGATAAGAACGCCTCATTGTCAACCGTTCACAAGCACATATTTTTGCGCGGTTATTTAGAAGGGGAACCAAAAAGTTTGGTGGAAGGTATCGCTGTGACAGCCGAAACATATGAGGAGACAAAGAAGATGCTTAAGGCTCGTTACGGTAACAAAGATAGAATTATACAGGCTCACTTGGATTATCTCGAAAGTATTAAGCCAATACAGTTTGTGACTCCAGATGTGCTTAACTCCACATTTATTGACTGTAATCGCCGTATTCAAGCTCTGCGTGCACTCGGAGAAGATGTAAATGCCTATGGCCGAGTGCTCGCACCGAAAATACTTAGAGCATTTCCAGACGACATGTGTCGGCGTTGGATAATACATGTTAAACGTGAAGGTCTGTCAGAGGGTGATATTCTTAAACTTATTGAATTTATAGGAGAAGAAGTAGAGGCAGCTCTCACCACAGAAAAAATCCGTTGCATGACGCCTACGTCATCAAGTTACACCTCTACCACGGCAGCTCTCCATGTTCGCACTATATGCAAGTAACAGTTAACAAAGGTAACTAAACAACCGGTACCGTTCTGTGTTTTCTGCGAATCTCGTGACCACTGGGCTCAGGATTGTAAGACAGTTACAAACGTCGCGAAAAGAAAAGAGACACTAAAAAATTCTAACCATTGTTTCTTATGTCTGAACAGAGGACATAAAACAGCTAACTGTGGGAAGAAAGGCAAGGCACTTTGCACTAACTGTAAAAAGTCACATCATAGGTCTTTGTGCACGAATCAGGATACCCTTAAGGCAACAGGGGATCAGATAAATGTCGCTTCTGTTAGTCAAATCGATGCTACGACCAGAAATTTCACGTTCCTGCAAACAGCTCAGGTTTGCATCATAGGGCCGACCGGCCTAAGGCGTTTGACTCGGTGTATACTAGACAGCGGAAGCCAAGCTACATTTATATCAAAGTCTCTGATAGAAGAGTTAAAACTACAAATCACTGATCAACATGAGATGACTGTTTGTACTTTTGAGGCAGAGAAGACTTACTCATGTCACCGTAAACTCGTTCGTTTTAATATTAAAGGAGCCTGAGCAAATTCGACTGTCTCTATTACTGCTTACGAAAGTGATCACTCTTTCTCACCTCAGCCAGTGATCTCACAAGACATTGTAACTAAAGTGAATCTTTGCAGAGTTCAGTTAGCTGATCCTAAAACTGGATCTCAAGAAGACTTACCAATAGAGATCTTAATCGGTAGTGACCATTACTGGAGGATAGTCAAGGCTAGTTCACCTGTCCGTATTTCTCCGTCGATTGTTCTAATTCCCACCATATTTGGTTGGGTCCTAAGTGGAAATCGTTCGAGAGTTTGTGCTAATTCAGTTGCTGTAAATCTCATCCATGAAACATACTCACCATCTGATGATGAATTACGGAAGTTCTGGGACTTAGAAACGATTGGAATAACGGCAAACCCTCCTCGAGCTTTGAGTAAAAGTGATTCCGCAGTTCTTGAGGATTTTCGTTCATCCTATTGTGTGCGAGACCATCGAAGAGTCGTACGTCTCCCAAGAAAACAAGATGTTCCGCTGACAAGTAACAGATTCAACGTAGAACGTCGATTTAACACATTACATAAAAGACTTTGCAATAACGAAAACCTTAAGAACATGTACTGCAATCACATGTTGGACTACATTATAAAAGGTCATATAGAATGTGCCACCACGGAAGATCTTGGAAATGACATATTCTATCTTCCACATCAAGCAGTGAAAAGAGAGAAATTTGGTAAGACGAAGTGGAGGATAGTCTTTGATGCATCATCGCATGAAGCCAATACACCTTCTCTCAATGACGCATTAGAAGCGGGACCGAATCTTCTACCAGAAATATTCGCCATATTGTTACGATTCAGACTACATCAGATAGCAATCGTCAGTGATATTGAACAAGCATTTTTGCAATTAGTCTTACATGAAAGTGACAGGGACTTAACCAGATCCTTATGGTACTGCGTAATCAAAGACAGTGATGGGAATTACCAGACGACAGACGAAGTAATGACTTATTGCTTCACGAGACTGCCATTTGGACTAACATGCTGTCCATTTTTACTCTCCGCAACACTTAGAGAACTAGTTGAACGACATAGAACTAAGTTTCCCCTTGCAGCACCTCTTTTTGAGAGCAGCTTCTTTATGGATGATTTCGTTTCTGGCACGGAGAATGATAATGATGCTATAACTCTGTACTATGAACTCAGCGCAATGATGAAACTACTGAGTTTCGATTTAGCGAAATGGGCCACCAATTCGGATCAACGAAGGACCATATGGAGGGCTGAAGGACAAGACATAAACCCAGAAACGCAAGTTCTTGGTGTTTACTGGAATACAGAAACAGACTGCTTCTATATGAATGCAATGGATATTACTAGTAGGGCTCCTGTAGGCCCCACTACTAAGAGGATACTGTTGCAAATTACAGCCAAATTTTATGATCCATTAGGATTGTTCTCTCCAGTGTCTCTTATTGGAAAACTGTTATTTCAGGATACATGGTGCAAAGGTATTGATTGGAACGAGTTGCTGCCACCCGATATTGGGTCTCGATGGAACACTTGGTTTTCTACCCTACCTTCACTGTCTCAAATACAAATTCCACGATGGCTAGCAACTTCAACAAAGAGCAATACTCAGATCCACGTCTTCTGTGATGCCTCTGAGAGAGCATATGGAGCGGCTTTGTATATTCGCACGACCATGGAAGACCATATTGTTGTTCATTTGGCATGTAGCAAAACCAGACTCGCCCCCATCAAGAAGTTAACTCTTCCGCGGCTTGAACTTCTAGCAGCGTTAATAGGATCACGATTATTGTATTACTACTGCACAGCAACAGGGCATAAAATAATTGAAGCAGTATTGTGGTCAGACGCTATGCTGACTTTAGGTTGGATACGCAGTGACCCAAACAGGTGGAAGACATTTATATGCAACAGAGTTACAGAGATTCACGCCCATACAAATCCCAGTCAATGGAGACATTGCCCTGGGAGTGAGAACCCTGCCGACCATTTTACACGAGGACTTTATGGTAACCAAATACAATCTGTGAACCACTGGTGGAAGGGGCCTCCATGGCTTGCACTTGCAGAATCAAGATGGCCATCTAACGCCTCATTCATGACTGATAACCTACCAGAAGAAAAGAAGAACTTACGGCATGTGATGACAGTAGCCACTTCTTCTAACCTTATGGACTGCTCCAAATTCAGCTCCTATTGGAAACTAATTCGCATAACAGGGTGGATACTAAGATTCATTCACAATATTCGACAAAGTTCGAAACTCGAGGAAGAGCTGAAGGCAGTGGAACTTGCTCAAGCACGTCATTACTGGATACGAGCTGTTCAACAGGAATGTTTCTCACAGGAGCTCCATGCACTCAATAACAATCAACCTGTCCCGAAAGACTCAAAAATAGCATGTTTCAATCCCTACCTAGAAGATGGTCTTCTCCGACTTGGAGGACGCTTACACTACGCAGCTGTCCCTAACGAGCAACGTCATCCATTACTCCTCGACGGTAGCCATCACTTCACAACTTTACTGGTTCAGCAAATGCACATTCGACTACATCATCTTGGCGTGAGAATAGTATTGGCAGAACTTCGAAGAGAGTTCTGGATCCTGCATGCCCGTCAAGTTATCAAGAGAGTTTTTCACTCCTGCCTTCCCTGCAAAATTCTACACAATCTACGGGGCCAACAAGTTGAAGCACCCTCACCAGCCGGTCGAGTAAGACCATCCAAGCCATTTTCTATAACTGGCATAGATTTTGCAGGCCCTCTCTATGTAAAAGTTGGCACTACCATGGAAAAGGCATACATAACACTCTTTACTTGTGCAACGACACGTGCAGTTCACTTGGAATTGTGCTCTAACATGACAACAGACACATTCCTCATGGCTCTTCAAAGATTCGCTGGTAGACGTGAACTACCCCATACAATCTACACAGACAATGCAAAGACGTTCCATGCAGCTAATGCTGAACTGTCTGAAATATGGAGTGCGTTATCTAACGCAAAGACTCAGCGTGTCCTAGCCAGGGATGGCATTTCATGGAAATTTATCGCCCCCCGTGCGGCTTGGTGGGCAGGGTTTTGGGAGAGGATGGTGGGTACCATCAAACGATGCCTACGAAAAGTACTTGGTCAATCAAGGTTAACGGAAGAGCAGCTCAATACCACGCTGATTAATATCGAAGCCGCAGTGAATTCGAGACCAATTTCTCAAGGAGACGACGATGAACCTTTAACACCAGCCCACTTTCTTATTGGTGAAGGACTACTGACAGTGCCAACAGGACCAGAACCGTCGACTAAATCTGTTTTGACAAAAGAATTCAGACTGCAACAGAAGTTGACAGATGACTTTTGGAAGCAATGGACTAAAGAATATCTATTGCAACTTAGAAGCTTCCACGAAGTTCGGGGTACTTCAACAAGAGTCATCAAGTTCCGCCCCGGTGATGTTGCTCTGGTACAAGAAGATGGACGCCCGCGCCACCTATGGAAGAAAGCAAGAATAGAGAGACTAGTCGAAGGAAGAGATCAGAAAGTACGAACAGTAATTCTATGCACACCAGAAGGACACCAAATAGTTCGTCCCGTTCAACTGGTCATCCCCCTGGAGGTTGACCAGGGTAGGGAGGATGTTAGGAATTGATAATATATTATTTTGTAATGTCTTTGTAAATATCTCTGGATTAATAATTGAATCTTTGATGTAGTTTTATCTTTGAAACACAGAACGTAAACAGTGAATCTGTGTTATTATTCACGACGTACGCTACATAAAAAAGGGTATGATAGGCATTGTATGTCTATAAAACAGACAACTCAAAACAAATGTAATGCTCTGACCATAATGCAAGTCAACATTTGTAGCATTAGGAATAAAGTGTTAGAGTTAGAACACTATTGTAACATAAAAAATTGTGATGTATTGTGTCTGTCTGAACATTGGCTTTCAGAACACCAAGTAGATTTTTTCATACCTAATGAGTTCACTGTAGCAGATATAATGTGCAGAAATGTCAGAAAAAATGGGGGTAGCAATATTTACAAGACAGTATATTAAATTTGAAAAAATAGATGTAAGCTCATATTCTTCTGAACTAAACTGTGAATTTACTGTAGTTGTATAAGGCTGACTGAGAAAAATATTATAATTATTAGTTTGTATAGATCTCCAAATGGGAATGTTGAGTTATTTTTGAGAACTTCGAACAATTAATGAGGAAAATCTTAAAACTAAAAACAAATGTGGCAGTATGTGGTGATTTCAACATAGACCTACTAAGCAGCAATGAAATTAACACAAAAACATTTTTAAACCTACTTAGAACATTAAATTTATATTGTACAAATAATAGTCCTACTCGGGGAACAGCCTGCTTGGACAATATTATTGTTAATTTTTCTAGAGATCTATACAATATTAGCAAAGTAGAAGAATGTTTTGCAGATCATGATCCTCTAATCCTCACATATCATTCTGCACAGTCAGATAAGGTTTATATAGCTACAGATAAAAAGTCAACCAATACATGGGTCAGGGGTCAGAAAGAAGAATGTGTGAACTTATTTGTAGACTACCGTAGCGATGTTAACTGGGACTTTGTTTATGATTATGGTTCAGACATAGATAAATCAAATGCTGAAAGTCTCTTTAATAACTTTTGTAATACATATACTGAAGTATGGTACTCCTGCTCACCCCTGAAGGTAAACAGTACTAAACGGAACAAAAAGGGTAAAAAGTTAAATTGGTACATGGATGATCTCGCTGGCATTAGGGAAAATATGCTATCACTGTGTAAAATATATAAAAATAATAGCAGACATGACACAGAGCAATATTATAAGGATTATAAAGCTTACCTAGTATGTAAAAAACATTATAAAGCTAACCTTAAACTAGCAAAACAAGCTATGTATGAGAACTATATAGAAGGAGCACCAAACAAGAGCAAGGCTGCCTGGGACATTATAAAACAACACACTTCCACCCAACCTCAAGATGTCTTACTTGAACCTGAAGATCTGAATCAGTACTTTACAACTGTAGTAAAAGAATTAAGTTCAAAAATTAAACAGTCAACATTAACAGCAACTGACATACTTGCTGGTCAAGTTACTAGGGGACATGAATTTCACTGGGATACAGTCAGACCCACAGATATAATGAATACAGTTAAAAAATTTTCAAACTCAAAAAGCATGGATTACTACTGGCTATCTAATTACATTATAAAAAGGACAATACACAAGATTTGTGTACCACTTGCTTACGTTATTAATAAATGCCTAGCTGTGGGATTTTTCCCTGATCAACTCAAAGTTTCTAAAGTTATACCCATATACAAAAAGGGGGGAAAACATCTCCTTGAAAACTACAGACCAGTGTCCATTGTTCCAATATTTTCTAAAGTATTTGAAGCAATTTTACACAAACAGCTTAGTAACCATTTTGAAAAAAATGACCTTCTCAGTGATAGGCAGCATGGTTTTAGAAAAGATAAAAATACTACTTCTGTAGTGCTTCAGATTGTAGACCAGACCATAACTTCGTTTGAAAATAAACACACAGTCTCACTTGAACTATGCGATCTGAGTAAAGCATTTGACTGTATCCCCTTTGATATTCTACTAACAAAACTGCAGCATTACGGAGTAAAAAATAAAACATTAGAAATAATTAGGTCATATTTACAAAATAGGAGACAATTTGTGTCAGTTCAACATAGACATTCCTCCATGCAGATAGTCACTTCTGGTGTGCCTCAGGGTTCTGTTCTTGGCCCTTTCCTCTTCATTGTGGCAATCAATGATCTACCACTATACGTTGGGCCTGAGTCAGTCATCTGCTATGCAGATGATACGACTATAATCACCACAGATCAGGATTTAACAAGGTTACACCAGAATTCACAAGACACTCTCTCTCTCTCTAACATTAAACTGGTTTTCGGCTAACAAATTAATATGCAATCCTGAGAAAACACAACAACTAATGATGGGATTAGCTAAACAGGTAGAAAATAACAGCGTGAAACTGTTAGGAATACACATTGACTCCAAACTTAACTGGCAAGCCCATATCGATCATATCTGTAAAAAATTATCACGGGTGTCGTATCTTCTATGGAAATTAGCTAACATTGTGAGTAACAAATATCTCAGGACAGCCTACTTTGGACTTTTTCAGTCACACACAACTTATGGGCTATTAATTTGGGGCAACTCATGTCATATCACTGATGTATTAATGATACAAAAAAAAAGTTATAAGAATAATGTGGAAGGTTGGCCCAAGAGAGCACTGCCGGCCATTATTTACTACAATGAAAATACTGACAGTGGTAAATCTTTATATCTATGCATCACTGACATTTGCTAAAGTCAACATTAAGGAATATAATACCAGAGAGGATATACATGAGCATAATACCAGAAACAAAAAGAGTATTGACATTCCCAGACATACACTGGCAAAAACAGGAAACTCCTACAAAATAAACTGTTTAAAATTATTTAATAAGTTACCACTCTCTGCAACCAATACGTCTTTTAACAATTTCAAAAACAAATTGTACAAGTGGCTTGCAGACAACCCATTTTACAATGTAAAAGAATTCTTAGATAGTTGTAGCATAGAAATAGAATTTTAATAATATAATTGTATTGCTGTATAACTGCTTAATTAAGGACAAAATTTGTACATGAACTATAAACATTAATTAATATGGTGAATATTATTGTATGTATGTAAAAATTTGTAAAGCCTATTCCTCTACGTGTGGTCAACGGTTAATAAAGAATCTGAATCTGCAGTAGCAGGATGACAAACTCAATAGGTCTACTATCACCTCTGCATTTGTTAGCAAGTTCATGTTGGAGCCACAGGAGCGTAGGAGTGTGATGTTATCAGTATGTCAGTTTGTGACCCAATAATGTGGTCCATCGCAAGATAGAAGTGGACGAAATGCTTTCAAAATTAGAGTGGTTATAAGGGCAGTGGGAAAAAAGTTCAAGGCAAGTGCCAAGGAAAAAAAATACTCTGCAACAGTCTAGACGGGTAGTAATGACAGTAGCACTATTTTGCTATCTGCCAGTCAGATATGATTGACAAGGTTGTGTTAGTATCAGGTATCGTACAAATGCGGCACTGCAATGTTTGTTGTAAGAATATCAGCCAGAGTCAAAGAGCGGTACTACTGCGTTTGGGCACCAAAGGAGTACAAACAAACCACGTAACCATATGATTTCAGTTGCTGCATCAGAAGCAGCTATGTACTCAGCTTCTGTTGATGATCTTGACACACACTTCTGCTGACGTGAACACCATGACACAGGACCACCTGCTAACAGACTCACATAGCCCGTTGTTGACCGACAAGTGTCATAGTCACCCGCAAAATCTGCATCTGAATAGACCACAAGTTTTGTAGAATCGGCTCTATACTCTATAGTCAAGTCCTTGGTTCCTTGCAGATACTTCATAATACTCAAGTCCTGGATTATGTAGAAATCTGCTTACTACACTCACCGCAAACATAATAGCTGGTTGCGACACTATTGCTGCGAACATTAAGCTGCCAACTATCTGCCACAACTGCAGGATCAGAAGTGACATCTGTTCTTTTGGAACAGACGCCATGTGTGGTAGATTGGACGTTTGAGTGATGTTACCTGTAAAAGAAGTTAACTCAACTGTCCTTCTGCCTCCTGGATCTTCGATGTGTCTTGGCTCTCCAGCATCGTAGAACAAATTGGTTTTTCAATTGAGGCAAGAGCAAGAGCTGACAAGCAATCCTTCCCTAATGTTCTTCAAATACGTTTTTACGTGTTTGAAACAAGAAAAACTCCTTTCAACCAAATCACTTGTTGCAGGAATGGTAACAATTAAACAAAATAATATGAATGCTTCTAACGGTTAAGACGTCTGCCTAGTAAGCATGGAGGTCCGGGTTCGATTCCCGGCCGCCCCACAAATTTTAATTCAATGCTTCACATCTATCAATAATGCTTCTGAAAGAATTTGATCCGTTACATTCCCAATCATTCCTCATATCTCTTAAACTAATGAACTGAAATATCAGTTTATTTTGTGACGAATACACAGTTTCCATTTATACGCACAGCTGTGAAGTACTGAAGGATGCACCATACGTCTATAGGGAAATGCTTAGCATAACTTCCGAACTAAATAGTACCTCAAAAATGAAATACACTCCATTTCCACCAATTTTCTCTTCTTCCACTTTCAGATATATGCGAGTCTACTCATTTTATTTCCGTGCAATTATTTTCATGATATAATTAGCTAAATAAGTGTAAAAATAAGGCATAGATAAATAAATTCAATAGGCTTTATTATTAAAAATTATCCCCCCCAACCAATTCCTGGCTGCACCACTGTGATTAAATGTTAATTTTTACCATTCTTTACAAAATAGGCACTGCTCATTGCAAAGAACCTCACTCACAATTCCTTGCTTCAACATTTTTAGTAGAACAACCCATTATTATTTTTGAATTCATGGATTCAGGTATTTTGTCCAGAACAGCTATTGTGTGATGTTGCCATTTATGTTCACAGGTAGCACTGGTGCACGAGTTGGCTGCCAGAAAACGACACTCAGAATCCAGTCCTGGACTTGAGGTTAGATAGATTCACCTTTATATTGTATGTTACTGTTAATTGTACTGCAAGTTTCATACATCAAATGTTTTAATAGTTAAGCTATCCACTCCACATAATACAAATTGATGTTAGATCACATAAAACAATAAATAATATGGACAATCTCTCTTTATGATTTTTGAATTTCTATCTCAATTTAACAAGTCATTGTTGAAGTACACACTCGAACTAGAGCCCAGGTAAACTGTGCAAATCAATGAATTTCCTGTGCAAAAGATGAGATTTAGGCTGAAATTGATGCTGAGAAAATGGCACCATTTCTGTGTCCACCACGCAGATTTTTGATTAAAATAAATAAATGTTGGGTTAGTTGGTTTAGCGCAGTAAGTCAATTTATCAGGACAAATAGAACTTGAAACCAAAACAGAGTTACAAAGCGAATAACTTTTATTTTCAACATCATAATAAAGACCAGACCTGTGACCAGACCGTAACCATAACAAAAACAAAATGGCAAAGATATAATTTACATACAGGTATCATATACAAACTCTTTGAGTCTTTTCATTATAGAACAACTGTTCTATCACACACCGCCCAACTCATTAAAACAAGCTCACTTATTCTGGACAACACTCCCACTCTTGTTTTAATGAGTCTTTTCTTGAAGTAATTGGCATTGACTTTCTATTTGTTACAAACTTGTCCGTGGTCAAAGGCTTTGTGAATATATCTGCTAATTGTTCTTCTGATTGAACATAACACACTTCGATTTCACTGTTTTCAACATGTTCCCGTATATAATGATATTTGATGTCAATATGCTTAGTGCGTTTGTGATTTTCTGTATTTTTAATTAGGCGAATTGCACTTTGATTGTCAACACAGAGTGAAGTCGGTTTTTCTAACTTAAAACACAGTTCACTTAGAAAACCATGTAACCATATGATTTCAGTTGCTGCATCAGAAGCAGCTATGTACTCAGCTTCTGTTGATGATCTTGACACACACTTCTGCTGACGTGAACACCATGACTCAGGACCACCTGCTAACAGACTCACATAGCCCGTTGTTGACAGACAAGTGTCATAGTCACCCGCAAAATCTGCATGTGAATAGACCACAAGTTTTGTAGAATCGGCTCTATACTCTATAGTCAAGTCCTTGGTTCCTTGCAGATACTTCATAATACTTTTGACAGCATGTCAATGCTCAAGTCCTGGATTATGTAGAAATCACCGCAAACATAATAGCTGGTAGCGACACTATTGCTGCAAACATTAAGCTGCCAACTATCTGCCGATATGGTTTGTTCTTCATCTCCTTTACCTCATATTCATTTGTAGGACATTGCCCACCGTGCAACACAGTTCTAGAATCAAAAGGTGTGTACTTTGGTTTCGACTCATCCAGGTTAAACTTTTTAAGTATATTCTTGATGTACCTTTGTTGGCCTATATGAATTTCTTTTGTGAATGGATCATATTCTATTTCCAATCCACAAACGTATTTTCTGTTGTCCACTGTAATGTCAAGTGTTTCTCCCAGGGCTGTCAAGATGTTCTCCAATATTTTTAAAGACTTGCAAAATAGCAATCCATCATCCACATACAGTGCTAAGTAAACATTTAGGTCATCTGTTAGAGTATAAAATACACACTTGTCTGCATTCAGTTGCTTAAATCCATACTTTGTCATAAATTGAACAAATTTCTGATTCCAACAGCGTGTAGACTGTTTCAGACCATACAGACTCTTTTTCAGTTTACAGACTAAATTTGAGTTCTCTACATCAAACCCTATTGGTTGCTTCATATAGACTTCTTCCTTTAGATCTCCATTAAGGAATGCAGTCTTGACGTCAAACTGTCTGATTTTCATGTCTTTTAAGGCTGCAACTGCTAATAAAATCCGAATTGAATCATATTGGACCACAGGAGAAAAAGTCTCTTCATAATCTATACCTTCTCTTTGTGAGTAGCCTTTAGCACATAGTCTTGCTTTAAAACGATCAATTATTCCTTCAGAATTCTGCTTTACTCAGTAGACCAATTTGCAGTCAATTGTCTTACGATTATCTGGTAGAGGTACCAAGTCCCAAGTTTCATTCTTTTTTCAAGGATGCCATTTCTTCTTCCATAGCTGTCTTCCACTTTGACGATTCTTCTGATTCCATCGCTTCTTGTTAAGTCTGAGGCTCAATAATAGTAGCAGAACAAGCTATGTTTTCATCCCAAAAACGAACAGGTGCTCGTAGTTTAGAATGATATCTCAGATTGATCTTCTCCGTTTCATTTATTTGTTTGTTATTATTATCTTTAGCGGATTCTTCTTGTGTGTCTTCTGCAGTGTCTTCTCCGAAATGAAATACAACATACCGCTGTTCCACAATTAGGCCACGAGATTCTTCTTCATTGAATGATACATTGCAGGAGATTGTAATCTTCTTAGACTCCGGATTGTATAGCCAGTAATTTGTACTGTATCCATCATAGCCAACCATAATCAATTTTTTTGACTTACTATCCCATTTGGATCTAAATTGTTTTGGAACATGCACATATGCTGCTGATCCAAATTTCCTTCAGAGATGGACATTTTCCAAACCATTTTTCATATGGTGTTACATCATTATTTGCTTTACATGGTCGTGGATTTAGAATATATGCAGCACAATTTATGGCTTCAGCCCACAATTCATGTGACAAATCTGTACTTAATAGCATAGTGCATGCACATTCAACAAGAGACCTGTCTTCTCGCTCTATTTGCCCATTTTGTTGAGGTGTGTAAGGACTTGTCTTCTCATGTATTATTCCATTCTTCTTGAAGTAATCTTGAAATTGTCTATTTGTGAATTCAGTCCCATTGTCACTTCTAAGAACTTTAATTTTGTTTCCAGTCTGTTTTTTGATCAGTCTTTGACATTCCAGAAAAACAGAAAAAGTGTCCTGTTTGCTTCTGAGAAAATACACAAATCTGTAACAAGAGCAATCATCCTTAAACACTGCATACAAATGTGCACCTCCAAGTAATGAGTCTTTCATCCACCACTAAGATGTACATGAATAACCTCCCCAGGTACATTAGATCTAGAATCCAGCTTTGTAGCAAATGATCTTCTTTTCATTTTTCCATACTGACATGACTCACAAAATAACTTGCTTGAGACACTTGATTTTATTTTCGGAATCAAACCATAGCAGACATTTTCTTCAAGCTTTCGAAATTGACATTCCCAACCTCTCGTGCCATAAAACTGCCAAATCTGATGATGCACAGTTTGCCTGTTCCATGTTATTCATAGAAAATAACATTTTATAACACTGGTTTTCTGCTTTCACACCACTAGCCACTAGCTTCTTATTGAACACTTCAATCTTATTATTTTTAAATGTAACATGTAATCCTTTTGTGGTTACTGCTCTCACTGAAAATAAATTTTTCTTCAAATCAGGCACATGTTCTGGGTTCCCATACACCATTCACGAATGCATGTAATTCAACTGACCCAAAGCCTTCTGCATAAACAATGGAGTTATCACCTATTTTAACTGGAACTTCAAACTTCCCCACTGGTTTGAGCACTGAGAACCATTCTGTGCAAAAAGTCATATGTTTTGACGCTGCACTGTCAGCCAGCCAAACCTTATCGCAATTGGTAGCTAAAATATTTCTTACTTCAGCACTCAGAGCCTGATGCTCTTGTTCCTTACCTTCTTTGACTCTTTTGCTAGTCTTTTTCTACAGTCTGCCTTATAATGTCCCTTTTTGTGACAATAGAAGCACTCAACATTCTTCTTATTTACAGAATTTTTCCTTGCCTTATTTTTCTTGTTATGAGTGTTAGTAGCAAATGCAGTACCTGTTTCTTCCTCCATTTCCTTCTTTCAACAACCTTGCTGTAAGATTGTCAAAGGTTTGCTTACTTTCATCATACGAATCCCATGCTGTGATAAACGATCCATAATATGCTGGAAGACCACCTAGGATTTTGGCAATCTTGTCTGTCTCTCCCACTGATTCACCAACATCTGTAAGAGACCATGCTAGCACTTCTACTTTACTTACGTGCTGCGCAATTGTATCAGTAAGTGTCATTTTGTAGTTAAAGAACTGTTGCTTCAGTGCTACTTTGTTTATTGCCGATTGCTGCTTATGAATTATTGTAAGTCACTTCCACATTTCACTCGCATTAGCACACATCTTCACTGTTTGTAACTGATCAAATTCCATTCCTGAAGAGATGAAAGTCATTGCTTTTGCATTTGACTCATCCCACGCATTCTGTGCGGCTGCAGCTTCATTCGGTCTTACCTTCTCTCCGTTAACAACGTCTAGTACCTTTTCAGCCCGAAAAATAATTTCCATAGTTGAAAATTACTTCCGTCGAACTTTTGAATGCTGAAAGACTTCGTTCAGTCCATCTTTCTCCTTTCCAATGGAAACCTTGATGTAACTGAACGTGATTCGAAGACTAGACTTCACGAGAATAATGTTCTTTTATCCTGGCAAATTAATACGTTATTTTGCGACCTGGGCCTATAACCTGTTGGATTATTTGGTTTAGCACAGTAAATCAATTTATCAGGACAAATAGAACTTGAAACCAAAACGGAGTTACAAAGCGAACAACTTTTATTTTCAACATCATAATAAAGACCAGACCGTAACCATAACAAAAACAAAATGGCAAAGATATAATTTACATACAGGTAACATATACCAACTCTTTGAGTCTTTGGATTATATAACAAGTGTTCTATCACACACCGCGCAACTCATTAAAACAAGCTCACTTATTCTGGACAACAATAAATAAATAAATAAGAGCCATGTTCTGTGAGTTATTAAAATGTGTCACTTTTATACTTTATCTTATGTTAATCAACTAATTCAAAACTTTGAAACATCTCAACTATTACATGGCACTGAAGTATATAGAATAGCAAAGTTGAAAATGTGTGCTGAACTATGATTCTAGCACAGATTTTCCACTTTGGGACAGCAGTTGTCTTAACCAGTTAGGCTAACCAGACACATTTCCTGTCCTGCCCAAAGTCTCACCTTATCTCACATTATGATTATAGTGCCTTCTGTCCATTACTTCTTCTTGCTCACAGCTTTAACTGTATTCCTGCAAGGGATTGGGCATATTTGTGTATCTGCACAGAAAGTGTCATATTCCTATTAAAGGTGTATATATATAATTATAAATATAGTGTCTGTTCTTTTAGAAAAGATTTAAAGGGGAAAAGTGATGTGATTGAAAACCACAGTGTGAATCATTTCAAACTATGCAGGGTACCTAAAAGTATAATGTCAAAAGAAAATTTTGTAATCCAATAATCATTACTCATTGTTAAGACATGATACTATAAAGTCCACACTAGCATTCTATGGATTGGGACATGGGATGTTAGATCCCTTAATCGGGCAGGGAAGCTAGAAAATTTAAAAAAGAAATGGATTGGTTGAAGTTAGATATAGTGGGGATTAGTAAAGTTTGGTGGACGGAGGAACAGGATTTTTGGTCAGGTGAGTACAGAATTATAAATACAAAATCAGTTGGGGGTATTACAAGAATAGGTCTGATAATGAATAAGAAAATAGAAATGTGGGTAAACTACTATAAACAACACAGTGATCATTTTATCATAGTCAAGATAGATTCAAAGCCAACACCAAGCACAGTAGTATAGGTTTATATGCCAACTAGCTCTGTTTATAATGAGGAGATCGAAGAAATAAAGAAATATATGAGGAGCTAAAGGAAATTATTCAGACAATTAAGGGAGAGGAAAACTTTATTGTTATGGGAGACTGGAATTCGTTAGTAGGACAAGGAAGGCAAGGGAAGATAGTAGATGAATCTGGTCTGGGCAAAAGGAATGACAGAGGAAGCCACCTGGTAGAATTTTGTGTGGAACATAATTTAGTTATAACACACACACTTTGTTTAAGAATCATGAAAGAAGGTTATATACGTGGAAGAGACCAGGAGACACTGGGAGATACCAGACAGATTTTATAATGGGAAAACATAGATTTTGGAACCAGGTTTTAAACTGTAAGACATACCCAGGGGCAGATATAAACTCAGCCCATAACTTATTGGTGTTGAATTATAGACTGAAACTAAAAAAAAAAAAAAAAAAAAAAAAAAAAAAAAAAAAAAAAAAAAAAAAAAAAAAAACTGCAGAAGGGTAGGAAAATAAAGAGATGGGACCTGGATAAACTGAAGGAACCTTAAGTTCTTGAGAATTTCAGAGGGAGCTTTAGGCAACAATTGACAGAAACGGGGAAATAAAACAGTAGAGGAGGAATGGGTAGCATTGAAAGTTGAAATGTGAAGGCAGCAGAGGACAAAATAGGTAGAAAGGCAAGACCTACAAAAATTGCTTGGATGTCACAGAACATACTAAATTTAATCAATGAAAGGAGAAAATATAAAAATGGAATAAATGAAACAGGTAAAATGGAGTACAGATGAATAAGAAATGAGATTGACAGAAAGTGCAAAATGGCTAAACAGGAGTGGTTAGAAGGCAAATGTAAGGCTGTAGAAGAATCTATAAATAGGGGAAAACTAGATACAGCCTACAGGAAAATAAAAGAGATATTTGGAGATAAGAAAAACAGCTCTATGAATATCAAAAACACAGATGAAAAACCAGTTCTCAGCAAACAAGGGAAAGCTGAAAGGTGGAAAGAGTATATAGAGAGGCTCCATGAAGGAAATGAACTTAGAGACAATGTTGTAGGAAGAGGAGAAGATGTAGATGAGGATGAAATAGGAGATACTATACTGAGAGATGAATTTGACAGAGCACTGAAAGACCTAAGTCGATCAAGGCTCCTGGAGTAGATGACATTCCCTCAGAGCTCCTGAACTCTCTGGGAGAACCAGCCATGACAAAACTGTTTCACCTGGTGTGTAAGATGTATGAGATAGGCAAAGTACCCTCAGACTTTAAGAAAAATGTTATAATCCCCATTCCAAAGAAAGCAGGTGCAGGCAGGTGTGAAAACTACAGAACCATCAGTGTAACATGTCATGGTTCCAAAATATTAACATGTATTATTTACAGAATGATGGAGAAACTGGTAGAAGCCGACCTCGGGGAAGATCAGTTTGGGTTCAGGAGAAATGTAGAAACACGGGAGGCAATACTTACTTTAAGGATTATCCTAGAAGATAGATTAAGAAAAGGCAAACCTACATATATCTAGCTTTTGTAAATTTGGAGAAGGCTTTTGACAATGCTGATTGGAATAAACTCTTTCAAGTTATGAAGCAAGCAGGAGTAGAATATAAGGAGTGTAAGGTTATTTACAACTTGAACAAAAGCCAGTCAGCGGTTGTCAGAGTTGAAGCACATGAAAGGGATGCAGTGGTTGGGAAGGGAGTAAGACATGGTTGTAGCCTTTCTCCAATGTTATTCAATATGTACATTGAGCAAACTATAAAGGAAAGTAAGGAGAAATTTGGAGAAGGATTTAAAGTTCAGGGTGAAGAATTAAAAACATTGTGTTTTGACAACAACCTAGTAATACTATCAGAGACAGCAAAGGATCTGGAAGAGCAGTTGAATGGAATGGACAGTGTGCTGAAAGGTGCATATAAGATGAACATTAACAAGAGCAAAACTACGGTAATGGAGTGCAGTCTTAGAAAATCAGGTGATGCTGAAGGAATTAGATTAGGAAACAAAACAATAAAGTAGGTAGATGAGTTTTGTTGCTTGGGCAGTAAAATAACAAATGAGGGTCGCATTACAGAGGATATAAAATGCAAAATTGCAATGAGTTGAAAAACAGAAATTTGTTAACATCGACTATTGATTTAAGCCCAAGGAAGACCTTTCTGAAGGCATTTATGTGGAGTGTTGCCTTGTATAGGAGTGAAACATGGACGATAAACAGTGCAGACAGGAAGAGGATTAAGACTTTTGAAATGTCGTGTTACAGAAGAATGCTGAAGATTAGGTGGATGGATCGCATAACTAATGAGGTGGTATTGAATAGAATTGGGAACAAAAAGGAATTTCTGGCATACCTTGACTAAAAGAAGGGATCGATTGGTAGGACACATTATTAGACATCAAGGAATTGTGAATTTAGCATTGGAGGGAAGTGTGTGGGGTAAAATCCGCAGAGGAACACCAAAAGAAGGATACAGTAAGTAGATTCAGACAGATGTAGGTTGCCGTTCTTATGTAGAGTTGAAGAGGCTTGCTCAGGATAGGGTATTGTGGAGAACTGCGTCGAACCAGTCTTCCAACTGAAGACCACAACAATAACAACTTTAAAGTCCAGCTAAGCCGGCCGCGGTGGCCGAGGTGACTGAGGCGCTCCAGTCACGGTCAGCACGGCCACTACGGTCGGGGGTTCAAATCCCCCCTCGGGCATGGATATTTGTGCCGTCTTTAGTCTTAGCTAGTTCATAAGTAGTTTGTAAGCTTAGGGACTGATGACCCCGTAGTTAAGTCCCATAAAAAAAAAAAAAATAAAAAAAAATAAAAAAAAATTTAAAAAATAAAAATAAAAGTCCAGCTAAATTTAGCACATTCTGAGATTACTTGAGTTTCCAAACAGCTGTGGTCTTGAAAGTACTTTGTTAGTTTCAGAATGAAATTTTCACTCTGCAATGGAGTGTATGCTGATATGAAACTTCCAGGCAGATTAAAACTGTGTGTTGGACCATGATTCAAACCTGGGACCTTTGCCTTATGGTAGAGCTCTTACCTTCATAAGGCCAAGGTCCTGGTTCAGTTCCTAGTGGGGCACAAAGGGAAGTTCCTTTTGTTTCTTATAATTTGATCATTCTTTCATTGTTTATACATTAACTGTGGTGATATTTTAAATAAATACAGTAAAACAATAATAAAGTAGCATTTGTTTAATATTTTGTGACTAAGTTTTGAAGACCCTGCAATTTGCAGCCCTTGACGACTAAAACAGTATCATAACTAAACTGTGGTATAATAAAATTTGGGAACCAGAATGAAAAATACTGTCATCACAGCACTACAAAAGGCAAATATGTCCTCATCTGAGTAAAAGATGTGAAAAGTAGAACTAGCTTCTTGACTTATCTTGCAATATTTTTTCCTTATGATATTGTTACCCATACAAATTACCTGTTATATGGTGCCTTGTGTAACATTGTATGTTCATCTCTACATACCACTTCATGCCATACAAGCATCATGAGTCACATCATACAAAGTCTTATCACATCATGTTCTGTTGTATAACACATCACATTAGATATCATTGGGGAGATGCTCAGCTTGTTTAGAGGGCACTACCCCTTCAAAGTACTTATGAAAGATAAACTGGGCAAGCATGGCATCCTTATAAAATATGGAACCCTATGAAGGTAAACTTCAGAACTAAAAACAAAAACAAAACAAAAAAATAAAAACTAAAAAACAAAACAAAAAAAGAACAGGCTTCAGCAGCTGTTGTGGAACATTTGGCAGCACCTTTATAGAATACTGGTCAAAATATTACTACAGACTGATACTATACATCGGTGGATTAAGCGGAAGAGATATGAAGACTACAAACTTACTACAGTAGGAACTCTCCAGTCAAACAAGAAGCATATTCCAGACATAATGAAGAACACGTCAAATTGAGAGCTATATTCATCAATGTTCTTGTTCACAGACCCATCAACAGGTAGGCCTTCCGTAACTTTGGTGTCCTATATAGTACAAACAAAGCCAAGTAAAAACTTACTGATGTCATCAACAATGCACCAAGATAAAGGCACTATTGGAGGAGAGAAGAATAAAACCAAGATAAATGCATATTATAATTCCACTAAAGTTGGAATTGATACCATTGATCATATTGCACGTATGTACACCTGCAAGAGGGAAACAAAGAGATGGCCTCTATCTGCATTTTACTCTCTCGTCAACATTTGTGCTATCAATGCAACAACCATATTTATCCAGCAACATCCAAGATAGAATGAAAAGAAACATAACAAACGGAAACTTTTTCTTCTGGGATGGAACTAATAAAAACACAGGTAGCAGAAAGAATTACTAGTGCAAGAGGGTTATCTAACAAAATTGTTCAGTCAATGGAAAATATTCTACAAAAGAAAATCAAAGAAGTGACAACAGAAGAACATCAGCCTCCTGCAGGGAAAGGTCAGCCCCATATCTGTGTATGGAAAGCTAAAACAAAGAAGCAGAAGTACAAAAATTTAAGTAAACCAAAACAATATTGTGGACAGTGTCATAATCATGTGTGTAACAGACATTCTGAAAAAATTGTGAAGTGTCTCTTGCCTTAAAGTTGATGACACACAATAGACTGTTGTTTATGAACACATTTGTATTTTGTATTGTACTATGTCAATTTTTATTAACTCAATACAACATTTATAACAATGAACAAATTTATAAACTGATGTCTTAATTAAAATACATAAACCCTTTTCGAAGTTGTAATTTTGTACCAGAAACTTATTTAATACCTGTGGGCTCACTAAATCCCCCGCCCCTCTTCAGCATCCAAGTTACGAAATAAAATAACAAGGCTTGGGCATCCTAGGGTTAACCCAGATAAAGTGGAATTATTTTTGGTTTAAATTGCTTTTTCAGAAGTTATTGATTACCTTCATATTACTGCACAAGATTGTAATAAGTTTTTTTTTTCTGTTTTTGCCCCCACAATCACTCCAGTAGTTTCACCATACTACCCTTGTTTTTGGAAGGATGTCAAATTGAATTTTTTAGAATTTTACCCTGGTGAATCATTATTATTTAAATATCATTAAAATTATGTCACAAAAATTAAAGAATGTTCAAGAAATACAAACTTAACTATGAGGAAGTCTGCAATAACTTTGGTACGAACCTCAACGTCTAAGCCATATTTAACCACTTTGCCATCGACAATACAAGCTAAAATTGAAATGCAATGGGAGCAGGCTTCTCAAAGAAATAAAATACAACACTGTACACAAATTCTTAAACACAAGAATGATAAAGAAAGTTGCCATTGTCATCCTGGAAGGACGTCAGCCCTATCTGGGTTAAGTAATTGCAGGGACAACAATCTGAATGATTGACTGGCATTCTAACATCAGCTAATGTGGTTTCGTCATACAGTTACGTGAGTGGCTCAAAGCATAGAGAAACTACACTAATTACTTCCATCAAGAACATGCAGCTCTACTGTATATGACAATGGCACCCTTTCAGGCAAAATATTATGGAGGTAAAATAGTCCCCCATTCGGGTCTCTGGGCAGGGACTAGTCAGGACAATGACATCATCAGGAAAGGCAATACTGGCATTCTACAGATCAAAATATTGAATGTTAGATCCCTTAATTGGGTAGGAGATTAGAAAATTTAAAAAGGGAAATGGATAGGTTGAAGTTAGTAATAGTCACGATTAGAGAAGTTTGGTGAAAGATGAATAGGATTTCTGGTTAGGTGAGTACAGGGTTATAAATACCAAATCCGTTGGGGTATTACAATTGTAGATCTAATGATGAATAAGAAAACTGGAATGTGGGTAAGTTACTATGAACAGCACAGATATCACAATATTGTAGCCAACATTGTAGCCAACATTGACCACAGTAGTATGAGTTTGTATGCTAACAAGCTCTGCTGATGATGAGCTCAAAGAAATGTATGAGCTGTAAATTAAATTATTCAGACAGTTACGGCAGACGGAAACTTGATTGTGATGGGGGGACTGGAATTTGATAGTAGGAAAAGGAAGGGAAGGAAAAATAGTAGGAGATTACGAACTGGGAAAAAGGAATGAAAGAGGAAGCCATAGAATTTCTCAAAGAACATAATTTAATCATAACAAATACTTGGTTTAAGAATCATGAGGGATGGTTGAACATTTTGTAAGATGGAGATTTTGGTATCAGGTTCTTAACTGTAAGACTCACCCAGGGCAGACATATACTCTGCCTATATCTTATTGGTTGTGGACTGTACATTGAAATGGAAGAAACTGCAGAAAGGTAGGGAAAAAAGGAGATGGGCCTGGTTTAATTGAAAGAATCTGGGACTCTTGAGGGTTTTAGAGGGACCTTTAGGCAACAATTGCCAGAAATGGCAGGGAAGGGGGGGGGGGGGGAGACAGGTAGATGCTGAATGGGTAGCTGTGAAAGATGAAATAGTGAAGGCAGCAGAAGTCCAAATAGGTAGAAAGACAAGACCCACAAAAATCCTTGGATATTACAGGAAAAACTGCATTTAATTTATGAAAGAAAAAAATATGAAACTGCAATAAATGAAGAAAATAAAATGGAGTACAGTTGATTAAAACATGAGATTGACAGGAAGTGCAAATTATCTAAGCAGGGATGGCTAGAGGGCAAATGCAAGTCTGTGGAAAATTACATAACTAGGGATAAAATATATACCACCAACAAGAAAATAAGAGAGACACTTGGAGACAATAAAAGAAGCTGTATGACTATCAAGGAATCGGATGGAAAATCAGTTCGGAGCAAAGAAAGGATAGCTGAAAGGAGGGAAGAATGTATAGAGGGGCTCTACAAAGGAAATGAACTTCAAGACAGTATTGTAGGAAGGGAAGTTTCTTTTAATCAAATTGCGTGGTTATGGTATATCACCACAAATTTGCGACTGGATAGGGGATTTCCTGTCAGAGAGGAGACAGTTCGCAGTAATCGATGGTAAGGCATCGACTAAAACAGAGGTGATATCGGGCGTTCTACAGGGTAGTGCTACAGGTCCTCTGCTGTTCCTTATTTACATAAATGATTTTGGAGAAAATCTAAGCAGCTCTCTTAGGTTGTTTGCAGATGACACCATTTACAGTCTAGTAAAGTCATCTAAAGATATCACTACAGTGTAAAAATTGGCAATTGACTCTACAATAATGAGAAGTGTGAAGTCGCCCACATGAGTACGAAAAGTAATCTGTTAATCTTTGTTTACAAGGTAAATCAATCAAAAGTGAAGGCCATAAACTCCACAAAGTACTTAGGAATTACTATTAATTCAGACTTAAACTGGAAAGAAAACATAGTTAATGTTGTGGGAAAGGCAAACCAGGGACTGCATTTAATTGACAGAACTCTTAAAAGATGCAACAGAACTACTAAAAAATTGCATACACTACACTTGTCCATCCTTTTTTTGGAGTATTGCTGCCCAGTGTGGAATCCTTGTCAATTGGGCTTGATGGAGGACATCGAAAGAGTTCAGAGAAGGGCATTTTGTTTTGTATTGTCACGATACAGGGGAGGCAGTGTCACAAAAATGATACAGGATCTGGGATGGGAATCATTACAACAAAAGCGTTTATTACTGCAGTGTGGGCTACTTATGAAACTCCAATTGCCAACATTCTCCTCCAAATGCAAACATATATTGTTGACTCCCACTTACATAGCAGAAATGATCATCAGAATAAAATACAAGAAATCAGAGCTCAAACGGAGTGATTCAGGTATTCTTTCTTCCCTCGCACTATTCGAAAATGGAATGGGAGATAAATTGTATAAAGGTGGTTCAATGAACCCTCTGCCAGGCACTTAAATGTGATTTGCGGAGTATCCCTTGTAGATATAGATGAAGAGGAAGTAGATGAATAAGAAGTAGGAGATGCTATAGTGAGAGAAAAGTTTGACAAGGCACTAAAAGACCTAAGTCAAAACAAGGCTCTAGGAGTAGATGATATTCCCTCAAAGCTACTGAAGTTTCTGGGAGAGCCAGCCATGACAAAACTGTTTCACCTGGTGTGTGAGATGTATGAGGCAGGTGAAATACCCTCAGACTTTAAGAATAATGTAATAATCCCAATTCCAAAGAAAGCAGGTGCAGACAGGTGTTACAGTTTCAGAACCATCAGTTTAATAAGTCATGGTTGCAAATTTGTAACATGGATTATTTAGAATGGAAAAGCTGGTAAAACAACCTTGCATAAATTCAGTTTGGATTTAGCAGAAATGTAGGAACACATGAGACAATACTCATCTTATAAGTTGTCTGAGTGATTGTATGAATGTATGTGTTTCTTTTTCTGATGAAGGCCATCAGTTCCTAAGGCTTACAAACTAATTCAACTAATTTAAACTAACTTAGACTAACGTATGTTAAGGATAAAATTGCGCACCACAGCATGGCGACTCAATATGCACGGCCATTATGCCGCGGCTACACGTAGTATCACATTTCATTATGATAGTACTTACACTATATCTATGAAAATTTATATTAAGAGGGAGAAACAACTGGTGCAGACCAACCAGACTATGCATGTGAAGCAGTGGGCATTCAGCTAGTCTCTGTATATAAAAGGCAATGTACTGACTGACTGACTCATCATCACCCAGCTCGAAACACTGAAGATAGAAACTTGAAATTTGTAGAGGGTGTTCATTTAACTCCGTAGGCGACATTTAAGAAGCAATTTTTTGATATCCCATCTGTAAGGGGGTGAAATAGGGGATGAAACGTTTTTTGAAAATACGTTGCTATTTAGGCAATTTTGAAGCTATAACAACAAAATTTCAGATTTGAAATCAGGGTTAGAATTTAAAAGACATGTGTTTTGGAATTTTTTGAAAGTCAACCTATAAGGGGGTAAAATAGGGTATGCAAAAAACTGATTTTCAAAAATATGTTGCAGTTAATTCAAATTTTAAGCTACAAGTACGAAACTTCGGATGTGGAATCTTGGTCAGGGTTAAAGAAAACACGAGTTTCAGTATTTTTGGAAATTCAACAAGTAAGAGGGTAAAATAGGGGATGAAAAATTCTTTTTGAAAAGACGTTGCTATTCAGACAATTTTGAAGTTAGAGCTGCAAAAATTGATATTTGTATTGTTGGTTAGAATTTAAGAAATAAGTATTTTGGTATTTTTGGAAATTCAACCATAAAGGGGGTTAAATTGGAGACGGGGTGTCCTTTGAAAATCTGTTGCTATTTAGGCAATTTTGAAGTTAGAACTGCAAATTTTCTGTTTGGATTTGGAGTTCGAATTTAAAAGACACGTATTTTGGTATTTTTGCAAATTTGGCCAATAAGGGGGTGAAATACGGGATGCAAGAATTTATTTTCAAAAATATGTTACTGTTAACTCGAATTTCAAGCTATAACTACGAAACTTTATATATAGACTCTTGATCAGGATTAAAAAGACATGAGTTTCGGTATTTTTGGAAATTCAACAAGTAAGGGGATAAAATGGGAGATCAAAAATTCTTTTCGAAAACACATTGCTATTCAGACAATTTTGGAGCTAGAGCTGCCAAAATTGGTGTTTGTATTGTTGGTTAGAATTTAAGAAATATGTGCTTCGGTATTTTTGTAAATTCAACCTTCAAGGGGGTTAAATTGTGAGGATGTTTTTCAAAAATCTTTTCCTATTTAGGTAATTTTAATGCTACTACCACATATATTGGTATATGTTTTCTTGGTCAGAATTAAAAAGATATGTGATTTGGTATTTCCAGAAAATTAATCATTTAGGGGGTGAAATAGGGGATGAAATGTGTTTATCAAAATACATTACTACTATGCCAATTTGAACCCAGAATTACAAAAAGTGATATATGCATACTTGGTTGGAATTTAAAAGACACTTGTTGGGTATTTTTCGAAATTCAACTATAGGGGTGCCATAGGGGATTACAAGTAACAAAATCAAATGTTCAAATGTTTGTAAATCTTAAGAGACTTATCTACAAGGTCATCAATCCCTAAGGCTTACAGACTAATTAAACTAACCTACACTAACTTATGCTAGGGACAACACAAACACCTATGCCCGAGGGGTGAATTGAACCCCCGACGGCGAACAGCAGCTCACACTGCGCCTCAATATGCATGGCCATTCTGCCACAGCTACAAGCAGTATCACAACATTTCATTATGGTAGTACTTAAGCTATATCTATGAAAATTTATATTAAAAGGGAGAAACAACTGGTGCAGACCAACCAGCCTACACATGCGAAAGAGCAGGCGTTAAGCTAGTTCAATCATGAAATGTAGATACCATCTTACCCATGGCATCAAAAATATTTACTTGCCACAAGAACAGTTTATATTATAAATTGGCAGTATTGTATTAAGGACAATGTACAACTCATGGCAAAGATGTGGCAACAATCTGCAACAGCCTCATAGAAAAAACGTTTTTATGTGCCTGTCGCAGCTCGTTGCCACATCTTTTGAGTGAGTTGTAAACTGACCTTAATACAATATTGTCAGTTCCAACCTGGATTTTACATTATTACATTATAAATTAGTAGATGATAGTTTAAGCCAACATATTATACTGTAATCAAATTTAATATGTTTGTTGTTGTTCTTGTTGTTATCTTCAATCCAGAGACTTATTTGTGCTGCTCTCCACCCTCTTCTGTCTTGATCAAGCCTCTTCATCTCTTTGTAAGAACTTCATCCAACATCCATTAGAATCAGCTTACTGTATTTGTCTCTTGGCCTCCCTCTGTGATTTTTACCCCATACATTTCCCTCCAATGTTAAATTCATGATTCCTTGATATCTAAGAATGTGTTCTACCAATCATTCCCTTCTTTAGTCAAGATATGCCAGAAAAGTCTTTTCTCCCCAGTTCTGTTCAGTACTTCCTCATTAGTTACATGATCTACTCACCTCATCTTCAGCAGTCTTGTGTAGAAGCACATTTTGAAAGCTTCTATCCTCTTCCAGTCTGAACTGTTTCACTTACATAACAAGGCAGCACTCCATACAAATGCCTTCAGAAAAGACTTCCATACACTTAAATTGATATCCAATGTCATCAAATTTCTCTTTTTCATAAAGACTTTTCTTCCTATAGCTATTCTGTCTTTTATATCATCTGTATTGCGACCATCATATGTCATATTATTGCCTAAGTAACAAAAATCATCTACCATCTTCATTGTTTTGTTAACTAATTTAATTACTTTAGCATTGCCTGATTTTCTTAGACTACATTCCAGTACCCTTGTTTTGCCCTAGTTAATGTTCAACTTATATGCTCTTTTCAAGATACTATCCATTCCATTCAATTGCTTTTCGAAGTACTTTGCTGTCTCTGACAGAATTACAATGTTACCAGCAAAATACAATTTTTTTATTTGTCCACCTTTTCCAAATTTCTCCTTGGTTTCCTTCACAGTTTACTCAATGTACAAATTGAACAACATTATGGAAGTACTACAACACTGTCTTACTCCCTTCGCAACCACATATTAAATATTAAAGATTAAAGAAAGAGGTACATAAAAAACCTCATTAGAATCAAAATTGTGTTAACATTTCAAAGCAAATGATCAAGAACTTCTGCAGATTAATGATTTTGAAGGAACAAACATTTACATTTTATAAAGTTCCTCATTTAATACATATATATCACTCATATACCACACAGTGCTAAGTGGTTACATAAAAATGTGCAAAACTAAATGAAACATTGTATCATAATTTCAACATAATATTTGAAGAACTTTTGAAGAATAACAATTTTGAACAAGAGAACATTTTCATTTGTACTTTATATAAAACTAGTTGAAAACCTGATGTTGCCCAGGCATTTATTTAATCTACACTATTGTATTTGGTCATTCCTCTCTGTACCTTTCCCATCTTTCCAAATCTAGGAAAACTCATATATGTAACAACAATGGAAGGTCCAGAAAGGAATGTTAATAATAATAAGTAAATAGGGAAGAACTCACCGTAAAGATGAACATTGAGCCACGACATACACAAATAAAAGACACACAAACTCACACGCAATTCTAAATTTTTGGCCATGGCCTACCTCAGAAAGAGAACACTCATACATAATCACTCAGGCACACTCATCCACACTTGTCAGCCATCTCTGGCAGCCCAACACAGTCTGACTAAACGGCAAGCGGAAGGGATGGGATGGGGGAGGGGGAAGGAGCGGAGGGGGAGGGGAGGGGAGGGGGGGGGATGAAGTGGAGATGGACGATGAGTGTGGGGATACAACAAGCAGGGGCGATGTCAGGTGGAAAATGAGATGCAGTATGCAAAAGGGGGGATGTATATATTCACAGAAAAAAATATTATTTTATTTTATTATTGTTTTTTAAAGGAAGCACACATTAGGGAAAGGGGCATGAATTAGAAGGAAATATAGGATGTGAGAGAGAGGAGGACTGTGGGGCATGGAACATCCTACAGTTCATGCCCCACAGTCCCCTCCCCTCACATCCTACATTTCCTTCTGATTCATGCCCATTTCCCTGCTGTGTGAGACAGTGAGAGAAAAAGGGGGATTTTTTATATTTTTCATACTGCATCTCATTTTCCGCCTGACATCGCCTCTGCTTGTTGGATCCCCATCCTTATCTTCCCTCTCCACTTTCCCCCATCCTCCGCTCTTTCCGCCCTCCCATCCCTTACACTTGCCATGTAGTCAGACTGTTGGATGGCCAGAGATGGCTGACGTGTGTGGATGAGTGTGCCGACCATTTAGAATTGTGTGTGTGTTTGTGTGCCTTTTATTTGTTGGCATCTCGACATTTGTCTTTATGGTGAGTTGTTCCCAATCCACATATTATTATTGAAACTCATATATGTCATCTTTTGTGATGATCAGTGAAATAGTCAAAGTTTTTTGAAAGGTACACTCTGCCATGCACCATACAAAATTTTATGTAGACTGAGTGAGCATCATCTTGTTTTAAAATTCAAGTGTGAAAATTTTTATCAAAATGATAACAAAACTATAGATCTACATGCAATAGAAGCACAAGGAAATATTGAAAAATTGACTGTTTTTCTCAAATTTTCCAAACATTTTCTTACATAAAAACCTTTTGCTGAGAATTGTAGATGCAACAAAAAATGAGCCAAATCAGTCAAGCTGTTCCCAAGTAATGAAGTGAAAAAAGGAAATAGGGATTCATTTTTATATATAAAGATGTATATGTTCATAATCACAAATCTCTGTAAGTTCCTGACTGAATGCTTTTAAATTTGGACACAACATTGCATTGTGATACATATATTTTTATATACCTAATCTTTATAATATGTATGATATAAACCTGTATATAAATTTTATGAGAGGGCAATGTTAATATAAATATCCCAAAAAGTTACATGTGTATGGTATAGTTAAATAATTCACAGTCTCTGTGCAGAGACTGTGAATTATTTAATTATTCAACACTGTTGCTGCACCAGCCGCCGCCACCACCATCGTGGAATGGAATGAAATGTATTGTGTAGGTTATTTATCATTCATTAAGAAATAGGTATATAAAATCCTTTCTGTAACAATGCAATGTTAAGTCAATATTTCTAAGAAATTGGTCAAGAATTTTCAGAGATTAATGGTTTAGCACAAATGGGCTTTTACATTATTCTTAATATAGATACACGAACAACTTCTTCACTTGCCCTTTCCTATTAGGTACTAGCATAATAAAATATGACTGAATTATCTTGTGAAAAATAAAAGTTTAATTCACACTGCTAATTGCTCCAAAGAATTGCACCACATTAACATGTACTGGTACAGCTTCTTTTGTCCTAAAAGTATGAACCTCCTATTTCAACAACAACCAGAAATGTTTTTCAAGACCTACAGTCTTTTCCAAACAGTTACCTTTTTAAAACTCTATGATTTGACAAGATGTCAAGCAGTTCAGACAGTTGCACTTAAACAACACCACACTCAACAAAGTACATCCAGCAAACATATATTAAGCAGTAATAGTAATAAACAATTAGAAAATATTTTTGTAAAACTTATTATTACCATTAGTGTCACTGTCCCAAGGACAATATGCTTCTAATAATAACATATTCCATTAACACCATGGTTTCCCCTCTAATTCACAATCCTAGTGTGCGTGTATCTTATCAGGACTATATCTGGTATACATGCACTTACAAGAGGCTCAACCAACTTTCTCTCCCAGAGAGCAAAATATGCTCCAGTATTTGTCCATCTTACCAGTATTAAGTTCTCCCTCCATAACACACCCCACATCTTGGCTCCCCATCTTCCTTTCAATTTTCCCTTACTTTGTTTCTCAAGCACAGCTTACAACATACTTCCCTATTCCGTTTGTGTCTCATACTTTCCACCTCTATCTGCTCTCATTTCCAAAGTGTAGAAAGCTAGTCCTCATTGTTGATACCCAGACACTAAGAACGAACTGAGCATCTAACCTTGACTATTCTATCATTTCTCAATATAGAACTTTGAGTTGTCTTTATCAAAAATAAAACTATTGGAGCCCATTGGGGTTCATCTGCAAAACAGCCCTCTTACTAATATTCAATTACTGTTCATTCATGAAGATGCTTTATCAAAATAAATTGACCAAAAGTACAGTAAATACCGCTCATAACAAACACATTATTAACACTTCAGCGTACACTGACTGAATGATTTTGGCTCATCTCATCGACCATTTGACAGTGCGCCACTGGCAGATTACTTGCAGCTGGTTTCTCAGCTGTCATCGACGGCCATGACCTCCTGTGGCCAGGATGTGAACTATCGTGGCTGGGCCGATGCATGTCGACAGCATGCAATGTGGGTGTGCGCTATCTGAATGGCTTGCTAGGCCATGACATCCTCCCCCCCCCCCCTTGGGGCAGGGCAGTGGTACCCGGAACAGAGGTGAAGAATTCAGACTGCTGGGATGGCTCAACCTCCATCTCATCAGTAGGTGACTCCACCACCTCACTTGTTGGAACCACCTCATACAGGTGGAACCCCTTTGCGCATCGAGAAGTCCAACCCCGTGAGCGATGTCCCACCGCTCTCAGCAGGTGATGGCAGCCGATCCTCCATCCCCTTCTCCAGTGGCACCTCCATCGAAACTCCAGGCCCTTGTTGGCAGGCAGCGAGGTCCCTCCCCCACTGGCGACCGGAACTGTCCTCTCCTTGGAGCTGGCCACCAGGGCTGCACCGGGGAAGTGGGCCCCAGGTGCAGATGGTGGTGGGACCCCCAACACTGATCAGCTGACGACTGCAGGACTGAAACTGGGAGAGAATCCTACCCCAATTGTACAACAGAAAAGGGGGGGGGGAATGCCACGGAAAGGGGGGAAGGATTTATAGGTGAGAGAGAATGATGGGGGACCCATATCTGGTTGTGATGGCAGGTGAGGATACCAGTGGGAGAGAGGACCTCACAGAGACAACGGCCACACCCCTGAATGACCACACAAGGACTCAGCAAGGATGACGGTAGTAACCTTGAGCCCAGACAGATGAACCTGGGGCAAAAGGAGACGAAGCAATACGAGGGGACATGGGAGAGCCTGGATGCAAGAGGGACAACAGTGTACGATGAGGGCGGCAGTGAAGAATCTCGGTAGTGATTTGTGGACCAGCCGGGGTGGACCAATATGATGACAGGAACCGAAGGACGGCATCCACCACCAAAAGACATGGCACGTACTTATACATTTGAGCCTTGAAAGTGCATACGAACCCATTAGACTGTGGGTGAAAAGGTGGGGCAAGAACATGGCTGATCCCACAGGTAGATCAAAAGTCCTGAAAATGTTGTGAACTAAATTGAGGCCTGTTATCAGTCATGCAGCCAGGAGATCTTCAATAGAAAATATCTTCAACAGTGAGCACGTAGTAATGTCCGCAGAAGTGGAGGCCAAGCGAACAACGAATGGGAAGTTAGAGTATGCCTCAAGGACCACAAGCCAATAGCTGTCCATGAAGGGCCCCACAAAATTAACATTGAGTCGCTCCCAAGGTGTGAGATGGGGAGAAAGATGAGTGAGGGGCTGTTTGTTGGGAAGCACATGAAGAGCACCCTACTGCGAGGCGAGCTATGTCCCCACCTATGACCAGCCAATTTACTGGGAGATGCCCCAGTATTACGAATGTAGAAGAACAAGAATTTGGCGGTGCAATCACGCCGGAATCCGCACTTCGTGGGAGCCATCTTCTGTGGATAGAAGTAGAATACACTCATAAGTGCTAAGGTGGTGGTAAATTGCAAGATAATTGTGGAGAGGGTTGGATGTCTGATCAGGAGGACAGGATCAGCAGCCTTAGCCTTTGCAATCTGTGAACTAGTGATGGGAAAACCCACAACTATTTCCACTGCCAACTCATCAACCGCAAAACGCAAAAGTTCTCCTCCGTCAAAGACCAGGTCGGGGCCTACCAGAAGGCGAGGTAGGGTGCTGGTACTGTATCTCATAATGAAAATGGGAAAGGTACAAGGCCCAGCATTGGTAACAATGGGCCACCTTGTCCGCAAGATGGAACAATGACACTAGCGGGCTGTGGTCCATGTATAAGGTGAACTTGGACCCATAGAGATAGACCAAAAATTTCTTTAGAGCAAAAACGATGGCTAGGGCTTCATTGTGCACCTGGTAACATCGGCGCTGAACCTCTGCAAGTGTTTTAGATGCAAACACCAACAGGTGTTCCGATCCATCTGGGAAATGATGTGCCAGCACCGCCCCCATACTATGCTGGGAGGTGTCCACTGCCACCACTACTGGGATCCCTCGGGTGTAAGCAGTGAGGCAAGGAGCTGCAAGAAGGGCCACTTTAAGTGCTTGAAAAGCTCACTTGCAAGCCGTAGACCAGCAGAAAGGGATGCCCTTATGCAGCTATAGGTGCAGGGGGTGTGCCACTGTGGCTGCCTGTGGGAGGAAGAGGTGATAATAGCGACCTTGCCAAGGAACGCCTTCAGTTCTTGAATAGAGGAAGGATGGGAGGTCCGCGAGTGCACACACATGATCAGCAATGGGGCACACCCCCGACTGGGAGACCTCATAGCCTAAGTACTCAATAGAAGGTTGGAAGAAGTAAGATATACAGTGATGGCTAACCATCTCAAACACAGAATACAAGGAGCAGAGGTTGGCGATGTGGTCAGCAGTGGTGGACCCTGTCACCACAATATCATCCATGTAGTTCACGCAACAGCGTACCGGCACTAGCAACTGCTCCAAAAAACACTGAAACATTGTAGGGGCACTGACCACCCCAAATGGCAACCATTGATACTGGAACAGGACGAAAGGTGTAGAAATTACCAGTGCCTGTTTGGATTCGTCATCCAGAGGCAACTGCAGATACGCCTCTGCCAGATCTATCTTCAAAAAATACTGGCCCCATGACAGCTAGTTTATCAATTCCACCAGGCGAGGCATCAGGAAAGAATCAATGATGGAGTGGGAATTCACAGTTTTCTTAAGGTGTGACAGGAAGCAAAGTACCCTCAGATGATCTAATTCGATTTCAACAGCGCCACAGATGGTGATCAGAAGGGACCGAGCCCAACAAAAGGTAGGGCGAGTCACAGGTTTAAGTGTAATGGAGGCCCAAAATTCTTAGCACACCCAAGACCCAGTGCAAACAAAGACGCAAATTCTGCATGTAGCTGAGAGAGAGACTCTTGTGTGGAATTTGATTGGAAACCAAGTGAACAGAATCAGTAATAGTAAAGCCAAAGGCATGGAATGCATCAAGGCCAAACATATTCGTAGCTGCTGCACCGATGACCACAAACTTTTCACTGTTACATAACATAGGCTTTAAAATTTGAGAATATACGTTTCTAAATCAATCATAGGTAAAATTACATTCTCCTGCAAATACATCATGTAATTTGAATGAGATTAAAGAAATTCAACCTTATGTACAGTGCTATCAATAGTTGTTCTCAACATCCATGCAAGGACTAGTGAAGTGCATGGTGTCTTTCAATTTTACTGGTTAGATGTAGATTAGCAATGCTGCTAAACATTTCATATACATGTAAACAAAATATCTAAATTTTCAAGTTCCACAAATATGTTAAATGAAAACTTATGTGACTGTTACTGATGCTAGACCCATAGTATATACAGTCACTCTGATGAATACCACAGTCCTGGCTGATAATAGCAGACCATTTTAGCTCATAAAGTGGTTACACAGTCAGAAGGTTTTAATGGAACCTTTCGGTCATATATTGGTATCCAGAGACTAAAATACCAGTATGTGTCTCTATTCTGTGCCTCTCATTCCTCCACAGACACAAAGTGATATTAAAACAGTGACATTTTAGACTATTTCTGCTTGTTAGATTATGGAGAATTTAGAACAACTAATTTCACATATAATAGCATAATTTTCGATTCATAGGCTCAAAGTTCCCACAAAGCAATATTTTCACATTTCATTTGAATTTACAACTTCTAGATATGTTCTGTGTACTCTCAGTACATTTATGGATACTTATAATAATAAAAGCCACATTAAACAGTTAAAACTAGTATCTGTCCCACATTAACACCTAAAAATGAATAGTATATTAAATTATTAATGACTTTTTTCTGTTGTAGGATGGGAATGAAGAAACAGTCCAACTGGAAATGTGTCTCAGTAAAGGATCTCAAGATGAGCTAAAAGTTATTACTTGAATGTAAATGAAATATTTATTCATTTAATAAACTATATTAAACTAAAAACCTGTAGTAGTACTTTGTATGCTTGATTGGATAAATTACTAAAGTTTGGCCTTTGTTTATCCTGTTTCTACAAACAGGAACCTCATGGACACAAATTAGCCAGTAATGTGGAATTAAATAAACTAAACACATTTAAACAACTGGTAGAACCTGTACAATATCTTTCACCAACTATCAAGAAAATGATTGAGAAACTATAAGCTATTTTAGGATATGATAGCATGAAAATCAAAAGAAACAGTGAAAAGAAATAAATAAACATGTAATCTTTTAAAGTTGTAAGTGCACTTTACAGAAGATCAAAGAGACAGTCATATCCACTTCCAAAATTGTATTTTAATGTTTCATGTCGTGGGGCAAGGACAATAACATAACAGGTAGGGAAGAGCAGACCCACAGAATGCTAAATTGGATAGTACTAGGAACCATAGATTTCTGTTGCTGCCATGTTTAAATCAGGAAGAGGCGACAGTAGAAAGCGAGTGTATCTAACACCCAACAGACTTTCACTAGGAAACCAACTGCCTAGAAAATATAAATAAATAAAATAAGAAAAAGATGAATGTTCTGTTACTAGATAGTAATTATGGACGAAGTGTGGGTCAGATTTTGCAGGAAAAATTAGATACCTGCCCGGTGCTGGCACATCTCTTAGCCAGGTTGTAGATGATATAGAATCCATGTGCAAGGATTTTACAAAAAAAGATCATCTACATCTACATTCATACTCCACAAGCCACCCAATGGTGTGTGGCAGAGGGCACCTTGAGTACCACTATCAGTTCTCCCTCTTATTCCAGTCACATATTGTTCGCAGAAAGAAAGACTGTCGATATGTCTCTGTGGGCTCTAATCTCTCTGATTTTATCGTCATGACCTCTTCGTGAGATATACGTAGGAGGGAGCAATATACTGCTAGACTCCTGGGTAAAGGTATGTTCTCGAAAATTAGACAGAAGCCCATACCGAACGACAGAGTGTCTCTCCTGCAGAGTCTTCCACTGGAGTTTATCGATCCTCCGTAACGCTTTCACGATTACCAAATGATCCTGTAAAGACGCACGCTGCTCTCCGTTGGATCTTTTCTACTTTCTGTATCAACCCCAACTGGTACGGATCCCACACTGGTGAGCAGTATTCTAGCTGCGGGCAAACAAGTGTACTGTAACCCACTTCCTTTGTTTTTGGACTGCATTTTCTTAGGATTCTAGCAATGAATCTAAGTCTAGCATCTGCTTTACTGACGACTGATTTTATTCCCTTTTAAATCACTCCTAATGCCTACTCCCAGATAATTTATAAAATCAACTGCTTCAAATTGGTGACCTGCTATAGTGTAGCTAAATGATACAGGATCTTTCTTTCTATATATTTGCAGCACATTACACTTGTCTACACTGAGATTCAATTGCCATTCCCTGCACCACGCGTCAATTCGATGCATATCCTCCTGCATTTCAATACAATTTTCCATTGTTACAATGTCTCTATACACTACAGCATCATGTTGTGATAGTGGGTGGAGTAGGAAATAGTATTGATAGGGAACAGGTCTACAATATTGAATGTGACCAGGTAAAAATAGCTTGTGCAACAAATTATGCAAATGTTGGGCTTGTGCCTGCTTCCATGCAGTATCATCCAGTCGCAGTGTTGATACAATTTGTAGGTGGGATTTGACTAGGCATTTCCTGTACCTCTGGAAAGGAAGGCATAAACTGGCTGTGTTGATAGCAAAATCTGGGGAGACACTGCAACTCATCAGATTTCCTCTTTTGTTAGGCTCAGATCAGTGTCCAGTGAGAAGATCACAGACAGGTACTAAAGAAGTTAAAATGTTACACAGTAAAGTAAAAAAAAACAATGTTAGTATATTTTATTATAATATTGGGGGAATTAAAGAGTAAAGCAGATGAGCTTCTGGTTTGTTTGTGACATATAGAAACTGAGGAAGTAATATATCTACTATGCCTATCTGTCACTGATATGGAGAAGATAAATGTTAGTGGCTATAAACTATCAGTACATGTCAGCAGACACAATAAGGAGAAAGGATGAATTGACAATACCTTAAAAGTTATCACTGTGTGAATAATTTAGAAACAAAAATTATTTTGAGCAAGGCAACATATAGAACCATTTGCCTATGAGCTTAAACTAAAAAATTACACTTTTATATAACAGTAACTGTGAATAGGTCCTCATTGGGCAATTTTCAGCTTTTTCTGGTAAACTTGGATTCCTTGTTGTGCTGTCTGTCAGACAAGGGGAAGCAAATTATTATCTGTGGGGATTTCAATGTTGATTCTCTGAAATAGTATCATAGGAAGAATGATCTGGAATCATTACTCACTTCTTTCATCTTGATATTCATTATTGATTTTCCTATTTGGGTAGTAAAGGAGAGCAGCATAGTAATAGAGAACTTTTTTATAGACCAACATAAGTTTAAGAACTTATACACTTATTCTTCTGAGAATGGTCTTTCTGATAATAGTAGATATAATTCCATGCAGTGATTCAAAACAGTACTCCAAAGTAGGGCATTCACTTAATCATTCAACAATTACAAATTTCAGGGAAAGCAGTTAGATCGAGGCAAAGTGTACCGGGAACCTGATGTTAATTTAAATAGATAAATAAAATAAACCACCCTTATTTCATTATACACTTGTAAGTATATATGAAAACTGTTTCCCAAGAAAATAGTTCAATAGAATTGAAAGAAAGTATGTAAATAACTATAGCTTACTAAAGAATTAAAAATATAGGGTAGCCAGAGAAAGGGGCTGTATCTAGCAGCAAGAAAGTGTAATGACTCAGAAACAGTCATTAAAAAAACAAAAAAAAAAAAAAAAAAATGAACTAGTGTCTTACATTAAGAAGAGTAATGTATATCATGTCTGAGATAAGTACCTCTGGTAGTAAAATTAAAACAATTTGGGATATTAAAGGAAAATAGGGCAAACAAGAGTGCAGGAAGACTGTGTTAACAAACCAAATGACAGGATTACTAAGAAAAAGTAACAAGTTGAAGAATAAACAATGGAAATTCCAGGAAGTATTCAACAATATTTTTGAGTAGGATAGGTTGCTTACTCACCACAAAGATGTCCAATGAGCTGCAGAAAGACACAAATAATATAATACAACATTAGAGCTTTAGGCCATTATGGCCTTCATCAGTTAGAGAGACACAAACATACACTAACTCACACAGACTCGACTGCCGACTCTGGCCAGATTGGTAGCGAGAGTAGATTGGCCACAGCGACCTGAGTCAGCGGTCGTGTCTGTATGAGTGTGTGTGTGTGTCTCTCTCTTACCGACGATGGCCTTAACAACCAAAAACCTCTAATGTTGTATTATATTATTTGTGCCTTTCTGTGGCTCATCGGATGGCTCTGTGGTGAGTAAGCAACCTATCCTTCTCAAAAATATTATAAGTTGAAAATATTTTTTATTGTTATAGAGAAAATAAGATCAAGATGCTCATTAAAAGAGGCAAGGATATTAAAAGAAGGGGCCACACCTATGAAATTTGATACAAATTAAGTTGCACTGGCCTCTCCTTTTGAAATTATTCAACAGTAAAAGCTCACACTGATTTTATGGAATTTCCACCAGAGTAAAACAACCTTGTTCCCAATAGACAAGTATAGTTCTCAAACACATATTTAATAGCTCTCTGAAGCAAGGTATTTTTCCTTACTGACCAAAGCATGGTATTCTTAAAACATCACATAAAAAAGGTGATACATTGTCAACAACTACTGTCAAATTTCACTTCTTACATTCTTGAAAAAGAAATACATTACATATTTGTAAAAAATAAAGTTTTCAGAAAGGCTTTCCAACCAAAAATGTTATATATGTTTGTTACTGATCAAATATTAAACACTCTGAACAATTGTACATCACCGGTTGGGCTTTTATGTGACCTCTAAAACACTTTTGTTTGTGTAAATTGTGACAGATAAGCTCAAGTTTTGTGGTATGACTGTTGCAGTGACAGAGAGCTTGTTGCTGGTCATGCCCATGTAGAAAGCTGCAAAGTGGTTGCAGCTCAGTTTGTAGATAACATAACTGCTTTCACGGGTTATCCTGTCTTTAATGGGCTAGAAATGCATACGATGGGATTGGAGTAGATGGTGGTGGGATGGTGGATAGGACAGTTTCACATCTAGGTCTATTGCAGGAGAATGAGGCATGGGTTGAGGGGTTGGGAGCAGAGATGGACAAGAATATTACTTAGGTTTGGTTGGCAGCAGAATACCAGTGTAGAAGGGGAGAGGGGATTTCAGGCAGGATGAAAAATAGTTGAAGCTTTGATGGAGAACCTGGTATAATTACTCTGATTCTGGGTGGTATTGGGTCATAAGAGGAGTTCTTCTTTCTGGCCGAATGATAGGCGTGTGGAAAGTGGGGTGGGGATGGGGGGATGACTGGACAGAGGATCCAGGAGATCCGTTTCTGGACAAGGTTTGGAGGGTAATTGCAGTCAGAGAAGGCCTCAGTCATGCATTTGGCATATTTGAAGAGGGTCTGCTCATAAATGCAGATACAATGACTATGGGTGGCTAGGCTGTATAGATGGAACTTTTTGTTGTGGAAAGGGTGGCAGCTATTATTGGTATTATAGTTGGTGGGTTGGTTTGATGTGGCTGGAGGTACTGATAAGGCCATCATTGAGGTGGAGATCAACCTCAAGGAAGGTGCCTCACTGGGTTGAGTAGCATCAGGTGAAGTGACTGGAGGAAGTGTTCATGTTTTGGAGGATTGTGGATAGTGTGTCCTCATCTTCAGTCCAGATTATGAATATCATCAATGAATCTGAACCACGAGAAGGGTTTGGGATTCTGGGTAGTTAGGAAGGATGGCCCATGAACAGGTTGGCATAGGAAGGTGATACATGGGTGACCATTGGTGTGCTGAAAATTTCTTTATAGGAAATGCCTTCAAAGGATATGTAATTGTGGGTAAATATTAACAAATAATACAATTCCTTGAGACACCAATGTCTTGTTATACCAAAGGTATTAAACATAAGGAGAGGCACTGAATTAAAATTTATGCTGTGGTAGGGATTCAAACCTGGAACCTCCTATTTACTAGGTAGGTGCTTTAGACCATTCAGCTAACACAGCAATGTAGCCAAAGCAACTACACGGACTGCCTTAAAGCACGTCTCCCTCCACACCACATACTTTAATTCTGCCTCATGTTCCCTGTGAAATGCATATCAAATTGCCAGGGCTCTCCTACATTGGAATAGTACCTCAGCAAAGAACACTAATAGGAACTATCCCGCCTTGTTCCTCAGGCCAAGGTGATATAAATATCAACAAATAATACAATTTCTTGAAACACCAATGTCTCGTTATACCAAAGGTATTAAACATAAGAAGAGGCATTGAATTAAAAATTATGCTGTGCCCAGGATTCAAACCCAGGACCTCATATTTACTAGGTAGGTGCTTTAGACCACTCAGCTAACACAGCATTGTAGCCAAAGCAACTACATGGACTGTCTTAAATCACGTCTCCCGGCTACAGCATAAATTTTAATTCAATGCCTCTACTTATGTTTAATACCTTTGGTATAACGAGACATTGGTGTCTCAAGGAATTGTATTATTTGTTGATATTTATATCACCTTGGCCTGAGGAACAAGGCGGGATAGTTCCTATTAGTGTTCTTTGCTGGGGTACTATTTCAATGTAGGAGAGCCCTGGCAATTTGATATGCATTTCACAGGGAACATGAGGCAGAATTAAAGTATGTGGTGTGGAGGGAGACGTGCTTTAAGACAGTCAGTTTAGTTGCTTTGGCTACACCGCTGTGTTAGCTGAGTGGTCTAAAGCACCTACCTAGTAAATAGGAGGTCCTGGATTCGGATACTGGCCACAGCATAAATTTTAATTCACTGCCTCTCCTTATGTTTAATTGTGGACAAGGACATAGTCGATCACGGTAACGAGGTAGGAGGTTGCGGGCTTGGAGTCAGTCATGCGTTGTGAAAGGTAGTGTTCAACAGTGGCAAGTCCATTAGGACCAGGGATATTGGTGAAGAAGAAGATGGCATCAACCATGAAAAGCATGATATGAGGTGGTAAAGGTCAGTGGAGGAAATGGTTGGTGTCTTTTATGTAGGAGGGTAGGTTGTGGGTAATAGATTGAAGGCGTTGGTGCACAAGAGGAGAGATCCTCTCAGTGGAGACACCATAAGTGGCCGGAATGGTTGGGTTTGTGGACTTTAGGGAGCATGTGAAAGAAGTGAGGAGAGATAGATACTCTAGGGAGAGGTCTTGGGATGGGCCTAAGGATTTGCGAAGGGACTGGAGATCATTGTGGCAAGGTATGTAAGTGGAAGAATCTGACAGTTTTCAGATATCCTCTGCCATGTTGTCCTTATGGTCAACAACCATATCAATTGAGCCTTTGTCAGCAGGTAGGATCATAAGGCTGGGATCAGGTTTTAAGTAGTGGATTGCACTTACTTTTGCAGGTGTGAGGTTTATCCAATTTGAGGGATATGGGGATTGATGGCAAGGCCAGGTTAGAAGTTAAGAAGTCTTGAAAAGTTAAAAGGGTATGATTTGGGGACAGTGTGGGTGGATCTTGACTGGATTGAGGAGTGAAATGGATTAGTATGGTAGGTTTGGTAGCAAAATGGTGTTTCCATTGTAGGGACCAGGAGAAGAGCAGATCCTTATTAAGTCTGGCATGGTTGAATTTGGGAGTGAGGCAAAAGGTAAGGCCTTTGGAGAGGACTGATATTTCTGCAGACTGGCCACAGTTGCCAGGGATGGCTATCGTGTTTGTGTGAATGTGTGTATGTGTTTCTCTGACCGATGAAGGCCTTAATGGCCAAAAGCTTTTTGCAGTTGTAATCTTTTACATGTGTCTTTCCATGTCTCATCGGCAGATCTCTATGGTGAGTAACATGCTACCCTTCTCAAAAATATTGTTGAACCCTTCCATTGCTTCATAATAAAATATTATACAGTAATATAATGAGGATAGTTTGCAACTCAATGAAATGATGTTTGTTCTAGCTGCAACAGGCACTAAAAGAAAACCACCCTGTGGAAATTTTCATGAGCCATTCAGAACATTGAGGTGAAAAGCCTCAGTGAAAGTGTTATGGTGGTCCATGATAATGTATTTCCAAATACAGCACAACACAAAACTGCTCAGAAGACTTTTCTGATGTATCTGTTGCACATACACTTCCTGGGTTTGTCACTGAATAATATTGTGCATATATCAAAAATTTCATTGATACAACTGATCAATACTTTCAGGTGATGTTGTGTTGAACAGTTGTATTGATTAAATGTTGTGGGATATGCACAATATTATCTAGCAGTAAATCTGGAAAGTGAAAGTGTATTTGCTCTGAAGAAATTTTGGTGGTAGCTATTTAATCATTCATTTCCTGATCTTGCTCCCATTGAGTTCCATCTCTTCTTGTGCATCAAGAAATTTCAGCTCTGATCAGCACCTTCCCAATAATTAATATCTGAAGATGACTGTCTCAAGTTGGTTTCAGTTCAGTCCTAAGTAACTCACTTCTGCAACACAGGGAAATAAATGTTTATTCCATGATATTCTGCTGACAATTACAACAGAAAATAGCTGAAACATTATGTATCTGTTGCTTATAAAATTTTCAGGACAACTTTGAGAGTTAGTTAATGTAAGAAAGTTAGTTAATGTAAGAAAGGATTTACAATGAAGCACTTAAATTGTATTGCAAATATTTTGGATCCCAGCATCAAATAACACTGCCACCTGACTATTAAACCAATTAGTAACAGTTGCTTTCAACATTTCATAATTTTCTAAAGTGATAAACTACTGATCTGATGCAAATAATCTTTACAAGTATGACACCAGATAATGTTGGAAAATCCCACAGTATTTCCTTGGAGCAACTGTCTGACACCTAAGACCTTGCTGGTGGCTGAGTGTGACTGTCGATATCAATACATTGATGCACATGGATGCAAAGAATACACAGGCATGTAGACTGTGCATGTGTAATAATTTGCCAAACTCAAGCACTCTCTGCAATGTGGCCTATCTGCTCATCCGCTATGTTTACTAACTGTGTGGCCAGATGTTACTCGCTATAACTAAACCAATTTTGAGATGGGTCCATTATCAAAAGATCTTAAGTTTCTTGTCATGATTTAATAGCAGCCAATTGCAGGGTTCCAGGCTATTGAAATCCTGTATCCCTGTTGATGAGATTGTTAGCTTGTCAAATATGCATTGATTTCTTAGTAATGCAATCCCAAATAGATGAAGTTGGATATAAAATTTCTATATTTTCATAAAACATATGATGTCCTGTATTCTGACAGTGTTCTGCAACTGCTGACTTCTCCAGTTGACATAGCCATGTATGATGCTGATGATTGTCACAGCATTCTTATAGTGTGCAACATATATGTCCTATATATATTATCCCACACTGAAATGGGATCTTATACACACCACGTTTCCTCAGGCCAAGATCATCCTTAACTGAATCTTAACAAGTTTCTCAGTTTTTCAAATGGTTCACCCCCCCCCCCCCCCACACGCACACACAATGTCATATCTTCGAGGACTCTTCCAATTCTTGACAACATGGGACTAAAGTAGCATTATGTATCTGTCTCCTAGAACAGCTGTTTCGCTAAAACACTATCTTCATATGTTGTATCTCTTGACATGCTTTCAGGATGAGATACAACACCCACTTGATTAACTAGTGTACATTACGCACTACCACATTGTGTAGGATGACGGCAGCTTGTGGCCTGCTAATACAGGTCTGTAAGCATTGGCTTCTGGTACAAAATACTGTGTCCCAAGGTTCCATTTATATTGATGTGCAAATATCGTCAGTCATATTCAGCCACCTGCAAGGTCTAATCACCTGAAGATGGACAGTTGCACTGGAAATATTGTGGGATGTTACCTGGTGACAAACTCATGAAGACTATTTGCAACATATCATCTGGGAAAGCTTGAAGAGTCACTAATGATCTGATGCTGTCTGTCAGTAGTGAAGTGCCTGTTTTGGTGAATGGCCTCATCACATATACATATACATTCTTCATTCATAAGACCAGGTTGTTAATCAAGAACATTTGTCTTACCTTCATTAAACAGACTACATCATTTACGCACATTTCCATCATTTCACACACATGCACCTGCACCATAAACTACAACAAGCTGCAAGTGAATTTCAGCAGACTGCACTTGTTTTACTGAATAACCAAGTGCACTTCCCATTTGGCAGGATTACTGACTGATATTGTGACGAACAAAGCAGGATAACCATACAACTAACACGACGACAACTAGTGAGCGACTGGCCAAGAATGACCAACCATGAATTAATGTTATTGGCAGGTAACCCTGATACAATGTGCTACTGGTTCTTTCTTTCAAAATGACACTCATGTATAAGTTCTATTGATTAAGTGGTTCTGAATATTGGAAACTTGATAAGACAATAAAAAAAGAGGAAATTGTTAGAAAGAGTGCAAAAATTGATTTGTTTTTTAAAAATCAAACACAGACAGGTAATTCCACCATAAGCTCTAGAATAGAAACATCAGAGTGTAATAATGTGGGTTCCAGCATTGATTTAGTTACTCATACAAAATAGCAAGAATAAATTTAAAGTTTACTAAAATCACTCCCTTACTGACACATTTATCCCAAACTCCTCTCAACATCCCCCAGTCAACAAACATGTAACATTCTGCCAAAGGATCCACTGTCTCCTTTCTACCCTCATGTTCCACGAAGACTATATTCAGAGACTAAATATAATAAAAACAATGGCTGCAAATAATGCATTTTATTCCAGCACTATTCACAAAATTATCAATAAAAATTGAAGAAGCTAGTTACTTCCCTATTGTAGACAGAAAACAATGTAGAGAGACCAAATAGGAAATGGTACAGTTTACCTTATGTACACAAAACTTCAAATACGATAAGCATTTCTTAAAGACAAAGGGTTAATTTGTGTGTTCTGTGTTCCAGTGACAGTAAAATTCAAAAGATAGACTACCAGTCATCACTGAAAAGTGTCAGTCTTGCTAGTGATATCTTAGCCTTGTACACATTCGCATTCGTACACCATACAGATTGGAATTACAGAAGCCATATTAATTTCTGATCATTGCATAATGCAAAAAAGAACCCTCATTTCAACTATTTTCTTCTTTTGAAAGTAAAACCCTCTACATAGAAGAAGAAATTAGTGCCTTTGTTCAAACACAGAAATCCATTCCTGTGTGTAACTCTACTCAAATGTATGTTTAGTCATAGTTATTCCTAATGAATTTGTAAATCCATAGATAATTTTGTCAGAATTGTCACAGTTATTGTAATTACTGATGAAGAATTTTTAAATCCTTATGAAATTCTTTCAGATGTATCAACACAGATAAGTTTCATGGAAGTCAGAAATCCATTGCTCCAGTTGTTGACTTTGGTCTTTTCTTTGGAATCAGTAACATACTGGAAAATGTGCTTTTAACCCAAAACGTAGATCATACTTTATTGATAAAAATGGTGAAACAATGCCACAAATGCTTTGTTAACACAATATTAAATGTTTGACCAAGAAACCAATATTTGAATCTATTAAAATAAGACTATGTTGATCAAAGGATTGCTTTGCAGGTAATATGTAATCACACCCACAAAGACAGCATTTGAAAATCATTCTAGTATAAATAAAAAGCTTAAATTAAACTTACAGAAAAATATGTAATTATATTTGTTAAAAATATTTGTAATATGATATACATGTTCACCATAAGTAGTCTGTTATATTCAACCATATGATCTCTGTATGGTTTATAGCTCACTTTGATATTCACATTCTCACAAAACAAAATCAAAATAAACTGATATAGAGAAATATTTTTATTAATTTTTATTGCTGATTTTCTGTGTTTTACACAAAATGTTTTCAGATTTTCATATAGCCAACCACAAGGGGATGCACATTTGTGTCCATAACCCCACAAACAGCAGGAATTTTGTAGGGTATTCCAAGCACTAAAATCTATACAAATTTTAACATTACATTGGAGCTAACAGTTGCTAATATTTTACACAAAACATTGCAATAAAATCCATAATGATATTTTCCACAAGAGACAAAACTAATTTGAACAAAAAAGTTTTAAATTCCCCACACATTATTACAACACCGCATTTAAGTACAAGGATTGTATAATCAAAGCTTTTTATTTAAATATTTTAGTACAATAATACCAAAAAATAAATTATTTAAATGTAACTGTGCCATTCATTCACCTACTTTTATTCATCTCTTTCCTCACTATATTCAATAACTATTTTTATTCTGATCTCTTATTCATATAATTTAAATGGAAGACATAATGTTTGCAAGAGTAATTAGCAAACAATCAACAGACTTGGAGTAAAAATCCACACATTCTCCACATTAAGGCATCCAAACAATATGCAATTCATAAGTCAATTTCCTTTCCATCGAAAGTCAAGTCTCATTTTGTAACATACCACCACATTCTAATACTCCCTGTAAGTATATCACACCATATAGTATAGCATAACCACACGGCAGAGCACAGGCAAAATGCATGAAAAATGCATATGACTTTTAAAAATTACGGTGAGATGGAAAAATGTACTTGGTAAACAATTAAAAAGGAAAATTCACTTCCTGTCACTTTTTAACTTTAACAATAGAATACTCAAGGAAAAACTTTCAGTCATCACACCTTTCTTACTATTTGTGCACTGATGAACACACGGTCATACTTCCTTTGTATGTAAGTTTCTTGATAAATAGAGATTAAAAAATAAATCTCAATTCACTATAATTTATCACCACCTCATTATTGTAACCTTCATTCACAGCAACATGAATTGTTTATGTTATAAGCTTTAGTTTCATTGAAGGTGGATTGTCCAATTATTGTTCCATTGAAATTTGCACCAGCTTATACTGACACAAATAAATTATTGCAGTTTCTTTTTGCACGGTAGGCCGCAGGTCATTTAAGGATGGTAATTGATGTTCCTCTTACTTCTTCAGAAGAGGTATAGTTGGCTGTAATGGCCATGGAGCACTGCTAGGATACATACAGCACACAATAGAAATGCAATTTCAATATAAAGTACACCTTTTTTCCTTATTGTGTATCAGTATGAGGTACTTTTCACATACAAATTATGCAAAACATGCTCACTCACAGAAACATGCACACATTACTATTTTATTTCTAATTTATAAGATTTCATAATACTGGTATAAAAAGTTACAGTATGAACAACCGCATTCAACACAAATGTATGTCTCTATTAAGTTTCATACCATTTGTAGTAGTAATTTTCTTTTTACTTTTTGAGGTATTTCTAACAGTAAAGTTTGCATAGTTGTGCTCATTTTGTAGTGTCAAAGTTCCAGTGTTTGTTTTTCTAATATAAAACCATTTTCTTCCAAATGAGAATGAACATTTCTTGCAATGAATTATCATCAAATAGTCTTTGTGTAGTTTTCTAAAACTATCCATTACAGATTTTGTAGGGTCAAAGTCAGAGAAATTGGAAAAAAAAGGTGTCTTAGTTGAAATGGACATTTTTTGAAAACCATTAAACACAAATACTTTTGATTAAAGATATTTGGTGTATTTATTAGTGCAGCAGAAACAGTGAATCTGCATACAACTGGCTGAGTCAGTCTATTTGTTAAACTTATTGTCTCATTGTTACAATACTTTGAATATTTTCAGCTAAGTGATTAACTTCTGTATCCTCCATACATGGCGAAGTAAATCCTGCATCTGTGTGTTATGAGATGAGGTTTTCTCTAGACAACAGTTTAGAATTTGTGGCATTCAAGAAGCTTTCAAATATGCTGTGCATTTCATGCTCCTTGAACAAATGCAGGGGAAGATCAAGAGGGAATAACTCCAGAAAAGGCATTTCTTTTCCTAGTCCATCTGAAGCATATGGGTATAATTATTTATATATTTAATGAGTTAACAGTCTACAGACAATATGAAACTGCACAAGAAAATCAGAAGTGGGATAAGGACTTTAGTGTTTGATATCAATGATATGTATTAGGAAGGTTACTAATTGAAAGTGTTGGATAAGTATTAGTTTTTCCATATAACAGATTTGGTCTAGTTGTTTCATTTAATGTTATGTTTAATGATTGGTTCTTATTTGCAGAGATATGTTCATGTGGATATGTTTGTATTGCAGTACTTATGTCTGAAAGATCAAAACAATGTCAGTTTAAGTGTTTGGCACAGCTGAATAGGAGAAGAATTTTTCTTATAAAGTTTACTTCTTGCTGGCTTCTGTAGGTTTGAAACAATGTACCTATGAAAAATTTAGGATGTAAAAATCTGTAGCATCTACTTCTCTACTGTAATGATTATTGCAAAAGGGGCAGTCTGTTTTAAATGGTTTGTGAAAATTGTGATATATATTATGTTTACTGTTGTAAGAAAATGGATAATGATATAGGTGAGATGAATATCAAGTCCTTTATAGTGGACCCAAGTGCAGGTTATTTCAATCCAATGACCCCTGATTTGCATACAACATACTTTGCATTAAGTCTTATAAAACAAATGACAATTTTCTGTAAGTATCAATGTAACAAATTGGCTCTCTTCAGAATAAAATTATATGAATATTTTGAAATTATTTCTAAACATCTGAAAATATATTTAAAATAGAGAAGTAAGAGTATAATTTTGCTATGATAACACACATATTTCAACAGAAATATGTCACTCAATCCACCATGACACATAAAAATTAAACTACTATTTATTCTATACAAAAAGGAAACGTCTCATTTTAGATAGGCTTTTCATAATATGCTTTAAAAACAACCCACTACAATCTTATATAAAAAATAAAGTATTGTTGTCCAAGGGACAAACATTCTTTGACAGTTAAAAGAAAAATGATACATAGTACATATATATATATCTGGACTAAAATTTCCGAAAATAAATAATTCAGGAACTAATAGACATCTTATCTACACTAATATAAAACTTTTAATTATTTCTTAACAGAGTTAATGACATTATTTTGTATTTTTGTATACAAATTACATTTTTATTTACACCAATTCTCTGTAAAGAAACAGAAACTGGTGAGTGAAGGAAGTAGTAACACAGTACTAATGGTACAGTCGAAACTGTGATCCACAATAATATTTAAACTCAGATTTAAGGTGATAAAATAATTTAATACTATTGAAATGCCAACAGCGAACCATTCCATTTTAATGCATTTTTGTAAGAAATAATCTAAAACTATCTCAAAATTAATAAACTAGTTTACACTGTCCACTGCATTGTAATAATCAGCTTATTTCATTATGTTTATTCAAAGTAATTCAAAGATACCACTTCCTCCATGAACATTTAAACTTGATGTTTGTTAACAAAATCCAATAGCACCTGTCTGAAATTACATACAATAAAAATAAATCATTCATGTTATTATAGGCTGAACATAATCTGTTGATAATTAATGTTCACTTTTTTATATGTTTGCTGTAATATCACTATCATAACATGACAGTAATAACTTGTAATTACTTTCATTTTATTTCTCTTCTTGTGATAATCTCACAGAAAAATAAACACAGAAAAATGGTATTTTATTATAAAACAGTCAGTCATAAGGAGACTGAAATTACCCTAATAGTCCATGTAAATAAACAGTAGAGTAGCACCCATGGAGACAAGGACGAAACACTTCCATGGCCACAGGCTCTAATTTCACTTTCCTGGAACAAAGTGCAAAGATTTAGCATTTTTTAAAGATGTAAAATTAAAATACTGCATGTTAAAATTTATTGTGTGTTGTTTTGCTGAAGAACAATACATAAAAAGTACATACAAGTCTTTACCTATGAGGAAATCAAAGTATCAGGGGGAAGTTTAAATTGTAAGATGAAAGAATTGCCAAACATCCATGACAAATTCTGATCTCCAGTTATTACAGTTGATAACTATCAGCCAGTATCTACACACTCGATCTGTTAGTACCAGTACATCTACCCCAACCCTCACTGTGCATCCCCCCCCCCCCCCTCCAAGTTGATATCACTGTAGGGGTGTTACTTGGTATGTAGCTGGCAGAGAAAGTTGATTTTCAAGGGGTCATGCTTGTGTGCCTGTATGAATGCGAGTGTCTTTTCTGATGAAGAATGTGGCCAGTAGGTAAGTTGATGGAGTGTGGAAGATTGTCTTTTGTACATATTTGTCTGATGCTCTCAACTTTGTGGTTATTTGTAACCTAGCCTCATATAATTCAATCAGAAATGAAATATACTATTTACATGTTGAACTGTAGTCCCTATTTACTAACTAAAAAACTGGATTTCAATATGGTAAGGCAGTGTCCGAAAAGAATTATGGAAATTGTATTTTATTCAACGTCAAAAGTATGTAATACTTATTATTTGTGGAGTAAATTCATGGACATTGTGTAGAAGCTAATAGATTAAAATGTACTTAATATTTCTTCTAAATATTGCTGAATTAAAAGAGAATTTTGTCAAAACAATAATATTTTGTTTCCTATAACTGTAACTGCTTTTGATTCCATAGTACCCTCCGACAATAGATAGTTAGCTTAACAGGTTTAACAGGAAGGAAAAGAGGTAACAATGTGAAGGCAAAGAATGAAGTGCTAGTGAAGGAAGTGAGTAGCACTTCTTTTCAAACTATGCTTTTAAGCAGGGGCAGATCCAGGATGGCCTGGTGTGGGGAGGGGTGGAGGGAGGACAAGTTCGTTCGGTGAACGAAAGTCTCACAGTTTTGAAGACTCAGTGCAGGGATAGCACACTATTTTAAAAAAAAAGAGAGGGAGAGATGAGATGCTGGGGAAGGGGGGGGGGTACGACCCTTTGCCCCCCTTTGGATCCTCCTACTTTTTTAAGAACTAATCACAGAAATAAAAGAAAGTTTCAAGAGTGGATTAAAATTCACCAGGAAAGGATGTCAATGATACGATTTGCTCATGACACTGGTATTCTTCACAAAGAAAAGAAAATTATACGATATTTAAATGGAACTAATATTAATGATAAACATACATCAAACATGATAGGTACAAAAATTTTCTACCTTGGAAGAACAATACATCATGGATGAAGCAATGGGGAGGGGCATTACATAGACTGGCAAAGGCAAAGAGAGAATTATTAGCATCAAATATCAGCTTTAATTTGTGAAATAAATTTCTGAGAATGCACATTAGGACTACAAGAAGCCAGAAATGAAGAGAATCATAGCATTTGAGGCATGGTGTTATAGATGGATGATGAAAAAGAGGTGGACTAGTAAGATAAGGAATGAGAGTGTTCTCAGGATATCACTGAGGAGAGAAACGTATGGAGAACATTGTCAAGGAATAGTGTGATAGCTTAGGAGTTAAGATATCAAGAAGTAAATTTCATGGTACTGTAGTAGGCCAAACCTGTAAGTAAAGACAAAGATTACAATATTTCCAACACATAACTGTGGATGTTGGGGACAGGCACTATTTTAAGGTGTAGAAGCTGACACGGGAGAAGAATTTGCAGCACACTGCATCAAACTTGACAGCAAAACAGTTGTGGTTGGGAAAAATATGGAAATTATATAAGCATTTTAAATATTTCTAACAGTATAAACTGTAGTGGACATAACTACATTTCTCATTGCTTTGTAAAATAAGCATAACTAAAGATATCAATAGCCCAATAACACCATCTTTCTAAATTATCACATTGCATGTATTATAAGACTGAAATTAATATCACAAAGAGATGTGATCCAACATTAGTTCTTGATTACATTAAATGCAATATAATGAAAAGAGTGTGTGGTGTTGTGGTTTGATGCAGCTCGCCACCCGACTCTATCCTGAGCAAGCCTCATCATCTCATTTCAGACTGAAAGTCTTGGTACAGGTATGCAACCTTCATGATAAAATTTTTTTAATGATTCTAAAATTGCTTGGCAGTACATAACAACAGTATTTTGATGACAAATTTGAATGCATCAAAGCTAAATATATACTATACCGGTCTCCAGATGATGGGCTAAGCCCTAAACATGTTGGCTTTTGACAATAATTGATCTACTAACATAATCTGGAATTGATTATTCAAGCAATCTCTAAGTGATTTTAGAATCATTTATAAAACCTTGTCATCTCTTCACAAGATTGGCAACCAATATATAACTGAATCTGTTTACTGTATTACCTCCAGGTCTCCCTCTGAGATTTTTACCCCACACACTTCTCTCCAATGCTAAATTCACATTTCTGTTAATCTAGAATGTGTCCTACCAATTGATCCCTTCTTTTAGTCAAGGTACACCAAAAATTCCTTTTCTCCCCAATTCTGTACAATACCTTCTCATTAGTTATGCGATCTACCCACCTTATCTTGAGCATTCTTCTGTGGCACCACATTTTGAAAGCCTCTATCCTCTTCCTGTCTGAACTATTTATTGTCTATGTAACACTCCCATATAAGGCAACACTCAACACCAATGCCTTCAGAAAAGACTTCCTTACACTTAAATTAATATTTAATGTTAACAAATTCCTCTTTTTCAAACACTAATTGCCATTCTGCATTTTATATTCTCTGTACTGTGACCATAGTATGTTATTTTACTGGCCAAGTAACAAAACTCATCTATCACCTTTATTGCTCTTTCAGATCCTTTGCTGTCTCTAGTAAAATTACAATGTCATCAGAAAAACACAATGTTTTTATTTCTTCAATCTTTACTTTAATCACTTCTCCATATTTTTCCTTGCTTTCCTTCAAAGCTTAATCACAGTTCAGATTGAATAACATTGGAGAAAGACTATAACCCTGTCTTACTCTGTAACAACCCATGCTTCCCTTTCATGTTCTATGACTCTAATAACTGGCTTTTGTACAAGTTATAAATATCCCTCCTTTCCATATATTTTACCCCTGATGACTTCAAAATTTGAAAGAGTGTATTCCAATCAACATTGTCATAAGCTTTCTCGAAATCTACAAAAGCTAGAAATGTAGGTTTGCCTTTCCATAATCTATCTTCTAAGATAAGTTGTAAAGTGAGTATTGCCTCCCGTGTTCTTACATTTCTCCTGAATCCAAAATAATATTGCCTAGCTCATTGTTCTGTAAATAATGCATTTTACAATTTTACAACTATGACTTACTAAACTGATGGTTTTGGAATTTTCACACCTGTATGTGCATGGAATAGGGATTATTATATTTTTCTTAAAGTCTGAGGATATTTCGCCTATCTCATACATCTTACACACCAAGTGAAATAGTCTTGTCATGGCTGGCTCTCCCAGAAACTTCTGTATCTCTGAGGGAATGTCATCTATTCCAGGGACCTTGTTTCGACTTAGGTCTTTCGGAACTCTGCCAAATTCATCTCTCACTATAGCATCTCCTATTTCATTTTCATCTACTTCTGTAAGTCCATTTCCTTGTAGAGTCCATCTATGTACTCTTTCCATCTTTCAACTTTTCCTACTTTACTGAGAACTGGTTTTCCATCTGAGTTTTTGATATTCATAGAGGTGTTTTTCTTGTCTCCAGATGTCTCTTTTATTTTCCTGCAGGCAGTATCTTCTTTTTCCCTTGTTATACATACTTTTACAGATTTGCATTTGGCTTCTAGCCACTCCCACTTAGCCACTTTCCACTTCCTGTAAATCTCATTTCTTAGTCGTATGTACTCCATTTTGCCTGTCTCATTTACTGAATTTTTATATTTTCTCCTTTCATCAATTAAATTTAATATTTTCTGTGATATCCAAGGATTTTTGTGGGTCTTGCCTTTCCACCTATTTTGTCCTCTGCTGCCTTCACTGTTTCATCTCTCAATGCTACCCATTCCTCTTCTACTGTTTCATTTCCCCCCATTTCTGTCAATTGCATAAAGCTCCCTCTGAAATTCTTAAGAACTTCAGGTTCCCTCAATTTATCCAAGTCCCATCTCCTTATTTTCCTGCCTTTCTGCAGTTTTTTCAGTTTCAACCTACAGTTCATGATGAATAAGTATGTCTTACAGTTTAAAACCTGGTTCCGAAATCTATGTCATACCATTATAAAATCTATTTGGTACCTTCCAGTGTCTCCTGGTCTCTTCTATGTATACACTCTCCTTTCATAATTCTTAAACAAGTGTTTGTTTTTATTAAATTATGTTCCATGCAAAATTCTACCAGGTGGCTTCCTCTTTAATTCCTTTCCCCAATCCATATTCACCTACTATTTTTCCTTCTCGTTCCTACAACCAAATTCCAGTCCCCCATCGCAATTAAATTTCCCTCGCCCTTAAATGTCTGAATAATTTCATTCACCTCCTCAAACATTTCTTCAATCTCCTCATCATTGGCAGATGTAGTTGGCATATAAACTTGTGGTCAGTGTTGGCTTCATATCTATCTTGACTATTATAATGCGGTCACTGGACTGCTCATAGTAGTTTACCCACATTCCTATTTTCTTATTCATTATTAGACCTATTCCTGTAATACCCCCACCAATCAGTTTTGTATTTATAATCCTATACTCATCTGACCAGAAATCCTGTTCCTCTTTGCATCAAACTTCACTAATCCCCACTATAACTTCAACCTATCCATTTCCCTTTTCAAATTTTCTAACCTCTCTACCCGATTAAGGAATCTTACATTCCACAATCCGATCTGTAGAATGCCACTGTTGTCTTTCCTGATGAGTACATCCTCCTGAGTAGTCGCAGTGCCATGTAGGTGGAGTTTCCACCTGGAGATCTGAATGGGGGACTATTTTACCTCCGGAATATTTTACCCAAGAGGACATCATCATCATATGTTCATACAGTAGAGCTGCATGTCCTCGGGAAAAGTAACGGCTGTAGTTTCCCCTTGCTTCAGCTGCTCATAGTAACTGTATGGCAATGCCGCAATAGCTGATATTACAAGGCCTGATCAATCAATCATCCAGATTGTTGTCCCTGCAACTACTGAAAAGGTTGTTGCCCCTTTTCAGAAACCACAGGTTTTTCTGGTCTCCCCACAGATACCCCTCCACTGTGGTTGCACCTATGGTATGGCTAACTGTATCGTTGAGGCATGCAAGCATCCCACCTGATTGTACATTGGGATGGGAAAACAGAGTATAATATTAATTTGAAAAATAACATGAGTTGTCACAGAGTTTCCAAGCACTGAAAAAGATGTTTCTTTTTCTTTTCTTGTATTCTATTAAACTGTCAAATAAATAAACCAAGGTTAGCTGAAAATAATATATTATTATCACTCAGTACTGTGAGACAAAATAAGGAAAAATAATGTAATCATGTCAAATTGCTAGTTACAAAAGCCATGTACAGTACCAGCACTTGAAAAAGAAAATAAGCACATAAATTATTAGAGTACTGAGATTACTGAAAAATTATTTAAAATAGTGTATGGATATTTTAATATGAATGATATATAAATTATAAATGACTTATTACCTCTGGGTGATAGTTCATACACTTCGGAGGCCTTCTCCTATACATCGCCTCCTGTGGCTTATTACGACAGTGTGATCCTTCTGCTTCAGATGTAGAATCATAATTTACTTCTTGTGGCACTATACTAAGTTGTTTGCTGCCACATGGACATAGTGTGTCAACAACTAATAGAATTAAATTACTTTTAGGTATTTTTTGGACACTGAAAGGTCTAAAACAAGGAAACATCAGTTAGTAAGACTGTCACATAAAGAATCTACAATAACTGTTGAGAAGAATTGTAGCAGTGTGTTCAACAAAGCATATAAAGCTTTTTGGAGGGGAAAAAGTGATGAATCAAATGTACAAAACTATCAATGTCAACACAGAAGAAAAGAAGACAGAACATACCTTTCACATCCTGTTGAATGGCAATTTGTCAGCTTTCCTTTCAGTGGGCTGTTATTAAGTCGTTCTGGCTGTAAGATATAGAGGTCTACTCGTTTATCACAAGGTCTTGGTTGTGTCTTATTTGCTGGATTTACATGATGAACCACAGGTGTCATGTAAGTATGGTAGCCTTGTCTCTCAGGAAGAGCTCCTTCACTAGTGGGAAGGGAAGCACCCTCATCTCTTGTTACAAATGTATCTGCTTCAACAACTTCAGGATAGGCAGTTCCTGTAGCAAACTTAATAATTAGGAATGTTTGAACTGGTTTACATTAAAAGATAAAGATGCATCAAATATATTTCTTTAATTTGCCAAAATTTTGATGAATTTCAGTTGTTCAAAGAAGTGAGTTATCAAGAGGTACATGTTCTTACAGTGTATACAGCAAAAACTGTAAAAGTGTTGTCTCCACCATTAACCTTTTTGAAGATACAAAATTACAAAATTAATCAACAAATTTTCATGGGGTTTTAGCATGTAACTTGAGTGTATTTTGGGGCATCGGATAAATTTTATTTCATCAAGATCAGACCAGGGAAAGAAAGATATCCAGTTAAAAATTTTATGGAAAAATGTCATGTCAGTCTATTTGTTTGTTTGACATGCAGGTTATTATGAACAGCACAGTGAACGCATTATTGTAGCAAAGATTGACACAAAACCAAGTTTATATGCCAACTAGCACAGCTGATGATGAGGATATTGAAGGAATGTATGAGGAGATAAAAGAAATCATTAGGAAAGTTAAGGGAGACGAAAACTTGATTGTGATAGGAGACTGGAACTCATTAGTAGGAAAGGAAAGAGAAGGAAATGTAGTAGGTGAATATGGACTGGAAAAAGGAATGAAAGAGGAGATCGCTTGGTAGAATTGTGCGCAGAGCACAATTTAATGATCACCAACAATTGGTTTAATCATCAGGAAAGAAGGATGTTTACATCGAAGAGATCAGGAGACACTGGAAGGTACTAGATTGACTTTATAATGGTAAGGAATAGATTTAGAAACCAGCTTTTAAACTGTAGGGCATATCCAGGGGCAGACCTAGACTACGACTACAACTTATTGGTTATGAACTGCAGATTAAAACTTAAGAGACTGCAGGAAGGTAGAAAAGTTAGGAGATGGAACCTGGACAAATTGAAGGAACCAGAGGTGGTTGAAAGTTTCAGAGGGAGCATTAGGCAAGGATTGGCTGAAACGGGGAAAAGTAATACAGTAGAAGAAGAATGGGTAGCTCTGAGAGATAGGGTAGTTAAGGCCACAGAGGATTATATAGGCAGAAGGACAAGGCCTAATAGAAATCCCTGGATAACACAGGATATACTGAACTTAACTGATGAGATGAGAGAATATAAAAATTCAGCAAGTGAAGCAAGCAAAAGGGAGTACAAGTGTCTGAAAAATGAGATTGACAGGAAGTGCAGACTGGCTAACCAGGAGTGGCTAGAGGACAAATGCAGAACTGTAGAAGAATGTATAACTAGGGGAAAGATAGATACCACCCACAGGAAAATAAAAGAGATATTTGGAGAGAAGAAAAGCACTTAACTCACACAGAAAACCAGTACTAAGCAAAGAGGGGAAAGCCGAACTGTGGAAAGAATATATAGAGGGCCTATACAAAGGAAATAAACTTGAAAGCGGTATTCTAGAAATGGAGGAAGATGAGATAGGAGATATGATACTGCGAGAAGAATGTGACAGAGTGCTGAAGCATCTGAGTCGAAACAAGGCTCCTGGAATAGATTATATTCCATCTGAACTGCTGATGTTGTTAGGAGAGACAGGCATGAAGATTTTTTCCACCTGGTATGCAAGATGTGAGACAGGGGATATACCCTCTGACTTCAAGAAGAATATTGTGATTCCAATTCCAAAGAAAGCAAGTGCAGACAAATGTGAAAATTACAGAACTATCAGTTTAATAAGCCATAGTTGCAAAATACTAACACGAATTATTTACAGACAAATGGAAAAAGTTGTGGAATACAACCTCGGGGATTATCAGTATGGATTTAGGAGAAATGTAGGAACATGGGAGGCAATACTCACATTACAATTTATCTTAGAAGGTAGGCTAAGAAAAGGCAAAGCTACGTTTTTAGCTTTTGTAGATTTGGAGAAAGCTTTTGACAATGTTGATTGGAATATGCTCTTTCATATTCTGAAGGTATCAGGGGTAAAATATAGGAAGCGAAGAGTTATATTCAACCTATACAAAAACCAGACAGCAGTTATTAGAATCAAAGGGCAAGAAAGGGAGGCAAAGGTTGGGAAGGGAGTAAGACGGGGTTGTAACCTTTCCCCAGTGTTGTTCAATCTGTACATTGAGCAAGCAGTGAAGGAATGCAAGGAGAAGTTTGGAGAGGGAATTAAAATTTAGGCAGAAGAAATAAAAACTTTGCGGTTTGCCGATGACATAGTAATTCTGTCAGAGACTGCAAAGGATCTGGAAGAGCAATTGAATGGAATGGACAGTGTCTTGAAAAGAGGATATAAGATGAACATCAACAAGAGTAAAACAAGGATTATGGAATGTAGCATCAGGAAGCAGGCGATGCTGAAGGAATTAGATTAGGCAATGAGACAATAAAAGTAGTAGATTAGTTTTGTTATTTGGGTAGCAAGATAACTTCTGATCACCAAAGTAAAGAAAATATAAAACGCAGAATTGCTATGGCAAGAAAAGCATTTCTAAAGAAGTGTAACTTGTTAGGATTCAATACTAATTTAAATGTTGGGAAGTCCTTTCTGAAAGCATTTGTCTGCAGTGTAGCATTGTATGGGAGGGTAATGTGTACAGTAAGTAGTTCAGACAAAAAGATGATAGAAGCTTTCGAAATGTGGTGCTACAGACGAATGATGAAAAAAGCTGGGTAGATCACGTAAGTAATGAGGAGGTGCTTAACTGAATTGGGGAAAAAAGGAGTTTCTGGCATATCATAAGAGAAGGGATAGATTGGTGGGTCACATTATGAGACATCAAGGAATTATTAACTTAGCATTAGAAGGAAGTGTGTGGGGTAAAAATCGTAGAGGGAGACCGAGGGATGAATACAGTAACCAGATTCAAAAGGATGCAGGTTGCCGAACATATTATCAGATGAAGAGACTTGCACAGGGCAGGGTAGTGTGGAGAGCTGCATCAAACCAGTCTGTGGACTAAAGACCACAACAACAACACAAGCAAGAAAAAGAGAGAGAGAGTACACTACAGCATATTGCACTTTCACAAGGTCAAAAATTTACTTTTATTCAAATTATCACTGTTTACTCAGGTAGTGCAATTAATTTGGATGAAACTTTGGATAAGGGATGGAAGAAACTTGTTAACATTCCTGTACCATCTTCATCATAGTATGGAGTTGTGAGGTTGTTTGTGAAATAGCTAAATATCAAAAGAATACACAAAGTGGCACATTAGCTATGAAACTGTTTGAGAAATTACTTTTAAGGAGATCAAAACTGCACTCTTCTATTCCATGGTTATTGAAAAAGGAAGGTAAAGGAGAGCAGACTGAAATTAATCAGGTTTGTCACAAAGCAAATCAAATATCAGAGTTTTGGCAAAAACCATCCCAAAAGTAGGGTAATTGGTTCATCAATTCATAGAAGGCCTGATAGAGGGCCACAAGTACCCCTGTGTAAGAGGGAAAACTCTTGGTAGTAGTGATTTGATACAGCAAAGGCATTCAACTGAATGATTTTCTGTTGAATCAATCATGCTGTTACTTCCTTAATAGGTTCAAGGTGTTCGCAACATAAATCTGCAATGTACATCAATCATATATACAAAGTCTGGATAAAAAACAATGAGAACTATTATTTTTCACTGAAATGACTTTATTGACAGAGATTATTACAGACCTTCAATATAATTGCCCCCATTAATTATGATCTTTTGCCAAATGTCCGTAAGGCTTCCTATACAATCTGTGTGTTCAGTTTTGTTGATGTCCAGTATCTATTATCCTACCACACTTGATTTTTTTTTACCATGTTAAAGCAGCCAGTTCTGGGATGGGGAAGCACAAAGGATCTCCTTCAAATTTAAATGCTCAAATGTTTGTCAAGTTTATGGGACTTAACAGCGGGGTCATCAGTCCCTAAACTTACAAACTACTTAAAAAGTAACTTACACTAAAGACAACCCAAACTTCCATGCCCAAAGGAGGATTCAAACCACTGACATGAAGCAGCCTCGTGCATCACAGCATAGCGCCTGAATGCGCTCGGCCACTTGGACGCGGCGGTTCAAATCTGCCTGTAATGGTGGTGGGCTGTAAGCTGGTCAGACTAGATGTGGTTACTATGTGGTTTACCACATCACATTAGGTGAAAACCAGTCCTGCCTCAGTTGCAACATTCACAAACATTTAGAAAACACCCACACACTTTATAACACTATACACAGACAGTTGGAAATACATATTTCTTTCCAGGTTTATGAGGTGGTGGCAGACGGCATCTGGCCACATTATAAAACAACCACACCAAAACAATAATATCCATTCTGATCCCATGTTAAAATGGAAATAAAGAAAATATGAGGAAGAAGAAGTAGACAAAGAAGTTGACACCTCTGAGAGAAACAACAGCAATTGTTGTACTCAGCTTTGAGTCGAACTGAACTTGCTTGACAGATATGTGTATGTCATTCAATCTCACTTCAACACTATGTCAGAGTTCCTAAATCAAAGTGGCTGGCTCCTTGTTGACTGTCACAGCAGTGCATAATCCAATGTTTTCATTGTATGAGAGATTTGAAGAATATGTCAGTCAGAGCAATGACATCTATGGATATGCTCTATGATAAAGCATAGCCAATGGCCTTAAAAGGTAAGAAATACACCAGATCACATGGAATATTATGAGAACCTAGGCTGTATTTCTACATTTGGCATGGATAACAATGGCAATGCATCTTGGCATGGAAGCAGTCAGTCCTTGGTAGGAGTAGCTAGCACGTTCAGTCACGTCCCAGATGTATTCAATCAGATCTGATGAGTTGGGGAGAAGCACATCAATTTGAAGTCACCACTGTATTCATTGAATCAAACCATCACACTCCTGGCCTTGTTATATGGAACATTATCTTGTTGGAAATTTCCAAGATCATCATGTTTTACCTGTAATTAGGGCACCCAAATCCTCAACATTTCGAAATGGTTTCTCCTTGGTTTTGTCACTAGTTGAAGACTCTCACAACTGCACCCCCCAAACACCCAATAAGTAATATAGTTTTTGAAATATCCATGCTGAGCCTCCAAACAATCTAAATCCACCCTCAATCAAACTTAGATAGATCATGTGCCTTTACGGTTCTAAACATGGACAGCACAGTGAAAGTCATTAGGTGATGCAACTTGGGCAACTTGTGCATCAATGATGATGAAATGATGATGAGGACAACACAACATCCAGCCCCCAAGTGAAGAAAATCACTAACCTGACCAAGAATCAAACCTGGCCTCCCCTGCTTGCCAATCTATCACGCTGACCACTGGACTAAGGAGGAAGGCACTACTAGTATTGATTCTAGGTACATGTTCATAATGTTCCAACTGATTGGTGTACAACAGCTGCTAACTAGGTATGTGAACTCAGTGGCTGTTCACTCAGTAGCATCCTGTGCCATCATACGACATGCTATGTTCTATTATGAAGATGAATGCTACCTGGTTACATTCTTTCACCTCCATGCACAGATACCAATATGTACACAGTCCAGGGATTCACATCAAGGATGATACAGTGCCACCTATCTTTTATTGGTACAGTGAATCTATCCATGTCAGGGTAGGTTAAAACAGTAAGCAGTACACTCATAATGGTACTCCAGACATGATCACACTGCCTGTGTGTATATTTGTGAAAAAGCTGATTTCTTGATGCAGGGTATGTGATATGGTTGAACAATCTTACTTGGCTGAATGAACAGTATGATATGTCCCTCCTCTTAAGTAATAGTCATGTGGTTTCTTTAAGATCCTGGATGGAACTGAGAATGACCCTCTTGAGAATATTTATTCTATATTCATGTGAGTCATGCGATCCCAACTACTGAAAGCAGCAATATCACGGGATAAGAAACTAGTATCTAACGCCTATGTCCCTGTCACTGTTGAATTCTGCCATGTGCAAGTTGGTTCCCCTTATTATTAAGTGAAGCATAACATTATTTTCTCCCAAATAAAGAACACTGAAATGTGATTTCTGAACGAGAAATTCATTGTACAATGATCCTTTACATACTAAATGTTCCTTTGCATTGTTGTACTAAAGTGCTGATCATTTGCAACTGTTATCCGCATGTCAAATTTATGTTTGCAGCTTTAATGATTGACAATGTTATTATTAATACACATTTGTTTATATTTGATACACACTCATAATTCACATGGAATTATAGAAGACATAAAAATTTGTCCTGAAGTAATGGTTTGTCCTTATGAGCACTACATCTACATAGATACATCTACACCTACATATCTGCAAATCACATTTAAGTGCCTGGCAGAGGGTTCATTAACCACTTGCATAACCTTTCTCTACCATTCCATTATCTAATAGCACGCGGGAAGAAAGAACACCTAAATCGTTTCGTTTTCGATCTGATTTCTCTTATTTTATTGAGATGGTCATGTCTCCCTAAGTAGGTGGGTGCTAGCAAAATATTTTCACATTCAGAAGTAAAAGTCAGCGATTGAAACTTCGCAAACAGATTACGCCGCAATGAATAACGTCTTTCTTTTAATCATTTCCACCCCAATTCGTGCACAACATTTCCGTGGCGCTTTCTCCCCCGTAACCAATGTCTTCCGTCAGTCACACCTGATGAGGGTCCCACAAGGAGCAACAGTACTCCAGGAGAGGACGCACAAGTGTGCTGTAGGCAGTCTCTTTGGTGGAGCTGGTGCATCTTCGAAGCATTCTGGCAATGAAACGTAACCTTTGATTCGCCTTCCCCACAATATTTTCTATGTGTTCTAACCAGTCAAAGTGGTTCGTAATTGTAACTCCTAGGTATTTGGAAGAATTTACGACCTTAAGGTTTGACTGATTTATCATGTAACTGAAGTTCAGCGGATTTCTTTTAGTGGTCATGTGTATTACTTCACACTTTTCTTTATTTAGTGACAGTTGCCAATTTTCGCACCATTTAGAAATTTTGTCTAAATCACTTTGCAGTTGCTTTTGATCCTCTGTTGACTTCACTAACCAACAAACAACAGCATCATCCACGAACAGTATAAGGGAGCTATTCAGATTGTCTCCTAAATTGTTTATAAACATGAGGAAGAGTAGGGGACCTACAGCGTTTCCCTGTGGAACCCCAGATATGTTTTACTCAATGACTTACCCTCAATTACAACAAACTGTGTCCTTTCTGATAGGAAATCGTGAATCAAATCACAGAATTGGGGAGATATTCCATAAGCACACAATTTCATTAGAAGCTGCTTGTGGGGTACAGTGTCAAAAGCCTTCCGGAAATCCAGAAATATGGAATTGATTTGAGATCCCTTGTCTATGGCACTTAACACTTCATGTGAATAAAGGGCAAGCTGTGTTTCGCAAGAGCAATACTTTCTGAATCCATGTTGACTATTGGTTAATTGGTCGTTCTCTTCGAGGTAGTTCATAATATTCGAACATAGTATATGTTCCAAAATCATACTGCAAATCGACGTCAATGAGATTGGCCTGTAATTTTGGGGATCACTCCTATTGCCTTTCTTGAATATTGGAGTAACTTGGGCAACTTTTCTGTCTTTGGGTACGGATCTTTTGCTGAGTGATTGGTTGTAAATTATAGCTAAATATGGAGCTATTGCATCAGCGTACTCTGAGAGGAATCTAGTTGGTAATCAATCTGGCCCGGAAGGTTTGTTTTTGTTTAGTGACTTGAGTTGTTTTACTACTCCAGGAACATCTACTTCTAAGTTTCGCATGCTGGCAGCTGTTCTTGGATTGAATATTGGAGTGTTCACTTCGTCTTCTTTGGTGAAAGAATTTCGGAAAGCTGTGTTTAGTAATTCTGCCTTAGCAGTACTGTCATCGGTAGTATTACCATTGCTATCGCGTAGTGAAGGTATTGTTTGTGTTTTGCCGCTAGTGTACTTCACATATGACCAGAATTTCTTTGGATTTTCTGCAAGATTATGAGACAAGATTTCGTTGTGGTAACTTCTATAAGATTCTCGCATTGAAGTCCGTGCTAGGTTTCGAGTTCCAGTAAAAGATTGCCAGTCTGCGGATTCTGTGTCTTTTTAAATTTTTCATGCATTTTTAATTGTTTCTGCAACAGTGATCTGACCTGTTTTGTGTATCACAGGGGTCAGCCCCCTCTTTTATTAATTTATATGGTATAAATCTCTCGATTGCTACTGATATTATGTTTTTGAAAGTAAGCCACAACTGATCTACACTCACTTTTTAGTTTTGATAGAATGGAGACTATCACTCAGGAAAGCGTGAAGTGAATTTTTATCTGCTTTATTGAATAAATATATTTTTCGTTTATTTTTGGTGCATTTGGGAATTTCAACATTCAGTCTTGCTACTACAACTCGATGTAGCTGTTTTGATGCTCTTTACTATCTCCGGATTATTTGTTGCTAGTAGATCAAGGGTATTTTCGCAACCACTTACTATTCTACTGGGTTCATGAAATAACTGTTCGAAGTAGTTTTCAGAAAAAGCATTCAGAACTAAAGTCAAATGCCCATTTTTCATAATAATTAGTGACACAATACATAGTGTTTCAGAAGAAAAAACAAATATTTTATTTCATATAAAACAATCCATGTGACCCATGTCCAATTTTTATTTGTTACTGAGTTAGAGCTGCTTACTGAAATAAGTTTTCATTTCGCATATCATTACTTCAATCGTTATGGGCTTATCAGCATACACTGTCAGTTTAGTTTTGTGTTCAAAATATGAAGCTCTGCTTGAATTTACATAATCTCTCGATTGCTACTGATATTATGTTTTTGAAAGTAAGCCACAACTGATATACACTCGCTTTTTAGTTTTGATAGAATGGAGACTATCACTCAGGAAAGCGTGAAGTGAATTTTTATCTGCTTTATTGAATAGATATATTTTTCGTTTATTTTTGGTGCATTTGGGAATTTCAACATTCAGTCTTGCTACTACAACTCGATGTAGCTGTTTTGATGCTCTTTACTATCTCCGGATTATTTGTTGCTAGTAGATCAAGGGTATTTTTGCAACCACTTACTATTCTACTGGGTTCATGAAATAACTGTTCGAAGTAGTTTTCAGAAAAAGCATTCAGAACTAAAGTCAAATGCCCATTTTTCATAATAATTAGTGACACAATACATAGTGTTTCAGAAGAAAAAACAAATATTTTATTTCATATAAAACAATCCATGTGACCCATGTCCAATTTTTATTTGTTACTGAGTTAGAGCTGCTTACTGAAATAAGTTTTCATTTCGCATATCATTACTTCAATCGTTATGGGCTTATCAGCATACACTGTCAGTTTAGTTTTGTGTTCAAAATATGAAGCTCTGCTTGAATTTACATAATGGAATTATTAAACCATGATTCCTAATTAACTTGTAATGAAACACAGTCTTGGTTGCAATGATTTATTTTATTTAACATGTTTTGCCTTTTAGGGGTATCATCAGACTCTTATAATAATGTTTTACATCGGTAAGACGTAAAACATTATTATAAAATTATGATGATGTCCCAAAAAGATGAAATACAATAAATAAAATAAATCATTGCAACGAAGACTGTGTTTTATTACAATTTATATTTTATTTGTGCTGTACCAGACAGCCTAATAGAGTGGATGACATTTTATGTAAACCATGATTGCAATTTGTTGGCCTACTCTATGGTATGTTTAAGCATACCACATACATTTACATGTACAGAATATGGTCTTTTAAGTGGTATATATTATGGGTTTATAACAGAAACACTGCTACTGTTTGTAGAAGGAAGGAAGCTTAGAGTTTAACGTCCTGTCGACAGCATGATCGTTAGAGACAGAGCTTACGCTTGGATATTTGGGGAAGGATTGAGAGGAAATCGTCCGTGCCCTTTGACAGGAACCATCCTAGCATTTGCCTGAAGTGATTTAGAGAAATCTGGATGGCCGAAGGTGGATTTGAACCACCGTCCTTCCAAATGCAGGCTCAGTGTGTTACCACTGCGCCACCTTGCTCAGTGTTGTTTGCAGAGATTTACTACCTACAGAGTACTACATTCAACAGATTTACACACATTCCCACTAAACTGTGTTATACTGGTGAAGTCCCAGCAGTCATACTTCTTCTGAATGTACAAATTAACCATCTTTGGATACTGTATAACAAATTATATTGTTGAATGAATATTATAGATGAAAATTCCTAGCAGTAAAAATTATATATAAAAAATAGCTGAAGATTACTCACCAGGCCAAGGAACACAGGTGTGATAGTAGCACAAATAAATAAAACACACACACACACACACACACACACAAACGCAAGCTTGTGCAACCCAGTTGTTTCTTCTGCCTGAAGAAGCAACTGGTTTGTGAAAGCTTGCATTTGTGTGTGTGTGTGTGTGTGTGTGTGTGTGTGTGTGTGTGTGTTTTATTTGTTTGTGCTACTATCACACCTGTGCTCCTTGGACTGGTGAGTAATCTTCATCTATTTTTTAATGTAAAATTATATTGTTGGTACAAGGCAGTTGTAGATATGCACTGTAATGGACCAGTTGTGCTATGGCATTCTCCCAGTTTTTAGGATTATGCAACTGCTCTCCCCTGGTGGGGACTAATAGAAAACAGTCAGTGGTGAGGGTAAGTTCAGGAAAAAACAATGTTATTCATCACCGTAAAACAGCTGTCATCACATTTGATCCAAACACAGGTACATCACACTCTGTCACTAAACCCACAGTTATCACACTCCTGATGAAGAAGGAGTCCAAAGAAATTGTATCATGCTACTCTGCTCTATGTACAGGTAGAGGTGTTGATCAGGGTGGCCTGTGGTATTATAGTTTTGAGGAAATTGCACCAAACAGAGGCTCACAGACTGGTGACTTTGAGTTGGCATTAAGTAGAGTCTACTGAGTGCAAGCTGTACGAAATGCAAAAATCTATGACATAAAATACAGGTATAAAAAATAGAAAATGGATGACTTACCCAAAAGGGCCAGCTCGTCGATAGACACAAATAAAAATAAAAATCACACTCAAAACACACTTACTAGCTTTCGCCACTACTGGCAGCATCTTCAGGAAAAAGAGGAAAAAAGGGGAGGAGGAAGGGAAGGATATGGGTTTTAAGGAAGTGGAAAAGGAGTCATTCCAATCCCAGGAGTGGAAGGACTTAACTTAGGGGACAAAAAGGAAGGTAGACAAATACACACACACTCACACATATCCAAACACAAACACACCTAGACAGATATTTGTAAATTTTTTTTTTTTTTTTTTTTTTTTTTTTAAAAAAAAAAGAAGCTGCCAGTGGTGGCGAAAGCTAGTAAGTGTGTTTTGAGTGTGATTTTTATTTTTATCTGTGTCTATCGACGAGCCGGTCCTTTTGGGTAAGTCATCCGTTTTCTATTTTTTATATTTGTTTATCCCACCAGGATTATTTTCCTTCTATACTTCACATAAAATACAGGAGTAGACAGTGGCCCAACAGATATCACCAGCCCATTGATAGTGATGAGGAATTGTGTGACACTCAACACAGGATTCTCTGGGACACCATTATACTGCAGCAATGGGAAGCTGAGTGAAGCGCCAACTCTAACCAACAACAGCCAGTGGAATAAAAACTAATAAGAAGGAAGCTTGGAGTTTAACATCCCATCGAGGTCATTAGAGGCGGGGGGAAAACTAATAACTAAAAATTAATACAGAACCTTGAAAATTTCATCATGAGGGGCATGTAAAATGTGATGACACCAAGTGGTAACATATGCCTTATTTAGTTAAAAGAAGGCTGCCAGTAAGGTATTGATGTTTAGAGAAAACCTATGTTTAGAGAAAACCTATGATTAGAGAAAACCTATCAAAACCAATAAACAGTGGATCATTATCCATCTAAATCACAATCACAAGGCAACAAAAGGACCCAATATTTGAGAACCAGCATTATTTGCAAGCAACCATTCTTTCAAGCAATTTACAGAGGCTAATCGACTGTAGCAGTTAAGTGTCAATGAGTTATTTCTTGAATTAAGGATTTAGACAACTGCAATCTTAGAAGGAGAAAACACCTTGGAGACAAATTCAGATGAAGGCCCTAAGCAGATGCTGCCTTTGGGTAATATCTTATCTGCACAAATATAGGCCGCACTTAAACTTTTGAAACAAGTTTTTAGAGGAAAAAAAGTCTTTATTATTATTATTTCTAATCGAATTTTCTCATAATCAGAAACATGTTGTTATGAATCCACCTGCTCTTTTCAACAACTTCAAAACCGAAGTGGAAAACTGTAAATCAGCAAATAACAAAGGCTCAATATGACAGGCCGATAGCCATGCACCACAACCTGTTTTACCAGGAGTTTAAAGTGCTATACAGCGTATATGTGTGCTGCAGAATATCTAGTTTCTTTTAGAGTTCAGAATGAGAGAAATTGTGTGTGTGTGTGTGTGTGTGTGTGTGTGTGTTTGTGTCACAATCTTTTTGCTTGTGAGTGATAATGGGTAAAGAGAAAAGAACATAAAAGCTACACTGCCAAATTTAAGCTTCAGATTTCCCAGTGACAGTAAGGAACAGGGAAAGTGGGAAGCTGGACGTAAATTTGATGTTGATGAAATAAATCGCATGGAGTGTTTTAATGGTCCACTTTAGGTTTTCCTGTAGTTTTATGATTTTTTGAAAATCATTGTGGACGAATATAATAAAAAATTATGTATGATATGATTACGCCTCTACTATTGTAATGATATCTATGCGCTCAACACATAATATTCTGTCTTACCACCAAAATTATTTGATATTTGAGTTTAGCTTTCACAAACATACACTATCTCTGAACTTATGCCTCTTTAAACTATTATTTTAACATCTATCCTATATCTTCATTATCATTTCCCGTTAAAATCATATTATCTGTCTTGCCGTGGTAGTTTGTCCTCATTTTCAAGTTTATTTTCTTTGCCTGCACTGGTTTTTAAATCAAGTGATAGTGTCAAATCGCTGTTATTTTTGCAAATATCTCTAAAACTGTGCAAGTTGTGGAAATGCAGAGTTGTTGAGAATTTTCTCATCTCCAACTTTGTTTATTCAATTTTTGCATCACATGAACGGTTAAGCCAATATTTTAATTTAAATTTTGAGATGTCAAAAGGTGATCGCAAAGACCCACTTTTAATGTTACTACTGTAACCTAAAGTGGGCCAAAACGTTTGTCACTGGTGTACAAGTGAGGATTAGATTGTTCAAAGAGTCGCCGTCCATTGTGAGGACAAAACTATAAATATCCCTATGTAAAAAAATACTTACTTGACTCCATAATTCAAAGCAGGAGATGTGATTTTGCTGTTTTAACAGAAATGATTCAATTGCAAGGCTGCAAAGTAACCACGAGTTCCGTGAACATCATTTTTTTGAAATTACCCCCAACAAATGTGAAGGCATTGAATCTGGTCGTGGTAAAATACGTTATTTTAAAATGTAGCATCTGAATTCAACATTGGTATTAGCTACACAAATCAGCTGTTCCACCATCTTAACCTCCCACCACTGCATGCAGTAGGCATTACCAACATAAATGTCACTGTAAGAACTCGCAAGACGCTCTCTAGACTTTTATCATGAGATTAAAATTATTTATGTGGTTAGGAAATCTGTATGTTACTTATTGCTTTTGTTTGAGAGTGTACAGACGTGTTAAAACATTGTCATTAGCTATTGTTGGCTGTGGTACATAATGAGACCATTCAATTTATATCGAAACTTTGACTTTCATAAATTGATCTGCTGTTTCCGTGAACAGTTACCATTTTTTTTAAAAGACTCTCTACTTTGTTACATATCTCAAACCAAAATAAACTTGAGCATGCAATTTTTTTAATTAGTGACTTACAGTTGGGGGGGAGGGAGGGTGTAGGATAGAATCTTGATTACAGGCCACACCCCAATTTTGCAAGCCAAAATTGGAAAAAAAGTGTGTCCTATATTTGAGCAAATACGGTATTCAGATGTTGGATCACCTTATTGTGATTTAAATTAACATCTAGGGCTGTGTAATGTAATGAGGCAAGAGCCTGAAGTAGTTCTCAATCAATGAAGGTTTTAATATAGGATTCAGCTTGGTGGGATGTGAAACACAGAGGGAAGTCTTCAAATTGATGTTTATTCAATAGGAAGGTACCAGATAGGAAAAGGATGCTGATATTGCTGAAAAGTGGGTTACAAAGTTTTCTGTAGCAACCAATGAATCATTACAAAGAGCACCCTATGGAATAAGACTCTGAACAATTACTAGTTGTTTGTGACCCAGAAAACAGGGTTTGACCCAAATGTAAGATGACATGGCATATGTTCCCCAGGGAGAAGACAGAATGCCCAGCATTACTAATTACTAGATTTGTGTAGATAACAATCCTTATCATGAAATTGCTTAAGATCTTTAAGACTGGTCTAAGAAGGATGTTGACAGCGAGGTGGCGAATGTAACAGTGCCTGTATACAAGACCATTAGGCTTTCAAATGCCCAGCATGATAATCAGTTTGTTTCATAGTGGCTAAGAAGCAACAGCATTTCAGGAAATTGGCCCCTGTCACAAATCTCACCAATGTAATGAAGCCACATGGTTAGAAGTAATCATTAGACTGATAACTGAAAAAGTGCCATGGGCAAAACTAAATTGGTTGGTAGAACTGTCACTGAGGAGGCACAGATCAAGGTCTGTAGGATTCTGTTCAATTACAAATCCCTTACAAATTAAGTGGACACCCCTCACAAGGAGGTGGAGTGAACTGAAATTCCTTTACAGATTTATTTAAGTGGCATACTTATTAATCAACAAATAAAAGATGATCAAACCAGTTTTCAAACTGCACAACTACCAGCAACTATAATACAATGAGGGCAGTTTTATGTACTTCTCTTCTAATTTTCATAGGTGATTTTGAAAGATTTTCTTTTTAATTTATGTCCAAGCATTGGTCTTGAAATCATATAGACATAAGTGTGAAGAAAATCAAAGAAAGCAAGTCAGAAATGTCTTCTTATTAAAGTAACAAATTGTAAATTGAACGAGAAAAATACACCATGGGTACAGAATGATAAAGTTGGACTACATCATGTGAGAATTAATCATGAGATGCCATCATTTTAAAGAATTAAAAGAATTGTATGAGTGAATAAATAATATAGTAGTGAACATAACCTAATTTTGTTCACTGAGACTTGACATTGTGTTAATTATTCACCCCTACAAAAATTGTAACATGTTTTTTTTCTTTTACCATCATCATCAGCAAAAGCCCATCTGGGATCCCAAAGCTGGTAGATATTTGTCTTCATCAGTAACCAAAGAAATTTGCTGAGGACCCACTGCAGGAACCATTTCATTGGCAGGAGAGGCTGAAAAGAAAGATTACATTTTAGCAATTTTGTACTAGCTTCTTCAATTTGTTATCACTGAAACAATCTGTGTAACAATTTACTTTTTCCTAATAATATGAAACAAATTTGCTGAGTGCGATTTCATTTATAGAATGACAATCATAATAGCGAGTTCAAGTTGGAATTCAAAAATATAAGGAGGATAAGTTGCAACCAGCACAGGACTGTGTGGCTGTATGAATGAGAGAGTGTGTCTTTCTGATGAAGGCTATGGCCAAAAGCTTTATGTTACATGTCTGTCAGTGTCTGTTATCTACCTGTTTGACCTCGATGAACATAATTTGTGGTGAGTTGCATACTATCCTCATTATATTGTTGAATGACAATCACAATGATATAAGGTAAAGCAGTAAACAATCTGAATATTGGTTTGAACACCACTGTGCTTCACTAAGCAAGGTCTGTTTGGAGGTATACTGGCAGCTACTTCTTCAGATACTGAGACTGTGCACAACATCATACCAACAATCATTGTTGTTATCCTGTGTGGATTGACAGTCTAAACCAGAAACTAATCCTATGGATTAAGTTTGGACAGATAACAAATCACCATAAAGATGCTCACTGAGCCATGTAAAATACACATCTGCAATCACTCAACTTAAATTTTTGGACATGGCTTTCAGCAGAAAAAGAAACACATACATTCACACAATCACTCAGATATAACTTGCAGACATGACCATCATCTCCAGCTGCTCCATTGGTGAAGCAGCCAGAGAAGTCCAAATTACATTTGAGTGATTGTGTGAATGTCTGTGATTCCTTTTCTGATGAAGGCCATGGCTGAAAATTTAAGTTATGTGAATGTGATTGTCTATTTTACATGCCTTCTAGTGGCTCAGTCAGTGTATTGAAGGTCAGCTGTTGTTTATCATCTGTTATTGACATTACATTCAGACTTTATATTGTTAAATCTAATAATAATAATAATAGTAATAATCCCTTGATGTCAACAATTTAATCCTACTTATAAAACTGAATAATTAACATTGCACTGTGGGGTAGAAACTATGTTGTTGTGTGTCATGATCAAGTATTTACCTACCAGTAGTCAGCTTATAAGAGGCCAAATGCACACAGTAAATTGGAAAAATGCCAGAGTGACCAACAAAGACATATAGTTAATGTTGTGGTGTTGTATGGATTCACCAAAATAGAGAATAACCATGTTAACATAAGCATCTAACATTGTGTAGCTAATAATGAAGTGTTTACATCTGATAAATTTTCACTTTTTTCAGTGTCTAAATATATTATAAGCTTTGTGTATTTTTTACGTGTAATAAATTGGACAGGATGAATCTTAATGTTGATGGATAAATGGCTTAATATCAGTCACAGTCATAATAGGTACAGTTATAATAAGTAATCAAGCAATAGCAGCTATTCTCAAAGTCATTTCAACCACATTACTAGGCCCAGTGACCACACAACTGTATAGGGTGTCATTTCTTGTTACATTCCATGTCTGAACTTCTGAAGTTTAGAAGTGTTTATGAGAGCAAATTAAAACAAGGAGAAAAAAATCTACAGCCTATCCTAGTAACTCTTAAAACTGAAGTTGAATCCATGTAATTCTTGCTATCTGAGTATGAAACCAATAACTAACAATACAAACATTATGTATCTATTGTCATAAGTGAGAAAACAGTGTACAGCTCTTTACAATCAACAAATATGCTGACATATAGAATCTATGGGTCTGGCGCTTTATAACTGGCATGCGGCCCATAGACTCTATAGGTTTGGTGCAGAAAGTGTTAAAAATGCCTGTACTCATTCAATAAATGTATAGTAAAAATTGAAAGAACATCCCGGTGTACTGTAGCAAAGTATATACAAGCTAGATATTTGTCACCTCAAGTGGTTTTTTTGAATGAGACAGTTTTATAAAAATTATGATTTATGGTAAGAGGTAACTAATGCATGTAAAGATTGCAGTGTATCACTGATTTTTGTAATTACTACTTTTGACATTAAGAGCCACAAGTACAATGTTCAGAACTCTACATAAACTTATAAATAAACAAATGTTCTACATCAAGTGTCATATGTTTCAAATGTCACATCCATTTTCACACATATTCCATTCATCCTAGTGTACGTGAAATATGTATAATGCCAGAAAGCATTTTCACTTCACAGATTTTAAAAGATCAATTAAAAACTGCAGTGGAGCCACTTATTTCCCCGTGGTTATGGCTTAGCAGAAGGCCACACCTACAAAACTATCTTAATATCTAGCTATCTAATTATCCAGTGTTGTACAACTTGTAACATTATTACAATTTTGTATTACATTTGTATTTAACACTGTAAATATAAGCTGAAAAATTGCTTCCCATCTACACTGAGGGAAGAAGTGCTCATGTAGCTTTGTTAACGATTTAAATTAAAATTATTAAATGCCTTATATTTTTCACATGAAGTGTTATTTTGAGTACAGTATTTACTTACACTTGCATGAATCCCTGCCGCACTGAATGGAGATTTCTGATCAACACAGGCACCTTGATAATCATAAACTGCAACTTTCTTATAAATTTTATCTTGTACTAAGGAGTCCATTATTGTTCCATCAATTTGACCAAAGAACTTTCCGGTATTATCCGAACTTTCAGAAATAATAATAAATCCATTATTGTCCAATACATAGCAGTCCAGCTCATCAGACACACATGTTTTCTTGCAGTTTGAACACTATGAACAAAAAAAAATGTATTTGATTTATAGAGCAAACAACTGAATAAATGCATGAGACCTCTCTAGTATCATACAACAAACACCAGGAAAGCAGAAAATTTATTACACAAGTGACTAACTTAAGCATCACACAACAGCCCAGTTTTAGACCACAAAAGATTACTGATCTAAAATCATTTATATTAATTAATATAATAATATTTTCATATTTGGCAGTAAACCAAAAAGTATTCGGTACCACACTAAATCTTTCATTTGCAATGTTTTGTTCAAGGTTTAGAAACTTATTCACAGACTAAAACTTTGAGTGAAAGCAGGACTTCAACTCTTTTCTTTAACAGGTAATGTTGTTGTGGACTGTGTGCTATCTGGCACAGCTCAGAATCCATCATTTGTATGTTTGGATTGTGGACCATCCCTCTCTTATTGAAAAATTAATCTAACAGCACCAGATCTATCCACATTACAATATAACACAACCAAGGCTGCACATAACCTAGAGCCTCACCCTGACACAAACAATACACCACTTTAGCTCTCAGGGAAAGGAAAAAATATAGTGTAGTCAGGGCCATATTTAGCATATGCATGCTGTTTTGCATTCAATAAATGATTTTGTTATTTTTAGTAACAGGACTAAGTTTTTAGCAGGGAAGCAAGTGGAACTTTTTTAATTGCTACCTAAAACTAACAGTTTGTTTTCCAGAATATTTGAAACACTCTACACCCCCCCCCTTCCCAAGTACAGACTGCAACACAGGTGTTGTAAACAATGCAACATATTTATTTGTAGTCATGGCCTTACTTTCTTATTACATTAATCACTATTTAATTAAATTTGATATAATGAATATAAAATAAATTACTTGTAGTTTTGTGTGATTGTAGTCAACTGGTCAGAACATAAACAGTTAGGGCAGTGGTTGTTGTTGGGTGTTTAAAGGGGACTAAACTACTGGTTTATCAGTCCCGGCAGTGGCCCCCAATTTTCTTTTGTATAATCTTTTCCTGTCTTAAAATTTATTTTTAATTTTTACTTTAAGCATATATGTGATTCATTAAGTAGAAATATGTGTCAAATTTGACTACATCTTGAATTACCATGCTCAGTGACTGTTATAATGTGAAAATTTTGAGCAGCAATCAGTCGCAAATATTTATTTAATATCAGAATTAATAGAGTTTGGTCACTGTGTGAGCATTATCAATGCTTTAAAAATGTGGTTTAAAACAGCTTGAAAAATTTTACATGTTTCAAACCACATTTATAAAGCACTGACAATGATCACAAAATGACATAAATCTAGATATACAAAAATATTTGCTATTGATTGCTAATCATCAACCACAGAAATATGTATGCCACAAATTTGCACTATACATTTTTTTATTTATTTATCTTTAAGTTCTGTGGATCCCATATGCAAGTGAATTGCAAGGATGTAGAACATGTCAGGTAAGATAATTACATTGTGGTGACTGATCAACCAGCCAATCAACCTAAAACAAAAGGCTTGTAATATATCTTTGTCATGATATTTGGAGCTCAGCTTCAGTGAGACTGCCAGCCATGTTAAGTTAGTTATCTGTTATATGTAATAAAGAGTTGTCTCACATTCATGTGGTTATTATTGGGGCTACAACCCCACATAATTCCATACTGATGAGCCTGAAGTCAAGTCCACCGCTGATCCACGTGAGTTGCACAGTCGCATCCGGTATTTTGTGTGGAATTTCACCATAAAATATGGAAACCATTGTCTTGATGGTTGCTACAATGACCATGACCTCCGCCTAAATTTTGAGCTGCAGCAATTTCATCACTGAGTATCCAGTGCATGCCTGCTTTGAGTGCTTCAAATTTGTATTCTCAGGATAATTTCTCACAGGACATGTTTGTCACATTGTGTGCATCTAGTGCTGCAAGGAGCTTAACAGACTCAGACATCTGCTCACCACTTGTGTTTTCTAGTGTTTTGTCAGCAAACAGTGTAAATCATATACCACATCACATTTCGTCTGCACCGAACTCTCAGATCCCGAGGAACATGAACCTTTCAAACATGCAAAATTTGAATTTTAGACTGGCAACTGCCCCGCCAATCATATGTGTGTATCCTTCCGCTGACCACGTGCTCCGCCAACAAAGTGCAGTCGCCTCTAATAACTTTGTTAGTGATTTCGGACTTGGACTTGCCTCTAACAGTATTCATCACAGTGCATTCATTAACCGCCTGATTACTTATGGACAATTTTCGAGTGTTGTGGATGTACCTTTTTCTACATGCACAGTTAACTTGGACTATGTTAACAACGTGTCAGTCAACTTTATGCAATCCACTCTACCAAATGTATTAAGTAACTCTCTAAGCAGATCTGCCTGCTCTATCAGTGGTGATGTGAACTTTAATATTCCTCAAAGTACTAGTGTGTCCTTTGTGTAGGGACTGATGACCCCATAGTTAAGTCCCATAAGCTCTACAAACATTTGAACATTTGTCCTTTGTGCTTCCTGCATCACATGATACACCAGCTGTGTCACATGTATAACAATCACCTCTGTTGTTGCATACTATTGACACACAAAAACATTCCTGGCTGCACCAGTTTGCTCATTTGCCCATTTTCATGCCACACACCGGTGGCTCTGCCATGTCAGTTGCCCGCGTCATCTCGCCTCTACCTGCCGCGACACGCTCACTCATCTCTGAGGCCCTGCTGGATTCAACAACAATGTCGAGCTCCCTCAGTACGCCACAGCAATTCAGTACCTCCCACATTGCTGATGTTCCAGAGGCATCTCAGTCGCCACCACCTGGATGCCTTCCTAAGCTGCCGCCTTTCTCCTCTGAGGATCCCTCAATGTGGTTTGCATTGACTGAACAAATATTTGACCATTATTCACTTAATGACTCAGCTCACTACCTGTGCCTAATCAAGCACCTTCATGAACGTTTCGATATGATGTGTAATCTTGTGACCTCTCCACCTACATTGGACTGGTACGCCTTCGCCACATGAATTATCCTGGATAGGGTCACTCACATGCCTGAAGATACCATTCAACACATTCTCCATGAGGAACACTTGTGGGACGAGAAGCCATCACAGCTTTGGCATCGTCTTCGTCTGCTGGTTAACGAACATGACATGCCTGATTCCACCTCATGGCTTTGCAGTCAAGCAAACTCCTGCTCGCTGTACAGAATCCCCTAACTTACAACATTCTGCAATTGCCGAGTGAGCAGATATGAATCACTGACAGAGTCTACAATGCCTACCTATGCGAAACATGAGTGGTAAGCTTTGTCCAAGATGCAATCTTGCCAGTACACCCCCGCCACTGGATGGGGTCGCTCACGCATCAAACATTCAGCAGTGAAGAACTGGGCGTACACGCACTCCTTCCTGCAGACTCAGTGTCAGCTTCACTGTCCCTGCCACGCCCTCCTGCACTACCTGCAAGCAGGCTCTCTAACACTGAGAATGGCCCACTGACAAATTCATCTCTTGTAAAAACAAGCTTCATTCTATCCCTACAGCTATTTTCACAGCCACTTCGGTGACGCCACAAGGAAGTGCCATTCGGCATGTCACCAACCAAATGCCGAGCACAGGATGGTTTCCGCACGGCCCCCCGGCTTGGACAACTTTGGGCGCCTATATGTTTTCCACTCCGATAGTGACTTTTTACCATTGAGTGCTTGTTTCTCCATTCGTGACTGTGCTTCTAATCTTCATTTCTTGATTGACACTGGTGCCGATGTCTCATTATTGCCACCTTTGATTGCTAGCCATCTGCTCTGCCCTCACAGTGCTGTACTTCGTGCTGTCAATGCCACACAGGTGTTGTGTGCAGGTAAAATGACTTTTACTGTCTACCTGGTGCCAAAGTGCAAAATTTTGTGGAATTTTTTGGTAGGGATGTGCCAGAGCCCATCCTAGGCATGGGCTTCTTAACTCACCATAAACTTTCTCCAGATGTTGTGCGACATTCAGTATTTTACACCCCACAAACACTTACTTTTCTTGTGTTGTGTCAAGCTCTGACTCTTGTTGTGCTACCACATCTATTGTTTGCAAGTGTTTACAAACTATTCAGAAGTTCAAGAACTTGTCTTCTAAGTTGTGTCGAGACATGAACAAGAAATCAAACTGTGTTGCGAGAGAGAAAGTATTGTGTGGGAGTGCTTTAACACTATTACACAATATGAGTCTCTCTTGTGAATGTGGTTGAGTGAATGTGAATGTGTTCTCCATCTGCAATGTGAGAATGAAGACATTGCTCACTGCCTGGCTGTCACGGAGTCTCAGCTGGCATCCGCCCAACAACAACTTTCGTCTCTGCTAGCAAGTCGACAGGACTCTCACTCAAAGGTTACTATGAATGTTCCTTCAAAAAGTAGTCCCAGTGCTCTTGCACACTTGTGTTTGTGACAGTACTCGTCCCACTCTGGCAGTGACAATGAACACTACCTCATCTGTGTGTACCTTGTGTTCATGACTTATTTTCACTCCACCAGTTGAGCAGTCGGCTACCACGACCCATGCGCCTCCTCCAGCTAATGGCCACTGCAGGAACTCTCATGTGATGCCATCTTGTCCCTGATTGCTAGTGGTGCGCCCCAGTAAACATGCAGCCGGAACTGTAACTTCTCCAGCACTTGAGTTCACTACCCCATCCATGAGCAGGCTGAGCCACCCCCACCCCTCCTTGTGCACTACACATGACAACACTGTGCCACGACCCCCCTACCCCACGGTACCCATCTGGCCCGTCACAACAAACATTGGCTGCGAGTGTAAACATAACCTTCCTGCCGTTGCTTGTGATGTCTCGGTGGTTACAAACGGAACGGTGCACAAACTGCATCTCAAAGAAGGTCCACCCGTCACTACCAAAGTGCGCCACCTCAGCCCAGAGAAATTGGCAGCTGTCAAAGAACAAATTTCCGAACTTTTAGAGTCATGTGTCATAAGCCCTCATCTACCAGCTGGTCCTCTCCCATTCATTTAGTGCCGAAGCAGGACTGTTTTCGGTGCATGTTTGGTGACTACCACCAACTTAACACTTGCACTGTAATGGGCAATTATCCAATCTCGAACATTGCTGACTTTACACAGACTCTGGAAGGTGCAGAAGTGTTTTTGGTAGTGGACTGCAAACATGCTTACCACCAGATTCCTATGGCTCCTGAAGACATTGAAAAGAGTCGTTGCTTTTCCTTGGTTTTACAGTTTTGACTGATGGTATCTCCCCATCTCCCAATAAGATTGAGCACATCAGAAACTTGCCTCCTCTCACAACCTTTAGAGAATTATATTGTTTCCTTGGCACTATTATTTACTACTGCCGACATTTATTAGGTGCTGCTGAGCTGCAGGCCCCACTCACAGACGCTCTGGCAAACACACCTCTGGTGATTGGCCTGTTCCCTGGAAGGATGCCATGTCTTCAGCATTCTCGGCCCTTAAAGACCTACACACTAGATCTCTCACAATTGCTCGCTCTCATCCAGATGCCGAACTATTCATTACTACAGATGTGAGTGACACTGCCATTTCCGCAGTCCTCAGCCAATCCCTCAATGGTGTCACTTCCCTTTTGGAATTTTTCTTGAAGAAACTGAAAAACGCTCAAGAAAAGTACTCAGTCTTCAATTGAGAACTCTTAGCTGTCTATGAGGCCATCAAACACTTCCGCTCTGCCATGCTTTCTACATTCTCACAGACCATAAACCTCTGGCTGCTGCCATTTCAAACTGTACTGTGGACCTTTTCCCACTGTGGTTCCGCTATTTTGACTACATTTCTCAATTGACCACTGACGTCCGCTACATCAAAGGCATCAACAATGTCGTAGCCAATTTCCTTTTGTGCACTGCTGCATTTTTTTTCTCTTGGACCTCTCTCAGCTCACCATTTACAAATGGCTGATGATGTCACTATGCAACTGATTTGAGAACATGCCTCTTCTTTGCGACCTATCCGCATCACCTTCCCCGGAGTTTCAGGTAAGGTTTGATATGGCGAATCATCTGGCAAGCTCCAACCCTAGACTACTCACTGCCTACAGCAAGAAATCTTCAAAAAATGACACTTCTTAGCTCACCCAGGTGTCAAAGCCTCTACTAAGTTAGTCACTGACCGATTCATCTGGTGAGATATTAAATTTACACCAAACGCTAATACTAAGTAATTAATTTCTTTGCTTTTTCGTTCCTATGTGCTACATGCTCGCGTGTGCTGTGTTGCCACTCTTCACAGTTGAAAAAGCATTTCTGGGCATTACAACAGTAGCGGCATGCTAGTGTGGCAACTACATTCCACCATATCATCACATATACTGCAGCCACTAATGCAGTCGCTTTACAAACTCTTACCTGACAAACACGGGGACAATATATTAGTAATCACATCTGATGTCACCAACCAAAGTTCAAGGTTAACAGCAATGCCCTCTCCATCTCAATAGCTATAATGGTAAGCTTAATTGCAGTTTCTTGCATTTTATATTATAGCAATGAGATAGCTAATCAGAAAATAACAAAACTCCGTCTGTAAATAGAACAAGGTTGGATCTTTCAACTGTGCAACAGAAAACTTTCTCCTAATTACGGACTGATTTCTGTGCATTCTTAAAGTTGACAAAGCCAGAAAAAGCATGATTTCTCTTAAATATTACCATGTATGTTGTACTCTTATCACATAAAATGTAATATTTAAATACCATATAAAAGTAGACATTTCAACAATTCCAGCAAGATATAAAACATCGATGTTTGGCATGCAATGTGACCAGAATATGAGCTCAAAATCAGGGTTCAATCGTTATGAAATTGGTTTCTTAGTGGGTGTAAGTCAAACACCATGGCAAATCCGGTGATAATGAACTACTTTAGTTTAGAATCAATGATGTCAACACTCCCTTAAGACCTGAGCCCTTGCCATTTTCCCTCCTTCCTTCCTCTTTTTCTGATGAAACAACCTTGTGTTGTGAAAGCTTAGCATTTGTATCCTAATGCAAACACACCTAGACAGACATTTGTAAAAAAGCCAATATATACATATATGCCTTGGTGTGTGTGCATGTATATGTGTGTGGGTTGGTGTGTGTGTTTACCTATCCTTTTCCTACCAAGGTAAGTCTTTCCTCTCCCGAGATTGGGATGACTTCTTACCCACTCCCTTAAAACCCTCATCCTTTCCTTTTCCCTATCCTTCAATGCTCTTTCTGAAGAAGCAACCTTAGGCTGCAAAAGCTCAGTTGTGTGTGTGTGTGTGTGTGTGTGTGCGTGCTGTGTATGTTTTTATTTGTGTATCAACGAACCGGTGCCTTTTTGCATGGTAAGTCCAACTTTCTTTACTTTTTGTGAATATTTTTCCCTAATTTACTTCGAGACATTCTTTCAATAATACTGAGATTCCACTTACATCGAGTTACTTTAACTGTTAATATTGAATAAGCTTTTCTACAGCTAGTTCTTCATAGAAAAGACCAAGATCTAATAAGGTTTTTCTGGTTTAAAGTAATCATGGATCAGCAAGGAAACTACATTACAACAGATGAAAGGATTACATACCACTTCACCTGACTATCTTTTGGACTAACCTACAGCCCCTTACTTCTTGCAGCTACATTGAAAGAACTTGCTACAATGCACACAAAAAATTTTACTCAAGCCGATTTTCAAGTTGGAGACAACATGCATATGAATGAGTTTGTGGAAGGGGCTGAAGATGACAATGCTGTGACTACCTTGTATTATGAACTTACCTTGCTTATGGGGCTCATTAGCCTACCAATGGCAAAGTGGGCCACAAACTCAAAACAACTGATTTAAATGTGGAAATCAGAAGGTGTCATAAACATTACAAGTACGGAGGTTCTAGGAATCCACTGGGATACATGTACTCATATGTTCAGTGTTCAGGAGACTCACATTCGTCTGCAACATCTTGGAGTCAACATAGTGTTTCTGAGTTGAAGACAGAATTCTTGATTCTTAGAGCTCGACAAGCAATAAAACATGTTCTACACTGTTGCCTACTTTGCAAGATGGTGAAATATCGGTCTATTCCACAAATAAAGGCTCCACATTAATGTCATAGATTATATCAGAGAATGTCCTGCCACTAGGTGAGACGTTCTTTGAAGCACTGCGAGATTCTATGACCTACTGGGTTTGTTGTCGCCACTGTCCCTCATGGCAAAAGTAATTTTCCAGGAAATGTGACCAAGAGGAATTGAATGAGATGAGCTTTTACCTCTTGATCTTGACAAACATTGTGGGTATCAACTTTGCCATCATGTTTGCACATAAACATCCCATGATAGGTTGGTGCTTCTGAAGAGACAAAATCAGAAATTCATGCCTTTTGCGACAAATCAGAAGAGGCCTATGGAGCAGTGCTTTATCAAAAATGCAGCACTTCAAGCATGACATCAGTCAATTTAGTTTGTAGTAAAAACAGATTGCACACCATCAAGAAAACAACTCTTCCATGACTGGAATTTCTAACAACACTTCTTGCGTTGAGGTTACTTCATTATTTCTGCAAGGCTACACATTATGATGCAAGTAATGCAACACTGTTGACTGACTCAGCTGTAGCCTTAGGATGGATACAACATGGCCCTAATTGATGGATGACCTTTGTTTCGAACAGTGTTGTATACATACAAAGATTAACAAATACATCACAGTGGAGACACTGCCCCAGTGATCAAAACCCAGCTGATCTACTCTCCAGGCATACCACAGCAGAGAAACTTGAAAATTCTACTATATTGGTTCCACATACCTGCTTGGTTAATAAAGAACAGAAAACACTGGCCATAACTTATGCAAAAGAACTTAGTTTATTACTCGCCAGAAAGGAAGAAATAAACAAAACAAGTCTTCATGGTAAAAACAAGACCCCCTATCTTAACAGCTACACAGTGTATTAACTATTACAAACCAGTATGAATCATCACAGGATGGATTCTTAATTTTAAATGGCAGTTAATGAAACAAAATAAGATGTTAAGAGAATTGACAGCAACAGAATTGTATGAAGCACATACTTATTGGATTCAGAGTGTCCAACAACAGCATTTTGCAGCAGAGCCTCTGGCACAAATGCTAAAATAGCTCATTTTAATCCATTCTTGGATGATGGCCTTATTCACATTGGTGGATGCCTACAATTTGAAAAATTAACAAGGGAACAGTGTCATCCAATTCTTCTTGATGGACAGCATCATTTCACTCATTTATTAACCCAGGAGACTCACATTCGTCTGCAACATCTTGGAGTCAACATAGTGTTTCTGAGTTGAAGACAGAATTCTTGATTCTTAGAGCTCGACAAGCAATAAAACATGTTCTACACTGTTGCCTACTTTGCAAGATGGTGAAATATCGGTCTATTCCACAAATAAAGGCTCCACATTACCTACTGAATAGGTCTCATCATTGAAACCATTTGAAGTCACAGGCATCGATTTTGCTGGTCTATAATACATCAGACAAGGACATATAAGAAAGAAAGCATATATTGCTCTATTCCGTTGAGCAACAACATGTGCCTTAAATATGAAATTATGCTCAGTTATGTCAACTGACAGATTTCTTCAAACTCTACAATGATTTGCGGGAAGACGAGGAGTGCCTAGCACAATTTACACAGACAATGCTACTACCTTCCATTCCACCCATACAGAGCTAAAGGAGCTCAGGCAGGCTCTCATAGCCAGAAAATCACACAGCTCTGGCAGGCTCTCATAGCCAGAAAAACACACAAGTACCTTGATCATAAATCTATAACATGGAGATTCATAGCACACACGTGCCTTGGTGAGGAGGATTTTGGGAACAGATGGTGGGGTCAGTCTAACATTACCTGAGGAAGGTTTTGGACAGTCACAGTTGGATGAAGAAGGTCTCAACACAATCCTCTTCAGCAGAGAAGCAGGACTAAATTCAAGACCAATTACACAAGGAGGAGAAGAAACTGAGCCACTCATATCTGCACATTTTCTTGTAGGTAAGTGACACACAATGTTGCCCAAAGGTCTAGAACAAACAGTCAGGAAGGATTTGTCCAAGGAGTCCCAATGGCAGCAACATGTGGTAGAGCAATTCTGTAATAGGTGGAAGAAAGAGTGTCTGACCCTGCTCAAAATCTTCCATGAAACTCATAAACCAAGGAAGGTTCTGAAAGACTACATTTGGGTGATGTACATCTACTGGAAGATGTTCATCCACGTCACATGTGAAAGAAGGCACGGACAGAAAATCTTCATAAGGGAAGAGATGGGAAGATACTAATTGTCACCTTATGAACTTCTGAGAGACCTTAATTCACAGCTTGTTCAACTGGTCATTCCTCTTGAAGTTGATCAGAGTGGGGAGGATGTTGTGGGTTGACTTTTGTAACTTTATAAATTTTGCTATATTGATGTTCCATGACTTGTGTATTCCGTGTTGTATATTATATACAAAATATAGCACAGATGCCATAATTTCATGAGGCCAGCTTGTGGGTTGGGTAAAATCCAGCAAATCCAAGTCATTTATGTTAGTATCACAGCTCTATTACCATTTGGCTGTGACACTGGTATGCTGTTTGGGAGCAGCAGCTTGATTCTCAGTTAGGACAGCCTGTGCTGAGACTGTGGGACCTGAAGCTACTGCTGCAGCAGCCAGCTTGGCCTGTTCTGGCAGCTTAGGCACATCCAAATCTGGGGCAGTGGGTCACTTCCCAAGCATGTCTTCTTACTTTTGTCATTGTAGGGCAAGTGTCTCATGCCAGCAAACATGTGTTGCAATGCCATAGTTGGGCACCACACTGGCAACATCACATCAAGGCTTGCCACTGGGACAGTGGCTTGCACAATGGGGCTACCAGTGTGTGACTGGGACACCTGGAAGGATAGTACAACAGTTGGTTGCAACCAACTACAGTAATTATTTAATATGAATATTGCATCTAACGAGGTAAAGGTAGGCTCATCTGATTTTTCTTCAGTGCTAAGGTGCTATCCAATGTTACAGAGTCTCAGCAATACTTGTACAAGTTAAAAGGGGAACTTTAATATGGGCTGACAAGGAATTAGAGTATATATTGGGGAGCCATGCAGTTGTGGTAGCAAGAGTGGTGTAATTAGCACATTTACCTAGTAGGCAGGAGACCTGGATTAAAATTCCAGCCGTGGCACAAATTTCAATTCAGTAGTGTAGCCTATATTCATTATCATAAAATATAGTATGCATCAACATCCCATAACATCTGAAACAGCCAATCTATAACACACAACTTGCTGACAAGATACCATTTCAGTTTTGGTGCTGGCTACAGGCACTACACAAAGCAAGCCTCATACTAGGCACTTCCATATGGTATCTATGGACTTTCAAGCTGCTTTCACAACTATAACTCACCTTGATTCCTCATGCAACAAAGCTGCTACAGAAGAATCTGTTGCTGGCGAAGAGAATTTTTACTGTTCTGCAGCATGAACACTGTACCAATGCTCAGTACAATAACATGCAGCACAGTGCTAAATATTAGACAGACACCATGCATGCTAAATGCTCTAACCGATGGAAAATGAGCATAATAGTGATGTCATCACCTCTAAAGACAATGCTGACCTATGTGACACACACACTACTACTCTCCTTGTTATCAACAATCCACTGAGTACCACAACAGCCTCAAGGTCACAGTATTCACTGATATCATGTCCAATTTGGCAATGCCATATGTAACTGCCAGCCTTCAAATGTGTGCCACAGGAGTTGCATCAGCCCATGCCATTACATCAAGCATACAATGCGGACAACCATGTGACAAACATTCTCCATGCCACTCCCACCTTTCAATGGAAGGCACTAAATATTTGATTGGTGCACACTTAAATACTACCTACTTTTTCAAATCTAACTTTTTATGCTTCTCTGCGTGATGCCCTGGCATTTTCTGTCAACTGAACACAATCATAAAGGAAAACTCAAACTAGTTCTCACTGTCTTGTAAGAGTAGTGGCCATAAATGAGAATCAATAACAACTGCAGAAAGCCAAAGTACCCTTTCTTGGATATGGATTACATACCACAGAGATCAGACTAACCTCAGAATAAACAGAGCAAATTAAGCAGTTACCATCAATACAGAATTACTTAGATCTGTGACACTTTCTAGGCATCATAATGTTTATAGGCATCATCTGTCACAAGCAGCTACAATACAAGCTTACGATAGTCTCACAAAACTGAGTATGGAAGCAGAAAAGTTAGTGTGGACTGACAAACCAGAAGAAGCATCCAAACAAGCCAAAGACTGCTTCACAAAAGCAACAATTTTGGCCCACCCAATACAAAATGTAAATGTCACAGTTACAACTGATGCTAACAATTCAGCCATCAGAGTTCTCTTACAATGATCTATGGTGGGTAAAGCACAATTGCTTTACCTATGATTTACAAAGATATAAATAAAAATGAATAATAATAATAATAAACAATCTTGATTTCAATGACAACATAGTGTGAATTATTCAGTGTCTATGAAGCATATAGATATTTTAAAATCAAATGTTTGTATAGTCTATGGGACTTAACTACGGGGTCATCAGTCCCTAAACTTACAAACTACTTATGAACTACTTACGAACTAGGACGGCACAAATATCCATGCCCGAGGGGGGGGATTCGGACCCCCGACCGTAGTGGCCATGCAGACCGTGACTGAAGCGCCTTAGTCCCCTCGGCCACCGCGGCCGGCGTAGATATTTTAGAAAAAGCATTTGAAGTAAGCACATTATCATCCAAACAAATAACAAACTAAATGTTGAGAAGAAGTTCCTCCCTGTCATTTTCATGATCAGCTTTATTGCACAATATATAAAGTATGATAGTCATCTATGTTGTGCCAACATAATAACAGTCCATCTATCATAGATAAACGTCGTTCCTTTACAGCTAGATTATTGGCTGGCCAATATTTACCTTTTTGCTGTACCGCTGATAGTCACACACAGAAAGAAAAGAAAATAAGCTTTCAGAACTGTGTTCCTTCTTCAGCTAAGAGAGAAGGGAAGAAAAAAGGAATGGGAAAGGAAGGTGAAGGTAATTCACGTCCTAGGTCATGAGGATGGTGTTTGAGGACTGTGGAAGTCAGAGATATTGTATATTACTACTGATCCATACCGAATAGAACATATATAAATAATCAGAGAGGAAATATCAAGCAGTAAAAATATGAGTGAACCAAATCATGCTGAGGGGTGGAGGAAGGGCGTTGTCTAAAACGTTATAGATTAACAGGGAAAAATATAGAAGCAGACTTTCCTGGTGGGAAAAATATGTATAAAATAGATTTTTGACTTACCTAAAGTACAGGCTCGTCGACAGAAACATAAAACACAAACAAAAACACACAAACATTCGAGCTAAAAGGAGCCATTCCAATCCCAGGAGTGGAAGGACTTACCTTAGGGGACAAAAAGGAAGGTAAACAAATACACACACACTCACACATATCCACATGCAAACACACCTTGGAATGGCTCCTTTTCCACTTCCTTAAAACCTGTATCCTTCCCTTTCTCCTCCCTTTTTCCCTCTTTTTCCTGAAGAAGCTGCCAGTGGTGGCGAAAGCTTGTATGTGTGTTTGTGTATGATTTTATTCGTATCAATCGACGAGCCGGTCCTTTTGGCATCTCTTTTCTAGATATATATATTGACTTACCTAAAGTACAGGCTCGTTGATAGAAACATGAAACACACAAAAAAAACATACAAACATTTGAGCTTTCGCCACCACTGGCAGCTTCTTCGGGAAAAAGAGGAAGGAAGGAGAAGAGAAAGGGAAGGATACGGGTTTTAAGGAAGTGGAAAAGGAGCCATTCCATTCCCGGGGGTGGAAGGACTTACCTTAGGGGACAAAAAGGAAGGTAAACAAATACCCACACACTCACACATATCCACATGCAAACACACCTAGGCAGAAATTTTCAAAATGTCTGCCTAAGTGTGTTTGCATGTGGATATGTATGTGTGTGTGTGTGTGTGTGTGTGTGTGTGTGTGTTTACCTTTCTTTTTGTCCCCTAAGGTAAGTCCTTCCCCTCCCAGGATTGGAATGGCTCCTTTTCCACTTCCTTAAAACCCGTAACCTTCCCTTTCTCCTCTCCTTCCTTCCTCTTTTTCCTGAAGAAGCTGCCAGTGGTGGCGAAAGCTCGAATGTTTGTATGTTTTCATGTGTGTTTCATGTTTGTATTGCCGAGCCTGTACTTTATACATATTTTTTCCACCAGGAAAGTCTCCTTCTATATATATATATATATATATATATATATATATATATATATATATATATATATATATAACGATTATTAAGACGAATTGTGGCCGGTTACCAAGCCCCTACAGAACGAATCTCTGCCTACATAGACCAACACCTTCAACCCATCATGTGCAGTCTCCCATCCTTCATCAAAGACACCAACCACTTCCTCGATCGCCTGAAATCCTTACCCAGCCTGTTACCTCCAGAAACCATCCTTGTAACCATTGATGCCACTTCCCTATACACAAATATCCCACATACCCAGGGCCTTGCTGCGATGGAGTATTTCCTTTCACGCCGACCACCCACTTCCCTACCTAAAACCTCTTTCCTTAATACCCTAGCCAGCTTCATCCTAACCCACAACTTCTTCACTTTTGAGGGCCAGACATACCAACAACTAAAGGGAACAGCCATGGGAACCAGGATGGCCCCCTCGTACGCAAACTTATTCATGGGATGCTTAGAGGAAGCCTTCCTGGATACCCAAGCCTGTCAACCCAAAGTGTGGTACAGATTCATTGATGATATCTTCATGATCTGGACACACAGTGAAGAAGAACTCCAGAATTTCCTCTTCAACCTCAACTCCTTTGGTCCCATCAAATTCACCTGGTCCTATTCCAAATCCCATGCCACATTCCTCGATGTCGACCTCCATCTGTCCAACGGCCAACTCCACACATCCGTCCACATCAAACCTACCAATAAACAACAGTACCTGCATTATGATAGCTGTCATCCATTCCATATCAAACGTTCCCTTCCTTACAGCTTAGGTCTTCGTGGCAAACGAGTCTGCTCCAGTCCTGAAGCTCTGAACCAGTACTCCAACAACCTATTAACAGCTTTCACATCCCGCGGCTATCCTCCTAATCTGGTAGAGAAACAAATTGCCAGAGCTACTACCTCATCTCCCCAAATTCAGAACCTTCAACAGAAGAATCCCAGAAGTGCTCCTCTTGTCACCGGATACTTTCCGGGACTGGAGCGGACTCTAAATGTGGCTCTCCAGCAAGGATACGACTTCCTTAAATCCTGCCCCGAAATGAGATCCGTCCTTCATGACATCCTTCCTACTCCACCGAGAGTGTCTTTCCGCCGCCCACCTAACCTCCGTAACCTCCTAGTCCACCCCTATGAAATCCCCAAACCACCTTCCCTACCTTCTGGCTCCTACCCTTGTAACCGCCCCCGTTGTAAAACCTGCCCTATGCACCCTTCCACCACCACTTACTCCAGTCCCGTAACCCGGAAGGTGTACACGATCAAAGGCAGAGCCACTTGCGATAGTACCCACGTGATCTACCAACTGACATGCCTGCACTGTGAAGCGTTCTATGTGGGAATGACCAGCAACAAACTGTCCATTCGCATGAATGGACACAGGCAGACAGTGTTTGTTGGTAACGAGGATCACCCTGTGGCTAAACACGCATTGGTGCACGGCCAGCACATCTTGGCACAGTGCTACACTGTCCGGGTTATCTGGATACTTCCCACTGACACCAATCCTTCAGAACTCCGGAGATGGGAACTAGCCCTTCAGCATATTCTCTCTTCCCGTTGCCCACCTGGTCTCAACCTCCGCTAAATTTGAATTCCCACCCACCTTCTTAACATCTTTGCATCAGTTCTCTGGACAGAGCCTCTGCCTCAAGTGGTATCTCTGTCTAACTTCTTAACTTCTATAACTTAACTTCTTTGCTTTCTACAGTATGTCTGCCTAGGTGTACTTGTGTCTGTGTGAATGTGTGGGCATGTGTGCATTTGTTTACCCTCCATTTTTTCCCCCAAGGTAAGTCTTTCCTCTCCCGGGACTGGAATGGCTCCTTACCCCCTTCCTTAAAACCCTCATCATTTCCTTTTCCCTCTCCTTCCCTACTGCCTGAAGACGCAACTGGGTTGCGAAAGCTTGCGATTGTGTGTGTGTGTGTGTATTCATTTATTTATTTGTGATGCTGTCACACCTGTGCTCCTTCGCCTGGTGAGTAATCTTCGTCTATTTTTTATATTTTATATATATATATATATATATATATATATATATATATATATATATATATATATATATATACCACTTACTCCAGTCCAGTAACCCGGAAGGTGTACACGATCAAGGGCAGAGCCACTTGCGATAGCACCCACGTGATTTACCAACTAACATGCCTGCACTGTGAAGCGTTCTATGTGGGAATGACCAGCAACAAACTGTCCATTCGCATGAACGGTCACAGGCAGACAGTGTTTGTTGGTAATGAGGATCACCCTGTGGCTAAACATGCCTTGGTGCACGGCCAGCACATCTTGGCGCAGTGTTACACCGTCCGGGTTATCTGGATACTTCCCACCGACACCAACCTTTCAGAACTCCGGAGATGGGAACTTGCCCTTCAGCTTATTCTTTCCTCCCGTTGCCCACCTGGTCTCAATCTCCGCTAACTCAAATTCCCGCCCACTATCTTTAACATCTTTGCCTGGGGTCTGTGGACAGAGCCTCTGCCTCAATTGTTATCTCTGTCCAACTTCTTTGCTTTTCACAAATATCTGTCTAGGTGTGTTTGCGTTTCGATATGTCTGAGTGTGTGTGTATTTGTTTACCTTCCTTTTTTTCCCCTAAGGTAAGTCCTTCCACTCCTGGGATTGGAATGACTCCTTTTCCACTTCCTTAAAACCCATATCCTTCCCTTTTCCTCCCCTTTTTTCCTCTTTTTCCTGAAGAAGCTGCCAGTGGTGGCGAAAGCTTGTATGTGTGTTTGTGTGTGATTTTATTTGTTTCTCTCGACGAGCCGGTCCTTTTGGTAAGTCATCTCTTTTCTATTTATATATATATATATATATATATATATATATACGAATATTATAGAGGAAAAATTCCTAACAGGAAAAATATACGTAAAAAATAGATGAAGTACACTTACCAGGCGAAGGGGCACAGGCAGTAATAGCAACAAATAAACACACAGACACACACACACACACAAAAATGCACGAGGCCGACCAACGGCGAGAGCAGACCACGCCCGCGCCAAGCGCCCGCACTTACCGGCACCCCTACGGCACTCACCTCGCCCAGGCCCGTCACGTTAGCGCTGGCTCTGAGGATCGGGGCGTGTCGGGCTTGGTCGGGAAGTGGGTCAGCGCTAACGTGCCGGGCCTGGGCGAGGTGAGTGCCGTAGGGGTGCCGGTAAGTGCGGGCGCTTAGCGCGGGCGTGGTCTGCTCTCGCCGTTGGTCAGCCTCGTGCATTTTTGTGTGTGTGTGTGTGTCTGTGTGTTTATTTGTTGCTATTACTGCCTGTGCCCCTTCGCCTGGTAAGTGTACTTCATCTATTTTATATATATATATATATGTCATTCTCCCAGCCGTCAAGGGATCCACAACCGTGGTACTTGATTGGCGGGAGTATGTGGCTGAGGGACTGCGTCAGCTTTCAGGCAACACTACCTACAAAGTTTGTCAACACAATCCTATCCCTGATGTCCAGGCAGAGCTTCAAGGAATCCTCAAAGCCTTAGGCCCCCTACAAAACCTTTCACCTGACTCCATTAACCTCATGACCCCACCGACACTCCACACCCCCACCTTCTACCTACTCCCCAAGATCCACAAACCCAATCATCCTGGCCGCCCTATTGTGGCCGGTTACCAAGCCCCTACTGAACGAATCTCTGCCTACATAGACCAACACCTTCAACCCATCATGTGCAGTCTCCCATCCTTCATCAAAGACACCAAACACTTCCTCGATCGCCTGAAATCCTTGCCTAGCCAGTTACCTCCAGATACCATCCTTGTAACCATTGATGCCACTTCCTTGTACACAAACATCCCACATGCCCAGGGTCTCGCTGCGATGGAGTATTTCCTTTCATGCCGACCACCCACTTCCCTACCTAAAACCTCTTTCCTTAATACCCTAGCCAGCTTCATCCTAACCCACAACTTCTTCACTTTTGAGGGCCAAACATACCAACAACTAAAGGGAACAGCCATGGGAACCAGGATGGCCCCCTCGTAAGCAAATTTATTTATGGGACGCTTAGAGGATGCCTTCCTGGATACCCAAGCCTGTCAACCCAAAGTTTGGTATAGATTCATTGACGACATCTTTATGATTTGAACTCACAGTGAAGAAGAACTCCAGAATTTCCTCTTCAACCTCAACTCCTTTGGTCGCATCAAATTCACCTGGTCCCATTCCAAATCCCATGCCACTTTCCTTGATGTCGACCTCCATCTGTCCAACGGCCAACTTCACACATCCGTCCACATCAAACCAACCAACAAACAACAGTACCTACACTATGACAGCTGCCATCCATTCCACATCAAACGTTCCCTTCCCTACAGCTTAGGTCTGCTCCAGTCCCGAATCCCTGAACCAGTACACCAATAACCTAATAACAGCTTTCACATCCCGCGGCTATCCTCCTGATCTGGTACAGAAGCAAATTTCTAGAGCCACTTCCTCATCCCCCCAAATTCAGAACCCCAGAAGTGCCCCTCTTGTCACCGGATACTTTCCGGGACTGGAGCGGACTCTGAATGTGGCTCTCCAGCAAGGATACGACTTCCTTAAATCCTGCCCCATAATGAGATCCATACTTCATGACATTCTTCCCACTCCACCAAGAGTGTCTTTCCGCCGCCCACCTAACCTCCGTAACCTCCTAGTCCATCCATATGAAATCCCCAAACCACCATCCCCACCCTCTGGCTCCTACCCTTGTAACCGCCCCCCTTGTAAAACCTGCCCTATGCACCCTTCCACCACCACTTACTCCATTCCCGTAACCCGGAAGGTGTACACGATCAACGGCAGAGCCACTTGCAATAGCACCCACGTGATTTACCAACTTACATGCCTGCACTGTGAAGCGTTCTATGTGGGAATGACCAGCAACAAACTGTCCATTCGCATGAACGGTCACAGGCAGACAGTGTTTGTTGGTAATGAAGATCACCCTGTGGCTAAACATGCCTTGGTGCGTGGCCAGCACATCTTGGCACAGTGTTACACCGTCCGGGTTATCTGGATACTTCCCACCAACACCAATCTTTCAGAACTCCGGAGATGGGAACTTGCCCTTCAACACATTCTCTCTTCCCGTTGCCCACCTGGTCTCAACCTCCGCTAAATTCTAATTCCCGCCCGCCATCTTTAACATCTTTGCCTCGGTTCTGTGGACAGAGCCTCTGCCTGAAATGGTATCTCTGTCCAACTTCTTTGGTTTCTACAAATGTCTGCCAAGGTGTGTTTGGATGTGGATATGTGTGAGTGTGTGTGTATTTGTTTACCTTCCTTTTTGTCCCCTAAGGTAAGTCCTTCCACTCCTGGGATTGGAATGGCTCCTTTTCCACTCCCTTAAAACCCTTATCATTTCCTTTTCCCTCTCCTTCCCTTCTGCCTGATGAAGCAGCTAGGCTGCGAAAGCTTTCGTTTGTGTGTGTGTGTGTGTGTGTGTGTGTGTGTGTGTGTGTGTGTCTGTGTGTTTATTTGTTACTATCACTGCCTGTGCCCCTTCGCCTGGTAAGTGTACTTCATCTATTTTGTATATATTATTTGGAAGGAGACGTTCCAGGTGGGAAAAATAGGTATAAAATAAAGATATTTGACTTACCTAAAGTACAGGCTCATCAACGGAAACATAAAACACACAAACATTCGAGCTTTCGCCACCACTGGTGGCTTCTTCGGGAAAAAGAGGAAGGAAGGAGAGGAGAAAGGGAAGGATAAGGGTTTTAAGGAAGTGGAAAAGGAGCCATTCCAATCCCAGGAGTGGAAGGACTTATCTTAGGGGACAAAAAGGAAGGTAAACAAATACACACACACTCACACATATCCACATGCAAACACACCTAGGCAGACATGTGTAGAAACCACATATCTGTCCACATCAAACCTGCCAATAAACAACAGTACCTCCATTATGACAGCTGCCATCCATTCCACATCAAACGTTTCCTTCCCTACAGCTTAGGTCTTCGAGGCAAACAAGTCTGCACCAGTCCCGAATCCCTGAACCAGTACACCAATAACAGTACCTAATAACAGCTTTTACATCCCGCAGCTATCCTGATCTGGTACAGAAGCTAATTGACAGAGCCACTTCCTCATCCCATCAAATTGTGAACCTTCCACAGAAGAACCCCAGAAGTGCCCCTCTTGTCACCGGATACTTTCCGGGACTGGAGCAGATTCTGAATGTGGCTCTCCAGCAAGGATACGACTTCCTTAAATCCTGCACCGAAATGAGATCCATCCTTCATGACATCCTTCCCACTCCTCCGAGAGGGTCTTTCCACTGCCCATCCAACAACCGTAACCTCATAGTCCATCCCTATGAAATCCCCAAACCACCTTCCCTACCCTCTGGCTACTACCCATGTAACCACCCTTGTTTTATAACCTGCCCTATGCACCCTTCCACCACGACTTACTCCAGTCCCGTTACACGGAAGTTGTATACGATCAAGGGCATAGCCACTTGCAATAGCACCCACGTGATTTACCAACTGACATGCCTGCACTGTGAAGCGATCTACGAGAGAATGATTAGCAACAAACTGTCCATTCACATGAACTGTAACAGGCAGACAGTTTTTGTTGGTAATGAGGATCACTCTGTGGCTAAACATGCCTTGGTGCACAGCCAGCACATGTTGGCACAGTGTTACACCATCCAGATTATCTGGATACTTCCCACTGACATCAATCTTTCAGAACTCCAGAGATGGGAACTTGCCCTTCTGCGTATTCTCTCTTCCCATTGCCCACCTGGTCTCAACCTCAACTAAAGTCAAATTCTTTAACAATTTTGCCTCGGTGTTGTGGACAGAGCCTCTGCCTCAAGTGGTATCTGTGTCCAACTTCTTTGATTTCTACAATATGTCTGCCTAGGTGTGTTTACGTGTGTGTGTGGGGGGGGGGTATTTGTTTGCCTTCGTTTTTTTCCCCTAAGGTGGGTCCTTCCACTCCCGGGATTGGCATGACCCCTCATCCACTCCCTTGGATCCTGCATCCTTTCCTTTTCCCCCTCCTTCCTTCCTCTTTTCCTGACAGGGCGGCAAGCGGCTGCGAGGGCTTCAATGATTGTTTGTGTGTGTTTTCATTTGTGTTCTTTGTGTCTGTCGGCGGGCCTGTGCTTTGGGTGAGTCAAACGATCTTTATTTTTATACATAATTTTCTCACCTGGAGGGTCTCCTTTTATAATACTCGTTTCATATATATACATATAGGAAACGTTCCTGCTGGGATGAATATGTACGAAAAATGGAAATCAGGTGATGTACACAAGGCATAGGCTTGTCGATGGATACAAATGAAAATGCGCATAGGCGCGCATGTAGGCCTTCGTGGCTGTTGGTTGCTTCTTCGTGGGGGGGGGGGGGAGGAGGGAGGGAGGGGGGAGGGGAAGGATGTGGGGTTTGGGGAGGTGGAAGAAGTCATTCCAATCCCGGAACTGGAGGGACTTGCCTTGGGGGGAAGAAAGGAAAGGTGGATGAGCGCACCACATCCACGAGGATCCCCTCAATATGGATCTACGGAACAAATAAATAATCTAATCTAATCTAATCTACCCACACCCACAACATTCGCATGCGGGCACAAGGTAGACATTCCTTGTTGTGTTTGTGTGTGTATGTGTGTGCACTTGTTTACCTTTCCTTTTTTCCCCTTAAGGTAAGTCCTTCCACTCCTGGGATTGGAATGACTCCTACCACTTCCTTAAAACCCGAATCCTTTCCTTTCTCCCCTCCTTCCTTCCTCTTTTCCTGAAGAAGCAACCAACAGTTGCAAAAGCTTGAACGTTTGTGTGTGTGTATGTGTGTGTGTGTGTGTGTGTGTGTGTGTTTGCATTTGTGTTTTTTGTGGCTATCGGCAAGCCTGTGCTTTGGGTAAGTCAATCATTATTTTTATACATAAAAATAAAGATTGTTTGGCTTATCCAAAGCACAGGCTAGCCGACACACACAAAAAACACAAATAAAACACACACACAAACATTCAAGCTTTCGCAACCGTTGGTTGCTTCGTCAGGAAAAGAGGAAGGAAGGAGGGGAAACAGGGAAGGATGCCTAGGTGTGTTTGCATGTGTACATGTGTGGATGTGTGTGTGTATTTGTTTACCTTCTTGTTTATCCCCTAAGGTAAGTCATTCCACTCCCTTAAAACCTGCATCCTTTCCTTTTACCACTCCTTCCTTCCTCTTTTCCTGACGAAGCAACCAATGGTTGCGAAAGCTTGAATGTTTGTGTGTGTGTTTTTTCTGTCTATCGGTGAGCCTGTGCTTTGGGTAAGTCAAACAATCTTTATTTTTATACATATTTTTCCCACCAGGAAAGTCTCAGAGGGGGAGAGAGAGAGGGGGGGGGACTAACATATTCGGAAAAATATTTATAAAAAGTAGGGTTGTGTCCGAGTGGTTCGGCCGAATCCAGATTCGCCGAATCTAGCACGCTGGGTTCGGATTCGATGCATAATGGCCGAATTCTACCGAATCCCTAATCCAAAGTTTATATGGAAAACTTCAGTTACGAATGTTGTAGTTAACTTTGCATAAAGGCCAATTCACACTGTCCGTCACGTCACGTCACCGTCCGTCAGAACATTCCGCAATGTATTTCTAATGGCGGCATTCACACTGTCCGTCACCGGACCGTCACGTCACGTCAACGTCCGTCAAGCTTTCTCGAGAAGAATGTTTTGACGCAACGGCCGTCTGCTAACATCGGAAGTTAACCTATTTTCGACACGCGAATTACATGTTGCAGACTACGAGTGCACTGCTTATATGCAAATGTGTCTTATTCATCTTTATTTTGTTGTTATACTTCGTTTTAGGGGTAAATCTCAAATGTTTCATGACGACTTAAATATTTTTGCCAATTGAGTGTCCCCCTAAAATCGAGGTCTTATATCTGAAATCAAAAAATCGTTTATGTCACGTGACATTGTAACATAAAAGACTAAAGCAAACTGTTTATTTGAATAAGATTGTAATTTGATTACGCATTTTTCATTAAACAACATTTTAAATGAAAAAGTCAGTTCTAATGAAAGACAAAAATTCAGTTGTTTACGATGGTACTAACAATGTCAGCGGGCATATCGTAATGGATAATGTAAACAGGCGCTATCCGTGCTCTTACAAGTATGGTTTGATGTCTTCATATGTTTATTTTTTCGCTTGAAAATAGATGTCGATGTTTTGAAAAGTTGTTTCAGTTCCCAGTAAGTTGGTCAAAAACATACGTTGTAAAGTTTTCTTTGCCCGTCAATAACACTTAGCATTGTTGTTCCCTCGATTCTAAGTGTTAAACTATGACTTTCTACATAACAGATCGCCACTCATAACCTTACCACAGTCTACCACAGACAGTCGCGAAACTCTCTAGGAAAAAAATTGCAACTGAAGCGATACTAGCGCTCCAAGTGCCCAGTAGGGAGTAACAGAGGAATAGCGTGATACAAACTGAGAAGTTTCTGTTTTTAATGCTGTTACTTTCATATTTCCTAGTCGCTGAACGTTGCTGTTAACTTTCTAATACAAATATGAAAACATCATTAAAGTAATATCACTGCATCTGTTAATGGCAGTCTATAATAACGAATTGTCAGTGTAGTGAAATTCGTATAGTTCACAATACCTGAGTCGTAATTATATCGTCCAAAAACTATTTGAAAGCAGAAATAAATCGCAACCTGATGTGCTCAAGTATAAAAGTAAATGATTATGATTATGTTCGCGTGCTCGGTACGTAGCTACTAGCATGTTGCATGAGTTTTCGGTTTTCGAACATTGTAATATTTTCAAAAGTACACACGACTTTTACATTGTAGGGGACTAGATCCTACATCATCTTTTCACCTTATCCTTGCTTCTGTGCCTTTCGTGTACCTATCATAATTTTTTTAGCTACTTGGTAGCTGAATATATTCAAGAATGTGACTTGCTAATATTAACAGTTTATATATGGACATATTATTTATTTGTAGGTACACATTCCACTCCCATGAACCACAGACATTGCCGAGGTGGGGTGGCTTGCGTGCCTCAACGATACAGGTAGCCGTACCGTAGGTGCAACCACAGCGGAGGGGTATCTGTGGAGAGGCCAGACAAACGTGTGGTTCCTGAAGAGGGGCAGCAGCCTCTTCAGTAGTTACAGGGGCAACAGTCTGGATGATTGACTGAGCTGGCCTTGTAACATCAGCTAATGTGGCTTTGCCACACAGCTACTGCGAACGGCTGAAAGCAAGGGGAAACTACAGCCGTTACCTTTCCCGAGGACATGCAGCTCTACTGTATGAACATATGATGATGACATCCTCTCGGGTAAAATATTCCGGAGGTAAAATAGTCCCCCATTCGGATCTCCGGGCGGGGACTACTCAAGAGGATGTGATCATCAGGAAAGACAATACTGGCATTCTACGGGTCGGAGCGTGGAATGTTAGATCCCTTAATCGAGTAGGAAAATTAGAAAATTTAAAAAGGGAAATGGATAGGTTGAAGTTAGATATAGTGGGGATTAGTGAAGTTCGGTGGCAGGATGAACAGGATTTCTGGTCAGGTGAGTACAGGATTATAAATACAAAATCAGTTGGGGGTATCACAGGAGTAGGATTGATAATGAATAAGAAAATAGGAATGCGGGTAAACTACTATGACCAGCACAGTGATCGCATTATCATTGTCAAGATAGATACGAAGCCAACACCGACAACAGTAGTACAGGTTTATATGCCAACTAGCTCTGCCGATGATGAGGAAATCAAAGAAATATATGAGGAGCTAAAGGAAATTATTCAGACAATTAAGGGAGAGGAAAATTTAATTGTTATGGGAGACTGGAATTCGGTAGTAGGACAAGGAAGTGAAGGGAAGATAGTAGGTGAATATGGTCTGGGCAGAAGGAATGAAAGAGGAAGCCGCCTGGTAGAATTTTGCACAGAACATAATTTAGTTATAACAAACACCTGGTTCAAGAATCACAAAAGAAGGTTGTATACCTGGAAGAGACCAGGAGACACCGGAAGATATCAGATAGATTTTATAATGGTAAGACATAGATTTCGGAATCAGGTTCTACAGTGTAAGACATACCCAGGGGCAGATGTAGACTCTGACCATAACTTGTTGGTTATGAACTGTAGGCTGAAACTAAAAAAACTACAAAAAGGTAGGAAAATAAGGCGATGGGACCTGGATAAATTGAAGGAACCTGAGGTTCTTAAAAATTTCAGAGGGAGCTTTAGGCAACAATTGACAGAAACGGGGGGAAATAAAACAGTAGAGGAGGAATGGGTATCACTGAGAGATGAAATAGTGAAGGCAGCAGAGGACAAAATAGGTAGAAAGGCAAGACCTGCCAAAAATCCTTGGATATCACAGGAGATACTAAATTTAATCGATGAAAGGAGAAAATATAAAAATGCAGTAAATGAAACAGGCAAAATGGAGTACAGACGACTAAGAAATGAGATTGGCAGGAAGTGCAAAATGGCTAAGCAGGAGTGGCTAGAAGGCAAATGCAAGGATGTAGCAGAATGTATAAATAGGGGAAAAATAGATACAGCCTACAGGAAAATAAAAGAAACATTTGGAGATAAGAAAAACAGCTCTATGAATATCAAGGACACTGATGGAAAACCAGTTCTCAGCAAAGAAGGGAAAGCTGAAAGGTGGAAAGAATATATAGAGGGGCTCTACAAAGGAAATGAACTTCGAGACAATATTGTAGGAAGGGAAGAGGATGTAGATGAAGATGAAATAGGAGATACTGTACTGAGAGAAGAATTTGACAGAGCCCTGAAAGACCTAAGTCGAAACAAGGTCCCTGGAATAGATGATATTCCCTCAGAGCTACTGAAGTCTCTGGGAGAACCAGCCATGACAAAATTGTTTCACCTGGTGTGTAAGATGTATGAGACAGGTGAAGTACCCTCAGACTTTAAGAAAAATGTTATAATCCCCATCCCTAAGAAAGCAGGTGCAGACAGGTGTGAAAACTACAGAACCATCAGTTTAATAAGTCATGGCTGCAAAATATTAACGCGAATTACATACAGAAGGATGGAAAAGCTGATAGAAGCCGACCTCGGGGAAGATCAGTTTGGGTTCAGGAGAAATGTAGGAACACGGGAGGCAATACTCACTTTACGGCTTATCCTAGAAGATAGATTAAGAAAAGGCAAATCTACATTTCTAGCTTTTGTAGATTTGGAGAAGGCTTTTGACAATGTTGATTGGAATAAACTCTTTAAAGTTCTGAAAAAAGCAGGAGTAAATTATAGGGAGCGTAAGGTTATTTACAACTTGTACAAAAACCAGACAGCGGTTGTCAGAGTTGAAGGGCATGAAAGGGATGCAGTGGTTGGGAAGGGAGTGAGACAGGGTTGTAGCCTTTCTCCAATGTTATTCAATTTGTACATTGAACAAGCTATAAAGGAAAGCAAGGAGAAATTTGGTGAAGGAATAAAAGTTCAGGGGGAAGAATTAAAAACATTGCGTTTTGCCGATGACATAGTAATTCTGTCAGGTACAGCAAAGGACCTGGAAGAGCAATTGAATGGAATGGACAGTGTGCTGAAAGGTGCATATAAGATGAACATTAACAAGAGCAAAACTAGGGTAATGGAGTGCAGTGTAAGAAAATCAGGTGATGCTGAAGGAATTAGATTGGGAAACGAAGCAATAAAGGAGGTAGATGAGTTTTGTTACTTGGGCAGTAAAATAACAAATGATGGGCGCAGTACAGAGGATATAAAATGCAGAATGGCAATGGGTAGAAAAGCGTTTTTGAAAAAGAGAAATTTGTTAACATCGAATATTGATTTAGGCCTAAGGAAGTCCTTTCTGAGGGCATTTGTATGGAGTGTTGCCTTGTATGGGAGTGAGACATGGACGATAAACAGTGCGGACAGGAAGAGGATTGAGGCTTTTGAAATATGGTGCTACAGAAGAATGCTGAAGATTAGGTGGGTGGATCGCGTAACTAATGAGGAGGTACTGAACAGAATTGGGGAGAAAAGGAATTTCTGGCATACCTTGACTAAAAGAAGGGATAGATTGGTCGGACACATTCTTAGACATCAAGGAATTGTTAATTTAGCGTTGGAGGGAAGTGTGTGGGGAAAAAATCGCAGGGGAAGACCAAGAGATGGATACAGTAAGCAGATTCAGACAGATGTAGGTTGTCGTTCTTATGTGGAGATGAAGAGGCTTGCTCAGGATAGGGTATTGTGGAGAGCTGCATCAAACCAGTCTCCGGACTGAAGACCACAACAACAACAACAGGTACACATTCACTTTATCAAACTAGTAGGCAACCACCGAAATATATTGGTATAGAGGCCTGTAATTTTTGTGAAACTGAGGTACGATACTAAGCAGGCTCTGCTGAAATAGTCGATTAACTGCTATTGGAAGCATTCAGACATTACTTTTATGCAGCAGTAATATTATGAAATGGTGGTCTAGTATTTCAGATTCTGATTAAGTGCAGATGCCTGTACATGAGTGAATTGTTATAAAGATTTACTTCTATGCCTAAAAGTATAACAAACCACCGTAAATGAACACTTGTTATTTGGAACATTAGTCTCTTACTTTTGAGTATTCTTTGGTAATGAGAGATTTCCCAATTACATTTTGCTACAATTTATAGCGTCGCAAAAGCTCTTAAATACCAAGTATTTTGGTTGTGCTGTTTCACTCCCAGTACACATTCATTACTGAATCGTTTCGCGGTATGTTTTTACGACTCAGTCGCTTGGCAGCGCTGCAGTCGCGAGGTTGCAAAAAATTACTGGAAGTTTCGTGACTCGTATGTTAGACTCTGACCTTACTTTCAACATCGCGTATTGAGATGGACGAATTGACGTGACGGACACGGACGGACAGTGTGAATACAACTTGACGTGACGGTTCCGTGACGTGACGTTGACGTGACGGACAGTGTGAATTGGCCTTGACAGTGCGCTTCCGTTTGCGTTATTTACATTATTGTCATAAAACGGGGTTAAATCGAGTACAAAACGAACGAAGTTCTGAAAAATGGCATTAGGAGCCGCCACAAGTAAGATTTCAGTCTCGTCTAAGCAGTGCTACACACACCCCGTTTACATGGGCTACCAAAATCGGATTTCGTAAACCGATTTCCCAATTCCGCTTTTGGTTGGTCATGTAAACACTCCAAAAGCGAAAAACGGTTTACGAAAATCGGTTTTCGTCTTCTGGAAGATGTTACATGTAAACGTTGTGAGTGGCTTGCTTTGTAGGCGCAAATGTAACTTTTCCACTCGTAAAAATAAAATAAAAAAAGGAAGTCGAGTCTAATATCCACTTTATTTTCGACTATTGAATTTTAACACACCATTCAACGAAGGAAATAGAACTTCAGTATTGCTCAACTTCAAATGTAACAGCTCACATTGGTAACAAGTAATTTCCTAGGAACGGTATAAATCGAATGAAACGGCAATACAATCGATATATATCAGACATTCAACTCTCGCTCCGCTAGCAGTAGCAAGAAACTTTATTTCTTCGTTTTAAAATAGATATCAATGTTTTGACATGTTTCAGTTCCCAGCACTTTACGCATTAAGATAGCCCAAAACATACATTGTAAAGTTGATTTTGGCAATCAATAACATTTAGCGTTGTTGTTTCTTCAATTACAGTATTATAATATGACTTTCTACATAACACGTCGCCACTCATAACCTCACTTTCAACATGGAGTACTGGAAAAAGCGAATTGACGTGACGGACAGTGTGAATACAACTTGATGTGACGGATCCGAGACGTGACGTGACGGACAGTGTGAATCGGCCTTAATTCGTTGTCAATGTACTTTTCAGTCAAAGCTATGGTTGTTAGATTATACTATAGGTATCAGTATTCGAACAGGCGAATGTTATGATTTTTACGAATATGTCGTGATTTTAAAGGATGTGGCTAGGCAGGAACCTAAGAGTACAACTTGTTCACTCACAAGTTACGTTGTACCCTTAGGTTCCTGACTAAACACATCCTTTAAAATTATGACATATTCGTAAAAATCATAACATTCGCTTCTTCGATACCTATCGTTTCTATATAAAACACTATCCGATATATATCGATTGCACTGCCGCTTCATTCGGATTTCGGTGTACACACGGCTCCTAGGACATCACCTACGATTCTTGCATGAGTTGTCTCATTCTAATTTCGCGTGAAGTGCTGGGTATGTGAACCTTAGAGAAGCACTAGGATTTCAAGAAGAAAGTTATTTACTACCTTGTGTGGAAAAAATCATGCGCCATTCAGGCGGGATAGCGTCAATTCAACAAACATCTGACGTCTGTTTCAATAAATCCGGTTAAAATGTATGACGCTTCTCGCCGGGCTGCAGTGGTTATGTTGGTACCAATGGTAATGACGGCAACTCAGATGACCAATAAATGTTTTTTCGTGACAACTTCAATTAAAACAAAAATTATTTTTTTCTTAACGGACAAGATTAGATCCAAGAACCTGTCAACCATAGAGCAGGTACAGTATTAATTTAACTGCGAGTGAAACGAGCAGCAATAACACTTACTCTGTAACTCGTGAAAAATATTAACGCAATTCTACACTTCATTCGGTAAAATTTTACGACGCTTCTCGCCGGGCTCCAATTCTTATGTTGGCAACAGATGAACAATGAAGTGTAGAATTGCGTTAATATTTTTCACGAGGTACAGAGTAAGTGTTATTGCTGCTCGTTTCACTCGTAGCTAAATTAATACTGTACCTGCTCTTTGGTTGACAGGTTCTTGTATGTACCCTTAACCGTTAAGAAAAAAATAATTTTTGTATTAATTGAAGTTGCCACGAAAAAACATTTATCGGTCATCTGAGTTGCCTTCATTACCATTGGTGCCAACATAACCACTGCAGCCCGGCGAGAAGCGGCGTACAATTTAACCAACAAAATAAATTAACTTTGGATGTATAATAAATTTTATAACGGCTTATATAAGTGACTATAAGATCATTAAACTTTTACACATCCTATTTTTTAAGAACCTATTTTTCAAACTTCCAAAATATCTACTCACTTTTCAGTTTTTTTTTTTTTTTCACCTTTGAAAAGCGAAAAAAAAGTAATTCTTTCCTTTGTAAGACTTCATTATGCAATTATTTTTTATTTCATCAAACTGAAACAGTTGGTAATAGAGTGAAGAGTTTCTTATTACCTTTTAGAGCATCTAAACAACATATATCTCAATGTTTCATAAAAATTTCTTTCAAGAGAATAAGGGGGTTTTAAAAAAATTCTTAAAATTTAAAATAAAAACCCAAATGAAATTTTAATTCTTAAATTTTACTGTAATATTGTCATTTGAGATCCATCACAGAAGGCTTTATCTTCATCACTGGCTGTGATAGGGTAGTACTTCTTTTTAAATACATATACTTGAGTTGACAGATTATTTGGGTTCGAGATTCGATTCGGGTTCGGGATTCGGCGCATGTTATATTTAAGATTCGGTATTCGGATTCGGTAAAATTGGGATTCGGCCCATCCCTAATAAAAAGTAAAGAAAGTTGGACTTACCAGGCAAAAAGGCACCAGTTCGTTGATACACAGATAAAAACACACACACACACATACAAAACTGAGCTTTGGAGCCTAAAGTTACTTCTTCAGAAAGAGCATTGAAGGAGAGGACAATGGAAAGGATGACGGTTCTGAGGGAGTGAGTGGGTAAGGAGTCATTCAAATCCCGGTAGAGGAAAGACTTACCTGGGGGAAAAAGGTTAGGTAAACACACACACACATACACACACACACACACACCAAGGCAGACATATATATAAAATAGATATTGAATAACTTACCAAAAGCACAGACTCGTAGATTGATACAAAAACACAAATAAAAACACACACAAACATTCCAGCTTTCACAACCAATGGCCACTTGAATGCTTGTGTGTGTTTTTGTGTCTATCTACGAGCTTGTGCTTTGGGTAATTTATTCGATTTCTATGTTTTATACATATTTAACCCACCAGGAAAGTTTCCTTCTATTATATAAGGAGACGTTCCTGGTGGGAAAAATATGTATAAGGTAAGTCCTTCCACTCCTGGGATTGGAATGACTTGCATCTGTGTAAATGTGTGGGTGTGTGTGTATTTGTTTACCCTCCTTTATTCCCCCCCAAGGTAAGTCTTTCCTGTCCCAGGATTGGAATGACTCCTTACCCACTCCCTTAAAACCCTCATCATTTCCTTTTCCCTCTCCTTCCCTTCTGCCTGACGAAGCAGCTAGGCTGCGAAAGCTAGCGTTTGTGTGTGTGTGTGTCTGTGTGTTAATTTGTTGCTATCACTGCCTGTGCTCCTTCGCCTGGTAAGTGGACTTCATCTATTTTTTACGTACCTTACCCTTCCTTTCTTCTTCCCTTCTCTCTTACCTGAAGAAGGAACATAGTTCCAAAGCTTGTTTTATGTTCGTCCTTTTTTCTTTCTGTGGAAGAAGGGAAGTACTAGCCCGCCAAACTGTCTCTTCTGAAAAATAATTTATCATCTCTGTGGAGAATTTCCATCATTAATTGAAACAGCTAGATTGTGACAGACAAGAAAAAGAGCAGATCTTACTACCATTATGGACTTATGTGAGTAGTGGACAGTCCATGGACTAATGTACAAATACTATGTGATGTATCTCAGAGCAAAATTCTGCCAAGAGACCCCATATCAATGCAATGCAATGCATAATTTTCAATCAGCTGTAGAACCTGGTGCACCCAGCAAATAGACCAGTCCTTACGTCTGAAATCATGTAATCATGTATCACACATGATTATGGATAGAAGACTTTCCACAGGTGTTATTATGTTTTTGTATGGCACTCAATGAAACTTTAAACAAGACTGTTGAAACTGGATACCAGTTTGCATGATGAGCTATCACATCAAAGAAGGTCAGCATACACAGCCTCAACTACAACAGTATGATATACCTCGAGCACATTTTAGAACAAATGCATCTTGTATGTAGATGTGTCGGCCTCCTTCCAGAACTGAGAGGATGCAGGCACTTCATAGTGCAGCAGCCGGAGGTGATGGTTGAATGGCTGTGTTCTGTGCCTGTGTGATTGCGTGAGCATTCTATTTTCTGAAGAAGGCCATGGCTGATAGATGAAAGTGTTGTACAAGTGTGTCTCTTGTATGTGCCTGTCACAGCTCGTCGCCACATCTTTGCGGTGAGTTGTAAACTGTCCTTATTTCAATATTATTAATTCCAACCACTTTATTTTATTTTATATTTCAAGAAATCTTTAAATAATTCAGTTTTATTTTATTTGTTGTTATTTTATTAATCTTTATTTTCGTTAGTATCATTTTACAGCCTCCTTGTCACTTCACACACGCACATCAATACTCCCGCTTAGGGGAGTCGTTACTCCCCCCATTGCTGGTACCCCCCAGTATTTCTCCATTTGTTGTTGCTGTTGCATTCCTGTTTAACCGGTAACCTATCCTCCTGACCAACTCAGGTGTGTGTGTGTGTGTGTGTGTGTGTGTGTGTGTGTGTGTGTGTGTCCTTATCTTAAAATAAAACTCTTATTGAAACTAAAAATACTTCTTTATTTCAATGACGATAATAATACAACACATCTCCAATAACTCTAATCTTACTACAATTCAACATTCCTTTAATCCAAATAGCGACGCCTTCCTGTTCGTTAACTCTACGATAATTACGAGTTCTAACAACAAATGGCATGTTACAAGAGTAATACGATTTACCCATATCCTTATTATACACTTCAAAGACTTGAAATGTCCGATAAGCAATCACATCTCTATTATTAAAACTCTCAAGTCCACCTTGCGCCTTTAAAGTATCACCGTTACCACGAACAATTGCAGCTGTAATCCAACCATTACCATGACTCGGATTAGTGTCAGCTCTAGTAACTGTAAACTGGAAAACACCACATGTCAATGTGTAACATGCGTGCCAGGGGAAGTCTAGTGGCACGCGTCAGCGCGGCGGTTGGCGTCGCCGCGGCGGTCCGTTATCGCTGACGTCACTACTCGCGCGGGTTGCATACCGCGCAGGGGCCCATGATTACGCGGCACCGTTGCGCGCACACATCAATACTCCCGCTTAGGGGAGTCGTTACTCCCCCCATTGCTGGTACCCCCCAGTATTTCTCCATTTGTTGTTGCTGTTGCATTCCTGTTTAACCGGTAACCTATCCTCCTGACCAACTCAGGTGTGTGTGTGTGTGTGTGTGTGTGTGTGTGTGTGTGTGTGTGTGTGTGTCCTTATCTTAAAATAAAACTCTTATTGAAACTAAAAATACTTCTTTATTTCAATGACAATAATAATACAACACATCTCCAATAACTCTAATCTTACTACAATTCAACATTCTTTTAATCCAAATAGCGACGCCTTCCTGTTCGTTAACTCTACGATAATTACGAGTTCTAACAACAAATGGCATGTTACAAGAGTAATACGATTTACCCATATCCTTATTATACACTTCAAACACTTGAAATGTCCGATAAGCAATCACATCTCTATTATTAAAACTCTCAAGTCCACCTTGCGCCTTTAAAGTATCACCGTTACCACGAACAATTGCAGCTGTAATCCAACCATTACCATGACTCGGATTAGTGTCAGCTCTAGTAACTGTAAACTGGAAAACACCACCGCAAAACACACTAGGTCCTTGCAGAAACACCTGTGCGCCTACATTATTAGTCGCATTCTTAATGTCTATATTATCAATAGCGGTGCCGCGTAATCATGGGCCCCTGCGCGGTATGCAACCCGCGCAAGTAGTGACGTCAGCGATAACGGACCACCGCGGCGACGCCAACCCCCGCGCTGACGCGTGCCACTAGACTTCCCCTGGCACGCGTACGCTCTAAGAGTGCTGCCGGCGAGCCGCCGCAGAGTCTAAGTCCCGCTCAAGGTCATACGCGCGCTAGGTGTGTATACACACACACACACACACACACACACACACACACATACACAAACAAACCTCTCCTTGTTCAGTATCACCCCTTGCCTTTACTGCATTCCAAACTGCATCTCACATTCCCACCTATCAGAGCCTTTACAATCTCTCATACACCACTGAGCATTCCATGTCCACCCTTGGCCAACATCTTTCCCTCTCCACTACCCTTATCACTCACTGTAAATACACTTGATGTGCTGAAGTGGGCAGAGATGACCGTTATGCATGTGAGAAGAATTTGACAGAGCACTGGAAGATTTGAGTTGAAACAAGGCCCCTGGAGTAGATGATATCACCTCTGAACTGATGACATCATGGGGAGAGCCAGTCCTGAATACTCTATTCTACCTTGTGTGCAAGATGTATGAGACACGCAAAATACATCCAGACTTCACAAAGAATATAGTAATTCCAGTTCCAAAGAAAGAAAGTGCAAACGAGTGTGAAAATTACAGAACTATCAGTTTAATAAGTCATGTTTCCAAAATGAATATACTAACAAGAATTATTTACAGATGATTGGAAAAGTTGGTTGAAACTGAAGTTGGGGGAAGATCAGTTTGGATTTAGGAGAAATGAGGGAACACATGAGGCAAAACTTGCATTACAACTTATCTTTGAAGATACGTAAAGGAAAGGCAAACCTATGTTGTTGGATTACTTATATTATTGATGATCATTAGTCACTGTCATATTCCCTGTCAATTTTTACTACAATGAGCACTTAATTTAGTACTGTATACTGCCCTGAATAATGTATTTTATCATTAGTTTCAACTACTGACTATACCACTGCTAATCCCCTACATCATTATTTCGTATATTTCACCCTCTTATATCATTTTAAATGTTTTTACACATATCTACTACTGCCTAAGATATCTTAGGTCACAGTCTGAAAAAATGTTATTAACTGCATACAATCAAAACCATTGCTTCTAGAAGTAATATCTTTCAGATACTTTGATTCTTGTATTATTTATAAATGTCTTATTTTAATAGCCTCCTTTTATTGTGCTATTCCTTATGCCTTATTATATTACTCAATGCTGTTTGTTGGCTCATTTGTACTTATTGTTCTTTATATATGTTATGCATAGAGCATGATGTTATAGGTACAACACTGATTTGTATGGAGCCTAAAGATAGTATTAATGTAATACCAAAACCAGTCATTAAATAAAACAACATGAACTTTATGGCTGTTGGTGGATAAATTAATTATATGGAATTAAAACTACTCCAGCCACGGTCCAGATTTCATTATAATGTGGAACTACAGTGATATCTTTTTTGAATTTGTAGATTTCAAGAAAGTTTTCAACATTTCAAAGGTATCAGGGGTTAAATATTGGGAACAAAAACTTAATATAACTTGTTCAAAGACCAGATAACAGCAATAAGAGTAAGAGGGCATGAAGGAATGCAGTGATAGGGAAGGGAGTAACACAGCATTGTAGTTATTCACCCATTTTATTCAGTCAGTATACTGAGCAAGCTATTAAAGAATGCAAGAATAAATTTGTAGAAGGAATTAAAATTCAGGAAGAAGAAATATAAAAAATGTGGTTTGTTGATGACATTTTAATTCTGGAAGAGACAGCAAAGGACCTGGAAGAGCAGTTGAATGGAATGGACAGTGTCTTGAAAGCAGGTTATAAGATTAACATAAACAAGAGAAAAAACTAGGGTAATGGAATGTAGTGTAATAAAGTCAGGTGATATTGAAGGAATTAGAGTAAGTAATGAAGCAATAAAAGTAGTAGCTGAGTTTTGTTACCTGGATAGCAAAATAAATTCTAATGACTGAAGTAAAGAAGATATAAAATGCAGAATGGGTAAGGGAAGAAAAGCATTTCTGAAGAAGTGAAATTTGTTGACATCCAATATTAATTGAAATTATAGGAAATACTTTCTCAAAGCATATGTCTGGAGTGTATTATTCTATGGGAATAAAATGAGGATGATAAGGAGTTCAGATAGAATTATGATTGAAGCTTTGGAAATATGGTGTTACAGACAAATACTGGCAGTTAGGTGTGTAGAACATGTAACTAATAGTGGGAAAAGAAATTTCTGGCATATCCTGACTAAGCAAAGGGATCAATTGGAGGGAAGTGTGTATTGTAAAAACTGTAGAGGGAGACCAAGAGACAATGCAGTAAGCAGGTTCAGAAAGGATGTAGGTTGCCATTCTTATTCAGAGATGAAGAACCTTGCACAGGACAGGGTAGCATGGAGAGCTGTATCAAACCAGCCTTATGACTGAAGTCCACAACAATGACTACATCAAGAGGTTAATGTCTGTCTTTGAAGGCCTTTGTGAGGTCTTCGGCATATTGGGTAAGAGCTTCTTAGCACTGCAAATTCCCCATCCATGGATGACAAGACTGTATGAGGGAGATTTTTCTTTTTTCTTATGCAGAATGGTTGGCAGCTGTCAAAGTAAAGGTACTGTTGGTACTTAGTACATTTAATGTGGGAAGATGTGTAGATGGAGAAGTCAGTGAGGTGGAGGTTAACATCCAGGAAGGTAGCATGCTGCATTGACATGAACCAAGTGAAACTGATGAGAGAGCAGGAGTTGAGGTTGTGAAGGAATGAGGATAGCGTGGTCTGGCCCTGAGTCCACTTCATGAAAATATCATTAATGAACCTGAACTGTACCATGGGTTTGTGATTTTGGGAAGCTACGAAGGTTTCCCCTGGCTGGTCCATAAATCGGTTGGCATAGAAGACTATCATATGGGTGCACATGGTCGTGCAATGTATTTGATTGTGTAATTTTGCTTCAAAGGAAAAGTAATTGTTTGTTAGGCTTAATTGATAAGGGTTATATGGAATCAGGTACTGAGCTTTGAGTCTGAAGGACACTGAAAGGTAGTGTTCGAGAGCATAAAGACCATGGGCATGGGGGATACTGGCATATAGGGTACTGGCATCAACAGTGACGAGTAAGGATTCAGGAGGTAAAGGGGTGGGGATGGTGAAAGAAGTGATTGGTATCTAGGCTGTGAGAGTCTAGGTTTCGAACAATTGGTTGCAGGTGCTGGTCAGTAAGAGCTGAAGTTCTCTGAGTGGCAGCAAAGTAACCGGCCACAATTCGGCATCAAGGATTGTTGGGTTTATGTAATTTTGGGAGAATTAAGGGGCAGAGGGGTATTAGGCAAGGATTGACTGAAATGAGGGAAAGTAATAAGAAGGATGGGTAGCTTTGAGAGGTAAAATAGTGAAGTTTGCAGAGGATCATATAGGTAGAAGGACAAGAGCTAATAGAAATATTTTATGCCACTGCTGGGATTTGAACTAGAGACTGCCATTACAGCGGTCTGTGATGCTAACCACTGCACCACGCGTCTGTCAGATTACTCGCAGCATTGCTCCCCTTACTGAAAGACAGCGACCCACTGTTAGGTTTCCTTTGGAGCCAGCTGCAATGTCTTGGATCTTGTCATGGATCTGTGTATGGCAGTTCCAGAGAATCCTTCCATTCTGCCTGCACGCCTTCCTTACAGCGATGATCACCAATACCAGACCACCTATCTTGGCTTCATCATTATCACAATGATCTTCACAGTTCTTGAACAAGAAACTGTTTCTATCTTTTCTTTGGGATCGTGCTAAGGCTTCATATGAAGGACGTGAACAATATCTCTTCATTTTTGTCATTTTGAAGAGGGTTCATAATCCTCGGCTTTGTATGTGACATCTGACAGGTGGTGTATGAGATGATACGGACAAAAGTATTGCTGCAGTAACTTTTCCGATAGCCCAACTTGCCATACAGAGGTAGGAATCCATACCAGATATCCTGGGCTGTACACAACAGGTTGGTGCTCGTTGTTATACTGCTGACGGTCCTTCTCTTGGGTGTCCAGTGTTCGTATGCCAGCCAGCTGTCTTGCTTCTTCGACCCTGGTAATGAGCTGTTTCACATAGTCATCAAAAGTGTCATCTGGTAGGAACGAGAACAGCGTATCCATTGTCATCTCGGCTTCACGATCATGGAGCAGGAAAAATGGCATGAAGCCTATGGTGTCTAGTATTGTTGTATTATAAAGCAAATCCTTCTGCTCAACATCGATGAACATCAACAGCATATCTTCTAATGTCTTGTTAAGGTATTCTGTAAGACTATTTGTCTGAGGATGGTAGGCAGTTATTATTCTGTTGACAATGTGACAAGGTGAGATTACCTCTGATACTAGGTTTGACATGAATACTTTTCCTGAATCAGATATCATCACACGTGGTGCATCATACATCAAAATAGTGTCTTCTACTACGAATTTTGTGATGTCTGGAGCTCCTGCAGTCAGCACAGGTTTGGTGACAGCATAACAGGTGAGGTAGTCATTGCAGACTACTATCCATTGGTTACCAGTTCTCGACCTAACTAAAAGGTCGATTCCAATCCATTGGAATGGAGCTGCTGCAGATGGAAATGGTACCACATGCCCTGGAGGTAATCAGGGCACATGCTTCTGTCTCTGGCATCCTTACAGTGTCTCACATAGTGCTTAACAGGTCGGTAGAGACCTTGCCAGTAATACCTGCGTCTGATTCTGTCTAGGGTCTTTACAAGTCCAATATGACTGAATATTGGAGAATCATGGCAGTATCCAAGAATAGCTGGCCAGAGATGAGCTTGAACAACCAGTAGCCATTTGGGGCCCAGTGGATTGTAGTTTCTCTTAAGTTGAAACTCTTTTTTGGTCGATTCTCCATTCTCCAACACCTCTATGTTTGTAATAATGCTGGATATTCGCCCTGTTCAGATTTAATGTCACCTAACTCAGTGAGGGCTGAAATTTCATTGATGTTCTTGTGTTGGGCTAATGGATTCCTGGAGAGGCAGTCGGCATCCTTGTGTTTGTGTCCGTGACATTGTATTCTTGGAGTCTTAGTGCCCATCTTGGTAGTCGACCTAATAGATCCTTCAAACTGGTCAGCGAACACAAAGAATGGTGGTCTGACACGATGGTGATTGGTTCACCAAATAATTAAGGTCGGAACTTGTTGATAGCTCAGATAATGGCAAAGCATTCTGTTTTGGCCTAAGGGCCATTCATATCGCGCGCGCCGTCATTGGGTTCCGTGGCAGGCGCGGACCCGGCCGTGGTAGTTCCCGGCCGTGCCACAGGAGGGCACGGTCGGCCTAACAGCTGACGCGAGCTGCGCGCCATCTGCTGGCGAGCCCCGTCGAATGGCCGACGCGACAGCTGGTCATTCGACAAGTGTACGCTGAACGACACATAGCGTGCTTGGACTTAGAGTGTTTACTTCACATTCCTTCTCAGTTGAAGAGTAGTTTATCTTGGGCTTTGAGGGGACTCTTGATGCATAGACTGATCACCTTTTCAGCAGCTTCCTGAATTTGTACAAGCACTGCACCAATCCCATAACCACTAGCATCTGTGTGAAGTTCGGTTTCCGCATTCTCATCATATAAGGCTAGAACTGGAGCAGAAGTTAGAGTCTCCTTGAGTGCATGGAATGCTCTTTCTTTTGTCTCATCCCAGTAAAACTTGGTGTCTCCCTGCAGAAGTTCTTGCAATGAACATGCCTTGGAACAAAAACTGTGAATGCTCTTAATTTATCTGGATCAGAACAGACACCATCTCTGTTCACTAGGTGCCCCAGGATTTTTATCTCTTTGGTGACAAAGAGGCACTTCTTTGGGTTGAGGCAGCATCCTGCTTTCTCAACACACTTCAATACAGTTGACAGATGTTCCGGAAATGTCTTTGAGAAAATGACAATTTCATCTAGATAACAAAGACATGTCATCCATTTAAGATGTCTAAGCAAGTTGTCCATCATGCGTTTAAATGTAGCAGAGATATTACATAGTCCAAACAGCATGACTTTGAATTCGTAGAGGCCATCAAGTGTAGTAAATGCAGTCTTCTCTCTGTCACCTTCGTTAAATTCAACTTGCCAGTAACCTGTCTGCTTGTCCATGGTTGAAAAGTATATAGCTCTTTTCAAACAGTCTAAGGTGTCATCAATGCACAGCAGTGGGTATACATATTTTGTTGTGATTTTTCTTCAGGAACCAATAGTCAACAGAAATGCAAAGTGCCATCCTTCTTCTTAATGAAGACCAGGGACTCTCTGAAGGTTGAATAATGTCAATGTGCAACATCTTCTCCACTTCTTCCCAAATTATCCATTTTTCAGCTGGCGACACAATGTATGAACACTGGCTAATTAGTGGAATATCCCCAGTATTGATACAGTGTTTTATCGTGGGGCGTTTCATCTGGCTCTTCTCCTGCCTGGTCCAGAATACACTTGAAAATTTGTGTAGTACAGTTAAAACCTGCTTTTGTTGCTCCTGAATCAGACTGGATCCTATATGCAATTCCACAGCAGTTTCCTTTAGTGCTTTATTGGCAGTAACATCAGAGCATGAGACTTTATCTATGACATTGAACTCACTGTCCTCAACTGGTTCAGCTATTTCAATACACATTCCTTTAGAAATGAATTGCGATTGCTCATGAAAATTAGTGATTCTAAGTTCTACTCGACTACCTGTAATGCTTATGATAGCTGCTGATACATAGGTTTTCCTTGTTATACCTATTAGCTTTTCGCGATTGACAAGCACTTCACAGTTCAGCTGGTCATCTCGGCTGCTGACTGAAAATCTCCTTATTGATAAGGGGGGGGGGGGGGGGGAAGGGGGGCAAACAGCAAACAACTTCCTAGGGGTGTATGCGTTATGTGTACTGAACAGCTTTCTCAATTTGTAGCACAGATCTTCCACAATCAATGACAGCCTGGAATGACTGAAGGAAGTCCCATCTGAGGATGGCATTATGGTTACATTCCTTTAAAACAACAAATTGAAATGGCTGTGTCCTGTTGTAGATTCATGCGAGACATATTCCAGCTGATCTGACATATTTTCCATTTGCGACCTTCATCACACAGTTGCTCTTGTATGAAAGAACATTATCTTCTTTAGTTTGTGGCAGTAATCATTTGAAAATACAGAGAAGGAAGCTCTTGAATCCACTACTGTCCAGACAGGTTGGTTGTTGATGATTATGTCAATGAAATTTCTTAGTGACTGTCATCGATGAAGGATTTTCATCTGTAGTGGCCTCACCTCCGCAGATGGTCACCTTGCTTACTTTTCCTGAACACAGTGCCTAGGCGAGCAGCTGGTATCCTATAAAGCTATGGCAAACGGCGGTGGTGTGATGGAGAGCAATCATGTCCAGGCTACGGTGAAGGACTTTGCTCCATAGGTCGACAGTAATCGTCTGCAGTTGACTGCTGTTGAAAGGACTGCTTTGATGGTTGGCGTCTTGTGGCACAATAATTGTCAAATACTTGTCTTCTCTCTGTACAGTATCTTATGACATGTCCAGGAAGCCCACAGTGAAAACACAATGGCGTGCTGCGTTCTGTTCTCCAGATATCTGTCCTCCTGCGAGGTGTTATAGTTGCCGGAGAAGTTGGTTGTGGCCGTGATAGTTGATTCCTAAGCTGCCATTTGGCTGCTGCAGCATAAATCATAGCAGGGTGAGATCATTCTTCACGTAGTGTGCGACTGGCAGGCCTGACAGTCGCTAATGTTTGAAATACCTCTTCCTCAGTTGAATCGGCTCCTTCATGACATACAGGACTTACATAATCTGGTGCTCGCTTGGTCCAACAGTCCTGGCTGCAATAAACTGTTGTAATTATTCTCTCACAATTTGTCATATGAGAGAAGCAAAGTCATGCTGGTCTTCCACAACAGCCATAGTCTGTCTTAATTCTTCTGTTCAACCCTCCTCTGTTGCTTCTATTCAATTTTCTGGCACCTTAGGAGAAACTCTTGTGTCATCAAAACATCTTTTAACATGTCTTCTGCAATGCCCTTCATGAGGTGTGAAATTTTATCGCCCTCTGTCATATCTGGGTTAAGTATGTGACATAGGGCCAAAACACTCTGTATACATGACTGCATTGACTTACCATGTCTTGGGCCTTGTTATTCCAATGCTCTTCCGATAAACACACTTGCCGCTGGTGGTCTCCAAACGTCTTCTTCAGTTCCAACTGAAATTTGTCCCAGCTATCAAGCTTGTTCTCATTGTTTCCAAACCACTGTTGGGCTGTCCCATCCAGGTAGAAATATACATTCATCAAGCACATCGTGTGATCCCACCTATTATACATGGCATCTCAGGCAAAGCCTTTCAGCCATTTGGTTACTTTCCATGGTTTGCGCTCCACGATTGCGATATGTTTCCAATACTCTGAGAATTTTCAGCTAACAGTCGATCTTTTTTAAAAATCTTTATTGACAAATCATGATTTTGGCCAATAACTGGCCATTATCAATGCATGTGTTTAACTGTAGATGTTATTAATGTGTAAAAACTCACAATACACCAAGTATGTCATACTTGGCTTACTGGCCGAAATAATGATTTGCCAATAAAGATTTTTAAAAACGATTGACTGATTGTTGAAAATTCTCAGAGTACTGGTTTCAGCCATTTGTTTGGGTCCTGTCCAGTTTGTCAGTCAGGTAAAAAAAATGTATGTCAGATGATAAAATGTACACATTGTTCTCCCACAACATCTCTCACTATAGACATGCATCTTCTTGTCATGTTATTGTCAGGCCTCATCACGTTCAACTACGTGAGCACGCAATGTGTGCACAAGCGCTGACAGTTATCTAACTGAACACTAGAGGGTGCCATTTGGTTGTAATATTTGTCATAATTATATAAATATGTCGGCTATAGTACTTCACGCGTGGGGGGTACTAAGATAAATTGTCAATAAGATTGGCTATAGTGCTAAATTAATTGAAGAAATATACAGCAAGGTAAAGAGTTGTAGACAGAACAAGGATAAGGTTAAAACCAATGTTGTTTGCTGTTGTGGTCTTCAGTCCAGAGACTGGTTTGATGCCCCTACTCTATCCTGAGCAAGCCTTTTCATCTCCTCTTAAGAATGGCACCCTACATCCATTTGAATCTGCTTACTATATGCGCCTCTTGGTCTCCCTCTGCGATTTTTACCCCTCACATTTCCCTCCAATGCTAAATTTATGATTCCTCGATGTCTAAGAATGTGCCCTACCAAGCGATCCCTTCTTTTAGTCAAGGTATACCAGAAATTCCTTTTCTCACCAATTCTGTTCAGTACCTCTTCATTAGTTACACGATCCCCCCACATAATCTTCAGCATTCTTATGTAACACCACATTTCAAAAGCCTCTATTCTCTTCCTGGCCACACTGTTTATCATTCATGTTTCACTCCTGTGCAAGAAAACACTCCACACAAATGCCTTCAGAAAAGGCTTCTTTACACTTAAATTAATATTTGATGTAAGCAAATTTCTCTTTTTCAAAAACGCTTTCCTTCCCATTGCCATTCTGCATTTTATATCCTCTGTACAGCGACCATCATATGTTATTTTACTACCCAAGCAACAAAAATCCATCTATCACCTTCATTGTTTCATTATCTAATCTAATTCCTTCAGCATTGCCTGAATTTCTAAGACTGCATTCGATTCTCTTTGTTTTGCTCTTATTAATGGTCATTTTATATGCTCTCTTCAACACATGTTCATTCCATTTAACTGCTCTTCCAGGTCCTTTGCTGTCTCTGACAAAATTACAATGTCATTAGCAAAATGCACTGTTTTTATTTCTTCACCCTGAACTTTAATCCCTATTCCAAATTTTTCCTTGCTTTCCTTCACAGCCTGCTCGGTGTAGAAATGGAATAATATTGGAGAGAGGCTATAACCCTGTCTTACTCCCTTCCCAACTAATGCTTTCCTTTCATGCCCTTCATATCTAATAACTATGGTGTGACTTTTGTACAAGTTGTAAATAACTCTCCTTTCCTTGTATTTTACCCCTGCTGACTTCAGAATGTGAATGAGTGTATTCCAATCAACATTGTCAAAATCTTTCTCCAAATCTACAAAAGCTAAAAAATGTAGATTTGCCTTTCCTTAATCTATTTTCTAAGATAAGTCGTAAAGTGAGTATTGCCTCCTGCGTTCCTACGTTCCTCCTGAATCCAAACTGATCTTCCCCAAGGTCAGCTTCTACCAACTTTTCCATTCTCTTGTAGATAATTCGTGTTAAAATTTTGCAACCATGACTTATCAAACTGATGGTTCTGTAATTTTCACACCTGTCTGCACCTGATTTCTTTGGAATGGGGATTATTACATTTTTCTTAAAGTCTGGAAGTATTTTGCCTTTTTCATACATCTTACACACCAGGTGAAACAGTTTTGTCATGGCTGACTCTCCCAGAGACTTCAGTAGCTCTGAGGAAATGTCATCTACTCCAGGGGCCTTGTTCCGACTAGGTCTTTCAAAGCTCTGTCAAATTCATCTCTCAGTAAAGTATCTCCTATTTCATCTTCATCTGCTTCCTCTTCCCTTCCTACAACATTGTTTCTAAGTTCATTTCCTTTGAAGAGCTCCTCTATGTAGTCTTTCCACCTTTCAGCTTTCCCTTCTTTGCTGAGAACTGGTTTTCCATCTGAGTTCTTGATATTCGTAGAGTTGCTTTTCTTGTCCCCAAATGTCTCTTATTTTCCTGTACGCAGTATCTACTTTTCCCCTTGTTAAACATACTTCTACAGATTTGCATTTGGCTTCTAGCCACACCCACTTAGCCATTTTGCATTTCCTGTCAATCTCATTTCTTAGTTGTCTGTACTCCATTTTGCCTGTTTCATTCACTGCATTTTTATATTTTCTCCTTTCATCAATTAAATTTAGTATTTTCTGTGATATCCAAGGATATCTTGTAGGTCTTGCCTTTCTACCTATTTTGTCCTCTGCTGCCTTCACTATTTCATCTCTCAATACTACCCATTCCTCTTTTACTGTTTTATTTTCCCTGTTTTTTGTCAATTGTTGCCTAAAGCTCCCTCTGAAATTCTTAAGAACCTCAGGTTCTTTCAATTTATCCAAGTCCCATCTCCTTATTTTTTACCTTTCTGCAGTTTTTTTCAGTTTAGGCCTACAGTTCATGACCAATAAGTTGTGTTCAGAGTCTATATCTGCCTCTGGGTATGCCTTACAGTTTAAAACCTGGTTCCGGAATAATCTACGTTTTACCATTACAAAATCTATGTCATCAATAAACTATCAAACCATCAATAAAACCGTCAAATATGTCTCCATGAAATATATTGGTCCCATTTCAGATGAAATAGAGATAAATTTCCATAAAATTAATATTAAAGTGGCTTTTAGTATGACTAATAAACTATAAACAAAATTGCGCCACAGAATTGGGACAAATGAGGATAAGTATGGAAAATTGGGGGTGTACACACTACACTGTGGGGATTGTGAAGGCTTTTATGTTGGGCAGACAGATAGGTCATTGTTTGCTATGTTTTGTGAGCATACTGGCAACCACAATAAATCTACCTTTGGGGAACACATATGAAGGAAAAAGCATAAAATCCAAGACATTCGTCAGACCATGAAGATCTTACACAATGCTCCCAAAGGATAGAAATTAAATATTTTAAAAAGTATGCAGATATATAAACATTTTAAACACCAAGGGAAAAATGTGCTCAATGATCAACCCAAAACAGTAGATAATAATTTCTTCACCATTTTTTATGATTGTACTGTATGATGAACAACAACCCCCCTCCTCCCCCCGGCTACCCACACGAGAAGTACTATAGCTGACATATACATATAATTATGACAAATATTATGACCCATATGTGCCCTCTAGTGATCAGTTAGATCTTTCAGCGCATGTGAACACATTGCGTGCTCGCACAGTTGAGTATGATGAGGCCTGACAATAACACGACAAGAAGACGCATGTCTATAGTGAGAGATGTTGTGGGGGAACAATGTGTACATTTTACCTAAGTGATAAATCCCTAACATGAACTACAGAAAGAAGCATGCAGAATAGTTGGGCAATCACTTTTCGACAGGTATGTAAGCAGCATTTTAGAATGATTACACTTTAAGATTTTTAATGGTCGCTGCACGTTACCAACGCAGGGGCTTTTATCGATCCTCTTCTTTGTGATTATTTTAGTTCTGATGATGGCAGCAAGGTCCACTGAAAACAGTAACATTAATTTAACATAAAAACAGATCGCACCCAGCTATATGTGTAAATCATATTACATGTTGCAGGCTGCCACAGTCTATATGCCTTCATGGTTTCAGAATATCCTAGAATTTCATGAAGTTTTTCTTTGGGTTCATATTTACCACGTTGTATTTTCATCTTGACCCATTTACAACATCCCAATATTTGTAGATGATCTAGTTTCCATAACAACGTTTGTAGGGACTTTCTCTACCATTTGTTGTTCTTGTTGTTGTGTATATATTTCACAATTAATTTGCCATAGCCATTGTTCCATCCCAGAAATTTTGATGTTATCCACTCTCCAGCATTTAATGGTGGGTACTGATGACCTAGCTGTTTAGTCCACTCAAAACAAGAACATTTAATGGTATTTGAAACAGTTTGGTCAAACCATTCTCCTGCACTGTTTTGTTGAGGTGTGCCAGGGATGGTGACCTGCCTCTGAATTACATCTTTCAGCATATATGTTTTGAATGCTATATACATACATTCAAATCCATTGTCTGAACAAAGTGAGCAAACTCTTTTCTCCTAACAATTTTCCACATACATTTCATATTCTTTAAATGACTAAAATACTTCACTTTTTGCTTTCAGTAAACATATCACTATATATCTTGAGTAATTCACAATGAACATGGCAACATATTTTGTCCCACCAAGTGACTGTGACACTAACATTGGATCACTGTCTATCAAACATAGCAGTTCATTTGTTCTAGTTTCAGTCACTTTAAACAGATATTTGGCTTTCATCTTACCTTGAAGGCACAATTCACACACTGCACATCTGATTAATTGGGTCATCCAATACTTTCAGAATTAACCCACTACATTTGACCTGTTTCTTTACTTTATCAATGTGAATGTTGCCTAGCCTTTGGTACCACAAATCCAGTTCCTAACTAATGCTTAGATTTGTGGCACGACTATGTCTACTCATTGAAATACTGGAGTTTTGATCACTAAAGTAATAGAGATTGACTTTCCTGGAACCTTTTGTAATTAATTCACCACTTTGTTTCATTATTCTAGCTTCAGTTTTTGTTACTAATACCAACAATCATTTATGGGTCTCCTGCGGAACTGATATCAAATTAGACATGGTATTTGGGATGTACAAAGTATAAGTGCTTAATGCCATTATCAGGAATCGACAAATATCAACTGTCAGCTCCCTTAATTGATTTTTCATATTCACTGAATGTTTCAAATTTATCTAATTGGGTTGTCATCTGGTCTGTTACTCCACTGTCCAGAATCCACACACCATTTGCTTCATTTCATAGAAAGTGGTGTATTTCCTGAAATTATGTTTTGCTGTTAGTAATACAATTTTGATAGCAGTTAATGTAATGAAATTGGAAGATGTTTTTTCACTTACCTTTCTGTCATTTGCTTGCTCATTGTTTGAAATGTTATTCTAAAATTGCAGGCAATATCTTCCAATGTGTTTGTACTGTTGACAATGACAACATCAAAGACAACTATTGTGTATTTTTCATAATTTCTGTGACTGATATCAAGCTGGTTGTTTCCAAGGCCCCATCTTCTTTGAATACTTCCGCCATACTATGTTACAGTTGGCCTCTTCTGAACATAAAAACTTCTAATGCTCTTGATTCACTTTCACATATCATGTTTTTAAGTCATCTTTCTTCTCCTAAATTGCAGCATTTGGATTTCTTAAGAGATTAATTAGCCTAATCTCACTGCATAATTCTTACAACTGTCTCATAATCTGAAGGTAGACTCATTAACCTCGCAGCCTCTCTGTCTGATAATTTAAAACCAGAGCCGTGAACTTTGAACAGCAGTGTTGTGTCTTGTAGCATACTCTAACATTGATTCATTTACTTTCTTCTTGAAGTTCCTGTATTCCTTTTGCATAAGCAATCATCCTACAGATCAAAAAGTGTATGAAAATTTTTCAGGTTGTCCCATACGCCCTTCACTGAATTGCAGTCTTGTGTTATATCTAGTGAATTACTGTCCACAAGCTGTTAGTAGATTTCCCATTCTTCTTTCATTTACTTTTTGTCTGTCTCCTTTGAGCATATTTCCTCATGCGAGGATTGATAGCACACCAACAATTTTTAAATATAATAATTCCCTTAATTTTTTGTGTCCCGTGATGGTAATTATTTTCATTCAACAGATAGATTTTAACTTCTCTGCCAAGTTTGTACTGTAAATGTATCATGGGGTAAAGTGCAAAAATTTCACCAAAAAATTAGAAGTTTTGTTGCTTTTGCCTTTTTAGTATCCTGGCCCGATGAGTTCGAGAGCCCGCCAGAACACATGCCAATGGTGGCCGCTAGGCACCGCTCATCAACTGTGATCACGGTCATTGGCCTACCTATATAGGGCAGAACCACGGCAAACTTCTCATTCGTGTCTCGACTCCATGTGTTTTTAAAGCACTTGATGAATTCCAAGAAGTACAATTTTAAAGAAATTAAGCATATTCATTATTTTAGTGATGGTTCTGTTGCACACTGAACTACAACCTGGCGAGTATATTTCTTGCATTTATGATGGAAAATTGTGGATAGGAAATATCTGTCAAGTTTCATGTGAAGAAAAAGATTCCTTGATTTATTTCATGCATCCTCATGGAGCTGCGCAATCATTTCATTGGCCTGCTAGAAGAGGCATATGGTGAATCCCAGAACAATAGATAATTGCAGTTATAACATTTCCAGCTGTTTCAATGATTGGGTGGCAATGCAGTTTGCCAGAAGCAATAGTTTTGGATATCAGCAACAAATTTAACGCATTTACCAACTGCTTGGGAAGTACAAAGAGATCCAAACTATTCTTGGGAACTTGTTGGATACCCACATTCAGGCTTGGAACCAGCTATATACTCATATTTCGGCTTGGGAACCTGCTGGACTTCCACATTCAGGCTTGGGAACCTCCAGTAAAGAAACTGACATGTTGCTGATCTTCCATGGCTATTGGGCATGGCCCCTAGGTGATGAGGCTATGAGTCACTGAGTCTGGTAGTGGCACAGCCAACCATGAACCAACACAAGAATTTTTCTCGAATTACAAAAAAAGTCAATGGTTTAGGCAAAATATTTGCACCTTACCCAAAGATAAACCAAAATGAAACTACGTTCTTTAATAGAATGAAATGTAGTCTGTTGAATGGTGTCAATGAAAAGAATGTGGTAGGTGTCCATTTCGAAATACATGACTTTGAACACAGGTATATTTTGACACATTCATGGTTTTTAGTATATTCACAGGATTGTAGCACAGTAATTAAACACACAAGCCAGGTCCAAATTAGTGATATAGTAAACACCCAGACAGACAATAGTTTGGCAAGAGACCAGGCCTGTAGTGCAGTTTCTCCTCTACTTACGCCTCATTAAACTATGGGGCAAATTTCTTGCTACATGATTTATTGCCAACTTTAAACTGATATTATGCCAAATACATTCCTTTCTGAACTCTAGCTGCATTTGTGTGTAAAGCACAAAGCATTGTACCACTATACCAAGAACCGAGGGTCTTGCTCTTTTACATTAAAAAAAGTGGAATGCTAAACTTGAAGATTTCTTTGCATCTTTTCAGTGTCGGTAAAAGTGTTCTTCACAAAAATAGCTCTAGTACGTGAACCAAGTTACAGGTAAGCCTGAAACTTCGCATACATTCATGTCAGGCCCTCAGGTACAAACTGTACAAATTTCATCAAAATTGAAGACGGTCAATCTGGGGGCCCTTGGACACTTCACATGAAATGACCCTGGCACTTATACACTGATTTTTAATATCATTTACAAATCCTATTAGCAATCCACAACAGTGAAAACGTTTAATACTTAATGTTTTTAATGATTTCCCAGTGTATCTTCAGTTACATAGCATCTTTTCTCCCTTGCCTCTGCTGATTCGCAATCCTGAGGCCATAACCTGTCAATTTTCTTCTGACAATGGTAGGAAGCACACACAAGTGCACAGGATTTCACAATTGATACAACCACTATATTTTAGCACAACACTCATACAGTGACAGATTCCGACCATATACTACACACATGTTCATGAACAAAAGCATAAAAAAATCACAATATTGACATTATTGCTGTCTATTGAGCATGTGTGGATTTGCACCAAGAATTATCTGTTGTGCATCATGTTAACAGGTCTACGTGAAGCACTACACAGTTGCAGATAATCACACGTGTGGCATTGCAATTGTGTAATACAGCCTTTAGAGACCAGAATTGGCTTCCAACATGTTGTAGCTGAATGCTATGTGACTATTTCTTTTCTTTCTTTCTTTCTTTCTTTCCTTTTTTTTATGGGAGGGTGAGAGGTGGAGATTGGGTGTTACATGAGGGAAAGTGTGTAAATGAACAAACTGAGGATGATTGATGAACTAAAGTACTAAAGTGAGTGTGTTATTTTGAAAATAAAGTCAGAAATGTGTGAAAATGTCTTCAATTGCCATCTCAGTGCTAAAAATAAAAACCATCTAACTTCTGTGTTCAGAGAATATGCCTATTTTTCACAATACATGAAGTCACATCCCTCTAGAAAATGACTACAAATCTGTAAAAAAAAAAAAAAAAAAAAAAAAAAAAAAAAAAAAAAAAAAAAAAAAGTTGTATGTGTTGCATTATTCCAAGGTGACCCAGAAGTCAATTGAAAAATCAATACTTCATGGAATAATGTAGGCAGAGAGATTAAAATTGACACTCATGCTTGTAATGACAAAGGGGTTTCACTGTAGCAACAAAAAAGTACACAAAATTACCAACATATGCTCCATGTGTCACAAAATCAACATCTGACACCTCAAAATACAATGGATTTGGTATGGTAACACTGGAGAGTATGCTTTAGTGCTCTTCAAACATTAGTGCATGGGATAATGGTATGGCATGTGACTTCATGATAATTTTTCTCACAGCGACAATTGTTGTAGAACCTTTATATATTCAATTACCCGTTTTTGGCAATAAAATTGTACAGCTGCAGTAGTAAATATCTTCATTCTGATAGTAAAACTTTATTAACAGTGTTTTTGATGGTGTCAACTACCATGATTGCTGATGCATCTGATTACCTCTCTCACTACAACTCATTTTAGACATGATTCTCAGGTGCTTCAGTTAAATGTTGCTTCCAGTGCTGTATGTTAACCTGTTTGTGGACACATTGTTGAGTTCAATAAAACCCATATCATTTCAAGCTTGTGCCTCATTTTTTACCTCTTTAACTGCATTAAACCTACGACTTAGTGCACATTCAAATGTTAAGACTTTTGTGTCATCCTCTTCATCTTGTCATAAATAAAGAAGCTAACGATGACATCACAACAGTGTCACCAATTTCATCTGTGGTACTATTACATCTTTCACAATTAAGTGATTGTATTACATATCTGACAGTCAGTTGCTTTCCTGAGAAAGATATTTTTTAGAGACAAGAGCCCAAACAATGAATACAGCTTTGTTATTTGTTTACTAGTCATAAATACACAGCTAATTGATGGCCTTGTCTACTTTGACCTTCTCTTCTTTCCCTCATAAACATAATCAGAAGAAATTAGTATGTTAGTGTGCTACTTACTGTTGCTGTAATATTCAGGAAGTGAGCAGCCAGCGTGGAATGTTGGAACTGGAGGCCAACTACAGCTACTGGTGCTTGATGACCTTTTGATTCTACAAAAACTGCATGTGTTGCTGTTACCAGAGTTTTTGGTACAGAACCAATATCAAATGGAACAGAGAAAACAAAACTTTCTGGTTCTATATTATGTTGATCAACTGCCCTCTTGTACCAAACCTCATCAATTGCACGTCGATTATCTTCACTAAAATGACTGAAATATAAAAATAAAAATGAAAGTATATGGCAATAAGATTTAATTCAAAGCCATCATTTATATCTCACAAATCTTGGATTACCGTATCGGCTGACTGCTGTCAGTTGTACTAGGAGAAATATGATCTTGCCAACGTAGCAATCCACTTCGTGTTGCTATGAATGATAGTGTCACCCCAAACATTTGGTATCCTTGTCTGTAAAGATGGAAAATGTGTTACAAAACTAATGAGTGTGCAATTTTGAATGGAAATAACATGAGGAAAAGTAACATATTATATCAAAAATAATCACAAAGATTTGCTTTCCTGTACATACAGTAAACTATAAAACTCAAATATGGCAGATTAAAAAATATATATATTATAATTAGACATTCTGCTTTTGTTGTGGTTAACTTCTTTACTGAATCTGAAAGGAAATATTTGACATTAAAAATTTCATGCAAAATTCAGAAGACTGATGCTAAATGGGAAGAATGAACTTGAATTCCATATCACTCTATGGTTCTCCCGTTCATATTTAGTTTGCTACAAGAAATTCATTTTTTGTTGACAGTAGCTGCATTTCTTATTTAGCACTCTCTGAAAGGGAAGAAAAGTTACTCACCCTTACACTGGTATTAGTATTGTACTACAGTATGTAACTAGAATACCATAAATATCTATAGGAGTTGTAATGTGGTAAGTCAGGATAATTTTGAATGACCATAGTTATAGATTTAAAATATGTTTAACACTTATAAACCAAAAACCATTCACAAATGACTTAAGAATATGATATTAAAAGTTTTTCATTAATAATCAATGAATTTTATAAAAACAATCTGGGATGGTGTAATAAAAACAATCCCTTGCAAGCTAAAGGAGAAAAACGATACAGTGAATAACACATTATTTGAAAAGTAAAATTTTGTATTTCTAAATTTAGATGCTAATAGCTGTACACAAATAAAAAGTATATTTTCAAAATAATGTCGACAGTTTTCCACACACAACCAACAAATCCTCTAATGGGAAAAATCAATTTATGTTTATTTGAAAAGTGGAGATGATAGATATAACAACCTTATTTAGTAGAATTCCACAATTTTGCAGTGAAAAATACCAGTTTAATTGAAAATTAAGAATTTAAACACAATGAACATATTCATGACACAAGATCAGTAAACTTAGCAACAGCAGGAGACCATAATGATATCTAGTCTTTTGAGGTTGAAACCTCATGATCATCTATGAAAAGTAGATATGATAAAACAAAATGGTTACATCTTTCCATCAGATGAAATGACTGTAAATAACAACAATAATAGAAAAATAACAAAATACTTAGATGCCTACTAAAAATGGAGAGCTTAGTTTGCACAAAAAAAGGAGAAAAGTGCCATTTATTGACAATAAATGATTAATTATTATATATAAATTAAATAAATAAAGAAGAAACATCATAGTACTATGTAACGGACAATAGAAAAAATTCTATAAAAGTGTGATACAGTATCACAAAAAAAGAAGACAAGAGGATTTATGGTAATGAACAGGATCTCTAATTGAAAAATAGAAGGTCTGCAAAAGAAAAGATCTGAAAATGCAAATTAGGAAGGAAAGCAAGGAAGAAAGAAATTTGAAAAGTAGCCATTGTATAGACAGGACAGCAGTTCTTAGTGAAAGATCTCAACAGATACAAACTAACAATCTATTCACCATGAAAGAAATTATTGACCACTCGAAAGCAGTATATAAAATGGGGTTTTGTTCTTGAGATTGATGTCAGCGAGTGCACCAATTCAATTAATAAAGTAAACAACAAATCAGCTGCCAGTTAATTTATTTAAATTTCAATGAGGTCTCAATACTGCTATGAGTATCTTATTCAGTAGTACACTTTGTTACATGCTTTCATTTCTTAAAAGTATTACATGAATCATGATACAAGTAGCTCAAGCCACATAAAATAATTGTACCATTGAATCTCCAAAAGCAAAACAAGTATAGCCATGATATGATTTTGAGGGGGTTTTCAATGAATGGACATAAAGTGTACTCATAATAGAACAGCAAACGGTACTAATACTGTATATGTTATATTTAATTCGAAAAGAGAGTATACAAGAGTCACAATTGAACAAAATTAATACTTCTTAAGAATCTACATATTCTGCAAAAATTGGGATAAGGCAGATGAAGTAATGAAGACACACAAATGTGGATTGAAACATGGATGGGAAATGGAAAGGCAGTGCATGAATTTTCAGTAACTTCTGAAGCATTATCAGAGAAGCACTCAGCAACTCAAATTTTTGTCATACGTGAAAACTGTCAGTGCAAAAAATAAGCCTACAGATACTCTTTGACTAGACAGAAACCTTGACCGGTTTACATAGGAATGTCACGAGATATTGCTGACTGACATTGTGATCACATATAGTGGTATCGGAAACCAGCAAAAATTTCAGAAGCACAATGAAGTTCCAAAGCCAGACAGCATCACTAGCAGTTTCTAGATAGAATTTTCACTGAATTTAGTACCCCTCATCACCATAATGTAGTGTGGGTACCTTGAGCAACAAAATGTTCCTAGTGATTGGAGAAAAGGCAAGTGTCACTTATCTATAGGGTGCAGACAAATTAACAGAAGACACCTGGGAAAAATCTAAGTAAACTGCTCATAATTTCAGTATAAATCACCATAAATGTTAATACATTTAACCCGCTGTGAGACAAGATCATCAATTTCTCTAAGTGCAGATGCTTGCAGTTAGCTACAGGGCCACGATTTTTAGTTAAATTTCACCTCATCATCCAGAACATACTGATCTTTCTTTGGGGCTTCAAAAAATTTCAGAATTGAAGGGGGGATTCTTCAAAAAATCAGGAGATACGTTCTATCAAAAACTGCAGCGCACTTTACTATAAACCTTAAGATAAGTGATTTTAGTCTTTTCCTATAATCTCATAACGCTACATAATGGCATTAAAAAAAAAAAAAAAAAAAAAAAAAAAAAAAAAAAAAAAAAAAACACCTTGTGTTAACCCAATTGTTGATTACATCCTTATATTTTGTAGCCAGTACAGGTAAAGTGTTTGATTATTTTGATCAAAACAAAAAAGTTCACAGCTGTATATTTGTGCTATACTGCTACCTGGGAACATGTTACGGAACAAGTGACCCACATATAGTCATTGTATTTAATTGGTAAACAGTGCTCTATAATAAACAATGTAAATAAGCACTCTACATGTATGACATGATCACTTCACTTTTTTCAGCAATTTCAGTCTTTTATTGTTACTCACACACTTTTCATTTTCTCGGCACGTATTTTGGTACATTGCTTTTTTCACCAGGTGATGTGGAAATATCACATCGAGAAAGAGTACAAAATAGAAAAAAATGTTCCAAAAACTGCTTTAAACTGATTATATTTCTTGCCATACTGGAACACATACCACCGAATTGAAATCCCCTAATCACGTGAAATTGCCGTTTACACGAAATTTGCCTTTTTGCAATTCGCGTATGAAACTGATGCCCCTAACAATCCAGTCAAAAGGTTACTAGCGATTAAAAAAACACTGAAGTGATTTCACTTACGTGCACTGTCAAAACATCACATTCAAAAACAGAACAACATTGAAACACTACATGTGTATTTGCAAATACGAGGAAAGAGCAGAAACAATCATCATTATATAAGTCAAGAGCAACTCCTAATTTCTATGAATTTCGATATGTATTTATTTTGAACTGATAAATGGACACAGGACTTTTCACCATTGGCAGAAAATCGAATATTGGGTTTTAGAATATAAGCTAAAAATCGGGAGAAATTATGGCAAAATTAGGAGGCGGGAGAAAAAGCGAAAAATCAGGAGACTCCCACCTAAATCGGGAGAGTTGGCAGGTATGTAACAAGGTATTATAAGTTAAAAAATTCAATTAATAAAAATTTCAAACAGAGTAATTTTGATTTAGAAATTAAAATTATAGCACACAGCGGGATTCAAACCCATGACATTTCGAACAGGGAGCTATTGCTTTACCACTACCGCTACACACAATTGTGTTGTAAGACATTACTAAGTGACAATAGCCACCCGTAATAATACTGAATTGTGGCATTCGGAGAAGTCATTTTGACGTAAAGAATATGAAGCTCATCCAATGTAAGCTGATACCTGTGATACAACACTTGCATATGTGGTATTAAATCACACCTTGTACTAAAAGAGTCAGTAGTGCCTGCTTATTGCTGTATATTGAGTACGTATTTCATTACCACCATTGTCAATGTCTTGTTTCTTGTATGGTTATCATTAAGTGATGAAATGAGAAATACAATGAGCACACTTAGGAATCTGGAAGAAGTCAAATCAAGAAAGAGAGCCTTACAAGAAAATGGAAGTGATCTGACCAGTTGTTGTGGCAGTTCAGAAATGGCGAACGGTTCAGGCTTGATGTTGAGCACTCTGATTAGAGGAAAGCAACTCCAGCCCATGAACTGTGAAGTAGCGAGTCATTTTAATCAGACAATAGTGTGGACATCTCATTTATGCAGTATTATTTGCCATTGCTGTTATGAAACTCATGCCTCCTTTTATCTCGTTTGACTTATGCAGTATTCTTTTAGTTTTTGTTTGTAAAGAATTGAAATTTTGTCATTACTCCACTACCTACATGTTATTGAGTCAAGTATGCTGACTGATTGAAATATGAAAAATTCAAGAAGATAGTTACAAGTTATAGTTTCTTCCATATCAAAATGATGTTTAAAGAGTTGTAGTATACAACTGTCTTGCCTACAAGAGACCATACACAACTTCACACTGTCACAGAATAAGCAACATCTGTATTTCTTAATGTAGTTACTGGCTATGCAGAGGTCACCAGTTGAATTTATGTCTTATGTGATTATTTATCTTTTAATATGTGTGATTTTTAGATAATTATTTATGGAAACCATTTACTCTTCTTAGAAGAAGAAGAAGATACTCAGTGAGAAGTTCTTCTCATTGTCTTCACATTTCTTCATAATAGTATTTAAAGAGATAACTGGAATTCCAAGAGATGCAGCTAACTCTAGACAAGTCCCTATATTAAGAACCTAGCAAAAATTGTCAGTGTTTTTTGTTGAAATTATTGGTCATGTATGCAACAAGATTTGCCACTTGCATTTCTCACAAACGCACATGACAACTGTAACAACAATAATGCACTTTCAATAATCCATATTCCAGTCTCCAATATCTGTGGATTGTTTAAGTCAGTAGTTGTTTTCATAAGTTTGGCATTTTTAAAAATTTATCTACTGAGAAAAATGAATAAAAGTACCACACATTGTAGTTTTGTGATGCAAAAACACGATATGCAAATAGAAGAGCATTGTACTACAGTGAGTCTGCTCTAAGTAAAGAAAAACATGTTTACAAGTGGTACAAGCTCTTCCAAGATAGCCAAAAGATGCCAATGATGAACCTTGCTCTGGACATCACAGCACATAACAAATGATAATATCAAAGTTGTGAAGAAAATCATCAGATTACCATAAGAGAAGTTGCTGAGGCTGTTGCCAAATTGGTCGGCTCTTGTTCTGAAATTTTTCAGATGTTTTGGGCATGAGAAGATTAGAAGAACCAGTGCATGAGCATAATACATGAATGACTATTTTGGTGTAGTGCATAATGAATTTCTACCTCAAAGTCATATGGTCAATAACGAGTATTACATAGACATTCTGCACCATTTTCAAGAACCTTACACAAAAAAATACAGAATTGTGGGGAAAAAAATTCATGGATTTTGCATCACAACAATGCACCTGCTCATCCATCATTACTATTGAGAGATTTTTTTGGCCAAAAACAACATGACAATCATACCTCAGCCACCATATTCTCCGGACTTGGCCCCCTGTGACATTTTAGTTCCCATAACTGATGCTACTTATGAAAAGACAAAGATTTGCAATGATTGAGGAAACAAAAACTGCATCACTGGAATTACTAAAGGCTGTACCTAAAACTGCTTAGGGGTTGCAAGAAGCATTGGCACAAGTGTTTTACTCTGAAGGGGACAATATGAATATTGTTGAAACGAGATAGAATGGCTGGCCAGTACTTACCTTTGTGCTAAAAAATACCGCCGATGATAACACAAAACAAGAAACAGAAAAAAGGGGACAAAAAGGACAAGCTTTCGGAACACAGTTCCTTCATCGGGTGGGAGAGAAGGGAAGAAGAAAGGATGGGAACAGAAAGGAAAGGTAGTTCACGACCTAGGTCATGAAGGTGGTGTCTTGGGAGTGTCGACGTCAGAGATACTGCATGTATGTACTGAGCCAAGCCAGAGAGGATAAATATAACCAAAGAGAAAAGATCAAGTAGTAAAGAGAAGAGAAGATGAGTGAAATGAATGATGATGCTGAGGGGTGTAGGAGGGGCGGGGGGTTCTCTAAAATGTTTTTCATTAACAGGGAAAGATGGATGGACACACACACACACACACACACACACACACACAGAGAGAGAGAGAGAGAGAGAGAGAGAGAGAGAGAGAGAGAGAGAGAGAGAGAGAGAATGACAGAGAGAGCGAGAGGGTGGGAGAGAGAGGAAGAGAGAGAGAGAGAGGAAGGGTTAATGAACAGGTGAGCTGAGGATGGAGGAAGTGGAGGGGTTAGCGTAGATTTAGGCCAGGGGGGTGACGGGAGGAGAGGATATGTTGGAGGGCAAGTTCCCATCTCCGTAGCTCTGAGGGATTGGTGTTAGGTGGCAGAATCCAAATGGCACATGTTGTGTTACACGTGCCCAGGTCCTTGAAGTTATGCTGGAGGGCATGTTCTGCCACAGGATATTGGGTGTCCCCCAGGCGAACAGTCCCTCTGTGCCCATTCATCCGCTCAGCCAATTTGTTAGTAGTCATACCAACATAAAAGGCTGAACAGTGGACACATGTCAGCTGGTATATGACGTGTGTTGTCTCGCATGTGGCCCTGCCTTGAATCGGGTAGGTTTTTCCTGTGGTGGGAGTACTCCAGCCCCACCACAGGAAAAACCTACCCGATTCAAGGCAGGGCCACATTAAATTGTGATGTTCTTCTTTCCGTCATCTAATTTTTATGAAACTAAGTATATATGTTGTCCAAAGGTACGCTGCAGTTACCATACCTGTGAAAACCCCATGTGAATTCGTGAAGTAGTTTTGGAGAAGTGGTTTCTAACAGATGGACAGTCACGACAATCTATGAAAACACTTCGTGATTCTATTTTCATGAAATTATGCCTAGATCCTGATCAAAACTTCGCTCATGTTTCCTGTGAAAACCGCATGAAAACAGTCCAGTAGTTTTTAAGTTTGAAGTGAACAGCGACAGGCCTACATTTATAGATTCATTATTAGTATTGATATGTTGCACAATTGTAAAATTTTGCAGGAATATTTTGATTTGTATAAGTGCGATATGTTGGTAAAATCTGTTGCGAATATGGTTAGTAGTAAAGAAGTAATAGATTAAAATGTGATGCTTGATGGGGGTGGTATTCCATGAACGTTATTCTTTACGCCCTCATATCTCATGAACTATGTGTCATACTGTGATACAATTTCGAAAGTACATTCAGCTTTAAGTGCGTATTCTGTCTGCGAAATTTCCTGCGAGTACAATTGGTTGTGCAGAAATTATAAATTATAACTTTGTACCGAATGCCATAGTTTTGCTTCATAAACAACAAAAAAGTAGTAATCGAGAAAATTTTTTGCTTTCATTATTTTGATGTGGTTATCTGCGAGAAAAAGTTTAGTAAGGTTTGAAATTATGTTTAAAGTTTGTTGCAAGTTGCCAAGTCGCCAGTATTTATAAAGTCTCATCGCATTATGTAGCAGTTTTTTGTGATTCCTATTGTTCATGATGTTTTATCTCCTGAACCATGTGTCGTACATGACTCATACTCCTACAACAGTTGTTACCTCACGTACGAAATATGTGTACCAAACTTGGTTGAAATCAGTCCAGTGGTTTAGGAGAAAATGTGCAGCATTGTCGTTTGATGCAGCAGTTTTTCATGTGTCTCATTGTTTATGACATCATATCTCCTTATGTATGTGTCGTAGGTGGTTCTTATCCTGACAGCAATTGTTGCCTGATATTAAGGAACATTTGTACCAAGTTTGGTTAAAATCGGTCCAGTCGTTTTGGAGGATATGTGGAACATATATACACACATACAGCCTATTTTATAAGATGTAAGATTAATGTGGGTTAAAGGCTTGCTGACTAATTGAGTATGATGAATGAAGTTACATCAAAAATTTTTACATTTCATAAAATTACCAGTTCCAGTTCTGCCTGGCACTTAAAATGGCAAAAATTCGGACAACCTTTGTTATATAATAAACTTGTTGGCAAGTATTATGATGCCTATACATATATCACAAATAAACTGCAAAATGGAAGGGTGATTCAATAAGCATATTTTATGATTTAAAACATTATTTTACACCATTGCACTCAAGTCCCTTGAAATATGTAAAAATGGGGCTCTACTGTAGCAATATTTGTTCATTGTACAGGCTACTTATGTCCCTCCTTTAAAGCTAAACCCAGCAGTATCTACTAAACTTTTTCTTTTGAAAGTACTTAAATGACTTTCATAATGAAGTTATTGTTATATACAGTATCACTTTATTGCCTGGAGGATACTGCAATGTAGTGCTGACTGGAAAAACTAAGTACACAAGACATTAGAACAAGAATACGCAGAGAGATAGAATCCCACTAGTCACTAGGCAAGAACTTTCTCATGACTGAGGCCATGGCCAGGCACACCTCATGCTCAATGGAACGTGACAGCACTGCCCATCTATGGAGATGGCCCCATCCCATGGAAGACTTAGGCATGGTGTGTATTTTATATGCCAAGGTTGCACAAGTCATGGCTTGTAGTGGCACGCTACAACATTGCTCCCCTCTTCCGGAAAGCCAAAGTTGCAGGTGGAGGTGAACAGTGGCCCATGGCACTGGATCGTGGCAGCCATGGGAGTCATACAAGTGACTATGCAGTGTGGACTGGGGAGGTGAGAGCTACTGCAGTGGGGCATGGGCCAGCGAGAGCCTCCAATGTCTCATCTGTGTTTGAGGGGAAGTTGTGAGCTCGCAAGTGTGCAGCCAATCAGTCCAGGGACACGTAGGGTAACAGAGGTGGAAAGTCTGGTCATAGCTATATGCCACTACTTCAAGAAGACACCTTTCCCGCTGATGCTCCCACCATCCCAGATTCCCAGGTATTGGAGATGCACCAGGCGCCATTGTAGGATGACCCAAGCAGGATAACAGAGGGGGGTCTGGCACAAGTGTTGACCAGTGGAGACAGAGGCTATATTTGGATACCATTGTCATCCGACTGGTTTGGATATGGATGAGCATACGCCTCTTTGTGCATTGACTCCAGTGGCAGGGTATTGTAGGTGGGGGCAGGAGAGGTGATATCACATCTGGAGCCACTGAATGTGGGCTGCTGGCAGTGGACATCCAGTGCCACTGTGTCTCTTGCCAGCTAATCTGCCAGACAGCACCTCACAGTTGCAGGGTGGAGGTCCAGATGCGGTGACATTGGGTCCTACCGAGGGTGCAGCTGGTTGAGATGGCAGGAGAGAGTCACCCTGTCAGTGTCCACCATGAACATCTGTCAGCTATGTGCTAGCTGTACTACCCTCGGTGCACTTCCAGACAGGGATGCCTTGTGCATATCGCTGAGGACATGCAGGCACCTTGAACCATGATGCCAGGCACAGTTGGTGCAGAAGTGTCCCGGGCTGGCAGACATGCAGGATCTCCACTGGGCTCCTACTATTTATTGGCATAGTCCGATAAGTGCCAAGAAAAAAGGGGAGTACAGTCTTTGTGGATTACTTTTCCAGACGTTACATTGGGGATGGAAGTGGGCAGAAGTGAGTGGGAAATACCATTGTTGGAGAATTTTTCGAAACCCACCAACCTAAACTGAGGACCATTATTAGAGACAAATGTCCAGAGAAGGCCTTTAATAGCAAAGATCTGAATGAGGGCTCTAACCATAAATTCTGTGGTAGTGGGTCACATACGAATGACAAATGGATAATTGAACAATGTGTCTATCACCACTAACCACACTGCCTGATAGAAGGAGCCAGCCAAATCCACATGAATGCAGTCCCAGGGGTGGTCAGGCATAGGCCACGGAGCAAATGTAGATCAGGGAGCTGCTTGCTGACTAGCACACCGCATGCAAATACAAACCAACTGTTCTATGACTGTGTCAATACCTATCCAATAGACAAAACGGTGTTCAAACACCTACATGCACATCATACTCCAGTGACCACGGTGCAACAGAGCCAACATTGGGGTGACTTGCGTGCCTCAATGATACAAACAGTCAGAAACTACCCACCAGACCTAGTCAATAAACAGATTTCCCATGCCATATCTTCACACACCAACAGTCCTCCATCCAACCCTACTAATCAGCCACAAAGGAGTGCCCCCCTTGTCACCCAATACCATCCTGGACTGGAACAACTGAACCATATCCTATGTCAGGGCTTTGATTATCTGTCAACATGCCCTGAAATCAGAGACATCCTACCTAAGGTCCTTCCAACCCCCCTAAAGTGGTGTTCCATCACCCACCCAACTTCCACAACATCCTAGTCAATCCCTATGCCACTCCTAATCCCAACCCCTTACCACAGGGATCATATTCCTGTGGAAGATCCTGATGAAAAACCTGCCCAATCCACCCACCGACAATTCCTATTCCAGTTCCATCACAGGCTTGTCCTACCCCATCAGAAGCTGGGCCACCTGTGAAAGCGACCTCATAATATACCAACTCTGCTACAATCACTGCTCTGCATTCTACATTGGAATGACAACTAACCGGCTCTCCATCAGGGTCAATCTCTCCCGGGAATGGAATGACTCCTCAGCCACTCCTTTAAACCCACATGTTTTCCTTTTCCCTCTCCTTCCATGCTCTTTGCCTGAAGAAGTAACAAAAAAGCTTGCTTTTGTGTGTGTTTGTGTTTTATTTATGTTGCTGTCACATACCTGTGCTCCTTCACCTGGTAAGTAAACTTCATCTACTTTATATATAAATATATAGAGGAAAAAATTCCCAGCAGGAAAACTATACATAAAAAATAGATGTGGTTTACATCCCAGGCGAAAGAGCACCAGTATGTAGACATAAACATAAATAAAAACACACATAAACAAACAAATGCTGAGCTTTTGCAACATATCTGCCTTGGTGTGTGTGTGTATATGTGTGTTTGTGTACCTATCCTTTTCCCCCCAAGGTAAGTCTTTCCTCTCCTGGGATAGGAATGGCTCCTTACCCACTCTCTTAAAACCCTTATCCTTTCCTTTTCCCTCTCCTTCCTGCTCTTTCTGAAGAAGCAACCTACGGTTGCAAAAGATCAGCATTTGTTTGTTTGTGTATGGGTGTTTTTATTTATTTTTCTGTTTACATACCAGTGCTCTTTTGTCTGGTAAGTAAATCACACACACATATATACCTACCCAAAGCACAGGCTCGTTGTCAGATACAAAAACACAAATAAAAACACACACAAACACAAAGATTCAAGCTTTCACAACCATTGGCCGCTTCATCATGAAAAGAGTGATTGTGTAGACGAGTGTTCTATTTATGAGGAAGGCTGCGGCCGAAAATTTTGAATTGTGTGTCTTTTATATGTGTCTGTCAGTGGCTCAATGTTCATCTTTACAGTGAGTTGTTCCCTATCACATACAGTAGAACCTCATTTTTACGCTTTTCAAAGAACTTGAGTAAAATGGTGTAAAATGTAGGAAAACATAAAATGCAGGAAGTAATGTTTTAAATGGTAAAATATGCTTACTGGATCAACCTTGCATTTTGATAGTTTATTTGTGATATATGTACATAATAGGCATCTAAATACTTGTTAGAAAGTTTATTATACAATAAAGGTTATCAAAATTTTTACTATTTTAAGCGCCAGGTGGAACTGGTAATTTTATGGGAAGTAGAAATTTTTGACGTAATTTCATTCATTATAATCGAGGACGCTGCTATTTTAAACACCAGGCAGAAGTGGTTATTTTATGGGAAGTAGAAATTTTTTACCTAATTTCATTCATTAGAATCGAGGATGCCACTGCTGGGTTATGTAACAGAATCTTCAGAATTACCTGAACCGCTTTGATAGATATTGTTTGGATGCCACTGCCAGGCTATGTAACACAGCTTCCTTTTATGGCCTTTTACCGGCATTAATTATTTATGTAATAAAGCTCCTAAAGTTTCGTTCTTTTTGTATTTTTCGATGTTTCACATGACAATATTAGAGAATTTATTCGTGTTCTCAAGTGCAAATTATGCATAATTATTTTTGTGACATTTGCATAGGATCGGCATCTCACACTATTATTGCTTTTATGAGGTTGTGGGTATTATGATACCCAACTCTGACAGATAAAGTTCTTTATTAATCAGATATATATCTCACAAAAATAATGCAACTCTTTATTCTCACATCAACAAAGCAACTGGTTCTGATTGTTTGAGTACATTCCAGCCATTCTGGCAAAGAAGCTGGTGGAAAGAGGAACTACATCGCCACAAATCAGTGCGTCGTAAGTCAACTAGCCACGCACTGCCTACAACGAAACGCAAAATATACGTTTGAATAAATACAAAGTGTCAAAAACATGACTGCGAATAATTTTTAAGTGCTATATTTTAAGGGAAACCATACTAGCGTCAATTTATGTAGATTACGTCATTTTTTCTTCACCAACATGCTTTCAAAAAGCGTAAAATGCGGGAAAAGTGAAAAATATGTTAACGCAAAAACGAGGGCACATTTACATTGTGAACATAGGAAATTTGACGGGACCGACAAAAAATGGTGTAAATGGTGGGAAAACGTAAAAACCGGGAATGTAAAAACGAGGTTTTACTGTATTATTATTTTCTTGTTATTTTAGTTTTATTATTGACATGCTGATATACCATCTTCCTTGTGCCCTTGAAATGATATGCTATGATGTGACATGTGACAATATGCAGTTGATATATATGTATTGAGCAGTATTTGCATAGTTCTGAGGATGGAAATATAGAATTACTGAAACTGGTAATGAGATAAAGGTATAAAATTGATATTGGCTAGGACTGTTTAGTCAGGTTTCCTGACTGCCCCTTACTTGAAGTGAGTTAAGTATATATGGAATGCATACTAAAATATTTATGTCCAGTCGCATCTTTTATATCCTGTAGTTCAGAAAAAAATTTACCTTCTGATGAATGAAGGACCTCACTAGACATTCAACTTTTTATAATTGCATTACGATTAGCAGCAATATCATAGACTGAGATCACTGAGTGTACAATGATTAACCTCAATTAATTATCAGTGTGTTTGGAGTGCCTTACGATTTTTCAGGTAACTGAGAAAGTTAAACATATAATTTCTCACAGTCCTCTTGTATAAATAATACAGGACTACAGAAAATGAGATATGTTATTGATTTGTTGAAGATTTCATATACATTGTTAAAAAGCACATGATGGTTTGTGTCTGTATGGGTGAAGGAAGTAATGGTCAAGGACAACTTGAAAATGACACAAAACTGTCATAAAATGGTCCTGGCTGAAGAAGTATTAGACTGGCAATACATTATCAATTTGAAAAGAAATACCTAAGAGCTGCAACACAACGGCTGGAGTTACTTGTTTAAAATATATGGTGGCAACTCAAAGACAGGAAGAAAATTAGGAGACAGTGGAAGAAATGAGTATTATCATGCACACAGAAATGGCAACTAGTAAGAACCAGGCAACCACCAAAACTGAGTTTCTAAAAATAATGGCAATAATTATGAAAACAATAATAAGTATGGCAAAATGACAAATGTATAAAATTACTTCATACAGAATTATGTAGTTGTAAATGAAAGATATTTACAGCATAAGAAATAAAATATATATTATTTATGAGGATCAGCTCTGTAGCCTTTTAACACCTGTTAATTAATTGTTAACTTTTAAATCATGAAAGTGTTATAACGTCTTTAAACTTTATATATTCCTGAAATGTGTAATTTTTTATAACATTAGTACTGAACATTTCTCTAATATAGCATATAATTTAAAGCAGCTGTTGTACAACCAAAATTGCAAAAAAACAACTTTATTCATTGATAACTAGCTCCAAGTTGGCCAGAGACCATCCTCAAGTCATCTGACAGGCAACAATTGTATTGGATGGCATTAGATCATAATAAATACAATAAAATTTATATTTTGGAGACCATTATGTAAATTGAATGAACCATTCAACAATTGCTGAATAGACAATATTTATTGCACACACAGCTTGTTTCATAATATAAAATTCCATCATCTGGTATACACTGTAAAAATTGAAACACCTATCAGAAAAACATGGGGAACCACCCTCCTAAAACTTTGTAATGGGTAGCAAATATATGAACTAAAACACTTCACATCTTATCACTAAAACTGAAAGTCAGACATTACTCACAAACAAGACTTAAGTAGTGAAGGTCTTCTTTTTCTCCCTACTGCTTCAGAACATTAGTTTTGTGCCCAAGGTATGAAAATGGTAACCTGGGAAATTAGTGAAAGACATTACTACCTGAACACTATGTCAACTATCTTGGAAGTTTTCAAATGTAATTAAAAGGAAATGATCACTGCCTTGGAACAATATATAACAAAAGAAGGGGGGCTAGGCAGTTATCAAAGGAATTAGCAGATGAACTCTATACTAACTACTGCAGATAATCTAAGATGAGATGATGAGATCTTCAGAGGTGTTACTAGCAGTGCTGAGTCTCTGCTGCAGCTCCTAACATGCCCAGTGTAGCTCTGAATGGAACATCAAGAGCATAAATGTTTAACATACCACAGCCATACAACCCAAAATTTCATCAGCAATTATGAAAGCCTTCATTTTAGGCCCTTACATAGGTTTCAGGAACAGTTCTCCATGCAACCAGACTGGCCCCCGCAAGGGGTAAATTGTGAGTGGTAAACAGTTGTGGGGTGAGAGAACTGAGGGCAAGCATGCTCATGACACAAATGGTGTGTGGAATTGGGCTATGATAGGTGGAGTTCATGAATGGGAAAACTGCTGCTTAAAAATGGGGGCAAGGAATTATGTACTAATTCTGGGGGAAAGAGAATCCGTATATGAAAATTTAAAATAATTATGTGTCCTACATGTGACCAAATATGAAAAAACTTAAAAAGGAGTGAATTGTGTCATAACCAAGTAAAATATTTTCATGGTACAACTCTGTTTATTCGTTATAGGCTGGGAACAGAGACTTTTAAAATTTCAATTTCCCCTGTTTCTTTAAGTAGAGTCCTTTCTCAGCAGTATGTTAGTCAAATAAATTACTGATAAACTCTTGCAGATAATGCTGGTTGTCCATAAAATTCATGGTCAAAGTGGTCTTTGAATCGACCAGATCTTTGTGCTTCGTAAATGTCACATTAATATTCCTGCATGTTTGCCCAATGAATTTGCTGTAACACACCTGACCTACATTGCACTCAATATGATGCACACCAGAATCAGAAAAAAGATACTTTATGAACACTTCACCATTGCTTAAACTATTACCAGGATTTTTGGTACATAATGTACTGGAACAATGTTACCGATAGCAACTTCTTTTCACTCTTTTTGTATACATATTTATTACTTAGACATATTATTTAGAGAAACTGTTCCTTTTCTCTGATAAAATAAGAGTTTGCCTTCCTACAGTTGTGGCTGCCTCATAACAAGAACTCAAAGTGATTTTGGAGACACTTGTACACATATGGCATGAGCTGAGGATGGGCTCTGGTTAACCTGAATATGGTTGTTGGTGAATAAAAACGTATTTTTGCAACTCTGGCATTTATGACATATTCTATGTAATAAAAAAAAAATTGCTGTACCAAAAAACAACAACCAGCATGCAGAAATTTCATAGAATACACTTTATTTGCAAAATCCCCGGTTACTGGATGGTCTCCGCATATCTTAACAATTACAGCCAATTTCAGACAAATTAGATGCTAAATATACAAATGATAAATTATTGGTAAACCAGTGTATTTCATGTGAAAAACAAATTAATCTGCACAGCACCTACAAAACATATTTTGAAAATTACTAAATAGTACGCTCAGTGTGAAATTCATCCTCTTCTTTTACTCTTTTACTGACTCAAAAACAAATGGCAGTGATCATGCAGAAAAAATGATAATATTGTATTATAGGGTTATAACTGTTGCAGTTAACAGAAATGTATTTCATGATTAGGCAATACTAAAGAGCTTGCAATGCCAATGAATGTACAAATCTAAAATACAGTTATAAAAGGAAAAGATATGTCAGAAAGATGCAGTGAAGAAAATAAGATGGATTCGGAAAAGGAAACACTAATTCCGATGACAAGTGTACAGATGAACCAGTGCCATAATGACATTCATGAGTAAGATTGGTTAAATCCGTAAGACAGGCAGTTTTAGACTTTTAAGAATGCAGTGTTCAACTTTCATGAAACGAAGCATGATGGTAGAATATATTGTACCTGTGAAGAATTACTAGCACTGGAACTGCTCATATTAAACTATTCTTCTCTGCATTCAGTCATTGTCATAATTACCATATAACAAATTTTTACAACTTCCAAAGGGATCTATATAAATCAGAGATTAGAAAAATATGTTTGGCATTTTGGAATTCTTTTCCTTTCATCTTCATACAGCTTCAGTAACTCTGGGGAAAAAATTCTTTATGTAATTTAATTATTTTTCTATTCATCCAGGAGTCATATATGATTTGTCATCACAAAAGAATGAAAATACAAGTCTCAAAATGTACACAAATATACATATAATATGTAAATTTCTTAGAATCAGAGAGGTGACCAGAGATGCTCTTGATGAAGGAAGCAACCCAGCATTGATTAAGGAAAATCATGAAAAACTTAAATCATAGCAACAAGGCAGAGCATATCCATCCTCCTGAACATGACGCTAGTCCTTTCAACTACTGGACTGATCCATTCATTTGTTCCCTATTACACAATTTTCCTTGAGTTACGCACAGTTTTCTGTAAAGCACTTATAATATAAATTTAAACATAGTTTTGCACTTAATCACTGCACACACGAAGGTTATTCACTGGTAACTCCTGGCCCACATAGATGCTGCTTGCTCTTTGTAGTAACTCAGCAACTTAAGATGTTTGTAAACATTAAGCCTTTAAAACTAATCCAAAAATATTCTTTATTAATGATTGCTTCTATATCTCATCTGCATAACTTCAGTCTGGAACTAAGAAAACCTGTTAGTATGCTATGCTACAATATATAATTAACATACAAAATCTGAAAATGAAATATACCTTTTAATCTAACCACTGAATATTTTGTGGTGTTGTTATTACGAAGATGTGGACATCCACAAGTGCACAATACAATAAGTACTGCTATAATGATATTCTCATAACCAAGGCAAATGAAAATAACATCTAATGTGTGTTATAATATGTAACATGTATAGTAAAGTGCTGCTATCCAGACACATTTCTTTCCTAGAAAATCTCATTTCAAAGAGAGTTGGTGGAAGACAATAATAATAATAATGATCTACTGTATAAACAATTCCATTGATACTGTCAAAGATAACACAAACATTTATATGAGACACTCTGGACAATATAGCCTTAACTTAAAGCACATTAGATTTCATGTACAACATTTAACCTTTTATACAAATAGCTCCTCAGTAAGCAACAAAAGCTAAAGCAATTTTGGGCTTTGACAGTATTACTTAATGTGTAAAGGTTCATGTCTCACCAGAATTTTTTCTGACAACTGTATCAACTGATTTGTGTGACAACTACCAGTAGTCATGGAAAGTGATCATATCAAAAGGCAGATAGTTGAATTAGGGTATCCTCACTTTATTCTCTATCACCCAGTAGAGGGATTTAACATACTGCCTTGAACAAAAAATAGAGTGATTAAGTGATTGCTGGAAAATTTATGACTGAAGATAAAAGGAAAGTCAAAGTCCCATCAATGTTGCGGTCATTAGAGGAAGAACATGAGCTCAGATTGTTTTTTGTTAAGGATGGGGAAGGAAATTGAATGTCTCCTTTTAAATTCTCCAGCATTTGCTTGGAGCAATTTAGGGAAATCACAGAAAACCTAAATATGGATGGCCTGAGGCATGTTTGAACTGTTATTTAGAAATAACAGAGACCTATTTATGAAGGACCATTAATATAGCACAGACAATCAGTCCAATATTAGCTCCCACATACTGCCAAATACCATTTCCAGTATTACAATATCTTGGCAAATCAGTAAATTTTCTGGGAAATTGCATTAATAATTGCCAGACAAAACTAAGAGCCTAATAGTGTATTTCATTACTCCTGATGAGTCCATGTGTATTAGTGACACTGCTCAGTTAACAACTTTCTTATGTGGCGTGGACTTACATGTGACAGAAGACTTCTGTATATGATTTCAGTGACTACTGCCACAGTGGTGGCTGTTTCAGAAGTGGTTGAAATGACAGCTGAAGTAATAGGACTCATTGGGAAAAGTTGTTATCCATAAGCACAGACAGAATACCATCAATGTTTGGTAAATAAGTAGGTTTTTGATCTAATGCTGAAAAAATTTAACATACTGAATTTGCCTTCCATTCAGTCTTGCACTTCAAGAGGCTCTTTGTGCAAAAGTTGTCGTTCTTCAAGATGATCTACATTTGGTTTTGTTTTTGGTCCAGGAAATTACTAACTTGTAGCCAATATTTGATTTGTCTGTAAAGACCTTTTCAATAGCAATTGAGATGTCAGCTTCCTGATTGACATTTTGAACTAAATGATGTGCAAACCAATAATCACTGAAAGGATTTATTTTACAATAGTAAATGTTATTATTATTGCTAGTTACATTTTTCTTGCACTGATAGTGGTATTCAAGGTACCCTCCGCCACACACCGTCAGGTGGCGTGCGGAGTATGGTTGTAGATGTAGATAGTCTTGTCCCATCAAACTAAGCTCTCCACCCAGAAATAAATATTAGGCAGTGACTATGAGAACAGATGTGTAGTTTTTGAAAAGAGGACAGGTGAAGTGAGTGATATGGGCATAAGGAAAGAGAGAGAGATGTGGGGGTTTATATAATCACCAAAGTATCAGAGCCATTTTGTCCACTCTTTCCTGCACAAACATCCTGAGATTCCCTGCTCTATAGAAAGCTTCAGATTTAATATCATAGGGTTCCAAGCCTCAACACATTTCCTTGAATGTGCGGTGGCATTCTGCAACTACTGCAGCAATATTTTTCACTAAGAACATTTTCAAATGACCTATAACAATTTGGACAGTTATGTATGACTGAAAACAATTGTAACATTGATTATTAGTTCATTACTACAAGGGAGGACAATATTATGTTTTCTGAGATTAAGTCCAATTTGACTGCAAGCAGCTGTTATTTAAAAAGCACAACCAGTTTCGCGTCCTATAGACGCATCATCAGATGCTCTGTAAGATGCAATACTTGAAATGTTGATACAAAACCTACTGTCAAATTTTGATTGTTTAAACAGGTAGTTTACTCCAATAGAGCATCTGTTCGGATTTATTTTTAGCATTTCTACCCAAAAAAATTTTACATTTTTCTTTTTCTGTTTCTTGATCTTTAGGTACCAAAGTTATTATAACCTACAGAGCCCATTCCAATTAGCTTGGCACTACACTAAATTTTAGCCCTCAAACTGACTTAAATCTTATATATTAGTTTTATTACTCTTATGTAAAGTTGTTTGATTGGCTTTTACACTATTTTTAGGTTCTTTCAAGTATGTATCTTATTTAAACATTCATTTTTTTCATTATGGTCTAATGGTATGAAAGTAGAAGCAAAAATATTTTGGCACATGTACAGCTATCCCCACCCTTCACACCTTGTTATAGATACAGTACAATGTCGAGCAACACTAATGCCACCCCGGTAACAATGGTCGTACCACTCAATGGCCATTACTGCTTGAAACAGTGCCCAGTGCCTCATGACCACAGCTTACACGCACGGTAAGGAACCTTAGCTTTTCCCTTAAAAGTGTAACCGGTTTTTCACATTGTCCACCTATTATAGTGTAAATCTCAGATACATTTTTTAAATATTCATTTTAATCATAGGTTTTGCTCGCCTTCCACATCAATTATATTAAATAAATGAGAATATGAGCATTAGGTAGAGTGCAAAAAAATTTTAAACATCTGACATAAATGCTGGGGATGGCTAAATGGCAGACATGGTTCTTTTTTTTTTTTTTTTTTTTTTTTTTTTTTTTTTTTTTTTTTTTTTTTTTTTTTTTTTTTTAAATTGTGAGTACTTTTTTCATGATTTATATCATTCTATTTTACAGTTAACAATTTGTTGTACATTTCTTTCTAATTTTGTAAAGACACACTTGTAAGACTACTTCATTTATTGTACCTTACAGAGCACCTGATGATGCGCCTATAGGACATGAAACTGGCCTTGTTTTTAAATAAAAGCTGCTTGCAGTCAAAGCAGACTTAATCATACAATGACAACAAGATTTCAAGATAATATTATGTTCGTTGACACCTCTAAAGAAAGCTCCATGTTTAATGTCATAGAATTCCAACCCTGAAAATAATTTCCTTAATCATGAGGTGGCATTCCACAACTACCACACTACTGTAAAGCTACTGGGAAACCAAGTAATGTGCATTTGCCACAGTGCAGATTAGTCTTGATGTTGAGCCAGCAATGAAAAAAAATCAAAGTTAAATGAAATCTCACTTCTAGGTCTTCCATTGTTTGTTAAACAATACATGATGACAGTGATATAGTTTTGTTGAAGGACAGTTCAACAGTACATATCAAAGAGTGTAATCTGGAATACAATGAACTGGAAAGATTCATTCACATTTGCAAATATGGTACTGTAACATGAAATCATATTGGCTCACATGTCGGTTTATCTCACAAAGTGTGTTATATAGATTGATGAGATGACTTTATCTCAATGTACAGCTCTCAGTCAGTCTAGCAGTAAGAGAGACCTTGCAGTAACACAAAGTAGTCTTGGTAAATGTATTGCAAAGACAATTTATGAGGACAAATTTGGGTAGCTCACATTAACTAATGTAAAAGTATATTTCATGACACAATACAACTAAGACTTCCACATGCCATCTTTAATCTATCATAGCAAAGAAATGGAATTTCTGTCAGTTGTCTTTTCACTTTCGGCATCCCAACCTTCCCCCAATTCATCTTGCTACCTTTACAACCACTCATTCCAAAATAAATGCTCCTGCACTAATTTTCAGAATGAAATAGAACAAATTGAAAGATTAGAGACAGAAAGTTCATATTTGCAGGACATGTACATTAGTATTAGTCCAGTCGAGGAAAACCAAAAAATAACAAATAGGGGGGAAAATTGATTAGTTAAAAATTTTTGTGCAGTGATAGGAAAGACCATAATCAACAACATACTAAAAGTCCCGACCTCTGGGTTGTGAGCTTCAGCCTGGTTGGGCATTTAAAAGTACACGTTTCACATTTTTTCTTAAATAACTTGGAAACTGTGACCTCTTTATTATTTCCCTACAATAAATATTTTGTGCAATACAGGAGAATCAAAATTAGCAAATTCTTAAAAGCTGAATTTTTATGCTATAAAGTTAAAATGTAAAGTCGACTGAAATAGTTTGCAATAGAATATAAATGTCTGCATGACACCTAATAGTCTCATGCACCATTAAAGTGATAGATAGTGCACTTCTGATGTGGTATAATGGAAGGGAAGGGAAGGAAAGGGGGCTGGATGACTGAGCCAGGAGATGGCAGGTGAGTGACTGCAATGTGGCAGAGTACCTCCCTCTGTAGTGCAAAACCCTGCCTGCCAAGCATAGCAAACAGCCTGTGTGTGTGTGTGTGTGTGTGTGTGTGAGAGAGAGAGAGAGAGAGAGAGAGAGAGAGAGAGAGAGAGAGAGAGAGAGAGAGAGAATGGGAGAGGCATAGGATACATGGGGCAGGAACTGTGTGGAGAAAATCAAAACCTGGCGAAGGAAGTGGTTTAGCTGTTCCAGTTCAGGGTAGTATTGGTTGAGGAGGGAAGTGCTCTTTCGTAGGTGGTTACTGGTGGTGGAGGGAGGATTTGGGGTGTGAGGAGGATATGGCATGATAAATCTGTTTGTGGGCTAGGCCTGCCGGATAGTTTCTGTCTGTGAAGGCCTTTGTGAGACCTCTCTTTACTAAAAAAGGCTAATGGCTGATAGCTTAAGTGTTGTATGTTTGAGAGTCTTTAGTATCTGCATGTCACAGCATGCCCAAACAATAATATTACTATACAACAAATGTATTCGCAATTTCAAATATGAATCAGCATCAGCACAAATGTTTGTAAATCTATGGACTTAACCTCTTTGGTTATTAATCCCTAGAGTTAAAAACTACTTAAACTACCCTAAGGGCAACACACACACCCACACTTGAGGGAGGACTCTAACCTCTGACATTGAGCAACCGCATACTCCACAGCAAGTGCCTTAGACCACTTGGCTAGACAGCTCGATTACTCCACCGCGGCTCAGAATCAGCTGTTCAATTAAATGATGACATATGAAAATTTGTGCCAGACTGGGACTCGACAGCTAATTCCCACTTTTTGACAGTTGTCGCATTAATCATGCTATCTCTGCATGCCTTCTGGACCAACCTAAGCTTCCAGCCCCAGCAACAACTGACATAAATGTCTCTGTGCCAGACTTACACAATGAAATGTACAAGCAGTTATGAGTAATAGACAATGTATGGCATATGGAAGTTTGGGTCGGATGGGAGATGTTCACGGATAGTGTAAATGTTACGTGACTGCAGGAAATCTAGGTCTGAGTCACAGTGCGGCACAAATTTTCATATCTAACCATTACATTGTAGACTTGGTGCTGATTCATATTAGAAATTGTGAATATATTTCCTGTATTTCATTTGAAGCTGCAGTCACCGCAGTGTCTGTTCCTACAGACATGCATGCATGTCTGAAGGACATTTACATTGGTTACGCTGATAAACAAGAACATCACACATTTATAACTATAACTTGTTAGAACATTAATAGCCAAAGAGAGAAAGACTTTTTATTTGATTCATATTCATGTTAAATATGTAGTGTATTATTCAGCCGTGTGAATCGCGTCGCGACAGTTGTACGTCTTTGCTGATTAGAAGCGACATATAGAATTTTGATTTTTGTCTCCACGTTCTCGCTTCAGTTTGTAAATTTATACTGTGCTCTCGTGCATATTGCAATGGGACTGTGTAATTCCACCTATTTATGAATACCATCACATATTTAAAGTTTATTGTTTAGTTATTTGATATTCACTCCCCTAAGTCGATGAGATTTTCTTGTTGGAGGTCCTGCTACTTACTGCTTCTAAATAAGTTCCTTCCAGTTTAAATTTGGTTGGGCTTCTTCTCCATAAAAATCTTAGTTAGAAGAGAGAGATTTGAAATTTGAGCACACCACACTTTCTCACCCATGAAATGAGAAGAGTCTTCCTTTCAACATAAACAACATCTTGGGTTTATTTTTTCCTTTTTACAATGATTAAACTGACTTACAGTTCTGATTTACAATATTAAAACCAGAACACATATACAGTCTTGTGACCTCACTATGCTCAGGTCAACTTTACAATAGTAACTAGTTATAAAACAACACACTATCAATCACAGTTCCTTTGTTTCTTTTCCATTGCAAACACTTCTGTGCAGGTTCACAGAGTTTTTTATTATGCACAGTGGTTTGCCTCTGCACATTCCATGCCCTTAGTAAAGTTTCTGTCTGGGCCTTCACCTGCGAAATAAAAAGCCCAGGACAGTAACAGTCCCAATAAAACCTCCCTAAATATATAAAAAAACCTACTTCATTTGGGCATCTTGTAGAACTGCAGAAAGCATCACGAGAGCATTACCAGAGCAATCCGAGAGCGTGTAGTGTTTGATACACTACATACTCCCCTCCTTAAAGACAAGATGCCAAATGATACTTATACTTCTTTTTATATAAAATACATCTACTACTTATGTAGTCCTTCAAATCATGTAATATGTTTTTTCATATTAGTTTTAACATTATTCCTTATATTAATTATGAAAACAATCTTCATTAATACTCTTAAAACCTTATTCATTTTTACATTTTTATATTTCACTAGATTTTTTTCAAAGAATTGTTAACTTCATTAATTGCTATCTGACTGGATTGCCTATGTTAGGGATGTAAGGAGTTATTTTCTCTGCAAGATTCAAACTTCTCACTTATTCCATCTTAAATAGATAAAAAATTTAATTCAAATGAGCCATATACCATTTCTAAATTTGAATCTCAGGGTATATATATCTGGTACACAAAGAGGTTTATCTTTCAAAAAATGTGCACACACCAGTTTTCCACCTATACTGAATTCATCTGTATCCATCCTATGTGGACAAGTCAACTGGGAACAAGGAACTGAAAATCTCACTCTTGAATTAAAAAAAATTAAGATAAGGGAAATGTAGACTAATATACATTAATCCACACGTAGGTCAAAAAAAAAAAAAAAAAAAAAATCTATACCTGTGACAGCAAGCTTCCCCTTGTCTGCCCAAGTCTCCACTTCCATTCAGTTGGGTCCTCTTTTTGGGTACCACAACCTGATCAGACCCTTTCTTTACGGCACCCGACCTCAAGTAGTAGCCTATTATGTAGTCCCTCAAACCACTCTCCACACCTAACATTACCCACAAAGGCTAATAATATCTACCTACCTCCCATCATTATCTCCTTCCACTTTATCCCTTTTTCCATGTTTCCACATGATACACTACAATATTAGATTCAAATCCGCATCGTAACAAACAGTGTAGTCTTCCTTTGAGCACATCGCGACTGTAGTTTCTGTTTTCTCGGCACTGTAATCATGAATAGGGACTGTGACTGCTGTGTAGGGATGCAGTCTGAGATGGTGACACTTCGCTCCCAGCTTCAGGTTTTGTTGACCTCGGTTGCACAGCTGGAAGCTGCGATCGAGGGGCGTCGTTGTTGGCCAGTAGTGGGGACCGAATGGACTCCCGTCGTTTCCACCAATCGGCCTGTGCCATTGACATGCCCTGATACTGCTAGCAGTGAGGCAGACACCCCACCTGTGGTTGTGTGGGAAGTTGCTCCAGTGCGTGGCAGGAGGCGCAAGACATTCCGGGGCACTGATCGTGAGGCCTCCCCGGTTCGTCTTGCGAACAGGTTTGAGGCACAGTCTGTTCAGGACAACGTTCCTGAGTCGGATGGTGTCTCTCATCCTGAGTTCACCACCCAGCCTGCAAGATCCAGACTTTCACAGAGGATGGGTTTGCTTTTAGTTGGGAGCTCCAACATTAGTTGGGTGATGGAGCCCCTTAGAGAGATGGCTGCCAAGGAGGGGAAGAAGGCCAACGTACACTCCATGTGCATACCGGGTGGAGTCATTCCAGATGTGGAAGGGTATGGGGTGCAGCCAACTACAGGTGGTGGTTCACGTCAGTGCCAATGATGTGTGTTGCTTCGGATCTGAAGAGATCCTCTCAGGTTTTGAGTGGCTATCTGAAGTGGTAAAGACTACCAGTCTTGCTTGCAAGATGAAAGCAGAGCTCACCATCTGCACCATAGTTGACAGGACCAACTGTGGACCTTTGGTACAGAGAGCCGAGTGGAGGGTCTGAATCAGAGGCTCAGACGGTTCTGCGGCTGTGTAGGCTGCAGATTCCTTGACTTGCGCCATCGGGTGGAGGGTTTCCGGGTTCTGCTGAATAGGTCAGGAGTCCACTATACGGAGGAAGTGGCTACACGGGAAGCAAGGGCTGTGTGGCGTGGACTGGGTGGTTTTTTAGGATAGAGGGCTTCGGGGACAAACAAAATGGGCAATGGTGCAGGTGGATCACAGGAGAAAGGTAGATCTGGGATGTATCAGTATAACAGTTGTAAATTGCCGTAGCTGTGTCGGTAGAGTACCAGAAGCGTTAATAGAAAGCACCGAAATACACATCATTGTAGGCAGTGAAAGTTGGCTCAAGCTGGAAATAGGTTCAGCAGAAGTATTTGCACTTGTTTCTAACACTAAACTTGAAAGAAGTTGGAAGTTAGACCAAACTTGGTCTAACTTCCAACTTCTTTGCTTTCTACAGTATGCATCTGTGTAAATGTGTGTGTGTATTTGTTTACCCTCCTTTTTTCCCCCAAGGTAAGTATTTCCTGTCCCGGGATTGGAATGATTCCTTACCCACTCCCTTAAAACCCTCATCATTTCTTTTTCCCTCTCCTTCCCTTCTGCCTGACAAAGCAGCTAGCTTGCAAAAGCTAGCGTTTGTGTGTGTGTGTGTGTTTATTTGTTACTATCACTGCCTGTGCTCCTTCACCTGGTAAGTAGACTTCATCTATTTTTTTTTACATATATTTTTTCTGTTAGGAATTTTTTCCTCCATAATATATCATCAAATGATAAGATTCTTGGTAACTGACATCATCATCATCATCATCATCATTATTATTATTTTAAAAGTTGTAATTTTGGCATCTTCAAACTTAGTATGGGCAATATTTTTCTATAAAGTAACCATTATCAATCAGTATATTAAAAAAATTGTGAACATTAATATGAAAAAGCAGACTGCCCATTGTTTTTGTTGTGTGATTTGATATCAAATATCCTTGAATTAATCTTAAAATGTGACATTAATGTGGGGACAAGTATTGTGTAAAAAGACATTCATTAGAAAAAGTATGTTACTGTTTGTAAAATGTAATTTATAAAAGGTCTCCCTATTAAGTTTCAAACAGAATATGAGGTTGCTATCATCAATTACATGCAACCAATAAAAAAATCTAAACATGGTGAGATTCTGTAAAAGAGATGTATGAAAAATAAAACCTTCAGATGTTGTCAAGGAAAGTCTGTTTACAGTCACTTTCAATTCTTCAAATTTATTCGTTGTTTCTCTGATAATATTTTTTACATGCAACGAGATCCTGAAATCTTTCAGCACAATTAATGCAGTCTTCACTGAAGAGCCAACAGTACAACACATGGTTCAGTCAGACTCAGATCTGGACTCTGTCACACTGAAACATTGACAAGGGGGTGGCTAACATGAGAAAGGTTCTCATGCACTTTACCAAATGGAAAAAGACTCTTACTCATTTGGCTCTGTTATTGTCCTTCTAAAGCATTACTGTTTTTGTTTCTGTTGTGGTCCGACAATCAAACACACTGAATGTGTCCATATTTTACTCCACCAATGGGTTTAATACTTGGTGGGAAATCAATCCCAAAGTCGCTAAACAAGAATAATGATTAACCGAAAAGTGCCAGATGGAAGGAGTTGGAAATAAGACTGCAAAAAGACACACCAAAGAGCCATTTAATGAGCCACAAAAAGTCACTAATAATAGATTACAACTACCTTTCCATGGCTCATCAAACATTTCTGTGGTGAGGAAGTACCTATCCTTCTCAAAAGTATTGTTGAATCCTTCTCCCAATTCTCATCAAAACGTGTGATATAATAAGGTAGGGCTGACAAGGAAGGTGTGGCTTTTTGTGGTCACAAGGAAAAACAACACCATAGCCAATAAATGCAACTTCTTAGAATTGGTGCATCTACTATTGAGTACGAGCCTGTACTCTGGAACATTTAGTAAGAACAAAAGTAGAGGAAAAAGTTGATCAAATTTCAGTATGCCTGTTTTTGAAATGAATGAGAGTTACAAATTGTCACTAACGAATATGCATTTAATAAGGTGCTTTCCACTTTACTTCAAGCATTTTGTGAATTTAACATTGGAGGGAAGTGTGTGGGGTAAAAATCACAGAGGAAGACCAAGAGATGGATACAGTAAGCAGATTCAGACAGATGTAGGTTGCCGTTCTTATGTGGAGATGAAGAGGCTTGCTCAGGATAGGGTAATGTGGAGAGCTGCATCAAACCAGTCTCTGGACTGAAGACCACAACAACAACAACAACAACATAAGGTATGTTGGTGCTTCTTTGACTTTAGATATTTCATGCTACTCCTAAATATCTTTGGAGTGTTTACTGCACCTATTTCAAGTTAATTTTGAATACATTCTGTGTTTTACAGTCTGAAGTCTTACTTGTTGATATCAAGTATACTTTCTATATAGGAGAACAGAGACATTTACACATTTTGTCAGAAAATTAAAAGGCGTGTTTATTATGCTGAATTCAGATATATTTTTAAGCTTACTTTATACATTTAGTTATTCTATGAAAATACTTTCTATTTCTGAATAAATCAATCCTGTTGAAATCAGATTGCTTTCATATTCTTTCTTGGGTTAAAATTTTGTGTAGAATGGAATACATTTTTGGCCTTCTTCACCAAAGTCATATCAGTTCCGTACTCAGTCTAATTCAGAAAGGAGTAAGAGGTTTTCAGAATTTTATTTGCAAAATACAGATTGGATGGATGTACACAACGCACTTGTTGTCAATTAAAAATGTAAAGTATTCTGTAAGATAGCCTAAGCATTCCAAAACAGTTAAATAAATTTTGTTCCTTGTTTTGTACATATTAGTCAACATACAGAAATTAGTGCAACTACTCTTAAACATAACAATGCCAGACTTTGATGCCGAAGAGATATTTGGAATAGTAATCACAATTGCTTTCTAAATTAATTATCTGTGATATGATCAAGGAGAGTGACTGATTCCAGGCATTAGGCAATATTGGTGACCATAACAAATTATATCTAGTATAAAGCAAAATGAGGTTACAAATAATCAATTTTATTAAGAGCAGGTTTATTTGATTTTGTTGTTCTCTGTTGGCATGATACCTAAAAATTAGAGGCAAACAAATCCAGAACATAGTGATTGTTGTCTATATAGTCATTCTGGCATACAGTAATTTCAGTCCATCTTAGAAATGTGCTGGGATAGCCAAAAGGCGGTCTTAAAAGAGAACACATATAAAATGCTTGTACAGCCCCATCTTGAGTATATCTCAATTGTTTGGGATCCTCCCCACAGATTGGTTTAAACCAGGGCATAGAAGCAATACAGAGGTGGGTAACTAGGTATGTTACTGGTAAGTTTGATCAGTATGGGAGTGTTACTGAAATGCAATGGGAACGAAATTGTGAGTTCTTGGAGGAAAGGCGATGTTCTTTCTTTCCCCTAGAAATACTGTTGAAGAAATTTTGAGGGCCAGAATTTAAAGCGTAATGCAGAATGATTCTACTGTCGCCAACCTACATTTCTCATAAAGACTACAATAATATGATCAGAGAGATTAGGACAAGTACAGATCCATACAAACATTTGCTTTTTATTCACTCTATATGGGAGTGGAAGAGAAAAGCAAGTAAAACACTTTTACAACTCCATCTTGAGTATTGCTCAAGAGTTTGGGATCCCCACTAGATTGATTTAAAGCAAGACATAGAACAATGCAGAGGTGGGGACTAGTTTTGCTACTGGTAGGTTTGATCAATGTGTGAGTGTTACTGAAATGCTTTGGGAACTCAAATGGGAGTTGCTCGAGTGACAGCGATGTTCTTTTCGAGAAAAATTGTTGGAGAAATTTAGAGGGCCAGAATTTGAAGTGTATTGAATAATGTTTCTACTGCCACCAACCTCCATTTCATGTAAAGACCACAAAGATAAAATCAGAGAGATTAGGGCATGTACAGATGCATACAAGCATTCATTTTTCCCTTGTTCTATATGGGTGTGGAAGAGAAAAGCAAGTAACTAGTAGTGGTAATAAGTACCCTCCACCACTCTCCTATGTGTGGATTGTGGAGTATCTATGTAGATGTAGGTGTAAGGTAACTGCCCCAAAAAGTGGGAAATCTGGGTTCAAATCCTAGTCCGTCACAATTTTTTTTACATCACCATTGAGTGGTACATCTTACCTAATACAGTGAAGATTAGACAAATTCATTTTTGCAAATGAAATTTCAATTCAAACTATTTCAAACACTGTAATTCATATACACCCAGGAATAGAACATAGTGAAGCTGTAACGGTCTTTTCCATGTTTTAGCTATATCCGCAAGATGGTCCATTGCCTCATGCCTATACTCTGGAAGAAGTGAGATGCACTCTACTTCACTACATAAAATAATCTTCAATACATCACTATCGGTAAGGCAACTGTGAATTCATTTTTTATTGGTGGTTGACCTTGATTCGCTAGACAAGGATATCACATCACAACTACTAGGTCTATTTGACCTAGCAACCAACAACTGTGTTCACTCAGTGAAAACCCTTCAACTAACGACTAGCTCTACAACCTAACACACAGATACCTGTGAAAGATCTAACAACAACCCACAAAAAAGAACTGTATGGCCTACAGGTGCATTCAGTTTTCAAATTGCTTGCTTAAAGGCTCTTTTTTTTAATTATTAAATTTTTCAGCCAACATGTGGTGTGGTAACAGACTTGACAGACATCCACACCAATATAAGGTCTCATTGTTTCTTTCCCCTCTTCTGCTACTTGTAATTTACTCCTTGGTGTTGTTTTGTGTCATGATCAATTGTTGCTATTTTTCACCCTACTTCAAGAAAAATTTAATCTCAAGGTAAACTCTTGTGAATGGTGAAGTTCTCCTGAACTCAACAGAGCCTCCTAGCCTACAGAGCAGATGCTTCTGCCAGGAGTCATGACCCAAAGGGGTATATTATATCTCCTCTTAGAAGCATTTTCTGGGAATTTCTGCCAGTACAAATACTTCAAGCTCCACTTTGAGCAAAGCTGTAGTCATAAAAAATGATTCCCAGTTTACGGAGTGGTACATCAACTAGTAAAATTATATTTTGCAATAAAAGCCATCCTGGTTCCATGGTATATTATTACTCTTCAATGACGTGTTTCACCCTTTACCAGGGCATTATCAGCCTATCTGCATGACATATACAGTAACACTTCAGTTTTACATTCCTAGATTTTACAATTTTTGGTCAGTCTCAACCAATTTCCTATGTTCACAATTTTAATTCGACCTCATTTTTGCATTAACATATTTACATTTTTCCACCATTTTGTTTGTGAAACCATGTTCATGAAGAAAAAAATGTCGTAATTGACATTATTTGATGCTGGCACGGGTTTTACCTTCAAGTGTAGCATTTATAACTGTTACGCAGTCAAGTTTCTTGATACTTAGATTTTACACAAATGTATATTTTGTATTTTGTTGTTTTCAGTATGCGCCAGTAGTTTACTCACCAAACTGAGTTTGATGGGATCCCATTAGCCACCATACCAATTATCAGCTTAGCTTTGTTAATGCCTCCTTGGTTTATGCAATTCATTCTTATTGTGAAATGCAAACATTTTATCTACATATTTTTGTGACGTTTTGTAAACAGTGAGACTGATGGTTTGCTTATGTACATTTTTCTGCACATTGAAGAGGGCTTGGTATTTTAGAACCTCAAAACTTGGTTATAGTGTGAGACTCCATCAATGTACTAATGTCATAAAAATACTTTTCCATATATTTGCACTTGAGGATGCGAATAAATTTTTGAATATCATTGTGCAAAACTTCAAAAAATACAAATAGTACGGAACTTGTGAAGTTTCACTAAGTGAATAATGAATGTCAATTAAAGTCTTGCTGACAGTCGATTATGATGAATGAAATTACATCAAAAATTTCTACTTCCTATAAAGTTTCCTGTTCATTTCACATGGAACTTAAAATAGTACAAAATTCGGATAACCTTTACTACACAATAAATAAACTTCCTTGCAAGTATTTTGATGCCTATTATGTACATATATCATAAATAAACTATGGAAATCCAAAGGTGATCCAGTAAGCATATTTCCTGCATTTTACATTTTCCTTCATTTTACATCATTTTCATCAAGTCCCTTGAAAAAAGAAAAAATGGGGTTCTACTGAATTAAATAAGAATTACAAAACAGAACAGTGCAAACTGGGAAGGGGGGGCAGGGTCTTATTTTGCACTAAGGAGGGTAGATAAAAAAAAAATGCAAAAAATCTTACAGGGCACTCTCCGTGGTGTGACACAATTGGCTTGTGGTATCAAAATGTTTTTTTTCTTTACAGAAAATACAGATACATAAAAGACATTCAGATATCACACACCAATAATTGGTGTCACACCACTGAAAGTGTATTTAAAGATTTTCTTGCCATTTCATACTACCTTCTTAGCATAAAATAAGCCAATGTCCTCCCCTCCTCCCCCAGTTTTCACTGTTCTGTTTTGTAATTCTTGTGTAAAATCTGTCACATTACTGAAGAGTAATAAAACAATGTTCCAACAATATGGCTTTTATTGTAACACAAAATCATATTCAAGTTCTTAGAAGTTATAAAAAGTTCTACTGTGTATATGGGAGGTAAAGGGTATGAAAATGGGTCAAACTTGAAGGGAAATTATTCTGGTCTCCAGAAAAGAATTTCAGATGTGAACAAGAAAACATTCTATGTACCATACAGGAATCACTAATTGAATCTTGTTGTGAACAATTCCATTCTGTCTCACAAATATGCTATTTCCACGTCTTTGACAGTGAAGAACTTCTCGTCCTATTGTGGCGCTGATACCGACACTATGTTCAGTTTTGGAGAAGAAGTATCTGTCTAACCTGTCATGGAAGCCACTGAGTGACACCAGGTGTGAAAGCCACAATGATGCACTTACTCTCCTGACATTTCAAACTGGAGGAGTTTATGACACATTTGTTCATACATCAGAAGAACTTTATGGCATGATCACTATGAAGGCAGGGCATTTATGAATTAAATAAAAAATTAAATCTTTCTTAACTTGTTTAGCAATCTGGCACAACATACTGCTTCTCATCAGTGTATTCAGTAAAAGACTTCCCCTCCCCCTCAAACACACACACACACACACACACACACACACACACACACCACACACACACAAAGCTATGACATAAATGTTTCTGTGTCTATGAAATTGCTTTAAAGTAGGAAAGAATATTTTGAGAACTGCAGAACAAAAGAAAAGTTAGCATCTTTCTTTATGGATTCCAAAGAATTGGTCACAGAATTAGAGCTAGAAGATCTAGCATTACTGTGTACAAATGTTTCCCAGTGACAAAGAAAGAAGGAAAGACACTTTACCTACAAACAAAGAAATGAGACAATAAGAGGATCCAACACAACCTTACAAAACTGAATTCTATTACTATATTTTACATTAGCCTCCATCACTCAGCTGAAGTATCAATGCCACCATTTCGATTTTATGTATGTCAACAAACTGAAGAATGTGCCACCTGACAGCCTGGACAAATAGTATAGAAACCTTGCAGCAATTTTGCCTACACAAATAATGTAGAAACCATGGAGCAGTTTTGCTTGAATAAATAGTGTCAAAACCTCACAGCAGCTTTGCGATACTATGAGTCAAGCAACATTGATGCACTGGAGTTGTGGAAAGTCCTTTCAATGTTGGTGAAACCTGTAAGAGGTCCAACAGATTTTGAAGTTTATAAAAAGACATATGTTTGGTTCAATATTAACATTGTTCTATAAATTCTTCTAACACTCCTAATGACAGTTGCCAGCAGAGAAAGAAGTTTCTCAAAACTAAAATTGCTAAAAACATATATCAGGACAAGTGAACATGCAACAATATTTATTGAGCATGAGCTTGCAGAAGAGTTGAATTATGCAAACAAAGACCAAGGTTAGATTTGTCTAGTTTATTTAATTTTTTAATGATTGTAAATGTGAACCTAACATAACATCGACTTTTATTCTGCTATCAGGTTCTTATCAGCAGTATCATGAAATTGTTAACCTGCTCCCACCACCACTTCAAATGCAATAGATGCCCCTTTCTTCCATCTAACCTTATCATGTGCTAACTGCATGAAACACATAATTGGATGAAATAAAAACAAACAAACAAAAATGGAAAAGAGACTGCTGATTATTAGGTTTTAATTATAATTTTTTTACTGTGTAACTTTTCATTTTGTTGAATGCAAAACTGTTATTATAAACATTGGTCAAAGCAAATTACTTTATAAATTTTAAATTTACTTTTCCACAGAATACATTATCAATACACTGCCATTAAAAATATAAAAAGAAAAAAAATTAAAAATTGTAATTAAATTCGCATGGTTTATTAAAATTATTTTTAGGGCTAGATTTGTTTAAATAAAAAATGGACAGTTTTAACATTGAACAAACTTTTTTTCCTTTTTTCCCTTGGCAATTTATTTATTTTGTCCACAAGGAGAGGACTTCTATTACCTTTCAGTGGCACAATTTATACAGAAACCCCCTATATGGTAATGTGCATCCTTTTGTACTAACTTCATAAATAACAAAGCTCCACCAGTAATTGATCTTGAATTTTGTTCTAATGGTTTAAAGGAATATTTGACATGTACAAAAGCACTTTTCATATTGTCACCTGATCTCAATCCTATTGAGTACGTCTCTGAAGTTATTGAATGAAATGTGCACATCTCTGAACAATATCTGCTAACAATTGTCACCAGTTAAGTACTTATGAGCCAGGCTTGTTTGTAATTTTTTGAGAGAAAATCCATTGTCTATGTAATTATTTTTGTCACCAGGTGAAGGAGCACAGGTGTGACAGCAGTACAAATAAATAGAACACACACACTCACACACACAAACGCTAGCTTTCACAGCCTAGCTGCTTCATCAGGCAGAAGGAAAGGAGAAGGAAAAGGAAATAATGAGGGTTTAAAGGAGTGGGTAGGGAGTCATTCCATTCCTGGGAAAGGAAAGACTTACCTTGGGGGAAAAAGAGGGTAAACAAATACACACATACCCACACATTTACACAGACGCAAGTACACCTAGGCAGACATACATTGGTATGTCTGCCTAGGTGTACTTGTGTCTTTGTAAATGTGTGGGTGTGTGTGTATCTGTTTACCCTCTTTTTCCCCCAAGGTAAGTCTTTCCTTTCCTGGGATTGGAATGACTCCCTACCCACTCATTTAAAACCTCATTATTTCCTTCTCCTTTCCTTCTGCCTGATGAATCAGCTAGGCTGCGAAAGCTAGCGTTTGTGTGTGTGAGTGTGTGTGTTCTATTTATTTGTGCTGCTGTCACACCTGTGCTCCTTCGCCTGGTGAGTAATCTTTGTCTATTTTTTTATATATAATTTTTCCTGCTAGGAATTTTTTGTCTATAATATTCGTATCATATAATTATTTTTTGTATAATTTTTGTGTTACTACATTCATCAATAAGCAGTTTCTTTGTTTCCATTCTCATTGTATAATTTTTAGAGAATACAGTGTTCTAAAACACTAAATGACTTGTCCTATATCATGTGTACTTTTGTACAATATAAGATCCACAGGATTAATAATAAATACAAATATAAATACATTGTCTTGAGGACTTTCTCTCGTGAAGTACTGCTTCCAATCTCACACCAAAACAGGGTAGACTGCAATGTCATATGAGTTACTTAATGCTCTAACACATAAAATAAGAAATCAGAATACTGTACACCTTAATTGAATCCATGTTCAGAGATTGTTAACATCATGGTTACATTACACGGAAAGAGGAGTTAGAGAGGCGGACACAACCACACACACACACACACACAAACACACACACACACACACACATAGACAGAGAGAGAGAAAATGTGGTCCAGATATGGAAACAGAGGATTTTCTCATTTCCTCTGATAAAGATGCCAATGTGCTGGTTAATAGAAAAGTATCAGATATTAAATAAATTAGTATCTACTCCATACACTAGATTAATACATTAACTGTTCATAGACTCTATGCATCCCCTTTCATATGCTGTCCAGCAAATAAGGTCAACACTGATAATTTTTTATCTACTTTATATCAAATATTACTCAAGGTTCTGCACCCATATCAAAACTATATTGTATGATCCATTTTTTGTAACATGCAACATATATAATAATGATTTATATTAATTTTTCATACTATTTAGTCATTCAAATTTCAAATTCACAGTTATTTAAGAAATAAGTAAATGACTTATTCCTGCAATCAGAATTAATAACCTATATCTATGAATAAATTATCCTGTTCTCCGCAATGTAAACTTCAAACACAACACAGGAAAATATGAAACAAACTGTTTTCTTTTGTAGACCCCAGCCTGATGAAATACCTTTAAGGGTTTAAAATATATCAATATCAAGACATATATGGCAAATGACAGCTCTGCTTCTAGGTACAGGAAATATGAAAGAGAAAATACCTGTTAATAAGTTTCTTTGTGGCCAGAAACATTGTTCTGTAATATGTCAGCTATGCAAAACCTGATGGCCAAAATATTTTCAGCCTTGTCACAGTCACAAAGGAGTAAGTGGATTTATAACCTCACAAATGCACTATTGCTGATTTGTTACTGACTTGTTTCCCAAAATGCAACTGGCTGATAGACGCAGATCAGATGGAGCTAGGAATATCATTTAAATGGTAAATGAATACATAAAAAATATTCAGATATTATTGTTTCTTATTTTACTTCATTGAAAAATAAGTTACATGTTTATATACAAACCTCCACATATAAATTACTATGTAAAACACATATAGTATTGTATACAGCATGTGCATAATTTGTGGTAGTGTGCTTGGGAATGGTAGCTACAAATAACATAAGAAATACATGAATTACTGTAAGTCATTAAAATATTAATATTAAAAATTTGCATGTGAAAGTGGTTTTTGGTGAAAAGCAAAACTGCATAGTGAAAACTACTCATACATTGCATTGTATAACAACAGCATAACCACACTTTTGAACAATAGAAAACTACATAATACTTACTGTATCCAGAGTGCATAGAATTTTAATTTATAGTGTGTATACTACAATACACATGGTGTACTTTATGAGAAACCATATTAAACAATGAACTTCTTTGAGAAATGTATATTTTTCAATAGCATAATGCACAAAGTATGGTTCATGTCTATTTGTTACCAAAGTTCAGTGAACAAAAAACATATAACAAGGAAATGTTATATAAAACATGTTTTAGTGTATGCAATGAACATGAATGAAATGGAAAAGACAGTCTGAAACGTTTGATGAGTGTTAAAAGAGAGATGCTGTACAGTCTTATTTAGATTCACAAATGAACTTCAATTTTCCAAGTTCTCTTCATGTTTTAAAATAGCTTAAGCCTTCCAAATTGGTTTTAAAATAGCTTAAGCCTTCCAAACGGTTACATTGAAAATAAAGTGGAAAATCAGAAGTGAGATGCTATGTTATTAAAACTTTTGATGATACAAAATATGTAAAGCAAAAACATTTAGATCATGTATTTAATATTTAATTCATGATCCATAGCTTGCCATGTCTTACTTTTTCCTCATATATTTTTAAATTGCAGATTAAATATTTAATGGTTTCTTCTACCTGGAGACATAAACAAATGAATCTTGAATCTTCATCTAATCCTACTAGGCTGTGAGAAAGTATTTTGTATTTTCCCCAAAATATGTTACACTTTAACCTGAATAGCATAAAAAAAGTTTATAGAGCAACATATTTGCACAGACAGATGTGTCATATTTAAGTGGGTCAACATCTCATGTAATTTTATTGTGATAGATGTTATACAAACATATTTTCATTCCATATGATTCCTAAGAGGAGTAAACAATGTGTATTTATCTGGTTGGAATGTCAATAATTGAGGATAAGCAGCAAGTCACAATAAAGAAAGTTGCTGAGCCACAAACACGAATGCAGGAATGCCAACCACTTACACACAACTTTAAATTTTTGGCCACAGGTTTCATCAGCATACATACATTTACACAGTCACTTGGGCACAAATCATGCACACATGGCTGCCATCTCAGATTACTGGAGTTGAGTCACAGCAGTCAAGATCACAGTCACATGTGTCTGTCGAGTACCAATATGATTGTGTGAATGTGTGTATTCTCTTTTTCTAATAAAACGTGTGGCCAAAAATAAATGTTGTGTGGGTGTTATTGCTTTCCTATGTGCCTTTCAGTGGCTCAGTGGTCATCTTTATTGTGAATTGCTACCTACCAAAATTATTGACTTTCGACTGTGGACTTCCCATTGTTACATATTTGGTTGGCTAACACATACTATAAACATCAACACTTGTAGTTCTCTCTTGGTATGCACTAGCCAACCAAATTTGTGTTTCAGTACTCATTATTTAAACCTTTTAGAGATGATATAAAATGAAAATATATTTGTACATCACATAGGACAATAAAATAAAAAGACACTATGGTTGGTTAAATGCCTGAAAGCAGTAGTGAAAAAATTCAGTGTAATACAGTTGTTTGTACAAATTTGAACATTGCCTATAGAACATTGCCTAAGAATAATTGTACTCACTACAAATATTCAAAGTCTATGAAACAATTTGTAGTAGTGAGAATGATGTTCAGAAAGTTTAACAATGGGAAGTACAGTTTGGAATACAACTACAATGTGAGGATAGTTTGCAACTCACCACAAAGACACTCGTTGAGCTACGACAGACACATAAAAAAGACACTCATACACAAGCAGCTTACCTTTTGGCCATAGTCTTTGTCAGAAAAGGACACACATTCTTTTCCACACAGGCACATTTCACAGTCATACAACTATCAACTACGGCTGCTACAGCCAGAACACAGCAGCCAGAGATGAAGATTGTATGTCTGTGAAATGTACATGTGTGAATGTATGAATGAAAAGGCTAAGCTAAATGTGTATGAGTGTCTTTTTATGTGCCTATCATGGCTCGATGAATGACTTTGCAGTGAGTTTGAAACTATCTTCGGGATATTCAGAAAATTGTACCAAAACAACAAAGGCTTATGCCAAGCATGTAACACATGCAAGAAAAGGAAAAGGAATAAATGGGCAGAAGAAGATGCAATGTGTAAGTTTAAAATTGATGTATTCTCTGAAAATAAAGTAGGCAGTGCTTTCCACAGTAATATCATAAAATGTTGCTGTTGTGATCCTGTACCTATATATGACTACAGTGATTACACAAACTACTCTTTTTAAATACATTTCTTCATATTATTCTTAGTTTTTGCACTTTCTAAGCTAACATTATTTTGAGGTGTCTTACCTCTTCAATTAAACTGATTAAACTTCTCCCATCAGGGACTTTACATTATTAACCTACATCACAGTTAAAACATACTGCAAATAAAATAGAGTAATTGGAAATATTATTGACAGGCTTGATTCCATGGTGGAACTTGTGCTCCACGACTGTATCTGACTTGTGGAAATTTTTCAGCAATCAGTCATAAAAATATATTTATTTATTTTCAGATCTAGATTTCGATCACCAATAATGACCACACAGTGGTCGAAATCTAGATCTGCAAATGATAATGACCACACTGTGGTTGACATCTGGATCTGCAAATAAATAAATATATTTTTATGACTGATTGCTAAAAAAAATTCCACAAATATTATTGACAGTCTGCAAGATATATTGTGTATTTGAGGAAGATGAGGATTTGACTTACGATCAACAACATGGTCATTAGAGATGGGGTATAAGCTTGGCATGTTTTGTGTAGGATATGGAAGGAAATTGGCTGTGCCCTTTTAGTGGAATATTCCTGGCATCTGCCTGGAGCAATTTAGGAAAATCATGGAAAACCTTAACCTGGGTGACCAGAGACAGGTTTCAACCACCATTGTTCTGCATGTGAGTCCAGTGTGTAAACTACTGTACCACCTCACTTGGTTATAAATCATTGGTTTGTGTAATAATCCATTATTTGCAGATTGGTTCTATACATAAAGTACTTTCTCCTTACAAAATTTGGTCGTGGAAATGCTGGAAAAACATAGTCTTGACCACATTGACTTTTATTCTTAAATGACACTACATAACATGTATGCTAACAATGGTTTCTTTAATTGACAAATTTAAATGCCTCAATGCTCAATATATATTATATCGGTCACCAGATGATGGGCTATGCCTGAAACAAGTGAAATTAAAATAAATAATCTTCTTTCAACAACAAAGATATTATTCCAGCAACCTAAAAGCATTTTTAGAATCATTCTTATATTTTGGATCATTACGGTTGCATATCTCTATCAGGACTTTCTGCCTCCCTTGCAATCTTCATATTCCTGATATTTATCATTAATCCTATCCCTCCACACATTCAGATCTCAAAATAACAAATTATTCTCACTTGCTGAAGGATGGAAACTCTACTTCACATCTGACCAGCAACTAGTACCGCTAAAAACATTAAAGAGAATGGTATTTTGAAAAATATAGAAATCTCTCCAGCGGGAAAAATATTTCTCAGCTGTTAATTAGATATTTCTTTCTGCAGCAATCAAGATAATTTCATTCATTTTGAGAGACTCATATTTCTATTCGATATATTTTTAGAACGGGGGTGTTTAGTTATAATTTTTAAAATGAGTGTTCATCTCAGTAATGCAAGCTTTGTTGCATTACATAAACTATGGGTCACTTCTCATTATTTTAGCTATGAGATAATTAAACATGAAACTTCATAATGCCATATCCTTCATATTCATTTTCAAGTTCAGGGGTATAAACATTCCATAAAATATTTGTATCATAGTGAAATTAAAAATTAATCCAACTTGAACTTTAAGCAGCATAAACTGTTATAAAGAGAACCATTCCCATAACAAAGCAATAATTTTTGTTGGGGGATGTGGTTGCTACAGAAATACCTCACACCCACACCTAAAGCATCTATGAACTAACATGACTATCACTGCTTTGGCAGCCATGATTATTAGAGTCGGTGTATTGTCTTGCCTTGTATGTACTTGTAAATTGTACTCAGATGAAGTGCAAAAGCTACTGAAGAAATTTATTTTCTACTGTCATTAAGTGTAATTTTTCAATACCACTTAACATTTTCTTCATTTAGAATTGCTCTTTGTATTTGTAGTATAAGCCAATTATTTTTAACTGTTTTGGACTAATGTGTTCACTGATGTTTAATTTCATGGGTTAGTTTCAGAATTTTACTCAGTTTAACTGGAATTAGTTTGCTACTTTGATGGGAAGCATAATATTTTGCAATTGTCATTTAATATTTTGTTAATTAAATCTACCATGTGTATGTCATTCTAGATTATGATTAGAAAGATTTAAGCAAGTAGCTGACTTGATCATTTTCGCACATTAATACATTTTCAGTTTTACAACATTTACTTGCCATAGTTAAATAATTACAACTTTACTTAGAGGACATAATTGATGGTGCTATCGAATTCGAAATAAATTTTATTTGCAATGCTTCCATCTTTTTGATCACGGTTAAAACAAACTTGTGTTTCATAATTATGTTCCATGACTTAGACCTGCCTTATCGTCAGGTTGGTAAATGAATTGCACACATTGAAGGTTACTGGTTACCGTTAAGAATATTGAACACTGTGTGCCCATGTCACCTTAAAGAAAGAAACTACTTACAGTCTAACGAGGAAGTCTTTCAACATCACGTGACCCGTGTTTTGTTCAAAATTACACTAGGTGCGTTACATCTTCTAATAATGCTAGAAGTCACATCACACACTTTCCTTGTAAAACATAAAAACATGACTGGATTGTTTAACAAACAATGTTCTAATCCTTGTTATACAAGTGTTTCAGTTGCTTGTATTACTTAAGATTGTGACTGAACCCGCCGATTCAATCACTGTAATACTGCCACTACCACAGTCCTTTGTAGCCAACCGATTGTAGTCACCACCCAGTGATGTAACAATTGTATTCACAACCCAAAACATTCATTGGCACTGAAAATTGAATTGTTCACTGAAACAATGAATGTAAAATGAAATGTTTTTACCCAAGATGTAAGGTCCTATTGGGATTGTCGAATCACCATGGTGACTTCGTTCAGGGAGAAGGGAGGAGATGAACCTGAATACTTTTATTTATTAAAAATACTACAAAGAGACCATCATTTTGTTAGTTGTTGTTTCACTGATGCACCAATAGTCGACCAGTTCTCACCGGAATAGGCCATATCGTCATCAGCAAGACCACCCTGCTAAGCAGATCACGCTGCTGTATTACCTGACATGTGTGAATTCAGGTTGTTGGAGCCACGGCTGAAATGTATCACTCTCTTCTCTGCCTACCAGAACAGATGCTTTCATGGCTTAATTCCCTTACCTGTCTATTTTCCAGTATCTTTTGAGATAGATCTGGGGTCTATTGAGCTACCGCCTATCGCCCCCCCCCCCCCCCCCCCCCAGAAAATCCTCACTATGTATTCCCCATCAGGAAATAAAGCTACTTGGTTTCATGTTCAAAATCTGAATGCTATCTTTTAATTTCAAGCCCACACCACTTTCCAGTCCTGACTACACCTTCACTGGGATCTACAGTACATGTCAACTAAGTTATAAAGTATGTATTCATAGGAAATCATATTTTCCCAGTTCTATTCACACAACCAAGGAATAATTTCCCTGTTCCCCAGGAACTTGCAAATGGTGAGTAATAGTACTGATACAGTACCCTTCTGACTTTAGTCACCATTTGAGATGTGGACACTAGAACCATTTAACTAAAATTAACAGATGAAGAGAAAACCAGAAAAAAATAGCTTCATTTGATTATAATTCAAATCTAATACAATTTTTCTGTTGTTTGAATATTACTTTTACACTTTTCTGTTTCAGAATGCCTTTTCAATTGCCTGATAATCATATTAATACTCTCATGATGATATCTCCTAAACAACAATGTTTCACAATGCATAAGCAGTAATATCAATTTAAATTTCAGTGTTTGGACCCAACTGTAAACTACAACATTTACAAATGGCCTAAAATTATGAACAGTGGTGATAAATCTTTCCACAATTAAAAGAAAGAACACTTCTAAACTTTAAAATATTCAGATATGATGAGAATACTTCTGCATAATTTATCCAATCATTGAAGAATTTTGTTAATTTTCTAATTTGAAAACCAAGACCAGAAAAAAAGTAGTGATAGGAAAGAACACCAAATAATTTTATAGCTGAACCCATTAGTATAATTAGGGAGGTCCTTGGCACAGGCAGTACACCATGTATTGTGATCAGTATTGCTAACTGTAATCACCTTTACACATTAAAACTGTAGTATCATGAACGAGAACAAAAGAGTAATATTATGAGCTGAAAATGTTTACATCTCAGAAGGAGATACTTAAAGGACCTATTACATTCATCAGAGCCATTTTGTATTTTACGTGCAAAACTATCAGCAACTATTGGTTGTCTGATGCTCTTGTGAGAACTGGAGATGCAGCTCAAGGAGACTTTGGATCTTTCTTTGTGAGGGACATTATTCTATAAAATACACAAGGAAAATTTCTGAAATTGAAGCATCAAGAGAAAAACAGCAGAAACACAAAAACACAACACAATTTAACTTTGGGGAGGAATAAAAGAAAAATAATGAGAAAGCAGCAATTTCATTATAAGGCACAACTGAAATATGATGTAAAATGAAAATAACAGTGATGTAAACTATTTGAATTCTGTACTGACAAGTAGCCAACTGACCAGTCAAATATTGAAAGCAGAGTAGAGGTTTAAGACTGCATGTTGCTCTTGCTGACCTGGCCTACCATGATTCACAGATATTTGACTTTTCCTTGGTCATTATCTTCTTCAGATTTTTCACCAACTGAAAACACTTCATCATGAGTTGCTAATACACCAGGAAAATAAAGCAGAATGTCACGCTGCACCTGAATCTATTATCGAAGATCAATTTGATTTTATATCCAGCCAGTTTAGAATCATTAATGTTGTCAGAGTTTGTTTTCAAATCCAACATGAGAACAGTCATCAGTTGTAACAACAACAAAAATTAAAACTCTGTCCTACTGGCCTCACAAGGCCCAACTAGTACCAACTGGCTGCTGTATCATCCTCCATCCAAAGGCAACAATGGATGCAGTATGGAGGGGGACATGGTCAGTGAGCCATAGTCCTGCCATTGTGTCAGTTTTCTTAACCAGGGGCACTTGCCAACAGTTCTTGGTAGACCCAGAAGGTGATTCATCCAAGTAGTACCCAAGCCTGACACTGCTTAACTCTGGCAATCAAGCTGAAACTAATGTATTGAGTATAGCATGACTGTAATCATTAACATAAATACTATTTATAAATCACTACTCTTTATTACATATAATTTTTCCTTCCTTCCTTTCCATCAAATCTCGATTCAGGACTGATATGATACTTGCCCAATTTTGGATGGCTGTGTTAGTGATTACAGAGACTAAACTTCTAGGTCATCAGTACCTCCTATCTGATTTCCAGAACAGCCAGTAAAACATCAAACAACAAAAGGAACTACAACAAAATCTTTGAATCTCAATTTAATTTAAATAGTTACCTACTCTAAAGATGAGATACCTTTAGCTGCCTCTTACAACATGCAAGGAAAATCCTTGGGTCATTTCTAGCTTTTTAACTGCCTCTTTTGCCATGCAAGGAAAAACGTCAGGCCAAGTCTAGCCTCCAAATCTGCAGAGGAGGGAAAGCAAAAATGGATGTTGATGGCAGGAAAAAAAAAATAGAACTGTGAAAATAACTTCAGGTCTTGTAGAGAACTAAGAAGTTCTGGTCGGCTCTAAATTTTGGCTAGTAATACATAATTAGATATGTATATGATGTCCTTATGCATATATGAAAGTTATCTGAAAAAACTCATGGAATCATTGGTGGCCAAGGAATACTTCTTGATCTTGTAGAGACATATTACCATTTCTTACAACAAAATGAAAGGCATTTTTGCGCCATACATATTTCGTGTTTATTTATTTATTTTATTACTAGTGAAGCATAATTAGTGGCCTGTAATTCATGTTTATTTTTTGTGTATAATATTTCACTGCAGAACAGCTGCTATGTTTCACAGTGTAACAATTATAAATCTTTGCTCTGTTACAATTTCTCAAATTCTAACATACTAGTTTATTAAAAAAAAAAATTAACTTCCTAAAATCTGATACTACATTAGTTGTTTCTAACCTAGTAGATTAGATTTTGAGAAACTGTAACTTAGCAAATATTTATAACTGTTGTACTGTGAAACATAGCAAAATAAAATATTATACATAAGAAACAAACATGAGTTACAGGCTGTAGTAGCCACCTGAAAAATTGTGCAGGCATGCACTGGCTCAGTGTCCCCCAGACAGCAGACAGAGCAGGTAATTATTTAACACGTTGCTTGCAGTGGCCATTTTAACAGACTCATGTAAACACCGTGCATTGCTACGTACATTGTGTGTTATGTATCACAGTAGTGGCGACAAGTAGAATCATCCTAGCACATGTAGTTTTGTTCGTCGGGTTTCGCACATTAATCTAGGCATGGAAGATTTAGTTCAAGTTTTGGTCTAGTAGCAGAAGGAGCTCATGGCCACCATCAACAGACGATTCTTGCACCATTTCCTCCCCCCTCCCTTTCCCCCACACAAGATGGCAGAAGATTGGTATGCCTATGCATTTCCAGACCTTTCATGTCAATGACTTGGAGTTACGTCGTGCTCTGTTTTTATTGTGGATATCCCCCTCTCTTTATTAGGTGTTGTGGCAGTTAGCACCTTTGCAATAACCCTCATCCTTTTCTTTTGACACTTTATGCTTGTTGTTGTCGTCCTATTATCACCGCCGCACTCATGTCGTGGCTGCGCAGGTCAAGTTCTATCAGTGCAAGAAACAGCCCCATCAGTCTTATTGTGTCTGGGCCACTACTTTGCACAGTCGCAGCCGCAAGTGCTGTTTTGTGATAGAGAAATTAAAAAAGTCGTATGCTCACGTTATGGTTCATGACGTCATCGTTCATTTGGCGCTGAATAGGAAGGTCAGGCACAGAGCTCTGCAGTTGGAAGACCCTTCCATTGAGGAAGTCCTCTCTATCGCTCAATCCTATGAGGTCTCACACAATGCGGGTCAACAGCTGGAAGCCTGGTGCGCCGTGTCGGCGGTCCGGGAGGTGGGGACGCGTTTGCTGTGGCAGTGGATTCCGCAATGCACTTAAACAGAGTTCCGATTTCCGGTCTCTTTACTGTCCTGCCAGTGTTTGCATTCAAGGCTCTTAACCCAGATGAGGACCATTACTCACAGGTGGAGAAGGAGGCCCTGGTCATTGTCTATGTCATAACCAAGTTTCACCCCTTTTTAGTATGGCATGAAGTTTCAATTAATCACAGACCATAAGCCATTAATATCATTGTTTAGTCCATCTTCCAAAATTCCAGATAGGGCTGCCCACCGACTGCAGTGCTGGGCCCTGTTCCTCTCAAAGTACCAGTTTGACATTCATTTCTGCCCTACTGACCAGCATTCCAACACCAATGCTCTTTCCAGACTTCCAGTGAGCCCAGATCTGCAGTTCGTTAGGAAAGAGATGTGTTTTTATTTGGATGTCGCTTCCCACCAAGTGGTAGATGGCTTCCCGATCACTAGTTTTCGAGTCACAAAGGCAACGACTGCAGATGTAGTGCTTTGGAAAGTGGTGCATCTCATTCAACAGGAGTAATCCTCCAGGCCGTGTCTCTGACCCTCTTCACAACTACTTTGTTCTGCAAGACCATCTCTGAGTCTTAGAGGGAGTTCTCATTCTTCCGACTGTGGTTACAGCTTTCCATGTGTTGGTTCCCGCAAGTTTGTGACATGAAGGTCTCCAGCTGTTACACAAGGGATACTGGCGTGTTTCATGTACTAGGTCTTTGGCTCACAGACATGTATACTGGCCCAGCATTGACAGAGAAATAGAACATCTAGTGGTAGCTTGCCCCCAGTGTACAAGCCAACAGGGATCTCCCAGGGCGGCATTCTCTCCCTGGCCTCCTGCAACCCAGCCCTGGGAGCATGTCCACATAGATTTCACGGGTACATTTTTAAATGGTTATTGGCTCATTGTGACTGATGCATATTCATGCTCCCCATATGTGGTTTGTTGCTCTTCTATCACTCTCCAAAATTTTCTCAGTGGAAGGTCTGCCAGTCTCTCCAGTATTGGATAATAGCCCTCAGTTTCTTTCCAGGAATTTTGTACATGCTTTGGGATTCGTCATGTTCTCTTGCCCCCCTTTCATCCACAATCAAATGGGAGAGAAGAGTGGATGGTGTGTACATTCAAGAGAAAAAGTATCTACAGGCATTTCCCGCTGAGGAGGCTTTGAAATTTTTCTTGACGTCATATCGAACTACACCCATGGGTAACGCAGCACCACAGAGATCCTCCACAGCTGCCATTCGCGGACTTTGCTGCACCTCCTCCATCCTGACCCACGCCAGTCTTTGCACCAGGGGATGCCAGGTTTTTCGCCAGGTACGTCAGTCTGGGCACGGGGGTTTCGTCGCAATCCCCACTGGATACCTGCAGTTGTCCTGTGCTGCCACAGCCGCAGGATCTACACCTTAAAAATACAAGCCAGAAGGTACGTCGTCACCAAAATCAGCTCTGTCACAGAATGGACACCCACCCCCTATCTGCACAGGCACCAGCTTTTCAATGGCACTCACACCAGTCCCTGGGGCTACAACAGCGCCACAGTCACCGGAGAATACCTGGAAAGAGCCCCCCCCCCCTCCAGGCTGGCCCACTGCCTTAGAAGGAAGGTACCACCACTGCACAGCCTTCGTCTCCATCCACCCTGCCTCCTCATCCACCTACTGACGTGGTCATTGACCCAGAGTTCGACACCTTATCACCTGTCTTGGGCTCCGGTGGGGGATGAGAGGGGCCTTTTCATGTGGCTCATTTCCTACCATACACAAAGGTCCCAGCTAGAGGGTTGGCCAATTCACTCAACTCCAGCACTGCAATGGATATGGAAGTCATCTCTCCATCTAGGTTCTCCACCTCTCGATTTTGGGAACCACTGGTTCAACAACCCCCGAAGGAGGAGGAGTGTAGTAGCCACCAGAAAGATTGTGCTTAGCACGCACCAGCTCAGTGCACCCTGGACAGCAGATGCAGCAAGTGAGGCCCAGCCACCAGAGCGTGTGCGTAGTCTTGGCAGCACTCTCTACCAGCGGAATAACAGCAACTCTGCAAGCACAGCCCAGCCGCAGCCAGTGCCTTGTGGACCGCACCCAGGGACAGACTCGTGTAAGTGCCGGGCAGTGCTACGTACTATCGTGTGTTGTGTACCACACAGGTCACTGATTATGCTTACAAACAAAGAAGCAAAATGCTTATGGCACAAAAAACGCCTTTTATTTAGTTTCAGTAGATCATCTCCACAAATTTTTGAAGGAACTAAGGATAACAAAAAAATGAAAAAGTGGTGATAATACCTCTTTGTTTCACAGCTTTGGGTCCCAGACTGGTCTATAAAGATCAATGAATTGTCAGAATGAGATGAATAATTTGGCCACAGAATGACATTTCATAATGAGAGGAAGACGGTCAATCAAGATAGAAGATGCTCAGTAGTAGACTAAAAATCTATGTTGTGATGCTGATACATAGGTCATTGATGCCGCTAATAACTATTTTGGTCAGAAGCAGAAGTAAACCAATGTAAAGAAAAGCTTCTGTGAAATATATTCAACAGAATAGTTAAATATTCAACAATTGGATGTCAATCACGGCTTGGAATTTCAGCATACAGCTGAAGACAAGGGAATTAAATGCTAGGAGCCCTCTGCTCTGTGGGTAAGCAGTTAGAAACTTGCTATTATTTCTGCAGTGGGTAATTGGATTCTAGAGTTCTTGGCTAACAAAACATAGCATGTCATTCTCAAGAGAGAAAAGTATGCAGATGTGAAAGTGATTGCCAGTGTGCCACAAGAAACTGTTATAGATCAGTTTTTTTCACAATGTATATAAATTTCCTTGTAGATAACATGATAAGATCAATGATGCTATGACATAGTACACCAAAAGGTTGGAATGCAGGATAACTGGAAAGAAATGCAGAAGGTTATACAGTGATTTCATGGTTGGTGCAATTGACTCTCAACATAAACAATGTTGCTTGCCGTGAAAACAGAATGAAATGTCCTTTATTACATGATTACCCAATTTAAGAGCAATCATTGGAAGCAGTTATTTACAAAAAATATTTGGGAATAGGAATTGGAGAAATTTGAAGTGGCACAATCACATAAATTAATCAAGAGTAGGGCGTATCCGAGACTGAGACTCATTGGAAGAATCCGTAGGAAGTGGAATCCATGAGCAAAAGAAGTAGCTAACAAAATACACATATGATCAATAATTGAATATAGTTCATCACTGTGGGACTTCAACGTGATACGAAAGATAGAGGAGACCCAAATGAGAGCAATGTACTTCATTACAGTTTCATCTAGTAAGAATGACAGTGTCACGAGAGGTGATCAGTAAACTCTATTGGTAGACACTGCAAGAGACATTCTTCATCATCGTATGGGCTTGTGTTGAAGTTCTGCACTTGTATGTTTATTAAAGAGTCAACCAATATATATCTTCTAGATAAATATAAAATTATAATACATAATTATATCTACATATAAAACACGTGTGTGTATGTGCGTGGGTGTGTGAGTGCTTGTTTACCTTTCCTTTTTTCCCCTTACGGTAAGTCCTTCCACTCCTGTGATTGGAATGACTCCTTTTCCACTTCCTCAAAACCCATATCCTTCCCTTTCTCCCTCCTTCCTTCCTCTTTTCCTGAAGAAGCGACCAACGGTTGCTAAAGTTTGTATGTGTATTTGTGTGTGTTTTTATTTGTATATGCCGACGAGCCTGTGCTGTGCTGTGTTATCCGAATTATATTTTTTATCAAGTTCATTTATTCAAATAGAGCTACAGTAATTTCTGCTGCTAGTATTGTAGATCTCAAAGAGACAAATTCAACAACATTTCACATATCGAAATCCAATAACTGGTTTTGGAGAAATCACAATACTTAGAACCCAGGATTTATCTGTTTTGAGCATCAAGCTGGTTGCTCTCTTATGCAGAAGTCCATGATTTCATACCCAAATAAGGAACTGCGTCATATCAAACAAGGAGGAAACAATTCTGGGCCACCATGATGCTGTTATAAAAGGACCAGAGAGGATAAGGAGCTTGTATGCTCCCTAGTTCATATATGACAAGTGCTGGGTAGTTTGGGAAAAAAAAATATGTCATTTACGAACAAGATAAATTAGATACTCTACTTCTTTACAGATAAATCAGAAGGAGCACAAAGAGAACAGTTGACTTGTACGCACAAAGGTATCCTGATAGTCAGTGACCAACAAGAATGACAATTCAGCAAACGTGCAAAAAATTGTAATAGGAAGGGCACTGGAATACTATGCAAAGGTTAAGGGGGCAAGCCTGCAATGAGCAGTGCCTGTTACTCACAATCCAGAGAAATTCTGAGTGCCTCTGGAATAAGTTTTTTTTTCTTGCAGTCAGTTTTAACAGAAAACCTAGGCATTTACATGTGATTGCAGACTCTCTCAAAGTATTCAAATGATAAAATCTTCTCAGGTGATCAGATGAGTAGTGATTTCATCTTTTCATAATTTTCAGTCAATTTTGTACCAATCATTCATCTTCACCTGAAAATAATGATGAGTACAAAACTCAGTGACATGTTGAGGCAAGATGATGCCACCTCTTCGCTGATGACTTGAGAAGAGTTAATCATTAACTGGTACATTATCTTTTAAAAGAAAATTATGGCTTATCATTCTCACGTAATTTTATGAATCTGTCATATCTTCATTAGAGTATTATGTAAAAACTTGAAGTAAATCAGTCATGTACATCTGAGGAGTTTAGGACAAATGTTAAATAGCAACTTGAATTTTCCAGAGTAGAATATAAAATCAGGAAGTTTCTTAATATTCAAGTCACCGCCCCTCTTTCCACTCCCCCATTGGGAGAAAACTGGAAAGTTCAGTTTAGGTAGCATGTAGAATTCTTGTGAGGGCCAATCACTTCTGTGGGTATATTCCCAATCAAATGTCATAGTGATCATGAGAAGGAAATGAATATGTTGAAAAACAAGTGTTCCTTGCCACTTACCATGGCCTGTGTGTTCAGTGCCAAACTGACAGACATATAAAACTAAGTCTTACAATTCTATTCTTTCCAAAAACCAAACAATTTTTCCACAAAAATGGTCTGAGGAAAATTTTTCTGTTTATTACTTAGGTTCATATTCATGAGGTTACAATAGTAGTTAAAACCTAAAATCTGTGTTGAGATGCTTAAAGTTATGTGACATCATAATTACAATTATGCAGATTTTTTCCCTAATGTATCAAACTGATTAATTTTGTGTGATACTCCTGAAGATTTATCACCATTGATCACAGTAATTAATTTTATTTACCTTGAAAATTGTTTACATTTTACCAAACCAAAGTAAGAAGGCTATTAGTAGAATGCTAAAAATAATTTATATCTTTCTTTTGGGTCCAACATCTGATACAACACTATTTAGATAGTGGCATTGAATAAAATACCAATTTTTTCTACACCATTTGCCTATGTTTTAAGTAATTTCTAAGTTAATAAAATATACAAATTTATTATTCACTTAACTATACTTTACCTGTGTAGTAGAGCCATCAGCATGGCTAACGGGCTTTAGTGGGTGAGAACAGGAGGTATTAACAGTTAGTGCAGAACAAATACACATACATGAACAATTGCTAAAATTGTGTGCCTTTCATACTAAAATGTGAAGGAAACTGAAACAGAAACACATTCACAAGTAGACTGGTCTCCAGCATTTAAAATATTAATACCATGACATGAGGTGAGGTCATCCATAAAGAAAACATAGATGCCTAGTATGGAAATTCTTTGGGTCTCGAATCTCACATGGCATATTTTTAGACACAATGGCATTATTAGGTTTATGGAACTATTGGTGTTACCCAACATTACTGCATGTAATTGTGTATGTTTCTTTCAAATATGATGAAAATTAATATAATTGGCATGTAAGTTCCATGTAAGATGTGTGTATAAATATTTATTTATGGATGAACTCGTATATGTGAACTAATGAGAAAGTTCAGTTTTCTAAGTATAGTCAGTGTGTATTTGAGAAAGAGAGAAAACATAAATTCCTAGTAAAAATGTATGTTTTTCACTTAATCATGCTTGTTGTCTACAGATTCCTCATATTAATGAGACAATCTAACTTTAAATATCTTAAGTTATAGCACAGATTAAAAATAACAGAAATTACTCTGATCTTGGTTTCATATTAATCTTGAAAATCTACAGACATGCGGAATTGGGGATCCTTGAATGTGTAAAATTAGGTAAAGAAAAAGAGACCAAAGTAGAACATGAAAGTGGAAACAAGTATTCTGAGACCACTGAACTCTTTTGAGAATGAAACAAATAAAAATCTCAATTTAATTAACGTTATTTCTGGTAATGAATCAATTCAGGTGATTAAATAATTGTATATATGATTTATTCTTATATATTGTGGAAATATTGTCAACAGATGCAATATTTCTAAACACAGTAACAGTTTACTAGCTCTATAATCAAAATTTAAATTGCTTAAAATTGTTATCACATATAACATGTTATGACAGTCAATGGAGATTATAATCACACAAATGTACACACTACTGGAAAAATGTGAAGACTAATCTCCCGCTAATTAAGCTCATCACAGACGCAATGCTTAAACCTCAGGTCTGTGTATAACCTTTTACCTTATCGCCACAAGGAGCATTAATGTATCTATAAAAGTTCCTTTACAGGCAGATTAGACTTTGGATAATGCCAAGGTATGAATTAAGGTCCAAAACTGTTTTAACTTAAATTATTTTATGTTACATGTTTTATTCTGTAGAGTTTGTTTAATGGTGGTTACTCTAAGTATTTGTCTCAAATTGTAAATCAGAAAGACCTTAGCCTAATGGTAATACAAGTATGTAGTAGTTAAAAAGAGAGCGTTCTGCATACTTCTATTTGTAATAATGCACAGTAACATCTTCTGTGAGACTGGTACGTAAATGGTGTAAATTTTTTGCATTTTAGGATCATCAATATAATTGGTTATATTAATTACAAATTAACTAAGAAGTTGTTTATATGGATTATTTTCTATTTCCCTTTCAGGAGTCACTTCACAAAACTTCTGTAACCCCTGAAGAACATCTACTGAGTGCATGCAAGTCATTGCCTCATTGTATGTAGCTGTTAAAAACAGTAGGGCAGGTCTCCCTTCAGGCAGATAGAGTGGGATATACCTCAGAATTGCTTGTCTGTTACGGCAACATGTAATCATTAAAAGTTGATTTTGAGTTTCAGAATCTATAGATGAAATAAAGGACATTTCAATCTCAAGTTGTTCTATTAAATAAATTTTAAAGTAGTACTTTTTTGTTATTGTTTCTCTGTTGGAAACATGGCTAAGACCAAAGCTCCTCTAACAGCATATAGAAACTTATAAAAGGCCAAACATTATGGCACATAATGGTTGTTGTAGATATTACTGTATTCAAAAGAGATAAATTGTCTGGCTAGTATGTACCTTAGCTCAGTACCACCAACAGTCACAAGTGGGGGGGGGGGGGGGGGAATCCCACTGACATGTTTTACGGCCCACTTTAGATTTATTGTTTTATAAGATTTTGCAAACATTTGGGACCAAAATAATAAAAAAAATATGGTGATAAGATTACAACTCTACAATTGTGGTAATATCTATGCACCCAACATGTAACATTTGTTCTGGCCGATTTTAACAAACAGCCAAAATTATATGATGTTTGAGTTTAGCTTTGGCAAACATACTCATTTTTGAACTTTTACAACTTTTAACTATCGTTTTAATATCTCGCCCACATTTTCGTTATATTTTTCCATTAAAATATTATCACCTGTTCTATGTTTATTTTCTTTGCCTACTGGTTATGAATGACTATAGGCCGGAACGAATGTAGCATACATTTGGCATTCAGACGAGTGATTATAGCATGGATGGAACACAGCATACATTTGGCGTTCGTAAATCAGTTACGTGACATCCCTCGCCCCAAAATCTTTTTCGCCTACGCCATCTTGCTTTCTCAACTTGATTTTGTTATTATAACTCAAGTGTTATCATTTCAAAGCAATGGTGCATTGAGAATTATCAAAAACATGCCGTTCTGAGGACAATGAATCATAATCTAATGGTGGTTAGTTTGTTAACACCTGCCATCGATAGTACGAGAAACAAGGATTACTCTTGCAGCTGTTCACCATAGTGTAATAGACAAGAAATTAGTTTGTGATGTACTAACATGTTAGGTTCGGAACTTGCTAGGGCGCAGTTGGTCAACACTCTCGCTCAGAGAGTTGCCGACATGGTAGCTCAACGCCCTCTGTAATGAGAGAACTGAGTTATCTGAAATGATCAAAAGAGGACAAAACAAACCAATGTCCATAAAGCACCCATTCAAACCAACGAACCAATCACAAGAGAGAAAACAAAAGACGGTTCAATTTACACCATCTGAAGAGAAGCCGTGTGCACTGACGTGCCACATCACATCACACAGAGTAGGCCGCAATCACATAGCTCACTGGCTGGCCGCTGTATTTAATTTTTAATATTTAGATTATTATTTGGGTCCAAAATGTTTGCAAAAACTTATAAAACTACAAATCTAAAGTGGGCCGTAAAACACGTCAGTGCGATTTTTTTAAATTTTATTATTGAGTTGTTTTGTTTGTGTTCTTCCAGGTAATTGATATTTGTAGATAGAGGTCCTGCTGCTCAGTGCCTCTAAATAAGGTTCTTCCAGTTTTGAAAATTTTTCAGGCTTATTTTCCATATAAATTGAAATCAGAAGAGAGAGAGACACCTAAACTCCAACTTTCTCACTAATAAAATTGAAAAGACTGCTCAGGTCAACTCAAAAAACATATCTATTTATAAAACAAAGCACTATCAATCACAATTCTTCTTACTTTGCAGTTTCTTCTCTGAGTATTCACAGAGTCTATATCGTGTACAGTATATATATATATATATATATATATATATATATATATATTCACAAATGTCTGTCTAGGTGTGTTTGCGTTTCGATATGTCTGAGTGTGTGTGTATTTGTTTACCTTCCTTTTTTTCCCCCTAAGGTAAGTCCTTCCACTCCTGGGTTTGGAATGACTCCTTTTCCACTTCCTTAAAACCCATATCCTTCCCTTTTTCCTCCCCTTTTTCCTCTTTTTCCTGAAGAAGCTGCCAGTGGTGGCGAAAGCTTGTATGTGTGTTTGTGTGTGATATTATTTGTTTCTCTCGATGAGCCGGTCCTTTTGGTAAGTCATCTCTTTTCTATTTTTATTTTTGTTTATATATAACAACTAAAGGGAACAGCCATGGGAACCAGGATGGCCCCCTCGTACGCAAACTTATTCATGGGACGCTTAGAGGAAGCCTTCCTGGATACCCAAGCCTGTCAACCCAAAGTGTGGTACAGATTCATTGATGATATCTTCATGATCTGGACACACAGTGAAGAAGAACTCCAGAATTTCCTCTTCAACCTCAACTCCTTTGGTCCCATCAAATTCACCTGGTCCTATTCCAAATCCCTTGCCACATTCCTCGATGTCGACCTCCATCTGTCCAACGGCCAACTCCACACATCCGTCCACATCAAACCTACCAATAAACAACAGTACCTGCATTATGACAGCTGTCATCCATTCCATATCAAACGTTCCCTTCCTTACAGCTTAGGTCTTCGTGGCAAACGAGTCTGCTCCAGTCCTGAAGCTCTGAACCAGTACTCCAACAACCTATTAACAGCTTTCACATCCCGCGGCTATCCTCCTAATCTGGTAGAGAAACAAATTGCCAGAGCTACTACCTCATCCTCCCAAATTCAGAACCTTCAACAGAAGAATCCCAGAAGTGCCCCTCTTGTCACCGGATACTTTCCGGGACTCGAGCGGACTCTAAATGTGGCTCTCCAGCAAGGATACGACTTCCTTAAATCCTGCCCCGAAATGAGATCCGTCCTTCATGACATCCTTCCTTCTCCACCGAGAGTGTCTTTCCGCCGCCCACGTAACCTCCGTAACCTCCTAGTCCACCCCTATGAAATCCCCAAACCAACTTCCCTACCTTCTGGCTCCTACCCTTGTAACCACCCCCGTTGTAAAACCTGCCCTATGCACCCTTCCACCACCACTTACTCCAGTCCCGTAACCCGGAAGGTGTACACGATTAAGGGCAGAGCCACTTGCGATAGTACCCACATGATCTACCAACTGACATGCCTGCACTGTGAAGCGTTCTATGTGGGAATGACCAGCAACAAACTGTCCATTCGCATGAATGGACACAGGCAGACAGTGTTTGTTGGTAACGAGGATCACCCTGTGGCTAAACACGCATTGGTGCATGGCCAGCACATCTTGGCACAGTGCTACACCGTCCGGGTTATCTGGATACTTCCCACTGACACCAATCCTTCAGAACTCCGGAGATGGGAACTAGCCCTTCAGCATATTCTCTCTTCCCGTTGCCCAACTGGTCTCAATCTCCGCTAAATTTGAATTCCCACCCACCTTCTTAACATCTTTGCATCAGTTCTCTGGACAGAGCCTCTGCCTCAAGTGGTATCTCTGTCTAACTTCTTAACTTCAATAACTTAACTTCTTTGCTTTGTACAGTATGTCTGCCTAGGTGTACTTGTGTGTGTGTGAATGTGTGGGCATGTGTGCATTTGTTTACTCTCCATTTTTTCCCCCAAGGTAAACATTTCCTTTTCCCTCTCCTTCCCTACTGCCTGAAGACGCAACTGGGTTGCGAAAGCTTGCGATTGTGTGTATGTGTGTTTTCATTTATTTATTTGTGATGCTGTCACACCTGTGCTCCTTCGCCTGGTGAGTAATCTTCATCTATTTTTTATATTTTTTTTCCTGCTAGGAATTTTTCGTCTTAATATTCGTATATATATATATATATATATATATATATATATATATATATATATATATATATATATATATATATATATATATATATATATATACACACACTACTTAATTTGGGCATCTTGTATAACCACAGAGAGCATGTAGTGTTTGATACACTAAAAGTGTAAGTTGCAATAAGAAAATCATCAAATACGCAATGCAAGATGGCGAAGGCCTATGCCAGAGAGAGTTCTGAGCGAGGAATGTCATGTGACATCTCCAAACAGTTGGTTTTCGTTAATTCAATGGAGGGTGTCAAATCTCCATTATTCTTGCAAATATCTGTCCAACGATACAAAGTATGAAAAAAACATAAGGGAGCAAAGTTGTAGAGAATTTTCCCCTCTACAAATTAGTTTATTCAATTTTTGTGTCAGATGAATGGTTCATTTGCAAGTATATTACAAGTGGGAACACGTTACGGACAGACAGACATCCCAAAATCACCATTATTTTTGCAAATATCTCTGAAACGAAATGAGAAATGAAAAAAAAAAAAAAAAAAAAAAAAAAAAAAAAAAAAACCACAAGAGAGCAAAGTTGTAGAGAATTTTCTCCTCTATAAATACAGTTATTCAATTTTTGTGTCAGATGAATGGTTAAGCCGTTATTTTTATTTAAATTTCGAGCTGTCAAAAGACGATCCATAACCTAAAGTGGGCCAAAAAGGTAAGGATGGAGTGAAGATGATAAGACATATCATGCAATATCTCTGACTATCACATTTGAGTAACCCTTTCCTTCTATCCAATTACTCCTCAATTGTCTCTCCTACCTGAAGAAGGAATAAGCAACTTCCAAAAGCTTGTAAACATCTATTTACATCATTATTATTATACTGCGACTATCAGCAGTACTGAGTTGACGTCACCTAAGCCACTCTTACCTCTTTTGAATAATTTTTTACATCTTCCTGGAGAATTTCCATTACATTAAGTTAGTAGTGTAGATATTGTATGTCATGATGTAATAAATGAGCTGAAACTAAAGAGCACCTTCTGCCACAGATACCCCTGAACATTAATAGTAAAGAGAATTGTTGTTCCATTGATGACTAAAGCAACACTAGGTAACGAGTAAATGAGAAGTACAAATTTAAGTTTCAAGCAAATTTGAACACCCAAACACCGAACTTTGAGAAGTATACAGGAAACTGAAGTACAAAATGAAGCAACATGTTCTTAGGCAAAGTCAGGCATGACACTCTTTTGTATGCAGTAAGACAAATTCTATAGCTCAACTTCAGTATAAGAAAAGTAAAAGCTGCTTCTGGTTTCTAGCGTCTATGGATGAATTAAAGGACATTTAGTTCTCAAGTTGTGACAAGTTAAAAGTTTCTTCATTCACTGTTTGAGAAACAAATACCCTATTTATTCAGCTATAGTACCCCACTGCCTATTGTACCTCCCCCTCCCTTAATATTTGAAGTAAGAACACAAAACTTAAAAAATTGTCAATGTATTAGTTATATGAAATTCAGAAGTTACATGAAATTTGACAACATTCCCTGACACTGGCTCCTAGAATGATGATATTTTTATGACATAATGGTAACAATAGCTGCCTGCTCCCCCCCCCCCCCCTCCCCTCCCTCCACTCTCCAATCAGTATTGCTAGGCTTACATCTTTCCAGAGTTAGTATTGAACTCAGATTTATACTGTGAACAAGACACGAAAATGAGTACCGGAGATCAGACAATTAGCTTTATGGCATCATTTACAATAAGAGGTGTTAAGTTTACAATGAATAATGGTGCGTATCTGGCTGCTTGGACTTTTGTGATGGAAACTGTAATGCAATGAATAACATATTAGTTATAAACACTTTATTTAAAAAGTTTTAATAAAATGGGGTTTCCATATAAAATGTGATAAAATTATTTTAGCCAATCCTGAACAAACCAAATACACTACTGAATTTACGAAGTTTGTGCCTATAGTACCCTCGCAAATTTCAGAAGTAAGAAAAGGTATATTAGCTGAGTAAATACGGTATATTGGGAGAAACTGATGAACCTCAACCATTATAGACACCTCACTGCTTTCATACTATTTATACATAAAAAAAGTCTTGTAAAAGATATATTTGCAGTAAATAGATCAATAATTTATGGATAACAATGGCAAACATGTTGATATGAAATTTTATTGGTGTCACAGGACACAGGATCTCATTCAGAGGATACTGCTATTTCTGTAGGTAGAGTTTTATGTAACAATAATCTTTAATTTGTGCACTATAATTCATACAAGAAGGAAAAAGAAATCTGAAAGCTTAGTGAACTTCATGTTGCATAAAAGAAGACCGCATAAGTTTCCTTTTTAATCTACACCCCTGTTACTCTTCACCACATGAGTACCGCAACAGAGAAAACTACTTTTTTTCTGACTGTAAAAGACTAAAATAAACGTAAGAGAAACATAACGTTTAAAAATGGAGACTCTAGTTTGGAATCCAACAGAATAATAAGGACGATTTACACCTCATCACAAAGATGTAACAATAAGCTGTTGCATACACATAAAAAAAATAATAGTAAATAAATAAAAATAAAATTACATGCATACAACACTTAAGCTATCAGCCATCGACTATTTTCAGAAAAAGAGTATTCACACAATCACACAGGCACACTTCACAGTTACACAACCTTCATTTCTGGCTGCTACACTCCAAGTGCACTTTGGAGTTCTCTTTATTCTGAAGAAGGTCAATGACTGATAGCTTAAGCGTTCAATGTGTGTGTGTCTTTTTAAAGTGCCTGTCACAGCTTGTTATTATATCTTTGCGGTTAGTTGTAAACTGTCCTTTATATACTGCAGAAACTGATAACATCTGTACATTTAATTCATTTATGATGAGGCAAGAGTTTTCATATTCTTGTTACAAATATCTTGAGGGTAAGCTGCAAACCATTTTACTGACAATGAAAGCTATCAAAACTTCAAAATTCACAATAACTTAAATCTTTTGTGGTGTCACCCACAGATTTCAACCTAGAGCGCCTCCTTTTATAAATAGCACATTACCTATAGCACTATCCACGTGTGCATAACATGAGAACCCAAATTTAGGTCTTCCTCCATTATGTATTCATTAAATGCTGTTATTTCTGAATCTTGTGTCAAATAGAACTTCATTTTCAATATTCTTTAGAGGATTCTAAAGAAATCCCAGATGTTAATAAACACATAATCAGCAACTTTTACAACATTACATTATTTGAAGATAAGTTTTAAAAAAGGCAGCATACAAGGATTAAGTGAATTTCAAATGACTTTCTGTCATACAACAAAATAAAAATATGTGATGAAGAGCTTGCAATTATTTAATGAGTGAACCGTGAGGATTATATAGATAACATAAATAACACAATAACATTTTCAAGAAGAAAAAGGAAAATGTCGAGATAGTAAGTTTTATTTTTTGGAATACAGGTGGAATCTAATGTGACAATATTGCATATGTTGCTCACATTACATGTTTATAATATTCTGCTGTCTTTTGGTTTTTGTAAAAATGAGAATAATTAGTTATCTGTCTGTCTCCTAACAACTTCATGATCTAGACTCACAGTGAATAAGAACTTCAGAATTTCCTCTTCAACCTCAACTCCTTTGGTCTCATCAAATTCACCTGCCACCTTCCCATGCCACTTTCCTCGATGTCGACCTCCATCTGTCCAACAGCCAACTTCACACATCCGTCCACATCAAACCAACCAATAAACAACAGTGTGTCCATTATGACAGCTGCCATCCATTCCACATCAAACGTTCCCTTCCCTACAGCTTAGGTCTTCGTGGCAAACGAGTCTGTTCCAGTCCTCAATCCCTGAGCCATAACTTAATAACAGCTTTCACATCCTGCAACTATCCTCCTGATCTGGTACAGAAGCAAATCGCCAGAGCCACTTCCACATTCCCCCAAATTCAGAACCTTCCACAGAAGAACCCGAGAAGTGCCCCTCTTGTCACTAGATACTTTCCGGGACTGGAGCGGACTCTGAATGTGGCTTTCCGGCAAGGATACGACTTCCTTAAATCCTGCCCCGAAATGAGATCTATTCTTCATGACATCCTTCCCACTCCACCGAAAGTGTCTTTCCACCGTCCACCTAACCTCTGTAACCTCCTAGCCCATCCCTATGAAATCCCCAAACCACCTTCCCTACCCTCTGGCTCCTACCCATGTAACAGCCCCTGTTATAAAACCTGCCCTATGCTCACTTCCACCACCACTTACTCCAGTCCTGTAACCCAGAAGGTGTACACGATCAAGGGCAGAGCCACTTGCAATAGCACCCACGTGATTTACCAACTGACATGCCTGCACTGTGAAGCATTCTATGTGGGAATTACCAGCAACAAACTGTCCATTCGCATGAATGGTCACAGGCAGACAGTGTTTGTTGGTAATGAGGATCATCCTGTGGCTAAACATGCCTTGGTGCATGGCCAGCACATCTTGGCACAGTGTTACACCGTCTGGGTTATCTAGATACTTCCCACCAACACCAATCTTTCAGAACTCTAGAGATGGGATCTTGCCCTTTAACATATTCTCTCTTCCCGCCCACCTGGTCTCAACCTCCGCTAAATTCAAATTCCCGCCCACAATCTTTAACATCTTTGCCTCTGTCTCAAGTTGTATCTCTGTCCAAGTTCTTTGCTTTTTACAAATGTCTGCCTAGGTGTGTTTGCGTGTGTGAGTGTGTGCATGTATTTGTTTACCTTCCTTTTTTTCCCCCTAAGGTAAGTCCTTCCACTCCTGGGATTGGAATGACTCCTTTTCCACTTCCTTAAAACCCGTATCCTTCCCTTTCTCCTCTTCTTCCTTCCTCTTTTCCTGAAGAATCGACCAAAAGTTGTGAAAGCTTGAATGTTTGTGTGTGTTTTTATTTATTTATTTATTTATTTATTTTATCTATTGGCGAGCCTGTACTTTTGGTAAGTCAAGCAATCTTTATTTTTATACATATTTTTCCCATGAGGAAAGTCTCCTTCTGAAATATTTAATTTAATTGATGAAAGGAGGAAATATAAAAATTCAGTAAATGACACAAGCAAAATGGAGTACAAACAACTAAGAAATGAGATTGACAGGAAGTACAAATTAAGTAAGCAGGAGTGGTTAGAGGGAAAATGCAAGGCAGTAGAAGAATGTACAAATAGGGGGAAAATAGATACTGCCTACAGGAAAATAAAAGAGACATTTGCAGACAAGAAAAGCAGCTGTATGAATATAAAGAACTCAGCAAATAATGGGAAGCTGAAAGGTGGAAAGAGTATAAAGAGGGGCTTTACAAAGGAAATGAACTTACAGACAATATTGTAATATGGGATGAGGAAATAGATGAAGATGAAATAGGTGATATTATACTGAGAGAAGAATTTGACAGTGTCATGAAAGGCGTAAGTCGAAACAAGGCCCCTACAGTAGATGACATTCCCTCAGAACTACTAAAGTCTCTGGGAAAACCAGCCATGACAAAACTATTTCACCAAGTGCGTAAGATGTATGAGACAGGTGACATACTCTCGGACTTTAAGAAAAATGTAATAATCCCCATGCAAAAGAAATCAGGTCCAGACAGGTGTGAAAATTACAGAACCATCAGTTTAATATGTCATGGTTGCAAAATTTTAACACAAATTATTTACAGAAGGTTGGAAAAGCTGGTAAAGCTGACCTCGGGAAGATCAGTTTGGATGCAGGAGAAATGTAGGAACATGGGAGGCAATACTCACTTTACGGCTTATCTTAGAAGATAGATTAAGGAAAGGGAAACATACATTTCTAGCTTTTGTAGATTTGGAGAAGGCTTTTGACAATGTTGATTGGAATACACTCTTTCAAATTCTGAAAGTGAGACTAGAAGGGACAAGAAACCTGGTGATTTGCTGATGACATAATAATTCTGTCAGAGACAGCAAAGGACCTGGAATAGCAATTAAACAGAATAGACAGTGTTTTGAAAGGAAGGTATAAGATGAACATTAACAAGAGTAAAACGAGGGTAATGGAATGTAGTGTCAGAAAATCACTTGATGCTGTAGGATTTAGATTAGGTAATGAGATAATAAAAGTAGTATCTGAGTTTTGTTATTTTGGGTAGCAACATAACTTCTGATGGCTGAAGTAAAGAAGATATAAAATGCAGAATGGCTATGGGAAGAAAAGAATTTCTGAAGAAGTGAAATTTGTTGACATCCCATAGCAGTTTAAATGTTAGGAAGTCCTTTCTGAAAGCATTTGTCTGGAGTGCAGCATTGTATGGAAGTGAAACATGGATGATAAAGAGTTCAGACAGAAAGATGATAGAAGCTATCAAATTGTGGTGCTATAGACAAATGATGAAGATTATATGGGTAGATTACATAACTAATGAAGAGGTGCTCAACAGAATTGGGAAGAAAATGAGTTTCTGGAATATCTTGACTAAGAGAAGTGATACATTGATGGGACACATTCTGAGACATCAAGGAATCATCAACTTAGCATTAGAAGGAAAAGTGTGGGGTAAAAATCATAGAGGGAGACTGAGGGATGAATACAGTAAGCAGATTCAAAAGGATGTAGGTTGCCATATACTAAAATGAAGAGGCTTGCACAGGACACAGTAGTGTAGAGAGCTGCATGAAAACCAGTCTGCAGACTGAAGACCACAACAACAACAGTGATTGGTTCATTTGACAATTAAATTACACTCAGAAAATGCTGAGTAGCAGTCATTAGACATGTTATGTGATTAGTCACTATCATGTTGGTGATGGGTGTTAAGTTACCTGGGCATTGCTTTCCACAACATAGATACCTTTGTGGAACTTTTTCAGTAATACCTAAATGAGCTGAAGCAACACTGACAGCAACTGTACGATGAACTGTGTGAGCTTCATGCGTAACTGTGAAAGCATGATAAACAACACTGAAAATACCTAGAATAAACATCATAATAAGATGCATCTGTTATAATGGTAGAAAAAATCATTACCCACTACCGATAATTTCATCTATTTTTGACTTAGGAAAGAAGAGTGAGAACCTATTTGCCTACCTAACCAAAAAAAAAAAAAAAAAAAAAAAAAGTGATCATTTGTATTAAATGGTTCCAAAAAGTGAAACATTCTTTAAACTAAGTTTCTGTCTCTTAATACCTTTTGGTACTTAACCCAAATAAATGAAAAATAAGAAGGATAATCTTATGCTGCATGGGTGGCCAATTTACAAGACATCAACTGCTAGAGTGATTTCCCTAATTTTAGATGTAATTCTTTGGTTTCATCTTGACTCAGTGTCCAGGTTAGATTAGATTAATACTTGTTCCATATTTCATGAATACGACACTTCGTAATGATGTGGAACGTGTCAAGTTAATGAAGGGTATCTGTACAAGACGTTACATTACACAAAATATTTCATGACTCCCCCCCCCCCTTTTTGTCAGCTCCAGCTGAATCTCTTTTCATATTTATATGACATTTCTGCAACTGTTCTGGTTGTATTGGTTGTATTTCAAGTGGTGATTTCATTGACTGAAATTGAATTCCCACCAAATTGTAATTGATGGGCCCTATACACTGCAAAAATGTCTGCAGAAATTAAAAAAGAGGCTATCCAAAATATTTGTATTTTTTATGTCTTCCATTACTATATAACATTTTCCACAATTGCCTCATACATGACATACCCCTGTTTTCAGAACCCTAAGTTACATTTTACACAGCATAGAACACATTGAAATATCCTTGCTAAAAACAATAAATATTTGGGATCATATTTTCACAATAAACATAGATTCTTTCAAGCCACAGTACAATATCTAAATTTCATCTACATAAAGAAGGCCTAACATGACATAAAAGTTTTCTGGGTGTTGTATCACTTCATTATGTAAGAAGGCTATTACTTCAATAACCGACATTTCGGCCAACGTTACAGTGGCCTTCATCTGGGTATACTGATGTAAGCTGGTTCTTACTATACTTTATATTTGCTTTCAATTAGACATTATACCATAATTTTTAAAAATCGGCGATGTTATTGGTGGATTTTTGGCAGTAGAATGGAAACTTTATTGTGATAGGATGCTGAGGTGAAAGGAGTGGGGGTTAGACACTGCCTATTGCTTCCTGCATAGCGAGACATGATTGGTGGTTATCAGAGAATGAGGTAAGGGCTTCTGTTTCTCTCCTGCTGACCATGGGCCACGTGGCAGCGTGGTCCATCTAAAGCCTCCCAAAAATTTTTGAGAATATGAAACATTTCTAGTAAAAGTGCCTTACAAAAAAAGTTATGTCCTCAGAAATAGTGGTTCAATATTATCCCATTTCGATACGCATGCTTAACATTGATATGTGAGTAAATGATTAGATTTTCTGTAACATTCAGACCACTCATCAAAGTGCATTTGTGATGTCACTGATCTGTTGTTGCAAAGTTGGTAGCAGTCAGCTGTGAGTCAAGGTGTACATACAGTAAGAAGCAGTCTCAGTGCCTCACATACCTGTTAGACAGCCTATTCACCAAATGAATACATTTGACAGAGGCCACATTGCTGGACTGCTTGAAGCAGGGTGGTCATATTGTGCAATTCCCAGGCATGAGGGCTATTCAGATGCCACAGTATATATATGATGGGTATATGAGGGTACCCAGTCACATTGTGCAGATTCAGGTCGACCAAGAAACACCACTCAGGGAAGTGAGGTGGGGGGGGGGGGGGGAGAAGTCAGGCACCATATGGTGTACCAAGCAATACTGGATCCAACGAACATAGCATCCACTATTCACAAATGTACTGCAGAGCCTACAACACCGTGTGAGTTCCTGGTCAACGTCTTGATGACTCACATCTGCTGGACTACAGATCTACCATGTAAGTGTATAGGCAGAGAAAGAATGGCATCACATCATGTTTGGTGAGGAGTACCACTTCTCCATAACCTCAAATGACCAGCATGTTTGGGTTTTCCAACAAGATAGTTTGTGGACAGCATACAGAATGCAAAGGTTCTCCCTTGTCCAGGAGGATCCATAGACCTCTCTATTGTTTAACATGTGTGGGATAACATTGGAAGATTTTCCGTCCCAGGATCCAAACCACAAGATCTGGAGAACGGATGCTATAACCATGGACAAACCTCCCTCAGGAAAGGAACCGAAGCCTGTTTTACACCATTCTGGACTATTGTGGCCAGAGTGGGGTTGCAAAACCCTACTGACCTGGTGACAAGGTTCCCTGCCAATAGCCTTGTCTCTTTCATCCCATATTGCAATCACTTCAATTACATCAATATTTTCAATACATCAGTTTTTTGTGAAGCAGTGAATGTATTGCAACAACAGAACAGCTAATCTTGCACACAAGCAGATGTGCATGTGCACACACACACACACACACACACACACACACACACACATACACACATATTAACTTGAGAAACTTCAAACTAAAGTAATATCAGAATGCTAATAAATACCTGACATTCTAGATACGAGGCATATCAGTTAGGCTCAGTATTGATGCTACCCATTATGGCACTAGTGTAGTCCTGACAGAAAAGTTCAAGGGCTGAAAGAGTCAATTCCCTTTGCAGCTAAAATGTTATAAGCATATCAACAATGTGAGTCCCCAAATGGAAAGAAGCTGTAATATTAATTTGAGCAATCAGTGATAAACTTATACAGTATATCTTATTGCCCCAAATTCCACCTAATTACTAATCACAAATTTCTTAATTTCCCTATGTGGTTCCTAGTCCAAAATACAGGAAATGTATGTTCAGAGGGTCTTATACTTGAGCAGTCTTCATGATGGTTTTCTCTATAGGCCCATTCTGCAATTAGCTCATGCCAACATGCTGACTTGGTTACCATATATATGGGTAAACAATGAAAATTATAGAAGGAAACTTTCCTGGTGGGATAAACAAATATAAAAAATAGAAAACGGATGACTTACCCGAAGGACAGGCTCATCGATAGACACAAATAAAATCACACACAAACACACATACAAGCTTTCGCAACCGTTGGTCGCTTCTTCAGGAAAAGAGGAAGAAAGGAGAGGAGAAAGGAAAGGATATGGATTTTAAGGAAGTGGAAAAGGAGTCATTCCAATCCCAGGAGTGGAAAGACTTACCTTAAGGGAAAAAAAGGAAGGTAAACAAATACACACACACTCACACATATCCAAACGCAAACACACCCAGACAGACATTTGTAAAAAGCAAAGAAGTTGGACAGAGATACCACTTGAGGCAGAGTCTCTGTCCACAAAACTGTGGCAAAGATGCTAAAGATGGTGGGTGGGAATTTGAAATTAGCAGAGGTTGAGACTAGGTGGGCAACGGAGGAGAGAATAAGCTGAAGGGCAAGTTCCCATCTCTGTAGTTCTGAATGGTTGGTGTCAGTGGGAAGTATCCAGATAACCCGAATGGTGTAACACTGCGCCAAGAGGTGCTGGCCGTGCACCAAGGCATGTTTAGCCACAGGGTGATCCTCATTAACAACAAACACTGTCTGCCTGTGACCGTTCATGGTAATGGACAGTTTGTTGCTGGTCATTCCCACATAGAATGTTCCCTTCTCTACAGCTTAGGTCTTCGTAGCAAACGAGTCTGCTCCCGAATCCTTGAACCAGTACATGAAAAAACTATTAACAGCTTCCACATCCCGCAGCTATCCTCCTCATATGGTTCAGAAGCAAATTACCAGAGCCACTTCCTCATCCTCCCAAATTCAGAACCTTCCACCGAAGAACCCCAGAAGTGCCCATTTTGTCACTGAATACTTTCCGGGACTGGAGCGGACTCTTAATGTGGCTCTCCAGCAAGGATACAACTACCTTAAATCCTGCACCGAAATGATATCCATCCTTCATGACATCCTTCCCACTCCACCGAGAGTGTCTTTCCGCCACCCACCTAACCTTCGTAACCTCCTATTCCATCCCTATGAAATCCCCAAACCACCTTCCCTACCCTCTGGCTCCTACCCATGCAACCGCCCCCAGTGTAAAACCTGCCCTATGCACCCTACCACCACCACTTACTCCAGTCCAGTAACCCGGAAGGTGTACACGATCAAGGGCAGAGACACTTGCGATAGCACCCACATGATTTACCAACTGACATGCCTGCACTGTGAAGTGTTCTATGTGGGAATGACCAGCAAAAAACCGTCCATTTTCATGAACGGTCACAGGCAGACAGTGTTTGTTGGTAATGAGGATCACCCTGTGGCTAAACATGCCCTGGTGCACGGCCAGCACATCTTAGCGCAGTGTTACACCGTCCGGGTTATCTGGATACTTCCCACCGACACCAACCTTTCAGAACTCCGGAGATGGGAACTTGCCCTTCAGCTTATTCTCTCCTCCCATTGCCCATCTGGTCTCAACTAAATTCAAATTCCCGCCCACCATCTTTAGCATATTTGCCACGGTTCTGTGGGCAGAGCCTTTGCCTCAGCTGGTATCTCTGTCCAACTTCTTTGCTTTTTACAAATGTCTGTCTAGATGTGTTTGTGTTTGGATATGTGTGAGTGTGTGTGTATTTGTTTACCTTCCTTTTTTTCCCCTAAGGCAAGTCCTTCCACTCCTGGGATTGGAATGACTCCTTTTCCACTTCTTTAAAACCCATATCCTTTCCTTTCTCCTCTCCTGTCTTCATCTTTTCCTGAAGAAGCGACCAACGGTTGCAAAAGCTTGTATGTGTGTTTGTGTGTGATTTTATTTGTGTCTATCGATGAGCCTGTCCTTTGGGTAAGTCATCCGTTTTCTATTTTTTATATTTGGGTAAACAATGACTTTGACATGGGCAACACCACATGTTTCAGTATTTATATTACTCTCTAACATGTCCTAGACAAATTCCTAATCATTACCCACAAAGAAACCCAAAGAATAGAGCAAAACTCACTATTTTATGTGATTTCGACCATGAGTGTACATTTAATAATCTTCTGATGAAAAATGTGACATTATAATTAAATGCAGTTTTTTATATCTCATATGAAGTAGAAGATTCACATATTCTAAAAAAAGTACGAGGAAAATGTTGTTGGGACATGATAAACAATTTAATGAGACAGAAACACATATAACTTTAAGCCTTTCTGTTACAAGGTAGAAAACAATATGTGGCATTTCTGACACTGTTTTAACATATTGTCTATCAAACATTTAAGAATCTTGTGTGAACTGTTTGGTTATAACAAACCTTAGGAATATTAGTTCTGAGCTTTAAATGTAGACCAATTATTTATTTTACTCTTCATACAATTAAACCATGGTAAGCTTCTTACAAACTCTTAGGATAGCTGCTGGTTTCCAGTATTAAATAACTTAACATGTTAATTTAGTTAAAAGGATTGAAGTGCAGTATTCACACATTTTTGTTTTTCATTTTACTTTATTTTTTATTTATTTTCATTATGGGTTGAAGAAAGGTAATGAGGAACTGATTTTTTCATTTCTTCTCCAAAAATAAATAATAAATGTTTCATTGATATTTATTAAGAAAATATTACTTTGTTCAGAAAAAGAAGAAAAAAAAAGCAACTGATCCTGTTATTTTCAGAGTTACAAGAGAAATTAATGTGTATCATACTGCATGACAGATTACAAGTGTGTCCTGAACTTTGCTCGTAATTATATCCCTAAAGAAAATTAAAATAAATAAAAACATTCGTTTTCCAAACCAAAGATAAATTGAGTGGAGCTGGAAATCAAAAGTAACAGAAGTCGTAGTTTTAATTGGAGCCATTAGATATACCTAAATAACTAATAAAAAATATCAACCATGAAAATCACGGGTGTGAGTGCAACATCATAAGCAGCACACAGTTGCAATCTGACAGGAAATGTTATAACAGTGTATGAAAGATTCAATCTGGAGTATATGAATCACTTTCCCATATGAATTGGTCCTCATGATTTGTACTAAGATATTCAGTAAACATTTATGTAGAAACAGTAAATTAAGCTTCAAATTAATGAAATATAAACACTGTACTACAGTACAAAAATCTTACTAAGTTTCTTTGCACAAATTTTATAAAACATCTACTCTTCTAACTTTCTTAGTAAATAAAGATAATCTCATCTATAACACCAATATACAATTTAGTGGTAACAATCTCACAGACATGTTAACAAATGGTGTCACTAATGAAAATTAGAGAATTACAGATTTTTATTAGAAATCTTACTGTTGTCACCAATGTAAACCTCTTCAAACTGAAGCATGTTGTCGAGCAAAAATCAATTTTGTTAATAAGACAACAGTGCAAGTAAATGCATGGCATAGATGTAGAATGAGAATTGTCCATTTTACATTCTCTTAAATCAGTAACCAACATAGAGTGTTCACTCGCACCTTTCAGTCACCAACCAAATATTGATATGTCCTATGTGCTTTGCATCAGATGTGAAGCACCTATGCTTTATAAACATGGTGAACAGGTTACATCTGAGTGGGAATGTTTCAGTGTGTAACTATATCAGACAAGTTTTCTTGTTGCTGATTTTTTTATGTATAAGACTGCCTCCCTAATGATCCAGCAAAATGCACAGTGAGCCAAGCTGTTAAGTTTAGATCAACAAGTGTTATACAGTGGCTTTGATGCCACTTTTGCTGGAGACCAGTTATACCGCATTGCTTTAAATTTTAAAATAATTCAAACCTAATATCAAAAAATGTGCTTCACATTATCGTGAATGGTGTTTTAGCCATGCAATATCATATAAATTTTTGCTGTGCAAAATTCAAATTTGTGGTAACTGACTCAAAAAGTGTATATCTAATACAACACACATTTAATGTGATGGTGATAGTAGTGGTGGTGCATGGTGCATATAAATCTGTACTTTTGCTGTAACTTACTGTACTCACTTTTTATCTTGGCCAACTGATGAAGGAGTCTGCCGCTCTAAGCCATCTGTAATCACCGCATCATACACAAGAGACTGCATCAGTGTCTTGTCACCTGAAAAAGACAAATGAAAGTAAAATATTATCTTATGCTTCATATCTTAGTTCTGGTCCCAATCTGACCATTTATAGCTACTGCATCTTATTCAATACTAGCTTATATGCCCATGCTTCACAATGGTTCTTAAAGAGGAACATCGGTATATCATGGTTTTTTAGAGTTCCAGACTTAGGTCAGCAGAAACAGAATCCTTGTTGGATCGCTCTGTCAATAAACTCAGTTCTCTTAGCCAAGATGTCAAAATTAAGTAGAAGTCATTGTCCAAAACAATGAATGTTCATAAAGTTTCTCATACAAAAAGCGAAATTAATTTAAGTCCATACTCTGGAACGATGTAAATTCAGTGTTAGTTTGTGTTCATAAAGTTAATACTGCGGTGTGTAATTGTCTGTCTGGTATAAACTTCTGAAAACACTTCTATCAATGAGATAAGAAATAGTAATAATAATAACAGCAACATATATTAGTTCGATGGCATAGTACTAAACTGTTTATCTCTCACAGTAAGTGTAGACTGAAGTATTAGAATGTTGCAATGTTGCACTGGGGAAAATGTAATTATTCTGTATGCTCTGCTCCATATTATTGGAAAGTCAGCAAATACTGAAAGTCTGTTAATTCAATTAACAGACCAGTTCATGTCTGTTTGAATTTGAAGTCATGGTGGTGTCAATGTGCAATAAATTAAGTCTGGGTAATTGTTGAAAGAATGGCGTCAACTGATTGTCTCTATAGAAGTTTCCATTACAGATAGTAGTATTTCCAGTGAATTGTCTTGGCTGTGTTAGCAGCATCGGCCACTCTTTCAGCTAATACATGTCCTCATGTCCTGCAGTGATTACTTTGTAAAGCACGAAGTTGACATAAATCTTGTGTAATAGAACTATATATTCAGAAGTCAGATTATAACTCTTAAGTACAATTGTCTCTGCAAAAGAAGGCGTCTTTATCTTCATGTAGTCTGCACCAAAAGTAAGTAATTACTAATTTTAATCACAAAATTGTACCAAACAATTATGAAAGCAAGGAGGTTTCTGATGAGTTTGTCACTCGTATGTGTATATTATCTGTAGTGGCAGGCACACAGAACAGATTTTCTTTCTTCAACATTAAGGTGGAAATATCACCTGATATTGGGTAAACTCTACTAATCCATGACTTCATCTTGCTCCTTTTTTGTTAGGATAAGACGGATGACTATGTGTAAATGGCCCTTTTAACGACACTTTCTTGTTGCTTCTGTGACACATTTATTTAGATATTATTTCAGGTTGCAGGTGGGGCTTCTTTGCAGCCAATGCGGTACAAACCAATCCTAAGAGTTAATAAATGTGTGGAAAGAGTGAATTTGTCTTAGTATCACTTGGTAATTCCAGCTTAATGTTGAGAAGACGCACAGAAGCCAATGCTCACACCATAGATATTTCTAATCTATGTATAATTTAGTGGTTATACCCGTCAAAAGATGCATTTTTTTTTTTTTTTTTTTTTTTTTTTTTTTTTTTTTTTTTTTTTTTTTTTTTTTTTTTGGAGTCCTGCCTGGCAGTGCTGCAGTGGCAGCGGTTTAGTTTGCTATGATTGGAAAAGAAGTATTCGCTGTAGGAGGATGATTAATTTACTGATGGGCCAGCACAAATTATTTATTTCAATGTGAATATAAAGAATGGTTCCCCTTATTCTATGTGACTGATTTTTGAAAGAGCATTCAACGGCTGTTGCCAACATCAGTGCACAATGCTGCCACCGTAAGTAAAATTGTACCCCTTCTTGTACTGTATTACACCATAGTTATGAGAATGAAAAAAAACTCAGCAATGCCGTAAATAGTTATTTGGTGTACTATTTAACTAACATCTAATAATACATCTTATGTGTGGTATCTTCACCTACAAATATGTATTTACTGATTGCTAAATAAAATGAGAATTTGCAAGTAATGAAGTCTTTTAATCTAATGGAAGTACGCATCTGTTCTACATTAAAAAAAATTTTCATCTGCTACTATACATTCTTTTTTTGATGAACTTCACTGTAAAAAAGGTATCACAGTACTTATTTCACCCAATCTTGGGAGGATAGCAGTTCAAAAACCCAATCCCACCATCCAGATTTAGATTTTCCATTGTTGTATTACAATATTCCCTTAATTTATTGCTTCTACTCCCCCCCCCCCCTTATTTTTTCCTTTTTTCCCTTTTTCTATTTTTCCTCATTATTCTTATCATTTCAAATCCCCCCCATTCCTCTACACCTCCCTTTTATCCTTTCCCGCCCCTTCCCTTCACTGTATTCATTGCCGCAGTACAAACTCTCGCCTATCTGAGCCTTTAAAATCCATCATGCAATGTGGTACTTTCCATCCCCACCTTTACCCAGCATCCTCCCCCCTCCACTTCCCACCTCACTCACAGTCTAGCTTGTGTCACTGGAGTGGCCATACATGATAGTTGTGTGTGTGTGTGTGTGTGTCTGTATGTGTGTGTGTGTGTGTGTATAGTTGTCTGAGTGATTGCGTGAATATATGTGTTTCTTTTTCTGATGAAGGCCATGACCGAAAATTTAAGTTGCGTAAATGTGATTATCTATTTTCATGTCTATCAGCAGCTCAGTGAGCCTCTTTACGGTTAGTTATTACCTATCCTCCATTATTGATATTCCTATCGGATTTCCATTGTCAAAACAAAACAAAATTATTCAAATTGTGAAGTCATTCCTAAGTTTTAGTGAGATTAATGCACAGCAACTGATTTATATGTATTTTATCAATGTTCATTCATTTTTCAATAAGCTTCCCTTTTTCCTACTGACAGTTTTGATACTACAACGTATAATCTTATTATACTTCACTCTATTAGTTTACTAGAACATCTACATTTCAGACTGTTTTTAGGGAGACTTGAGATCGGCCTTGGCTACCGAATGATTATCACTGATAATTTGGTTATTTCCTTGTAAAACACAAACTACATTTATAGAGACATATACTTACAGAAATATGAATCTTTCTCCATTTTTTTCATGTTAGGGTGCCCATCTCTGAGTGGTGATCTTGGCCTCAGTGACATCCATTTCCATCCAGGCTTTTCAGTTCTTAACAGAAAATGGAGCACCTGCTCTTCAGGTGTTTTAAATGTGTTTTCAGAGGCATAATTGTATTCACAGTAAACCCTAAAAAAAAGTACATTCTCTTTTAGGGAAAGAAAATTCTCTCATGATCATAGAATATCACAGAACAAGCAGTTAATTTATGATTTTTTATTACAAACATCAAGCAAAATGTATTTTTTTCAATAATTACCATTCTGGATGCACTCGCCAGTTGTTTCCTTTGAAAAATTCTGTGACTGTAATAACAGAAAATTTTGTGAGTTAAAATGAAAAATACTCTAAATCAATACAATTTACTTATGTTATATAGGTGAAAGAGCACAGGTATGCAGACAGAAACACAACTAAAAACACATACAAACACACAAATGTTGAGCTTTCACAACCCTGGGTTGCTTCTTCAGAAAAGGAGAGGGAAAAGAAAAGGATGTGAATTTTAAGGGAGCAGGTGAGGAGTCATTCCAATCTCGGGAGAGGAAAGACTTACCTTGGGGGAAAAGGATAGGTAAACAGACACACACACACACACACACACACACACATACACACAATACACACACACACACACACACACACACACACACACACACACACACACACACACACCAAAGCAGATATATGTAAAAAGCAGATATGCCAGCTGAGGCAGAAGCTCTGTCAAGAGGTCAGGGGCAAAGATGTTGTTGAATGGTGGGTGGGAAATTGAAATTACCAGAGGTTGAGACCAGGTGGGCAACGGGAAGAGAGAATATGCTGAAGGGCACGTTCCCATCTCCTGAGTTGTGAAAGGTTGGTATCAGTGGGAAGTATTCAGCTAACCTGGACATTGTAACCCTGTGCCAAGATGTACTGGCCATGCACCAAGGCATGCTTAGCCACAGGGTGATCCTCATTACCAACAAACACTGTCTGTCTGTGTCCGTTCATGCGACTGGACAGTTTGTTGCTGGTCATTTACACATAGAACGCTTAACAGTGCAGGCATGTTAGTTGGTAAATCACATCGGTGCAATCGCAAGGGGCTCTGCCTTTAATCGTGTACAACTTCTGGGTTACAGGACTGGAGTAAGTGGTGGTGGGCAGGTGTATCGGACAGGTTTTACACTGGGGGCAGTTATATGGGTAGGAGCCGGAGGGTAGGGAAGATGGTTTGGGGATTTCATAGGGATGAACTAGGAAGTTACGAAGGTTAGGTAGGTGGTGGAAAGACACTCTAGGTGAAGTGGGAAGGATGTCATGAAGGATGGATCTCATTTCGGGGCAGGATTTAAGGAAGTCGTATCCCTGCTGCAGAGCCACATTCAGACTCTGATCCAGTCCCAGAAAGTATTCGGTGACAGGAGTGGCTGTTATCAGGTTATAGGTGTATTGTTTCAGGGATTCAGGACTGGAGCCGACTCGTTTGCCATGAAGACCCAACCTGTAAGGAAGGAACTGTTTGATAGGGGATAGATGGCAGCTGTCATAATGGAGGTACTGTTGTTTAATAGTGAATTTGACATGGACAGATGTGTGAAGCTGGCCACTGCAGTGTTTTTAGCAGAAATCTAAAAATGAGTAGGGACTTAAGGGACCAACTTGTTGAAAAAAAGGGGCCTAAAGACCTTTTAAGGGACCAACAGGGATACAAAATATGAGAAATCAATAAATTTCTTTGTAATGAACAACCCTACCCAATGACCCATTTTTCTTTATTTATTTAATAAAGAAGTCTTTATTTCTTTACTGCTAATGTGTTTTGCCCTTTTGAGGCATCTTCAAAATGATATATACACAAAGCTTAGTCTTAGGGCTTGAATATTTTGACTTCATAGTTTGATTCATGCACATCAGCAGACACAGACCTGTTGTTCTGAAGATGACCAAAAAGGATGAGACAAGTTAGTAGTATATAAATAAAGTACAATCAAGGCTGTTTTTAATTTGCAAATCATTATCACAGTAAATAAGTGAACATTAAAATTTGTTTTTACTGCAATTACTAAGCCCCGTGAACACCAACTTAACAACAGCAGTTTGCCATTGCAGCACTACCATACTCAAGTATAACATTGTTGCGTGCAAGTGTTGTCATTTAATGCGGGGTCTTGCGATATGTCATGATGTATCTTATCGATTCCATTTTTGGTATAGCTATGGGATGGCGAAAAGAATAGTTCATAAACATTGAAAGATTCACAGGTTTAAGGGTTTGCATGCAGTGTAAGAACTATTTGGGGTGGGGGAAGAAAAATTGTTTTGAAATCTACAATTCCACATTGTCTGTGATCTACAAGTTAGGAATTGTTTGTTAGCTTTAATTTCAATTATTTGCCTGCTCCACTAAAATTAAAAGTAATCGCATATGCAGATCTCATCTATACACCTAATCATTAATAAAATATCATAAGACAATGCCAATCTGAAAGTAGTTACTATACCAATTAATTCTCTTGAGTGCATTATCGTGACTTTTACAGCCACAGCTAACAACCTACTGTTCCGACAGATTACCAAACTGCTGTAATTCTTTTGCTCACATAATGTTTTTGGCACAGCTACGAAATTCAGTGTGGCGAGACTGACACATACATACAGTGGCCGAGAATAACATAGTACCGCCGTCGATTTCAGTAGTTGAACGTTTCCAATTGCACCTTAAATCGGTAGCACATTTCTTGGCACGTCCTGCCTCCAATCAATATTATTTTGTCAGTAGGAGTAGCAAGTCATCCTTGTTGGAGCTACTGCCAAATTATGCTAACTACTTCCACACATCATTTCTACCACAAAAGATGAAGAGGAAGTCGCGCAAAAGTTTCTGGCACTTCGTAGCACTGTCTCCTTGTACATTTCCTGCCCCCTCGGACAATGATGTCTTACATCACTCCCAGCATTCCCCTTGACAGGAAACTTTAGTATGTGAAGGAGCTGAATAGGGACAAAAATGCCGAGACAAAGGTTAAAGCCAGCTGTAACATGCAAGATGCCACAGTTAAGCATTATTGGAGTTATTAAAATATGATAAAATGTATGTTTCAACTTGGTTAAATTGTACTGTAGGGACCAAATTAGTAAAATAGGTTCTTTTTAGGTAGTTTTGGGGGAAAAGGGACTTTAGGAACCAATGGGACCTATGCTAAATACACTGCCATTGGATAGATGGAGGTCAACGACAAGGAAAGTGGCATGGGATTTGGAATAGGAACGTGTGAATCTGATGGCCCATAGGAGTTGAGGTTGGAGAGGAAATTCTGGAGTTCTTCTTCACTGTGAGTCCAGATCATGAAGATGTCATCTTTGAATCTATACCAAACTTTGGGTTCACAGGCTTGGGTATCCAAGAAGGCTTCTTCTAAGAATTCCATAAATAAGTTAGCCTATGAGGGGGCCATCTTGGTTTCCATGACTGTACCCTTTACTTGTTGGTATATCTGAGCCTCAGAGGTGAAGAAGTTGTGGGTTAGGATGAAGCTGGCTAGGGTAATAAGGAAAGAGTAGGGTTCCACGTGGTCAGCATGAAAGGAAATACTCCATTGCAGTGAGACCCTGGGCATGCAGCATGTTTGTGTATAGGGAGGTGGCATCAATGGTTACAAGGATGGTTTTCAGAGGTAACAGATATGGTAGGGATTTCAGGTAATCGGGAAAGTGGTTGGCGTCCTTGATGAAGGATGGGAGACTGCACATGATGGGTTGAAGGTTGGTCTACGTAGGTAGAGCTTCGTTCTGTGGAGGCTTGGTAACTGGCTACAATGGGATGGCCTGAATGACTGAGTTTGTGAATTTTAGGACGTAGGTAGAAGGTGGGGGTTTGGGGTGTCGGAGGGGTCATTAGGTTGGTGGATTCAGGTGTAAGGTTTTGTAGGGGGCCTAAGGCTCTGAGGATTCCTTGAAGCTCTGCCTGGACATCAGGAATGGGATTGCCTTGACAAACTTTGTATGTAGTGTTGTCTGAAAGCTGACAAAGTCCGTCAGCAACATACTCCCGCCGATCAAGTACCACAGTTGAATGGCGATGGAATGGTCAGCCTTAAAAAAAAACAGTTAGCCTGGGCCTCAGCTGCAGTGATGTCAGGAGTTGGATTAAGTTTTGCAGGAAAGATTGAGAGGCAAGGTTGGAAGTGAGAAATTCCTGGAAAGTTTGAAGAGGGTGATTTTGAGGAAGAGGAGATGGGTCTCGCTGTGATGGAGGACGGAACTGTTCCAGGCATGGTTCAATTTGAATAGTGTCTTGGGAAGCTGGATCATTAGGAGTAGGATTATTTTTCTTCGTAGCAAAGTGATATCTCCAACAAAGACTACGAGTATAGGACAAGGGCTGTTTGGTTGATCTGGAAGGTGAGGCCTTTCAAAAGGACATAGGTTTCAGACTGGGAGAGAGGTTTAGAAGAGATGTTGGCTACTGAATTGGGATGTTGTGATTCCGGATTGTGTGGAGTACAATTTTGAGGTTTGGAGGCGGGGGGGGGGGGGGGGGTGAAGCTGGGAGTGAGAGATTGAGTGAGTAGATGGGAGAGGCTGGGTTTGTGTGCAATAAGACGAGGTTGAGGTTTATTGGAGAGGTCGTTGAGGGAGAGTGTATTGCCTTTCCGGAGGTGGGTAACCAGGAGATTGGATAGTTTTTTGAGGTGGAGGGTGGCATGCTGTTCTAATTTACAGTTAGCCTGAAGGAGGATGTTCTGGACTGCAGGTGTGGATGTGGGAGAGGAAAGGTTGAGGATTTTTGATTAGGGATAGGAGTCTTTCTGCCACTCACCTAACCTTTTAACCTCCTAGTTCATCCCTATGAAATCCCTACCCTCCGGCTCCTACCAATGTAACAGCCCCTGGTGTAAAACCTGTCTATGCACACTCCCACCACCACTTACTTCAGTCCTGTAACGTGGAAGTTGTTCATCCCTATGAAATCCCTACCCTCCGGCTCCTACCAATGTAACAGCCCCTGGTGTAAAACCTGTCTATGCACACTCCCACCACCACTTACTTCAGTCCTGTAACGTGGAAGTTGTACACGATTAAAGGCAGAGCCACGTGCAATAGCACCCACGTGATTTACCAATTAACATGCCTGCACTGTGAAGTGTTCTATGTGGTAATGACCAGCAACAAACTGTCCTTGCGGATGAACGGACACAGGCAGACAGTGTTTGTTGGTAATGAGGATCTCCCTGTGGCTGAGCATGCCTTGGTGCAAGACCAACACATCTTGGTACAGTGTTACACCATCCGGGTTATCTGGATACTTCTCACTGACACCAACATTTCAGAATACTGGAGATGAGAACTTGCCCTTCAGCATATTCTCTCTTACTGTTGCGCACGTGGTCTCTACCTCCGTTAACTTCAAATTCTCACCCACCATTCAACACTTTTGCCTCTGATCTCTGGGCAGAGCCTCTGCCTAGACTGGCATCTCTGTCCAACTTCTTTGCTTTTCACACGTCTGCCTTGTTGTGTGTATATGTGTGTGGGTGTGCGTGTTTGTTTACCTATTCTTTTTTACCCAAGGTAAGTCTTTCCTCTCCTGAGATTGGAATGACTCCTCACCCACACACCCTTAAAACCTGCATCCTTTCCTTTTCCCTCTCTTTCCCTGCTCTTTTTCTGAAGAAGCAACCTAGGGTTGTGGAAGCTCAGCTTGTGTGTGTCTGTGTAGCATAATAAAGGTCATATAACGAGATGTAAAATGCGGGAAAATGCAAAATGCAGGAAATAATGTTTTAAATGGTAAAAAATACTTACTGGATCAGCCTTGCATTTTCATAGTTTATTTGTAATACATGTACATAATAGGCATCAAACTACTCACCAGGAAGTTTATTATATAATAAAGGTTATCCAAATTTTTACCATTTTAAGTGACAGGTGGAACTGGTAATTTTATGGGAAGTAGAAACTTTTGACGTAATTTCATTCATTATAATCGATTAGTCAGCAAGCCTTTTACCGGCATTAATTATTTATGTAGTAAAACTCGACAGCTCCCATTGTTTTTATATTTTTACATTTTTCACACAACAATATTAGAGAATTTATTCACATTCTTGAGTGCAAATATATGTTTAAGTATTTTTGTGACATTTGAATAGGGTCAGCATCTCACACTGTTATCGCTTTTTTGAGATTGTCGGTATTATGGTGATGGCGAACTGAATAATACCCAATTTTAACAGATAACGTTCTTTCTTAATCAGAAAGATGTGTCACAAAACAATGCAACTCGTTATTCTCACGTCAACAAAGCAACTGGTTCTGTTTGTCTGAGTACACACCAGCCATGCTGGCAAAGAAGCTGGCAGAAAGAGGGACTACAAGGTTATAATGTACTGTTCCCCCTTCAATGTGCAGAGAAACATACACAAGCAAACCATCAGTATCACCATTTATAAAAGTCACAAAGAATACTGAGATAAATATTTGCATTTCACAAGAAGAATAAATTCTCAAAATGCATAAACAAAGCCAAGGTGAGAATCGAAGCATCGTAAGTCAACTAGACGCATACTGCCAACAACGAAACATGAAACATACATTTGAATAAATGCAAAGTGTCAAGAAACTTGACTGCGAAAAATTTATAAACACTATACTTTAAGGCGAAAGCCATGCCAGCATCAATTTATGTCAATTATGTCATTTTTTCTTCACGGATGTGCTTTCAGAAAGTGTAAAATGTGGGAAAAGTGTACATATGTTAACACAGAAACAGGGGTGAATTAACATTGTGAACTAAAAATTGGTGGAGATGAACTGTGTGGAGAATTATGAGTAAGTATTATCTTCAAATTTTGGAATGAGGTGGCTCAACTGTACATATACAAATTGTGTCATCTGGTCAATAGTCATGTGTGTACATACTGTATTGAGGATGACGGGGGACATTACTTTGGTTTTTCAAGCAGTTATGCTGCCCTTAAAAAGTAATGAGATATCATCAGTTAGGAAATATTTTCCTAATATCCTGCAAAATGATTGGTTTATACAACTGCATTTGATTATTTTAGATGTTTCTCTTCAACATCTCACACAGTTAAATTATGAAGATATGATAATCAAAAGTATCATGGCAACAATTTATCAGCTATTTTATGTTTTATTTATAGTATTACAAAGTATTTCATCAAATGTATGCTTTGTGAGAGTAACTTTTCCAAAGACAGGTTTGTTCTAGGATTATCAGTAATTCAAGTAAAGCTGTTGCTATTGTCAGTATTGTTCATTCACAGGAGAGAGATAATTTTTAATTTTTAGGAATATTAATATATTTTTCTGATTTATAGTGTGCTTTCCCTTCCTATTTTGGGAATCATATATACAAAAGTGCAATTATTAAAATGTTGTAACAACCATTCTTTGACTAATGGCACAAATTAATTTATCAATATAATGAAAATTTTTATTAATGTAATGAAAATATATCTAGACCTGCTCCCTTGCTGTTTTCGCACTTCTTAATACCCCATTCAAATTTTTCATTGTAAACGACTTTTGGAACAAAGTATACCATTTATTCACTATTATGAACTCTATTTTGATGCTTGGCATCAATCTGCAGATTTTATCCTCCTTAGAAGAGAGTGGATATAAAACAATAATATCACTTATAACGTGCAAAATCATTATTTGAATATTTTATGCTGTCTTAATTAACTCCTTAATACTTGATTTAGTCTTCCCATGTTAATGCCAAAAATTTGGCAAACAAATACTCACATAACACATTTTCCTGCATGCATCAAGTCTGGACTAGTAATTTGACATGAAAATATAGTTTAGAAATAATGAATTATAAAATTGCTCAAAAATACTTACAATTTACAGGCCGCAGTTTCAACTCTTGTTCACCTTTCACTTCATACATCCCATAGCCTTCTGGAATGGCAAGACCAAGAGAAAATGGAGTTCCTTCAATTGGATTATAAAAATATTTATGTCTTCTAGTTGTGACACGCCTCTGTGAAACCAAAATGGAAACTAATAGTATAAACTAACACACATCTATAGATTTTTCATAGAAAGACCATTGTTCTGAAATAATAATGACACTAACATGAAACTAAGTGAAATTTTTGGATCTTAATTAAATATCTGTCAGAAAAATCGTCAACCAATTTTCTGTTTCCTTGAGTTCTTATGAACTAAGCTTCATTTTATACAATGGGTTATGAGTGTACACATAGTTTCATAGATATAGATCTTTATTGGAAGATGAAAACTACAATGTATTTCTAAGAAGTCCTGATGATTATGACATCCATCATCACCTCATGGCCTAGGTCATGCATAACCTTCCCCTTCTGTTCCCTTTCCCTTCCCTCCTCTCCAACCTGATGAAGGAACCTAGTCCTGAAAGCTTGTTCCTATTTTTTGTCTCCATTTTCATCTTTTTGTGTGACTATTGACGGTACAGAACTAAAGGCAAGTTTACATGACGACACTACATTTCATGAAACTGTGCTACTGGCCAGTGCGAATACGTGGAAGGCGCATGCACAATTTGTTGGTAAAACTAAACAGTTTCGGCACCTTCCAACTTTGGTGAAACTGATTGCGTGACTTTTTGGGTTGGTTATAACCAAAACAGAACACAATACAACATAAAGGGGGAAAAGAAAGAAATAGTCCAGTTTATGAACATATATGTGATGCATAGGTGTTTGTGGGATTTTAACAATGAAAATTTCAGGAATAAGCAGCAGTGTGTTGGTGGGTGCTCTTGAAACAATTATTCGTAAATTAAATATTGATGGTTAATGATTAGTGAATTGCAGACTAAAATACAGTCAATTCAAAATACCTATACAAACGAACTATGGCAACTGTGTATTTCGGAACATTGTATAGGCACTGTAGAGATGAATATGATTCTCTGCTTGACAAGAAACGTAATGTAATTTTTAATTTCAGCCCTGGTAACAATGCTTCATGCATATCAGTATCTTGTTTCTTTATTGCATTACTAACTCTGTTTAAAAGGAACGTGAACTGCTTTGGTGACATTTTAAGTTCATTAAAATACCTTCTAGGGTCATCAACCACAATTTCTTTCAGCAAGGTTGCTGAGCAACCGGTCTGATGACTTTTTTTAATCCAGTCACAAACCCAAACAAGTTTATTATTCTTTTTATGTTCAGTCTTATGCACTGACTTCATAGAGAGAAGCAATAGCTCCACCACAACTCTTGCAGCTACCAAAACTTTCATTCTACAACGACTAAGGCACTCACAAAACAGTGAAACTGAAGTGTATAGTACTGGTGCCATGTCTACAAACATACACGAAACCAGTTGCGCACAATTAATTTCACACAACGAATGTCACAACCTTGTGTCGTTGTGTAACCTAGCTTTAAGGTAAGTATTGGTCAGCCAATCTATCTCTTTTGAAGATCACTTATTCATTGTTCATTTTGCACCTCTCTTCTTCCTTCATCTCATTATTCAGTTTGTGTGTGTGCATGTTTCTAAGTTGCTACTTCTTAAACACCCCCCTCCCCCCACTCAGCATTATTCAGTTCACTTCTGGCATGGTTCAGGCTCAGGACTTATCATGATACTAGGTTGTTAGTGATCTTTTCCTTCTACCCCCTTTCTCCTCCCTCCCCATTCTACCTGACAAAGGAAATTTAATTTCCTACAGCTTGTGACCCAACATTTTATTTCATCTTACAGTGTGACTATGGGTGGTACTGAGCTAAATGGCCAGGCACTCTATCCCTTTTGAATAAATTTTGTATCCCATTGGAGAATTTCCATTAGACTAAAATAACAGAACTGTCAAATAGTATGAGGATAGGTAGAAAATCACTGTTAAGGTGATCATTGAGCCACTGACAGGCATGTAGAAGAGACAATCACATTCACACAACTTTCAATTTTCAGCCACAACCTTCATCAGAAGAGGATACAGATAGTACATTGACACAATAACTCAGACATATCTGTTGCACACATGACTGCCATCTCTATCTGCTCCAGTACAACTCCTCGCATCTTGATATTGCCGTGAGAGTCCACGAACACCGACTGCCAGCGTGGTGCAGGGGATAGCATCACAGACTGCAGTGCAGAAGGTCGCCGGTTCAATCCCGCCCACCGGCAAAAATTTATTTCTTTGTAATTAACAATTTCAGAAGGTTCTACATCTTTATTATGTTCATTTGTAAATTCTACTTGTTTCTTATGTTAACTGTTCTTCTAATTTCTGGTAAATTCTGTCTGTGTATAAATAGCAGAGCACCCTGCCTGAGAGGCAGTCAGTGCTGCGTGTATGTTGAGTTCGTAATAAACGTGCTTTCAGTATAAGTGCTGTGTTTAGTTGCCTTCAAAGTCAAGCCTGTTTCCATTTCAACGCGACATTGTTTGGTGGAGGCGCCGGGTACACTGTGCAACAGCTGCATCACCGTGGCTCCGATTAGGCAACATAAAAGCCATCGCTTACACGGACTGGAACCGGAATACAAGGGATACGCTGAGTACATCCTTCCAAAAGTCCATATTATCAGAAGAACGATGGAGACGAAACCAGCAATAAGCCAGCTGCACATCAGACACCCGTCGGTGTTCTCTGGAGATGCTGGACAGGACCCCAACAAATGGCTAAAAGGGTTCGACCGAGTCGTGAAGTACAACAGGTGGGATCATACGATGTGCTTGGCCAACGTTTATTTGTACCTGGATGGAACAGCCCAGCAATGGTTCGAAAACAACGAAGACAAGTTGAATGACTGGGAGACGTTCCAGGAGGAACTTAAGAAGACCTTTGGAGACTGCCAGCGACAAATCCGCTCGGCGGAAGAACAACTGAAGAACCAGGCCCAACGATATGGTGAGTCGACACAATTGTATATACAGAATGTTTTGGCCCTGTGTAACATAGTCAATCAGAACATGACTGAGGTGGACAAAATCACGCACCTGATGAAGGGAATTGCAGAAGATATGTACCAAGCTCTTCTGATAAAAGACATCACTATGACAGAAGAGTTCATCAAGTGGTGCCAGCGTATTGAAGAGATGCAGCAAAGGAGGGTTGGACGCAAGAAGTATGACAGACTTCCAAATGTAGTCCCTATGGCCGTTGTGGAAGACCAGAATGACTTCGCTTCTCTCATACAACAAATCGTGAGAGAAGAATTACAACAGTGCATGGCAGCCAGGACTATTAGACCGAGCGAGTATCCGATTATGGCCATGGATGTGAGCCCTTTAAGTCACGAGGGAGCCGACGCCACTGAGAACGAGGTATTTCAAACATTAGCTCTTGTCTGCCCCGTCAATCGCACCCGACGTGAAGAATGGCGTCGTCTTGCTATGACTTACGCTGCAGCCGCCAAATGGCAGCCCATGAACCAGCCGACGTGACCACAACCAACTCTCCCGGTAACTATGATGCCCCGCAGAAGAACAGATGTCTGGAGGACAGAAGACAACACACCACTGTGTTTCCACTGTGGACGTCCTGGACATGTTGTACGCTATTGCAGAGAGAGGAGGCGAGTATACGATGATTATTTTGCCGCAATATGTCAGCCGTCGGAGCACTTCTATCCCAGGCAGTCACCTGCTGATGAGTTCAGTCGACCTATGCGAAGAAGCCCATTGCCGTACCCTAGACGAGGTCGCTCCCCGATGCGCCGCAGCCGTTCACCGTCACCGTACAGAGGTACCAGCCGCTCCCCTAGCCGCCGCGCCCAGGAAAACTAAGTGAGGCAACCATCGACGGAGGTAAGGTGGCCGCAGATGAAAATCCTCCATGGACGACAGTCGCTAAGATGTCGGGAAATCCATTGACGTCATAATCACCGGCCAACCTGTCCGGGCACTTGTTGACTCAGGAGCTTCTTTTTCTGTATTATCAGATAATTACCGCCGCACACTAAAGAAGACAATGTTCTGTGATAGGGGGACAACTGTGCTGAAGGTCGCGAATGGAAAGTACACCCATACAGCAGGAACTTGTGTCGCAAGAATAACCATCAACAACAGGACCCAGCCGTTTGAATTTGTCATGTTAACAGAATGTAGTCACAATGTCATCCTCGGATGGGACTTCCTTCAGGCATCCCAAGCTATCATTGACTGTGGAAGATCTGAGCTGCAAATTGAAGAAGTTGTTCTGCCAGATACAGAATTTTCTGCGAAGTTATTCGTCGTTGACAATGTGACGATACCGCCGTTGACAATGAGAAGAGTTGCAGTTACAAACACAGATGACTGGTTAAGCTGTGTAGTTCTTGTTGATAGTAAAGTTTATCAGACTCACAAAAGGAATTTACATACCAGCAGCTATCATAAGCATTAGTGGTGGTCAAGGAGAGATTTGGATCACAAATTGTCATGAGCAGTCACAACTTATCCCCAAGGTAATATGTATCGGGACAGCTGAACCAATCCAGGACGGTGAGCTCAACGTCATCAATGAAGACCCATGCCCTGCTGTTAGTACAGACATTACGCTGAAGGAAACAACTGTGGAACTGCCAATAGGTCCTGGACTGACCAAGGAACAACACCAGCGGACGAAACGGCCCACGATAAAGCACCGGATCAATACTGGGGATCATCCGCCAATTAGCCAGCGTTCTTATAGAGTGTCGCCAGCTGAAAGAGGGATAATTCGGGAGGAAGTGGAGAAGATGTTGCAAGATGAAATTATTCAACCTTCGGAGAGTCATTGGTCATCTCCAGTGGTCCTCGTAAAGAAGAAGGATGGCACGTGGTGATTCTGTGTCGACTATCGGCAGCTGAACAGAATCACAAAGAAAGATGTCTACCCATTGCCGCATATTGACGACACCTTAGACTGCTTGAAAGGAGCTACATACTTCTCAAACTATAGACATGCAGACAGGTTACTGGCAAATTGAGGTTGATGAAGCTGACAGGGAGAAGACGGCCTTTATTACATCTGACGGCCTCTATGAATTTAAAGTAATGCCATTTGGATTATGTAATGCTCCAGCCACATTCGAACGCATGATGGACAACTTGCTTCGACACCTTAAGTGGACGACGTGTCTCTGCTATTTAGATGACATTGTTGTTTTCTCGAAAATATTTGAAGAACATCTGAGTCACCTGTCAACTGTGTTGAAGTGTGTTCAGGCTGCAGGTCTCTGCCTCAATCCAAAGAAGTGCCTCTTCGTCGCCAAAGAGATAAAAATCCTGGGGCACCTAGTCAACGGAGATGGTGTGCGTCCTGATCCAGATAAAGTAAGGGCAGTCACAGAATTTCCAACTCCTCACCACATTCGTGATGTGAGAAGTTTTCTCAGGCAGTGCTCATACTACCGACATTTCATAAAAGGATTTTGTAACAAGGCACGTCCATTACAAGAACTTCTGCAGGGGGACGCCAAATTTTACTGGGATGAGACAAAAGAAAGTGCTTTCCGGGCACTTCAGGAGGCTCTAACTTCCGCACCAGTGCTAGCCTTGTACGACGAGAATGCAGAAACGGAACTTCACACAAAAGTCAGTGGTTATGGGATTGGTGCAGTGCTTGTACAAGTTCATGAAGGTGCTGAAAAAGTGATAGCCTATGTGTCAAGAGTACTCTCAAAGTCCGAGATAAACTACTCTACAACTGACAAAGAATGTCTCGCGGTTATCTGGGCTATCAACAAGTTCCGGCTGTATTTATTCGGCAAACCATTCACCGTCGTGACAGACCACCATTCTTTGTGTTGGCTGACTACCTTGAAGGATCCATCAGGTCGACTAGCAAGATGAGCACTAAGATTCCAAGAGTACAATGTCACAGTGGTATTCAAGAACGGGCGCAAACACAAAGATGCCGACTGCCTTTCGAGGAATCCATTAGTGGAACACAACAGCATGAATAAAATTTCAGCTCACACTGAATTAGATGACGTTACAGAACAGAGGGAAGATCCAGCACTATTAAAAACGATAGAGGCCTTGGAGAAAGGAGAACCGACCAATGGAGAGTTCCAACTTATAAACGGAACATTGTATAAGACCAACTACGATCCACTGGGCCCCAAATGGCTACTGGTTTTTCCAGCTCATCTCCAGCCAGCTATTCTCAAATATTTCCATGATGCTCCAGTATCCGGTCATCTGGGATTCGTGAAGACCCTAGACAGAATCAGACACAGGTATTACTGGAAAGGTCTCTACCGATCTATGAAGCACTATGTGAGTCACTGTAAAGAGTGCCAGCGACGGAAACATGTGCCGCAATTACCTCCAGGACATCTTGTACCAATTCTGCGCACAGCAGCTCCATTCCACCGAGTTGAGATCGATCTTTTATGGAGGTTCCCAAAGTTGACAACCGGTAACCGTTGGATAATAGTCTGCACTGACTACCTCACACGCTACGCTGTCACCAAACCTGTGCCGACTGCAGAAGCTCCAGAGATCGCAAAATTCCTTGTAGAAGACATTATTTTGAAGCATGGAGCACCACGTGTCATGATACCTGATCATGGAAAAGTATTTCAGTCAAAACTAGTATCAGAGGTAATGTCACAGTGTGACATTGTCCACAGAATGACAACCGCATACCATCCTCAGACAAACGGTCTTACAGAACGTTTTAACAAGACGTTAGCCGACATGCTGTCAATGTACGTCGATGTTGAGCAGAAGGAATAGGATACAATTCTGCCAGTCGTGACATTTGATTACAATACCGAAAGACAAGACACTACAGGCTTCACTCCGTTGTTCCTGGTCCATGGCCGTGAAGCTGAGACGACAATGGACACGCTGTTCCCGTTCCAACTGGACGACACTCAGGATGACTATGTTAAACAGCTCATCACCAGGATCGAAGAAGCAAGACGGCTGGTTCGCATAGGGACACTGGACGCCCAGGAGAAGGACCGTCAGCGGTATAATGACAAGCACCGACCTGTTGTGTACAGCCCAGGAGATCTGGTATGGATTTTTACCCCTGTATGGAAGGTTGGACTGTCAGAAAAGTTATTGAAGCGATACTTTGGTCTGTATCGTATCATGTGCCACCTGTCAGACGTCACATACGAAGTTGAGGATTATGAGCCGTCGTTGAAACGTCAAAAACGAAGAGACATTGTTCATGTCCTGCGCATGAAGCCTTACTACAATCCTGAAGAGCAGGCAGACGACAATGGCTTCTTGTTCAAGGAATTTAAGGATGGTAATGTTCCTGATGAAGCCACGACAGGAACATCTGTCGTCGATAATCGCGGAGCAGGGAAGGATTCTCTTGAACTGTCATACAGAGGACCCATGACACGGTCAAGATCCAGTCCATTGCAGCTGGCTCCACAGGAATCATAACAGCGGGTCGCTGTTTCTCCAGGAGAGGGAGCAATGCCGCGAGAGTCCACGAACACCGACTGCCGGTGTGGCGCAAGGGATAGCGTCACGGACTGCGGTGCAGAAGGTCGCCGGTTCAATCCTGCCCACCGGCAAAAATTTATTTCTTTGTAATTAACAATTACAGAAGGTTCTACATCTTTCTTATGTTCACTTGTAAATTCTACTTGTTTCTTATGTTAACTGTTCTTCTAATTTCTGGTAAATTCTGTCTGTGTGTAAATAGCAGAGCACCCTGCCTGAGAGGCAGTCAGTGCTGCGTGCATATTGAGTTCGTAATTAACGTGCTTTCATTATAAGTGCCGTGTTTAGTTGCCTTCGAAATCAAGCCTGTTTCCATTTCAACGCGACAATATTGAATGAGTGGAGAAGGGGCGGGGAGGGGAGTTGAGTGGATAGGGAAGGATGGGGGACAAGGGTAGAGGTAGAGTGTTCCATACTGCCTGGTGGGGCATAAATCCTGGATTTGACATGCAGGTTGGAATGCCACAAAGGGACGGTCAGGGATGTGAAAAATGGAGGTGCAGATGTGTTCGTGTACAAAATGTAAAAAAGATAAAAATAAATAAATACTACAATTTCAAAAATAAGTCATAAAAGGTGGCCTACATCTGGAAGAGAGACATGAGGTACTATCACGTATGGAGTGTAGGAATGATAAGTTATTTAGGTTGAAGCCAAGATGGTTACAGGAATGTAGAATTTGTTGTAGGGAGAACACCTATCAGTGCAGTTCAGCAGAGATGGAGGTGGAGGGTAGGCTTCAGATGGTCTGAATTGTGAAGCAGCCACTGAAATCAACAATTAACTCCTTACGTCATTTTTGCCACAGGATTGATTTATGGGAAAAAATGGAAGAAAACAAAATTTTTATGTTTCCATGGAAATTGTAAAAGTTTATGGCCATGCGCCACCCAGGCAAATATGGGAATGTTTTAAGTATAAGAAAATTATTGACAGTATCATTGCAGCAGTGAACTAAGGCTGACTGGTAGGTCAGGTTGGTTACAAACAATGATTTATTACAACTTCAAATTGACTTTTACTATCTCTCTTCATCATAAAAACAGATGAATTTTTAAAAGCAGTAAAAACAAAAGGAATAACAACCAATACTTTACTTTGCGGCAAGGATGTAATGGTTGGAGCCAAGAAAGAAGCAGAGGTATAAGCCAATCAAGGCATATTGCACAAATAATACATGAACATGAGCCTTATAATCAGCAAAACCAATTGTCCATTCAAAATTTAGAAATGAGGATACATATAATTTGGACATTTCCAGTACTGGATTAAGGTTGATTTCAGGAATAAAAAAACTTACAAATTATGAGACTTTCCACAATTTCAAAAGCTTCTAAGCTTTTCTAATTTCTTACTTATATTAATATATGGACTAGGAATAACTTCAGTTACTGACCCTAATGGGAACTGTGTCCACGAAACTGAAATGAAGTTTTCTGTATTGACAAATAGACAAAACTATCCATTTAACTATGGCTGACTTTTGTAAAAGACCATGATAATCTGGCCCTGCAGAAGTGGACTGCTGTGGAAACTGGTTTGAAATGAGATGTTCCCTCCAGTGAACTGCACCAGTTCAGCAAAGTACACATATCTTTTGCAGGTAACTTCTACAGCATACCCCATCTGCAAGGCCCGATTACAGTGGAATTCTACTTCTGTAGAAGTCCAACACAGTTAAAGTGTTAAATAAGAAATCTGACAACAGCTAAGTAAAAAAGATGCATGTTGGAGGCCCTTGAACATTTGTGACTGTAACAGTATAGACAACTAGTTCCATACTTAGATTGATGGAGAAGAAATATAGCTCTGACAATAATGCTCTTTAATCAGAAAGTTATGAAACACCTAGTAATGATGTAAACAGAAATATTATACTTACCATATCATCATAATGGATTTTCACACTAAGCTCTGTCTCACCCTCCTTTTGGTCAATCATATCATGCCGCAGCTGAAATCATTTCCAAGAGCATTAGACAAAGCCAGTAAAGAAAAGAAATCCAAAAATATGAAAAGTTGATAAGTCTTAGAACAGTTACATTACAAAACTAAAAGGTACAATGTAACAGTGACAAGTAGCATAAGGATCATTACTTAACTAACAACTGAAGCATTCCATCACACACAAAACCTCTCTTGAAGGTCAACCTGTATAAATCTTAAATAAGTCAAGTTGTACGTAGTTTGTCAGTCCAAACTACTTCTGGTAAGGATCTAGCAACCCCTTCCATTGGTTTTAATCCACTCACCTATTGTTAATACACTGTAAATCAGCATATTATACTACTAAAAATGCAGCCTTATGGAATGGAAAAAAGATGGCCTTCTTCTTAGACTATTCAGTTGTTTTCAGCAGGCAGATGGAACAGGAGTAGAAAGTGCTGGGCAGGAGGATTGGGGAGGTCTTGCATTAGTGTCTTGATTTGTGGTTGGTGGAGGGAGGATTTAGGGGTGTGTGGATCTGTGGTAATGGAAAAACTAGATTTGTGGATTTATATCAATATAAACACTTCATAATCCACTGTAAGGTGCATGGTGGAGTGTACCTCATACCTCTACCAGTCATTTTCGTTTCTATCCCACTCCCTGTTAGAACAAGGAAACAATGAATGTTTGTGTCCCTTTCTACAAGCTCTAATTTCTCTTCATTTGTTTTTGTAGTCTTTATGCAAAATATAAATTGTTGGTAGTAAAAAATTGTTGACCTGAAGTCAGCTACAAATTATTGCCCTCTTCCAGTGATTCCCCTTTCCTGTATCACTCTCCCATTAACTGAACCTGCCAGAAACAAAACTAGCAGCCCACCTCTGAATTGTATCTATGTCTTCCATCAAACCAATCTGGTGGGGATCCCAAACACTTAAACAGTACTCAAGAATGGATCACACATTCTATACATGGTCTCCTTTACAAATGACCACATCTCAACCAAAAATTGCAAAATATTCTCCAACAGTATCTTGGATATTCCATAACATACAAAATAGTGACAGTCTTTCTGAAAATGCCAGAACATATGAAGTAAATGAACCTGGTTGCAGGGATCTTGCTGCTTCCAAATACTGTACATGTGTGTGACATACTGTGATGTAGAGAGTAGCTTTTCCAGAAACAACACTATCCTCAGCAATAACAGTAAATGTTTTAAAATTGTAAACCTAAAATGTATCTTGTTATCTATTGAAAGGGTAGTTTTATTATTTGGACAGGTATTACCATTTCCATTGTACTTCTATTTCTCCCCCCCTCCCCCCCTGCAGACACATGCAAACATTTAAAAGATATGAGCAACATAACAAATTCAAAATTTGTCTCTATGTGAATTTTGTATTACATGGTATACACAAAATAAAAAAGTTTTAAATAGACTTATATGAAGTTATATTTTATTTTTAAGGTGATATTTATATATGGTTTAGGTCATACATGCTTGTATATTTTTCTGTTTTCTGGTCACTAAAATCTGGGCCCTTTCGAGTGTGTGCACAAAACAAGTTTCACTTGTGGTGGAAGTTCTCTTGGCAAAGTTAAAATTAATGTGCGCCTAATGACACTCAAATCATTTAGCATGGAAGTGCAGTAGATGAACTTTCTGGAAGAGCAAGGTTCAAAAATCCACCCAGTGAGCTGGGCTTGGATACAGCATTAAAATGCCATACATGAACAAAATTAAATGTTCACTTCATTTCCAAAATACCTGGAATGGATAACACTTTATGACAGGTATCTACAGTAAAATTTAGAGTAATACTTACATCTAGTAACAGTGTGTTGTTTTCTCGTGGTCCACCGTCACTGTCAACCAACTCAACTTCTGTTAAGTCTACACTGTTATAATTAGGCTTCAGTGTTTCCTGAAACTGTAAGAAAAGTTTTCAAATTTTCAAAAAGATCCAAAAATTCATGTAGAACAACTTGCAAAATATGCAACTAATTTTCCATTTTAGGAAATGAAGTAAGGACAAAACATTATTCACATATCTTTATGCAATATTATTTTACAAACTATATTTAAATGGCAACACATATAAAAACAACTTCATATTTTAATTAAGTCATGAATTTAGGAATACTCAAGTTTATCAACATAACAATAGATGTCCTACATTAGAAAAAAAAAAAAAAAAAAAAAAAAAAAAAAAAAAAAAAAAAAAAAAAAAAACTTATATTTATTATAATACACTCCTGACCATTAAAAGTACTACACCACGAAGATGACGTGCTACAAATGTGAAATTTAACTGACAGGAAGAAGATGCTGTGATATGCAAATATTAGCTTTTCAGAGCATTTGCACAAGGTTGGCACTGGGGGCAACACCTAAAACGTGCTGACATGATGAAAGTTTCCAACCAATTTCTCAGTTCAGGGAGAGAAAGTAAAAACTTTCCAGTTTGTCAATGACATTGTAATTCTGTCAGAGGCAGCAAGGGACTTGCAAGAGTAAATGAATGGAATTGACAGTGTCTTGAATGGCATAGCAAGCTAGTTGACTGAGATGTTTATCGCCCAGAAACTGTGGCCATCTTCAGGTGAGTAAACAAGTACTGAAGAGTCCAGATACAGTCACAGTATTTATATTGGTTCTTGCGCAATACAATAGTGCTAGGGTCATTCTGCATGAGGTGATGTCATACATGGTTCTGCCAAGTTGTATGTTCTGCCCTTGGTGGCAGAAGGGAAACATTCTTCAAATCACTGATTATCAATGGATGACCTTGATTACGCTGTGACTGGGTTTTTATCCAGCTGAAACTCGTCACAATTTATAAGATTGTCGGCATGATGTATTTCCACAAATTCTTTAATAAATGAGTCCTAAAAACTGGAAACTGAAGTGGCAGAATGTCGTTGGGATCCAGCTGCACACCCGAAAGTTATTGGAAAAAGAAATATGCTGGGAAAGGTTCAGAAGTCAGCACTAGCTTTGCATCTTTGTGAATGTTCAATAGCCAGACATAAATTAAGATCAGAAAATGACCAAAGACTGACCTGAGGCACCCCATTCTTGATATCTCCCTAGTTTGAGGAATCATCTGACTTTTGTGCATTATGTGAATTGCGTATTTCAAGTTTCTGCCCTATTCCAGTTAAGTATGAATTAAACCATTTGTATACTGAAACTTCCTGGTAGATTAAAGTTGTGTGCCGGAACCAAGATTTTAATCAGGGACCTTTGCCTTTCGCAGGGAAGCGCTCTACCAACTGAACTATCCTGACATGACTCACGATCCATCCTCATAACTTTAATTCTGCCACTACCTCACCTCCTACTTTCCACACTTCACAAAATTGCTTCTGCGAACCTTGCAGGAATATCACTACTGGAAGAAAGGATATGGTTGAGACATGGCTTAGCCACAGCCTAAGGGGTGTTTCCAGAATGAAACTTTCACTCTGCAGCTAAGTGTGTACTGCTATGAAACTTCCTGGCAGATTAAAATTGTGTTCCGGAAGTTTATATCAGCACACACTCCACTGCAGAGTGAAAGTTTCATTCTGGGAACATCCCTTAGGCCTGCGTAAGCCATGTCTCCACCATGTACTTTCTTCCAGTAGTGGTAGTTCTCCAAGGTTTGCAAGAGAACTTATGTGAAGTTTGGAAAGTAGGAGGTGAGGTACAGGCAGAATTAAAGTTGTGAGGATGGATCGTGAGTTGTGTGAGGATAGCTCAGTCAGTAAAGCACTTGCCCATGAAAGGCAAAGGTCCCAGGTTCGAGTCCCAGTTTTGGCACACAATTTTAATCTGCCAGAAAGTTTCATATCATCGGACACTCTGCTGCAGAGTGAAAGTTTCATTCCCATTTGTATAGCCTACTGTTTCACTCATAGCATAATACTTGAGTTTATCTAGAAGAATTCCACAATTAACATAGTCAAAAGCGTTTAAGTTATCACAAAAAATACCAAAGGGTGGTCTGGTTGATCAGAGCATTTAATAATTGATCAATAAAATTATATATAGTATTTTCTGTTGAAAAGTGTTTCTAAAAACAAAACTGGCATTTTGTTAGTACTTTATTTTAACAAATATGTGTAGCTCTTATTTTCAAGAACTTTGGATAAACTTCTCAGAACTGAAATTGGGCTATAGTTGTTGATATCAGAAGTACCCATTTTTATGCAATGGTTTAACAAATAACATTGCAACCTGAAATTTCAATTTTTACATTTTAACAATAGCAGCTTCAGAGAGCTATTACATATGTTACAGAGAATTCTACCAATCTGATGGGAACAAGCTTTTAGTACTTTTCTGGAAATGCCATCAATTCTGTGTGAACTATAATTTTTGAGTGAGTTATTTTTCCCCCCTAATTTCAAAGGGAGATAATGGTGGAATTTCAATTGTATCAAATTGCCTAGGTATGTCCTCTTCCATTAATAGCCTTGCCTCTTCTAATGAACCTCTAGAGTCTATTTTTGGCACAACATTGAAAACATTAATATATCCCTCTAGTTCTGACTTATTTTTAGTAAACTTTTCAATGGTAATACAGCATTCTGAATCAACCGGAGATGACAGTTGTGTGACTGTGTTTGTGCCTGTGTGATTATGTGAATGTTGTATTTTCTGAAGAAGGCCATGGCTGATAGGGTAAGTGTTGTATGTGTGTCTTTTTTAGGTGCCTGTCACATCTCTTTGTCACTTCCTTGCAGTCAGTTGTAAACTTTCCTTATTATATTGTTTAATTTCAACCTGTACTTTCCATTACTGGTATGATAGTATGACTTTTGGGTATTTTTTGAAATGTACAAGTTTAGATTTCTTCCTTCCTAAATCTTATCTAGAACTGATGAGTATTTGTGATGCTTTTTCCAGGTGATACATTATTACAGATAAATGCATCATCCACAAAAAGTCAGTGTTACTATTAATAATGCTTGAATAGCAGTATTAAAAAATACTTTCTGAAGTTGCCACTTACCACTACAAGTTAGACAAGTCATACATGTATTGTAGTGGTGCCTTCAACAAAGTATTATAGTACTGTGAATATGATTAAAGACAGAAACTAGTTAGTGAATTAAAAACAATACATCTCAAGTCGGCATTAGTGTTAAGCATTTCCTAAAGTATATTAATGCTTATAACTACCTGGAAAAGATATTCACATCTTCTTTAACTGGCTTGTCCTCCTAGAACATTGGTAATCAGTAACATATTGTGTTGTTTATCCATGGCTTTATGAACAGTGAATCTGTGATTAATCCAAACCAGTCAAGGATGATGATCTATGAGTTATATTTGCCACAATCTTTTCTTGAAGTATTAGTTGCAAAGGTTGTATTATTTGCTGAGTGTTATAAGGCCATGTTATTTGAGTTTGCCACCTTGATGATATTAAGAATTTTTGAACCTTTGTTTACATACTACAGTTGTGTCCTACTTGGCACTCTATCTGTTGATGGTATCCTTATATTATTTCATATTCCCACACTTCAAATGCCTCCAATTTGTAGATGTCCAAGACTCGACTTCACAGAGTAGGAGACAGAACCATGGCATCAATATTGGTGTCAAGGCTAATCAGAACATTCTTCGTTTTCCTGGGGGAAAACTGGTGATAACTCCATCAAGCATCAATCCTTAATGCTTCCAATCAAGAACATCTCAGAAAATCTGTTCATAACAGATGGTGAAATGATGGGTACAGAATGCAACAATGGCAAACTTCTTCCACAAATGATGCTTTTTCTGACATCTCACCAGCATTTTGGTTCCAATACAGATTTCCAACCAATCGTATGTCACAAAACTCCACCTCATTTCACCTAAGATATCCAACAGTTTGTCAAGCTGAACAGTGTTGCCAAAAACTTCTACATACAATTATTGACAACAACATAAGAATTATATCATCATTGGAACAATGCCTGAAGTTACAGTTATGCCCCACAAATCTTGAATCTATTCCTGAATCTAAATTGATAGTCTCCAATGTTCTTGTCAATTTATAATGTATTTTGAAATTCAGTATTTTAAAGAATAATTGGAGTGAATTACTCATTCAACTTATAATTTTGTACTATTTTTAGCACTTTGCAATGGGCTTTTTGTGAGCAGTATAACTGTAGATTTCAGCTAGTCCTGTGGTATGATTCCACTTTGATAGAGGCTGCTGAATGTACCAAGAGAAAGAGCAGCTTTGGTATTTCAAAGTTCCTTTTGTGAGGACCTGAAGCCTTCTCACTATTTTTTATTTTTAGGACATGAGCTACTTCTGCCGCTATGGTATTCATATCATCTCTCTCTGAGATATTCTCGCATTGAAATGGAAGCAGGCTTGACTTCGAAGGCAACACAGCACTTATACTGAAAGCACGTTTATTACGAACTCAACATACACGCAGCACTGACTGCCTCTCAGGCAGATTGCTCTGCTATTTATACACAGACAGAATTTACCAGAAATTAGAAGAACAGTTAACATAAGAAACAAATAGAATTTACATTGAACATAAGAAAGATGCAGAACCTTCTGGAATTGTTAATTACAAAGAAATAAATTTTTGCCGGTGGGCGGGATTGAACCGGCGACCTTCAGCACTGCAGTCCGTGACGCTATCCCCTGCGCCACGCTGGCAGTCGATGTTTGTGGTCTCTCACGGCAATATTATGATCAACAATTCTCTTGTCCCAGAGTGATTCTCAATTTTCGTTTTTGGCCTCATCTAGTTTCTCTTCAGTAATAGGTAGGATGTTTATTTTTGTTTATTAGGAGATCACCTCCTCTGATGTAGTAAATACCCATTGGTTGCCTATATTTCTTGTGTGTGCTTCAATTCTTCTATTTCATTATGTGCCTTTGAAAGACTTTCTTTTGAATTATGTATTTTCATCTATATTATTTTTTATATTTATCTGTATATTTTGAGTCTTTATTCTTAAAGGATCTTATGTGATAAGTCAGTTTTAGGATTTATCTGTTATCCAAGGGATCTTACTCTGTGTCTTCTTTCATTTCTCTTGGCCGTCAAGTTGTGCCAGGACAACCCCATCCCAAAGTGCAAAATGACCTACAATGTCTACTAAAATCTTATGGCTCTTTCCAGAACCTGTCCCCCAAATCCATCTGCATCCTCACCCCAACAACACCCTGCAAACCTACCTTCTACATACTCTTAAAAATCCATAAACCTGATAATCCGGGACACCAAATTGTGGCTGGTTACTGTGCTCCCACTGAAAGAATTACAGCATCTCCAACCAATTGTTCAAAACCTAGCTTACCACATCCAAGATACCAACCACTTCCTCCACTGACTCTTCACAATCCTCATCCCTTTACTTCCTGGATCCTTACTTGTCACTGTTAATGCCACTTCCATATACACCTATATCCCACATGTCCATGGTCTTGCTGCTCCCAAAAACTACCTTTCTCAATGTCCAGACTCCAAGTCCAATACCTTATAACAATTAACATACAGCCTAACATAAATTACTTTTCCTTTGAAGGAAAAGTATACAATCAAATACGCGGCACAGCCATGGGCACCCTATGCCAACTTATTCATGGGCCATCTATAGAATATTTTCCTAGCCACCCAAAAAGCCTTGCGGTCTTGTATACTTGTATATATATTTATATTATAGAGGAAACATTCCTAACAGGAAAAATATACGTAAAAAATAGATGAAGTACACTTACCAGGCGAAGGGGCACAGGCAGTGATAGCAACAAATAAACACACAGACACACACACACACACACACACAAACGCTAGCTTTCGCAGCCTAGCTGCTACATCAGGCAGAAGGGAAGGAGAGGGAAAAGGAAATGATGAGGGTTTTAAGGAAGGGGGTAAGGAGCCATTCTTACCCGGACAGAAAAGACTTACCTTGGGGGAAAAAATGGAGGGTAAACAAATGCAGACACACCCACACATTTACACAGACACAAGTACACTTAGGCAGACATACTGTAGAACTGTAGAAAGCAAAGAAGTTAGACAGAGATGCCACATGAGGCAGAGGCTCTGTCCAGAGAACCAAGGCAAAGATGTTAAGATGGTGGGTGGGAATTCGAATTTAGCGGAGGTTGAGACCAGGTGGGCAACGGGAAGAGAGAATATGCTGAAGGGCTAGTTCCCATCTCCGGAGTTCTGAAGGATTGGTGTCAGTGGGAAGTATCCAGATAACCCGGATGGTGTAGCACTGTGCCAAGATGTACTGGCCGTGCACCAAGGCATGTTTAGCCACAGGGTGATCCTCGTTACCAACAAACACTGTCTGCCTGTGTCCATTCATGCGAATGGACAGTTTGTTGCTGGTCATTCCCACATAGAACGCTTCACAGTGCAGGCATGTCAGTTGGTAGATCACGTGGGTACTATCGCAAGTGGCTCTGCCTTTGATCGTGTACACCTTCCGGGTTATGGGACTGGAGTAAGTTGTGGTGGAAGGGTGCAGAGATCCATCCTTCATGACATCCTTCCTACTCCACCGAGAGTGTCTTTCCGCCGCCCACCTAACCTCCGTAACCTCCTAGTCCACCCCTATGAAATCCCCAAACCACCTTCCCTACCTTCTGGCTCCTACCCTTGTAACCGCCCCCGTTGTAAAACCTGCCCTATGCACCCTTGTGTGGGTGTGTGTGCATTTGTTTACCCTCCATTTTTCCCCCAAGGTAAGTCTTTCCTGTCCCGGGATTGGAATGGCTCCTTACCCCCTTCCTTAAAACCCTCATCATTTCCTTTTCCCTCTCCTTCCCTTCTGCCTGATGAAGCAGCTAGGCTGCAAAAGCTAGCGTTTGTGTGTGTGTGTGTGTCTGTGTGTTTATTTGTTGCTATCATTGCCTGTGCCCCTTCGCCTGTATATATATTTATTTTACTTTATTTTATTTTGTTTATTTTATTTTATTTTCTTCTGTCACTCGCCTCCCCACTCCATTCTTAAGCTGCATCTCGTTATTCCCATCTAACCCATCTCCACCACCGTGAGGTAACCTTCCTATCCCCTCCCCCCCGTCCCCAATGCACTGCAGAGCGTGATTCAAAGTGCGGCAGCCAGAGGTGATGGTTGTATGACTGTGTTGTGTGCCTGTGTGATTGCATGAGTGTCCTAATTTCTGAAGAAGGCCATGGCCGATAGCTGAAAGTGTTGTATGTGTGTGTCTTTTGTATGTGCCTGTCGCAGCTCGTCACCACGTCTTTGCGGTGATTTGTAAAATGTCCTTACTATATTATTAATTCCATCCTGGATTTCCCATTATTATATTAAACCTACTAATTACCAACATTACCTCTACTTTGACAGCTGCCATAAATTCCACATCAAAAAATCCCTTCCATACAGCCTTGCCACCCATAGACAGCAAATGTGCAATGATGGAAAGTCCCTTACCCTTCACAGAGATCTTCACAGACAGACATTACCCTGATAACCAAGTCAGCAAACAGACTTCCCATGCTATATCCCCACACAAAACCACTCCTCCCTACACTTGCAACAACCAGTCACAAAGGAGTGTCCTTGTCACCCAATACCACCCTGGTCTGGAACAATTAAATCACATCCTACATCAGGGCTTTGATTACCTGTCATCATGGCCTGAAATAAGACACGCCCTACCCAAGATCCTTCTGACCCCTCCTAAAGTGGTATTCCATTACCCACCCAACCACCACTGCATCCCAGTTCATCCCTACGCCAATCTCAACCCCAACCCCTTACCACAGGGATCATATCCCTGTGGAAGACCCCAATGCAAAACCTGCGCAATCCACCCACCCAGCACTTATTATTCCAGTCCTGTTAACAGGCTTATTATACCCCATTAGAGGCTGGACCAATTGTAGAAGCACCCATATGATTTACAACTCTGCTGCAGTCATTGCACAGCGTTTTACATTGATACAACAAACCAGCTGTCCATCAGAATTAATGGTCACTGTAAAACTGTGGCAAAAAGCTAAATGGACCACACTGTGGCGCAGCATGCAGTGAATACACTTGATTTAAATGGGTGCTTTACTACCTAAGCCATCTGGATCCTCTCTTCTACCACTAGCTCTTCTGGAAGGAAGTTTAGGGTTTAACGTCCCGTCGTAGCTCTTCTGAACTGTGCAAATGGGAGTTGTCCCTTCAACACATCCCCACTCCCTATACCTAACATTCCCCACATACCTCTCCATTCCATAATCATTATTCTGTATCCCTCCAATTCATGTCTTCCTTCCTACTGTGTTCACCCTTACAATATCCCCTTAATTACACTTTTTATACCTTTTGTATTTTTAATATTTTATTTATTATTTATCATCATTTCAAATTCTCCTTCCCTTCCCACACACCTCTACACCTTCCTTTTACCCTCTACCACCTCTTACATTCACTGTATTCAATGGTGCATCTCACATTCCCACCTATCAAAGCCTATACAATCCATCATGTAATACGGAACATTCCATCCCTACCCTTACATACATCCTTCCCCTTTCCACTCCCCTCCCCACTCACTGTGAAGATGCTTGAAGTGCTGGAGCAGCCAGAGATGGCCATGGCCAAAAATTGAAGTTATGTGAATGTGATTGTCCATTTTTTGTGCCTGTCTGCAGCTCAATGAATGTCTTTATGGTGAGTAGTTATCTATCCACCATTACTGACATTTTGTAAAAATTATTATAAATAGTAGAAATGTATTTAAAATTTCACAAAAAATGTTACAGAACTAGATTTTGTAAAATATTAATTACTAAGGTAACCTCTTTTGATCTGTTATGATCATCTCCAGACCATCTTTCCAAGGTGTAAGTGGATGCAATGGGTGGAGCTTCAAACATATGTGCAGATGAACAATGTTAACAAAACAGTCAATATTTGTGCTTTTGCAGATAAAATTCAAGCTCCATCCACCACTTCCACTAACCACCTACAAAGATGATATGACGACAATTGTAACTGATTAAAATCAGTCACCTATGTAATAGATATTTTATACAATTCATTTAAAAAAATCTAATATTTATATTTATGTTAAACTGTGTGTTATCTAGTTTGCACCTCCTGTCTCAGTATTCAGTACTGAAGTTATGGATTGAAATTTGGCCCCAAATACCATTAGGTAACACTTTTTTTATTTTCATTTTATTGTGACTTATAGTATCAGTCTATTCCGCACACTTCCTATCAAATTTATAAATCATTATGTTGATATTTGACATCCACATGTAGAGACAGTGTAGAGGCAAATGAAAATCAGTGTTTTATTATGGATTCTTCTTCCTAGTATAGCTTGAACAGCTAATTGCCTTGTCATTCTCCATCCCTAACCCAAAATTATGAACTATATCTTAAAGCCCACAATGGGCTACCTTGGAACTGAAATTGTTCATCAGAATGGCCATTGATTTCATGAAAGCTGGTGCAGTATGGACTTGAGTGTAAAAAGTTTTGAAATCAATATCTTATGCAACAAAAGTTGGACCACACATTTGTATAACCTACATCAGAATGGACTTTCCATTCAATTGCAAAAAAATGACCCTACCAGTCATGGAGTACAACATTCTTGATATTCACTCTGAAAACTAGATATACTATGAACCACAATCCAGTAAAATGGCATGGACATTTTTTGCCTTCATAACATACTTGGTAACTACTATCTTCCTAGATTACACCACCATATCTTGCTGATTCTAAGGATCCCATCTTTCTGATGGCATCATGAGACTTTCAACTTCTATTTAAGGTGTTGACATTCTATATCATCATCCTTCTCATGACGGGCCCAGAGATTCATAGCATCCCATAAAAAATGAAGGGTTGCTGGAGACTTGTGGCTATGACATTTAAGTTCTCCAATCATGTTGAATAGATTTCTATGGAATGTGTATGAGACTGCTTAAGATACCATGGCTATGATGCCAAATGTGTGTCATACTATTGTATCAGCCAATATATCAACTAGAGCTGACAGACCAAATCCCTCCCTAACCATCCATCCACTTGAAGCAGTGAACCACTTCAAGCAGTGGTCTCTATGCTCTGGTGTCTTGAGCATAGAACTGTAGCGTGCCTGCACTTCCCTATGTTTTGCACATTAATTGTATCGTCTGTCCTGTTGTAATCAGGCAAATAAATTTCCACCAATTAGAACATGACAAAGAATTGCTTGCTAATCTCTTGTTTCAAAATTTATGTCAATATGCGACATAACAGACTGGTATGGGTGCAGAATCAAAGTATATTTTTTTGCAATACAAGAGCTATTCAGAAAGTAGGGAGCATTTTGGCATTAAGAAAAACTAAGTACAAGGAAAACATTTTATTATATACATCTGAAAGAGCAACTAAATACTAAATAGTATTCCACATAGTCACCAAAGAAATTGATGCACTTATCATAGCGGTGAACAAGCTTTGAAATTCCTTCATCGTAAAATTCTACCACCTGAGTCTTCAGCCAGTGAGTGACAATGTCGAACAACGATGTCCATGATACTTGTGGAAAAGGAAGCAAAAGCTCTGTTATTGTGAAGCGACGGTTTTCACGAATCGTTTCATCAACTTTAGTAACAAGATAGTCAGTCACAATGCTTGGGCGTTCACTCTTCTCTTCATCATGATCACTGGATCGGTTACTTTTAAATCAAATGCACCATTTCCAGATGTAACATTCACTTACATTGATTTCGTACACTTTGCAAAGTTCATGTTAAATTACAATAGGTTTTAGATTTTTTGCCAAAAAAAAAACCTTATCACAGACTGCACATCACAACTGGCAGGATTTTCGATTGCAGTGCACATTACAAATTCGAATATAGAAAAAAATATATTACTAGACTGTCAAAGCCACATACAGTATCATTGGTGTCACTGAAGTCTCATCGCCATATTTCCATACTACAAACGCGCAAGTTGTCATATGTGTATTTAAAGAAAACATTCGTAAAAATACGGATGAACCCACGTAACTATGCTGTCTTTAGAGATTTGAAACAATTGTCGATTCATGATTGTATATAGCTGCAATTTTTTGTACAGCAAACTGAAGATATAGGCCAATTCACATGTCCATCACATCACATCTGGCTCCGCCACGTCAAGTTTTATTCACACTGTCCGTCACGTCAGTTCGTTAATCCTAATACCCGACGGTCAAAGTGAGGTTATGAATGGCAATCTGTTATGTAGAAAGTCATAGTTTAATGCTGGAATTGCAGAAACAACAACATTAAATGTTACTGATGGCCAAAAAAACTTTACAACATATACAGTATTTATGGTGAACATAGTGTGCTAAAGTGCTGGGAAGTGAAACAACATTTCTAAACTTCGACATTATTTTCAAGTAAAAATGTAAACACACAAACAAATCAAACCATATTTATAAGAGCATAAATAGTGACTTTCCACTTTATCCATTATGATTTTCCCGCTGACATTGTTAATACTGCTGGAAATAACTGAATTTTTGTCCATCATTAGCACTGACATTTTCATTTGAAAAGTTACTTAATGAAAATTGCATCATCAAATTACATCGTACTCAAATAAACAGTTTGCTTCAGCCTTTTGTGTTATGACATTGCAAAACATTAACCATTTTTCAGTTTCAGCTATCTGACCTCGCTTTTAGGAGGACAACAAAATACTTAAGATGTCATGAAAACATTTGAAATTTATTGCTAAAACAAAGTATAATATTAAAATAAAGATTAATAAGACACATTTGCATGTAATCTGTATAATCGTCTACTACAACATGAAACTCATGTTACGAAAATAGGTTAACTTCCGATGTTAACAGACGACCGTTCCGTCAAAACTTTCCTTTCGAAAAAGCTTGAGGTGACATGATGTGACGGTTCGTTGATGGACCTTGTGAATGCCACCATTAGAAATACATTGTGGAATGTTCTGACAGAACGGTATGTGACGTGACAGACTGTGTGAATTGCTCTATATACAGTAATGAGTTCATTGATTTTCCATTTTCATTAATCTGTTACCAATTTTTATATTATAAAAGAGCCATTGTCATGGATAACACATATCTTTATTCTTTTGAGTGTTATTACGAAAACTACAGTCTACTTTGATATTTACAGTAATTAGCCCTGTTAATTTGCTGTTTTTGTTCATCACTTACCAGTCTTGATCAACTGTGGGCTTTTCTTTCAATAGTATGACCGTTATAAATGTGATATTTGTTGTGGATAATAGGTATCATTATTCTTGTCAGTGGTTTTTTGATAACTACAATCTGCTTTAACTGTATGTAATGGTAAAATTTTACACACCATCCTAGTGGCCTCATATGATTATGTTGGCAACATAAACAAAACAGTAGAAAGCCCTAACCAAGATGTTGATATTCTTAGTAATCCATAGAGTGAGAGTTGATTAGTGTTTCTTACAGATAAAAAAGTAAAGAAATAATTATGTTCATGCTTTACATTTTACAGATATTTGTATGTGCCCTGGTTCACTCAGTAATAGTAATTGCCCTTGTAAAACGAACACTACATGACAAAATGTTTGCATCGCCAAGCGAATGGCTAATGCCAACGTCACACGACTGACAACATAATCACGCGAGGCCACAAGGACAATAAGTAAAATTTAAGCTTACGTAACATGTATCTGTTAAATTCAACTATTGCAGAAGTGTTAGCTCAAATGCAAATTATGTTCAAACCAACTAGTAAAGCTTACAATGTCATATCGTGTCAGAAGATTATAGTAGTACCATATGGAAACTTTTTGATGTGACGTGAGGCAAGATGGTGGCATCAGGCTTCAGTCACAGAGGTAAGTTTTCCAGTCTAGTAATATATGTCTGTGGGCTGGATGCTGACTGACCTGCCGAGCATGCACATACCAAAATCTATGGAATCAGCACACGCCTAGAGACGTCAAGACGGAAACATTCCCTTCTTTCTGAATAGCCCCCATACTTCATAATAGTCATCTAGTAATTAGGCAAGAAACTGAACATGGACATCTTTAGCTGGCATGCTCAGACATTTGTAATGCAACACCCAAGTAGTACAGAGATCAATAAATTGAAGCCATTGACCATTTATGATCATCAAATTTTGTCCCACAAAAGTTTCTGAACTTTCAGATGCTGACTGTATGGTTTATTCCATTACCATAGCTGGCTATTAAGGTCAGTTTTGTATTTGAAGAACTTTCAGTAGATTATTGGTAAAGGGGGGGGATAATTCAGCTGCGAATTCAATGCAGAATAAGATGTGAGTCCACGAAGGCGTAAAACTCTGTTCACTTTTAATGACTTTGGCTATTTCTCAATGCCACTGACACTAACATCTATTACTTAACACATTTTTGCAATTGGAGGGGGGGGGGATAAAACTGGAGCATTTCTCCTGGCTGTTACTTGGTAAAGGAATATTTTAACTGAAGTGTGTTGTTCTATCAAGAGCCAAATGTTTTTTATTAACCTTATCTGCAACAAAAACCATGCACTTATTGTGCATGAAATGTTATTCCCTTAACAGTTTACTGACATACACTACATACCATGCAGGGGTCATCTCATCATGAATTATTTCCCTACATATATACCTATCCAGTGGTTGGTCAACCGTTGTTCTAAACTTGAGCTACAGTTCATTCCACTGGTTCTGCCCAGAGATAAAAGTATCCATTCTTTGTTAAAATATAACTTGTATTAAATTATAATTGTTGCAAATTAGTATTGTAACAACTTAGGAGCATTTCTTCATTTACATAGATTTTACAAATGTAGAAAATATTTACACATAACAAACCAAAATGGAATGTAACAAAGTTAAGAGTGGATAGTTATTTCAGAGTATCTCACCTCCCACCCTCCCCCTCATTACCTGTTCAAACACCATAAAATTATAAATTCTTTTATTTATATAGACTATGTAAAGTAGAACAGGAAATAATTAGTGACAATTTGTTAAAATTGATAACTTAAACCAGAAGACTGTAAATTTACCTTGCTTAAATCAAGTCCTACAAAAATTTTAAAAATGCTTGCAAATGTTATACAGAAATGACTGCCACTTACAATCTTATATTCTGAAACAATAGGAGTAGCAAACTATTGTAACTACTGAAATAAATGGCATTTATATTATGAAATTTACCTGACCATTTCCATTTTTGATCTATCGTGACAGACATGGAAAAGGACATTGATGTTTAAGTTCCAGAAACATCATTTTTGCAATAAGCTATGAATATTAATCAGTTATAACTAGAGTACCAACAACTATATTTTCTAAAGTAAGTTCCTTCCGTTTATTTTCCTGTTGTGCATTTAAACCCAATACTTCTGGGTGGCCACCAAATCTTCATTTTCTAATTCAAGGTTTTTTCCAGGTTTTCCGTGTTAAAAATAATTATTTTCCAGGTTTTCACGAAACTTAATTTTGCTCAAAAGGGTTAGCAAACAACTATACCGCAAAGAAACTAGTTACATATTTTTAAAACACATGCCATCCAAATTGAACCATGTCACTTTGTAATATACACCAAGCAGTGGCGAATGCAGGATTTGTGTTGAGGAGGGGAGTGGGGGGGGAGGGGGGGGGGGAAGAGCTCATAAAAATTGTGGCATTGTACCTCAAACGGATCTAAAAAGAACCAGCTCATATTATGAGGTTTTCCTCGTGTTTTTGGGAGATCTGCAACCCCATAGACCCCCCCCCCCCCCACCCCAGATTCGACACTGACACAATGTATAGTCCAGGATGTACATTTTAAGTTGACAAACCAGAATAACTAAAAAAGAAAATAATAATAATAAAAAAAAACAGTATGTACTCAACAATGGTTCACCATTATGAACGGATGGCAGAGGCTTAGGAAATGATACTAAACTTGAACTGTCTCCACCGTTTGCGAGCGGCATGGGTGGCTAGTGTAAAATTTTAAATGGAAACTCCCATTTTTTTTTATTGCAGATTCAGATTCTACAGACCAAATCATGCATAGTTTCGTTGAATTTTTTTCCTTTCAATTGACAACATATTGCACTGTAATGGTAAGAATTATTTGCCACACTCCTGAAGAAATGTACCACCCAGGAAAGAAAATAAAAGTTAATCATATTGATGATGCTTCAGAACCCAACTAGATGATACCAAATGTAAGGAGGTAAGGTCGATTCACACTTGGATTCACTCTATTGTTCTCTGAAACGATTGTTTCACTCTGTTCAATCTCAGAAAGATGTAGATGGCGTTAGTCTCGAAATATATTTAACAATATTTTGAATGTATTGTTATAAGACAGCTGTTATAAAGCAATAAATTACAACTGAAAGAAATTGCCTTTTCGCAAAAGTCGTGTACCATATTACAGAGTTATACTTACATCCTTTTGGAGGACAATTAGAATGTCAAAAAGTCACAATCAACTATGTTAGAACTGTATTTCATACGGGCCCGGCTAGCGCTCACTAGGTAGCGTTGCATGTACGTATGCTTTTTGAAAACCCATTAGCATATAACGAGAGGAATAATCTTTTGTGTTGACCATAAAATAAATTATTAATGCTGTTCTTGCTCTATGGTTGACAGGTTCTCAATCTACCATTGTCTGCTAAGTAAATTAATTAACCTCATAATTGTTACCATGACTCATCATTGGTGCTAGACGGACCCGCATGAAAAACAGTTCAGCCATCGAAAATATGTACATGATGACTGTATTTACTATATATATATTACCAATGTTACGTCAGTCACAGGAATTGTCTATAATTATTACTAACAAACATAGGTGTTGACTTTTAAAAATCTTGGGATATACTCAGTGGCGTACCCAAGTATTTCTAAGGAAAAAATAAATAAATAAATACAAAGCAAAGCCAAAAACTTATACAAAACACAAACGCTATCAATTACATATCACCGTCACCATCACGATTATAAGTCGAAGTCCTTTCGTATTTCACTATGTACTTATCCATTTTAACGATTTTCACACGCAAGACATTAACCCTTTTAGCCCCAAATTTCATTGATTTATGAACAAAAATATTTGTTTGCATATTTCTATAAATAATGATTGGATTAATATATATTTGACAAAATTTTTGGTTATTTTTAGTTTTTGGAAGGAAATTTGTGTTGACTACACAGATGACATCAGAGTGCAGAGAATGTTTCCTTTGTCGTAACTAATAACATTTTCAAACTGTTGACTACTAATTTAGACACTGGACAATTATTTAGTAATAAAGTTTTTAAATTATTTTGTTTCCTTTACTTTGATACAGTTATTTGAAAGTACTGTTGCATGTAGACATCAAGCAACGATATATATTTTGACACTGCGTTGTACCCTAATGCCTCGTAGTAATGGTAGAAAATCTAGTCACAATGAATTATTGGAAGCCCTGTAATGTTATTTACGAACTTTGAACAAATGGTTGTGGCTAGAAAGACAGATAAAGATGAGGGGAGGGAAAAGGGTAAGACGTAAATCCATGTACAGGTGACACAGGTCAAAAAGGGCAGAAACTAAGGTCCGACTACTACGTTCTAGTGTTGACAAGTTGTTGAAGCCTGAAAATTCAAATTCAGAAAAAAATCTATCACTAGCTGTTGCGTTTCGAGAATTTTATAGAGTTGCCAATTAAAACACAAAGACATTCACAAGTTGTTAAGAGGACTGTCTGTTTACAGAATGTTTTAACTAGAAGGGATAGGGCAGTTTTCACAGCAAGTATGTCGGCTCACTGGTAACGTATGTGGTTGTCAAAAGGTTATCTCAAAAGATACCGGGGATTAAATTTGTAGTGTAAACATTTTCAATGTATCGTACCAAACCCACCTTCAGTTTACAATATTGACTTAACAAGCGGAATTCCATTAACATTAAGACTATTTAGAAAACGGTCACTTCACTCACACGTGAATGTGGATTTTAATGCCTACAAATTCAATTACCTGTTTAAAATAATCTTTTTAGAGTGGTGTCTTACAAAAGCCAGGCGGCCATCAATGGGATGAGAGAGTCGATTTTAATTACAGTCAAGAAATATAATGTAAAGAAAAAATGATACCAAAATATTCATTGGGGTATGCCTAGCATACCCACTCAAATTTTCGGGTATGCTTGAGCGACTGAGCAGTAGTCAGCACCTATGCTAACGAAGCATCACAATACCAACTTTTACGGAGTTTATAGTTAAAATCAACAAAATGCTTCCGTGAAGAGATTTTTCAATACAGAATCAGGCAAATGAGATTTGTGTTGATGAGTACCAGTACCACTGAGGGAGGGGGGATCAATTAAGAAAATTGCTAAAATTTAGTACAAATAAATATCGCCTTTTGTTCTAGCTGCGATTTCGCTGTCGCGCCTTACGATAACATAGCGTCTCTTCGACGCACATCACGAGGAATTGAGTGGCGTGGTTGAACACTTCGAGGTAAATACAAAAATAGATAATAGAACACGTAACCTATAATTATAAAACTTTTTAAACCGCCCAGAAATATATTTGAAAATGTTTTTGTACACAAAAATGAAGCGATGAATATTATTTAACCAGCGGGCACTAGACAGCTGAGCATTTTGCTCACCATAATTTTGTTACTTTTAAATATTAAGCTTTGAGGTTTTTCTTACTGAAACAACAGGGATTACTTATTTACACTTATTAAGTACATTTCAAACTGGTCGTGTAATCTGAGCAATAGGCTGTAAATGCGAACGAGCGTTTAACTCTTTAAAGCCGCGAGATCTGATGGGTTAAGAATCCCGGTTTCTGTCTGAAATTCAAGGTTTTTTTTCCTGGTTTCCCCTGTTTTTTTTTTTTTTTTTTTTTTTTTCAAATTCGAGGCTTTTTCCCGGTTTCAAGGTTCAGTTGCCACCCTGTACTTCCCACGTAGAAACTTGATTCTCCTTATTTTTGGTAAAAGGTCACATGCTTCACTAATTCATTGTATCATACAATATAGTAATGTTAGCTGTGTCTTTTGAAAGAAAAACTGGCATTTATCAAAAACCATGCCCTTACAACACAATACTGATTCATTTCAATGTGTGTGTGTGTGTGTGTGTGTGTGTGTGTGTGTGTGTGTGTGTGGGCGCGCACGAGCACGTGCACAAAATTTAAGGAATCACACTATAATAGTGTTAAAGCAATAACAAAGATTCATTGCAGCAAGAGGTGCTACAACATAATTCAAAATGTTTTAGAGATCTAATTACAGTAGTGTACTATATTCATGATATATGTAATTTATATTTATAGAGAGAAACATTGTTACTTGTTAACAATACTTTACCAATGGCCGGAGATCTGGGTGGTATAATATATGACCGTTGTTGTTAATAATGAAAGAGTAGCCATTGACACCAAGCTGCAAAGAAAAAGAAAATCACTTCTCATTAACTCATCAACTGATTTATGACAAAGAGTGCATAAACATTGTTAATGAAGATAAATTTTATCATATATTGTTTAATGGGGAAAAAATTAAGGCTTTCAAGGAATGAAAAAAATTCAATAATAATTTTGATATCGAAACCTACAATTCCTCTTTATTTTGAATATACAATACAAGCAACAGAATCATTCAAGAGAGCTTTTAAAATGATTGTTAAAATACTGGATCCCAAATTTTACGTAGACTCTTCTGCATTTAAGAATTTCCCAGGGAAGTTTGCACTCAATCTGCCTGGTACACTAACATTTATCAAATGAGTCACATAAATAGTGATGCACCTTTTGTTTTAGTTAAAGAAATAGTAGTATACCTTTTATTTTGTTTCATTGCCATATTTCATCACACTCATACTGGAACTCCATTTACGAAATACATTTTTAAAAATTTCCAATTGCAGCCATTTTATCAACAATTTCAAATTATCCTACAATTCTTTCAATGATATAGCATCTGATCTGTAATTCCATTTCAAAATATTCCACATGATCATCATGTCTGGTGTTAAGCTCTACACAGTAATTTTAAAAATAGACTAATAGTTACACAAACAAATTTCTACCCAGGTTCTTCAGGAATTGATTAATGACCTTTGATACACAGGGTATTTCAAAAAACGTTTACAAAATGATATGGCATACAATAAGGACCAGTAATCATTTAGGAACAAGAGGGCACAAAGGCAATCCAGTCCTACTAAATAGTGTTGTAGTTATTTAGTCCCATGCTACAAACAGATGCCCAAAAACGGGAGATGTCCAGAGTTTTGGCCAGATGCATAGAGATTGCCCGACATCAACACTGCATTCAATATCATATTCTCTTCAAGATATCTGGAATAAGAGATTCTGCTGCTGTATGGCAGTGTAACTAGTGTTTCATACACAAGGCCCTTCAGATACCTGGTTAGGAAAAAAAGAATTGGGGACAGATTGTGTGATTGTGGTAGCCAAGCTGCTGTGGCAGCCCCTGACGGTGTTAAGTGCCCATACAACAAGCAGCCAAGGCGGGCTGCCTAGTTACCGTCTAATGTGCCCTAACAAACAGTAAATACAAGCAACAACTAAGTCAACTTCATAGTAGATGGCGCTTTAATGCAGCACTATTTTACGAGAAGACATGTGACAATGCCCAGCCAACAAAAACTGAGTACTTAGTGTAGCCCCGCGGCGATGATGGCTGATGTAGCGTAGAAGGCAGTGCAAACCCATCTAGGACAGCTACCAGTCACTTCTATGCCATATCTAGCTCTGTCAGAATTCAGCTTAGATATTAGCTTGCTTGTAGTAGAATTATATTTTGGCCTGGCATAATTAGTAAATTCTGTTTCATTTACTGTGAGACTTTGCTCCTTCTATATTGTTTGTTTGTCCGCAGTTAGTTCTTTTCTTTGTGATTACTAGCTTCCTTTTGTTGTATGCCCAGAAGGCAATTTTTTGTGTTAATAAATTGTATGTTACTTTTTTTTCATTTGTTTCTTTCCTGCAGATCATAGGCTGCTACAATAATGGCGACGAGGATAAAACTTTTAGTCTCTATCGTAATGGCTACCTTAGTGGAATTTCTTCAATCCTCATTGGAAACTCTACTCCAGGTAACATGAGCCACTCATAGGGTTGGAACACCACCCGCATTCCCCAGCGTTGCAATTCGTAGCTCACAGATTAGATACCATCGTGGGGAAAATTGAACAGTCTGCATATGTTCCCGGCAATGTTTCCAGCTTTTGATAGAACTTTGGAACCATGGCTCAATTATGTAGAGTGAGTGGAACGACATTTCCTTGCCCACAGGGTCCTCAAGGAACACCAGAGTTGGGCTTTCTTCTTAGCAACAGTTGGTCCCCAGGTGTATCATTTGATTCAACAATTGAACATGGAACAGTCACCTCAAGATCTCTCGTATACCAACTAAAAACTGTTTGTTGGAGTACTATGACATGCTAATACACGTCACCTCTGCTCACCAGGCTTTCTTTTCCAGTCAAAAGTCCCCATATCAGACATATCGGGAATGGATTATGATGCTGCAGGGTCTCTCTCACAATTGCAAATTCAGGTGCGCCAACATAACCTGCAAGCAGTCCTATGCTCCTTCATTGATTCATGATATCTTGGTGTTTCATGCACCTGATGAAGGTCTTCAAGCTGAGATCTTGAATTTACAGTACCCGTCTCTTGACACATGTCTGCCAATCATCTGTGCCTTTGAATAGGCTCACCTGCCACCATCATCGCACTTTGATCCAGCTGTTTTCGTGGCTCACCAGTCCTCTGGCACCAGGTGGGAGTCTCATCTAGCCATGAGCACAAGCCATGACCGACAATCTTCCATCCTGCCCAGACTATTTCGGGAAACACCAACAGTCAGAGTGCCTCCCCATCGGCAGTCGAGGTGCACAGCTTGCCGCGAACAATTGCCTTGGTTTGCCAGGCTAGCCAGAAACATCACGTTGCTGCCACAATTCCAGAGGATGAACAGGTGGGTGATAAATCATTCACACAGGACCCGAGAGACTCGCATTACAATGATAGGCAAGTATTTTCTGTCATTTCCCAGTCAGGAGCTCAGCACCCCCTCACCTTGGAGCTCAGAAATACTTCCATTGCTTTCCAAATTGACGCAGCGTCCTCTGTGTCTATCATGGATGTTGCCATGTATGAACGATTGGGCTCTCCAGCATTGTCATCTTACACTCAAAACTTACGCAGTTTCAGCAATCACCATGAACAAGTCAATAGTGTTTTTTCTACATGAGTCACTTACAACAACCTTGTTTTCAATGCTTAGTTTCTGGCACCTCAAATCTCTTGGGTTTAGACATTTTTGGTCGCCTGGGTTTGTCAGTACAGTATGAGTTGCAGGCAGTCTTGACACCCTCTTCAGAGGCCCTACTCGACCCATTGATCAGAAGATATGAAAAGCTGTTCTCATCTTTTACACCCGGGGTGATGGGATTCAAATCCCATATTGAAATCCTTCCCACTGCTGCTCCTCATTTTTAAGGGCTGCCCAGTCCCTTTTCCTGTACAGGACTATCTCCAGGCCTAGCTGACCTACCTACAGGCAGACGGCATTCTTTCTCCAGTCGCACACAGTCAATGGGAGTTGCTATATAGTCCTAGTCGAGAAGCCGAATGGTGCTTTACGCATCTGTGGTGATTTTAAAGTCACAGCAGACTTTCAGTCAGTCATTGATGTGTAACCTGTACCATCGATAGATGATATACTGATGTGTCTTGCGAGCTTGACTATCTTTCCTAAGATTGATATGTTTGATGCTTATTTGCAACTGCTACTGGATGAAGACTCATAGCCGATCCTGCTCGTAAATACCCCATGTGGCTTTTTTTGGTACTACCGCCTTCCATTCAGAATTGTCAGTGCCTCACCATTTTTCAACATTATTTCGAAAATCTCACTAACCAAGTTCTAGGTACTGCAAACTAACTGGACGGCGTTATCATCAGCGGCTCGACTGCAGCAGGCCTCACAGAAAAACTAGATTAACTTTTGCAGATGTTCTCCAAGACTAACCTGCATTGCCAGACAGAAAAGTACGATTTTTTTTGCGTGGAAGGTCAGCTATCTCAGGTTCAAGATTGATGCCCAAGGCCTCCACACCACCCAAGATTACGTCGAGGAGATCCAGAACTTGCCTTCCCCCACCAACGTGCAACAATTGCAATCTGTACTTGGGTACATAAATTAGTATTGGTGTTTTATACCACATGCTACCGAACTATCGGCACCCCTTACCAGGTTATTGCAAAAAGGTATGTGTTGGATCTGGAATGCAAAATGTGATCAGGCTTTCACAAGGCTCATGTCAGCTCTGAGTCTGGCTGCTTATGATCCTTCTCCTCCCCTCATCATTGCTGCTGATGTCTCAGACTATGTGTTGGGTGCAGTCCTTTCACAACTCGTGGATAGCGTTGAGAGGCCAGTAGCCTTCACCTCCAAAATAATGATGGACACTCAAATGAAATCTAGAAAAATTGAAAAGGAAGCTTTGGCACTGGTCTTCGGCCTGACTAAATTTTACGATTATGTTTATGGTTGAAATTTCACACTGCAGACCAACAACAAGCCCCTGGTTTCCTTGTTTCACCCTGGAACCACCATGTCTACCCAGACAGCGCGCCGCCTCCAACTTTGGGCTCTCTTCCAGGCAATGTTGAACTTTGATATTGTCTATTGTGCCTCTGACAGGCACACAAATGTCAGTTTGTTTACCTGACTGCCAGTGGGAACAGACCAGACATTTTACACCTCATCTTTAGTGTGCTTCCATGTGAAACTGGACATGAACATGTCCGGCCTTCCTTGAACACCAACACAGTCTGGCAGGCCGATGCAAAGGATCCAACACTGCAAGCCCTCCACCACCAAATCAGTGCAGTCTGCGATCTGGCAGTCCAGCATTTTTGGGAACATAGGCACAGTATCTTCGTTCACAGTGGTGTCATCCACATGCATAGTAACTCAGACATTCCCCAGGTGGTCATACCACAGCCATTACAACATCATGTCCTTGAACTCCTCCATGCCAGCCATTGGGAAATCATCCTCACCAAACAATTGGTATATGACACCTTTATTGGTGTGGGTTAGATAAAGACATTGCCCACCTCGTTTCTGCCTGCACCAAGTGCCAGTCCCGCCAGGCAGCACCCCCACACCATTATTTTTCTTGGTCAGATGCAGCTGCTCCTTGGGAACATCTTACTTCACAGGGACTTTTCACAGATCCCATAGCTCACCCTAATAGACTCTGGATAGGGGTACCCATTTGTCTCATGAATGGTGGCAACCACATCGGCCGAGACTATCAAAATTCTTTGATGCATCTTTGCCACTGAATGACTTCCAAAAATGATAGTTTTGGGTAATGGCCCCAATTCACTTTGGACATGTTCAAGAAATTTTGTACTACCAATGGGATTTCCCTCGGCCATACGGCCCCATTTGAACCTGCATCTAACGGCTGGGCAGAATGTTTAATGTGAACATTCAAAACGAAATTCAATATGTGCCATCATCCACTGGGTGAAGCAGCCCTAATTTTTCTGGCATCGTACCACACCACCCCACATGCTAGTAACAGTCCAGTAGAAATACTTCATGATCGACCATTCTGTTCAGCTCTCCCTTATCTGTTCTTGTTCCAGAGAGTTCTCGGAACTTTCGCCTTTACTTCGATGCAGTCTTTCAGTGTCGGCCAGGCTGTCTAACCCAGGTGTTCTCCCATCAGCATGCTCACTGGTCACCTGCTATCATCACCAAACTCTGCAGTCAGGCGATGGTATCACTGCTGTGGGAAGACTGACACCGCAACCAGCTCTCCTCCCCGACTGGTGAATAACACAGCCCCGGGGGAACTGCCAGTGCCTGTCCCCGACCACCCTGTGGTGGGACCTCTGCCACCACCCTCTCTGCCAGCACTCCAGTGGCCCCTGCTGCAGTGTCGCCTCCACCTCATGAAGACTTCGAACCCACGAATATCAACTAGGACGTTCCCATCACCATGGACATTTGTGGTGCTGTGTACACTTTTGTATGGGGAAGGAAAGCTGTGGCAGCCCCTGACTTGTAATTTGCGACTGTTTGCTGATGATGCTGTGGTGTACGGGAGGTTTTGTCTTTAATTGACTGCAATACATACAGGATAACTTAGACAAAACTTCTATGAAAATTCATCGTAAAGATGGTTTAGGATCAGCAACTAGGAATATTTCTTAAAACTGCAATGGACAAAATATTTTTTTTTTACAAAATTTCTATTTGGTGCAAAGAATGGCATCTAGCTCTCCATGAAGAAAACTGTAATGTGATGCACATGAGTAGGAATAGCAATCCCATAATGTTTGAATACAGCATAGTAGTGAGCTTCTTGATGCACTCGCGTCATTCAAATATCTAGGTATAACATTGCAGAGGAATATGAAATGGAATGAACTTGTAAGGGCAGTTGTGAGTAAGGTGGACAGCCAACTTCAGTTTATTGGGAGAATTTTGGGAAGCTGTAGTTCATCTGTAAAAGAGACCGTGTATGAAACACATGTACAACCACATCTTTAGTATTGCTCAAGTGTTTGGGACCTGCAGCAGATCAGTTTAAAAGAAGACATAAAAGCAGTTCAGAGGTGAGCAGCTAGATTTGTTATTGGTAGGTTCAACCAATGTGTGAGTGTCACAGAAATGCTCTGGGAACTCAAATGGGAATCACTGGAGGAAAGACAACATTCCTTTTGAGAAATTCTGTTGAGCAAATTTAAAGGGCCAGAAATTTAAGCTGAGTTTATAATGATTTTTCTGCTGCCTACTTACATTTTACATAATGATCACAAAGACAAGATAAGGGAAATTAGGGCTTATATGGAGGGATATAGCCATTCTTTTTTTCCTCATTCTATTTGGGAGTGGAATAGGAAAGAAAATGTTTAGTAGTGGTACAATGTACCCTCCACCATGCACCTTATGGTGGATTGCGGAGTATGTATGTAGATGTAGAGTGCTTGCACAACAGGCAGGCTGCCTAGTTCCCTTCTAAGATGCCCAAAGAAACAGTAAGTCCAAACTATGACAACTTCATACTAGACAGTGATGTAACACGGCACTATTTTACAAGAAGACATGTGACTGTGCCCAGCCACTTAGCATAAACATTTGCTTGCTTACAGTAGAGTTGTCTTTGTGTTAGCCTAGCGTCAATAGTACAACTGTGTTTTATTTAGTATGAGGCTTTGCTTCCACTATACTTGTTTGTTTGCATGTAGTTAGTTCTTTTCTTTGTGATTACTAGCTTCCTTTTGTTGTATGCCCAGAAGGCACTTTTGTGATAATAAATTGTATATTACTTTTTTTAATTTGTTTCTTTCCTGCAGATCACAGGACACCACACATGCAACTGGCCTACCACAACTGATCCAACAGCTGCGAAAGGTGGTCTGCAGATGTGCCTCATTAGTCTGCTAAAATAGCTATCAATAATGGAGGATAGATAACAACTCACCATAAAGAGGCTCACTGAGCTGCTGACAGGAATGAAAATACATAATCACATAAACACAACTTAAATTTTTGAGCATGCAATCACTCAGACAACTATACAAACACAACCACCATGTCCAGCCACTCCAGTGCCACAAGAATATAGAATGTGAGTGAGATGGGGAGTGGAGGAGGAAGGATGCCGGGTAAAGGTGGGGAGGGAAAGTTCCACATTGCATGATGGATTGCAAAGGCTCTGACAGGTTGGAGTGTGAATTGTAGCAATGAATACAGTGAACAGAAGGGGCAGGGAAAGATAAAAGGGAGGTGATAGGAGTGTGGGGAGGGAATGAGGGTATTTGAAACAACAAAAATAATAAGGGAAAAATAAAAATAGGAAAAAATTAGATAAAAAAGTAATTAATTAAGGTGATATTGTAAGTGGTGACACACAGTAGCAAGGAAGACCTAAGATACAGGATAGTGAGTTGGGAAGGAAGAGGGAGGGAAAGACATTAGGCATAGATGTTAGGCTTGGATGTAGAGCTGGTTGAGTTATCTTAGCTAGAGGGCAGGATGGTTCCGGGACCGTAGAATGTGTCATGGAGATGGGAAGTTAGCTTGAGGGCAGGAAGGTTCTGGGACCATAGAATGTGTCCCACACCATCTGGATCCTCCTCTTCCAGACCTGATCTTGTGAACTGCGGAGACTGGAATTATCCCTTCAACATATTCTATGGTTCTTTTTCTGATGAAGGCCATGGCTGAAAATTTAAGTTGTGTGAATGTAATTATCTATTTTCGTGCCTGTTAGCAGCTCAGTGAGCCTCTTTATGGTGAGTTGTTATCTATCCTCCATTATTGAATTATCATGTAGTCACATTTTTGTAGTTCCTATGACATCGAACAACCCAGGAAATATAATAAATATGATTAAATAATAATGGCAGGCAAGCTAACGATATAACAGTAGAAGAACAGGTGATGTAATGTATTTCATCATGTTACAATTTAACAAATACATTACAAACTACATCAAAGATTACCATCCAAACAGAAAAAATGAGCAAAAAGATCAAGTGTTTTACTAACTGAAGAATATAAAAAGATAATAAATGAAAGAGAACTTAATTTCTGAGAAGTAAAAATGATATTGCAAAATGTTTTGAAGTATATTTGGATCTCACATGAGTAAATTCAATAGGAGACATAAAAGTATGAACTCATGATGACTTTATTAAACACAGTATTTTGTAAATTGTGATGAAACTCACAATGATAACAAACCTTTACTGTTACTATATGAACATAGTAACTAATCATGTATATGTGACAATGCTTCCAACTCTTACATCTAATTAGAAAAAAATTACCTGTAAAACTAGTCTTCATGGCTAATAAATAGTATGAAAGATTTTTACTCTAGACATATGATTTTTTTGTACATTCTACTAATGTGCTTGTATTATGGTTGTAATAATCTTAGAACAAAACATTTTATATGTCTACTGCATTTCAAATTGTCTATTATTTCAGTGCTTGTTATTTTTATTAATCTAAAAAATGTAACAAATTTCACTAGACAGTACTTATGAGTAATAGAGTGCAGATGATCACTAACCTTATATGGCTGCACCAGTTTCTTAATTTGTTCTACAGGAACATCAGTGCCTACCACACCTAGCAAATTAGCCACTCTTTCCTGAAAATTCAAAGAATTCTTCTCTTAATTCCATTTCATAGTGGAGAATTATCAGACTTAAAAATAACATTCTAAAGCATTTGCAAAATTTAGAAAACTCTCCTTCTTGCAAATATTTGACAAACAGTGTTATTTCATAATTCCTATTGCAACCTTCTAAATATTGTACAGGTGACTCAATAGATAAGGAAATCCACATCTGGAAATGTATGTTTTGTGTATAAATAGGTTTGAATACCAAATCGCATTCAAATCTCCCACTTCATGGTATGTACACAAACTGATAATATGATGTTATCATTAGTCCCTGCTGTTATTATAACATCACATTCTATTTTTGTTCAACAACAACTTCAAATCAACTGGTATGTTTGCTATGAGGACAGTTGACTGTGGTATTTCATGGACACTGAATTTTCAACTGGGAAGAGTATATTATTTGAGTTGTTATCAAATGCCTTGATTGTATGCAAGACACTTGTGTATCTACCTAAGAGGAGGCTTCAATAACATTGTATTGATTTCTCTCAAGACATGCAGGATCCTATGAAAATTTCTAGTTAAACTATTTTACTACTCATCACCTAAGATAGCAGACCATCATAAATTAGTGAGGGATAATTATTGCATGAGGCTGGAGTATGTAAAATACCTGCCCAGTGTCATAAGGCTTTTATAGGTCAGATGATGCACATTATAAAGAACATTAGTTTGAGTACAAATGCTTTTGTGAGCAGTGAAGTCTGTCACTGTAAACCAGTGCAACCAAACACAGAATGGAATATGATAAATAATTTTGGCTGCTGCTGATTCTTTTTGGTATATCGTAACTAAAGACACTGTGGATCTACACATAGAAGAAAACCTTATCAATCAGAGCAATGGCTATTAATGAGGTACCAGTAATGGATGGAATCAATTTATTTCCATGATTTGCTCACAGTGGACTTGAATAAATACATGGCAGATCATTGTGACATACAGTGTGGTCTTCTGTCCTGCAAATACAATAATGATGTATGTGTGAAATGTATATCATGTAGGGCATATACAGGAAATGACTTAACTTTACTCAAGTCCTTGTGTAATCATTGTATTTTCTGCACTTGTATTTGAAAATAATATTTTCATAAAAATAATTTACCATTCTTTCTGAATACTACTTGTAGATCAAGACACTAACAGAATACTACGGATACCTTCTAACTGAAAAGAAATTATACTCTCAAGTTTGCTTTCTGTCACAGCCTATGTCAGAAGAATGAGATACATTCTCATTCATACAGTCACACAGGCATAGCTCACTAATATTCAACTGAAATGCAGCAGCCAGCTTTGCAGTTGAGTGTTAGTGAATTGTGCTTATGGGTGATTGTGTGAATGAGTGTTTTCTCCTTTTTCTGACAAAGGCTGTGGCCAAAAGCTAAGTTGTGTGGGGTATGATTGTCTTTTTTATGTGCCCATCTGTGGCATGACAATTGTCTTTGTGGTGACTTGTAAGCTATACTCAATAAATTGTTGAAAGACACTAACAGATGATTTTACATGTTACTTAAAAATTACAACCTCTTTCATTTCATGATATATATGTGTTGTAAAAGGATTTCCCACACAGTTGTTTGTATTTCATTTTTCAGCACATTGGGAGCTTGTGCAAGACAACTTATTTGTTACACTTGAGCTGACCATCAAATGCTTGTTTGTGGTAAAAAAATTTCTTATAACTACACAATAATGAAATTTGTACTTGAATAAATCTCTAATTTTTTATTTTATGTTGAACATTCTCACATATATCAAATTAATCACGATAGAAAACACAATCTAATTCAATGAACTTAAATGATAGCACAAGAAACCTAGAAAAACTGTGAATAAAACTGAATTCACTTACTGAATAATTCTTACGGTCAAAGACTGGGGTGGAGACAGAGGTCATGAGTTGGCCATCTTGTGCGGCTCCATAAAAATTGTCACCCTAGAGACAGAAAAACATTTCATTCATTTCTCATACTGATCACACTTACATAGTTCTAAGCACAACCGGACCCCGGCACCGCCCACAAAAAAAAAAAAAAAAAAAAAAAAAAAAAAAAAAAAAAAACCTTTTCTCTTGTCCAAAAAAATTCCTGGTCCAAGATACAAGCTACCAGAAATGACACTTCAAACACCATTTTGCACATGCAATTTTTGGGAAAAATATGAAATTCTATATCTCCGGAACAGTTCCTCCAGAGAGAAAGATTTTTTATTATAACAGAAATGTGTTGTTTTCACATCAAAACCATCAAACACTGCTATCAAATTTAGAGATTTCTTTGTCAATTTCTATAGCAGTATTGTTCATAGAAACTCTACTTCTTCCTCCCATACAGCTATGATGAAAATCAAACACACCATTTACTGCCGAAAACAACAATGGTACGAAAGCTTTGCACTGACCCAGTGCATCGAACAGACAAGCATGAGGACAGTAAACCAAGTGTCTCCCGGTATATTTTATTTCCGCCTCAAACAGTGACAGCTATTGCCATCTGTGGTTTTTTTCTTGGTGCTAAGACAAGGAAAGACTGCTATTATAGCAACAAAAGACATCACTCACACACTGGAAGTGATTAACGAAACAGAAAATCACCTTATGTAGGTAGTTTGTCACTAATACCTGTATTTTCGGCATTGAGTGCAACAGGTGTAGAAGCTACGATACTCATCTCCAAAGTGTTAAATGAAATGAAATGTACATTTATGAGTTCTCTTCATATCCCAGAAAGAGATGGCTACACGAAAATATTATTGAGAGTAGGGGAGCAAGAATCATAATATTAAGCACTACATTTTACAGATAACTATATTTGTTTTCTGAATGTTCTGAATGCTCCCAACCAGCCACCTGCATAAAAATGCAATAGCAATGCCTCTAAATAGTGAGCAAATCATACCGCACACGGCAGTGAACGGAATTAATAACAGCGAGTGCGAATTTGTGATTCTTTTAGGGGTCCATATCTCAGGTTCTATTCATCTCAGAGTGAAGGGGTAAAGTGTTCTGGATAGATCTTGGCCTAGTGAGCATTTGTGTACATATTAGAAGAATGTGTATACTATACTTATCATACAGTACATTGTCAAAATTTTCAAAGTTACACACTTCCTGGAGCCCACCCAAATTGAGCAAATCAGTTGGCTTTTGTACATGATGTGTAGTCTATGGTGGGCTTTAGACAGCTTACAAAAGCACCATTCATTCATGGGCAGTTCCTGAGAAAATCTAAAAAAAAAACATGATATTTGGGTACAAAAAACGAATTGTGGGGATGGTCACTTCAATACTTTCTATTCATTGCAAATCTTCGAAATTTTTACCAGATGTTCTTATGATGATTTTCTCGATGTTGTTTTTAAAGTTTTTCAATACTGTTATCCATTACCACGATCCAGAGGTTGAAACTTATCATAGTTTTGCACAAAATCACAAAACCCGATTTTTAGCCATTTTAGCACCATGAATCGCAAATATCTAAATAACTAACTGCAGAAAATTGTTCAAATATTTACAATACATCAAGTAGACATTTATCTATAAAAGGCATTTTTCAGTTTTCATAAATCTTAGTCTGTTAACAAGATACGGCCAAAAAACAGCGGTATTTTGCTAGAAGAAGTGTGTATTGTGCTGAAAGATGGCGTTCGGAAAGCTCTAAAACTTACCATGCAATTTGAAAAAAGGAACTCGAAGAAAAAAATTGATTTTTATACATCTTAAAGGTTGAAATCTTTGATCGATGAAGGGGTGATTTTTGTTTTTGTTTACTTTACAGTTAATATGTAGCATCCGGTTTAGTGAACTATTGAGACATACTTTAAAGAGTTTGCAGAGGTAAAAACACATTGCATAGACTTCTTGTATGGTTGATTTTAGGTTACACATAGCTGCATATGAAATGTAGATAACATATTGAAGTTTTATTTAAAGTTTAGAGCAGGATGATGTCTTATGTGGTTCTTGAGATATCGGTCCATGAATGATAGCACACGACAGTAATAGGTACGGAAATGCTATTTGTGATTGTGAGGTAACGTATCTTGAGGAACAGGAAATGACTAAAATGTTATGTGTATATTGTTTAGGTGTTTATCTGGAAAATCCATTTCCCATTTCTGGAAATGTGTATTCGTTATCGCGATACGCTACAAAAATCATAATTTTTTGTATCAAAAGATCCAACTGCGTGCATTGGCAAATATACACTTCTATTCATGGCAAATCGTCCAAATTTTACTCACCATTGATTCTGTGTTATATAAGTAGTACACTCTGAACTAACAGAAAAAAGACGGGAACCATCTGAAAAATGCTCCTGCCAGAGCACAGAAAAAGCGAACATGTTCTCTGACACAAAAGTGTGGAACCAGCTGCCTCAATCCTCATTCCAACTTCCTCACAAAAATTTTGGCATATGAACATATTCGCACTTTTTTCGGCTGAATATGAGTAGGACAGTGCAATGGGAAGAGAGAGCCTTATATGATGAAACAGAGAAAGTGTCAGTTCAGGAGAAAGGCATATGCATGAAAAAAACAGCATTGGGAAGCGAAACAAGATGTTGGAAGTCAGGAATAGTGGCAACAACAAACTAAGACAGATGCAGACAGAAGCAATTGGAGCAAAAGAGAAAACAGTGGGAAACTGAGATGAATGGAGACCATACATAAAGCATAAGCGTGCGGCTCTCCAGTACTATAGCATGAAACAATTTGTCCAATTTTTCCCATCCCCAGTACACGCATGCTAAAGTTTTCCAGTCTACAGGTCAAACCCTAAGCTAACCATCTCCAAGGACATATGTGTAAAGGTGACGATCGTGATTGAAGACAATGAAAGCCGAGTCTAAGTGAGGAAGGAAGGATACTGGAAACAGGACAAGAAGTGAATGGGACAATGTCAGTGGGCCAGAGAGATGATGAAAGTGGCAGAAACAGACAGCGGTGAGGAATCATGAGGGAAAGGGATGAAGACATTGAAAGTTTAACACAGACAGAAAGCGGCAGTGGGAGAGACAGTAAACAAACAGACAGAGACATGTATAGACACTGACAGTGAGACAACATTGCAGACTATGACAACTTAACTGGGCAAAAGTATTTACAAAGTTATGCGCTAAAAGTGCCTGAATATGTTCGCATGTCAAAATTTTTGGTGAGGAAGTCGGAATGAGGATTGAGGCAACTGGTTCCACACTTTTGTGTCAGAGAACATATTCGCCTTTTCTGTGCTCTGGCAGGAGCATTTTTCAGCTGGTTTAATTATGTCTGGTTAAGTATATTTCCATTAAAATTATTTTGATATTGACAAATTTCGTTGGGGGGGGGGGGGGAGGGGGATGGACAGACATGTGAAACAATGCATGTTCTGACACTACTGACAACACAGAGAGCATATGGTGCTTGAGAAAGATCTAGGATTGGCTGGCAGCTGGTCCCTACCTCTTGACTCACTGGAATATCAATAGCAGTACAACAAAAATAAATAAATTTTAAGGAGCATACCTACATGTTTAGGAGCAAATGTTTCTTCAGTTCATTCCTGTACATGAACTCATCACAAAAGTAACCAAGGTCATGTTCCATCAATTTATCTGCATAGGGATTGAGAAGGGCAATTGCTTTACTATAACCATCTATGATTACAGATCAAAGATAAGTTTTCACACTTCGAAGACAAGGAAATCACTGTTTTGTGGTGCAGGGTATTACCAGAATTGCAGCACTAAATGTACAAAGTGGACTAGTTTTGGCAGTAGGTCAAGAGGTGCTTTTTCCTCTGTTAGGGATTTCAGTATGTCATCCAATGAACACATGTTTAAAGAATCATCACTTTGGATAATTTTAAATAACATTCTTAAGTAGAGTGGCAATTATTTCTGATCTACATATAACTAATTGGTAGAAAAATAATACGAATGTTTGTAATCACCAAGAACAAACTGTTCAATTTAGTTAACAAACTTGAATAATTGAGTTTTGAAGCACGATTTCAAAAAGATGATGGATGAATTCACTGTTTCATAATACTAACTGATGTAGTCATATTTCTCAGGGACTCTTCTTTTATAGGGTAATTTTTGGGACTCAATACCCATATCATTACTGAGTGAAGTCACTTCAACCTATTACGATTCAAAGTGAAGTCTCATAAATTAAATGATGTTACCATCTTATTGGCATCCTCTGAGTTCAGGGGCTTCCTCAATAGGATCAAACAATCTTATGGAGTTACTTATCAATAAGAACTGCACCATTTTCCAAATTTACCATAATAACCAATTATACCTCAAACATGCAATTTCAAAGGTAGGTTCATTTTAAGTTCAGTTCATTTCTATATCTACTTGGATACTCTGCAAGTCACACTGAAGTGCAGGGCAGAGGGTTCATCAAACCAGTTTTATGATATTTCTCTGTAGTTCCATTCTCTAATAGCTCATGGAAAAAAGGAACACTTATATCTTTCTGGTTTCGATCTGATTTGTCTTATTTTATTATGATGATTATGTCTCCATATGTTAATAATATATGTACGCATTCAGAAGAGAAAGTTGGTGAAAGAAATGTCGCAAACAGATCTGACTGCAACAAATAATGCCTTTCTTATGATTTCCATCCCAACTTGTGCATCATTTCTGTGACACTCTCTCTCCTGCATTGCGATAGTACAAAATGAGCTGCCCTTCCCAGAATTTTCTTTAAATTGTCCATCAGTCCCACAATACACAAGAATACTCCAAAGTAGGATGCACAAGTGTACCATACACTTTCAGTACAGTTTCTTTAGAAGAACTTTTGCATCTACTAAGTGTTCTGCCAGTAAAATGTAGTCTTTGGTTCACCTTTCCTACAATATTTTCTATGTGTTCTTTCCAGTTTAAGTTGTTCATAAATGTTATTCCTAGGTATTTAGCAGAACTGATGGCCTGTAGTTTTGACTGATTTATCATGTAACTGAAGTTTAATGGAATTCTTTTAGTGGTCATTTGGATGACCTCACATTTATCATTATTAAGGGTTGATTGCCAATTTTGCACCATGCAGATATCTTATTAAATCAAAATGTTACTTTTGATCTCCCGGTGACTAAACTAAGCAATAAATGACAGCAACATCCATGAACAGTCTAAGAGAGCTTCTCAGATTGTCTCCTAAATCGTGTATAAAAATAAGGAACAGCAGGGGCCCTATGTCCTGTAGTGTTAAGTTTAAACAATGTGCAAGACAGTGCACAAATACAACACTCTTCTTAATTTGCATAAACTTTGCCCGGACACCGTTACATAATCTCAACATGTTAGCTGCACGGTTGCTCAGGTATCGTCTCGTTGCGGGATTTCATCTCATCGTTATCACGCCGCTCTCAGGCATCCTCATCGTCATCACTGGACCTCATATTGTCGCTGTTGAGCCAAGATCGGATGTCTTCTCATCATCGGTGCCGTCTCGTCAGCGTCAGGCGCCTTTTTGAAGATCGAGCCTCTTCTCATCGCCACTGCCGTTGTCTTAGCAGCAGTGTTGCAGCAGCACGATAAGTACAGAACTTTACTATAAACATTATTAAATTGTCAGCCATAGCAGACAGTATTGAGAATTGAGTGATTGAGAATCGACAGAAGTTGTTAGTAATGCAAGTAGCCCCAGCATGACAAAAGAAATAGGCTGGGTTCCAGGTAGTGTAATAACTCAATTATTTAAGGTATTAAGTGACAAATTAATAGACACATTCGATTCAAAATTTAATTATGTGAAATAAGTGAAAATATCAAATCTGAGATTGGAGAGTTAAAAGTGGAACTGGGAGGTGTAATAAGTAGTGTAAACATGAGACTTGATTTGTTAGAGGGAAGATTTGGGGAAATCGAAAAGAAATTAGAGACTCAGGAAGAAACTGTGGAAGGGGCGAATAATCATATAGACAAAATAGAACAGCAGTTTTTGATCATGGTGGATACTGTACAAGCTAGACTTGCTGGGCGAACTGAAGAATAGGAGAAGCAGTGCAAAAAGCTAGAATCCATACAAATGCTGAACTGAAATCTGTAATTAAAATGAGCAATTAAAGATTAAAAGGGGAGGTAAAGGTTACTGAAGGGAAAATTAGTGATCTGAAGGAAACAATAAATAACGCAGCACAGGGACAAGGATGTACGATGATAGGTTTTCCTATGGGAGTAGGCAATATGAAGACATTTAATGGTGAAGATGGATATCATGCGGTAGACTTTCTAGCTACATGCAAAGATAGTTTCATAGTAGGAATGAGTGAGGAAGCGAAGATAAAATTTGTAAAAAGACAGTTGCAGGGACCAGCTCAAATTTGGGCTAACCATCATGCTAAGGAATTTGTAGATTATAATAAATTTTAGTCACTTCTAGATAAATATTGGGGGAAGGTCAAACAAGGGAGGTTGCAAAATGAGTTTATAAATAGGGCAAATTATATAAGTGGTAGAGAAACAATGAAAGAGTTTTGTGTAAGGAAATTGAACAAATTGGTGCATTTAAACACACAACTAGATGTAGTGACCATAATATCTACGTTAACTAGAAGGCTTCCAGAAAATTTGAAATGGGTCCTAATAAACAGCCCTACTCATCCAGTAGAGGGGTTTTTAGATTATGTGGATAAAATGGACAGAAACCTATGTTTCAGACCAAAATTTGTAGAATTTTAGGAAGAGGGTAAAATGCAGTATAAGGGGGAAAAGTATGGAAATAGCAATGATAATTGGAACAGGTGGACTAATAGTAAAAATGGGCACAGTGACAATGACAAGGACTGGAGGAACAGGTGGGAGAAAGTTTTGTGTCCCAGCCTCGTCGCCGCTTTTGTGTCTCCTTTTCCGTCGTAGGTGTCGGTGGCCGAGTAGGAAGACCGACACAGGAATAAAGGTAGCACGCTTGTGCAGGTACGGAGGGGAGCAGCCAGTGGGACAGCAGAAACTAGAAACACTAGAGTAAATTAGAACGAGATATATATTGCACAGAATTTATACAATACTTAACTTTTACATATCTCAGTACTGCAGAATGCTGATACATAGTTGAGCTAGAGGCCTGCCTAGTGCCTATCTGATAGCCAAGTCTTTACTGTTGCCTATCTGATTCCGAAATGTTAACTGGTTCCTATCTCAGTCCCAAGTGAACGATGTCGTTCAGTGGTGGCCACGAGCGGAGTTCCAGCAGAGGGCGCTCGTGGCTGACGTCATAAGAACACCGCGCCGTGCGTGCGAAAGTAGGCGGTGAAAGTAGGTGGCGCGCACTTTGGACTTGTGCGACACCACAGAAAGAAGGAAGAAACTATGGGGAAATTCAGAAAAGGCAGTCAGAAAACTAGATGAAGCCTCACTTGAGATCTGTAGGGAGGCTATGATATGTGCTACAAATAGGATCATGGAAGAATGCAATGGTAATGATAAGGAAAGGAGAGAGTTAGCCATATGTTAGACGGATTCTATAGTGGGAAATACTGATATGTGGATATGTGGGGAGATGTAATAAAGATAGTAAGAAAAAATAAAAAAGGGAAAGTGAGAGTAAAGTATTTGATAAGGAAAGTTATTACATCAGGCAATATGATAGAAATGAGATGGTGGATGATATAGAGGAAAATAGCATTGGCTTGGCTTCATTGGAAGATTCAATGGCACAGGGAATTGGAGATGCATTGGATAAAAAGTTAACAAGTAAAGATGTTATCAGTGCTGATACAATGTGTAACAAGAGTAGCTTAATGATTGGAGATGAGCTTGTTACAGAGAGGACAGATGTGAATGTAGCTGGTATGGGTATAGTAGATGTAGATAAAATGAAAGTTCTGCCTGCATCATGGGTAGTGCAGCCTAATATTGGATATGACAGTGAGTTAAGAGATTTGTGCAAAGAAAGGGAATGTTGGGTGTAATGAATTTAGGTCACAAATAAAATAAAAAATTTCTTGTTCCAGGAAGATGGTAATTGTATAATCCTAAATAATGATATTAACAGTGAATGGATGGGAAGGATGAGGATGAATATAATATTCATGATTAGATGTCCTATGCGAAATTACATCAGTTGTTGTTGCTTGAGAAGTGGGACCTGGTAAAGAGCAAAGTTGCCAAAAAGATAAAGGAATTGAATGGTTGTGATGAAATATTTAATTATGTATTTAAAAAGGACACAAAGGCATGAGATAAGAGTAAGTGTATGGATGTCTGTATCATTGATAAAGATAGTAGGGAGGATATTGAAGCTGATTTGATGCAAGTGTCTGAGCTATGAGTAGAAAAAGTACAAAAGATACAGCCGATTGTCAGGGTAATGGAGGGGAGTGTCGAAAGTGAAGCATTGCTGGATACTGGTTCAAATGTATCAGCTGTGTCAGAATCCTTTTGGCAACAAATAATAAATAGGGACCTGGTTGAACTGAATGTAGCGGGAGTGAAGACACGAACTGCAACTGGAGCATGTAGTAAGCCCATCAGAAAGGAGATCATTCTAGAATTTACAATAAATAGTTACTCTTTCAGTGTGTGTTGTTTCATTATCTCTAGATAATCAATTGACATAATTTTGGATATGGATTTCTTGCATAAGTATGATCGTAAAATTGAAGTTAAGGATAAGGTTATGGATTTTGATGCTTGAGGGTACAGGAAGAAAATAAAGTCTAAACAGGAATTAAAAGGAGAGAAGGTCATGGATCAATTGAAGAAGGAAAATGAAAGGTATGAGGAATTAACTATGAGGGAGCAGATAGATAATAAGATAGAAGAAATGCAGTATTTACCGCAGGAGCAAAAGGTTACAACTGAGTAAGCTTTTGCATAAATATATAAAAGTATTTTTGGATAAGCCAGGAGAAGTAGTATAAACTGAATGTGCTACCAAATAGTGTAGTTAGGGTAAAGTTGTATGTTGTTGCACTGAAAGATAAGGAAGCTGTCAGGGATAGAATTAAACAAATGATGGAATGGAAAGTGTTGGGGCAGGGAAGGAGTGAGTTCTCAAATCCAATTGTTGTGGTTAGAAAAAAGGATGGGTCAGTAAGGATTATATTAGATGCTAGGAGGTTAAATAAAATCATAGTGACAGAGAATGAGCAACCTGAAAACATGAATGAGTTGTTGCTGAAATTTAATAATGTTATGGTGATGTCAATTGTAGATCTTACCTCTGGGTTTTGGCAAATTCCACTTGCCAAGAAAAGTAGAAAGTACACAGCCTTTCTATTTGAGGGAAGAACATACATGTTTAGGGTTGTGCCATTTGGATTGAGCATATCAGTAGCAGTTTTTGTTGGGGCACTAAGTTATGTGCTTGGATGCGAGATAATGGCTAGACTTGCAGTATATGTAGAAGACATATTGATCACCAGTTGTACTTGGTGTGAACACTGTTTGTTATTAGAAGAAGTATTGGAGGCATTGCAGAAACAGGGGATGACTCTCAAACTTAGTAAATGTGACTTTATGAAGGCAGAGATAACATTTCTGGGCCATCAATTAACAGCAAAAGGTGTACTATCTGACAGGGACAAAATAAAGGCAATTGCCGAGTGCGTAAGACCAAAATGTAAAAAGCAACTGAAATCTTTCATGAGGGTATCTAATTTCTACAGAAAATATATTAGTGACAACAGTATGAACTCACCAAGTTTGTCTAAATTGCTGAAATATTTCATGGAATTGGACATCTGAATGTGATAAAGAGTTTGAGGCAATAAAAAGCATCCTATGTAATAGTAGAATATTATATTACCCAGATACATCACTTCCATTTGCATTGCCTGTGACAGTTCTGATTTTGGTTGTGTGCTATTTCAAGAAAAGGTAATAGATGGTGTAGTAGAGCACAGGACTATAGCATTTGCAAGCCAGATGTTATCTAAACATGAACTTATGTATGGGATATCAGAAAAGAAACTTTTGTCTGTGGTTTTCGGTTTTCAGAAAGTTAGGATTTATTTAGAAGGTAGGGAGGTAAATGTCTATACAGATCATAAAGCTCTGAGTTACCTGCAAGACTGCAAACTTTTGAATCAAAGACTCATGAGATGGGCCATGTTTCTACAGTTGTTCCAATATACAGTAATATTAAATACATTAGAGGGACTGAGAACCAGGTTGTCAATGCTTTGTCACGCTTGCCAATGGAGGAGGGTGAATGTGAGGATGAAAGGGAACAGGAGTTTCAGATTAGGTATATGAAAGGTGTGGAGGAGGAGAAAGAAATTAAATCAATCTGTAAAGATATGAGATGTTGCAGAATGGGGAACAAACTTTAAAGTTCATTAAGGTGAATTTAGGTTGTAAGGGGTACAAGAAAATGGCTAGATATTACAAAACTTATAAGGGCATTTTGTTCAGGTGTAAGGCCCCACATAAGGAAAACTGGAAGTTGTGCTTCTCTGATGAGAAGGTTGACATATTAATAAATTATATACATCATAGTCATGGACACTATGAACCACAGAAATGTGTGGAAGTTATACAGGACTATGTTTATTTCAATAATATGCCAAGGAGAGTTTGTAGGCAGTTGTCTAGTTGTGTTAGGCATCAGTGTGTGAAACACAGCACAATTGGAATACAGAGTGAAATGCAAAACATTATGCCTAGAAAAACTGGGAAATTGCTTGCTGTCGATTTGTTTGGCGCACTGCCCACAGGTCAGGATGGTGTAAAGTATATCTTGGTGGCTGTAGATTTTTTTTCTAAATATGTGAAACTTTATCCTCTTAAAAGAGCCACAAGTCAGAGTATTATAAATAAGTTAGAAAAGGACATTATAATAAATGTAAAATTGCCAGAGAAAATCCTCTCAGACAATGAATCACAGTTTGTTTCAGGAATGAGGGACAAATTTATTGAAAGAATTGGTGCAACGCATATTAGGATCTCAGTGTACCACCCGGCAAGTAATCCTGCCAAGAGGTATATGCGAGAACTGGGTAGACTGTGTAGAATGTATTGCAGCAAAAAGCATGGTGCATAGGCTGCGTATGTATCAGTGTTTGAGGACATTATGAATTCTGTGAAGAGCTGTTCAATTGGATTTTCTACTTATGAGGTCATGGTAGGTAAAAAGGCAGCTAACCTCATAGCTGAAAAGGTGGAATTTCTAGCAGGTGACATTGTGTTTAAACAAGAGAGAGATGAGCTTGTTTTGGAGCAGATGAGGAAAAAGGGAATAGAGAGAAAGAGGAGACACGATCAAAAAAATAAAATTCAAAATTGAGGATAGGGTTTTGGCCCGAACCAAAGAAAGGTCTAGTAGCATCAACGGAGAGACAAAGAAACTGTTAGAACCATGGACCATTTGAGGTTGTTGGATGCCCTACCCAAATGCCTATCGGTTGGTCTGCCCTGATCCAAGGAAGCCATTGGGACTTCGGAATGTCACTGAATTAAAGTTATATATAGAGAAGTGATGGCATAACTAAAGTGATACAAATGTGCTTGTGTGATCCAGTATATCAAATGTTTGTTAAATGGCATATTATGAAAAATATATTTATGTATTATTGGTGTAGTGACTAGAATATTGTGTTTGTTTATTGAAGAATTGCAAAATGTATTGCTAAGACATTTGGAAGGGATTATTGTTATGTGTTAAAGTGTTATTTTGGTGTCAAATCTTGTTGGAAACTTGCAGTGGAATTTTAGGCTGGTGCGTGGGAGTGGCACCAGTTGAGCCTGAGAGATTTTTGTTAAGATATTTTTTAAATTGTACAAATTTTGATACGTGGCAGTGTGATTGTATCTTGGTGCTACTTCATGCAGCCATTAACAAGGTAAAGACCGCATGAAGTGGGATTATATTATAACATAACAGAATTAATAGTTTAGTTTATTGTGAATTGATAGATCCCATTTGTGTTTTATTATGACAGGAATTAACGGTTAACATAAATAGTTTGTTGTGAAATGATAAATCTCCATTGTATTTTATTGTGGCAGGAATTAATCTCTATCTATAAATTTGAATGTCTGTTCGGTGTATGTTTATCACGTCTGAACCACAAGACATAAAGAGCTAAAAATTTGTACAGTTACTAATGTCTACATGTGAAAGGCTTTAGGCATGGTTTTATGATGATCGGATAGCTATTTATATATATATATATATATATATATATATATAATATTATAGAAGGAGGCCTTCTAGGTGGGAAAATGGTATAAAATAAAGATTTTTGACTTACCTAAAGTACAGGCTTGTCGATAGAAACACGAAACACACAAAAACACACAACCATTCGAGCCTAGGTGTCTGCCTAGGAGTGTTTGGATGTGGATATGTGTGAGTGTGTGTGTATTTGTTTACCTTCCTTTTTGTCCCCTAAGGTAAGTCCTTCCACTCCTGGGATTGGAATGGCTCCTTTTCCACTTCCTTAAAACCCGTATCATTCCCTTTCTCCTCTCTTTCCTCCCTCTTTTTCCCGAAGAAGCCACCACTGGTGGCGAAAGCTCGAATGGTTGTGTGTTTTTGTGTGTTTCGTGTTTCTATCGACAAGCCTGTACTTTAGGTAAGTCAAAAATCTTTATTATATATATATATATATATAAATTATAGAGGGAAACTTTCCCGGTGGGATAAATAAAAATAAAAATAGAAAAGAGATGACTTACCAAAAGGACCGGCTCGTCGAGAGAAACAAATAAAATCACACATAAACACACATACAAGCTTTCGCCACCACTGGCAGCTTCTTCAGGAAAAAGAGGAAAAAAGGGGAGGAAAAGGGAAGGATATGGGTTTTAAGGAAGTGGAAAAGGAGTCATTCCAATCCCAGGAGTGGAAGGACTTACCTTAGGGGAAAAAAAGGAAGGTAAACAAATACACACACTCAGACATATCGAAACGCAAGCACACCTAGACAGACATTTGTGAAAAGCCACAAAATGGCTTTTCACAAATGTCTGTCTAGGTGTGCTTGCGTTTCGATATGTCTGAGTGTGTGTGTATTTGTTTACCTTCCTTTTTTTCCCCTAAGGTAAGTCCTTCCACTCCTGGGATTGGAATGACTCCTTTTCCACTTCCTTAAAACCCATATCCTTCCCTTTTCCTCCCCTTTTTCCTGAAGAAGCTGCCAGTGGTGGCGAAAGCTTGTATGTGTGTTTGTGTGTGATTTTATTTGTTTCTCTCGACGAGCCAGTCCTTTTGGTAAGTCATCTCTTTTCTATTTATATATATATATATATATTAATGTGAATGTCTGTTCGGTGTACGCTTATCAAGGGCAAACGACAAGACGCAGAGACTTAAATATTTGTACAGTTACTAATTTATACTTGAGGAAGGTTTTAGGCATGGTTTTATAGTGATCTGATAGATATTTCGTAATTTGAAGAATATAACACGAAATGCGGAACAATAATTACTCTTTGAAAATTATATTTACTCTTTGAAAATGGTTTTATTGGTTGCATTGTTGCTTGAGGGTTGATAATGATAAAAGGGTGGAATATATTGTGATGGAAAGTTATCGGTGTATATAAAATTCTATGTGTGTATGTATGTTAATATTTCACTCTGCAGTGAAAACTACAGAACGCAAACAAATGGTCTGTGTGTAATTGTTCTCCGAAGTCTCCGGTTGTACACCATCACAGTTCCATGCTGATAGCTATAAGGGGGTGGATGATATGGTGGTTGAAAGTCGTCAAATTATAAAAAAATTCGGACTGAAGGCCAGCGATGATGTTTGCAACTCTAGAGCAAGGAGGTTACATACAGCGGAATGTGATGCCACAGACCATATCTTTGGTCTATGCTTGCTACAATCTCTTCAGCTCTTTCTCTGTAAGGATAAGCATACAAATAAGGAACTATAATAATAAATAAATAAAGAATTAAAAATAAATTTCTTTTAATACCTCTCTTTAAAAAAACCGATTGGACATTTTGCGTATTACATCAAATGATCCATCTGTCATATTATTACAATCATTATTGTTGAATTTCGTGATTGGATTCTTCAAAATGAGTGCATTTTTATGTGTGATTTGATCTACACTACCTACTTTCCTTTTGCCAAAAGACACTTAATGATATGTAATATAGCTACAACAAAAAACATAGTTGAAGAAGTAAAAAAGCAATATTGGTACTAAAAACTATGGCTAACTATTTTAACATAACAGTTCTGCCTGCATGCTTGGTAAATGTGTTGAGTATTTAAAGGAAAGGTAACAATTATAAAATATACAACAGTTCTGTTGGGAAAAAAAACTGAGTGGCAATAAACAAACAGAAAGCATGAACTGCATTCAGATGCAGAAAGTTTGTCTTACCCTTCCTCCAGCATAGACTGGTGTCCATTGGATCGGGTGATCATTCTGATACATGACCATTGGTCTTGCCATCACTGATATGTATTTAAGAACTTTCTCCTTAACCTCCGACTTACTGCCTATTCTAACATAATAACCTGGAAACAGAAAAGCATTCAAGAATTCCTCAACCTGGAAAATAATTTCCCTAAGTATCATTATATTAATAGATAATTAAAGTACAATAATTCACATGGAGATAATTTAATAATCAACATAAATTGTGACAAACACTTGTGTAGCACCAAGGGAGAAGTTTTGAAATTAACTATGACCAATTCTAAGAGGTTAATAAGCTATTTTCAATTAAGTCTCTTACACAGAATTAAAAAAAAAAAAAAAAAAAAACAAACCTTAAAATGGGCCTCAATGGAAAAGCAGTATAAGCAATACAAAAATTATCTTACTTTATTTTTTGAAAGATGCTGAAAACAAAACATACTTTGACTGGGCAAGTGCACCATTTTGTTGGCATTATACAAAAACAAAAGATAGTACATCAAAATAACCTCAGTTTTATACTTTATCATTACTTGCTGCAAATACTGAATTTAATGATAGATAAGAATTAGATTAGAAGCAAAATTTTTAAAAAAAAGTTATGCAAGGAAGAGTTCAAAAACTGTTTAATATGTTTCCAGTTGTGGTTAGCATACTGCTTTTTTTAATTGTATTGAAAATGAGTAAATGATTTTTGCATTCATATGGTAGTACAGTGTTGTTATGATATTATTATAATAAAAGCTATAGGCACAGAGTTATATGACTGTTGCAATCAATGCAATTAAAATAAATTTTGGCCAGTGGGTGCAACATGTATTACTTTTGCAGAGTGATAGATTAAAGTGGGAAAATAGGCATGAAGTTCTGAAAAATTAGCAGGTACTATCAAAATTTCAAATGGCAAACCATCCAACTCCCATGAATGGTCAACAATACATTTCATTCCTCACTGGACTTTCATTCAAGAAGATAGTGGTTCCTCTACCACTCTACCATCCAGATTTAGATGCTCATGGTTACCCTAAATGTCAGATTAACGTCACTACAATGGACAAGACCAACTTGATTCTCCAATCTGACTATCTGCTCCATCTAAAATTACCTCATATTCCATAGTCTCAATATGTTAAACCCTAATACAATTCACATAAAGGCACACATAAAAGATTACAAGTAGACAGCTGTCTTTAGAGATAGAAACACATTTTCTCTCTCTCTCTCTCTCTCTCTCTCTCTCTCTCTCTCTCTCTCACACACACACACACACACACACACACAAACATGACCAACCTCTCCAGCTGCTGTGGCCTGCTCCTCTCCACAAACACCAACTTTTCTGAACTGCACGGGTGGGAACTCTCCCTACAACATATCCTACACGCCTGCAATCCTCCACCGCTGGTTGCTACTCTCGCATTTGACAGTCCCGCAGTCTAGCCAAAGCATCTGGAGAGGTCGTCATGTTTGTGTGAATATGTATGTGAAAGAAGGCTGTGTAGGCTGTAATGACTGAAAACAGTAACAGAAAAAATAGTTTCGCAAGGCTCTATCAACCAAGGCATGGATATTTTGGAAGCCAAAGTACCTAGCATTGCACAACAAATGAAAGTAACAAGTCATTGTTCAATAAATTGAAAGAATTATTCAATCCATAAAAAGTAAAACTGCTATTGAAGTTTACAATATTTCTTACTAATTATTAAAATACTGCCTCAGTGCTTTGCAACATTTTTGATGCATCAGTTAAGCAAGGAATAGTCCATGAAATGCTGAAGTATGTAGTTGTAAAATCACTGTATAAGAAGAGAGATAAGGCAGAAAATTCTAACTATCAGTCAATATCACTACTGACAAGTTTTTCTTCTAGAAAAAATAATGCATGCCAAAGTAGTAAGGCATATCAGTGATCACAATATCAGCAGCTTAAGTCAGTTTGGGTTTCTTGAAAGTTTGTCAGCAGAAGATGTAATATTTTTCATCAGTACTTGATATGCAATATCTTGACTTCCACATATCATGCATCACCAACTCATGGCCTATGCTGTGAATAACCTTACTACTTTACTTATTGATAATTCAGTAGATAAACTTGATTAAAAAGCAAATAAAGTTTTAAGAGAACTAGTAAACTTGTTTAACATTAATGGTCTTTCTTTAAATTACTCTAAAACAAACTATGTACAGTTGCTGGTAGAACTTCCGGGTTATTAGGCCGTGGTCCATACAACTTTTCAGTTTTTTAACATTTTGTCCAGAGCTGCACCAGACATCTTCGGAGGCCTTCTTACTTCCATTGAGTCTTGCCAAAAGGTTAGAAAAAACTGAAAAGTTTTATGGACCACGGCCTTATAAGCCGGAAGTCTACCAGCAACTATGACACTCCGTCGTGAAAGCCTTCATTGCATAAACTATGTACAATCAATTCCACAGACCATATAGAAATGAAGAAATAGTAGTAAAAATAGGTGACTGATTGTTGTTAACCAGGGTGGATACCACATACTACTTAGGCTTCCAGACTGAACTGGTCAAACCACTTCCTGGATCTATGTAAAAGACTTACTTCAGCAAACTATGAATAGTTTCTTCTTATAGAAATATGGGAACAATGATATCAGCCTATTAAGGGTATTTTCATGCCATTATGGCATATAGAATTATATATTTTGTCTAATGCAGCAACTGTGGTTTATAGGTTAAAAATGGAAACAGCCACCAGTTGCAGGGTTGCTCCACAAGACAGATACAACAGCTCCATGCCTTTTCCAGGACACGGTTGATAATGATCTGAAGATGATCTTATATTATAAAAACTAGTCATTATAGATGAAAATAAAATATTTCATGTGATCTTGATTGTTTGTATTTAATTCCTCAAGAACAATGTTCCTTAACATTTTTAATTAAGTTTTTGGTAGAAGATGAGCTCTTGTTAAAATAATAATAATAATAAAAAGAGCCTTAAGCCAGTTTCTTTTGCTAGAGTAATTTTATATGGTATGCAATAGAAGAGTTCGTGAATTACAGTACTCAGTATTTCATGTATTGCTAGCTGTAAATTCATGCCCAAATCTCTATTTCTAATCCTGACTATTTTTAGTTTCTCTTCTCATTTCTTCCTCTTTTCCTGAAGAAGCGACCAATGGTTGTGAAAGCTTGTATGTGTGTGATTTTATTTGTGTCTGTCGAAGAGCCTGTCCTTTGGGTAAGTCATTCATTTTCTATTTTTAAACATATATTTTGTGACAATTAACAACTGTGTAATGTTGATTTATTGTAGTAGAACTCTCATACGAAACCATTTTGGTTTCCTTTATGTATTCACGTAGTTTCTAACCAAACAAAATCTAAAATTGACACATTTCATATCCTGTGATGTAGTCTCAAGATGGATCTCCTGAACAAGAAATGAATAAAATTAAATGAGTTGGCCTTCTCTATTACCATATTCCAATGCTCTCTGTTGCTATCCTCCTCTCGTTCCTCCCTACTCAAGAATTACATTTTTCTCCTATCTCCTACACACACACACACACACACACACACACACACTACAGTGCATGGCGGTTGTAGCTACATTTGATTATACATGTGTGCTTGGGAGTGGCATCTAAATGAAACAGTTGTACTAAAATGTTTGGTGTCTTGATTTGTTTGGCTACTGAAAAGCCAAAGCTTCCACTTCATAGTGGTGGGGTGAAGTGGAGTTTCCCTGAAAATTTATCAGCTGCTATACAGGATGGCCAAGAATCAGTTTGTTTATAACAGTGTAGTGTAGTGAGTAGTGATTCATGTAGATAGTTCACATGGTTTCTGATTGTGGTCATATTGGTTACTAAATCTGAGTAGTGTATTCAGTAGTAAATTGACACTCCCTCATCAAGTCAGCGACTTCGTTGACACTACGGAAGAGTCAGCATTTCTATGGGAAAAGTCTGTAGGTGCTTCTTGTGATATAGTAGGAACTCTCCCACTCATTTTGTTTGAAGAAAGACTATACAAAAATGGGATTCTTGTTTCCTTGTTTACATTTCACCAAACATTTGACTTACAAAATTAATTAAAATGAATAATATATCACTCTCATTAAAATCATAGTGATGAATAGTCATGTCATCTTACAAAATTTTAAGTACTTTATAAAATGTCACTAGAGTATACCCAAAATGATTTTAATAAAACAGCCTGACTGTGGAAGCCTATTTATACATTGGTCAAAAAAATTAGAGGATCAGTCAAGATATCTAGGTTTTGAAGAATTGTCAGTGGCAGAATGAACTAAAAGGGTTTGACATCTTTCTGGCGGTTGTTAGGAGTGGAGACAACAACATTACAGCAATGGAGATAGTGGTGTTGACTTGTGTTTACTCTACCATACGAATTATACAAGCAGTTGGGTCAAGACACTGTAGTGAGCACGTAGTGCAATGCAACAATGCACATTTCACACACCTGTATTTTTGTTCTTTTTTAAGGTTCAGTTTTTCTGTTGTTAACCTTTGTATATCTGAATTACTCAAATAACCTGCAATTGATATCTCAGGCATACAATAATGAGTGTACTTACTCTACTACATTCCTGACTTCCATGAAAAGATATAAGTATCAAGATATAACTGATTATGTAGGCACATCAAATTTGTGTCATCTCTCATATTTTCACCAACCATTAAAATATTCTTCGTTTGTGTGGCCATAATGTCTGTAGTTGCTTTCATAATTATGAATAGCAGCGTTAGTCCATGTTCGCAATCGCATTTTTATTGTAGTTGCAAAGACGGACTAACACTGCTATTCATAATCATTAAAATATTGATTATCTTACAAATTTTATTAATTTTATGTTCCAATTTTAGCATTACCCACCACAATTTCATTCATAACTGTGCTGTCAGTATCATTGGACACTGTCTTATAAATATGTAATAATTTTGAAGAGACAAAAAGTACATAAAATGGGTAAAAATTTCGATGGAACATAAGAGGATGGACACACACCTGTCAAAGTGTCACTATATATTAGAAGTTGTCTTATTTTATAAAAAGAAAAAGAAAAGGTATTACCTTTATTTTCACATGCCATCCAGTGCATTTCTTCAGCATTAGAAGAATCAGCACCGATTAGGTATGTGAATACTCGCACAGGCATATGCGGAAAGTTATAATGCTTGAATATTTCACGATATTTGTCTGGTGGTCCATCTGTTATCAACATTATTGCCTGATTACACTGGCACCCTAATGAACTTTTGTTGTACTGGAAAAGAAAAGTGACTTTATTACTGACAATCTCAATTTCATACTTCATAATGAGAAAAACTTTAAAAAGTAAATAGATCATATGTTAAATATGCTTAATTTTCTTCAGATGAAAGATTTCTTTAAGATTACACGAATAAGAAGATACAGTGTCGCACCATAATCTTTCCAACAATAGAAACAAATCAATTGATGAGGAAATACACATGAGGAAACAATTTTGTAATTTATGATGCAATGTAATAAAATTAATAACAACAAACTGCTTATGACAAAGGTACATGATCATATTGTAATTAAATGTAAAAGTATATGCTACAAGTAGATATAGTAGGCCTAAATATAGCGCAAGATTTTATAACTGGAGTGAAATCTTTCCTTTGACCCTTCATAGTTATATTAAACAAAAATTTTCATACAATTTTTAAAGGATGAAAAATTTAAAACAATTACAATTTAATCATTTGTGAAATGAGAGAAGGGGGGATGGTGAGGAGTTGTGTCATTGGTAGTGGTTTTAAGTATAGTTTGGCCATGAGAGCTTATCTGGGGTAGTGCAGTTGTTTGATGAATGTTGCACATTGATGATGATAATGTGGAAACAACACACAGCTGCCAATCAGATGAAGTCTCCAACTCAGCCACAGATGAAATCCACCCTCACCAAAGCTGAATACCAGATCAAGAACATTGGCACTGTTTATTGTTTTGTGGCAACTGCATTTCAGAAGAGAAGTCAACATCATTGGCAAGGGTATACACAGGAGTTGTAAATTCTTGATGCAAATATCTTTAATAATCTGTCTCTAGAACTAGTGCTTTTCTCTAAATCATTCTAGACAAATGCCCAGGTGGTTGCTTAGAAAAGAGTATGAACATTATATTTTTCCATTCATTCAAAATCCAAGTTTGTGCTCTCCCTGCATTGTGGGATGTAAGTCTCTTACTTTTCTTCATTTGGAACTAGGGTAGGAAATAAATTAATAAACTTAACTAGGAATTTGTTGAGAAACAGCATTTAAAAGTATAAATAAGTCATTAATTGACTGTAAGGAAAACTAAAATTTTATGCAATAGCATCCATGGTGGAACTGGATGTGGGGCTACAGCTGTATAATGTATGATAACTAGAAACAACACCATCAGCTGTGGAATCATATGTTTATTTACTGGCAGCCAGTTTTGGTCGACCACACCACCATCTTCAGGCCATTTATAACAATAGGTGGCTGAACCTTCCTATAATACAGTGCCATTAGAAAGGTAGCTGGCATACACACAATCTTATGAAATACAGTCCTGCTATCATTAATAAAAGAAGAAAACTCAATTTCTATAACAATATGAAGATGGAAATTTGTTCTGCCAAAATTAATTGCCAGTAAATAAACAGATGTTTCCATAGCTGATGGTGATGTTCATCATAACATTTTACAGTCACATTAAGTCTGCAGGCAACTAGGCATAGGCTTAACTTTCACTGAAAATACCCCTCCTTTTTTCTATACAGATATATTTCTTAAATTTTTTAACAAGTGACAACTTCAGTTGTACAAAAATATGTATCATTTCAGAGTGATCCGTGATCTGAAGGCTGACCATTCCATCATCATTCTCCCTGCCGACAAGGGATCCACGACCGTGGTACTTGATCGGCGGGTGTATGTGGCTGAGGGACTGCGCCAGCTTTCAGACAATACTACCTACAAAGTCTGTCAACATGACCCCATCCCTGATGTCCAGGCAGAGATTCAGGGAATTCTCAGATCCTTAGGCCCCCTACAAAACCTTTCACCCGAGTCCATCAAACTCATGACCCCACCGACACCCCGCACCCCTACCTTCTACCTACTTCCTAAGATTCACAAACCTAATCATCCAGGCCGGCCAATTGTGGCTGGTTACCAAGCCCCCACAGAACGAATCTCTGCCTACATAGACCAACACCTTCAACCCATCATTGGCAGTCTCCCATCCTTCATCAAAGACACCAACCACTTCCTCGATCGCCTGAAATCCTTACCCAGCCTGTTACCTCCTGAAACCATCCTTGTAACCATTGATGCCACTTCCTTATACACAAATATCCCACATGCCCAGGGCCTCGCTGCAATGGAGTATTTCCTTTCACGCCGACCACCCACTTCCCTACCTAAAACCTCTTTCCTTAATACCCTAGCCAGCTTCATCCTAACCCACAACTTCTTCACCTTTGAGGGCCAAACATACCAACAACTAAAGGGAACAACCATGGGAACCAGGATGGCCCCCTCGTATGCAAACTTATTTATGGGACGCTTAGAGGAAGCCTTCCTGGATACCCAAGCCTGTCAACCCAAAGTTTGGTACAGATTCATTGATGACATCTTCATGATCTGGACCAACAGTGAAGAAGAACTCCAGAATTTCCTCTCCAACCTCAACTCCTTTGGTCCCATCAAATTCACCTAGTCCTATTCCAAATCCCATGCCACGTTCCTCGATGTCGACCTCCATCTGTCCAACGGCCAACTTCACACATCCGTCCACATCAAACCTACCAACAAACAACAGTACCTCCTTTATGACAGCTGCCATCCATTCCATATCAAACGTTCCCTTCCCTACAGCTTAGGTCTTCGTGGCAAAAGAGTCTGCTCCAGTCCCGAATCCCTGAACCAGTACACCAGTAACCAGTGGCTCTCCAGGAGGGATACGACTTCCTTAAATCCTGCCCTGAAATGAGATCAATCCTTAATGACATCCTTCCCACTCCACCAAGAGTGTCTTTCCGCCACCCACCTAACCTTCGTAACCTCCTAGTCCATCCCTATGAAACCCCCAAACCACCTTCCCTACCCTCTGGTTCCTACCCATGCAACCGCCCCCGCTGTAAAACCTGCCCTATGCACCCTTCCACCACCACTTACTCCAGTCCAGTAACCCGGAAGGTGTACATGATCAAGGGCAGAGCCACTTGTGATAGCACCCACGTGATTTACCAACTGACATGCCTGCACTGTGAAGCGTTCTATGTGGGAATGACCAGCAACAAACTGTCCATTCGCATGAACGGTCACAGACAGACAGTGTTTGTTGGTAATGAGGATCACCCTGTGGCTAAACATGCCTTGGTGCACGGCCAGCACATCTTGGCGCAGTGTTACACCGTCTGGGTTATCTGGATACTTCCCACCGACACCAACCTTTCAGAACTCCGGGGATGGGAACTTGCCCTTCAGCTTATTCTCTTCTCCCGTTGCCCACCTGGTCTCAATCTCCGCTAATTCAAATTCCCGCCCACCATCTTTAGACTCTTTGCCTTGGTTCTGTGGACAGAGCCTCTGCCTCAATTGGTATCTCTGTCCAACTTCTTTGCTTTTTACAAATGTCTGTCTAGGTGTGTTTGCGTTTCGATATGTCTGAGTGTGTGTGTATTTGTTTACCTTCCTTTTTTTCCCCTAGGGTCAGTCCTTCCACTCCTGGGATTGGAATGACTCCTTTTCCACTTCCTTAAAACCCATATCCTTCCCTTTTTCCTCTTTTTCCTGAAGAAGCTGCCAATGGTGGCGAAAGCTTGTATGTGTGTTTGTGTGTGATTTTTTTCCCCTAGGGTAAGTCCTTCCACTCCTGGGATTGGAATGACTCCTTTTCCACTTCCTTAAAACCCATATCCTTCCCTTTTTCCTGAAGAAGCTGCCAGTGGTGGCGAAAGCTTGTATGTGTGTTTGTGTGTGATTTTATTTGTTTCTATCGACGAGCCGGTCCTTTTGGTAAGTCATCTCTTTTCTATTTTTTATTTTTGTTAAAATATGTATCAATATATATATATATATATATATATATACTCCACAAACCAGTTAGATCTTGACAGACGGTCTTTGTATTAGAGATGCTTTCTGTTCAATTGATGTAGAAGCATTTTCATTGTACAGTAGTCATTAGAGCGATCACATACAACTAGGTAGTGCAGTTAACACACTGACCTCATATTTGATTACTGATGGAAATTCTTCACAGAGGTGATAAATTATTCTTCAAAAGAGATAGATTGACTGGCCAGTACTTATCTTTGTGCTGTACTGCCGATAGTCACACAAAGAAAGAAAAAAGATGAAAAAATAGTACAAGCTTTTGGAACAGGGTTCCTTCCTTAGATAGGAGAGAAGGGGAAAAAAGGAATGGGAACATTATCCTTATGACCTAGGTCGTGAATTACCTTCCCCTTTGGTTCCCATTCCATTTTTCTTCACTTCTCTCCTAACTGATGAAAGAACCCTGTTCCAAAAGCTTGTCCTATTTTTGCATCCTTTTTCTTTCTTTATTTGACTATCGGCAGTACAGCACAAAGGTTAAATACTGGTCAGCCAATCTATCTCTTTTGAAGAATAATTTGACCTCATACTTGGAATGATAGCTAATTTAGGATTTCTCTTATCTTTTTAAATCATTTCAGGATATGGCATGAAAGGTACATCATCAAGGCTATAGTAGTCCACTTGTTCTGCCCTCAAAAGCATATTTACATATTCTATGTGTAAGAATACTTTTGAACTATTTATTTTCATTGCATTATGATGATAAATCTTAATTATTGGATAAATAAATGAAAAAATTGAGTGTTTGAATAATGATTCTTTTAACACCTCTGTTTATGTAATTAACCTGATCTTTTCATTATCAGTCCCTATGGGAATAATATGTAGGCCCCTACAGGATCATGGTTCAGTATATTCTTCGATTCAGTGGGCTTTTGTAGGGTGGCTTGTACATTTGCCAGTTCAGATTTATCTTTGTGTGCAAATGGTCTTATTTGGTGTGGATCCGTGGCTGCACAAGACTTCCAGAAGATAGCACTGAGTTCACATTTTCACTGCCATGCTCATCACTGACACTCAGTTTAATATTCTCTTGAGCACTTCTTTCCTTAGGAGTTGCAGTCCCTTGACAAGATTTCTGTTGAGTTTCAAATTTTACCACCATATATATAATGCCACAGTGGATACACTGGATGCCATTAGATCAGCGAAGTTAAGCACTGTCGTGCTTGGCTCACACTTAGATGGGTAACCATCCAGGTGTACTGAGCACTTTGGGCCCTTGTGAGTCCAATTGAAGAGCTACTTGACTAAGAAGTAGTGGTTCTGGTCTGGAAAACCAACAATGGCTGGGAGTGTGGGGCGTTGACATCCCCCTCATTACAGCGTTCGGTGATGCCTTCTAGCAGAGGATGACACGGCGGCCGGTTGGTACCTGTTGGGTCCTCGAGGCCTATGTGGGATGGAGTTAGTTATTTATAATATCATTGCCATACATAGATGTCACTATGTGTACATTCAGTTTGTAGTATTCTCAGTCTTTGTCCATTTATCTTTCCAGGCAGTGCTCTAGGAATGAAGTTATTACCTAATCACTTGTTTCATCTACATTTTCAAATCATAATCCTAATAGGTTATAGGCCCAGGTTACATGATGAGTAAAAGTAACATTTTCCCTTTGATTAGATGAAAACTGATATTCATAAGTCAAAAGAGTGAAAAGCAGTTCGAGTGGAAATATGAAACAATTACAAGAATTCAAGTTGAAGCAAAAATGACACACTGGGATATGTATCTGGACACATCCTGGAACCTGTAGTGACTTGTGAACATGCAACACCCATTGCTGCAGAAGCGCCTACAAAGTACGGCTAGCAGCAGACAGAAAAGCAAAAGCTGACTTGATCTTATCCATCAGTCACACCGAGCTCAAGCAAGTGGACTGCAGTACATCACAACTAGAATCTATCTATGACTCCATAGGAACTACTCGCAAAGCAACACTGCTTGAATGCCTCACACTTCACAATATGCAACCTAGGGATTATGTGACACAACATGTTACTCAATTCTTTGACACTGTGGACAAGTTGCAGGCAATGAACGTTGACACAAAAGATGATCTGTTGTCAATAATGCTGCTCAACAGTCTTCCAGATAGTTATGCCAATTTTAGGTGTGCTATCGAATCTTGTGGCAATTTACCAGATGTCAAGGCTCTAAAACAGTGAAACGCAAGGGCCACAATGTTTGTGGAATTGGGCAAACATTTCATGAGCAAGTCTTAAGTGAGTGACAGTGAGAGATAGGAACAAAAACATAGAGGGGAAAAATTATTGCTCAGGTGCAGTTTTTGCAACAAGAAGGGGCACAAAGGAGACAAGTGGTTCTTCAAAAAAGGAACTAAATGTGCAAGCTGCTAAAAAAGTTGAAGAAGCTCATTGCTGCTTCTCTGTCAATGAACATGTTACCAAGTTTTGTGATTCAAACACTCTTTGGTGCAAAGACAGTGGTTGTACGTCACACATGTGTAATGATACAAAAGAGTTTACACATGTTACAAAAGCACAAGAATGTTTAATGCTTGCAGACAAAAGTGCTACACAAGTATCAGCTAAGGGCAACGTATGCATCGAAACTACAGCCAATGGTGCCAGTTTCATAATGTTGAAAAACACTTTGTTCATGCCAAAACTTGAGAGCAACCTAATTCAGTTGCAAAAGTTGTGGACAACAAACAAACTGTGAGTTTTGTGAAAAACCATGCTGTTATAAGGGGGCACTAATGACAAAGTCAAGTAGTTGCAAATAGAATAGGTAACTCGTTCTATTTACAAGAAAATAGTCCAACGGCATGTGTAGTTGCTGAACAAAAAATTGTAAAAAGTGATATGCAAATATTCCATGCTCGACTAAGCCACCTGAACTCAGAAGACATGATTGAAATGCTCAAAAATGACTATGTGACAGGTTTAAAATCCAGCGATGTTGACCTCACTAACTGCACCACATGTTTTGAGATCAACACATCCAACCCCGCTACCAAACAGAGTGGAAATTTGTGTTAACTTCTAGAACTAAGCTACTCTGATGTCTGTTGACCAATTAATGAGAGAATTAATGAGAGAAACATCTCAAAGTGGTGCGAGATTTTTTGTGGTAGCAGATGGAGTCAAGCATTTCCTTCAACTGAAAGGAGAAGCTGTGGACAAGTTTGTTGAATTCAAAGACCTTGGTTTACATCTTACAGATGAAATGAAATGATTGTATGGCATTTTTGGCTGGGAGATCCTGCGTGGGATTATTCAGGAATACAGTAACATAGAACAATTCCATACACACCCAACAGAATGATGTTGCCAAATGAAAGAACCATTTTTTGGTTCAAGCAGCTCCTTGCATGCTGCTAGAGACTGGATAGCCACCGTCAGTTTGGGCCAAAGTCATCAATACGACTAAAGGACTTTCAAATGGAACTCCTATTAAAAAGTGGCTAAAGAAGAAACCGACCTCTCTCATCTTCATATGTCTGGTGAAAAGGTTGTCATCCTTGATAAATCAGCAAACAAAGGGAAGTTTCATGCAACAGGCAAACAAGGTATCTTTGTAGGGTACTCAGCCTGTTCAAATGCCTATCATGTATGGACACCATGAGACCATAAAATTCATATATTAAGAGATGTAAAATTCATTGATCATTATAGTTTTGAGCCCAAACAAACCTATATGGACTTCTTTGAAAGTGAACATCATTGCCAGAGAAGAAGCATCTGGATGGAATTAGCAACAGAAGATTCAAATGGGAATGAAAGCATTCAATCACAGCCATAATCAGATGACAGACCATTCCACAGCTTAGAGGAAGAAGTTATTCCATCAGTATGCAATAAAATCATACCAGATGATGATGTATCATGTTATGAAGACAATAATTCTTCAAGTGTCACATCTGCTCAGCAGTTTGTACTAGATACAGAATCATCAGATGTTTCAAGTCATGACATCAACTACGCTGCAAATGCAACAGAGATCAACATCAAAGATGTATTAAATGGCCCCAATAATCAAGAGTGGTTTGAAACTATATGTGGTGGAATCAGGTCAGTGGTGAGAAACGAAACTTGGGACATTGTAGACAGGCTAACAGATTAAAAGGTAATTGGCTCGTTTTGAGAAATAAATACACTAGTGATGGATATTTGCTGAGGAGAAAAGCAAAAATAGTTGCACAAAGATTTAACCAGAAGCATGGTGTTGACTTCACAGAAACATTCTCTCTAGTCATAAGAATTTAATCATTTAGGCTGTCAAATTAACTTGTGTGTTTCACAGCTGGATATCACCACTGCATTTTTCCATGATGAAATTGACACAGAAATATCCATAGAACAGCCAGATTCTCTGGCCGAATTCTTACAGAAGATAAGAGATGTAGAGAAAAACAATCATGTAGCAAAGAAGGCAAATGATATGCTTCCAAAAATGAAATCTGGTGATAAAGTGTGTAAACTTATAAAAACCATTTATGGGCTACATCAAGTGGGTAGACAGTGGTTTGCCAAGTTAAATGCAACACATAGAAATTGGATCCATGTGTTTAGGTATACTGTGTAGAAAAATCTCAAGTCTTCTTAGTCATTTACATTATCATCATTTCATCAGATCAGAAAGGACGAAACAAATTAGGAATGAGTTCTCTGCCAGATTTGATGTCAAGAATCTTGTTACTGTAAGACAATACATGGACAGTGAAGTAAATGAATCTGCTGACAAAATCACATTTTGTCAAAGTGAGTATATCAGAGAAGTTTTACATTGATTCAGAATGGATGACTGCAAACCAGTAAGAACTCCATTGGCAACTGGGACAAAGTTGGACACAACAGTTGTGAATGCAAATGATGGGACTCAATGTCCATTCAGGGAACAGGTTGGAGCATTGATGTACCTTGCCATCGGTACTCACCCTGATATATGCTACGCTGTCAATAAGCTAAGCCAGTACAACAACAGCCATAGTTTTATTCATTGGCAGGCAGCTATAGATATCTCAATGAAACCATGGACAAAAAACTGACCAGTGGCAATGATACGGAACAAATCTTCGGTTTTCCTGATGCTGGTTGGGGAAATTCTGATACTGATAGGTCATATACTGCCTACAAGCTTCACCTTGTAAAATCAGCACTCTCATGTTGGTCACATAAGCAGAGAACAGTCACTCTTTCATCAACTGAAGCTGAATACATGAGCATCTCCGAAGCAGCAAAGTATGTGATTCTCTTGTCAATATTTGTGAAGGAGTTGGGTTTGGCAAAACTGTCTTTCTGTGCAGTGCTCTAGGAATAAAGTTGTTATCTAATCACATGCTGAGTCCATATTTTGAAACCATAATCCTAATAAACTTCCATAAGTGTTAATGGTATATTTTAACTAGCCAAAACGTGTGTGGCACTCAACAAATGCATCACATTTAATAGATATTATATTCCCTTGTGCATTCAGGAGAAAGGGAATAATGACCCCATCATCCTGCCCCAAAGCTAAAAAAATGCCAACGGTTCCCAACCCGCCTACAATCGGCTGCCACGGGTATAACTTTTCACATTGTTATTATTTTACTGTTTATTGCCATAATATCGTATTCTGTACATTCTTCTTAATATTTGTAACGTTACTGTATTGCAGTCGGCCTGAAGATGGTCTCACAAGCAGACTGAAACTGGTTACCTAAGAACAATAAAAAATCTCTTGCGATCGAGACTGTGTTTTTCAAAAAATATAAAACTATCAAGCATCATCTTATTCAATGACAATCTGTCAGCAGGAAAGTTAGCAAACAACCCAGTTTTTTACTCAAAGATGAAGCACATTCATATAAAGTACCACTTCAAATGTGAAGCCCTACAAAAGTATCTGCTGAGACTGGAACATCAGTCTATGGAAGACATGTTGACAGATGTATTGACAAAGGCTCTTCCTGCACCGAGGCATGAGAAATGTTGAAGGACTTGGACTTCGACTCTAGAACCACAAACTTAATACTAAATTCACTGATTCATAACTGTTTGTAAAAAAAATGAGGGAGCTTGTTGAAATTCAAATTTCACCCCCATATAACATTGTTGCCATCCATAGATGTCACTATGTGTACATTCAGTTTGTAGTGTTCTCAGTCTTTGTGTATTTGTCTTCCCGTGCAGTGCTCTAGGAATAAAGTTGTTATCTAATCACATGTTGTGTCCATATTTTCAAACCATAATCCTAATAACTTCCATAAGTGTTAATGGTATATTTTAACTAGCCAAAACATGGGTGGTACTCAACACATGTATCATATTTAATAGATATTACATTCCCTTGTGCATTCAGGAGAAAGGGAATAATGACCCCTCATCCTCCCCTAAGGCTAAAAAATTAATTAATTAAATAAAATTATATAAGAGTATGCAAATAACTTTAAATAAGTGAGTGGCTTGCAATTTTCTAATTCAAAATACCAGTTGCTCAAACCTGGTGTCTTATTTAACTCAACAATTTCCTAAACAAAACAAAAAGCTGATCCTTTTCTACTAATAACACTCTTCCAACTTAAACTTATGCAAAAAACAATAACTAGACTCTAATTTACAGCTATGTCAATTAGGTAGTGCACCTCGGTTGCATTGTGGTAGAGTGTCAGACTACAAATCCAAAGGTTGCAGGTTCAATCCCTGCCAGGTCCTAGGATTTCTAACTGTCACTTTACACTTCTTTCACCTCTGGCAGTATTGCTTATGTGAAAAATACCGAGTAGCACTGTGGTTCGGAACCCATGTTAAACTGTAGGTAGGTCCCCCTATAACTGGCTGGGTAAGTCAGTTTGAAGATCAGAGGAAGGCAACGGCATACCATCTCCAAACAGGACCATGACTAGTAAAGCACTGTGGTGTTCAAACCAATCTTCAGATTGTTGACTGCTTTATCTTTCTACTTAGATAGGTACATGAAAGGTGGTGCATGGCACTATACCAGTGAGGAAACCTTCAAATGAGTTACCTTGCAACCATGGAAAAAAATTATATATGTGATCCACCATAAGGCTGAATCATTAAAACATTCAAAGCTAAATGTCAAGAACATAAAGCATGTCTGGAAAGTAAGCCTAAAGTTTCTGATTTCAGAAACAAAATAAAAAATATGGTATCTGTACCATGATGAACTATGGCAACACTGACAATGATATTGTGGCTCTTTAAACTGATTTTTTCTTGCAACAAATTATTTATTGTGGGCATCTGAAACTGTAGACTTGAGTCATATTGAATGGAAACTGCTTCAGCTGTATGGTATTCTTTTATTCAACCAACTAGGTTTGTGGCATTAGAGCCACATCATCAAGGTTATCTGTATAGGCTACAAAGAACAGCAAATGCCAGTAACAATCATGTTATGCTATTTTACATTTGGGACATAGGCCTAGATAAGAAAACTGTAGGTGAAAGTAGGAACAAGTTATTTCATATTTTTTCTTCCCCGACATGAATATACAATACACCAAACATTATTAACATTGTAATTTCGAGAAAATTAAAGATTTTTACACTACACGTGAATTTTAAAACTTCTACTATTTCGAATGTGGTCAAACCAACAGTGCAAAAATTTCTTCACCCAGTCTGAATTTGGTAGTTGAGATTGCAATTCATGAACAGTTCATCTGAACTACTGGTATTCCAAGAAAGGAACTAATTAGTTCACTTTGGTAAACTACAGTTCTTTTGCTCCTCACTTAATTTCCCTTCACTTAATACTAAGAACACCCTACTCCTCTCTCCTAGGACCTAAGCACCTGTAGCTCTGAACTGCTGAACGAGCAACTGTGAGAACTGTGACGTATCAGAAGACCAAAATGGTTCAGTAATTCATTTAGTTCAGCCCAGTAACTAATCAATGTGAACTATGTAGTTTATTTTAAGTACCTGTACCGTACTTTGTCCATCGCAGCAACTGTGTGAATAGGCCTTTAGTATAGAAAGGCGCAGGTTAAACTGCGCCCCCGCAACTGGTTCAACTAGTTTCCTAAGAACTAGGCCTGCTACCGGTATCTGTAAAGGGCCGGTTCCATAAAAGAAACTACTTCGGCCATTTCTATGGGATATTTGGTTGTAGCATGTTGGTGTTCTGTGTTTGGTATGAACTATTTGTACATAAATTGTCTCGCAGTGCGGTGGCTGATGTGTGCGACCAAAAGGGTATTTCCTATCTACAATCTCTCCCGATTCAACTACGCCAAGTTTCGGCTCAAATTTTATCCATTTCTTGGGTAGGATTCAACAGCATCTTGTAGTAACGAAAATCGCAAACAAAAAAGAATTTTTTTGACATTTTATTTATTGTTTACTTTTGCCCTCTTTCATTTCTAAAAATAGGTCGTGTTTTAGACCTATAGGTCCAACCTTTTTTCAGGTTTTACATGAATTACTGACAATGTTATTTTTTAGCACAATAACAATAAGGATGAACAATTGAGACTATAAACTTAGTAAATGGATAGTATGGCATTTATCACCCGGTTTTGTCCTCCTAATGCCGCAGCCAGTAGCTTGTCAAGTTGTCTGACAATATTGTTATTGTCGTGTTGAAGAATGAAACATTTTCGTTTCTCTTTCATGATTTCATCGATGACTTGAAAGAAACACCAATTATAGTACCGTACTCGTACTGTAACTGTTCTTCCATAATCTTAAGCAAAGGTTTCGAATCATCCAGTATAACCAACGAAGTAAACCAAAAACAGATTTTGGGTTCGTCGACAATAATTCTGAGCTCGCCCATGGCGTTCATCAGTTGATACTGCTGATACTATGTTTTCAAGTTTCGGTCAAATTCTACGGAATCCAACAATAAATGATCTCTTCCACAACTAAATGTTCATACAAAACTGAATGCATGCAGCCTACGGTGAATCGCATGTTAGTTCTCCTCAATCACGTTGTGTCCAGAGTCGATGCTTTTTGGCAGAATTGATTTTATTCAACCGTGAATTAATGATTGCAACAAGCACGACCACAATTAAACTACCGTAAACCAAATATACTTCGTATTTTGATTCTATCCATTACGAAATGAATTTCATAACGAATATTGATCACCTGACGTAGTACAAAGCAATTCGATATAGTCTATTGTTGTCGAGTTACTCCTTTACGACCAGCATAAAAACAACATTTGGAAAATTCTTGTGCAATTTCAATTTTGGCCCAATATACTGTTTCAATTTATTAATGCTCTGAAAAAACCAAGCACTCGCCCAGTTTGAGCTGCCGTCCTTTTAACAATGACCACCGATAAAAGATAATTTTTAGTGCTTATGTGAAATAAAGTTCTGTTTTCACAAAATTATAATTGGGTTATATTTGACAAAACAACTGTAGAGGCGACACTAGAACAAACGCTACTACGCCGATTCGATTATTTATCGTACACTAACATAGTTGGCAACTTGGCACACCATGCAGTGCCTGATGCAAGCTATCACGCTATGCGTTGTTTTGATTTGCGAGTTATTAAACTATCTCAGAAATTTTGGAAGTGCATGTATCTCTTTCAGGTAGGCTCACAAACGGACACCTTCGACTTCGAACACTCGGAACTGCACGAAACCTTGCTTATAATTAAACCCCATAAGATTAGATTACCACAAGTGACATTTCAATAAAGAGAAAAACAATATCAATACCATAAGAGGTAAATTACCCGTAATTCAATGACTTTATTGTACCACCACATGTTCAATCAACGTTACAAAAAAGCCTCTGCTTAGAGTAGGCCTTACAATAGCGTAATCAGACAGATCCTACCCATCTGCTAATTCGTGTATTAGTTCGCAACCTACAAACGCGGGATTTCGATGAAATGGTTAAAACAAAATTGAAGAGATACGGCTACATCATCAAACTTCACAATATCATTTACAATCAATTTCCAGCAGAAATGAGGTTGGCGAAATGCAAGTTATTACAATGGCATAGAGTGGCTTTTGATATTGGACTGCTTGAAAGAGAAAGCGATTTTGAGTACAAAAACGTGACTTCAGTGAAGTGTACACACTGGACTCTTCTATCCTCAATGGTAGGGGTACATTTGATTTGAAGATGGCTCTTCTGCGCTTTAAGTTCTATTACTGAGTAAACACAGTAAACACTACCAAGTGTGTGTATTTTGAGTCGTGCGCGTAGCCAGCGGGGGGGGGGGGGGGGGAGTTTCAAACCCCTCCCAAAATGTTGACAAAGCTAACAAACAAATTGCATCATTCTGTATCAGGATAAAGCCTATCTACATTTTGTCAAGGCTGAGAAACCGTTACACATGCTCAGTGCCGCAGCCAGGATTTGGTGTGTGTGTGGGGGGGGGGGGGGGGGGGCACTTTCCGAGGGGCGGCAAATCTGCACCCTCTTTTATTTATTTATTTTTTATTTATGACAAACTCAACATTCATGCCCAAGAGGGGATTTGAAACCAAACCTCGGAAGGAGCGGCTTCGGGAACTGCGGCGTGGCGCCTTGACTATCTGCCGGCCGCCTCTTTAGAACAAGGGGAGGGAGGAGGACTAATTTCTTGCTCGCCACTGTGGCAGCACAGTCGTGTTTACGCCGGACGAACAGAGAGTGGAAGCAGTCTGGCGTACACAGCGACGCCAGTATGAGTATTTTTGTGTGTGGAGCGCTGCCATCCTGTAACGCGCCATGCGTTTACTCACAACTAATTTTGCAGGAGACGAAAACTAATTTGGAAATTCGAATGCAGTGTTCCATACTGCGATTATGTGTTAAGCCTGAAGCAATTTTGTTAAGCCCTTCAACGGTAGATTCCGAGCGTTTTATTCTTCCCGCATTATGGAAAAAAGTCGTTTGAACATTACTAGTCAAACATGTCCAACACCTACAATGGCTAGAAGTATTCCGAATGGGAAAATACGCTGCGAGTAATTACAAGGATAAAGACATTGGTAGTAAGCCTGGCACAAGTTGGGTTTCGACGCATTTTTCAAAATTTTTGCTATCCGTTTCTGAATGATAGTCGGACGTTTTGGTTTTTGAGCCATGAAACACGTCTCCGCCTGCTTGTACAACAATTAAACTCTGACCGGCAATTTTGCTTGACTATAGTACTTGCACACTATCACTTTGCCAACATTTATTTACTGTATACTTTTCTCCGTTGAATACATTATCTGTTGACAACCATTAAAAATGTTAGTTTACGTTAATTGTATGTTCATGCCGCGCGGGCTTAGCTGAGCGGCTAATGCGCTGCAGTCATGGACTGTGTGGCTGGTCCCGGCGGAGGCTCGAGTCATCCCTCAGGCATGGGTGTGTGTGTGTGTGTGTGTGTGTGTGTGTGTGTGTGTGTGTGTGTGTTTGTCCTTAGGATAATTTAGGTTGAGTAGTGTGTAAGCTTAGGGACTGATGACCTTAGCAGTTGAGTCCCATAAGATTTCACACACATTTCTGTAAATTCACAAGGCTTATTGAAATTAGCTAGATTTCTTCAATCAGGTTGGACTCCATTTTTGAGCTGGTGCCCAGCGATTGTTTTGTACAATAGAGAATGACACCAATCATTTTTGTTTTTATTTTCCAGACCTACGTAGATTTCGGGAAGAGTGTGGCTATCCTCACTGCTTTGAGTTATGTTTACATTTATATCGTCATGCTGAACGTAACTTTTAACATGTAACTGTTAACATGTAAGCAGATATTGAAAGCTGTGAGACTGGCCACTCAGGTAGATCTGAAAAGTAAAAACAAAAATTACGACTGGCATCTCGCACGGGGCGGCACTTAAGCTTACGCCGGCCCTGGCGGCACCATCAAAGCTGGTCACTGCGACATTAAAACCGCTGACAGTAACAGCAGCACACGTTCTCAGTGGCGGCATCACGTTGGCGACCCATTGTCACGTTTACTTGTGCTTGGCAATTTAAGTTGTGATTTATTACATGTGTACTATTTCAGACCTGTTAAAAAATAAAATTGAAAAATCCTTGAGAGGGGCTTCAGCCTTATTAGCATCACCCCACCCCACCCTCTCGTAGCTGCGCTAATGCACGTGCTCCATACAGTTCCCATTTTTCGCCATGCGGTACCCGTATTTTTTGGAGCCCTAAAAGAAGACACTCATTTTACGGACGAAGATATGCACACCTCGGTAAAAGTGAGGGTCCTGTACAGGTCACGCACTTTTTCATGGCCCCTCTGTGATCGGTCAAAGTCGGCTGAGTTCGTGTGTCTACAGGATGTTTATGCTCTCTACCAACCTTGCCTCGTAACAGCATTGTGCACCGTAAACATCGTCAATGTATTGTTGATTTGCGCTTCGTATTGATTATTGTCTTCCACTTTTTTATTTGCTAAAATAAGTCCACATACCCCGACGACTTCTTTTATAAGAAAGAAGACTGACCTTGAAAGTGGTGTGAAGTATGTTAATTCTGATTTTTATTCTGTTACGACAATAAAAAGAGGCAGAGAGCGTTGTTACACGCGCTTAATAAGTCCCTTTCAAATATTAACATTTCGTAGATATGCGTTCCACTTTTCTATTACTCAAACATTAAAGTGATATTTAATTTCGTGTTCCATCTTTGATGCTTTAACCCCTCACATGTTGTTTCTTTTAAAACCTGCACGCTGTAAGCTGGCGGCACTGGGAGAAACAGACGGGTCTTCTTGTAATGGCCAATGAGCTAGCAGAAAGGCACTAACGCGCATGCGCGATACGGATGACGTCAGTCAGGCTGCAGGAGGAAATTTTCCGTGCAGATCATGCTGCAGTACGCTGCAGCCGGGAGCTTCCTTGAACAGCCGTAGGCTGCAGGATTCGGTGCCGGGTGCTCTTTGAACACGACTTTGCATACTGAGCATGCGCGGTAGCAGCCCTGCAGCTATTTGAACGAACCTAGGCCTGATTACTGGCCGTGCCCACGTCACACCGAGAGGCCGCAACCGCCAGCTGACTGACCGCTGGGGCACGCCCGTTCCTCGTAGGCTGGTTGCACACACACACTGATTCTGGACGGCCGGTAAAATATCGCCGTCCACATTCCAGCAGTGGCCCACTAGAGGACATTGTAGTTTGCCCACTGGCCGACCACGGAACGGCACCGGCAAAATAATGCCGATCAGCTGCCACAGCAGGCGACTGACACTGCAGACAGCCGGCGCCCGGTCGGTGATACAGTGGCGCACGTGGGCAAATGGCAGCTTGCACACGCACCGATTTTTACCGGCCGTTCCCCCTCCTCAGTTCTCGCTGTGTCTTCTCGCTATACTATTTGGCCGCGATAACTTGACGATTTTGCTGGTGCTGCCACAGGTGGCGAATATCTGCACTGCTTGAAAGTTATTCTTTTATTTACAAGTGCTGCCAACTTTACAATGGTCCTTGACGCGGAAGATTAGTGTACACATTGTTGGAGTAACGTTTCCAGCACTGCAGCAAGCTGCCTCCCCCTCACCCTTCACTCCCCGCAGCAGCCGTAATGGAGCTCCCAGCAGCCACCGCGCAAATCGTCAAGTTATCGTGGCCAAACAGTACAGTCCCCTTTGTGCGAATATGAATAAAATCAGTGGCGTTACTGCGGGGAGGGGGGGGATGAGGGGGATAGAACCCCCGCCCACAGAACAAAAAAAAAAAAAAAAAAAAAAAAAAAAAAAAAAAAAAAAAAAGGGGGGGGGGGGGGGGGGAAAGAAAGAAAGAAATTGTATAACAGCAATCTGGTAAAGGTAAAGATTGGAAACTCGGGGTGTTTTACCATAAGCTTTCATTGGATGGGAGTGAATTAATCTTCAACAGGAGTGGTAGATGTTAGTCTGTCTGGTAACTGACTAAAATTTAGCTCGTCAAGCAGATCTATCCCCCCCTCTCCCCAAAGCCAAGTCCTAGTTACGCGCTGAATAAAATGTAAAAAATCGATTCGGCATTGAGTACTGTATACAATATTTTACAAGCATTTCAGCTTATCTTCTGTTTCAGGGCACTGAATTAAATTTAGTGGAGTTTTTGAAATTTTATGAAGCCAGACTGCGATCCGAACGCAATTTTGTGTGTGTGTGTGTGTGTTTCTTATTGTTGCTCGGGTAGATCGTGTCTTTGTTGTATAATTGAGATCTTCACTTTGTTTACTTGTATTCCCGCCAGTGCCAGATTTTCTCATTTGCCGCCACTGCAGACCTCTACAATTTGATACCCTATTTAATGATTATACTAAGTACAATTTTTGTCATTGAAATTGTAGCTTTATGTTTTGTGGATTAGGGTATCGAAGTGTTACGATTATTTTTACAACCCAACTATTTGGTTAAGACTGCACAAGAAATAGTTTTTGTTTATATTTCTGGGGAAATAAAAGCACAGTCATATACTATTAGTAATGTCAGGGTAAGGTATACCTTAATACTTCTTACACAATAATGTAATTCGGTAAAAGTAATTAAATGTCCTTCATTACATTTATTTAAAGTTTAAAAATTTTGGCCCCAAATTTGCCGCCCCAAAATCTGCTGCTCTAGGCTCCAACCTACTCCGCAAGGGGTGGAACTTGCTTCTGTATCCGCACAGAAATGGGCACTTGCTTGTTTGATGCATACATACCATTACATATGTATACGTTTGAAGTGGATGGAGTGATTAAGAGATAAATGATGATGTACCTATTTCGATAGTGGAAGCACAACCAGTATTGTGGAACAATGCATACCTTTAAAGATAAAAATGCGACCAGACACGTAAGGAGACAACTGAATGAGGGTTTTGTGGAAATGGAGAACAAAGAAAAAAATGAATTTTGTACAATTCATTCCATTTCATGATGGTGGTGGTGGTGGTGGTGGCGGCGGCTGGTGCAGCAACAGTGTTGAATAATAAAAAAATGTTCAGTCTCTGTTGCAATATTTTATTATCCAATAACGCGTTTCGCGCTGTTAGCGCATCGTCAGACTGGAAAAAGACAAATGTTTTGTTACAGTCCGTGTACCTGGCGGGCAGCGAATCTAATGTGGCTAAGGTGAGTAAATTTGAAAATTCAGACTTACTTGGGCGGAGATGGAGCCACAGAGCTATCTATAGCTTAGTGAAAGAAAGAAAGAGATTTTGGCACCCAGAAGGCGATAAATATCACAATCGGGATATAATTCGGAATCTATGGTCTGATATTACAGTTTATTGGAAACCCCAAGTTGGTTAAACCCTTTATCAGAAATTTTAGGCGTGAATTATAACCTAAAAGTATGTGTTCAATCTGGAATAGTGGCGTATCTTAATGTTATTGTAGGGGTTCTCTTACGTTGTTTTGCACTGTGATTATCAGGTATTAGTTGTCCACAAATAATTCTTACTGGTTCTGGCGTTCTTTAACAAGGCGATGAGTCTGTTCTATGAAGTGACCTACAAATGTGGTGTAGGCCTATGTGTGCTTCCGCTTTTCAGTGGTTTCTGTGTTCAAAATTATACTTAATTTCTCACTTGTCTTTCACAAATATACTGAATGACAGTCACTGAAGATGAATGAAACTACATTTCGTTCATCATAATCGGATGTTTCTGGGTGGCCTATAACAATGTTCTTCATGGACTTAAACACTGAAAAACTGCACCCATTATGTCTTTTTTAGGCTAGCACAACACATTTAGAGAATTTTTCTCGCTTTTAGTCTATTTGCTTACAAAAATACATCGTGACGTTTTCATGTGTGATTTTATGCAGCTCTTGCACAGATGTAGTCTTTTTGAGGTTACTGCAATGAGGGAAATCGTAGCCTAATAAAATCTTTGCCACTTTTTTACACACCGTACTAAATAGTACGTCTGTACTTGCAGGTACTGTGTATATTACATTACACTGGATATCACAACACAAAAATCGTCACTTACACGGGTTTTTGAACACAGGTAGGCCTAAGTCACGATTATTACGTTTGATGTTCTGAGTAATGGAAGAGGAATAATACCTTTAAGCAAACAGAAAAAGTTATGGTTTCTAATATTCAATATCTATTCTGCCCTATTTTCCGAACTTCAATAACCTAAAAGAGACAACTGCAGTGCAAGAGTGTCTGAAAGTCACACATTGAGAAGTCGAAAAAGTACCGTACTTATCTCAACAAATGCACTAGAAGATGTGAATAAATCCACGAAACAGTGGAGTATCCAGGATTATGGTCTGGTGGAGGCTGAGGTCAATCACCGAGCAGATGTGACTTAAAAAAAAAAAAAGTTAGGGCTGTGCCTTTACTCATATTGCGAGGATTGATCAGTTTATTTTTCTTTCCCCATCCCCCCACCCCTCCTTTCTCTCTCCTAGGGAGGCTGCAGCAAGCTCTGCTGCCCGACAGCCCCTCCCCCCCCCCCCTGGATACGCCTCTCCCTTGCAATTCGTTGTGATAAGCAATAAACTTCCCAAACTGGTGTAGTTTTCCATTATTTAAAGCATGGAGGTTAACTGGTGTATGTCTGCACAACTTCAAATAAATTCAGCAAAACTGTAATATTGCTTGTCAATGACACCGTGAAATATCGCAACAATGTAAAAGAAATTTCTCTTTTTATCGGTACCTCACAAATAACTGAGGACAGTACACAATCCTCACCACTTTCGTCTTTCCAGACAGGTGTAGCTCATTCGTATGCATTCGAAGTCTTTATTAATAACAAAAGCCGAATTGTAGCACTAATTTCGAAGCATAAAAATGTCGCTGGAATCAATTGCCCCAAGGAATTAAAAATCTCATATACCTCAGACACAGAATACATTCTAACTTAACCTAACTTTCTCCTATAACCCTTCAAAGGAAATATGTGCCTGAGAGACACGCATACATTTTTATTTTGTCAGTTTGGCAATACTGTTTGCGCCACATGCGGGAATGTCTCTGCAGCTTAATATAATTTCTTTGTAAGTGTTTTGGTGTGATCGATTATTGACGGTGACTGTTGTACGTTAAGTAATTGTTGTTTTCTCGAGGATCACAGTGCCTGTGAAAGACATATTTCCAGTAACGCAAGTTTTGTTGCGTGTCTATTAGACTCATATTTCCAAATTCGGCTCTTATTTCTGGTGAGTAGAACTACATACAGCTAATTGCTTTTTCTTTTAGACATTTTATAAAGTTTCAAAGCCTAGCATTGATGTCATATTCTATACAGGTTGGAAAAAATGGAGCAGGTTCCATCTACATCTCGCAAAAGAAGACGAAATGAGGTATTGAGAGGGGGTGATCCAAAGTTTGAAGACAAGGTTGCAAAGATGTGGGAAGAATTAGGTGAAGAGGAAATAGATGTAGGGGATTTATTTTCTGACGATTTAGATTATGATCCTTCCTTTTCACCACAAGAAACAAGCTCCAGTTCTTCATCAGATGAGCAAGATTCCGTTGCAAATGTTGACTTTTTCTGCACAGGCAACCAAGAAAATAACGACACGTCAGTTCCTTTTGCTTACAGAGGGAAAAATGGATTTTGTTGGGAATCAAAAGAACCAACTAAAGCTAGACGAGTATGTCGTGATAACATTATCCGTGGAATACCGGGTATCACAAGGGCTGTTAAAAATTTAGGTAATAGTCCTAAGAAAGAGGACATTTGGTCTTTGATATTTGATAATGAGCTCATAGAACGTATTGTAAAATTGACAAATGTTAAACTGGAACAGTACAGAAACAGGATTGAAGTGCATCAGTAAAGTAACTACAAATATACTGATCTGTACGTAAAAAAAGCACTTATTGCGCTTTGCATGGTAACTTCCATCTGTAAGTCTGGACCCGTATACATGCTGCCGCTGTTCTTTACTGACTATATTGGAAGACCTATATTTAGAGCTGCAATGTCAGTAAAGCGGTTCCTAATCTTGTTACTCTGTTTGCGATTTGATGACCCTGAAACAAGAGAAATACGGAAGAAAGAAGACAAGTCAGCACCAATCTCGGAAATTTTTTCCACATTGATAAGTAATTGTCAGAAATTGTACTCCCTTGGAGAGTATACTTGTGGGCATGAAATGCTTGTACCATTTCGTAGTAGATGTGGCTTCAATGTGCAGTTGCCTAAAAATCCTGTGTCTAACAGATGCCCGTACATCGTACTTATACAATGCCTACATACATACTGGTAAGGGTTCTGACGGTGTTGGACTGAGCAATGAAGAAAGAAAACTTGATGTTCCTACACAATCGGTTCTTCGATTAGTGCAGCCAATTGTAAACAGCAACAGAAATGTAATTGCTGACAACTGATTTTCCTCTATAGCACTGATCAGACAACTTCAGAAGAAGGGGTTGACATACGTAAGTACACTGAAGAAAAATAAAGCGGAAATTCCAATTGAATTCCTGCCCTCCAAGAATAGATGTGTTGGCTCCTCTGTTTATGGATTCAGTGATAAAATTACTCTGTTGTCAGTAGTCCATAGGAAGAACAAAGCAGTGTTATTACTGTCAAGTATGCATTTCTCAAAAGTAGTGGATGAAATGACAGGAAAACCTGAAATTGAGTCTTTCCGGAACAGCACCAAGGGTGGAGTAGACACATTGGTCCAAAAATGTGCAAACTACTCATCCAATAGAAAATGCAGACGCTGGCCCCTAGCTGTGTTTTTTACTTTGATCAACATTAGTACAGTGAACAGCTGCATGCTCTACTTCCGGTTCAAAATCAGTGAAAGTATCACCAGGTACAGATTCGCCAAGGAACTATCTCTAAGTCTAATGAGACCCCATCTTTGGAAGAGTTTAGTTATTTACAATTTGAGAGGCGATTTGAGAATAATAATCCAAAATGTCTTGGAAACGACTCACACAAGAAGAAGGAAGGATAAGAGAGCGCAAAGAGTGACAAACTAGAAGAAAAGAGGAAGTGCAGTCTTTGATCTTACCAGAAAAGCAGGAACACTGCATATTAAATGTGTGAATTGTGATAGATCGGTATGCCTAGAATGTTCCAGAAAAATTTGCTTAATTGATTGATTACTTAAAAGTATTTGTGAATTTAGATTTTATTCCTGACATTTCTTCACAAAATTTATGTATTTTTGGAGAGTTCCATTGTATGAGTATTCATGAAAGTAATAAATATTGGAATTGTTACTTGATATTGGTCTTCAGTGAGTTAATGTTCTACTTTTTTTCTTGTTCTAACAGATTTGTGTACCAGTTTACTAGAAAGGCAACATATATTTGGTTTTTTTTCATTACCGTGCCTGTCAGTCACATATTTCCAGTTAAGTAATGAAAATCATTCTTCTTGTTATGCGTTAACGGAACCAAGTGACAAAAGTATTTCGGATGCAGTGTAACCACGCCGTCGGTCGATGTTTTCAGTCGAACTCGGTCGAAGGCGGTCTGTCATTGCCACTGTGAACAGTGAACACAGCCGAAGTGGGGCATGTTGTAAACATGTCTGTGTGTCCACGAGCCGGCAAGTTGCCGGCTACAGGAAGTCCCATTACTTAAGCTTGAGCCGCTGTGCGAGCTGCCTGTTGGATTTCACGATGAGTGATGATTTTAGTATTGACTGTGAAGTTTTGTTTGCATTGGTGGAGGAACGGCCAGTCTTGTCGTATAAGACAACCGAAGAATGTAAGGACACACGTTTGACTTTGGAACCGTGGAAAGTTGTAAGTGCACACCTTAGAGATGATTTTTCAATCGCTGTGATATGAGGAAAGAAATGATCAAACACGTCCCAGTGTATTTCTCGTAAGAGTTGTTTCGTCACATTCGCCGTGTGAAGTCGGGCATTATATTGGAAAAAAAAGAAAACACCTTTTGATAGTAATCCTCGGTGCTTGATCTGTACTGCGCGGCGCAATATCTTAATATCTCACAGTAACGATGTACATTGATTGTTTGGCCTCGTGGCAAGAAATCAATCAGAAAAATGCCTTTACTGCCCCCCCCCCTCCCAAAAAAAGTTGTACATGACTTTTCGAGGTGTCATCATTTGCTTAGGCTTACCCTTCGTAGGCGTTGAAGTGTGTTTCTATTCCACTGATTTTATTTCAGGGATGACGTACCATACCCAAGTTTCATCCCCCTTGACTATCCAAGGAAGAAAACCATGGCCTTCTTCATTGTAGCGTGTGAAAAACAGAAGAGCACTGTCCATTCGCTGTTTCAGTAAGAATTTAGGGTACCCAACGTGAGCAAAGTTTTCTAAATTTCAGTTTTTCAATAACAATTTCATGAATTAGCGATCATGAGCTTGCCGCGGTGGAGTAGCCAAGCGGTCTAAAGCACCTCGCTGCGGAGCGCGCGGTTGCTCGCCGTGGAGGTTCGAGTCCTCCCTGGGGCATGGGTGTGTGTGTTTGTCCGTAGGTTAGTTTACCTAGGTTTAAGTAGTTTGTAAGCTACGGACTGATGACCACGCAGTTTGGTCCGATAGATTTACAGATATTTGAACATTTGATCATGAGCTTTGCAGAACTTCCACAGAACGGGCACTAAGTCGAAAATTACGGTTGTGCTTAATCTTCTCTTCAATTGTGTGAACCATTCATCAGTAATAACAGACGGGCGTCCACTTCGTTCTTCATCTTCTAGCCACTGAATAAGTCATAGCATTTGTTCGTAAACTTCGCAGATTTTCCGATGAATTTCCATTGGTTTAACTTTTTTTTTTTTTTTTTTTTTTTTTTTTTTTTGCATTTAGAAAACGAATCACAGATGTCAGATTTGATTTTACACGCGGCGGCATTTTAATTACGACTGACATGAAGAATCACAACAAACAGTGCGGGCTAAGGCTGTCGAAGGCCGGGAGCGGCAGCAGAACAAAATGACGCCCCCCATACACTTACAAATACATGTATTACCATAAAAGGTAACTTTTTGAGATTTGAAGCCCCCCTCTCCAGTTCGAGAGGAACGGGACGATCTAAGAAAAATAGCTTCCGAATAAATAAATAAAAACGTGCTTTCGAGGTATTTTGAGGCCCCCGAAGACGAGATGCCCAGGGCGGTCCGCCCCCCCCCCCCTTTTCCCTTAGTCGGACACTACTACAAAACAGCAGCGATCTGAAAATGGCGTACATGTCTTCTTGACCATGAGTCAGAACAACTGCCGCGCATGCTCGGAACTGCAATCGTAGCGCTGCCGCGGATAGAAATAGAAACAACTCACTTTATGGACGACGTTTTAATGTACTAAACATAGTAGTAATACCTAATTATTTAAATCGGTTAATAGCACAATTAATCAGTTTTTTAGCCTAATCAATAGAGTGATCTTCCGTAAAACACTGTATTTAAAAATATGAGCCCAAAACTTTTTAAACAACATCCCTCACGTAGGTAATTTAAGAACTATAATAGGATCTTCGATAACCTTATAATTTGCACAGTGTGAAATCGAAGTGCACGCAGCACTAGGACAAACTGTGGCTGAAGTTTAAAAGACAGAACGCTGATTATTTTAGTCACCTATGTGACGGGTTGGAAAAGGCGTTGGCATAACCGAATAATATCTAATTGGAATTTATGAAGTGGCTAATGTAGGAGAATAAATGAAATTAATTCGAAAAATAAATACTCTTGTAATTTTTTTGTACATACTCGGTATATAAAAATAAATAAATATCAATTAAATGGATGTTTTTGGAGGGGGGATTGTGAGCCCCATAACCCTCCCCTTGGATCCGCCACTTGTCTGTGGCCGACACGATACAGCAGCATGCACTGACTCGTAACCTACAGCGCGGTAGCAGCACGCACGAGGTGTTATGCATAGCAGTTTCAACTGGCACCGGGAGACCTGATTGGTTGTTGGTAGGAGCCAATGAGATGCTGCATATTTCTTAACCGGAGATTCGGGCGCTACGCGCCCTCACGTACTAATACCTAACCTAACTTACACTTAAAGCCGTGGTGGAGTAGTCGAGCGGTCTAAGGCGCTTCGCTGCGGAGCGCGGGGTTGTTCGCCGTCGGAGGTTCGAGTCCTCCCTGGGGCATGGGTGTGTGTGTGTGTTGTCCTTAGGTTAGTTTAGGTAGTTTGTAAGCTACGGACGGATGACCACGCACTTTGGCGCGATAGATTCACAAACATTTGAACATTTGAACATTTTCACGTAAAAAAAAAAAAAAAAAAAAAAAAAAAAAAAAAAAAAAAAAAAAAAAAAGTGATTTGTAGCGTAGTCTTAAAAAGGTTAAGTATAGGTTAAACAAGAAGTTTTTTTGGTACGTGAAGGTGCGTAGCGCCCGAATTTCCGGTTAAGAATTATGCAGCATCTCATTGGCTCGTACCAACAACAAATCAGGTCTCCCGGTGCAGGTTGAAACTGCTATGCATAACGCCTCGGCCGAGTCAGCGTGTTGCGTGACCGGATCGCCTCGTCTGCAAGGGAGCCACCTTTTTTGCTTAACTCGACTGCTTGGGCTCGTAATAAGAGTATAAGATTTTCTCGTTTCAGCTGTCACCGTTACCGTGTCCACTACACCGTGATTTTCCACGGTTCTTTCCGCTGTTTGCGCTAATCCAATCACCACTGGACGCTGTTAACACCGGTTGTGCTTCCTAGAGACGGATATGCCACAGACTTATGAGCACCTTTTTGAATAAAATAATTTTGGCTGTTTGGACGTATAATTACAACCTCTGGCAATAAAGTTCGGTGAATGGTCCTGCAACATTAACGTATGTGATGAACTACAATTGCCTTATTATCTTTATTTTCCATAATTATGCACCTCTGAGCTTTGCTATACATGTCCTGGAAACTTTGCAACGAAGTCTTTCTTCCGGACGGTGTTCGAAATCTTTGTCATGTTTCCTTTCAAAGCCACAGTTTGGTATTTCATCTAAACCTAATACAGTGAAGCCATAACATCGCTAATTGCGATTAATTTCATCCAAGTGAAAGACTTGCACCAAGCCGTGAGCCACACGAAATTATTATTATTATTATTATTATTATTACATTTAGTTCTGAACCAACGCTCTAAAAAGCACTTCGTTCAATAGATCTAACACGGAACACACACGATGCTCGACTAAACTACGGTTGTCAACACTGGTAACTACGCAGGAGCAGCGTTGTTCAAATGTTTGTTAAGCTTAAGGGACTTAACAGCGGGGTCATCAGTCCCTAAACTTACAGACTACTTATGAACTACTTTACACTAAAGACGTCACAAACATCCATGCTCGAGAGGGGGATTTGAACCCCCGATTGCAGCGGCTCTGCAGACTGTGACTAGCGCGCCGCAGACCGCTCGGCAACCGCGGCCGGCTAGCAAAGTTGTGATTCGCCTTGGTTGCCCAATCGACCGTTCTGACTTCATTCACACAACTTTATTGCCGTAGGTTGTATCAATACTACCTGTGGCTCAATCTGATACGAAATGAAGAGGAACGTAAATGAATGAATTCTTGGAAACATAGATGCACAAATGAAATATTTCAGTCGTTGCTGCAACTATGCGTAATGAAAGGAAAATCAGAAGTTTTCACAGATTTTTATTTAATTTTTTTTAACTGTAAACTCAGAGGATTTACTTATCTTTCGTTTGTCCTTTTCCAGAAGAACATAATGATTAGTACTTTACTTACTGTGGAGCATGCAACCTATAATTATCCTAAAACAGCGATCGTTTTCTACATTCTGTCCATCTGCTGCCAATACCGTCTCTATCTCTCCATCTCTTCCTTCCATTTCTTTCATCTCTGCTCCCTCCCTACTTACTTCAGATTTTCCGATAATGGTGGCGAGAGACCAGAACTTAAAGTAAGCGAAATAACGAAGCAAATAATCAAGGTTATTTAGATTCTTCCTTATTAGCCGGCCGCGGTGGCCGAGGGGACTAAGGCGCTCCAGTCACGGTCTGCACGGCCACTACGGTCGGGGGTTCGAATCCCCCCTCGGGCATGGATATTTGTGCCGTCCTAGTTCGTAAGTAGTTCATAAGTAGTTTGTAAGTTTAGGGACTGATGACCCCGTAGTTAAGTCCCATAGACTATACAAACATTTTGAACTTCCTTATTAGGAAATTGATGTTTTGATTTCCACTGTTGATAACACTATCGATCTAACAGTTGTGGCAAATTATTTGCCCGGCATGTCTATTATTGCAAATAAACCGCGTGGACATGAAAGTTCCTAGAATACGATTTCACGAAAGACTGATATGTTTGTGAAGTCTGGACTAGCGGCAAAGTTTTCTGTTTTTGAGTGAAAGGTTACCGGTTTGAAACTAGCTAGGATCACGGAATTTTTAGTTTTTCACTCTGAGTTTTAACCCAGCCTTCATCTCTCAATGATGCGAGGAGTCAGAAAAAAAAGACACGTGGTTCGATTTCACGTTGAACTATTAAGGCGACCTCTCGCGTAAACCAGGAAAACCGGGAACCAGTCTTGGTCCAAAACTAGATTTATTTAAATGTTTAACCAAAACGCAGCGCGAGCTATATGACTGGGGTGTTTACATCTATATAGATATTCTGCACTGAAGTACATCGAATCATTTTCATGATATTTCTCTAGTGTTCCATTTTCAATAGCTTGCGAGAAAAAAGCATCACCTAAATCTTTCTCTTTTCGATTTGATTCCTCTTATTTTATTATTATTCTCATGTCACCCTATATAGTCGGGTACTAACAATACATATTCGCATTCTGTAGAAAATGTTGGTGAAAGAATTTCGCAAATAGATCTCGCCGCAACAACTAACACCTTTCTTTTAATGATTTCCACGCAAACTCTTGCATCATTTCCATGACACTCTCTCTCCTACATTGCGTTAATACAAAACGAGCTGCCCTCTCTGAACTTTCTCTAAATGGTCCGTCAGCCCCACATGGTGAGGATTCCACAACGAGCAGCGATACTTCAAAAAAGGCGCACAAGTGTAGTGGAGGCAGTTTCTTTAGTAGAACTGTTGCATCTTCTGCACATGAAACGTAGTCTTTGGTTCGCCTTCCCTACAATATTTTCTATGTGTTCTTTTCCAAATTAAGTTGTCCGTAATTGTTACTCCTAGATATTTCGTAGAATTGATGGCCTGTAATTTGACTGATTTATAGTGTAACTGAAGTTTAACGGATTTCTTTTAGTGGTCATATGGATTACCTAATACTTATCATTATAAAGGGTCAACTGCCAATTTTTGCACCATGCGGATATCTGCTGGTAGTTAACGAATGGATCCGTTTACAAACAATTTTCCTCTTGCAACTGTCTTCAAACTTCCTGAATACTTACCAACAGCGTCACAAAATATTTGCTGAGTTGGTCCAAATAATTTTATTTTCAATTACTGAAAGAGTAATTACCGTAAAAGTAATCTGGTGCAGGTAAATTATGTAGCAAGTGGTACGAGTAATTGGGTGGAATCTTTACAACACTTACCCTCTGTAATATGTCAAATGCTGTTACCAGTGCAGACGAAAAATTGGCGATGTTTTCCGATTTCCTCGATTCCAAGTTGTTTTTCAGTTCTCTGATGTTTTCCATGTTCGCCTGCAAAGGAAAAGAAAGCGGACTGATAATAGCTTTACAATGCCAAGAGACTCATAGAAAAAGTGCTAATAAAATATAAATTATGGTGGAAATGAAAGAAGTGCAATGTGAAGAGAGTGAGAAAGCTAGGTCGTGCTGTATGCTAACAGTTCTCTCGCAGAAGACGAATGACATAGATTAAGGTAAGGATACCACAAACTATATGTGTAAATAGACAAATACTGTATGTAATTATTGTTTTGGTACTTATTCTACGCCATACATACTGGAACGTTTATTGTTGGATAAACATATAGAAGATATTCAACGTTCGGTCTTGAGGAGTAACCAATTTGTTCATTCTTTGCTTCACATGAGTGCCTTAGACAACCATGTTTCACATGCACTATATAGGATGTTTATTTTAACTTGACACAATTTAATATCGCTAAAAATTCACATCGTAAGACAAGTTCTAGATGAAAAGGTGACATCTATCATCTATATCTGGCCATCCCATAATCCACCCACTAGCCGCCCTGTACGGGATCAACATTTTATTTCCAAATGGAAACCTACCTCTTTTTATTGCAGATTCTGATTATAAGCAAAATTTTCTAGGATTTATATGAAACAATTTTGTTTCCTTCTTTGCTGTAATCGGTGAGAATATTACTGCGGTGGGTCTTAACTGAAGTCAAGCATTTTGATGGTGCGGGAACTCACAAAAAACCGATGAAGTGTTACCTTTTAATTTTTTAGGTAACTACATTTTAATGTTCGTTATTTTAATGTTAACATTCATTTCTCTTCCGTATAGAATTTTTTGTGTATTACAAATCAATGGAAAAATCTTTCTGCGCAAATATGTCAAGGAATCAACTTGTATCCAGAGATTTTAAGTGAAATTGAACTATTATTATGGAACATGTGAATGGAAAAATTTTAACTGTTTCCTTCTTCTCGCTCAGTTTGCTATCATTCAAATGTTTGTGATGTGGCAGCCCCTGACTGTGTAGAGTGCCCACATAACAGGCAACCAAGGCGGGCTGCTTAGCTTCCCTTCGTAGGCGCTCACACGAACACAATAAACATCAACAACGACCAACTGCATAAGAAACAGCGCTGTACTGCGGCACTACTTTACGGTTTACCATGTGACAGTACCCAGTCAATGACAGTGAGGCTTCATAAGCGCACCGACGGAGTGTGGAGAGCCAATGTATACCCAGCTACCGGCCGCTCGTATACCGGGTTCAGCTTCAGCCGCACTTAGTGTAAACCGTAGTTTTTAGTGTTGTAGTATCGTATTTGTTTTGGCCTAGCACCACTTGTAAATAGTAGTTGTTTGTGTGATGCTTTCGCTACTGTATTTGTTTGTTGTCCCTAAGTGACTGGTTATCTTTTTTTGCGTTTTATGGGAAATAACTACTGCAGTAATCAGTCCCTAGGCTTACAAAATACTTAAGCTAAGGAAAACACACACACACACACACACACACACACACACACACACACACACACACACACACACACGTGCGTCCGAGGGAGGACTCGAACCTTCGACAGGGAGCAACCGCGCGCTCCGCAGCAAGGCGCCTTAGAGCGCTCTGCCATTCAATCGCGACTTGCTGTGTTTCTCCATAGTTAGCGGATATTGATGTGATGTGGTAAAAATGCATTTTTGTATTACATATTTCGTTTATGATCCCACGTAATCTTCCTTCCTTTCAATGTCGGATATTTCCATTTTAATGTTTATTTTCATTACGTAATCGTGGTGTTAGTGAGAAACGCGAAGCAAACGGTCGAATTGTTGGAGTGAATAATGACCGCGTATGATCTCTAGTTCATTGTCTTACCTTTAACCAAACGTTATGCTACTGCCAGACCTCAAAATGAACGGTTCTCTCGTAAGAGATTTCTAGCCGGAGAGTTTGCTAGTTCGATCACGTTTCCCGACAACAATAACATTGTCGCGTCTTATCGCTCATGAACCACATCTCCCTTGCATGACTATGTCTCCTTATTTTGTGATCGAATTTCTTTCACTGTGATTTTTTGCTATTAACGTGCATGCCGATTTTTTGGCGACGCGTACGTTAAGACCGTCAGTAAGCGTCAATATGAAAGTTTTATCAATAAGTCAAAAATGTCATCCAATAACGATAGTTTGTCCTAAAAACTGTTAAGGAAACCCAAACAGTAAAACATCTAGGACAACAGTAAACTGCCTTATGTTAAAACTTAGTTATTTGCCAGGTTTTAACTGCCTAAACGTAAGAGTTTAACTGTGCATCGAAACTTTCATAACTAAATTTAATTTTAACAGTAATGTTAACTGTTTGGAATCAAAAGTTTACATTTTTACGGAAACTATAGTGTAGAATCAATTGTCGATTATTAATAGCAAAAAAATAAGAAAAAAATGACGATTAAATCACCATTTACACCAGATCTTACATCTGGACATTTACCATGTTTGGAAAAATACTTTGGGCAACCATAAGTAGAATATGAATCTAGAATAAAATGGAGGGGGAGATGCTTCCATTTGAAACTGAAACGTTATGAATGGAACTCATTGTTCTTTGGGGCGATCTAAATCAATTTATACAAGTTTCCAGTCAAGATCGCGTTTTTTTATTTATGGATGACCGGTTTTGACGTTCGCAGACGTCATCTTCTGATCTCTTATATTCTACAATGTCATATCTTATATGGTTTTACCTATATCCTTTCTTTGTTATGGAGTAGATGTATATAAACATTGATGGTGAAGTTGAACATATCATTGGATCTACAGTATACATGTCCACACTCGTTGCACAAAAAAAATGCTAGACTCATCCATGGAAATTTACTAGATTCATCAAACCACCCTCGTACAGTGGAACACCAGTAAGGGCGAAGAAAGAGCGGATGCCAAATTTGTTTTATTTGTAGATAACACAAACATTGTAATAAATATAAATCAAGTACAGCCTTAGAAAGGTCGGCTAAGGAAATTTTCATGGATATTAATTAATAGTTCCCAGCCAATTCTCTGTCGATAAACCTTGGAAAAAAACACACTATATGCAGTTTAGGACTTGTAACAGGTTCCCTGCCAGTATATGCCTAAAGTATGACGACAAGGAGATTGAAGAAGTTGACAGTGTCACATTCTTGGGAATACAGCTTGATAATAAATTAAATTGGGAGGAGGCTATCATAGATTAGATTAGATTAATACTTGTTCCATAGATCATATATACAACATTTCGTAATGATGTGGAACGTGTCTACATTTACTAAACTGCTGAAGCGCCTGAACAAGTCCCTGTTTGCTATTGAATGTTGTCATGGGAGATATAAAAATAAAAAATCTAGCGTATTATGCCACTCCATAATGTCATACGGAATTACTTTCGGGGGTAACTCATCAGGCGAAGTTAAAGTTTTCAAAGCCCAAAAACATGAGATACAAATAATTTGTGATATCAACTCAAGAACATCCTGCAGAGGGCTATTTAAGGAACTGCTTCCTAATACAGTTATTCTCTAAGGAAATTTATCATTAAAAATATATATTTTTTTTCAAATCAATATCTCAGTTCACGGAATACATCCTAGAAAAAGAATAACTTTCACAAAGATTTAAAGTCACTTTGGCTCAGAAAGGTGTCCACTACTCAGCAATACATGTTTTCAATAACATGCCAGCAGCGATAAAAAAAAAATTTCTCACAATAAAGTTCAGTTTGAAAGGAGTCTAAAGAATGTTTTGGTAATCAACTCCTCCTACACCATTGAATTTCTTAGAAGTGATTGATTTATGTTATTGTATTTGATATTCACAAATACGAATATTGTGTTCAGTCTGACTTTAGTACTAATTTTGTGCACCAGTGTGATAATCATAGTTAGTGTTTAAAAAACAAAACAACAACAACAACAACAAAAAAGGTCGCAGAAGCCAATGAATTAGCATACGCACCTAGTATAATAAACATTTAGTATGTTGTAATAAGGTTTATATCCTCTAAAATGTGAATATTCTTAAGATATTGTTTTTTCTGACCGATTCCACATCCAAAAGGGAAATTAGAGGAGCGTTTGAAAAGTCCGTGCGACGTAAAAACTACTAATGGTTTGGGGAAAACCATTTTTATTTTTCGACGTCTCTTTTTAGACCAATACACTTCGTCCAACGCTGTTCTAATTTGTTGATCTCTTCCGAATAACAGGAATTGTCCAAGCCTGCTAAATAGCTATTAGTTTCTGCAATCACCTCCTTGTTTGAATGAAATCTTCGTCCCACCAGCCATTCCTTCAAATTGGGGAACAAATAGTAGCCTGAGGGAGCCAAGTCTGGTGAATAGGGGGCGGGATGTGATACGAGTTAGAATCCTCTTTTTGCGACCACAACTGCTGAGGTGTATGATGGTGCACTGTCGTAATGGGAATGGACTTTTTTGTGGTCCAATCGCCGGCGTTTTTCTTGCAGCTCCGTTTTCAAACGGTCCAATAACGATGAATAATATGCACCTGTAATAGTTTTACCCTGTTCCAGATAGTCGCAATAACTTTTCCAGCAGAAGGACTGGTCTTCTCCTTTTATGATGCAGATTCTCCCATGGTAATCAATTGTTTAGATTGTTCTTTGGTCTCAGAAGTACAGAAATAATGTTTCCATGTTTCATCCACAGTGACGAAACGACGCTTCAGTCCTGCGGATTCTTCCTGAAAAGCTGCAAACCTTCCTCGCGACACTTCACACGATTCCGTTTTTGTTCAAGCGTGAGCAATCGCATCACCCATCTTGCGTATTGCTTTCTCATGTCCAAATGTTTATGCAAAATATTATGTACCCGTTCATTCGAGATGCCAACAGCATTAACAATCTCACGCACCTTAACTCCTCTGTCATCCATTAGCGTATCATGGATTTTATCAACGGTTTCTGGAGTCGTAACCTCCACAGGGCGTCCAGAATGTTCAGCGTCACTTGGTGGTCATATGGCCAGTCCGAAATTTTTGAAACCACTTGAGGAGTGACGTTTCAAAACGCGATAAGTCCACTCGCGGAGAAAATTTAGTCTGAAGCGAATTTCTAATGTACAAAGTGTGATACATCGAGCTATGGTCTTGTTTTCATTCAAACGATATTTTTAACCGTTTAAATCAGGTGCAAAATTTGACTTTCGGTTCAAAGTGCAACAACTTCATCAGTGAAACTGATTCAAATCAGAAGTCCATTTACTGCCGATTACTAACGAAAGTTTTTCAGTATGACAAATAAAATCTGTGGCGCCAATACTGAATGCTTTTTAAAACTTCACTTCAATGTATCTGTTGTATAAACGTATCACTTATTGTTGTGGCCAGAGTATGAAAAGATTGACTGGCCAGTATCTTGTTTAAGTGGGAGCTTGCTCTTTGTGAAAAATATGACTGACGTGGAAGAGGTTGTGCGTGTAGGGGATCGCACCTCTGGATCCAAGAAAATGTTCAAATGTTTGTAGAACTTATGGGACTTAACTACGGGGTCATCAGTCCCTAAGTTTACAAACTACTTATGAACTACCTAAGACTAAGGACGGCACAAATAACCATGCCCGAGGGGGGATTAGAACCCCCGACAGCAGTGGCCGTGCAGACCATGACTGGAGCGCCTCAGTCCCCTCGGCCACCGCGGCCGGCTCTGGATCTAAGAAGCGGCAGAAAGGCGTTGTGGAAAGGAATGTGAGGCTACAGGGTTTTAGGTTAGTAACCTTTGGTACGTTTTGGTCGAACGATAGTTATCGTTGGCGTGCAGCGAGAGCTGCTGGCAGCGATACTTAGGTTGGAATGTTCTTTGTTTGTTGGCCGGTGTGCGGCAGTCTCCCGCCGACCGCAGAGCGAGGCGGTAGCATGTCGGCAGTGAGTTCGTAGCCTGCGTTTAGTGGTGGCTAAAGTTTTCGCCATTCCTTCGTATCGCATACGGGTTGCAGTTGCATATTGAAATGTTTCAGTGTGGACTTTTAGACATTCATCGTAGTTATTTAATCAGTGTATTTAAAGGGAAGAGTTTTTAACATTTGTCGTTCCATAATAAAGGAAGTTAACAAAGTTTACTGTTATGGATCAAACTAGTAATTGTCCGCATCCCATACCGTCAAATCATTGGAACAATTATTAAATGATTAAGCAGCAAATAGAATATAACGGCAACTTCGCCCATCGATGATTAGGTGGACGCAGCTGGGACGTTACAGGAAGATAGAGCAGATGGAGACATTTTTAGTGAGATTGTCTGCTAAATTGATTTTACTACATGTACTGTTTCGATTTAATTTATGGATAGGAATCCACTTAAACATGTACTGTTTATATCTTTCAGATACCGTGATAAGGACCCTGAAATGCTGGAGTTTGAGCCTCCTCGTGGACACAAAGAGAGAAGATTCAAATGCTGTAGCATCCCTGTATACCATCTGATCAGAAATAAGATGAAAGTCTTCAGACACCTAAACAAACTACAACAGGACAGGACACTTGTTCCTGCTTCATTTGTTTTATTTGTTATTACTGTAAATGCAAGCCAAAGACTGGATTCTTGTTTTTTATTATCTAAATTTGTTTCAGTAGACATTATTTCCTTTCAGCTGGTGTAAAACAAGAAAAGTCCATAGATTACAAAAATTCAGTTGGCAACACTGCCTTTAAATAAAGAGTGAGATTCGTCTCACTGATTCCATTCTTTTAACTTCTTGCAGCTTAGTAAATTCTCATACAAAAATCCTAATTTACTGCATAATTTTGCCTATCACTAGTTTTTGCTTCTCCTGTAAAATTATTATTTGTGGACTAATCGCGTTTTGAAAAGTTACTCCTCACTTATAAACTATTCTAATCGAAGGTGCAGGGTCACCATAATGTTTATAAAGCTTCTGTTTAGTCTCCTTGGCGTTTTGCCTTTCATAAAGTAATGTCTAATCACCGCACGAAATTGTTTTTCGTCCATTCTTTGACAATCACTCGACTTCCTTGATTCAGACGAATGTCAAAGAAAAAGACGAATATGGATGAAATTTGGTGTGCGTTCTTTCTAAAGATTATACTAACTAAACATGACCTCGATACGCGCCGGTGGTGCCAGCTCTCAGAGTTGCACGGACTATTCAAACTCTCGTTGTACATTCGGTAACTGTGAAAGGTACGTAACACATACGCTCACATTTTGTAAGTATTTATTGTGTACTAGATGATCCGGTAAACTTCGTATCACTTACCTCTTAATATAAACCGTATTTATTTAAATCATATGTATTTTAGACCCAGAAGCTTTATAAAGGAATCATCAGATAGTCTAAGTATCGGCTCGATAGTGGGCGGAAAGAGTGGGCAAATCACACACACATGACCAGAATAATGTTCATGTCAGATTCGTAGAAGTTCAAGAAAGGTTTAAACGGTGTTAAAATACGGAAAGATTGCGAGTAAAAATTTAGATTTAAAAGATGTAAAATAATGACTTGGTTGTTGTGTTGAGCGCGTTCAGAAATATACTTTGAAAAAGTAAAGTTCGCTTTACACGATCTGAACCCGTATACGAACTGTCAAAGATAAAAATGAATTGCTTTTCGTTAGCCTCGAGACACGAGAACGGCTATATGTCATTACATAAACCATTGAATCTATTGTGATGAAGTCTGGTGCGTAGATAGCTTGTGCGCTGCAGTACCGGATAAGATACTTTCGAAAGTGTGTAATTCAAGATATTTTTGATTTGAAGTATATAATGTGAAATATCGAACAATAATTACTCTCTGGAAAAGCTATTTACTCTTTGACTTCCTAACTATTTCTCAGAAGTTATAATTAACATTTAAAAATGCATTTGTTCCTTTTGTAAAAAGTGGATAGAACAGCAGAACAACAGAAGTACCTGTCAGTTTTCCACACATTTTCTTAGTATCTTGCCGACTATTCCAAATTTTTACTTCCCTTCGTTTTGAACGTCTAATGTGCAAAATTTTATCGCAATCAGATGAATGGTATTGATATTCCATAGAAAAATCTTTCTATTTTTTTCTAAATTTTCCAATTTTCCAGGAAACGTTTCCAAATTTTTGTTTCATAAGAACGTTCATCTTTCGTTGAACGTTAAATGATCAAACTTTTATCGCAATCGGATGAACGGTTCTCAATTTATAATGTTGAGTACATTCATAAACACATTGGAAAAAGGAACTTTGTTCGAATTTTGCGACATTCCTTTTTTACTGTCTCTATTTTTTTTAACTGAAAACTTTTCCAGAACTATAATGAACAAAAAACAAAAAGAATAGTTATAGTGCTGAATTCAATTAAAAACACATTGAAAAAACGAACTTTCACTTCTCTCAAATTTTACAATTTTTCGGTAGATTTTTCAAAACATTTCATACAAACCTTGTCCTGTCAAACCGCACTCAAGTGATGCTCTTACAAACATGTGGCAATTGATTTTTATTCATAGTAAAAATCGCTTTCGGTTTTTCCTAAATTTTCCTACTTTTGGGCGACTGTTCCAGATTTTTATTTGTTGAGAACCTTCCTCTTGCTTTCAACATGAAATGTACAAAATTTATCTCAGTTGGACGAACGGCATTGATAGCTCACTGGAAAAAGCAGTTTCAGTTTTTCCCGATTTTCCTCTTTTCCGGACAACTTTTCCATATTGTATCACCGTTTAAACCTTCCCTGGACTTCCAGGAATATTTCAAGACTAAAATTAGCCAAATCGTTTCAGCTGTTCTCGAGTTTTACGAGACTAACGAACAGCAATTCATTTATGTATCTATCGATTTTGCTTTCTGACATGTTCTACATTCAAGGAATCTCCTCAATTTGGATCTACTAGTAGGAAAAGTACATCTAATCTAATCCTACCTGCACCAGCATGTCCTTGAAGCAAGCGACCAGCTCCTCCGTGGTATCCGAGAATTTGTAAACGTTCACGAAGTCGTTATTGCCCAGAGTGTCGAGTATGGCGGAAGCGACGGCCGTCGCCAGGTCCCTCCTGAGGCCCGTCATGGAGCCGGAGCTGTCCAGCAGGATGACCACATCCTTGGGGCTGGTGGCGGCGTCGATGTACCACGAGCTCATCCGGAAGTCGTGCAGCTCCGGGTCACTTCTGGCAGCCGCTTCGTCCGGGGGCCACTTGATGGCTGCACAGGACAACAACACTATTAAGCGACACTCGCCAAAGCGTTATCAAATCTTAGCATGTTATGTACAGGGTGAATCACAACTTTCACCACAAATATAAGATCTATTGATGTGTGATTTTTGACAGGTTGCATTGGTAGTCAGTATTGTTAGCCAATAAACAGAATAATACATAGTAACACACACTTTTTTAAATGGAACATTGCCTATACTGAAGCGAAAGCTACTTACTTAACAGCCATATACAACCGCTCTATCATGAAGCATCTGTACCAAAAGATTGAAATGTTGCACAGGTCACACCTATATTCAAAAAAGTCAGTAGGAGTAACCCACTAAACTACAGGCCTATTTCATTGACGTCAATTTGCATCAGGGTTTTTGAACATATCATGTATTCAAATATTATGAATTATCTCGAACAGAACGATCTATTGGCCCAAGGTCAGCACGAATTTAGAAAACATCGTTCATGTGAACCACAACTAGCTCTTTATTCACACGAAGTGATGAGTGCTATCGACAAGGATTCGCAAATCGATTCCGTATTTCTTGATCTCCAGAACGTTTTTGATACCGTACCTCACAAACGGCTTTTAATCAAGTTGCATGGTTGTGGTATATCGCCCCAAATTTGCGACCGGATAGGGGATTTCCTGTCAGAGAGGACACAGTTTGTAGTAATCGATGGTAAGGTATCGACTAAAACAAAGGTGATATCGGTAGTGTCATTGGTCCTCTGCTGTTCCTAATTTACATAACCGATTTAGTGGAAAATCTAAGTATCTCTATTAGATTTACATCTGAAGATCAAAACAAACTGCAGAACGATCTAAATAAGATATCACTATGGTTGACTCTAAATAATGAGAAGTGTGAAGTTGTCCACATGAGTAGGAAAAGAAATCTGTTAAACTTTGTTTACAAGATAAATCAATCGAATGTGAAGGCCGTAAACTACACTAAATCCCTAGGAATTACTATTACATCAAACTTAAACTGGAAAGAATACGTGGATAAAAAAAGGCGAGCCAGAGACTGCGTTTTATTGGCAGAATGCTTAAAATATACTACAGAACTACTAAAGAGGCTGCATACACTATGCTTGTTCATCCTTTTTTGGAGTACTGCTGCCCAGTGTGGGATCCTTATCAGGTGGATTTCACGGAGGACATCGAAAGAGTCCAAAGAAGGGCAGCTCGTTTCGTAAACGAAACAGGGGAGACAGCGTTACGGAAATGATACAGGATATGGGATGAGAATCATTACAACAACGGTGTTTCTCACTGCGGCGGCCGGCCGCGGTTGCCGAGGGGACTGAGGCGCTCCAGTCACGGTCTGCTCGGCCACTACGGTCGGGGGTTCGAATCCCCCCTCGGGCATGGATATTTGTGCCGTTCTTAGTCTTAGCTAGTTCATAAGTAGTTTGTAAGCTTAGGGACTGATGACCCCGTAGTTAAGTCCCATAAATTTAACAAACATTTGAACAATTTTCACTGCGGCGTGGGCTGCTTACGAAACTCCAATCGCTAACATTCTCCTCCGAATGGCGAAAATATATTGCTGACTCCCACGTACATAGGTAGAAATGATCATCAGAATAAAATACGAGAAATCAGAGCTCGAACGGAAAGATTCAAGTGTTCTTTTTTCCCTCACGCTATTCGAGAATGGGATGGGAGATAAATAGTATAATAGTGGTTCGATGAACCCTCTGCCAGGCACATAAATGTGATTTGCAGAGTATCCCATGTAGATGTAGATGTAGACATTTAACCTCCATTGCCCACGTGGGAGCATGGAACGTCGTCTCCCACATGTGGTCTGTCCGTACCCGAATCACATTTTTAGTGCTGACGCTTGAAAATATATTGACCGACATCAAACCATCCAACAATAAATTTAGGAATTCCTTCGTATACATACTCCATATAACAAGCCTGAAGAAGCAAAATTGCGGCTGGTAGAACGGGAAAAATCAGTAAATGGCATTTAGTCATTTCTGAAAACCAACAGTGCAAGAAAATAGTTCGTAATTGGGTAACTTGTATAAAAAAAGGGCAGAAACTAAAACTGATAAGTAATTCATTGACACCAGAAAAGTATACAAACTTGAGGAACAATTTGAGAACAGCGTTTTTCTCGTATAAGTAGAGATACTTAGAAAAATCACAAATTTTCGTCAGAAATTCAGACTTGCGTTACCTTATTCGAAACTCTCTTGATAATTGATATCAGAAACTGACTAATTTCCAACTAATCTCCGAAATAAGACGTCAAAAAATACAAACTCTTGAAGTACTGAACATACACCACAAAATTATACGCTCGAGCAGACAAGTTTACATGTGTGTCAATTTTTTACACACGCCTTTCCTACAAACAATGGAAAAATATGATTACCCACTCGCTACAATATTTCAACCTTGTCAACTATCTAGGACTACCGAGGTGGAGACTATTGGAGGAGTGGGTTATAGGAAGTCAGATGGCGACTGGGGAGGGGAAAAAGTGCATCTGGGGTCCACCAGGACCCCACGTGGGCGACGGAGGTTTAACGAACTAAAGGTAGGGTAAATTAGAGTGTCACTGGAGTTTTCTGCCCACTCAAGTGCAAGTCATTTCTGAAAAGTTTCCAATCCCACACTTGTTTGCCCCAAGCAACCTGTGCTGTTGCTAGGTACGATGTTGTTATGTTTTCTTACACCGAGTTTGTATGTTCCTTGAGTGCGTTTCGACTTGCTAATCAGTTAGTGTGTGACAGTTCCAAGCAGTAAGTTGTGAGTGGACGTTGGGATTTCGCTGTGCCATGATGTCTGAGCTAAGGAGTGGGCATGAGGTTGAAATGAGATAGGCGTGACGTTATGGTGACATCAGAATGGGTTTTATTGCGGAAAGGTGTTACACGCTACTAAATGTGACCCGGGGGGTGGGGGGGGGGGTGGGTGGGAGGTCGACGCATGTCCCGAAAGGTACATTAGAGACAAAGTTAGCTCAAGAAAAGAGGTATAGTCAGGTCAGAGGCTGGGGCACATGAGAGCTTCCGTTTTTCAGTCTGTCGTTCTGGTCTGGGCACAGTGTACCCCACGTGACCTCCATTCTGGCTCGTGGTTGGTGGATGTGTTCTGACGATTCTCCGAGGGCGGCGGGCGTACTCTCATCAGCAGAACCAAGCCACCAAAGAATGCCGATCAAACAGGCACGTGTCGGGAACATGCGTGCGGAAAGTTGTTTCTTTTCTTTTTCTTTTTCTTTTTTTAATTATTTATTATGGCTTTTGGTTACAGTGACCATACAGCCAGCGGTTATTACAGTGACAGCATTACAATAGAATTGAGATTCTTACAAGGTATAGCACAAATTAATAAGTATCTTACATCATAGTGCGGAAAGTTCCAGCACCAGGCACGCGGTACGACCCATGATCGGTCTGGCGAGCCAGGCTAAGCGAAATACGTATAAAAAATTAAAAAAATCTATTTCCCATTTCTATGCACCCCAAGGGCAGGCGTCGCTCTCGTACATACCATTGCTGAAAGGGCCGACATGCTCATGGTATATGGAGTGTGTGGAAGGAATTCAGTATGTGCTTATACAGTGTACGCGGAAAGATATCTCAATAGACGTCACCCATTTCGGTAATTATTTATCAACCTCTTCAACCAGTTAACTGTCAGTGGTAGTGTAACACCCAGACAACGTAACAGGAGGAAACAAGTGACGACACAAGTGGGAGAAATTAATGTTTTGACTGCTGCTGCAGTTAATCCGAAAATTAGTTCCCTCGCAAACGCACAAGGCAATGGCATGAGACAGAGAAGTGTCCTACGCATCGGTATCACATTTCTCTCCACTAATAGCTACATGGAAATAGTTTTGAGAATCGTGTTATCTTCTGTACACGAGCATTACCACACAATACTCCAGTGATGAAGCCACATTTACGAATCAAAGCCAGGTAAATCGACGAAACAGGCGTTATTGGTCTGTTGAGAATCCACGTTGGCTTCTTGGGGTGAAACTTCAGCGCATAGAGTGTAAATGTGTCGTGTAAGATAATTAAGCATCAACTCATAAACCCATTTACACAGACAGTACACTGAATGCGCACAAGTATCGCAGCCTCGTAACAGACCATTTGCCACGGTTGCTAGAAGACTTCCTCTGCATTCTAGAAGGAATCTGTGATACCAAGATAATGGCTGTCAGCCAAAGTGTATTGATTACTACAGCACCTCTTCACGAATTGTTTTCTAATCTTTACCTTGGCAGACCCGTTAAACGGATTATGACTCTTGTAGACTTCTTTCTGTGGGGGAAAGCTGAAAGACGTTGTCCACAAAGACATACTAGCTACATCCGACCACATGCAACAACTTATTACTGCAGCCTACTCAAACAACTCCGCTGAAATGATTTTACGAGTGAAGCAGTCTTTCCATACAGAGCTGAAACCGTGTATTGCCGCTGCCGGTGGACATTTTGAACACAATCTGTGATAATCTTCAAAAGTGAAACGTCTAGATCGCAACATATTTATTTAATGACGGCCGGTTTCAGTGGGCTATGCCACCACCATCTGGACATATCAGTTATTAAAAGTTGGTCATCTTACTTAAAAATTTAAGATGAAATAATACGTGCAACTTGGCCTAAATATAAAAATACATAACTTAAAACACCACAGCTTGTAAAATCTCTGATCTTACAAGCTGTGATGTTTTAACTTATATATTTTTATATTTAGACTGCTATATTGCACATATTATTTCATCTTAAATTTTTAAGTAAGATGACCTACTTGTAATATTGGATATGACCAGATGATGGTGGCATAGCCCACTGAAACTGTTCATCATTAAATAAATATTTTGCGATCTAGACGTTAACTTTTGAAGACTATTTATCTATCAGATCACCTTCACAATCTGCGATGACAGGTAACGTCCAAAATCTGTGATGGTCAATTTTCTCTCTACTGGACAAAATCTACACCAATGGTGTATGCAATAATGTTGTTCTACAGCGTGTGCAACCACAGATATTGTAAAAGTGTTGCTGTGGTAACTTTTCACAATAATATACCTCGTAAACGATTCGCACTAGAGTAGTGCAACAAACTCCACTAACATTCTAATTTACCCTACTTTTAGTTTGTTAGTGTCAATAAGCATTTGTTCCATTTAAGAAAGTTTATATGTTTGCACAAAAATACACTTTGTATACATTATTGAAATCTGTTTATTGGGTAACATTACGAACCCATGACTACCAATTTACCCTATAAAATCGCATATCAATAGCACTTTTCATTTATCGATATTTCCGGTGCAAGTGATTGACCTTGTATATATGGCTATTCTTTCAGACATTGTGTATCACAAAACAAAGGAACTGCAGACACTAACTGCCAGAGGCATTGAATATCATGGATGGAGAAAGTTGAAAATTTCTTACGGACAGAGATTGGAACAGGGCCTGTTTAATATTTAATGCGCCGCGGCGGACTGGCCGAACGTTCCAAGGCTCCTAGCTGCGGAGCGCGCCGCTGCTCGCCGTCGGAGGTTCGAGTCCTCCATCGGGCATGGGTGTATTTGTTGTCTTTAGCATACGCTATTTAAGTAGTTTGTAAGCTTAGGGACTAATGACCAGAGTAGTTAAGTTGCATAGATTTAGAAACATTTGGACATCTGATATTTAATGTCAGCGCCTGGCCTTAGATTTGATCAAAGAAAGCCTTCATCGTCTGTTTCCTTCAGTGAGAAATGTGACCGCTTGGAGCGCTAGTATCATTGCAGCCGTATTCTGTAATTAAAAATATGGCTGATGGCTGCTAAGTTTTCGGGGTGTGTTTGTTGGCTACATAATTGATAGAAATGTACGAAGCAGATGAGGCGCTCAGTAATTTTCAACTGGAGTACGATGCAAGAAATAAATTGTGTGTTGATTGGGTATCAGGGATATGTTACACGTCTTGTCATAGGCGTCCACATCTGCCTCTGGATTACTGAGGTTGCATTCTAAAAAGCGGGCATAGAAGAGGAGGCGTCAGACACAGTATACTCGTATATAAATACATGTTTTTTGTAGTTCTGGATTCTTGCCTTTTTGTACTCCAGATGCCGCTGGTTAAAAAGTGTTTATCTGCATCGTAAATTTGCATCAAATGTGTCGTTGGTGAAACAATAAATTTACAAAATAAAATACCTAAATATTTTTCCTGATGACAATATACTATATCAAACACTATATACATTATAATTCCTCTTTAAGTGCTTTAAACATTGCGTGTTATTTTTGTCAATGCGCACTACAGAAACTGAGTGCCTACTGTAAACTGGAATATTATTTTAGTCAATGTGGACTGCATTAGTGCCAGCTGTAAACTAAAGTAGCTTTCTGCTGATGTAAGAAATCGGAGCCTAAAGTTAGCTCTGTTTTTGAGTATATACCTTTTTTGAGGTGAATTTTCTACTTTGTAATATGAGGAACAGAAAAACCTATTTCATTATCATATATTTAAATGCAGTATATCGTCCATTAGCATCTTATTTTAATATGACTATGTGCCTTTGCGTCCTCAACTAGCAATTCCTGTTACAAATTTTGTTGCATGTTTATTATCTCGCGATGATTTATATGGCTTCTAGTAAATTTACAGTTTTTATTTCATTCTTTATTTTCTTGTAAACACGCACCTGCCGAACATAATGAGTTACTGTCTGCCATTCTGTAGAAACTTTGATCAAATATTGGATGACAGTGTAATACCCCCTATCAGCGTCACGTCAAAGATTTTTGTCAAAGAAATAGGACCAATATTTCATCCAATTTCTTGGTCCAATAAATTTGATGATGTAATACCGGCCTTACTACTACGCCATCCTGCACACAGTGGTCACCACAACTTCATAGACTATCTTAGCGGGCGTCCTGCCAGATCCAGATTTTCTACTCAAGTGACACTCGCCTATTCTGGTATACTTCGGATATGTTGTAGTCTAGGTGAAAATATGAGGCACGTCTTTTTCTTTCTTTATTCGCGTCCATATGGCCTTTGAAGTGGTGAAAAACCCATGAAGAAAATTTGATGAAACGTTTGGACCAAACTGCTATGGTCGTCAGTACCTAGACTTACAAACTACTTAAACTAAATTACACCAAGAACAAGGAAGAACTCGAACCTCCGACAACAAGCAACCGCGCGCGCCGTAGAATGGCGCCGTAGAACGCTCGCTACTCTACCGCTGCGAAAATTTGACATTAGCACAGTCAGATCGTGGAAGAACTTTTTAAAACAGTTCTTAGATGTAAACCTACTATATGACTACGATGTAAATTAGCACCTGACAAATAACATCCCGAAAATTCAATCTTTGATTCATAAGAAGTTTTCACTCTTTTGAGTTGTGAACACGTTTAATTATGCGTGGTTCAAGAGCCGTTAAATCGCAGAAAAACCTGGTGAATGTGAACCTGTTGATTATTGCTTTAAAAATTGTGATATATGTTTTAAATTGTGCAATAATACTGCAATAATCAAATGTGCGTGTTGCACTTCTTTCCAGTGGATAATACGTCCTGTCATTATTGCAATGATTATCAAACATAATGCAGTACAACTTAAATACTGTAAAATAATAAAGTACATGTCAGCAGAACTAAAACCCAAAACTGAACAAATGAAACAAAACAAACAACAGACAATTAAAGGTAAGACTACAAAAATCAAAACAGGAATAGCCTTTCGACTCATCCACGATGGTTATTTCTGGACTCGACCGAGAGCAAGACATTACTGTTTCAGTTAAATCCTGCTGGAGCCCGTCTTTTATGGTTGCACGTTGAAATTGCAAACAATACTATCGCTTGAATGATATGTTCACTCCACAGAGGTGTGTGCGCTGATATGAAACTTTGCTGGTAGATTGGAACTGTGTGTCGCAACCGGGATTCAAACTGGGACTTGGGACCAGTTCAGGCACAAGGTTTGAATCTGCCACGGAATCATCATATCAGCGCACACTCCGCTGCAGAGTGAAAGTATTAATCTTCTAAGCCAAGATTCCACCATATCCTTTCTCCCAGGAGTGCTAGTTTTATCAGCACGATTCCAGGGGTTCATAGCCCTTTACATAAAAACGGAATAGCAAGTTGCCATTGAGGATAATTAATGGGAGTGTAGTTCGAATGATTGAGTTCATTACGAGATGTTAAGCAAAAGTTCCCGAAGTGTATTAATTAAAATAATTTCTTCTTAGCGAGGTGTAAGTCTGGCCTATCACCTTCGGAGTTGTGCCCTTGGAAGCAAATACGGCGATTCCAACGTTTATGCCACATTTAACATAGGTTGTGTCCCGAAAGGTATGATACAATTTTAATGTCATAGAGCTAAAATAAGAAAATAAGTTTTTGAATGTTTTGCCTCTTCAGTTGACAAAATAAGCAGAGCCGTAAAACTTTTTTTTTTCTTTTTTGGCATTGACATGTATATATATACAAATTCCGCAAGTCATCTTACTGTGTTTGCCGATGGGTACTTTGGTACCAGTGTCACTTCCTCCTGTTACTACCCCAGGTGCGTATGATTTTCGGGAAAAAAGGACTGCAGTTATTCCTCTTTATGGGATCTTATCTCCCTTATTTTATCCACTTGTTCTACTCTAGTTAGACGTAGGTGATAGCAATTTATTGAGTGACTCTTCAAGAAACGTGCGCTCTAGGACAGAAGCCCACTCCGTGATGCAGAAAGTCTCTCCTGTAGCATATTGCTCTACTTCGGATCCTTTCTATTAACCAAATCTGATTAATAATATTTAAGTACTTGCCGAACGATTATTTTTAAGCTACTCCATTTTGTTGATGGACTACACACTCCTGAGGATTTTTCTAATGAATCTCAGTCTGGGATATGCCTTAGCCACGATTACTTCTATGTTATCGTTCCACTCCAAATCGCTGCTAGTGCCTACTCCCGGTTCTTTTATGGAAGTAACTGTGTTCGTGATTGTTTTGTACTTGTGTAATAATATAATAAAGGAACTTCTTTCTATGTTTTCGCGGTAAGTTACTTTTTTATATCGAGAGTCAATTGCCACTTCCTGAACCAAGAGTCAATAGGCTGCAAATGCTCCTGCATTTTTTTAACCATTTTCTAGCGTTGCCGCATTTCGATGGCCGCGACGGATAAGCCATATGCACTGCGGCGCTGTGCCGCGGTGCGCGCGGCCGTTCGCCGGCGGGGATTCGAGTTCCACCTCGGGCATGGGTGTATGTGTTATCCTTAGGTTAGTTTACCTTAGTTTAAGTAGTTTGTAAGCTACAGCCTAATAACCAAGCAGTTGAGTCCGATAGATTTACAAACATTTGAACATTTGATTTGCTTTTCGATGTACTACAGCTTCATCCGCGAAAAGTGTTATTGTACATCCGACTTTATGTACGAGGTCATTCATAATATTGTGAAAAGCAGCGGCCCTATAATATTGTCCCGAGGTAGCCCAGAAATCACTTTCACCTCGGAAAACTGTTCTTCGTTGAAATTGACACGTCGCAGTCTGCTTTCGTATTTTGTTCATTAGGCCACAATGCCGAACAATATGAAACGCCTTCCGAAAGTATACAAAAAATTCTACCGGGGAGCTGCTTTCTGGGTTCTGTAAACGAATAGCGCGAGTTGGGTTTCATATGATTTTTGCCTTCGGAACCCATGCTGAGGTCTCCAGATACGTCATGATATTTGAAAACAAAACATGTTCCAAAAATTCTACAACACACCGACGTCAGAGATATAGACGTAGAGTATTGCGCATCTGTTCGACGACACTTCTTGACAGCGTGGTGGGTTGCCATGCAGAGGACCCAGGTTCGAATCCCGGTCGGGTTGAGGATTTTCTCCACTCACGGGCTGGGTGTTGTGCCGTAATCATCACCACCGACGAGGGAATCGCTGAAGTGGCGTTACCTAGACTTGCGTTACCTAGACAGGCAGGCCGAACACTATCCCAGCTGTGGTGTAACAGCCAAAACCGCCACACGGAATCATCACCACCCTTATTAAAAACGGGAATGACCTGCGCCTTTTTTCCAATCATCAGGAACCCAGCGATCTGCGATACACAGCTGCTTGAAGTAAGGAAGGGGTGGAGAGAGGGTCAGTTCGTTGACATACTCCGTTTAAAAATCGAATTGCTATCCGATCAGGTCTAGCGGCCTTTCCTCTGTGGAGCGATTTCTTTCCCTTTTCTATCCGTCCGTCATTTACTTCTCTATCTGCTATTTTGTTGCCGAGTGACAATTTAGAGGAGGAACTACAGTGCGATTTTACTTCATAAAATAATTTTGGATGAAGACGTTTAGTATTTCGGCGTTTTGATTGTGTATGTCATCCACTGTTTCAATGCCATCATTGTCACAGAGTGTCTGGACTGATGGTTGCAATCCGTTCACTCATTTAACTTCTGACCAGAACTTCTAAGGATTTACTGCCAAGTCGTACACAGAACCTCACTTTCGACTTTGTTGAACGCATTATGCATGGTCCCCCATATGCTGATTTTGGCATTGTATAATGCTTATCAGACGGTTTTGGATACGTTCATGGAGCTTCATGAAACCTTCCTTTGATCTATTGAAATAGACGTAATCTTCTTCTTTTTTTTCATTACTAATTCCAATATAGCTTGTATAAATGTTACGGTAGGATCGAAGATTATGCCCAAGTATTTAACTGTACTTCTTGGTGCAATTTTTTTACCTCATAAACTAATACGTAAGGAAGGAAGAAAGCTTAGGGTTTAACTTCCCGACGACAGCTTGAGAATCAGAGACGGGGCTAACGCTCTTAGATTTGGTTAAAGATGGGAAACGAATACGACCGTGCCCTTTGAAAGCAACTATCCCGGCATTTGCCTGGAGTGGTTCAGGGAAATTACGGAAAACCTAAATCTGGATAGCCGGAGGTGGATTTGAACCACCATCCTCCCAAACGCGAGTCCAGTGCGTTACCACTGCGCCACCTCGCTAAGTATAACTAATATGTAGGTTTTCGGTGTTTTGACGCTGGTATTGCGTTAGGATCCTATGATGAAAAACAATTACTTGGTTTTATCTGCATTCGTCTAATTCTCCATAGCTCTAGCTTCTGGATGTACTGACTACCAAAACGGTTGATATCTTCTGCCGAGAGTGAATGGCACCAATACGCCGTATCAACCGCATGGAGTGCTATTTCTTCGTTCCATTAAGATGGTACTAGAATATTGCGATTACGTTTTAGGTCGGAAGATCAGGGTGTAACGTCCCTTTAATATCGTACTCATTGCAGACGGAGAATACTCTCGGATAGTTTTTGTCGCGAAGAAAATCGGCCTTGCCCATCAGAACATTTGCCTCCAGGGTTTTTTTTTTTTATTTTTATTTTTATTTTTTTTTTATTTTTTATTTTTTTTAATTTTTTTTTTTTTTTAGGAAAGAAATTAACCTTTTCATGGAAACACGACAACAGGAATATTCTTACTAAAACCTAACCATATTACTCATAGCCAATTCGCCACCACTTATCAAATTGATTCAGAAAGAACGTATAAGGAGACATCGTATGGTGTCTCCGTTCTCTGTAATCACTTGCACACAAATTTCAGATTTCAGGAACGTTTGGTTATCACTTCGTAGTTGAATACAAAAAGTGAAGATCTGCTTTGTTTTGGTCCAAATAAAAACTAAATAAAAATTGCTAAGTTGGATTACTGCTACTTAATTGATGTTTCAATCGTATATGGTCACACCTGGATATCGTCGCAGAAAGCCAGAAGCGCTGCCGAAGTATTGCCACGACAGGGAGGGATCGATCTCGTAGTTGTTCACGAACAGCGGGTCGAGGTGTTCCGACCACTTGATCGAGTTCATAACCTCAGCGTCTGAAACAGAGAAACATAGCGTAAAACAGTAGAAAAACTTGTCGTGGAAATTGACATGCTTTATTTGCTGAAACACAAATGCAGTTTGTTAATCAAAATATAAATTAAATATTCCTAAATCTATTCAGCTTTGACTTGGAAGAAATGACGTGACAAAACACTAAATACTACTAATTAAAAGACAGAAGTGAGGAAGACTTAAGGAGTCTAAAGCCGACTCGCAATTTTAATTAATTTTCAAATAAGTGCAGGCAAGCAATTAGCTTTACAATAATTACATGTTTCCTTTGAAAGAAAAAAAGCTAATAAAGTGATGGCCAGCATATATAAAAGAGGAAAAATCATTTACGACTATAACCGGTCAGCTATATCCACGCAACTCACTTTAAAGATAAATAGAGACTGTAAACTCGGCAGCCATCACCGGTTCGACCCCCTCCCGCCATTAAAGTATAGTTGCTAAATGATAACGTATACATCGAAACGAAAAGGAAGGGCATGAGAAACCGAACCCTTCCTTGAGAAACTGTTGGTGAAATATTACGTAATGAATTCATTATCTATTTGATATCACAAAGCCAAATTTGAACATTTTACATACATTTTGTAAATTGCATGACATTTTCATTATTTCAACAGAAGTGGTTATTGTATCCGCTGACACAGAATTGTTTGTTGAATCCAGTGTTAATAATAATTAAAATGACTATATCGTCATGAAACGTATCAAGCAAGGAAGCAAAATTCAACACAATGCTCTTAGTGCGCAAAGCATTGTTACCTGACTTTGAACGACTATATTTCGGCTGGGAGCTGTGGCTCGCTCCTGTAATCCAAGCTACTGGGAGGCCGTTGTGTGGGAGAGGGTTCGTAGCGTGAATCTCTGAAACAAACTAGTTCTATATGGACTGACAGCCCATTTCCAATCATTTCTACCTTCCTTGATTATAGGGATGTTAAGTTTAATATAAATTTTAGTCATGTGTACTTCTAAAGGGAAATCTCTTTTGCAAGCATTGTTCCTAAATAATTCTTATATTAAATGGACATATATGCTTACTTACATACAGTTAGATGATGACATAAAGGAACTTTTCTTTTAATAAATAAATGCTTGTAGACCGGGTAATGAGCAAAACTAATTTATCATTATATGGAAGGTTTTTGGTGAGTCAAAACGCATTTCTTATCCGAAAAGAGATGACACCTATTAACTAAAATTAATGAAAATAGAAGCGTAGTCAACAATCTATTGAACATTTCCTTTTTTTAAACATATATTTGTACTGATAGGCGTTGAAAGATTCTTGCTGTGACTCCCGTAGGCCTGAAGTACAGAACTTTTAAACTTGTACCAAGGGCGGTATTTTAATTTTATGCTTATGTTAACATAACAAGGTGCAAGATCGAGATTTCCCGATCAGCATCACCCCCTTCTGTGCAGCCTTCGTCATATTGGTACCATTCCACCTTAGCGTTGTATTTGATTACTATACTGCCATTATTTCCCTGCGAATATATGTGACATTTAGTCGTCTTCACCTCAAGACGTACTGTTCTGCGTACTTTCACGGTATTCCTTGAGGTAACCTCAAATTACAACTATTAACAGTGTTTATAAGTACACAGTGTAGCACTGTGTTGAACAAAATAGCTTAATAAGTTAAATGGAATATAGGAAACCTTTTTCTAAGTGCGTTGCAAACAGAACTAGTATTAAGTCGTAAGAAACTAAAAAACGATGCGTGATGGGTAGGTTTTTTCATGCGTCACATTGTTTATGACGTCATATCTCCATATCTATACGCCATACTTCGATATATTTTCAGTGATATATGTGCATACTTGCCTTGCGAACACAGTTATGGTCGGCGTCACCTTGAAGGCGGCCCAGTTTACAGTCGTTCTGCATGTCCCCCTCCATTACCGCAGTGACAGCAACTAATGTTCATTCTGTAGTAGTGTAGTTCGCGAACGAACTAGTTCGGAAGAGTGCTCCCACAGGCGAACTACGCGAACTAGTTCGCAGATCCCTCGCCTCTTAGCTCGTCCGCTCCTTTTCCGAAGACTGACGGGCAACAGCGGGAGGACGCGAGAGCGCGCAGAATCGCGTGATTTCCTTCTGCCAGTTATCTTCATTTTCGAGCTGAGATGCAGCTCAGCTGTAGTTTCATAGTTCAGTGCCACAAGAAATCTGTTTTAAAAATAAAGTACTACGAGTACTCTATATGCAAAGTAGTTGAATACCATTACCATTGTATCACCCATTTGCCTAAGTATTTGACATCAAATTGCCCAAAAATACGGGTAATAGCACACGTTTTGGCAACACCGATTCATTATATAAAAAAGCTGTCATAAAAAAGAGCTCTTTTAGAAGCGGTAGCAAAAGTCAAAAAGAGCGGACGAACTAGAAGGAGCGGACGAACTAGGAGCAGCGGACGAACTAGGAGCAGCGGACGATTATACCAAATGTATCTCACTTCATAATTCGTTGGATTCTTTTCCGAAGACCGACGGGCAATAGCGAGAGGGCGCGTAGCAGAATTAAAAATCACGTGTTTGCCTTCTGCTGATGAATCATTTCGAGGTGAGCGTTTGCCTGCTAGATTACATAGTTCAGTGCTACAAAATTTCTGTTTTGATGTGTTCTGCACTCTGCAATATCTGACTAATAAATTCCATAATGCCAAGATATATAGATAACTCTAAACGTAAACGCGAGAAATTATCCACAAACTGTTTCTTTTGGTTTGCGTGATATCGTTAGCGGCTCAAGCAGCAAGCGCATGAAGCAGCTAGGTGGGGGAACTTCCCCCTCCACCTGCACGCACAGACTACGCCGCTCAGCCGTCACTGGGAGCGGACGAACTAAAAGAGCGAACTAGTTCGCGGCTCTAGCCGCGAACTAAAGTGAGCGCTCCAGATCGCGATCTATTATGCGCCAGTCTATTCTGTAGGCGTGTGACTGGCGCGAGTTACGCATTGTTTCTCCCGCAGGCTCCACTGTTGGCGCTCGGCCGTAGCTCCTGCCCTCCACACTTTCCCTATCGCTCTGCCACTATGCGCGGAAGCGCCTTCTTATGTGACGCCAGGTATAATAGTCTAAAAATTCTCACTTCATGCCCGGTTGCTGTAGTCTAACTGCAGGAACAGTGGGAAGGTAGCAAGCTGTAAACTTCTTTCCTTTTTTTTTATGGGGTTGTCAACAACAACAAAAGTTTGAAATCATCTATAAAATGTGTTCCAAGTTTTCGAATGCTCTCATTATGAAATCGTGGATGAATACCCTACTTATTCACGAATTCCATGATGTGGAATTCGTGCATTTCATGCCGAGGCCTACGAGAAAGACAGGCCGCGGCGCGCACGTCATGTGAACATGTGATATGACGTGCGCGCCGCGGCCTTTCTTTCTCGTAGGCCTCGTTTCATACTTTGTGATGTAATATCTCCTGAACTACGAGTCTTTCGTGGTTCTTACCCCATAGCGATGATAGAATAATGGCAAGGAATACGTATACCTAATTTGGCTGAAATCGGTACAGTGCTATAGGAGATGCGGAACACACACACACACACACACACACACACAATCTCTTTTCATAATATGTATTGATATCTAAATGAACACTACAGCTAGTAAAACGCCACACAATCTCTTTTCATAATATGTATTGATATCTAAATGAACACTACTGCTAGTAAAACGCGATGCTTAACACATAGTAGACAGTCTACACATGAAAGTTATAGTGGAACATGACCAAGACAAAAGCATCAATTACCTGGACCAAATTTGTAGGGGTGAAAATGGCGAACACCACAACCCCTTTAACTTTATGTCACCCAAATGTTCATAGGCATACGCAGGCACCATTTAGGTCAATGTTTGTATAGAATAATTAAAATGATTCAGAACCAAGAAAACATGCAACTGTATATAAATTTGGTGCCTCCCCTCACGATCAGCGTCGCTCTTTCTGACCTCCACTCGTCACAAGATTTATGTTCCCTGAATTTCGTTCGCTGATTGGACTACGTAGTGTCGACGTTTACGCTACTATGTCATAGCGATGAATGTTTGTAAATATATCGGACTCAACTGCTTGATTATTAGTCCGTAGCTTACAAACTACTTAAGCTAAGGTAAACTAACCAAAGGACAATACTAACATCCATGCCCGAGGGGGGATTCGAACCCCCGACGGCGAAAGGCCGCGCGCACCGCAGAACGGCGCCCGAGCGCGCACGGCTAATCCGCCGCGGCCATAGCGATGAACCCGGGCATTACATAGCGTTCGTAGACTTGACCTTACACACAGAACGACTACTACGGCTCCACTTCCGAATATTAACGAAGGTCACCGAACTGCAACGAAGCAGCCGGTTCAGATTTATTTATTTATTTATTTTCCAGATCGGGTGGAATCTCCCCCTGGCAAACGCCACCTTGCTTTGTGTATTTCATGATTTTCTTATTATAACTCAGGCGTTGTTATTTCACAACAATAGCACTGAAGAATTATCAAAAACTTTTCGTTCTTAGTACGATTAATTATAATCTGGTGTCTGGAAGTGGCTTATTACCAAATAATATTTCCATTCAATCATAGGAGGAGGGTTTGCGGTCGCAGTCGGTAGTTGTTCGCCGTAACGTAAAGGACAGCGCGCTATATGTTGTAGTAAATTCACGTGGACGGTGGTTCGCGACCCATGGACGGTGGTTCGCGACCCACCACGAACAGATTTTTTTATTTTTATTTTTGTAACTTTATCTTAGGTAAATGGTTTTCGGGCACTGTTATTAAATAATGCTATATACTGTGATATTCAGAGTTGTGCAGATGAAAGACCTCTCCCTCTTAAATGCGCGTTTGTTTTATTTCGTGAACATGCCATGAAATACATACCGTACCAACGGATTGTAAACATGCACTGGCACATAAACTGAGTAGATACTGTGATAACGAATATTGTAAACAGCGTGTTGATAATAATATTTCCATATACAGATTAAGTACTAGATTTCTGTGGCAACTGTTTCTTAATTATGCTGAAGTGTATACATTGTAACAAATTTCCTTGATTTTTTTCTTTCTTTCTTTCTATTTTTTTTTTTTTCTTTCTATGCAAGCTGTTGAAAGTCACCAATTAGACTCAACGCGTTTACTGAAATCTTGTTTTCTATGGACGTTTTTAGTGTAGTTAAAGGTATGGCTGTATTCATGCTACTTCATTCTGCGTTGAAATAAAGTCCAAAAATTGTGTTTCAATCCGTGTTAGCGTTTCCTTTTATAGCTAAAATAATAACATAATAAGTGTGCTAACACTAAATTCCACATAACTCTGATACTTAATCTACATACGAAAATTAGTATAATGACTCCTTTACAAGTATTTGTTACAGTACCTGCCCACTTTATGTGCATGTGCGTTAGAAGACCTACGTTTGCTATTCGTTGGGATGTAAATAAAAAAACGAATTTTTAAAAAAAAATAAGTGGTGGGTCGCGAACTACCGCTCAATCTCTACGCGCTAGTCACTACGCTACTGCCAACAGCTAGATGTACTTCTTGCGAAGTCTGCTGTTATTGAAGGCAACCGTTAATTGCTAACGTGAAACTTATAATTAATCGTACTAAGAACGATGTGTTTTCCAAAAGGTAATTCTTCAGTGCGCTATTGATTTTGAAATAACAACACCTGAGCTATAATTGGAAAATTATGAAATACACAAAACAAGATAGTCTATGCCAGGGAGATTGTTCACCCGATCTCAAACCGTCAGCTTCGTAGTTGTTCGGTAACCTTCGTTAACATTCGGTGCTGGAGCCGTAGTGTTAGGTCAAGTCACGTGTTCTCATCCGCACCATCTATCCGCCGAGATTGTAAACTCGGCAGCCATTACCGGTACGACTCCCTCCCGCCATTAAAGTATAGTTGCGAAATGATAACGTATACATCGAAACGAAAAGGAAAGGAATGAGAAACCGAACCCATTCCTTGAGAAACTGTTGGTGAAATATTACGTAATGAATTCATTATCTATTTGATATCACAAAGCCATGTTTGAACATTTTACATACATTTTGTAAATTGAATCACATTTTCATTATTTCAGCAGAAATGGTTTTTGTATCCGCACACACAGAATTGTTTGTTGAATCCAGTAGTGTTAATAATAATTAAAATGACTATATCATTATGAAACGTATCAAGGAAGGAAGCAAAATTCAACACAATGCTCTTAGTGCGCAAAGCATTGTTACCTAAATTTGAACGACTATATTTCGGCTGGGAGCTGTGGCTCGCTCCTGTAATCCAAGCTACTGGGAGGCCGTTGTGTGGGAGAGGGTTCGTAGTGTAACTACATAGACCACTGAAGAACTAGACATGACGCGACCGCAGTTGTTACATGACGCGACCGCAGTTGTTATACTGTGTGACTGAGCGGGTAATTGCCCCCTACGGGGATTATTCGTACGGTCTTAAGTCAGGCTGCTCGAAGCAGCGCGTCGGGTCACTCCACCACACAACCATTTTTTTCTGCTTATTTTTCTTATTTTCTGACCGACTAGCTTTCCAATATCGAAAGCCGTATACTATTCAAGAAAATTAGAATCGTGCTTACGAAAACAGCTTTTTTCATTTTATAAGAACCATATCTAGTGGTTCAGGATGCGCGTTCTCAGACATTTTTGTCGGAAAGGGTTTTTTCCAACGGAAAATTTCCTAGAATTTGTGTGAATTGAAACAAAACTGTTTTAGTATGATGACTATTTTACTGAAATAAAATTGCATTTCGTTGTTTTGAAGGAACGAACCTTAGGGTTTAACGTCCCATCGACAGCTTGGTGATTAGAGACGTAGCTAACGCTCGGAGTCTTGGGTAAGGATGGGGAATCGGCCGTGCCCTTTGAAAGGAACCATCCCGGCATTTTCCTGGAATGATTTAGGAAAATCACGGAAAACCTAAATCTGGATGGCCGGAGGTGGATTTGAACCACCGTCCTCCAGAATGCGAGTCCAGTGCGTGACCATTGCGCCAATTCGCTAGGTTTCGTTGTTTTCACATTCCTCTGTAATGCAACATCGCAACGCTAAGTGTGAACAATTTTTTTTGTCTTTCCGTCCAGATATTTATTACTTCAATATTTTGTTAGTCCATCTCCGCTTCTCTCTGCTGTTTTTCCATCTCCTGCTCCTGATATGTGATTTACCTAATCACACCACGAAATTGCTGGGATGTTCCGTTCAAAGGGCTCGGTCGACTTTCTTCGCCATTCTCAACAAAAATTAATCCCAGCGTCTGCTCCACCTCAAATGACCCCGATGTAATTCTTCCTTGCTTGCTTCCTTCCTTCCTCCAGATATAAACGATTGTACAAGTAAATTGCAACTACAATACGTATTTATTCTATTAATTCATTTCCTGCCCCCTCCCCATCTATGCCCCTCTCACCGTCTGTTTTCTAGAGCCCCATCTCTGTCCATCTTCTCCCCTCACCTCCCGTTTTTTTCTCTCTTCCTCTCACCTGTTCATCAAACCCATCTCTTCCCTCTGTTACTATTCACTCCTGCTCCTATTACTGTTGCAGAAGCTAAGAAAAACGTATGCAAAATTTAAACAGACACAGAATACACAAGACGTAATCTTTTACAGAAACTCGCAATCCAGCGCAGGCTTCAATGCGAGAAGGTTATAATAGTTTCCACAACGAAATCCTGTCTCGTAATCTGGCAGAAAATGTAAAGAAATTCTGGTCATATGTGAAGTACACTAGCGGCAAAACATAAATACCTTCACTAGGCGATAGCAATGGTAATACTACAGATGACAGTATTGATAAAGCAGAATTGCTTTCACCAAAGAAGACGAAGTAAAAACTCCAGAATTCGAACCAAGAACAGCTGCCAGCATGCGAAATTTAGAAGTAGATGTTCCTGGAGTAGTGAAACAACTTTAAGTCACTAAACAAAAACAAATCTTCCGGGCCAGATTGTATACCAACTAGATCTCCCTCGGAGTATGCTGATGCAATAGCTCCATACCTAGTTATCATATACAACCGATCACTCAGCGAAAGATCCATACCCATAGACTGGAAAGTAGCCCAGGTCACTTCAATATTCAAGAAAGGCAATAGGAGTGATCCCCAAAATTACAGACCCATCTTATTGACGTCGATTTGCAGTAGGATTTTGGTACATATACTTTGTTCGAACATTGTGAACTACCTCGAATAGAACGACCTGTTAACCAATAATCAACACGGATTCCGAAAGTATCGCTCTTGCGAAACACAGCTTGCCATTTATTCACATGAAGTGATAAGTGCTATCGACGAGGGATCTCAAATCGATTCCATATTTCTGGATTTCCGGAAAGCTTTTGACACTACCTCACAAGTGGCTTCTAAAGAAATTGCGTGCTTATGGTATATCGCCCCAATTGTGCGATTGGATTCACGATTTCCTATCAGAAAGGACACAGTTCGTAGTAATTGACGGTAAGTTATCGAGTAAAACAGAAGTGATATCTGGCGATCCCCAAGGAAGCGTTATAGGTCCCCTACTCTTCTTTGTGTTTATAAACGATTTAGGAGACAATCTGAATAGCTACTTTAGACTGTTCTCGGATGATGCTGTGGTTTATCGGTTAGTGACGTCAACAGTGGATCAAAAGCAACTGCAAAGCGATTTAGACAAAATTTCTACATGGTGCTAAAATTGGCAATTTACACTAAATAATGAAAAGTGTAAAGTAATACACATGACCACTGAAAGAAGCCCGCTGAACTTCAATTACACGATACATCAGTCAAAGCCTATGGTCGTAAATTCTACCAAATACCTAGGGGTTACAATTATGAAAAACTTAGACTGGAGAGAACACAAAGAAAATATTGTGGGGAAGGCGAACCAAAGATAATATTTTTCATTGGCAGAACGCTTCGAAGATGCAACAGCTCCACCAAAGAAACTGCCTACATCACACTTGTGCATCCTCTCCTCGAGTACTGTTGCCCAGCCGCGGTGGAGTAGCCCACTTCTGCTTGCGACGCGGAAGAGTGAACACTTCCCTGAGCGCACCGAGTCGATCGCAGTTTGTTTACGCTTTGCACGTACTATTTCGTCTGAACTTTCTCTGTTTCGTGTGAGTGAGTGAGTGAGTGTGTGTGTGTGTATTTTTGTGCATCGTTTCTTTACTGCGTGTCATATGCAATGAGCCCTTCTGGGTTTGTTGTCAACATGGCCCCCACAGTTCCCAGGAAAAACACGCTGAAATTTGAATTTGACAAGGAAACTCGATCTGTTCAAGTTCTGTGGAATTACATGACTGGATTGTGGGCACGATTGGAATCACGACTGATCAAGTACATACTGCTTACTAAGGTAAAGCAGTCAACGATCCGAGGATTGGTTTGAACATCACAGTGCTTTACTAGGCATGGTCTGTTGGGAGGTGGTACGCCTTTGCCTTCCTTCGACCTTCGAACTGACTTACCCAGCCAGTTATAGGGGGATCTACAGTTTAACGTGGGTTCCGAACCACGGTGCTACTCGGTTTTTCACATGAGCAACACTGCTAGAGGTGAAAGAAGTGGAAAGTGACAAATCCTAGGACCTGGTGGGAATCGAATCCACGACCCTTGGATTTGTAGTCTGGCACTCTACCACTGTGCAACCGAGGCGCACCGCTTACTATGACCTGGAAATATACTGCTTTTTTGTCAAGCTGTTGAACCCCGCCTTCATGGAGCGTTTGCTGCTTAAACTTGGTGGCACTGCTGAATTCCGACTCCAGGATGGCAGGGTGAGTACCGTTCACATTTCCGATGCTGAGTTAGTGTACAAAAATGTCCGCATATTCAACCTCCCACCTGAAGTGGAAGACTGTTTCCTGAAAGAATGTTTATTGCAATTTGGTGACGTCAGGGCTATTCGTCATGAAATGTGGTCAAGTCAACACAAATTGCAATGCTAGAACGGAGTAAGGAACGTTGAAATGCATGTTAAACTGAATATTCCCTCACATGTGATCGTGTGCGGTTACGATGCTCAAGTCATATAGTCTGGTCAGGTTTCTACTTGTCATGATTGTAATGAGTCGTCAAGTGTGACAGGAGTGTCCTAAACGTGTACCAGTGCTAAAACCTACGTTACAGCAACGTAAAAAGTTGACCTTAGCCGAACTGTTACCCGAAAAACAATTGTTACCTGAGAAATTGCCTGCTTATACCGTTAACGAGAATGTGAACGACGTGAACGCGGTTTCGGATTATCCTCCACTGCCCCGCAAGCCGGACGATGATCAGAACGCCCTTAAAACTGTTTTGTCTACTTTAAAAACTGTACGCGTGTTTTGAAATGTTGAACCTTTCGTTAGATCAGACAATAAATTGTTCATTAACTCAGCTACTTGGTTTAATTATGGCCCTGATATTAATGTACAAGAAACAGTACATTAAATTGATTTTGTGCGCAACGGATCTTTTAAGTAAACAACTGTGACATGTAACCTTTTGAAACAGACACTGACTATACTCAAAAATTTTGACTGCGAGAAAGACATAAGAAAAACCACAAATCACCTTTTCAATGCTTGACTGTGAGAATTAATGTCGATCAGTTATTATTGAAATCCAAATCAACTATTATCTTACTATGGCACCAATAATGAAATATGTTCAATAATGTTATTCAAATCAACACTCCACTAAATCAAGTAATTATCAAATGAAGGAAGTGGGTTAATTTTCTAACTACGTAAATGAAATATGAAACAGGGTTAAGTTACTTATTATTGATAAACAGCATTACATTACCTACATAATACAACTTCTGACTTGCTGGCAAAGCAGCCTCTGCTCTACATCGGAGCCATACACACAACCCAACCGCTCTCTAAGCGAGCTGAACCACTAGTGCTACTCTCTCTCTCAGTGCGAGCTACAATGCTATGCAATACATGATCTTTGCCAGAGATGAAACTTTACACATATCGATACATACAGTAGAAGCGATATTATACATTTTCTTGCAAGCAAGTTACTCGATACAAAACAGGAGGCACAATATTAGACATTTTCTTATAAAAATAATTTTTTATGGACACGTTTCAACTTCTACAAATAAAAGACGGAAAACGTATGAAGGGAATTGCTCCCATGATGAACCACCACCATCGGACCTAATGGCGATGAAGGATGTAGTGCAACTGATTACTGACGTAATAATGTCCCGTGAACCTGTTCAGTATACTGCGACACAAAGTTCATAACCCGGATAGGCGGGTATAGTAACTCACGTAACCTGTCTCCTGCTGTCAGTAGCTGAGTGTCAGGTTCCACAGGAAACAACACAACATGCGTTGCAGCTTTGAAACACTCATCTCATGGACGTGAGTGAGTGTCAACTGCCTGTATCGCAGCAAGTCGATGCCAGACAGGGCAACGACGAATCTGCACACACACCTCCTGTCTTATCGAATGCCGGTAAACAAATTGAACCCGGCGGTGTATACACACCACCTAGTGTCAGTAAACAACTTGCAGCTGACTGTGTTTTCAAACTGCCCAGTCGCGAGAGTAAACAGAGCGCGACGAGGGAAGACAAACCCGAGGGAGCGCACATCCACGAAGTTGTTGAGAAACTGAAACGGGATGTGAATCCAGGCATTCAGACGACATCCCCCGTCGAAAATGTGGGCACAGGTGTGAAGCCGAAAAAGAAACTTCAATACAAGTACGTAATAATACCAAGCACCAAAACTCGGTGGTATACGACATAGCTCAGGGAACTGAATTTCACACTGCGACGAAAATGGACTACGACGACGACACAGGCGACCCGTTTAGTTTAAAATAATTGTCCAAATTGCATGAGCCAAGCTTATAGACAGTAAATGTAAACAAGATAAAGTCCGACCTAAAACTTGCAATCCTCCGGCAATTTGTATATGAATCTGAAGCTGACATCGTCTTCTTACAGGAACTACACGTCTGTAAATTTGTTATACCAGGCTACTATTGTATAGAAAATATAGCCCCAGAACTACATACTGGTACAGCTATACTATTCAGAGAAGGCATCCCCCTATCAGAAGTGGAAAAATTAGAATCCGGTCGTGGTATTGTCTGTAGAATCTTTGACGTCACCGTCATTAACGTGTACCCGCCCTCCGAAAATAAGATGCCAAGCCACAAACGAGATAGGCGAATATAAATGTATGTTCTGTTTTGTATACTACATCTTTGTCTAGTAGACGATAGAATTTTGCTTACGGTAGTGGCGGCTTAATGTGCTGAAGTTGGCAGCGACGACTAATGAGACACTTCGTAAAACCAGTCACATAGAATGAGAGACATAGTCTTTGGTGTTGTCCATGAAGTAAATAACAAATTCTGTTTCTGCTCTGTAGTTGACAGGTTGTTGCATGTACCTCTCATAAATCGAACATTTCGTTGCTAACATTTGCACACTATGCCAATGCCGTAAGTAAAATTTAGCCTCCACGTCAAAATCTAAAGGTGGCATAATTATATCAGTTTATCCCTATTTTTTAGTACTGCTTTATCCGTACAGAAGTAATTGTTGATACGTTGTTTAAAGTGACAGGGAGACCAATAATACTGTATTCGGTAGTGCCAGTATAGTATTGTGTGTCATTGGTTCTGCCGTGGTTTGTTTGTCTTGGCACCGTAAACATTAATATTGTCGGACGTCAATGTCTTTCTTTCAATGTTAATAGTAATCGATTTCTCTGCACTATTGTTAACATTGTTACCATCGACGTTTATCTAATATCGATCATCCCTAGGGCAGTAGTTGGTAGCACTTCAGTTTTTGATGTTCGCTTTTTATTAGAGATGGAGAATTTAAATCGTCAAAAAATCTATTTCGTTTTACCACTCTTCATGGCTATGTACACTCATGATTATTATAGTGTGCATATCTTCCACAAACCATCTTTCGAATTATGTAAGTTTCATTGGCCTCCTGATAAAATTATCGCACAAAATCGGTACTTCAATTTTCAAGTTCGCGTACAATGGCGTCTCCCTATCTCTGCCGTGTTATGGTTTGAAACCAATATCTAAACTTTTTGCTCCCGGTCTAACGTTTTAGCCCCGCGTCATGTGACGGAATTTTCGACATTACGAGCAACAGTTTTCTCATTTAGAACTGAAAACAAGCTAGAATGTAGGTGCCATTGGTAGCATTTACAGCAATTTAAGCTATATCTTTCCAGCTATTCTTCATTCTCTAATCAGGTGCCACATGTCGTTTCTGACTAATCTTCACTTAGTAGAAAGGTGACGGCTATGTTAAAATGAAAAGAAAGAAAGAAAGAAAATACAAAGATAAGGTACGCACCAGGAATCGAACCCGGGACCTTTCGGACGTGAACCCATAACTTTACCACTTTTTTATTTTTATATATTTTTATTTTATCACAAAGATTGGAAACAAATTTACATCAGGTATGTACAGTTTTCTAGATTTTTACAATTAACAATATCCATTAATATAATTTTTTTTTTTACTTTGGATCATTTCTTTCAACAGTTTTCCTTTCCGTGAAGTTCCTTTCTGCAGTTTGTTACTCTTATCTTCCAGCCATCTAACCTCCTTTACCCAATCCCTTGCTTTTCAAAAACGATCTCTAGCATGTTGCCTAAAAGATTTTTGTGATTTCCGAATTTCTCCATTTGCCAGTACGCCGTCTCCAGATATATTATAAAATCAACGGTATAGTCAGGACCTCCTCTGTTAATTATATAATTTGCCGGCCGCGGTGGCCGAGGGGACTGAGGCGCTCCAGTCACGGTCTGCACGGCTACTACGGTCGGGGGTTCGAATCCCCCCTCGGGCATGGATATTTGTGCCGTCCTTAGTATAAGGTAGTTGATAAGTAGTTTGTAAGTTTAGGGACTGATGACCCCGTAGTTAAGTCCCATAAGCTATACAAACACATACATACATACAATTATATAATTTACATAGTTACCCAGCAACCACATTATACTGTTATTCTTTTTGTCGGGAAAATATTTTTCATCTGGTCGTAAAAGTATTTGTGTCGTGTATTTCCGTTCATTAGTTCGTGTGAGGAGTCCCAACGTTTTCCTAATCCATTCCCAATTTCTCAGCTGTCCTCCACATGTAAATCTGTGTACAAGTGTATCTCCCAGTCCACATTTACAACAGTTATGTGTCACTCATTGCTATCTGATGTACTTTTTCATTGGTAGCCGGCCGCGGTGGTCGAGGAGACTGAGGCGCTTCAGTCACGATCTGCACGGCCGCTACGGTCGGGGGTTCGAACCCCCCTCGGGCATGGATATTTGTGCCGTCCTTAGTATAAGGTAGTTGATAAGTAGTTTGTAAGTTTAGGGACTGATGACCCCGTAGTTATGTCCCTTAAGCTATACAAACATTTGAACATTTTTTTCATTGGTTGAAACTACATCATTAACTACTTTGTACCAAGTAGATTTCACTACACTTGATTGATTTTAAGGTGTATATTTGTCCATACAGTTTTCCAAGTGATGTTTGGATATAGCATTTCTATTTTTATTAGGACTATCTTGATGTGAGTCTTATGCAATATTTCGCCTGGCAGATAACTGATGTCTACATAAAATTCCTTGATATGCTTTAGTTTATAGTTAAATTTACTGGCTTTAATTTGAGGCTGCATGTTTTTGGGCGAATAACAGAAAATAGTTTGCATGTTATGTTATTTCGGTCTTGCTTTATCATCATAAAAGTACGTTTGATAAATAGTGCCGATGCTTTCCTCCGCATGTCTGTTAGTTATAGGCCTCCTGTCAATTTTTTGTTAAACAGCCCAGTCTCGCTTTAAAAATACTGCCTGTCCATATCTTTCTATGGGCGAGCTTCATAATCTTTTTTGTCTGCAATCTAGGTGCTGGGAATATTTGTGCGATATAATATGCTTTGGAAAAGATACAGGTGATTACGATTTTAATTCTCTGGTCTAAGTTCGTGGAGCGCCAGAGAAGTTCTTCAATGCACCTTGAATACTGTTAGTATTACTATAATTAAAACAGAGTCGCTTCAGTAACAGTTCCATGTAAAGGTGGCTGACTTGGTCAAAAGCTTGGTAAAATCAATGAAGAATAGTGCACACATGATGTTTGTGACGGCAGAAATCGATATTAAGTCCCTATATTCGGAAACGGTAGACATAATTATTCTTCCAGGAAAACATGCTTGATGGTTTGTTATAAACTTGAAGAATAAGGGAGTCATTCGCTGTTTAATTGGTCGTCAACTGTTTTGTAAGCGAAGTTCATCAACATTATAGGACGAAGATTGCCGATTTTCGGTCGTCCGAAAGTAGTAGAAAATAAAACAAAATGGATAAGAAGGTGAACTGGGAGGAAGGATAAATATAGTGCTTCTGCAAATCTTTTGAGAGAATTATTGTGGGGAGATCCTTCTGCCTACAGAAATATAATGGAGATAAGGTATTTTATTGTTTTGATTTTTGTTTTCAGGTGTTTGGTATCCGTATCCCTCCAAGAGATCTTCAGTCTTCAATTCGTCATTCGTCAAACAGTTGGTTAAATTGAGTGTCTTTAAGTTTAGTATTTAAATAATCATTTTTAATGATCTATAATACTGGAAAACTTTGATAAAGTTCCAGAAATTTGATTCTAATTCCACTTCATGTTTTGTTTGGCGGGAAACGGAACTGTTTGTTATCACCCAACCTCCAAAACAATGTGTCATATGCTTTCGTCACGTTTCAGTTGTTTTTACGAAGACGCTAGCGTCTGAAGTCGCTGCGGTCACTGCGTCAGCGTATTCATTCACTATTCGCCTATACGCCGAGCGACAACAGAAGCCAGCGACTAGCGACCAAATACGGTGCGTGTAATATACCCTAAAACGTGGAACCAATTATATGCCAGAATCTCTGGTAAAATTCCTTTGGCAAACCGTCAGGTCCTGGTGATTTATTAGGTAAAGATATTTTTATGAGGTCAAAGTCTTGATCCAAAGCCAAAAACAGAATTATTGTCTTTCATAGTGAACACTTGTAACGTTCCTATGTTTTCAATATTCACTCGTTCATCAATGTGGTCTGCACTGTAGAACCTTGTGTAATGCTGCTGGATTACTCGCACTATTTCATTTTCTTCTGTGATTACTCGTCCATCATCTGTTTGAAGTTCTCAGGTGATACATGGAAGTTGTTTTATCCTGTGAGAGAGAGATTTGGCCTTTGACCTGATTTTCAATCCTTCTAACTGTTGGCGTGTTAAACTAAGTAGTTTAGCTTTGACCTTTTTATTTCTTTGAGATTAATATCTGATCCACTAAGTTTGTTATAAAAGCCTGGGCATCGTCATGGCCAGCTGCTGTAAGTCAAAAGCGGCCTGCATGCCATTCGGTGTATCTTCAATAGAAGTTACCGTCACCACTGCTTCCTCTATTGCTATGTTTCCTTTTTCTGGATCTATCTGAATAGAAGCTGTTGTTTCAGGCAAAGCTTTTTGCGGATTTTTCCTCACTGCTTGTCCTAAGTCAGCGTTGTCGTTGTCCGAGCTGTTTCTCTCGGACGTTCGACGCCTCTTGTTTGTAAAATGATTGCATGTCAATTATCAGTGTAACCCTGATGGAAGCAGGTTCACGTTTATAGGAGGAAACTCTGCTGTTGACACTGTTTGATCTTGTAGTGGAACATCGTTACTGTCAGCCCCTTCTGTATTTAACACTGGATTGCCTTTCACAAGATCAGCTAGAGTGAATTTTCTCCGTTGCTCTAGGGTATTATTCAAAACAAACACCCGCTGCGGACAATTTGTTCTGACATGACCACTTTCATTACAAATAGAACAGGTGGCCGTCTGACCATACACATGCATATATGAGGGGATATCCTACCTAATTTGCATTTCGACACACCTGACCCCACTAAAGCACTGTAATCTGTGTTGGTTGGACCAGCGTTCATTTCGAATGTATTTTACATCACTATATTTACTTAACCTCTCTGAGATAACAGTTTTCTACTTCAGGTGGCAGGTTATAAACACGCACGTTAGTGTACTGGATATCAGCGTTAGAAATAATAACTGTACTCACCGAATCATCACGATGACGAAACTCAGCTTTACCATGTGCCAGCAAAATCCGTCCAGCAACTTGACAAAGAATGGAAAGAAAAATAGTATCGTAATACGCAGTGTGGATTTGATCAGACGTTATTCCTATTACATCAATAATCCAGTCGTCGATCTAAAATGAACTCGGTTGAACTTTTCTCGTGGATTTCGCAAATTCGAAACACAGGGTATTCTTTCTCGGGACCATTTTAGACGCCATTACGGCTGAAAGCGGCCTAAACCGCTCACCAATAAGATAAAGAGTATTAGAACTAGTGACGATAAGTACTTTTTTTATATATTTCTTATATTTTATATTGGGAGTAATCAATAATAAGCGTTGTCTGCTGCTAGTCGAAGATAATACTGACAAGACCATTACGAATACAATGCTTATAACACCAAGTTAGTGTATACCATTTCATCAAGCGAAAATGGGTTCGTGAACGGAATTAATATTTACAGATGTTTGAATTTTTCCTTCCATTACAGGCTAAACACTATCTAAATAAAAAATTTGACGTTTGTGTTTCTGTTAGAAGTACCTTAGAATTTGGTGATCGGTGATCAGTGAATGACAGTATTAGCGATTTTGAATTGCTAATATTTCGTTAACTATAAGGTGCAGAATAGTGCGATTTGAAAATATAGCTAGTTATAGTGAATACTCTCAGTAACCGAAAATTCAGGCTTCTAACTGTATCCACAACGGAGATACAGGGGGTCGAAAGTGTCGTCTACTGCTTCGAGGAAAGGATGGTACGGCCTTGCGCTCGACTTGGCGGGGGCACTACCGTGCAACGCCAGGTACTAAGACTAGTAGCTGTATTACAGTATGGAGGAGTATCTCACTGAAGACATCTCAAAATTATATCACTGCGTGTCACGTACTTCAGGAGATACGACGTGATAGACTCTTAGAAACATCAGAAACTAGCTTCTGTTTACGTTGGAGTGCAGTTAAACTTCAGCATCAGGCGTGACGTTTTAAATTATTACAGGCCGAGTGCAGAAATGTGATTACGGGGGTCTTAGAGCTCGATTTCTATCTAAGCCAGAGTCATGGGGTGAAAATATTTTGGTTTAGTTCGAACTAGCGCCTATTTGTAACGCGCAAACGTCTGAATGATGAATCGTTGCTGGAGGCCAGGCAAATCTATTACTACATGTTATAAAATATGCCAAATGGGCTGAAATTGATGCCCAGCTAATTGAACAATTTGAAGTGCACCATTCGGATTTTAAATGAAAATAAATAACTAAATAAATAAAAAATCCAACTGTTTTCCTTGTAGGTTTTCAAAGGGCGTCACTTCTGCCCATCCTTATCCACCCAAGTTAATGCTTCAACTTAGTAACGACGGGACATTAACCTTGTCTTCCATCATTTTATTCTGTTACCGCGGTTCTCAAAAAGTTGCAAACAGCTGCAACATCCACACTTTCTAACTGAAGGCCCTGTTTACGTGGCCTATTATAACTTTCAAATGTTCAAATGTTTGTTAAGCTTATGGGACTTAACTACGGGGTCATCAGTCCCTAAACTTACAAACTACTTATGAACTACTTACGAAATAAGACTGCACAAATATCCATGCCCGAGGGGGGATTCGAACCCCCGACCGTGGTGGCCGTGCAGACCGTGACTGGAGCGCCTCAGTCTCCTCGGCCACCGCGACCGGCATTATAAGTTTCTAGTTGTTTCTGATAAGGGGATATAATTTTTATATATAACTAGCTGATAAACCCGGTTTTTCCCGGGTATGTATCATTTATCTAGTCTTATATTAGAAAAGATAATAAAAATTCGGAAAAGATTTCATCTTCATGTATTCATGATATCAGCTTAGAAAATGTGAAACAGTAAAACAAAGAAATATGCAGCTCCTTACTTATTACATCATATATCCTTGACTATGTGTCCTACAAGAATATAATTTACCAGATTTGTAAAGAGTAATATTAGAAAACTGTCTGCGATGAATAAATAGTGGATCAATGAAGTATCGTAAATTACGCGTCACGTGATAGGAAAGCTTTTGTGACTCTTTGTTACCACGTCATATTATCTCCTGAACTATGTGCCGCCGCGGTGGAGTAGCCGAGCGGTCTAAAGCGTCTCGCTGCGGAGCGCTCGGTTGCTCGCCGTGAAGGTTAGAGTCATCCCTGGGGCATGGGTGTGTGTGTTTGTCCTTAGGTTAGTTTACCTAGGTTTAAGTAGTTTGTAAGCTACTGACTGATGACCATGCAGTTTGGTCCGATAGATTTACAAACACTTGAACATTTTTCGAACTATGTGCCGTATGAAGTTTTTATCCCCACAGTGATAGTTGTTTAAGCAATACTGTGCCAAGTTTAGATGAAATCGGTTCATTATTTTAGGAGGAGATGTGGAAAAATAGCGCACGATGTAGAGGTTATTGGAAATTTCGTTGTGTATGACCTCATATCTCCTGAAATATGTGTCGTACTATGATGTAAATTTGAAGGTACATTCAGTGGTATATGTGCCTAATGTCTGTAAAATATGTCGTGAAAGGTTTTAGTAGTAAAGACGTAATAAATCGAAACCTCGTGTGTGATCATACGGTTTTTCATGAACTAAATTGTTTATGACTTCATATCTGATGAACTATAAGTGAAACTGTGATATAATATCTAAGGAACATCCAGCTGTATGTACGTGTACTGACCGTGAAATGTCTCACGAATGCAATTGACAATGTAGAAGTAATAACTTGTAGCGTCATGCCCAATGCCGTAGATATAAATCATGAACATAAAGTATTAAGCTATGAACTGTCTTCCTTTCATCATTTTGATGGGGTTGTCAGCGAGGAAAAATTTCATAAAGATTTGAAATTATGTTTAAAGTTTATTGCAAGTCACTAAGTGTTCTCATTCTTAAATAGTTGAGAAATAAAATCACGCTATCACGCGCCGTAAGATAGGACAGTTTTCACTGTTTATGAAGCGATATCGTATGAACTATGTATCGTAGGTGGTTATGCCACCACAGCAAATGATTTTTGACCTTAAAGAATATTTGTACCAAATTAGGTTGAAATCGGTCCATTAGCTTAGGAGCAGATGTAGAATATTATCGCAGGATGCGGATTGTTTGTGATGTCATATCTCCTTACGTATGTGTCTTGGTGGGTCTTACCCTGACAGCGATTGTTGTCTGATAGTAAGGAACATGTGTACCAAGTGTGGTTGAAATCGGTCCAGTAGTTTAGGAGGAGATGTGGAACATACATAGCCAACATACATACAGCCTATTTAATAAGATGTATAGGTATAATTTTCAAGACAAAGGTTTTTTTTTTTTCTTCATTGCTTGATACTGCAAAAGATGTTCTATAAATACGATACATCCAAACAGAGAGAATTGTCAGGACCCGGAACAAGAAGGTCTGCTGAACTTTTGTCCGGAAATGCATAGTATCCATACTAGACATCATTTATCCAATCATACTTTGTTACAGTGACTGCGGTCTAGTAAGTGCCGTACCATGCAGCAACAGTTTCAGTATGCCTGGTTTTCTCGTAGAGGGAGTCGATTCGAAGGGCTATGTGGCGTCTACATGATGGTGCTCCAACCCTGTTCGATGTTAATATCCGGACGCATCTCAGTTGTGTTTTTGATGAACTATGGTTCGGACTAGGTGCAGTTGCATGGTCTGCTTCACTAGATCTCAGCCCGTATGATTTCTGGTAATAGAGCATCTCAAAAATATCGTGTATGCAGAGCCCATTCCAGATGTGTAGTCACTGGAGGAGCGTATTTATACAACGTTGTCACCAAACGATTTTAGCGCTCGTGTGTCAAAGACAACACAAATACGCATGCGTTCAGGCACAACATATACTGTGTGGTTACATGGTACAGCGAGTATTAGACCGCATTATCTTTATCAAAGTATGATTGAATAAATGTGCAAGCAAGGAAACTATGCGTTTCCTGACATATGTTCATTACACTGTTCTGGTTCCGTATTCTTTCCTCGATCAATCCCTAGAGTTGACTTACTTACTGCTCATATCGGACTTGAAAGTCCATTACCGAAACAACATGTTTTCGCCATCTGTCTCTGTCGTGAACTATTTCCTTCCAGTTGCCTTCAACACACAGGCTCCTCAAATCGGCCTTCACATTGTCCTCCAATCTACGCCTCTGTCTCCCCCACAGGACGTTTTCCCTATAAGTGCCCTACCAACACTCTGCGCGCTGCCCTGCCTTCATCCATACGAGCTACGTGGCTCGTCCATCGCAGCCTACGTGATTTAATAACACTGATTTTGTTACGGCTCGAATTGAGTTCGTGAAGCTCTTCGTTATGTAATTTTCGCTAATGTCATCCCTTTTTTGGTCCGAAAATTTTCCTCAAATTTTGTTTACAAATGCTCGAAATAGTTTTTCATTTTGCGAAGTGAGAGAATAAGCTTCACACCCGTACAGAACAACTGGAAGAATAATAGTTTTGTATATTCTGATCTTTTTTCTAGACAACAACCGTGATGAGAGTGGGAGAAAATCAACCTGTATATTTCTACACTTCTTTCGTCACATTTCACAGTACTAGGTGTTGCTGGAATGAGGTATTTATGTATTTCAATGTTTTGTTAGTCCGACTCCTCTCCCTCCTCTCTCTTTCTCTCTCTGTCCATCTTCTTCTTTCGTTCCTCTTTCTTTCTCTCTCCCCTCATCTTCTTCCCCCCTCCCTCCATCCTCCCTGTCCATTAACTCATCCCTCCCATAAGACACAAACGATGTAACGCGTTATTCATAATAACGTTTCCTACATTACCTACGTACACTTCTGGCCATCCAAAATGCAACACCCCGAAGTAAGCATCAAAGCCGGGTGAAATTGCTGCATGCGTTTTCAGCGACGGCAGATGCACGTACATAATTTACAATACCGCGCAGGCGCACTTCATGGGTGCTAATAGCGCCACCTGCTCACGCTACCTGAAAGGAGACCAGACAGCCTTTTGGACGTACTGAAATTGTTCTTTCTTGCCGCTGTGGAGTAGCCGAGTGGTCTAAAGCGCCTCGCTGCGGTGCGCGCGATTGCTCGCCGTGGAGGTTCGAGTCCTCCCTGGGGCATGCGTGTGTGTGTTGTCCTTAGGCTAGTTTAGTTTAAGTGGTTTGTAAGCTACGGACTGATGACCAAGCAGTTTGTTCAAATGTTCAAGTAGTCTATGGGACTTAACTACGGGGTCATCAGTCCCTAAACTTACAAACTACTTATGAACTACTTACGAACTAGGACGGCACAAATATCCATGCCCGAGGGGGGATTCGAACCCCCAACCGTAGTGGCCGTGTAGACCGTGACTGGAGCGCCTTAGTCTCCTCGTCCACCGCGGCCGGCCAAGCAGGTTGGTCCGATAGAATTACAAACATTTTTTTTTGTTCTTTCTTGCGGCTGTTTTCCGTAAGCAGCTTCAGAAGCAATGGTTTGCTCTGCCACATAACGAACCATGTAACAAAGAAAATCGCTCTGTTTTCAACACGCAGTGTCCGCGCGTACCATTCGACGTTGGCACCAGAATAGTGTTCGCAAGGCGTCCATTGCTATGTTTACCGCGGAATCAACGTCTTTGGCGTTTGCGCCGGCAATGGTGTCATTAACGACGGACGTGGATACCGAATGCAACGATATTGTTTTTACCGTCGAGACTCGATTCTCCCTCCACCACTACGATAATTGAATTTAAGACACCATGGTGAGAGTATGTTGACCCGTTGCCTTTTACATCGCCATATTTTTCCTGTACCCGGTATTTTGGTACGGGTGATATCAGATTCCATCCCCCCCCCCTCCCTTTCCCATATGAACTGACGGTACAATAATCGCTCAGCGTTACGTCTCTGACGTCTATTTTCCTCTTATATCTTCAGAGTCTCGCGATGGTCAAATTGCAACGGCATAATGCTTGGCCACATGTGGTACCCAATGTTAAAGACTTTCATCGCCCAGCTGATCTCATGTTTAGTCGCTATAAGTTGATCCCCGACGGCTACAAGAAGTTGGCAGCTATAACTTCACGCGTCTATTGTCACCATTACTGTAATACTATTTTGTGTATGTCTATATGAGAATTCGACATTATACTTTTCGCCTGAAGCAATTTGTGCTTCATTGGTGAAAGTTTTCAACAGGACTGCAAGTTTTCAGGGCTGACCTTGCACCGACCCTGTTCTCCCGATCTCTTGCCTATCGAAAACGCCGGTCGATGATTTCGAAACGTTGGCTCGGTATACCCACATTTTTATACATACGGTCACTACAATCGCACAGATTTTTTTTTCTTATACTACAGTCTAACATATACAGTCGCGACACTCACTGCTGTAAAGGTTGTTACTAACTGACAGTTGCAACGCACTAGCGCTCCTATAGGCGGGCAGGCCGCCGAAGGAGTTATGTTTGTTTATAATTATTTTTGTACGTAATTAACGAAATAGTTAGTACAATATTGCGTTGCAAGCATCAGTAAAATATGAAGAGGCGTACGTAATAAGGAAATGAATACAAAATAATGCCGTATTTAACTGATTCAGTGGTATAAAGAACAACTACGTCACGAACAAGTACTTACGAATATGTATATATTTCCAGCTTATTACACTGAAAGTAAGTAGAATATTTACATAAGAGAAACATAAATTTCTATTATGGTTGGATCGTAATATGACAGGCAGTTTTTTGACGCGTGTCAATTCGGTGTGGAGTGTAATGCTTCACACGTTATTACAAAAATGAAATGTTTGTATAGCTTATGGGACTCAACCACGGGGTCATCAGTCCCTAAACTTACAAACTACTTACGAACTAGCTAATACTAAGGACGGCACAAATATCCATGCCCGATGGGGGATTCGAACCCCCGACCGAAGTGGCCGTGCAGACCGCGACTGAAACGCCTCAGTCCCCTCGGCCACCGCGGCCGGCATGTTATTACACTTCAGTCTTTCTTATACGTGCATATTCTTTGGAGTTCAATTACTTTAGATTGAAAAACCAATGTTTTGAAGATTCTTGCCGCTTGTGGTTCAGCTGTAGCAACAATTGTGGAACTGGGCTCTTCTTTGTTGGGAAACAGTTTGATTGCTTCTGCCGTTCTATTGCCGTGTCTGTGACGTTTTTTCCTTCAGCTACAGCTGTGGTGGTGATTTGGTAGGTTAAATACGTTATATACGTTTCCTGCGTTCCAACCTCAACGATTTTATTGAAATTGAAGTGAAGAAACCTTGACGTTCCTGAGTAGAAAAGGAACGTCTTTCTGCCAAAGGGCAACTCTTATAGTGCTTCTTAGCCATTTTGTAGTTTTAATAGAAAGTTAAATTATTCATTAGAAGACTTTAGGGTACAAGAAAATTATAAAAAAAAGAAAATCAGTCCTGTGATGTACCGTTTCGTACCTTGTCACGGACCTCGGGAAACTCAAGAAAGACCAATGTAGAGCTATTTTTAAGTTATTACGTATTTTTATGGCACTACATGCGTTCCCTAATGAATAGAGTGTGTCAAATCAATATAAGCTATACTACTCGCACTCATCCAATACCGTATTCAGAAATGTAGCTTGCCGGCCGCTTGGAGCGCTGCTGTCGCAGTGTATATCAAAAATCTGCGGGAGTGTCGTGACTATGTTACACACTGCGACACCAACGCCCCAGCGGTCGGCAAGCTACACTTCTGAATACGATGTTGGATGATTGCGCATAGTATCGTTCATATTGATTTTAACATGCTTTTTACTGTAGGTAACGAACGTAGTTCCATATTTAATAAATAAAAAAACTCCATATTTGTCTTTCTTAGGTTTCCTAAGATCCCTGGCAAGCTAAGGATCGGTACATTACAGGACAATTTATTTACGATTATCTTGCCCCTAACCGTTTTCACGGAAGATCTTCATTTTCTCTTAAAAAAAAAAAAAAAAAAAAAAAAAAGGGCTAGACGACGCCCTTCTATTCAGGAACGTTAAGGTTTCTGCACAAAAATTCCATTAAAATTTGTGAGAGTGGAACGAGGAAACGTATGTGGAATGGAATACCTACAGTATTTAATATACCAAGTCAGCCAAAAAAGCTGTAGCTGATAGTAAAGTTCCAGACGAAGCAATAAAATGTCGAAAGCAATCAAACTTTTTCCCAACAAAGAAGAAACCAATTTGAAAATTTGTTGCTACAGCTGAACAACAAACGGCAAGACACTGGTGTTTTACGTAAAAGCAATTAAACTCAGAAAGGTTAAAGTCTAGTTTATGAGTCCCAGACTGGTGCTTGGCGTGTAGATGTTGGCAACAGTGCGAAGGCAGCCAATCAGGAGTCGAGTTCGCGCGGCCAATAGGATTGTTTGTTTCATGTCTATTGAATTTGGAGTCAGTTTTGAAATTGCTGTAAGCCCGAAACAGAATATTTCGTTATGAATTTCAGTGATCTCGTGATTAAAGATTATAAGGTTTGTTAAATATCGATGTAATTTTCGAGGGCAGTGTTTCACGAGGATAGCTGCTTTATTGACCGGACAAGGGCATATCGAGAACCTGTCAACCATAGAGCAGGAACAGCATTAATTAATTTCCGCAAATTTGTCGCGAATTCCGAGGACGGTGTTACGGTGAGACTGAAAGTACAGTAGGCGAACATTCGTGATAAGAAAACCTGTAAAATTCACGTTCCAGCATGAGCAGGTATGTGATATCATCCCTTTGTCTATTACTATTATTTGTTTACAAACCATAAACACTAAAGCTGTTTCTTATTGCCCACGCGAACTCGATTTCTGATTGGCTGCTTTCACTTGCCTCCTTCATTGCGCCGTTACCAACTTCTACACACCGAGCACTAGTCGCGGACTCATAAACTAGACTTTTACCCTCAGAAATATATGCGTTTATAAGAAAGCCAAATGAAAAGTAAAATTATACGAAACATTAGACTCCATACTGAACTGACGCGCGTCAAAGAAATTACTTTTCATAGAAAGAATATACTCTAATACGAATATGTGTTTCTCTTATGTTTATATTCTATTTACTTTCAGCACAGTCTAGCATATACAGTCACGACACTCACTGTTGCTGACAGTTGCTGTGACACTAGCGCTCCTAGCGGTAGGCAAGCTGCCGAAGTAGTGATGTTTGTTTATAATCGTTTTTGTACGTAATTAACGAAATACTTATTATGATTTTTGCGTTACAAGCATTATTAAAATATCTAGAGGCAAACATAATACGGAAATTAATACAAAAACAGCCTAATTTAAATGATTCATTGGTATGAAGAACAACTCTGTCATGAACAAATACTTACGAATATGTGTTTATTTGCAGCTTATTCCGCTGAAAGTAAGTTGCATATAAACATAATGGTACAATAAATTTTTATTATGGTCTGTTCTTACCATGACAGCCAGTTTTTGACGTGTATCAATTCGGTATGGAGTCTAATAATGCTCACATTTTTACACGTCACTCGTCTTTCTTATACGGGCATATTCTTTTAAGTGTAATTACTTTAGCTTTAAAAAAACAATGTTTTTATGATTCTTGCCATTTGGGGTTCAGATATAGCAACAATTGTGGAATTGGGTTCCTCTTTGTTGGAAAACAGTTTGGCTGCTTTTATCGTTATATTGCCATGTCTGTGACCGTTTTCCTTCAGCAACAGCTGTGATGGTTGATTTTGGTACGTTAAATGTCCTTTTTATTGCATTATATATATACGTTTCCTATGATCCACCCTCAGAGATTTTACTGGAATTGTTATGAATACTTAACGTTCCTGCGTAGAAATTGACGTCTCTCCGCTAAAAGGCCTGTCTTCTGGTGTTTCCTAGGCATTTCTATTTTTAACAGAAAATGAAATTACTCATTTATAGGCTGTATGTTACAGGATGATTGTAAATTAACTGCCCTGTAATGTACCGTTTCGTACCTTATCAGGGATCTTTATGAAACCTGAGAAAAACAAATGGGGAACTATTTTTAAATTCTTACTCATATATAAGGCACTACATACGTTCCCTAATGTAAAAAGTATACTGAAGTCAATCTAAACGATACTATTCGCACTCATCAAATATCGTAATCAGAAACGTAGCTTGCCGGCCGCTTGGAGCGCTGCTATGGCAGCGTATAACAAAAATCTGTGGGAGTGTCGTGACTGTATATGCTAGACTTTAGACTGTGCTTTCAGCCAAAGAGGTTAGAATCTGTGGAGATGCCCGAACACTAAAAAAGTGAAGCCATCAAACTACGCACTCCGGCATTTGTTTGTGTCACTGTGTGTATAGTAGTTCTAGTCGCTGAAACGTACATCTAAGTAAGTACTCCAATGTGACTTTGGAGGAAGGAAGCTTACCCAGCGTCCGCACATTGGTACCAACGTTGGCCAATATTTTTGAGACAGCGTCCACACATTGGAGCCAACATTCAGTTGAATTCGTCGAGAGCCAACGTAAACATATCTGACGCACAAATCGCGGCCAATGCGTTAACGCTTTTGAGTGTGAATAATTATATTTTGTCATTGTAAACCAAAATTGGAAACATACGTACAAGATAATGGGGTGTTGTATCACTACTGAACATTAATTACTGTACGAAATCATTAATTTTTAAAATGTGCTACACGTAAACGATACACATTTTTAAAACTTAGACCTGCTAAATTAAATGATTGAAATTAAAATAAAAAAGAGATGTTTTGGAGGGAAGCTATTCTTTTGGTATTACGCTTCGATTTCTTGCTAAAGGAGACAGTTTTAGAAGCCTACACTTCCCTTTTAAAATAACTATGTAATTGATATCACTGGTAGTGCTCGAAGTTTGCAAAACAACATTTAAAAATTGACAGGAAATATTAAGTACTGTACTGTTAATTTTAGAAATTAAATTCAGTAATGGAGTGTGTCGAAAGTCTAAAAAGTTTTTAATTCCACAGTTCGCGCCTAAGTTTTGCTGTTGCATTTCGTTTTTTGAGGCTTCTTTCACAAATGAATCACTTTCTGATGCAGTTCTAATATTTACAAAGAGATTTCGAAACTTTAAAACGGCGATGAAGAACGAACGAAGAAAGAAACAGATTCGAGATGAGCAGACGGCAAAGACAGAATGAAACGTTGGCGCCAATGTGTGTACGACGTACCCATATTGGCCCAACGTCCTTTGATGTTTGGTCGAAATACCGACAAGCAACGGAGCCGAACCAACGTTGGCGCCAATGTTGGAACCAACGCTATTTCATCGATCCACATATTGGGCGAACACTGTTGGCGCCAACGTTGGTTCCAATGTGTGGATCCGGCCTTAAGGTTTAACGTCCCGTCAACAGCTTGGTCATTAGAGACGGAGTTCACGCTCGGAATTTTTAGGTAAGGATGGGGAAGGAAATCGGCCGTGCCTTTTGAAAGAAACCATCCCGGTATTTGCTTGGAGTGATTTAGGGAAATCACGGAAAACCTAAATCTATGTGAATGGCCGGAGGTGGATTGGAACCACCTTCCTTCCGAATGCGAGTCCAGTGCGTTACCACTGCGCCGCCTCGCTCGGTTTAGTGACTTTACGTAAAGAGGACAATATTCACAAAGGGTTTTATGCGAGAAATCTTTATTTTGGGTACAAGAGCATGGCCCCTCTGGCTTCAACCACTATCTGTTCTCAGCATAGGTAACGCCGTCTCCCTTTATACTAACCTCCTTCGTTTCAGCTGACTAAGCTGCAAATTACACATATTCGTAAGTATTTCGTCATGAATAAGTTGTTCTTTATATCAGTGAATCAGCGAAATTCTCTTAATATTTTACTAATGCTTGTAACGGAAAACTTTTATTGCAACTATTTCGTTAATTAAAAGAACTCCTATGGCAGCTTACCACTGCTAGACGCGCTAGTGTCGTTTCAACTGTCAGTCCGTAATTTTCAAAGCAGTGTAGAGCTGAGTTTGAACATGTCTCGAAATGTTCGAACAAATTACGTCAGAGTTCGGGAAACCCAACACCTCGGGATACGTTCGAACATTCGATCACAACGCTACCTAGCAATGTCAGCAATTATTATCGCTACGATTTACAGTGATGATATTCATTAATCTTGTAGGCACTGTGCAGTAAACTATTTATAACGAAGATGGTACAATGTACTATGGGGATTAATAAGTGTGAAATATAGACTGTAGTAGCTTCTAGGGTGTAGGTCATAAGTAAAAATAGCAACGAATTTAGGCTACTGTATACGCAGTGATGTCTATATAGAGATCAGTGGCTAGTAATCTTCGATTTAAAATTCTATTGCTGCGATCTAGCGATGCTTCTTGGTACTACGTACACGGTAGCTCGTGCACTGTTTATTCTGTGGTCGCAATACAGATTTTTATATGACTTGTTTTCGTTATTGGGTATGAAATTTCTAATGTTTTCCCTATTTAATCTCTTTTAATCATGTTTTCAAGGCGATTGAAAGGTGGTAACATTTTTATCTGTTACTGTAACGTATGAATGGAAAATGAAATGGTCATTTGCAACCTATATTTTATAACCACATTAAACGTAATTTCTACTTACGAAGGAGCCACAGTCATATAACATACTTCCAGAAACAACCTTCTTCGCCTTTGAGTGTTAGCTTTGCAGTAATTTGATGAACTAATTCTTTTATAGTAGCAGATATTTTCTCAGTGGATCATATCTTGTAGTGATATCAGACAGATTACGTATGCGCTGTTTTAAACACAATATACCGTTTTCCATAGTGATACCGTTCTTTTCTTTTACGTGTAGTTGTACTTCCTATGAAATTAGTTCAGAGGAAAGGCAGCCCTATAACTTAAAAATTTCCCGAGTATTGTTTGCAGGTATGCAGCGGGAGTAATTTGTCATCTGAATGTTCGAACAGTTCGATACTGTATCGAGTTCTCCGCTGTATCGGGATATCTCGAGCATGCTCGAACGACTATCGTTTGACCAGCCCTACAGCAGTGAGTATCGCGAATGTATATGTTAGATTGACACCCGTTGCAATACAAATCATTCTTCTTCTTGCCCGTTCCGGCTTCACAGCTGTCTCCTGGGTCGCCCTCGGTCTCTTCGACATGTAATAAAATGCTGCTTTGGATAGTCTGGTGTTTTGCATTCTTTGTAAATGATCGGTGCAGGTCTGTCTGTTACTGCCTATCTTAATATTTACTGATTCTGTGTTTAACTCCTTCCTAATATCCTCATTTCGTATACTATCCATTCTTGTACAACCTTTAACACTACTTAATTTTGTTTCGTTGATTTTGAGTTGGCACCCAGGTTTCGCTGCCATAAAGCAATGCAGGCAGAGCCATTACTTTATAACATTTCATTTTCGTGTCTCTTCGAAATTTAGTTTCAAAAGTTCTTTGGATTGTTCCGCATACAGCTTGAAACTTACTTTCTGCTCAATGTCTTTGTCAAAAATCAAACTTACGTCACAAGCGTGATATTTAAAAATCGATACTAACTGTTAAAAGTGAAGGAAGAAATTAGGAAATTATTTCTATATAAATGAAATAATGCTAACTCTACACCGTACCAACTTTGGCAATATGAGGAAACAGCATGGAATGTTGTAAATCAATGTACTAAGACATTAGTATCTCTGATATGTATCCATGAGTTGTAAACTCCTTTTGTCATGTACTTTTTAAATGTCAAATCTTACGCCACGCCTATGGATTATGACTTATGTTGATTCTTCATCGCACGATGTCTGACACAGAAAATATGGATAGAAACTTTTCGAACATTTCACGTTACCGTTCGGGAAATTTCGGGATTTGTCCGATCTTTCGAGGAGTCTACAAACTAGTGGACTTTGTTGAAATTATCGCAACGATCTGTCTTAGAATTTTTGGTAATTTCCTAGACCTCGTGTACATCGAAGGAAACGGCATTGCCATCGATATATATCGAATGTTCGATATAGTGTTTCTGAACCGGAGATTCAGGTGCTACGCGCCCTCAGGTACTTAAAAAAAAACTTCTTGTTTAACCTATACCTAACCTAACTTTGACTTAAAAAAAGTGATCTGCAGCGTAGCCTTAAGAAGGTTAGGTATAGGTTAAACAATGAGTTTTTTTTATTATTCTTTTTAGTCCGTGAGAGCGCGTAGCGCCCGAATATCCGGTTTAGAAAAAATGTTCAAATGTTTGTTAAGCTTATGGGACTTAACTACGGGGTCATCAGTCCCTAAACTTAAAAACTACTTATGAACGACCTTATACTAAAGACGGCACAAATATCCATGCCCGAGGGGGGATTCGAACCCCCGACCGTAGTGGCCGTGCAGACCGTGACTGAAGCGCCTCAGTCTCCTCGGCCACCGCGGCCGGCTCCGGTTCAGAAACACTATATCGAACATTTGATATATATCGATGGAAATGCCGTTTCCTTCGATGTACAGGGGTCTAGGAAATTACCTACAAGTTTTTTTAGTACGTGAGGGGTGCGTAGCGCCCGAATCTCCGGTTCATAAACACTATAACACTATATCGAACATTTGATATAAATCGATGGAAATGCCGTTTTCTTCGATGTACACGGGGTCTAGGAAATTACCGAATTTTTTATGCACTGTTAATTTTAGCAATAAAAATAACTGTGTAGCGCGGATTGAAATATCTTCTATGTTGCATGTTGTGTGTAAAAACAGAAACTACCGTAATTAATTATTAGATTCGTGCAAGTAACTGCCAGCGAGCTACTCGCTCATGCGCATATCTTAAAGGAAGCAATAACCGCAAGCTACCAGATTTTACACGAGAAAATATTTCTGGACAGGGTTGCCAGGTTTTTCCATTGCTCTGTCGCCAAATTTTAAACAAAAATAGCCAAAATACCACCATCTTTTTATCAATAAAATGCCAAAATATAACTATCTTTTCATCAGTAAAAATGCCGATTATAGCAGTTTATTGTGCTATGGTAATTATGTCCTGTGATTATACAATAATAATCCTGAAATTCAGGGTGTAAACTGATTACTGAGTAACAAGTGACACTCTCACATTCACAGGCACCAGACTGGACCTTCCAAGGAATCGCGTTCTTCATGGAACCATTTGAGTCCAGCCAGGAACTGAACCCAGACAATGATCATTAGACCAGTCAAAATATGGTCATATTGTAAATGCAAGCCGGCCGCGGTTGCCGAGGGAACTAAGGCGCGCCAGTCACGGTCTGCACGGCCACTACGGTCGGGGGTTCGAATCCCCCCTCGGGCATGGATATTTGTGCCGCCTTAGTGTTAGCTAGTTCATAAGTAGTTTGTAAGTTTAGGGACTGATGACCCCGTAATTAAGTCCCATAAGCTATACAAACATTTGAACATTTATTATAAATGTAATAGCAAGACTCGGGAGGTACAGTGGATACCAAATTTAAACACATTTACATTTAACCATCATATTTATTAATTTCAATACTAATTATGACATAAAACTGTTCAAGAATCAATCATTCTACCAAACTTACCCAAGGGATGTTCTAATGCATAGCTTCGATTACCAATCACTTTCATCTTCTGAAAAACTGATATTTACAGATGTTAGAGTAATTCAATGTCTCATACATATCGTTACTACATTTTAAGGTGACGTGGACTGTAATTATAATAATGCACTAGGCAACTTTGAAGTGAGCTGGACTTCAATTCGTAACAATGTGCATGAAACACAGCAAAATCAACTATTAGAACGACACGGAAATTATAGTATGTTCTACATCCACATTTATATTCTGCAAACCATTGTTAATCACTGTGAAGTGTGTAGCAAATGGTTCGTCTCACAGACTAGCATTTATTAGGAATTTCTGTTATGTTGACGTATGGAGCGCAGAAAAAATACTGTATAAATGCCTCTGTGCACGATATAATTTATGTAATCTTATCCTCGTGATCTTTACTGGAGTTATACATACTGGACTGTAGTATATTCCAGGATCCTGTTCTTGAACCCATGGAGGTATGAATAAATGAAGATGGCGCTACGTATTCCAGCCGTACTATGCTTTGAAGCCATGGCCACCATGACACTCCGACCAAAAAACTGACAATGTGTTATAGCTATGTCTGTATTTACTGTCGCTCATTGCATCATATAGGCATGTAACGTCCGCAAACTGGTTGTTTCAAGTTTTTGTTTAAAATAAAATCTTGAAAAAGGAAACCATTTGGCGTTTATTCTGTTTAAAAATAGTTGTTACCGGTTCTACAATATTACGAATTACAGACGTGGGTTCTTTCTTTAGCTAATCTGACGATCGTCAGATAAAATATTTCGATTGACTGAACCAACGCCAGACTTACGAGCACAGTGACGATATCTTTTTTTGTATAGTAAGTTTAATTAATATTGAAACTAAGTTTTGCTTTCTAAACCATTCTAAAATAAAATTCTATTTTACTCCTTATTCATTCGTAAATAGTATGTTAAGTTGGGGAAATAACTTTCATCTTTAGGAACTCGGAAAGAGAAAAATACGCTACAATACAAGTAAAGACGTTGTATAGGTTCGTTCACAGTAACAGGCAATTTGCACATGAAATGGCATTTCCTTCGATTTCGCGTCACAATCACAACGATTCGTACACATAAACATTACACAACTCACCGAAACAGTGCAAAATCCTTCCAAAAACGAGCGGCAAGCATACGCAAACAACGTAAATACAGTAGTGTTTTGGTCGGTTCAAGATGGCTACCCTTGGCTTAACAGCTGTGGCGTTAGAGCGCCTACGTTTATTCTTACCTCCTTGCTTGAACCATTGTAAGTAGGCTCCTTGAGGTAGTTTACGTCTATCTTCATGAGTCTGCAAGTTCACTTTATTTGCATCCCTGTGACACTTTCCCATAGATCAAAGATAGCCTACCTGCAAATATTTGCTCTATTTTCTGTGGTAGATATCCCCAAAGCTCTATCGATTTTTAGTCGGTATCATTGACGAAATGTCTCAAGAGTTGCTTTACATTCGTTTTATTTGAAGTAAAATGAAATAGCCAATAAGTCGCCAACTAATTCTTTTAGTAGCCAAATTTAATCGCCAGTCACCAGAAAGCTAGAATGGCTTCCATTCTAAGAAAAGGATAGCCACAATGCTACAAAGTCGCCACACCTAACAACCCTGTTTCTGGAGCGCTCAAGCTACCCGGGACTGCGACGAGCGAGTCACGGTCTGCGCGGCCACTACGGTCGGGCGCTCGAATCCCCCCCTTCGGGCATGGATATTTGTGCTGTCCTTAGTATTAGCTAGTTCATAAGTAGTTTGTAAGTTTAGGGACTGATGACCCCGTTGTTAAGTCCCGTAAGCTCTACACACATTTGAACATTTGATTTCAAGCTGCCAGATGCACGCATGCGCGGAACTGTCTTGAGTTGTCGTGAGAGAGTGCTGGGGTAGTCTTCACGTGATCATTGTTTACGTTTCATGATTCTTGTATATTTGTATTATTTGTTTTTCTTCGTGTACAACTGTCTCGTCGTATGAAAACAAAACGGATTTATTTCAGTATTCTGATTTTATTGCCATGTTATTAGCAGATAAATGATTGTGTTGAACATGTAATGGACACCCCACAGGTCGTTTTATATATTTCTACTGTTAAAAATGCTCTGTACATGAGTCCCCTGGACTTGAAATTACCATGAGGATGTTCCTTTAGTGGTCGAAATCGATAGGATATATTAAAAAAAATCATAACCACCAAGTGGAAATATTATTATTATTATTATTATTATCATTATTATTATATTGTGGTAGTTTGGGCATACGACTCATTATATAGTCTCAATGCACGATCGCACATTATTCGACTTTTACGAGAATGAAGTTTCTTTTGTCTGATTGCTCCAGAAATTTGGCTTTTATTAGTCAACTTCAATAAACTGTTCTTTGCCACAGAGACAGTCCATTTACTGGAAACAATATGCCAGACTATTAGCCGAATTGTTCTTTGAGTGAGCTTTACGAAATTATGATACTCTTGGCTTAGCCTCGGATGTGTTTTTTGTTTTATGAGACAGTATAGGATCTGTTCATGTTGCATGTACGAATATTCCTAAATGTTCGCTTGAAGATTTATAAGCAGGCGATTTAATTGGGAATCAAGTAATTTATTTAAAATACCAACATTTACAGCTTTATACGATTTTTTTTTCAAACACAAACTTTCCACGAAACAATATTTTTCATACCTCTGGTACATTCACTTTATTTCTGCTGCTTAAACGAACCGTTGCAATTATGGTTCAATGCAATTCCGTAACCATCGATCGTACTGGCATCTAATGACCTCTGATGCAACTACATTAATGCTCACGATAAAAATTATTGTCAGTTAATCCCGATTTATTTCGTTTCCTAGGCGTTTACTTCTTGATAACTTTCTTCTTTATTTAATCTGACTCTTGTCTTGCTTTCAAACTGGTTAAAATCTTGTAAGGCATTAACTTATTATTTTAATATGTGAACAGGGATTAAACTGTTCATTTACAACCCATTTCGTAAATTATTAGAACCTCTCGGAAACAAAATATTGTACTTGTTTCGTACAAACAATGTTTGGAGGACATCATTTCTCCTTTGCCAGTTGCTTATTAATTAGCAGTACAAACGTTTGTACTATATATCTATATATAACCACATTTTAAAATTTTATTGCAAATATGTTCCATCTCAATATGATCTTGTACAATGGTAGGATATAATGCTATATTTACAACTGTGTTATGAAATCGTGAAATTTTAAGCGCACACAACTTATTCTTGTGGCTAGTCGTAGTTTCTTGCGTATTCCAGTCTCAGTTGCACTCGCGCCATGCTTGTCAAATATCGCGTGATTGTTCGGATAAGGTCGATAGTGTATCGATTCTGGGCTGTGTCGGGAAATCCCGAGCCTCCCGTCCTCTCGGCCCATCTCCTCTCCGCAACCCTCCCCCCTTTCCGTCGATTTCCTCCACCTCTCTCAGTCCATCTGATTTTCCGCCTCTCAGCCGTCCCCTTGCCTATGAAATCTCTATCTATAAAAATCTCGCTAAAACTCAGAAATGGATTGACCGATTTCAGTCACTCTTTTTCGTTTTAATACTGGGGTGATATATATATATATATATATATAAACCATGGAAAAATCCGAGGAACAGCTGAAAATCGAAAAAGTCGAAATTGGTAATTTTCTAAGGGTATTGCCACTTCGGGTTAGATTCATATTTTATGCGCTTTCGTTCATTCGATTGCGATAAAAGTTTGCACAGCTGACCTAATACTAGAGGACTGTTTTACATGGTAGAGAATGCTTAAGACTCCAACATCAGTTAATGGTTTTATTTTGATGATGATCAAATTTTGCGCTCTTAACTTTCCAGACAAGAAGAATATCACTGTCTACATAAGATTTCGTACGATGCATGATGGAGGGTACTTTACAACAGACTTCGACTCCAATATGGGATTTTATTCCTATCGGCGCAATGTATAATTACATTACAAATGTTATATAAAACTAATAAATAAAGTCAGAAAAGTACTCGACTGTTTACTAACTTTTATTAACACATGATTCCTCGTCGGGCGTTCGAATCCCCCATCGGGCATGGATGCTTGTGTCGTCTTTAGTGTAAGGTAGTTCATAACTAGTTTGTACGTTTAGGGACTGATGACGCCGCAGTTAAGTCCCTTAAGCTTCACAAACATTTGAACATTTGAATTACTGGTCCAGTACATAAGTTCTGCAAGACGGAACAGAACTATGCCAACTCAGTAGATAATATAGCGGAAATCACAATATATATATTTAAAATAATATAACAATTTAAGCAGTGAAGATCGCAAATAAAATATTTTATTGCGATGACCGGTTTAGATATACATGGATCATCATCATGAGACCATATCCTTGATGAGGAGCCGGCCCATCTCTTGTGGAGCAATGCAATATTACGTAACCTCACGATCACCAGCAACAGCTAACACACGTCTTACGCTATCAGCTGATTTTTTTTTTCTTGCTTTCCTGCGCAAACCTATTACCCGAGCCGGCAGCGAGTTGATTTTATTGACGACAAAGGTAGCATACCCCAGTGCCGTGACGGTTTTATGGAGCAGCCACTCTGAGACTTTAAATTAAAGTGGTCTCAGTGTGAAACCACTTGTACGAAAAAGTGTTAAACATTCCACACTTCCTGCGGCTCAGTCAAACTAAGCAAATTCGATGGTTTTTGTACATTACCTGTAAGCTCCAAAGTTAGGATGGGCTTCCTACGGCTTATAAACCACGAAAAATCATAACTTATTGGTACCAAAACTACAAATTGTGGGGATGTCCACTTTTATTCGTTTTATTCATTGCAAATCGTCGAAATATATCATACGTTCGTAAGATGATATTCACAAAGTAAGTTTAAAATTTCTTCAATATCCAGTATATGATTTCTGGAGATTTTTGTAATGAATGGACACATGGTTATTTTTGTTTTTAAACATTTTGGATTATATTTCCACGCCGGTCTTTGCAGGTTAATTCTCCATGAACTGATGTCCACTTTTAACGCAAACATAAGTTTATAAGCTTATAAAGGTTTCAGTTTAATGGTTATTTGTTTTTGATCTTGTCTACTATAAAAAATTAGTAAAAAGTATTCAAAAGTTATAATCTAGACATTTTCATTCATGCCGGTATTATATTAATCGTTAATGTCACATAATACACTACAACAGTCTCGCTGCTCGCAAATGTAGTGCTACTACTATGATCGGTCACACTGCCATTCGACAGAAAATATTGCGATTGGTTCTGACATTACACGCCTCTAAGTAAAGTGCGGGAATCGTACTTAACATGGAGGTCGCGGGTGGGTCTCGTTAATTTTCATCAGTTTAAATGACAATTGCACTTTAATCACGATGGAAATGGACAGAACTGATCCTTTCCTCAGTAGTATAATGGCCTCAAAAAGCAGTCATACAGTATCTAAATGGCCAATTTAAATGTTAAAGTAATATTAACAGTAACAGTTAAAAGTTTTTTCACGGTTTCAAAGACAGTGTAGCGGCCGTATTTCTGAGTGGTACTGTTAACGAGAGTAACGAGTAACGATGCGTTTGTAACGAGTACTGTTTCTTTTAGTAACTGATACATCTACATCTACATCAACATAGATACTCTGCAAATCACATTTAAGTGCCTGGCAGAGGGTTCATTAGCCACTTTCATAACTTTTCTCCACCGTTCCATTCTCCAATAGCACGCGGGAAGAAAGAACACCTAAATCGTTCCGTTTTCGATCTTATTTCTCTTATTTTGTTGGGATGGTCATGTCTCCCTAAGTAGGTGGGTGCTAGCAAAATATTTTCATGTTCAGAAGTAAAAGTCGGTGATTGAAACTTCGCAAACAGATCACGCTGCAATGAATAACGTCTTTGTTTTAATGATTTTCACCCCAATTCGTGCAACATTTCCGTGACCCCCCCCCCCCCCCCGTAACGTGATAAAACAAAACGAACTGCCCTTTTGTTAACCCTCTCAATATCGTCCGTCAGTCCCACAATTGGCAACAGTATTCCAGGAGAGGACGCACAAGTGTGATGTAGGCAGTCTCTTTGGTGGAGCTGGTGCATCTTCGAAGCCTTCTGCCAATGAAACGTAATCTTTGGTTCGCGTTCCCCACAATATTTTCTATGTGTTCTTTCCAGTCTAAGATGTTCGTAATTGTAACTCCTAGGTATTTGGTAGAATTTACGACCTTAAGGTTTGACTGATTTATCGCGTAATTGAAGTCAGCGGATTTCTTTTAGTGGTCATGTGTGTTACTTCACACTTTTCTTTATTTAGTGTCAACTGCCAATTTTCGTACCATGTAGAAATTTTGTCTCAATTGCTTTGCAATTGCTTTTGATCCTCTGTTGACTTCACTAACCGATAAACGAAAGCATCATCCGCGAACAGTCTAAGGCAGCTGTTCAGATTGTCTCCTAAATCGTTTGTAAACACAATGAAGAGTAGGGAACTTATAACGCTTCCCTGGGGAACGCCAGACATCACTTCTCTTTTACTCGATGACTTACCGTCCTTTCTGATAGGTAATCGTAAATCCAATCGTACAATTGGGGAGATATTCCATAATCACTCATTGTGGAGTACAGTGTCAAAAGCCTTCCGGAAATCCAGAAATATGGAATCGATTTGAGATCCCCTGTCGATGGCACTTATCACTTCATGTGAATAAAGGGCAATCTTTGTTTCGCGAGAGCGATAATTTCTGAATCCAGGTTGACTATTGGTTAATAGGTCGTTCTCTTCGAGGTAGCTCATAATGTTCGAACAAAGTATATGTTCCAAAATCCTACTGCAAATATACCTCAATGAGATTGGCCTGTAAATTTGGGGATCACTCCTATTGCCTTTCTTGAATATTGGAGTAACTTGGGCAACTTTCCAGTCTTTTTGTACGGATCTTTCGCTGAGTGATCGGTAGTAAATGATAGCTAAGTACGGAGCTATTGCATCAGCATAATCTGAGAGGAATCTAGTTGGTATATAATCTGTCCCGGAAGATTTGTTTTTGTTTAGTGACTTAAGTTATTTTACTACTCCAGGAACATCTACTTCTAAATTTCGCATGCTGGCAGCTGTTCTTGGTTTGAATTCTGGAGTGTTCACTTCGTCTTCTTTAGTGAACGAATTTCTGAAAGCTGTGTTTAGTAATTCTGCCTTACCAGTACTGTCATCGGTAGTATTATCATTGCTATCGCGTAGTGAAAGTATTGTTTGTGTTTTGCCGCTAGTGTACTTCACATATGACCAGAATTTCTTTGGATTTTCTGCAAGATTACGAGACAGGATTTCGTTTTTGTAACTGCTATAGGCTTCTCTCATTTAAGTCCGCGCTAGGTTGCGAGTTTCAGTAAAAGATTGCATGTGTTTTTATTTGCTTTTGCAACAGTGATCTGACCTGTTTTGTGTACCACGGGGGGTCAGCCCGCTCTTTTATTAATTTATTTGGTATAAATCTCTCGATTGCTACTGATATTATGTCTTTGAAAGTAAGCCACAACTGATCTACACTCGCATTTTTAATTTTGAAAGACTGGAGACTATCACTCAGGAAAGCGTGAAACCAATTTTTATCTGCTTTATTGAATAGATATATTTTTCGTTTAATGTTGGTGCATTTGGGAATTTCGACCTTCAGTCTCGCTACTACAACCGGATGTTCGTTAATCCCTTTATCTGTTTTGATGCTCTTTACTAGCTCAGGATTATTTGTTGCTAGGAGATCAAGGGTATTTTCACAACCATTTACTATTGTAGTGGGATCATGAACTATCTGTTCGAAGTAGTTTTCAGAAAAAGCATTCAGAACTAGTTCGGGCGATGTTTTATATTTGCCGCCGTTAAATACGTAATTATGCCAACTTATCGAGGGTAAATTAAAGTCGCCACCGATTATAGCAATATGCTTCGGATACCTATTTGAAATGTGAGTCAAGCTTTCTTTGAACATTTCGGCAACCGCATCGTCTGAGTCAGGGGGCCGATAAAAAGATCCAATTATTAATTTATTCTGGTTGTCAGGTATAACCTCTACTCATACCAACTCACAGGAAGTATCTGCCTCAATTTCGCTGCAGGATAAACCGCTTGTAACAGAAATAAACACGCCATCCCCTTTTTTTATTTATTCTATCCTTTCTGAAGACCATTTAGCCCTTTGAAAAAATTTCGGCCGAACTTATTTCAGGCGTGGATACGGATCTTTTCGTTCCTCTCACAGCACAAGTTGTTAAGGTTCCGGCACAGCGTGGGTCACGTTACGGCCAGTCTGGCCTATTCTCCCAGAGTGGCGACTGGCGACCCTAGTCAGCAGAATCAAGCCACCAAGGAAGTGCCTATCCAACAGGCACGTGGCGGAAAGTTCCGACCGCAGGCACGCGGCACGGACCGATGGCGGCCAGGCCAGCCAGGATGTAAAATGATAGGACGCCTCGTTCGTTGCAATCATTTTACATTTTACATCCCAAGAACTTTGGTACCTTGTTTAAACAATACAACCAACTTTGAGGTAAACTAAATCGAATACAATTGGCCTTAAGCTAAATTATTATACCTCCTGTCTCAAAATTTTAAATTGACGACACGCCCACTTCTCACATAGCTTCATTGGCCGCTAAATGTTCCGTTTTTATCCTAACTGACATTTATAATATTTTATTATTGATCTTTACATTTTATCAACCAATGTTTAGAATATTATGCTTGCGATTATGTAATGTTTATATCAGAACACATCAGAACATGCCGATTATAATGATTTGGAATGTTAAATATGACACGCCCATTTTTCTCGAGTCGCCATTGGGCGCCAAAAGTTTTAAATTCTCTGAGTTCTATTGTTTTAATTACTTGACGTTGTTTTCTCTGCGGCATAACGTAAGTTTCCTTCTGCTTCTGTACAGTACCTTTTTTATATATGTAACATTCTATCTTGTACTATGTAATTTTTTGTAAAATTATTGCTACACATTGTTGTTGTTATGGTCTTCAGTCCGGAGACTGGTTTGATGCAGCTCTCCACCCTACTCTATCCTGAGCAAGCCTTTTCATCTCCTCATAAGAACGGCAACCCACATCCACTTGAATCTGCTTACTATACGCGTCTCTTGGTCTCCCTCTGCGATTTTTACCCCACACACTTCCCTCCAATGCTAAATTTACGATTCCCCGATGTCTAAGAATGTGTCCTACCAAGCGATCCCTTCTTTTTGTCAGGGTATGCCAAAAATTCCTTTTCTCCCCAATTCTGTTCAGTACTTCTTCATTGGTTATGCGATCTACCCACCTAATCTTCAGCATTCTTCTGTAACACCACATTTCAAAAGCCTCTATTCTCTTCCTGTCCGCACTGCTTATCATCCATGTTTCACTCCCGTACAACGCAACACTCCAAACAAATGCCTTCAGAAAGGACTTCCTTACACTTAAATTAATATTAGATGTTAGCAAATTTCTCTTTTTCAAAAATGCTTTTCTTCCCATTGCCATTCTGCATTTTATATCCTCTGTACTGCGACCATCACATGTTATTTTACTACCCAAGTAACAAAACTCATCTACCACCTTCATTGTTTCGTTGCCTAATCTAATTCCTTCAGCCTCGCCTGATTTTCTAAGACCGCATTCCATTATTTTTGTTTTGCTCTTGTTAATGTTCATTTTATACGTTCTCTTCAACACACTGTCCATTCCATTCAACTGCTCTTCCAGGTCCTTTCCTGTCTCTGCCAGAATTACAATGTCATCAGCAAAACGCAATGTTTTTATTTCTTCCCCCTGAACTTTAATCCCTATTCCAAATTTTTCCTTGCTTTCCTTCACCGCCTGCTCGATGTACAAATTGAATAACATCGGAGAAAGGCTACAACCCTGTCTTACTCCCTTCCCAACCACTGCTTCCCTTTCATGCCCTTCGAGTCTAATAACTGCGGTCTGGCTTTTGTACAAGTTATAAATAACTCTCCTTTCCCTATATTTTACCCCTGCTGACTTCAGAATTTGAAAGAGTGTATTCCAGTCAACATTGTCAAATGCTTTCTCCAAATCTACAAAAGCTAAAAATGTAGGTTTGCCTTTCCTTAATCTATCTTCTAAGATAAGACGTAAAGTGAGTATTGCCTCCCGGGTTCCTATGTTCCTCCTGAATCCAAACTGATCTTCCCCGAGGTCAGCTTCTACCAGCTTTTCCATTCTCCTGTAGATAATTCGTGTTAAAATTTTGCAACCATGACTTATCAAACTGATGGTTCTGTAATTTTCACACCTGTCTGCGCCTGATTTCTTTGGAATGGGGATTATTACATTTTTCTTAAAGTCTGAGGGTATTTCGCCTGTCTCATACATCCTACACACCAGTTCAAATAGTTTTGTCATGGCTGGCTCTCCCAGAGACTTTAGTAGCTCTGAGGGTATGTCATCTACTCCTGGGGCCTTGTTCTGACCTAGGTCTTTCAGGGCTCTGTCAAATTCATCTCTCAGTATATTATCTCCTATTTCATCTTTGTCTACTTCCTCTTCCCTTCCTACAATATCGTCTCTAAGTTCATTTCCTTTGTAGAGCTGCTCTATGTACTCTTTCCACCTTTCAGCTTTCCCTTCTTTGCTGAGAACTGGTTTCCCATCTGAGTTCTTGATATTCGTAGAGTTGCTTTTCTTGTCCCCAAATGTCTCTTTTATTTTCCTGTAGGCGGTATCTACTTTTCCCCTTCTTATACATTCTTCTACAGATTTGCATTTGGCTTCTAGCCACTCCTGCTTAGCCATTTTGCACTTCCTGTCAATCTCATTTTTTAGTCGTCTGTACTCCATTTTGCCTGTTTCATTTGCTGCATTTTTATATTTTCTCCTTTCATCAATTAAATTTAGTATTCCCTGTGATACCCAAGGATTTTTTGTTGGTCTTGCCTTCCTACCTATTTTGTCCTCTGCTGCCTTCACTATTTCATCTCTCAATGCTACCCATTCCTCTTCTACTGTTTTATTTCCCCCTGTTTCTGTCAATTGTTGCCAAAAGCTCCCTCTGAAATTCTCCAGAACTTCACTGTCCTTCAATTTATCTAAGTCCCATCTCCTTATTTTCCTACCTTTCTGCAGTTTTTTCAGTTTCAGCCTACAGTTCATGACTAACAAGTTATGGTCAGAGTCTATATCTGCCCCTGGGTACGTCCTACAGTTTAAAACCTGGTTCCGGTACCTATGTCTTACCATTATAAAATCTATCTGATACCTTCCGGTGTCTCCTGGTCTCTTCCATGTATACAACCTTCTTTTGTGATTCTTAAACCAGGTGTTTGTTACTATTAAATCATGTTCCGTGCAAAATTCTACCAGGCGACTCCCTCTTTCATTCCTCCTGCCCAGTCCATATTCACCTACTATTTTTCCTTCTCTTCCATTTCCTACTACCGAATTCCAGTCTCCCATCACAATTAAGTTTTCCTCTCCCTTAACTGTCTGAATTATTTCCTTTAGCTCCTCATATATTTCTTCAATCTCCTCATCATCGGCAGAGCTAGTTGGCATATAAACCTGTACTACTGTTGTCGGTGTTGGCTTCGTATCTATCTTTACAATGACAATGCGATCACTGTGCTGCTCATAGTAGTTTACCCGCATTCCTATTATCTTATTCATTATCAGTCCTACTCCTGTGATACCCCCAACTGATTTTGTATTTATAATCCTGTACTCACCTGACCAGAAATCCTGTTCATCCTGCCACCGAACTTCACTAATCCCCACTATATCTAACTTCAACCTATCCATTTCCCGTTTTAAATTTTCTAATTTTCCTACTCGATTAAGGGATCTAACATTCCACGCTCCGATCCGTAGAATGCCAGTATTGTCTTTCCTGATGACAACATCCTCCTGAGTAGTCCCCGCCCGGAGATCCGAATGGGGGACTATTTTACCTCCGGAATATTTTACTCGAGAGGATGGCATCATCATATTTCCATACAGTAGAGCTGCATATCCTCGGGAAAAGTAACGGCTGTAGTTTCCCCTTGCTTTCAGCCGTTCGCAGTAACTGTGTGGCAAAGCCACATTAGCTGATGCTACAAGGCCAGCTCAGTCAATCATCCAGACTGTTGCCCTTGTAACTACTGAAAAGGCTGCTGCCCCTCTTCAGGAACCACACGTTTGTCTGGCCTCTCCACAGATACCCCTCCGCTGTGGTTGCACCTACGGTACGGCTATCTGCATCGTTGAGGCACGCAAGCCACCCCACCTCGGCAATGTCTGTGGTTCATGGGGGTGGGCTACACATTATATGCAGAGATTATCTGACATCGTCTGGTCTGGAGGCGATCAATTCGTTTTATAGTTTCTAAATGATAAGCCAAGACCGCAAACTAACAATTTATTAAATGACGACCGGTTTCGGTGCACTGTGTCTCCATCATCTGGTCATATATATATATATATATATATATATATATATATATATATATATATATATATATATATATATATATATTATAATCTGGTCATCTTGTTAAAAAATTGGATATAAAATAAGAAGTGCAACATTGTACTTAGTCACTATATAAAAAAAAAAAAATACTTAAGTTAAAAACATGACAGCTTACAAGCTGTCAGTATTCTGTAAGCTGTCATGTTTTTAACTTAAGTATTTTTTATATAGTGACTAAGTGGAATGTTGCACTTCTTATTTTATATCCAATTTTCAGATGATGGTGATACAGTGCACCGAAACCGGTCGTCACTTAATAAATTGGTAGTTTGCGATACTGGCTTATCATTTGGAAATTATAAAACATTAAATGCAGGCCTAACATAGAGGCCGAAACCGGTAGTGTTGGCTTAAATAAGGCACCAGTAAATGCAACTGGAGCTGGACTTTCATTAAATCTTTGGATTGACCCATACAGAGGAGAGAGAGAGAGAGAGAGAGAGAGAGAGAGAGAGAGAGAGAGAGAATTGGTGAACCAACCTGAGTCGTGCACGTCGGGGGGCATGAGCACGGCGCTGAGGCTGGTGTTGACGGCGAGCTGGTCGAAGTGTCGGTTGGGCGTGAGCGCCATCTCCTGGTAGCCGGGCCGGAGCCGGCCGTCGGCGCCGTACTCGTTGAGTTTGCGCGAGTTGTAGTAGCGCGCGCCCGGCGACCGCTCCGGCCGGTGCGACAGCGCCGCCTGCTCCGCCGAGTCCATGATCCTCTGCAACACCGCGTCCACACACACACACCGTAAACATCGTACCAGGTGGCGGGATACACTATTGTCAGGTCGAAACACGATGATCTCTGGCTCCGCTTACTGGGCTGGGAGACCGCCCCAACAGCGGATACAGAATACAACCATGTTGCCATGTAGTTTTTTCGCTGCCGGGCAGTATAGCTAACGGTCGCTGTTGTGTGTCGGAACAGGCAAAAGTGCACAGCTCAGGCGGACGCGCGCATGCGCAGAGCGAAGTTCGCGTCTGACTTACTCCAATGGTCTGCTGCCGCAGCCGGCGCTCAAACCGATTGTCGCAAGCAATAGGGATCATCGTATTTCGTCTCGACTATAACATGCCATTTTTGTGTCCAATTTTTATCCAGTACAGAGATTCATCTCTTAGTATATAACTAAAACAAACTTAAAGCAAAGGCTTTAGGATATTCGTAGAAGATTTTCAAACATTCCACTACCAATTTCAGTGCACTTTTGACTTGCAAATATTCTTTTCGGGTTTGCCGTCGGATGACATTGTGCACTTCGTACAATATTTAAACGATGCTACTGCTAGACATCTTCAGGTGGTGTTATCTCTCGTTGTGCAAGACACTAATGTCGAAAAACGCGCGACGGCGACGATATTAATCACGAGATGGCGTCTGTTCTTTTGGACAGGCAGCATTGGTTGGCATTAATGGCCGTAAATTTATAAATTTATGAAATCTTGAGCGTTCCCGTATACTGGTTTAAATTCAGTAGCAAAACGGAAAATTTGTGCTGGACCGGGATTCGAACCCGGATTTCCCAATGTGTGTGTGTGTGTGTGTGTGTGTGTGTGTGTGTATGTGTGCGCGCGCGCGTACGAACGCACGCACGCACGCAGGCACGCACTCTAGCGCATGAGCGCGCGCGTCCCAGCCACTCTTACCGTTCTGTCCACATTCTCAACACATCACTCAGTATGATGGTAATGCCTCCTGCACATCATTCCTCTTCTTGCAGATTTAACTGTATTCAAGCAAGGAATCGGGTGCGTTCGCGCATCTGCACAGAAATTGTCTGTTGGGGGCGTATAATTCAATTATTATGATAATAATAAAAGTTGCCCCTTGGGGGCATGATCCAAAAAATATATTTTTTTAAATATAACATGTCGAACAATTTTTTCACAGTTTAAATACATTAAACAGTTTGTCAATGTGCATTATATGTTTCAAAATGCAGATCTGAAAAATCATTTTATGTATTTTAAAAATAAAACATTTTATTAGGCATACATGTGTCCCCTCGACTTGAAACTGCACTAAAATATTCATTCAATTAGCGCATTCGATATCAGATATTTTTAAATCATGCTACCAAGCGGAATTTTTATTACTATTATAATATTGAGGTGGTTGGGCACACAACTCATTATTGAGTCGTCATATACAATTATTGATATGGTGTTCGCCTCCAGAGCTCAGTCGGCAGTCAAATTACCATGCAGTGGACCCGGGTTCGATTCCCGTCAGGGTACTGGGTGTTGTGTGTTGTCCTCAACATCCTGTTCATCGACATACGAGTCGCCCCCGTAGCTTCAAATGAATAAACTTGCACTACGCGGTCGAATAATGTCGGATGGGATCTCCCAGCCAAAAATGGCATGCGACCATTTGCATTGATATGTTGTCTGTTGTCGTCTATAATTGTAGCTCCCAACAGCCAATTGACAATTTCTGTGCAGATCTACAAGCATGCCAGACTCCTTGCGGGAATGGTCATAGTTGCGAGCAAGAAGAAGGAATGGACAGGAGCACTACCACCGTTGTGTGCTGTGTGATGAGAATTTGGCACGATAGCAGGCGTGCTTGGATAGCATAGTTTGTTAAGGCGACCGCTTGCCAAAAGCGAGAAATTCGGCTTTGATTCCTGGTCCAACACATATATTCAACTTCGCCATTCAATTTATTTCAGTGGCATAAACGGCCGAGATGTTTCAATATTTAGAATTCAGACACTAATCAGACTGGAAGCAGGAAACGAGAGAAGCCGTTCAGAGCGGATGACGATAACGGTGAAAGTGCCCCCTGCTGACTGCCCAGAAGGTGTCTTCCCAACACCGTCTAGATACTAGGCTTCACAACAAGTCCGTGTCACGTCACACCGATAGGCTGTCATCGCAATCTCACTGGATGGCGCTACGAGGCAGTGGGCTGTGCCCCAGCGGCCAGCCACTCAGCTAGCGATGGCAGCCTATCGGTGTGATGTGACACGGACTTCTTGTGAGGCCTTAGGCCTCACAACTAGTCGTGCATTCGTCACACATACAGGCCACGGTCGCCAACTTACTGGTTGGCCGTTGGGGTACGCCCATCGCCGCTAAGTGGCCGGCTAGTCAGCTAGAGTTCGCGGCCAGTTGTGAGGCCTTGATTTCTAGGTGGTGTTGGCTGTGTACGATGACTGAGCCGGACGCGCCTGTGGTTAAAGTTTGAACTAAGTTTCTGTGAAGCGCTGTCTCCCTTTATTCTTCGTTTCTGTTTCTCTTTATTCATTTCAATAGCAGCCAGTACTGGATTCCACGCCGTGCTCAGTTAAAAAAACCTGCATCCCTGTTGATAAAGTTTGCTGTTGTACGGATATGTATGGCCTTCTTGGAAACTGTATTATTGTTTAATTTTCTTTGGAGATGCAACTGCAACTGGACAAACCTATCTGGAAATATTGCAGAATTAGTCCGTAACTCTAAGAAGAAGCACGTAAGCTCATATTGCAGCAGGATGGAGAACCACCCCTTTGTCACTTACCAGTCTGTGACTCTGGACGGAAATTATCCAAAACAATGGATCGACCTCCAGGCAGCTTGTGACAAGACACGTCATCATTGGCCTCGAAGAAGCCCTGACCTCAACCCTTAGAGTTTTTCTATGGGATTACTTCGAAGGTATGGTGTTTCGACCACTTCTGCCACTTAACATTGAGGAACTAAAAGAAGATATAACTGCAACTATCAAACTGTTTTCTACTGAAAAAATTTCTTTAAATTTTATATTGATTAATTACCCAGGGTTCCATTATGTTTTTCTGTTATTTCAAATTTGTGGTATACGTTTTGTTGTGGCGTAAAGTCAGCGCCACACGCCGTACGCACGAAAACGATCGTGAAGAAGGCAGCGGATGACCGGCAGCCAATCACACGCCGGCACCGCGCCTCCTGGAGCAACCGAAAAGTGCGCCCTCTACAAGCAGCTTCATCAAGGCCGACATGCGTCTGGAAGGGCACTCCGAACTCCACTCCGAACTAGGCAGTTACTATGATTCAGCGCAGCTAGCATCGTGCAAGAAGACGTCGCCGCGTGAACAGACATAAACCAAAGCTGAGTATTTTGTATACCTTAGTAAATAAAACTTGTATTACTAATCTGTATAACTGTTTTAGCTGTCCACGCATCCCACGCGTCCTGAGCAGATCCTGTCCCGAAAGATACGCCGACGAGAACAAAACACTTTTCCGATCACTTCTGCTATTGGAAGGAGAGGCGTGTGTCTAGCGAAGAGATATCCACAGTTAGTCGATCTTTATTTATCTATTTATTTATATTTATCTTATTCTGTAGAACTCAAATGAGCAAAAAGTCTCCATGATCAGTATATGAAATTGTAACAGAAGAGTAATAACAGATAAAATGAAACTCCTATGCACATAAGTAAACATAATCGACAATGTAACCCGGAAATTTGCGTAATTTTTTAAACTTTTCCAGGAGCTACTCGACAGAATAGAAATAGTGAGACACAAGGAAATTCTTCAGTTTAGTCTTGAAAGTCTTGAATTACTACTAAGATGTTAGCACTCGTGTGGCAGGTTACTGAAAATGGATTGAACAGGATACTGTAGCCTTTTCTGCACAACGAGTTAAGGTGTGATTTCGAAGGCAGATTACATTTCTGACTAGTATTAACTGATTGAAAACTTCTAACTCTTGGGAATAACCTGATATTAACAACAAATGGCATTAAAATAGTATGTGTTTTGAGGTTAATATCGGGATTCCCACCTACTGAAGCAGGGGTCAACAAAAGGTTCGCGGGCTTATACGAAGTATTGTTAAAATCGCAGTGTCTGCGCTATAAATACGCGCTATTATCTTTGAAGAATTATTTCAAGTAATAACATCATACACGACCAGCGAATCGAAATAAGCAAAGTAGACTACTTTCCATATTTAACTATCACTACTGGTCTAATATTAAGTACCGCAGCATTTAGTTTTTGAATAAGAATCTGAACATGGTCTTTCAATAACAGTTTACTATCTGAACGTCTAGAAATTTGATCTGTTGAGTCTGACTAGTCATATGCCCATTCTGTGTAATCAAAATTTCAGTTTTTGCTGAACTGTGAGTTAGAAACTGTATGAACTGTGCCTTACTGAGATTGTGATTTAGCATCAATTTATTTTCTACAAGCCATGAACTTATTTCTTGAACTGCTTTTTTGGATACTGTGCCAATATTACAAATAACGACCTTTACAATCAAGCTGATGTCATAAGCAGGCAGAAATATATGAAAATAACCTTATAAATGGAAGGCATTTAATTTACATAAATGAGAAACATCAACTGTCACAGAACAGAACTCTGAGACATCCCAACGGCCCCCACATTCGATTTCGGGTCCTGGACTGGCATCAGAGGCCCCCAACCCTATTTTACAATTTCGAGGTTATTTGTTATTCATATTGTGTTTAGAATATAATTGAACCAGAAAATACTGGGTAGGCCTACTGTAACTACAGTAACTACTTTATTATTCCATACTAATTTTTATTTATAAAATTGTTTTACTTAAATATGATCACAGCAGGTATACTTAGCTGTCACACAAATATTACAATAAAAATGGTGATCTGTGTCAGTCATAGATTCTAGTTACGCTTTCTTCTGACTAAAATGATCAAACGTTTAAATTTTGTAATTCTGAGGGATCACACTGCTAAGGTCATCGGTTCCTAGACTTCCAAAACACTTAAACTGATTAATGCTAAGGAGAAAACACACACACACACACACACACACACACACACACACACACGTACACACCTCCGGCGCGAGCTGTAGTGTAGTCCCCAACGTGGCGCTACAGACTGCAAGCCTATTCCCACGCGGCAGTAAAATAATACATTATATCGGAAAAGTCAACAGTTTTGGCCGTCTCAGTCTCAATTTCTAAAATTGCTAAGTTATAACACGACTTTGACTCTTTGCTCCATTGCCAAGTTTTTAAAGCGTTCGACAGTTTACTAAACGACCTTTCTGACATAGACACCGTTGCTAGACTGGCGCGAAAAAGTCTAATTGCACTGTATAGGTCCAAAAACAATTTGTTGAAGGTTTTTCTCATATGGAGTTGAGAAGATTCATCGGGTCCTTTTCTGATCAGAAGACTGTACTATGGACGCTCTTCATGTGTGTAATTTTTTCAATTAAGGTGTGTGATCTGAAAGTCTGAAAGATATTTTGAGACAAGAATGGTAGTTTTAACTTTCAGTTCATCATTTCGTAAGTCCATGAAATCAAAAACTACTAAAAACGGATCACTGCCTGACATGATAAAATCCAAAACAGGAAGGAAAACAGATTTGAATTCATTTGATGCTTCCAACTGCAGTTGTTCAGGCGTCTCTTCATCTGCACTGGGTTCCTTTTTCGTAACAAACTCTGATGTAATAGCAACTGCCTCGGCCACTACTTTAGCTTAATTCAAAATGGTTTCCCGTGGTTCAATAGAGGCCAAGATCATCTGCTAAGTGATGAAATCAAGAAGGCTTTGAAAGATCCAAAGTACTTCTTGTGTCCCAAAATAGTATTTCTTGCTTATGGCATTAATGTAGACGCCTTACCACCTGCAACGAGTCTAAACGCGTAAGGATTAAAGCATAGTGTTTCAAAATCTGCCGCACATACGCAGTGACTGTTAACACCAATTTTATTAAACTCTTATGATAAACGGTTTCTCATAAATATGTGTTTTAAATTTTAGGCTATTGCTTCAATAATGTTCTAAAATTTAATTGGTTACATAATATTGCACAGTGTTATCACAATGGACTCGTTTTCGGAAAGATGGTGGTTCAAATCCACCTGGGGCCATTCAGATTTAGGTTTTTTGTATTTTCCCTAAATGACGCCAGGCAAATGCCGGGATGGTTACTTTCTAAGAAAAAAAAAGTTAAGCGGCCGCGCTACGACTCGTATACGTTAACCTACGATCATAGGGACCACCAACTCGCAAATACGATGAATATGGCGAACCCCTGCAGAACAGCAAACTGACTGGCTATGCCAGCTGAGCTCACAGCCGACTAACAGGCAATGTACGGAAACCATATTCAGCGCACTGAACACAAGCGGACCTATACAGTCCTACATATTTGGCCAGTGCTATGACCGAACTGTCTAACTATTATGACAACATTGGCTATGTTTACAGGTATACTGCCGCAGCCGACCCAGGAGACTTCACAGGAGCCTAGCTGCAGCAGAACCGCGCACCAACTGGATTGATTATTTATGACAAACCTAGCAATGTTACCCTTTACTAATATAACCAAACCTTGCATGTCGCAGAAAGCATACCGCTACTGCCCTTGCAACCTACCCCACTGTCGCAGAGTTTTTTTTTCCTTGGCTCTTGCCTTGGCACAATTTTTTCCTCTGCCCTTACATACCTTTACCCTTCGTCTACCTTTCGACCACTATTATCTCCAGATGCACCGTATTAATGAGTGATCGTGCCCACACGTACGGATAACATCGTGACTCCCACATTCCGTCATCCCCTTAGCAAAACTAACAAATACGGAGGTGATAGTAGAACTATTGAGTTGGTCACCACGTTGGTGTGGGCGTGGAGGGGCCCCCATCCTTTTCACTCGTATACGTGCTGTCGCCGTGACGTAAAACGTTTCTCATGCGACAAAAATACTTGGAATGTGCATATAGAATGATCTGATGAACGAAACGAAGATTGATAGTTTAAAACACTTTTTTTTTAAATTTATTTACGTGCTTTTTTTCGGGGGTTCACTCAACCAGTGAACACATAGGAGGCGTCGCCAATGGATAAACCATTTCTGAAAGTAAACTGTCCAGATGCCAGCAAAGTTTGTGAACTGTAATGATCAATTCACCTTGAAAGTGCAGCAATTTAAATAACTGTAGCACATAGCAGTATCAATCAAATTGCGTGGTTATGGTATACCGCCCCAAATTTGCGATTGGGTACGGGATTTCCTGTCAGAGAGAGCAGAGTTCGTAGTAATCAATGGTAAGGCATCGATTAAACAGAGCTGATATCGGGCGTTCCACAGGCTAGTGTTATTGGTCCTCTGCTGTTCCTTATTTACATAAACGATTTGGGAGAAAATCTAAGTAGCTCTCTTAGGTTGTTGGCAGATGACGCCGTCATTTAGCGTCTAGTAAAATCATCTGAAGATCAAAATCAACTGCAGAAAGACCTGAATATCACGATGGTGTAAAATTGGCAACTGACTCTGCCGGCCGCAATGGCCGAGGGGACTAAGGCGCTCCAGTCTGCACGGCCACTACGGTCGGGGGTTCGAATCCCTCCTCGGGCATGAATATTTGTGCAGTCCTAGTTCGTAAGTAGTTCATAAGTAGTTTGTAAGTTTAGGGACTTATGACCCCGTAGTTAAGTCCCATAGACTATACAAACATTTGAACATTTGAGCAACTGACTCTAAATAATAAAAAGTGTGAAGTCGTCCACATGAGTACGAAAAGAAATCCGTTAATCTTTGTTTACAAGATAAATCAATCAATATTGAAGGCCATATAATCCACAAAATACCTAGGAATTACTATTACTTCATACTTAAACTGGAAAGAATACGTAGATAATGTCGTGGGAAAAGCGAACCAGAGTCTGCGTTTTACTGGCAGAACCCTTAAATGATGCAACAGAACTACAAAAGAAACTGCATAGACTACGCTTGTCCGTCCATTTTTGGAGTATTGCTGCCCAGTGTGGCATCCTTATCAGGTGGGTTTGATGGAGGATATCGAAAGAGTACAAAGAAGGGCAGCTTGTTTTGTATTGTCATGATACAGGGGAGACAGCGTTACGGAAATGATACAGGATCTGCGATGGGAATCATTACAACAACGGCGCTTATCGCTGCGGCGTGGTGTACTTGCGAAACTCCAATAGCCAACATCCTCCTCCGAATGCGAAAATATATTGTTGACTCCCACTTACATAGGTAGAAATGATCATCAGAATAAAATACGAGATATCAGAGCTCGAACGGAGAGATTCAGGTGTTCTTTCTTCCCGCGCGCTATTCGAGAATGGAATGGGAGATAAATGGTATAGCGGTGGTTCGATGAATCCTGTACCAGGCACTTAAATGTGATTTGCAGAGTATCCCAGGTAGATGTAGAAAGCGAGGAAGAGTGAAGTTGTGGAGAGACAGGGGCATATGGCAGGCGATCACGTGAGAGGGTGCGGTGGCGGGTCTGGAGAGGTTCCTCTCGGGGCGAATGGCCGGCCTCTTTCCTGGCGGCGGCCAGGGCGAAGGCGACGCCCAAATCAATAACACGGCGCGCCGCTGGGAGGGGCCGGTCGCGCCTAAGAAGTGCCCCAGTGCTCCGGTCCAGCGTCTCTTAAAACACCAGCCGCCGGCGACCGGCGACTCCGTCCACTCGGCGGCCGGCTAGCAGGTCGCAAAGCCGAACCGCTCCTCTGCTCACGCGAATATTACTGAATGTACCGCCGTCTGGCAGAGACAGCAAACAACTTTGAAGAGCAGTTGGACCGAGTGGAGAGCGCCTTAAGGGGGGACGTACACAAGAAACAAGTACAACTATAACCTGTCACGAAATCCACAATTTTTGAGTTACATATAGGATATTTCAGGAGAAATGTAGGAACACGTACTGAGAGAAGAATTTGACAGAGCCCTGAAAGACCTTAGTCGAAACAAGGCCCCTGGAGTAGATGATATTCCCTCAGAGCTATTGAAGTCTCTGGGAGAACCAGCAATGACAAAATTGTTTCACCTAGTGTGTAAGATATATGAGACAGGCGAAGTACCCTCAGACTTTAAGAAAAATGTTATAATCCCCATTCCAAAGAAAGCAGGTGCAGACAGGTGTGAAAACTACAGAACCATCAGTTTAATAAGTCATGGCTGCAAAATATTAACGCGAATTATATACAGAAGGATGGAAAATCTGGTAGAAGCCGACCTCGGGGAAGATCAGTTTGGGTTCAGGAGAAATGTAGGAACACGGGAAGCAATACTTACTTTACGGCTTATCCTAGAAGATAGATTAAGAAAAGGCAAACCTACATTTCTAGCTTTTGTAGATTTGGAGAAGGCTTTTGACGATGTTGATTGGAATAAACTCTTTCGAGTTCTGAAGCAAGCAGGAGTAAAATATATGGGGCGTAAGGTTATTTACAACTTGTACAAAAACCAGACAGCGGTTGTAAGAGTTGAAGGGCATGAACGGGATGCAGTGGTTGGGAAGGGAGTAAGACAGGGTTGTAGCCTTTCTCCAATGTTATTCAACTTGTACATTGAACCAGCTATAAAGGAAGCAAAGGAGAAATTTGGAGAAGGAATTAAAGTTCAGGGGGTAGAATTAAAAACATCGCGTTTTACCGACGACACAGCAATTCTGTCAGATACAGCAAAGGACCTGGAAGAACAACTGGACGGAATGGACAGTGTGCTGAAAGGTGCATATAAGATGAACATTAACAAGAGCAAAACTAGGGTAATGGAGTGCAGTCTAAGAAAATCAGGTGATGCTGATGGAATTAGATTAGGTAACGAAGCAATAAAGGAGGTCGATGAGTTTTGTTACTTGGGCAGTAAAATAACAAATGATGGTCGCAGTACAAAGGATATAAAATGCAGAATGGCAATGGGTAGAAAAGGGTTCTTGAAAAAGAGAAATTTGTTAACATCGAATATTGATTTAAGCCTAAGGAAGTCCTTTCTGAAGGCATTTGTATGGAGTGTTGCCTTGTATGGACGATTAACAGTGCGGACAGGAAGAGGATAGATGCTTTTGAAATGTGGTGCTACAGAAGAATGCTGAAGATTAGGTGGGTGGATCGCGTAACTAGAAAGGAGGTACTGAACAGAATTGGGGAGGGAAGAAATTTCTGGCATAACTTGATTAAAAGAAGGGATAAATTGATAGGGCACATTCTTAGACATCAAGGAATTGTTAATTTAGCATTGGAGGGAAGTGTGTGGGTTAAAAACCGCAGAGGAAGATCAAGAGATGGGTACAGTAAGCAGATTCAGACAGATGTAGGTTGCCGGTCTTATGTGGAGATGAAGAGGCTTGCTCAGGATAGGGTATTGTGGAGAGCTGCATCAAACCAGTATCCGGACTGAAGACCACAACAACAACATAGGAAATTAGGTACAATGGTTGATGGTAGTTCAAAGCTTCTACTGAAATTGTTGTGTAATTTTAATTGAAATTTTTAAATTTTTTGGAAGTTTTCAGGTTTATGAATTCATCAGTCACAAAGATACCATTTACTAAGAAAGTTTCTACGAAATTGCCTTGAATTTTTACAGTATAATCTCAACCATCATATAAAGAAACCCTCAGAATCATTTCAATTTATTGATATTTAACGAAGTTTTAGGTTTAATTATTTTTAACTAGCTTAAATGCCCGTGCTTTGCAACGATTGTTAAAGAGGGACACGTGTATATCACAGTTTTTTAGGGTTCCGGACGTAGGTCAGCAAATAAAGAATCCTTGCTGGATAGCTCTTTCAATAAACTCAGTTTTCCTAGCCAAGAAGTCAAATTTAAGTGGAAGTGATTTATCTCAATATCACGTGGTAATTCCAAATGTTGAGAAGATGCCCAGAACGCAATGCTGACTCTATAGATATTTCTACTCTATGTACAATTTAGTGGCTATACCCGTCGAAAGATGCACATCTTTTCTTTTAATGACATTGCAAAGAATATGGGATACAGGTAGGAAGAAAAATTGTTGTGTCCTATCTGGATTAAATTTTACTTGCAGTGGCAGCGTTTTAGTTTATTATCGTTGACAACGAACTATTTGCTTTAGGAGGATGATTAATTTACTGAATAGAACAGCATTAATTATTGATTTAATCGTGAACATAAAGAATTAGTCATCTCATTCTACATGGCTGATTTTTGAAAGAGCATATAAAGACCGTTACCAACATCAGCATTCTTCGCCGATGCTGTAAGTAGAATTATACTCCTTGTTGTAGTGTATTACACCACAGTTATGAGAATGAAAAAACGAAACATCGGCATCTATTAGTTATTTGGTGTGCTATGTAACTAAAATCTCCTCCATTTGTCCTTTTCTGTTCTATGGCGACAAGCACAAGATGTTACTCATTTAACTGAATGGTATTAATCTGTTAGTAACGCGATACCACAGTCTAACATATAAGACTGTGGCGATACTGTCCGCTAAACAAAAGTAACCTATGACTTACGAACTTTCCGTCACAGACATACTTTAACGTCTGTCTACTGTCTGTGTATTGCAGTAAGCTCAAAGATAATATGTTGATGGTACTATGTATTATGACACCGTGACGCTGGACGTATATTTGTCTCTCTAACCCAGTTGTCAGTATTTTGATCCTAAGCACTACAGTTGTCTTTCCAGTGTTTATATTGAGACCATTGGTGTATTTCCAGCGTAGATAATGCTCAGTTAATGTATGTATGTGTTTCTCAGTGTTTTATCTTTGAGTCTTTTTATCTTTGAGCATCTCTTGATCGTCGTATTGCTCCATATTTTACGGAATTTTGTTCGCCACACTCACCCACCGTCACACACCGTGACCAAAATAGTGCACACCGCGAACCTAAAGGCTACACTCATGCATAACCACCATTGGTCTGTAGTGAATAATTTTGGCTACCAAGTGAAATATACGGACACACGTCCCACGTTCCATTTTTATATATGTAATTGATTGAAACAGTACACATAAAAATTCTACTTTTTTTATTCTCTATTTTGACATACACCAATGATATTAAATATTCATTCTGTAAACACGTTTCTTATATATAATGCAAAAGACATGCTAAAAATCACAGTCAAATCGTTTCTTGTTTTGGAGAAACTGAACCAAAATAATGAAAACGGTAGTTCTGAGAAATTGCATTTTAAAGTTAAACGTGCTTTTTTTTTGCCATTCCCACCTTCAGAAACCTCCAGATCTGTAATGAATGTCCTCATTTCCTTCAAGACTTCTCTTCTGGATTCTTCTCTGTCTTGTTTGCTCTGCAAGGTCTTCAATGAATTTAATGGCTGCAAGATGTCGCGAGTGAAAACTCCGGGGTTGAAGCCCATTCTCTACAAGAACCTTATCCTCTCCGAGCTGCCACTATTAAAGACAATAACTGCATCATAAACTGCAATATTAACTACCTTCTATGAGAAAAAATGTAGTTTTGGGGCAACTTTTTCAGATGACGGCCTTCAGAGGCTAATTAGGATTCTGCGTTTTGCCATTAACACATTTCTTGGGAGGTCTGTTATTCCACAGCCTTCTTGCTGTAGTATAAAGACATTCTCTGCATTCTGATTGCACAACATTGAAAAGATAACGCCACATAAACAGATAATACGAGAGAATTAAAAACAAGGAAGAAGGCGTGGCCCTGCGCAAGCTATTACAAATTATTATTCTTTTCGCATTTAGAAGCGGAATTGGAACGTAATATTTGATAATTGCAATTTCAATACCATGTACAAGATCAAGATCCATTAAAAAAATTTCACAATTTTGGTCATTTTCATGTACGTCCCCCCTTAAAAAGACAGTCATCAACATCGTCTTCTAAACCAGTGGTTCCGTTCCTGTGATCCGCAAAATGTATAAAATTTCATACGGATTAAGAAAATATTTTCCTGCTCTTTACTCACAAGAAGCGATGAGTGCTGTCGACAAGAGATCTCAAATCGCTTCCACATTTCTAGATTTTCGGAATGCTTTTTGACGCTGTACGCCACAAGCGACTTCAAATCAAATTGCGTGCTTTTACATCTACATCTACATAAATACTCTGAAAAAAAAACATTGAAGAGGGCAGAGGGTTCACCGAACCGCTCTTATGATGTTTCTCTACGGTTACATTCTCTAATAGCTCGCGGGGAAAAAGACAACCTACATCAATGCGTTTCCGACATGATTTCTCTTATATTATTATGATGATCAAGTCTTCTTACGAAGGTGGGTGCTAACAAAATATGTTCCAATTCGAAAGAGAAAGTTGGTCAAAGAAATTTTGCAAATAGATCTCGTCGCAACAAATAACGTCTTTCTTTTAACGATTTCCACCTCAACTCGTTCATCATTTCTGTGACACTCTCTCCCCTATGTCGCGATAGTACAAAACGAGCTGCCCTTCTCTGAAATTTCTCTAAATCGTCTGTCAGTCCCAATTGATGGGGATCCCACAAAGCACAGCAATGCTCCAAAACCAGACGCTCAAGTGTAGTGTAGGCAGTTTCTTTAGTTTCACTATTGCATCTTCTGAGTGTTTTGCTACAATATTTTCTGTGTGTTTTCTTCTTATTTGAGTTGTTTGTATTTGTTACTCCTAGGTATTTTGTTTAACTAGTATTGCCTGTGGTCGAAATTCTAACAGTTGTCTTTGCAAAGTCATGAAGACGAAAAAATTTTGAATGTAATTGGAAATTATTGAGCACTTCAAATTTCTAGGTTTATGTGAATGCTACGAGAACAGGTGAAAGGAAGGGCTAAGAGGAAACATGAGAGAATGAAAGACATAAATGAGGGAATTAATTACTTTATTTCACAATTTAGCATTACAAAACGTCAGTAAAAAACATTTTCGTAAAAATCCTTTAATTATATTTAAAAACTATATTTAACAGTTGATAATTGAACATCACGAAGAATTTAAAAAATGGTAGGGGGCGGGGGTAGTGGGAATAGAACCAGGACCTTAAGAGTGGAACTCCAAACGCAAACTGATCTAATTTTACCCGAACAAATGTGCCACCTACAACGGGTTATAATCAACGAGAACAGAATAACAGAGAGGCTATACCGCCTACATCAGCCTAAAGGCAGTGAAGTCCGGAAGCCATCTTGGTTGGGTATAGAAACGGAGTCGTGCCGATAAATGCGTAGTTCTTAAAGTGGCGCTCGTCTCGATTTGAACCCCCCTTAGCGTAGGAAAAAAATTACCAAATTTTTCACGTAGACAGATGGATACTGAAGGAATGCAACAGTGTTCTTAGCAAGTACAACACGTGTTGTGTTTGTATAAAAATAGTTATTGAAATTATTACTTTTATATGAAATTAAAATTATGACATGAAAAACTTAGTCGGCTGCCACTCTTTTTTTTTTTTTTTTTTTTTTTTTTTTTTGTGGTCAGGAATTTTTCGTCAGCGAGAAAGTTATAGATAATGAAATGAACTATTATTTTTATTTAAACAACTTTTTTATAGCTCCCCTGGTCTCCTCACAAATTTGGATACAATAGAGCGGTGGAACTTTTCAAATTCTACTCGTTACTTTCAGCGAGCTGGCCCACAAGCGAGCACAGATTCTGTTGCCCACTCACCTTATATTTTGTGACCAATATTGATAAACATTTGGAACTGGGGATACAATTTTCGGTGTACAATTATTATCACTATCACTATTTATTTTATTACTAACTAGCTGAGCCGCTCCGGCTTTGGACGGGTAATCTTTAAACTTCTTTAACTTGAGAACTGCAGAACGTATCGTGATGCGGTTTCCGTCAATTTCTTCGGTATAATCCTGGGTTCAGCGTAGTCTATATTAAATGGCAATACGAAAATGAGAAATTAGAATAACAACGTAAAATGGTTTACCACTTCCATACTTTGGTGACCTTTGTAGCGTAAACTATGAGACCTGTGCCAATGTACATAGTATAAAATTATAGAACTCACGACGATTTTAAAAAAGGCCTGGAGGTCATATGTCTAACTTTTACAGATCTCCCACAATCACTATATTTGTAGCCTTAGGCCATCTGGCGCCAGCCCTTTTAAAGAGAAGAATGATAAATGTGGTTTTTCTCGTAAAAGTTAGACACACATAGTCGAATATTTTTTATTTTGTTTTAGATGTTTGTGAGTTCTGCAAGTATGTACTATGTACACTGGCCTAGCTCTTACAGTTTAGGCTCCAGAGCTGTGGTTTTTCTCGTAAAAGTTAGACACACATAGTCGAATATTTTTTGTTTTGTTTTAGATGTTTGTGAGTTCTGCAAGTATGTACTATGTACACTGGCCTAGCTCTTACAGTTTAGGCTCCAGAGCTGACTAAAGTGCAGAAGCTGTAAACGATTCTACGTTATGATTCTTATTTTAGTTTATTTTCACACATTCGTATTGACATTGAATGTAGCATAAGATTATCCCAGGATTCTAAAGGAGATATTAAAAGAAACCGCATGACGATATGTTCTGTACTTCTCGAGTTATAAACGTTTAAAGCGACAGACAGAGGAAAAATGTGCTTCTGCTTTTATATAATATTATGATTGCTATCCCTAGCTGAAATATGTAATTATTTATGGCAAAAATAGATTGTCAAAAAGGAACGCCTTAAAGTATATGAAAAAGGAATTAACAGACAGCGAACTCAATGAACTACCCTGTGCTCGCAGCTGTGGCCGGCTGGCGCTCGGCCGCCATGTTGGTTGGGTGTCGCGCTCTCAGCCGGATTCATTTCACTATAATTGTAAGGCCTCTCTGTTATTCTGTGCTTGCTGGTTAGAATATAGTGGCAAAACGTATGGAGAATTTGGAGTATCATCCTAAAATTTCTATTTTATTTTTACCACTCTTAATGGCTACGTGCACAAATAATTTTTATATTCGAAACATCTATGACAAACCACTTTTCGAATTATGTACGTTTCATTGGCCTTTTTGTATGATTAATATTAAAAATCTGTACCCTCAGTTTTACTAACCGATAAGTGACAGCATCATCCACGAACAACCTATGGAATATTGTCTCAGTAGTGCGACTGGAGTCGTAATTTCCTGTAGGAAAGGTCAAAGTACGTAGTAATCAACGAAATGTTATCAAGTAAAACGGAAGTAATATCTGGCGTTCCCCAGGGAACTGTTATAGGGCCCCTGCTGTTCCTTATCTGTAAGAGACAATCTGAGCAGCTTGTAATGCTACTTTATAATGTAAAAATATCTTAAATATTGGAGAACAAAACTTTGTCAAATTGCTTTAGCAGGTTGCATTACTATTTTCATTCGTAAAATTTTGTTATTTATTTACTGCAGGTACTGTGCGCTGATTTTATTCGAGGATAGCACAAAACAAATGAATTGGCATCGTCTTATGTTATAAAGCCAAGCGCTTCACTTTCTGGAATATTATTGAAAGGGAAACAGGGCAACCATAAGACTGTATTACCATAAACCTGATTAGGAAGTGTACAAAAAATAAGTCAGATATGGAAAATATTTTCAATAATCATTTTCTAAATGTTATGGAGAAAATAGGATCTAGATGTTCCTTAGAAGAGATCAGGCTACTAATAGAAGAGGCCATACCTACACAGTTTGATGCAGTTGTAATTCTACCAACCTCCCCACTTGAAATTAGTAAAATAATGAACTCACTGAAAAGTAAAAGCTCTTACGGAATTGATGGCATTTCCAGCCGGGTACTTAAAGCTTGTTCCCCGCAGATAAGTAGGATTCTCAGTCACTTATGTAATAGTTCTCTGAAGCAAGGTGTTTATCCGGATAGACTGAAATATGCCATTGTCAAACCACTGCATAAAAAAGAGGATACATCAGATGTCAACAACTACCTCCCAATCTCTCTTCTGACAGCTTTATCAAATTTTTTTGAGAAAGTAATGTATTCAAGGGTAGCCTCCCATATTTGTAAAAATAAAATACTAACCAAATATCAGTTTGGTTTTCAGAAATGCTTTTCAACAGAAAATGCTATATATGCCTTCACCGATCAAATATTAAATGCTCTGAATAACGGGACATCACCCATCGGTATTTTTTGTAATCTTTCGAAGGTCTTTGATTGTGTCAATCATGGAATTCTTCTTGATAAGCTTAATCATTATGGTTTGAGTGGGGCAGCGCACAAATGGTTTAATTCATACTTAACTGGAAGAATGAAAAAAGTTGAAATAAGTGCTTCATGTAATGTCGAAACATCAGCCGATTCCTCAAACTGGGGTACTATCAAGGATGGAGGGCCACAGGGTTCGGTATTAGGTCCTTTACTGTTCTTGATATACATAAAATGACTTGCCATTCTTCATTGATGAAGATGCAAAGTTAGTTCTTTTTGCTGATGATACAAATTAGTAATCACATCCAAAAAATAAGAACTACTTTCCTATGACATCATATTGTGGGGTAATCCATCATTGAGTAAAAAAGTATTCATTGCACAATAGCGTTTGTTGTTAATCAGTCCACCCAGTTCAAAAGTAATAGCAGTGTGCACAGCTATAAAAGTAGGAGAACGGATGATCTTCACTATGTACGAATAAATCTGATTTTGCTGCCACACAAAAGTCTTTGGTCACCTACCAAGCAGCATCAGAAACCTGACAGATAGCCAACTAGCATTTAAAAATAAATTAAAAGAATTTCTGAATGTCAACTCCTTAATGTAACGTCTTCCACAGACACCCTTCATTAACCTGACACGTTCCAAATCATTACGAAGTGTCGTATTCATGATCTATGGAACATCTATTAATCTAATCTAATCTTGTGCCGTCAATCTGGTAGGACATAAATGTGTCTTGAAATAGCTCTGACTTTATTCAATGAAATTATTTAAATAAAGTAGCTCTCTTTAACTAGTTTTGGTCCTCCTTTTTCCACATTAAAATGGTTTATCTATGCAGATTTATTTTTCAGAATTTTCGACCTCGCTGGAATTGCGGAAGCGGAGGCAGATTGTTGGAGTGCGCAAAGGCCAAATATTTACTGTTTGTCTGCATTGCCACAATAGCGAAGTACTAGCGCCCTAAGAACATTTCAAAAATTTAATAAGTTTCTTTAAAGTATTAAAATGCCAAGATCACAATTAATTAATATATTTTTGACGACCGTTTTCGGTACACTTAGGTTACGACTGACGAGATGATGGTACCCTAAGTATACCGAAACCGCTCTTCAATAAATAAATAAATAAATAAATAAATTGCTATCTTGGCGTTTTAATACTTTAAAGTAAGAAGATCGCTCGACCTACCATGGAAAAATTAAATAAAATGTTAATAAGTTTCGTTTAGCTAGCCGCGTGCAACAGAATTCGATCACAGCCCGCTCCAACAATGTCGTTGCGTTCTCGCACCAGCCCGCACCAAGGCGAATTCAAATTACGCAGAATTCAGGTCATGCAAGTTTCCGTTAATTACACGTTGAAATTCTCAGCTAAATGACATTCTTCCCAGCACTTAAGATAGTTTCTTTCCACCACCAGTGTTGGAATATTACTTTGCACCAGCGGCCTATGCTGAATAATTTTGTTGTCTGTTAATTAAAAATTTTCTGCTTGACTAATGTCAGGCCGCATTTAATTTTAAAATCATTTCCAGATTAAAATTTCTTCACCCGCCTCAGGAAAGTAACATTTCAAGCGGATGATGTTCTTTATCGGTTAATAAAATCACTTGGAGATTAAAAGCAGTTGCAAAACGATACAAATAAAATATATGCATGGTGCAAACGTTGGCGGTTAATCCTAAATAATGAAAAGTGTGAAATAATCCATATAAGCTCTAATATAAGGTTACACGATAAATCAGCCAAATATAAAGGCCTTAAATGCAACTAAAAACCACGAATTACTCTTACGAAAACTTTAATTGGGTAGAACACACAGAAAATATCGTGGGGAAGGCGAATCAAAGGCTTCATTTCATTGGCGGAATACTTAGAAGATGCAATAGTTCTAGTAAAGAAACTGCCTAGACGACAATTTTGAGCCCTACTTTGAAGTACTGCTGCGCATTGTGAGACTGACGTAGGACACAGCTCGTTTTGTGTTATCGTGATGTGGGGAAGAGAGTGTCACTGAAATGATACACGAGTTGGGGTGGAGATCATTAAAAGAAAAGCGTATTTCGTCGCGGCGAGATGTATTTGCGAAATTTCCCTTACTATCTTTCTCCTCCGAATGCGAACATATTTTGTTAGTACCCACCCCCATAGGGAGACATGATCATAATCATAAAATAAGAGAAATGAGAGTTAAAACAGAACGATTTAAAGTGTTCCTTTTTCCCTCGCGCTATTAGAGAAAAGGACGGTCGAGAAATATTATGAAAGCGGTTCGATAAAGCCTGTATCAGGAACTTCAATAAGATTTGAGGAGCATATATGAAGATGTAGTGGTAGAAACTATTATTTATTCAATCCTGGTTACGTGGTCAGTCAATCGCACTGTGTGTCCACGATAACTTGAAAACTTTACTGGTTTATAAGTGTATAACATCGGTTGCACTTGAAATATATTCGTTTCTCTCAAAGTGTAGTGAACGCTCTTAGAATTGCAAAACAAACTGTAAGAACGCATTTGAATCCATCCTCTTGTGCATTTTGCATGTAAGAAAGCAAAATCATGCAATAACAGTCTGGAAATCGCCTTCCTATATCTTAAGATTTTCTTCACCACCTCTTTCGGTGGACATGGGTTTCCTTCTTAAAACAAAACCGTGAATCGATTGAAAGTAAGTAATTATATGCGTTTAATGAATATGTTACTAGTTATGATTAAGGTTTATTTTTAAACTGAAACTTTTTATTTTTATTCAACCTTGTGGGCTCTGCTCACAACAAAGTAAACAAACTGGTCCCTGGTTTGGAAAAGGTTTATAGCCACTGTTCTAAACGTTTCCAAACTAGGATACCTACCCTCTCAGAAGAAAAATTAAATTTATACGATTCAATTATTATTCATTCGCGAAATAAAATAGCTTTAAAATAGTATCCTTATCCATTAAAATAATAATTTAAGGATAGTTATCTAAATCGAATACTGGCATGAATATTACTCATATCAAAGCACACCAAAATCCAGCTATTTCACTTAGCTTGCAGTTTCAGAAACATTAAAAAAAAACAGAAACTAATGACCTATCCGAACTTTTATACGAGTCGTCCCTAAATCCCCATGTCTGTGATAAAGAGATTAAATTTTTAAAATTTTTTTTTTTTGCTTAGGATGTAGGTCTATTTTCTCACACGATGGCAACATAGTTAAAGTACTAGAATAGAGGTGTAGCATACTAATGCAGTTGTTCAAAAACCAGACAGTAGTTATTAGAGTCGAAGGGCATGACAGGTATGCAGTGATTGGGAAGGGAATAAAAGTTGTAGCCTTTCCCAAATGTTGTTCAGTCAGTATACTAAGCAAGACGTGAAAGAAAGCAAGTTGAAATTTGGAGAGGGAATTAAAGTACAGGGACAAAAAATAAAAACTTTGCGCTTTGTTGACAACATAGTAATTCTGTCAGACACAACAAATGACCTGGAAGAGCAATTGAACGGAATGGACAGTGTCTTGGAAGGTGGGTATGAGATGAATAACAAGAGTAGAACAAGAGTAATGAAATGTAGTGTCAGAAAATCACGCGATGCTGAAGAAATTAGATTAGGTAATGAGACAATAGAAGTGAGGATGAGTTTTGTTATTTGGGTAGCAAAATAACTTCTGATGACCGAAGTAAAGAAGATATAAAATGCAGAATGGCTATGGGAAGAAAAGCGTTTCTGAAGAAGCGAAATTTGTTGATATCCAATATTAATTTAATGGTTAGGATGTTTTTTCTGAAAACATTTGTCTGCATTGTAGCATTGTATCGGAGTGAAACGTGGACGATAAGAAATTAAAAAAAAAAAAAAAAAAAAAAAAAAAAAAAAAAAAAAAAGACAGAAAAATGATGGAAGCTTTCGAAATGTTGTGTTACAAAAGAATGACGAAGATTCGATGCGTAGTTTACGTAACCAATGAGGAGGTGCTCAGCATAATTGCGGAGAAAAGGAATTTCTGGCATATCTTGACGAAGAGAAGGGATAGGTTAGTGAGTCACATTATGAGACATCAAGGAAACGGGAACTTAAATTAGAAGCACGTGTGTGGGGGTAAAAATCGTAGAGGGAGCCCGAGAGACGAATACAGTAAACAGGTTGAAAAGACTGCTTTTAGCCAAACAGCTGTGATTATCAAAGTAATTTCGTAACTAGGCTATGAAACTGTAGTAGGAATTACTTTACATTCTGCCCAATGGTAAAGATAACACTCTGATCTCAGAAAAGAGTGGAATTGTAATTGTGGAAAATTTTACATTGGTCAGTCAGGCAGGGCAATATGCACTAAATAGATTGAAGTAACAGCACAGACGTTAGAAACTTAGGAAAAGAGGTTCTACATATGCAGACTAGGCTACCTGCTGAAAGAAGGCCACAGATACAATGTAAAATGCGAAGTACTGCATCATTGCCAAAAGAGAAAGGAGATGAACTTCATTGAGATAATGGATATTAATAAACGTATTTCTTCAAACTTTGTACTGAATGACCAGACTCGATTTCCATGCTCACAATTTCTGGCTGCAGAATCTACTCATATCCCCATCCAGACCATGTAATCTACCCCCACCCCCCACCCCGTTTCTACTCACTTGCCCCATGTTTCTAGTACTGTTTAGCAGCCCACTTACAAAAGTTCCTCCTTTAGTTTCATAGTTACAGTATTACGTTGTATAATAACAGCTGTTTGGCTATCTGCTTAGTATCAATTATAATTTGTCATCTTTATTGTAACATAGGACATTTAGACAAGTAACTATAATTAAAACCAGTTAATTTTTAAAAGACTCTGCATACAACACCACTTTCATACGCTTTTATCTCACTCTTGCATGTTCCAAATATTTGACTTGTTAAAAGAATTCTATGAAACACGTCAACAAAATTCATTATTTCAAGTTGTGTTTCTTGTTAGAGGGCCGGCCGCGGTGGCCGAGCGGTCTGCGGGGCGCCAGTCACATTCTGGACGGCCGGCACGGTCGGGGGTTCGAATGCCCCCTCCGGCATGGATGTTTGTGTCGTCTTTAGTATAAGGTAGTTCATAAGTAGTTTGTAAGTTTAGGGACTGATGACCCCACAATTAAGTCCCATAAGCTTAACAAACATTTTTTCTTGTTAGAATAAGTGTTTTAATTTTATATTTTTCATTAATTTTACGTAGCAATTTCAGTCGAATAATTCAACTCAGGTTAGTCCTAAATCAATTACACTTGTCATCCATGAAAATGAAATGAGATACTTTGTACTATACTTTCAAAGCCATATATATATCTGCAAAATGTTCAAATCTCTGTAAATCTATCGGACCAAACAGCGTGGTCATTAGTCCGTAGCTTACAAACTACTTAAGCCTAGGTAAACTAACCTACGGACAAACACACACACCCATGCCCCAGGGAGGACTCGAAACTCCACGGCGAACAACCGCGCACTCCGCAGCGAGGTGCTTTAGACCGCTCGGCTACTCCACCGCGGCTATATATCTGCTGTCTGTACCTGATGATGATGGCTTCGCAGCCCGAAATCGGTAGTCAAATAATAAATATTGTAGAATATTAAACAAATGTATTGAGTGTTTTATTCAAAACTCATTCTGTTACTTATACTGGCGGCAAACGTTCAATTGAAATGGAACATGGCAGTTCTTCAACAATTGAGAAAGAAAAAATTTCCAAGAAAATAATAATAATAATAATAAAAGAACCAGACCGTATCGGATACAGTAATTAGTAGTCGAGCTCGTTACATTCGCACCCATGAAATGTTTAAGCCCCTTTTACACGATGAACTATCTTGTCTCAGTTGACATGTGGGTCTACTGCAGCGCCCTTGGCGTGTTTCTCCCTTACAGCGACTCGCATACCTTGAAAAGTCGTTTTCGTTTAAACTTGCCGGCAGCGGTGGCCGAGGGGACTGAGGCGCTTCAGTCACGGTCTGCACGGCCACTACGGTCGGGGGTTTGAATCCACCCTCGGGCATGGATATTTGTGCCGTCCTAGTTCGTAAGTAGTTCATAAGTAGTTTATAAGTTTAGGGACTGATAACCTCGTAGTTGAGTCCCATAGGCTTTACAAACATTTGAACATTTGATTTCGTTTACACTTTATCACCAATCTGTAGAGCTCTCTGCTGTGTCATTTCACATCTGAATGATGAACCGAGGTTATGAGGACGCTTTTTACTTAGAAGCAAGAAAACGATAACTGAGTTTATTAATGACGAAGTTGGGGACCAGCCCGGTATTCACCTAGGAGGATGTGGAAAACCGCCTAAAAACCACATTCAGGCTGTCCAGCACTCCGACCCCCTTCGTCAACCCGCCGGGCGGATTCGAACCGGGGCCGGTACGCCTCCTCGTCTCGGAAAGCGGTGCGTTAGACCACACGGCTAACCGAACAGGTCGCTGGCTGTATTACATATTTTTTAAAATCTGGATATACGGTTGCTGTTATTCAGCAATGTTTAAAATTGTAAATACTGTCTTTGTCACTTTTGAAATAAATTTCATTAAAACATGGTTATATATTTAGATCTACCTTTGTATTATTTCTTCGTAAAACGTAAATATCTTTCTGCTTGCAGATATTTCGACTCTTCTGTAGGAGAAGGGTAGTAGGAAAAAAAAGGAATACTAGGCTCTGGTGCAACATTTTCGGTTTGATGGAAACACGAACAACAGAATGAAGTTAACCCATTTCTTTCCAGTGTTGCGTACACGCAACACATAATTTACCCTTACGAAATGCAGTAGAAATGGACTTACTATACAAAACTCACCACACGTGTTAAAAGGCATTCACGAGCTCTCTGTATATTTGTTAAAGTTTCACAATTACCTTAACACTTCGTAAAAAGATGCAAGATTTACAAAAGTCAGACGATCTACATACACAAGAAATGTCAAATTCAGCTTCACACAGAGTGTTTGTCAATATTCCATGAGTGATACCATCAATGTAAGTCAGAGGTATCATATAATAGACAATATTGCACAGTTTGAACAAATAGAAGAATGTGATCACAAAAACTAAATTTTTTTACTAGGAAACAGCGCAACATTATGGGTGGTGCAATTTACAACACATACTGCTAGTTTGTAATATTTGTAATGTTATTTCAATTATTTTAAAGAGAACCTGATGACTAAATATAACACTTTTTCACAATTTCTATTTTTGGGAAGAAATGGGTTAAAGAAGATGCGAAAGCATTTTTGTAATGTGAATGACCTGGAGCAGAATAGATTAATTTCTGATATTAGCAGACGCCATTACAGTTTCTAGATTCTGCGCATGCTCATTCTGCAGCATCCTCGAAAGTCTAAAACTCCACACTCGTCATTGTCAGCCGCAGTGGCCGAGCGGTCTGCAGCGCGCCTGTCACAGTCTGCACGGCCGCTACGCTCGGGGGTTCGAACCCCCCCCCCCCCCTCGGGCATGGATGTTTGTGTCGTCTTTAGTATAAGGTAGTTCATAATTACTTTGTAAGTTTAGGGACTGATGATCGCGGAGTTAAGTCCATTATGCTTAACAAATATTTGAATCCATACTCATTTACGTCATAGACGCATTCGCGATGGGGTTGACTGCTGATTTAAACGCAGGCACGGAAGGCCCACGCATTTAGTCAATTTTTACCAGAGAGTCGTTCGTGTTAAACGTACTTAAGGGGTTCAATTAGGCAGCAATACGAATTCAGGCGATGACACAGGGCACATGACGTGGTGCCACCATTTCGATCCAGAAATCGGAATATTACACATCTGTGTCACTACAGAAATTCAAAGTTGGTCACACAAGTTTCGCTAAGGACTCCAGGGGCCCTCGATCATGGAGTTAATCGAGCGTGGAACCACAAGCAATGCGCAGCGTTGTGAAAACACATTGGAAAAACCGCGACGGGCCATAAATTCACCACGCATAAGAATGCTGGCGAACGTTATCATCCTGTTGCAGGATAACAACATACCAAGCTACTAATTTAAAAAGCGACGTGACAGGTTCGTAGCGAATACTTTGCGACAGGGAAAGAAACTTTAAAAGTGAAGCTCTACAGGAAAATCCGCAAAAACATTCCTACCAAATAGTAATTTTAGAATGTATAATGTAAAAAAGCGTTCTTGATCTAATGATTAAAATTAAAAACAGCCCATACCGCAAAATTGTTGTTTTTGTTTAATGACCAGTTATTAAATAAAAATAACATTTTGGCGATCTGTACTTTTAATTTTAACTGTAACATGCCAATTAAACCTAATAATCAGTGGATTCACTTCCTCCCTTAATTGCAATATGAATACCAAGAAACAATATATTTTATCGGCTTTAAAAGATGAATTGTTCTTGACATCATTGACCAAAATGAGCCGTTGTGCTATACGGATATTTTTATGTTCTTTTTTTTTTTCCCCTATTCGGTAAGACGCGACATCAAGCAACGCCTGCCAAGAGTAGTCATAACTCAAACGAACTATTTGTTTTATGTAGCGTTTTGCTGAGTATGGGAATACGCCGGCCGCGGTGGCCGAGGGGACTGACGCGCTTCAGTCACGGTCTGCACGGCCACTACGGTCGGGGGTTCGAATCCCCCCTCGGGCATGGATATTTGTGCCGTCCTTAGTCTTAGCTAGTTGATAAGTGGTTTGTAAGCTTAGGGACTGATGACCCCGTAGTTAAGTCCCATAAGTTCTACAAACATTTGAACATTTTTTTGAGAATACGTATTCGTTGTACACTGTGTTTCAGAATGGTCTTAATATTTATGTGATTTACAGACAAATTTGTTTTGGTATAGCATATTATAAACTATTAGTAAGATAAAATGAAATGACATGACCGTATGGCTTTCTTGGCCTGGAGTATCTTTCTGATATTGGAATCGGGCGATTCATATGAGGCATTTCATCTCATACCAGCAAATATCTGCACGGAGAATCACGTAGATAACACGAAAAATATTATGAAACACAGTATGCAACATGTACGTATTCTCAAAGTCATCACACCGCTACATAAGACAAATAGTTTGCTTGTTTTATGACTACTCTTGGCAGGCAGCGCACAGACCTTGGCGTTGCATAGAGGGAGGCTGGCGTGTGGCGCCAACAGCGGACGAAGTTTGAACCACAGCGGCAACACTGCTCACTAGAGGTAAGTTACTACTCTTACTTTGTGGCCTCTTTCCTGAGTGCCTGTTTCTGTGGTCGTTGTTGTCTTTTGACATTTCCCCCTGTCTATATGACCGTTTAAGGCATTTTATTTGTCTACTTTTAGAGGTGGTTCCTTCTATATAGAGTGTACGTTATTTTTTAATCCTGTGGGGCAGTTGCAAACAATGTTCAAATGTTTGTTAAGCTTATGGGACTTAACTACGGGGTCATCAGTCCCTAAACTTACAAACTACTTATCAACTACCTTATACTAAAGACGGCACAAATATCCATGCCCGAGGGGGGATTCGAACCCCTGACCGTAGTGGCCGTGCAGACCGTGACTGGAGCGCCTCAGTCTCCTCGGCCACCGCGGCCGGCTGGGGCAGTTGCCGGTGTACTTAATCTGTTAAAAGGAATTACATATTTTTAATTTGTGCATAAATTTTTATAATGATTATTTTTAATAACTGTTTTTTATTTGTGATTATTAATTTTTTTCATTACTTTTTTTGTATTTGTTCTATTTTATGATCATTTTTATGTATATTTTTATTATATATACATTAGTTGCCTTCCTAATCATCAAGGATTAGGAGTTTTGGTCTTTTGGATCTGAATAGCCTAGGATTTTACTGACCTAGCCTGTTAATGAGGTTATTGTGGGACCTTTCAGCCAGTTTGTAAAATGCCTCGGCTATCGTTTTGTACATGTCTTTTAGCATGGGTATCCCTGTTACCCCATGCAAGTCCTCTGTGGGGAAACGTGAGTCTACGTGAACGGCTCTCCTAAGTGTTCTGTTTTGTATGGTCTGAAGTTTTTTGATGCGTGTTTTTGCAGCGTATCCGAAGACGGGACAAGATTATTCTAATATTGGGCCCACTAGGCTGCAATATATTCTACATCTACATCTACATAGATACTCTGCAAATCACATTCAAGTGCCTGGCAGAGGGTTCATTAACCACTTTCATACCTTTTCTGATTCTGATTCCTAGTTCGCCAGATATGCTGCTATTTGCTTTATATTATTTGGAAAGCTAAGTTTGGACGTCGGTTTTAGTCGGACTAGTTAGTGTAAGGGTGGCTGTAGTTCTGGATCAATGATTGGCCAACCGCATTCTACGAAACAGGAAGCATTCGTCTCATGTCCCAGTGGAATAAGAGTCAGAACCCGTGAATGGGTCCATCCTGTTGCTCCTTTGTGGTGGGTGTTCAGTTTTCATTTGACCGCCCATCATATTTGCTTGGCCAAATATCTATGTTAATCATTTTGTTTCTCTAACATTCTGTTGTTTCTGCAGTAATTGTAAAATATTAAACGACGATATACTTATAAGACACTTTGAAGTAATCGCTGTACACCCACGATTTATTACCGCAAAAAACGTAAGAAATTTTTAATCCATATACAGCGTACATAGATCAGCCACACGTACAAGTCTAAATAAATGAATGTCTCTATAACGTCAAAAGACTGTCGTAAATTAACAGTTACCATGAACACAAACCATGCGCCTTAACTTACACTGCAACCGTCCGAATACACACGACGAGAATAACGTGATGAGGAATGGTAATGATGGGAAAGGTGATGGATCGGGGGTACGAGGAGTGTTTGTCATAAGAGGTTCTGAGGCTCAGGAAACACCCAGGGCGTAGTCTGTTTCCTTCTGAGCAACGGCGTAAGTGATTGGTTGCCGTAGCTTTACTCTGACTGTGGGATGTAACTAATAACAACGTCAAATGATCTCGCGCATTCATTTCCGCCATCTCAGTAGCACGGCGCTATGTGGAGAAAATCCCTAGCTGTGCAAGGATAACCTCCAGCGAATAATGTTCCAACGAAACACCACCTGGGTTCGCACAGCTGCTACTTCAACGTAATGTCTGCAAGCCTTCAGTAAATCTTTATAGTTTCACTTCACAGTAAATATTATACATTAATTGTTGCAATATCAGTTGCTGATTTTCACGGACTGTATTGGTGAATTGGTGAATTGCTTCCCCCAGACGTATCTGCGGTACTTATCATTATTACTGATGTCAAATGGTCGTCTTAGAAACAGACTATTCCATTTTAATAGTGAGTGTCGAGCTTGTGTTTAAATATTTCTGGAATCTGCTAGGAGAGAGAAGATTCTTATTAAATAGTAGTTGTACATTTGGTATCATTATTTCGGGAACGGTTGTCTTGGTTAACATCACTAACATTAACTTTGTCTAAAATTTTTCTCAACGCCGGCCGCACTGGCCGAGCGGTCTCAGGCGCGCCAGTCACAGTATGCATGGCCGCTACGGTCAGGGGTTCGAATGCCCCCCCCCCCCCCTCCGGCATGTTTGTTTGTGTCGTCTTTAGCATAAGGCCGGCCGCGGTGGCCGAGGGGATTGAGGAGCTCCAGTCATGGTTTGCACGGCCACTACGGTCGGGGGTTCGAATCCCCCCTCGGGCATGGATATTTGTGCCGTCCTTAGTTGTAAGTAGTTCATAAGTAGTTTGTAAGTTTAGGGACTGATGCCCCGCAGTTAAGTCCCTTAAGCTTAACAAACATTTGAACTCTTTCTTTTTTTTTTTTTTTTTTTTTTAATTTTTCTCAACTATTCATGACGTCCAAATTATTAAAATGTATAAATATTGTATTTAACTTATTTTATGTTGAGAAATGCGAAGTATATAACTTATTTACATTTTTACTTCAAGTACATATTGAAATAAATATGTTACATAACAAAGTTGCACGTCATATTTCTTCAGAAACGAATATAATGGATTTTTCTTCTTATCGATTAAATATTTTTGATACAGTGATAAATTACATTAGCGTATTCTTATATGCGTTTTAAGCGCTTTAGGGAAGAGACAGTGATCCAATTTAGTAGATATTTTGGTTTTAAATAACATTATGATAGTCTTGCTTGACATTGAACGTGGCCAGAAAATAAATACACAACAAAATGTTCCACCGTGGCTTATTTTTAATTTCATCTCTTATTCTTTTGAAAAAGACATTTTCAACTTAATAGAAAGTAACTTAGAGGATAGCAGCTCTTCTTTTGGTTGACACGTCAATGATTCTGAGATTGTAAGGAGATTTTGATGTAGACAATCTTTTGTTTGCTGTGGAAATTCACAAACAACGCCGTGAAACTCATGATGCACAAAACATATGAAATATGTGCCTCATGGCAGCAACATAGATGAAAGGTAATACGAAGAAATAACAGTCTTTTCTCATTAAATTTTAAATGAGGCCTTTTATTTTCGCCTTAATTACACGTTGCTGTACGTTAGTTTACTGTTGACTTTCATCTCTTGTCGCTGTATTTTAAACGAATGGAAAAATCTTTCTGCGGAAATATCTCAGGGAATCAATTTCTATCCAGACATTTTTGTAATTGAACTATGGCAAAAATGAATGGCCGGCCGCGGTGGCCGAGGAGACTAAGGCGCTCCAGTCACGGTCTGCACGGCCACTACGGTCGGGGATTCGAATCCCCCCTCGGGCATGGATATTTGTGCCGTCCTAGTTCGTAAGTAGTTCATAAGTTGTTTGTAAGTTTAGGGACTGATGACCCCGTAGTTAAGTCACATAGACTATACAAACATTTGAACATTTGGAAAAATGAATGGAGAAAACCTTCTACTGTTACCTTCTTCTCGCTATAAGTTTACTGTCTTCGCCCATATGTGTGTAATGCTGATGTCTATCCCCCCCCCCCCCCCCCTCCACCTCGGCCTGTTCTGAAATTCAGGTTCTTAAACTATAATATCTTCTAGTCATGAACATAAAACCACAAGGTTCAATATGAACAACAGCCGCTACCGTCTGTCTTCCCAGCAGTGTCACTTTACTCCTTAGTTCTTTTTCATTGGTATTGGCGCAAGTCGGTAATGACATATTTTCAACTGCTGCCAGTCACAAAGTTCGAACGCTACTTTTTAACTGCTCTTTGAACGTGTGTTCAGTATCAGTCAACAAGTGAGTTAACTCTTAATGTCGATTAAGATATTCTGCTCCAAATGTTCAAATGTTTGTAGAGTCTATGGGACTTAACTACGGGGTCATCAGTCCCTAAACTTACAAACTACTTATAAACTAGCTAATAGTAAGGACGGCACAAATATCCATGCCCGAGGGGGGATTCGAATTCCCGACCGCAGTGGCCGTGCAGACCGTAACTGGAGCGCCTCATTCCCCTCGGTCACCGCGGTTGGCTATTACTGCTCCATCTGGACCTCGTAAAATTACGATTTTCCGGCTCTTCGCGAAACGTTAACTCCTTGTGCCTTTTGTACTATAGCAGCTGATCGTTGCGTTGTGTCTAAGCAAGATAACAATGAAAGATAAGCATTCCCTTCCCCCCCCCCCCCCTTTCACTCCGAGTCTGCCATGATCTCACCTCTCCTCTCCTTTCCCCTCCTCCCTACATCCTGTGTAACTTCTGTTTGAAAGTTTCACGACAGGCATAGAAAAAGAAATCACCAGCTTCATTTATACAGGTAATAAATAAATCCGCTTCTAAATGTAAAATGTATCTAATAGAATAAAAAATATCTATGACACATTTTTACACTTTTTATAAAATCAGTATGCTCTCATTAATTAGATAGTGCAATGTGAGAAACTTGATGGAAATGGTATGTGAAATAATTTAAACAGTTTATATGTTACTAGCCGAAGAGAAAGGACTTTACCTTTTCAGTAAAACGAAACACTACGTGCAAAAAATTGAACTAAAATAAGTGTTGTTGTTTGTAACATTTTGCTGCCTTCATTCGACTCCACTCGGTGGCGCAATAGCGGCAGCATCAAAGTTTGTCGCAGCGGCATTAAAATTCTGTGATAAAAATACTCGTTAATATTTAACTTTATTTTTGTGTTTCATATTTCGTTTACATTAAGATCCTTCCCTTTTCAGCCAAGATACTTCTACTTCAATGTTTATATACTCTACTGGCCATTAAAATTGCTACACCAAGAAGAAATGTAGATGATAAAAGGGTATTTATTGAACAAATATATTATACTACAATTGACATGTGATTACATTTCACGCAATTTGGGTGCATAGATCCTAAGAAATCAGTACCCAGGATAACCACCCCTGACCGTAATAACGGCCTTGATACGCCTGGGCTTTGAGTCAAACAGAGCTTGGATGGCGTTTACAGGTACAGACGCCCAAGCAGCTTCAACACGATACCATAGTCCATCAAGAGTAGTGACTGGTGTATTGTGACGAGCCAGTTGCTCGGCCACAATTGACCAGACGTTTTCAATTAGTGAGAGATCTGGAGAATATGCTGTCCAGAAAGGCCCGTAAAGAACCTGCAATATGCGGTCGTGCATTATCCTTCTGAAAGGTAGGGTTACGCAGGGATCGAATGAAGGGTAGAGCCACTGGTCGTAAAGCATCTGACATGTAACGGCCAATGTTCAAAGTACCGTCGATGCGAACAAGAGGTGACCGTGACGTGTAGCCAATGGAACCGCATACCATCACGCCGGGTGATACGCCAGTGCGGCGATGACGACTACAGGCTTCCAATGTGCGTTCACGGTGATGTCGCCAAACACGGATGCTGTAAACGAAATCTGGATTCATCCGAAAAAATTACGTTTTGCCATTCGTGCACCCAGGTTAGTCGTTGCGTACACCATCGCAGGCGCTCCTGTCTGTGATGCAGCGTCAAGGGTAATCGCAGCCATAGTCTCCGAGCTGCTGCAAACGTCGTCGAACTGTTGGTACAGGTGGTTGTTGTCTTTCAAACGTCCCCATCTGTTGACTCAGGGATCGAGACGTATCTGCACGATCCGTTACAGCCATGCGGATAAGATGCCTGTCATCTCGAGTGCTAGTGATACGAGGCCGTTGAGATCCAGCAGGCTTTCCGTATTGCCCTCCTGAACCCACCGATTCCACATTCTGCAAATAGGCATTGGATCGCGACCAATGCGAGTAGCAATGTCGCGATACGATAAACCACAAGCGCGATAGGCTACATTCCGACCTTTATCAAAATGGAAAACGTGATGGTACGCATTTCTCCTCCTTTCACGAGACATCACAACAACGTTTCACCAGGCAACGCCGGTCAACTGCTGTTTATGTATGAGAAATCGGTTGGAAACTTTCCTCATGTCAGCACGTTGTAGGTGTCGCCACCAGCGCCGACCTTGTGTGAATGCTCTGAAAAGCTAATCATTTGCATATCACAGCATCCTCTTCCTGTTTGTTAAATTTCGCGTCTGCAACACATCTTCGTGGTGTATCACTTTTAATGGCCAGGAGTGTACCTTACAGTAATTGTGGTGTTATTAAGAAACGTAAGGCAGAATTCCAGAGTGTTCAAGGGAACAAAGACCGCATATGAACGCTAGGGCATTTTTTTATTTTGCCTCAGCGGAATAGCTGTATGCGCTAGGTCGCCTTGCTGCGGGGCGCGCGGCCGTTCGACGTTGGAGGTTCGAATCCTCCCTCGGACATGGGAGTGTGTGTCATTCTTGGGATAGTTTAAGGAGTTTGTAGGGTAGAGCGGGACTAAACGAGTAAAGGGGCTATAGGCATAATTGTTAGATTTTGTGCGTGCACCACAACAACATAAAAATGGAGACGCCATTATGTGTTTCTTGTTGTCGGAGTTTTTGTCTATTCAGTGAACACGCCTATTTCGTAATCTGACTTCAGAAATTGACTGAAGATTTGTTTAAAATGTAGAAGATAAGTGTCTCACAACGGGTCATTGGCCGCGGCGGAGCGGCCGAGCGTATTGAGGCTCTATGCTGCTATGCGCGAGGCCGGTCTTCGTCGGGGGTTCGAATGCCCCCTCGGGCATGGATGTTTGTGATGTCTTTAGTATAAGGTAGTTCATGGTAGCTGGTCAGTTTAGGGACATGACCCCGCAGTTAAGACCCATAAGCTTCGCAAACATTTGAAAATTTTGAACTGGTCATTGCATGGTTTGTAATACTGACATGATATTCACTAGGGATTTCCTGCAGTTTGCAAGAAATGAAATCCGTGAAATAACTTGAGACATGATACTGGGTCCTCCCTACGGCACACTGGTGATTTGTGCTGCAATTTGCTAGTGCTTTGGGGAACTACTTCCCAATAGCATTTAAGTGTAGTTTGGGGCTATCTGAATAACTAAGAACGGGGGTCATGAATAATGTTGGAAAACTGATTGAATATGGGGTAAAGAGCATTTACAAAAGATTTACTGTTTTGTAATACTAATGCAATAAATTATTCCTTCATTCCTACAAACGGAAAGGAGGCTGAATGTAATGGGACGAAGGGCGATGAAGAAGGCATTTGAAGCAGCGATGAAAGGCATATCACTGTTATAAGCCAGAAAAACGTATGGAGTGCTATATACAAGTTTGTACCGAAGTTGTCAAAAAGAAAAATATATATCTGTGGTCAACAGTAATCTTTTACCAAAAATATTCATGTGGTAACCCGGATGGACATCCAAATAGATTCTCTGTCCAACAGAATAATATATTTGTGAAAAAAGGTATTTGAATGGACACAGAAAGATGTGGGCACTGCAACCTTCAAACTAGCTAGCACAGCGCCCCTGCAAAGTCATGGCTGGAAAGGAGTGGTGTATTTCATTCTGTAAAAGAAACCATCTTTTTTTAAGAAAACCAGAGGGTCTCTCGAAACCAAGAGCAACCGCATTAAGCAGAAAGACATTGGAACATTATAACAGAAACAAGATGAGGTGATGGAATGAAAGTGTAGATTCCGCCAGGGAAATGGTCACGCGTGATGAAGATAAACGTGAATGAATACAAAGCCAAACGTGTACTACATGCTATCTTGAATACTGTGTCGTTGCGAGAAGTCGAAAGCAATTTGTCTGCGGACGCTGTAGATGAATTAGGACAACAGAAACATTTCATAAGGACTACATTCCATTAATGTAATTACTGTTGTAATTATTATATTATTAGAGGTCATGAGTATTAAATAGCTAACCATCCATGTAATTTAGTTGTGTATCTGCCCATAATTCACATTATTCAAATAGCCACAGGCATTATCCGAATAGCCCCACTGAATCGCGAGGGTAAATCAAATAAAAACATAACATAAATGTCTGACAACCACCTTTCTACAAGAGGATAAGTATACCCGTAGCAGTTATAGTAAATGCTTAAAACAAAATTTCAATGAATAATTTTTCGGAAAAATTTGATGTAAGTTGAAATTATTCTTATAGCCCCGCTGTACCTTAAGTTTAGGGACCGATGACCAAATCCAAATCCAAATGTTTGTGAAAAGTCAGTGTAAAACACACAATAAAATTGTGCTGACTAGAAATGCTTCGCTGTGTAAATTTCCACTAACACTGGTTTCCTGGACCCTTTAGTTAGCTCAACGGTCAAAAATAACTCTGAGCTGCCTGTCGTCAATTTAATTTTGTTGTGTATATATCAACAATAAATAGATTTCTATAGAAATGAACAAAAACAGCCATTGAGTGCGTTTTTTATAAGATGGTTACCAGTTTCGGTATAAGCCAAGATGGAAGGCAGTTGTAGCATTACATTACGTTTATTGCTTTCTTTTGCCAATCAAAATCATATTTATATTTTGCAAGAAGTGTGCCTAAGCACCAACTTTGAATTTACGCACTGTTAAGCAATCGGCGTACGTTTAAGTGAGTTTGTTAGACTATCACTCTTCCCTTGTCCTTGGTAAGGTCCGGCAGCCATTTCACTGCGCACGTGTAATTATTGACAGTATTTCTGTTAGATTAATGTAATAAATACAGCACAAAGTGAAACATACTTAGCCGGCCGCGGTGGCCGCGGGGACTGAGGCGCTTCAGTCACGGTCTGCACGGTCCCTACGGTCGGGGGTTCGAATCCCCCCTCGGGCATGGATATTTGTGCCGTCCTTAGTATAAGGTAGTTCGTAAGTAGTTTGTAAGTTTAGGGACTGATAGCCTCGTAGTTGTGTCCCATAAGCTTAACAAACATTTGAACATTTTGAAACATACTTATTATTTTATTTCGAAGTCAACCACTACCATTTTGCATTAAAAAAATTATCAGTATCTTTTCAGAAAGGAGGAGTCGGCGATGAATTGTTAGAAGACATTAATGACAGATTACTCATCGTGTTCCGTCATAATTTTCTCAGCGTACATTGTAATACGTACCTGAGATCTGGACCGATCATTTCTTTGTATCTTACGGAATTATTTTCATGCAAGCAATGCACTGGATGATTCGGTCATTGGTTCTCTATGTCTTCGCACTGCCAACGTCATACTGATACACGCGCCACGATTTACTAAATGTGATGGTAGTTTAAAATATTTTTTCCCGCTTCAGGCCGATCTTGGAAAGAAGCGTTGACTATTCTGCGTGAATCGTACGCGCTGCAGCGATAGTACGCTCGTAACCACAATCCATTGATAGCTATATAGGTTTGCTTGTAAAAATCAGTTTTATTTGTAACATTTTTTTTCCAACTAGCATTTATATATAATATGCAACATCATTGCCGTTTCACGCACCCTAAGCGTCATTGGTCCTCGTCTGTTCAGTCTACTTCTTCCAATCCTCATCCCCTCATTCATTGCGGTGGAATCCAACTCCATCCTTGTAATGGTATCCTGTCCTGTTCTATATCTCTCAAGTGCCCATACCATTTTAGTTTTTTATAATTAATTTTATCTATGAAAGTGTTTGTAGCTCCCATCCTTCTTTTCAACAGTAAAAAAGTCACAATTATTAGACGAGAAAATAAATAAAGAAACAAACAAAAGTTTCCACTGTAGCTTATTTTTAATTACATCTCTTACTCTTTTGAGACGTAGCAAATTTTCAAGTTATGAGAAAATATCTCAGAGGATAGCAGCTCTTCTTTTGAACTACACGTCAATTACTCTAAGATTGTAAGGAAATTTTGAAGTAGACGATTTTTTTTCCTATGAAAATTCACAAACGATACTTTGAAAGTCTTCCTCTTCATATAAAAAACATCATGAAACATGTGCCTCACGGCAGTAACATAGAAGAGCAGTTATAACCTCACTTCACCATCAGGTACGAAAATGCACAGCAGACAGCCCAACAAGTTTGGTGCTAAAGTCTAAACGAAAACGATCACTTGAGACAGACGAAACTTGGTACACGAGTAACACGCCAGAGGCGCTGCAATAGATCCACTCGTCTCGAGTAGTGAACCACGACAAGAAAGTCTGTCATGTGAAAGTGGTTGAAAATATTTGTTAAACTTAAGGGATTTAACTGCGGGGTCATCAGTCCCTAAACTTACAAACTACTTATGAACTAGCTTCTACTAAAGACGACACAAACATCCATGCTCGAGGGGGGGATTCGGACCCTCGATCGTAGCGGCCGTGCAGACTGTGACTGGCGCGCCGCAGACCGCCGGGCCACTGCGGCCGGCCTGTGAAAGTGGTTTTGGGAAGATCGCTGCTATGTCCAAAAAGAAATATTCTGGAAAGTTGAAAATTTGTGTTAATCTCTAGAATTTTAACTTTTTAAGTCTCTATGATACACTTTAATCATTTGCTAAGAGATGATCGTTTCTATCATTTTTTTATTTTATTGTTTATTTTTTGTTTATTTTTTAAATCGTTGGGAATAATGTAACGCTGACGGACCTCTTGTTCATTTTTATATCTTTCCAAATGGAGGGTATCGTTGCTGTATGATTTTGCCGTGTATTTTTTGGGCTACAGTGACGTTTGAATTTACTGAATTAAACCAGGGACCCGATGCTACTGACCTCTGAAGATAAGACTGATCTGCAACTTGAAGTCCAAGCTTGGAATGGCTGCCTTGCAGAAGTACGACTATCGCTCAACGAACTGAAAACTCATTGTCTCACTACAGATTTAAACTACTCTGTTACCATCAGAATCAATTGTGTTGACCTTCCAACAGCACACTCTTTCAAGTATTTGAGCTCGACAGTTTCTGCTGATGGAATTCTCACTGCTGAAATCTCCAGCCGTCTGAGAAGAACGTGCCTCAACAGTATACAGATCAGTAATCCTTCCGGTTGGAACTGTATGGAGCTGAATGCTGGCCTTCAACAAAAGAAGTGAAGCAGAGACTCTGTGTTATGGAAAGAAAGATGCTACGGTGAACACGTGGATTAACACCGCACCACCACGTGACAAACTATGGAGTTCGTAGGTTATACGGAGTACCTCAAATAGTAGACAAAACGAGAGAAAGCCGTCTCCATTGGTGCGGCCTTATCCTTGGAGCAGCAGAAACAACAGTGGCAAAGAATGGTTTTAGTTTCAAAGTAAATGGAAAATGGCCAGTCGGCCGCGGTGGCCGAGGGGACTGAGGCGCTCCAGTCACGGTCTGCACGGCCACTACGGTCGGGGGTTCGAATCCCCCCTCGGGCATGGATATTTATGCCGTCCTTAGTATTAGCTAGTTTGTAAGTTTAGGGACTGATGACCCCGTAGTTAAGTCCCATAAGCTGTACAAACATTTGAACATTTTTTTGAAAACGGCCAATAGGACGACGTAGCCAATGACTTGTATACGCAGCCATTAAGAGTGGTTTTAGGAAGTAGAAGTTTTCACATGTGAAGAGGGTATAGACGCCAGGTACAACTACGAGGATGCCCATATTGTCAGCAGTGAAAATCAATACATCACAGAAACTGAATAACTTTATTTCTCGGCGTCGCTTATTATCCCGAAAGAGTTTGTGGTCACCTGCTGCTGCTACCAGAGAATTCAAGTAATTTTACTAATATTAATTACTTCATTTTGAATGGCTACTTCTTTGTCCTTCGTCCTTCCCCTATTGTATGGAAATAGGATCTAAGAATTTTCATACTAATAAACTCCAATTACGTCAGTTAGACGACACCCACAGTGCTGGACACACATAAAACCCGTAGCGGCGCGTTTTAGTTACATGAAATATGTTCTGCTTTTTAATCCTGACGCAGGTGACTTTACACTTGTATCTTGAACGTGTGCTCTGTTGCTTAAGAACCATTGTCCATTTTATGTAACTAAAATTTTTTGCTTCTGATGAAGGCTTCCTTAGTTAAAGCCGAAACCGTGGTTAGCCCTAAGAAATCAACCTCTAGCTTTGCAACCGATGAGCTGTATTTTTGAATGTTAATCTTTTACGAACGGTTGCTGTCTGAACAGCCATGTTTAAAATTGTAAAATTCCAATTAAAAAAGGTAAAGCAGGCAACAATCCGAAGATTGGTTTGAACACCACAGTGCTTTACTAGGCATGGTCCTGTTCGGAGGTGGTATGCCGTTGCCGTCCTCAGACCTTCGAACTGACAGTACAGTCGGGGGTTCGAATCCCCCCTTGGGCATGGATATTTGTGCAGTCCTTAGTATTAGCTAGTTCATAAGTAGTTTGTAAGTTTAGGGACTGATGACCCCGCAGTTAAATCCCATAAACTCTACAAACATTTGACAAGTTTGACTTACCCAGCCGGTTATTGGGGGCCTACAGTTTAACCTGGGTTCCGAACCACGGTGTTTTTCACATGAGCAATACTGCAAGAGGTGAAAAAAGTGGATATAAAAATCCTAGTATCTGGCGGGGATCGAACCCGCGACCTTTGGATTGATAGTCTGGCACTCTACCATTTTTTTTTTATTTTTTTTTTGTTTTTGTTTTTTTTTTTTTTTGTTCTATGGGTAGTTCTCTTCGTTGCGGACGCTGATCGTTTGTGTTCGTTGTTGTTCGGTGTGTTGTTGGCTCAGCTTTTTTATTACAGAGGGCGTTGAGCCCTCTGACCGGGCGCGCTGAGCCACGGCGCCCGGCTACCATTGAGGAACCGAGGCGCAGAGACAATTATTCGTTACTTTATGAACACAACTGGTGAAATTTCGACCAGAGCAATACTAGAACAGTTAAAGCTGCGAGCATGAGGAAGTATGGGCACGGGGCACTACAATTGTAGTATGTAATAAGTTGACAACTTGGGTAGGGCGGAAAACGTGTCTCGGTGGCCTAATTGGTTAAGGTGGTCTCTGGCCCGAAGCGTGAAATCCGGCTTCGAATCCAGCTACAGTACAAATTTTCACTTTCCCCGTTGAATTTATTTAATTTTCTTACAACAGTCAACATGTTTGAATATTTCAAAATCGTAATAATAACAAAGCAAGACTAAGGCAAAAGATAAAGACGAATGCAGAAGTTTACTAGATTTTTTCCTTGTTTCGGTGTTAGGAATCTGTCCCCAAAGTTTGTCGACGGTACTTCCAACACCGCTATTCTGTAATTTATCTGCATTTTTTCTAAGAAATCCAAACTGTATAGCACTTTTTGACTCAGCCTGTGTAATATTAGTAATTTCTGTTTTTAGTGAACAGCGCAGCCTCTACAAGTTAACGGCTGCAATAGCGTGTGTTAATGCCCTTTCAGCGAAATGCCAGAGGCGCATGTAAGAAATTCTTCCAGGCGACGCCAACTGTTCCCGGCGAGCACAAACTTCTCCCGTGTAACTTTGTAAGGATAATCGATGGAAGCTGTGCCATCTAAAAATCAAAGTACGTAATATTTTAAAGGTCTTTTTCGAAAGTTGCAGACGCCAGAAAGCCGAGCTTAGAAGATATAAGAGAAGCTCTCAACTTTATAAGAAATATGTCTGAAGTGCTGGGTCGACACTGAACTATGTTTTCGGAAAATTACGTCTATGATCTGGCACGTGTCTATGGAATGCGACATAAAGATATTATTACATTTAAGAAACGAACTAAGTGTACTGTAAGTGGAAAAACAGTCGAGGAGTTGATATTAGCAATGTGTTAGAAACCATCTCTCCGCTAGTCTTTATAAACTATATATCTTTTAACAATCAGATGAGGTACAGGAGTGGTTGATACCTCATGGCAGTTTCTAGTTTCGACCCATAAAATTCACCAACGTTAAATTTTCGAAAGCAAATCTGCTGCACGTGTGCATAAAACTATTTATTGTTATTATATTTGGTACTGGAGATACCAGCTAAATCGAATCTTCTTCAGTATATAAACTCTCGACCCTTTCAGAACGCAATGAATAACAATAAACACTGGAATTCGGTGAAATAATTCTGGTTTTATTTTACTTGGATATACACCTACTGGAAATTTGGGTAGGAAAACTCTCTTATGTGTTTATTTTTCTTTTGGAGCAATCACTGGCCTCCCCATTCTCTCGCTCTTTCTTTTTCCGTTTTGTGCGCCGTACAAAAAGTAGAGTTATTACACGATTACCTTGCACCAATGAAGGTTCATGCTGTGATGGGGTTCTGGCAAAATTACTGAACTTTAGTAATAGGAAACAGAACAAAAAGGAATTAAGCGTTAGGTTGTTATATGTTATGTAATGAATTTGTTTTTATTATAGGTAATTGCATAACCATGTTATACAATGGACACTGGCAATTTCCGCACATGACAGCATGTCGTTACACTTGGCGTCACTATTTTGACTCTACGTTAACATTGGATGTGGTGCAAGGAGGATAGATATGATAGATATTTGCTAAGTAATGTTTTTTGTTTGAGACCTAGTGTATGCATAAAAATATACGTAAGGGACTAAATCATATTTTTCACACCATAAAAATGTTGCTAGTATGTAGTTGTATTAGTAATGAACATGTGACATACCTTAACAAATATTCAAAATAAAAGATGAAACACTGAAATATTTACAAAGTTGTTTGACAGTGACAATTGTGGCTATGCTAATATAAATAGATTAAACTATAACAGGACATTTACTATTTCGATGACAGACATTACTAATAGAGCATGACCTATGGGACTGGGTCGATCTTGTCATGGTGCTAGACTGTTCTGGAAGTTTTGAAAGAAAAAGTTATGTGCTGACTCTGTTTGTTGATTAAGGATTTTGTGAGTTGATTTAGTTTGTGAATGTAAAACTAAAATTTTTCAATGAGAACATGTGTAGCTCTTTGTCAGCAATATGTTGTATTAAAGGATGGTCACTGATGTTACCAGTGGGGTGTTCATAATGAGCAATCTGTGATGCATAGTTGGATTTGTTTAAGATTTTGGGTCTAAGGGCATCCGTATGTTCCTTTTATCGGGTTGTAAACAGTCTCCCTGTTTGTCCAAAAAAGAAGCAAGTGCAGGAGCATGTGAGTTTTTATATGCCAGATTTTTGCTGCAGTTCACCAGTCGGTTTGTTGTTATGGACAATTTTATTTTGTAATTTATTGTCTGTATGGAAAGAAATTTTTATGTTATATGGCCTGAAAAGAATTGCACGATTGTATGTCACTTTCCCTAGGTATGGAAACTAGCAAAGTTGGAAATTTCCTTCATTGTTTGTAATGCTGATGGTGGGTGATTTAGTTTACTTTTTGTCTTTTGAACTAAGGTGTCCATGAGGGTGGTGCTGTATCCATTTATATGGGCTATAGATTTGAGTATGTTCATTTCTTTACATGAAGTTGTTTCACTAATGGGTATCCAGAGCATTCCGTTCACAGATAACCTGAAAGGTTGGGGTGGCATGAAGAATTACTATCGTAAACATCTGTGGCAGTGGCTTTCCTGTATGTTTGGAAGAAATGTTTGTTATTTTGACAAGAGATAGTCAAATCAAGGAAATTAATTCCTTCAATTGTTTGGCGTTCAACTGTGAATTTAATGTTTGGGTCCATTTTATTCCTTTAATCAGTCATGTTATTTAGCTCTTCTTTTGGGCTATTGAAAAGTATTAGTTTGTCATCTACATATCTTTTATAATATATAATTTTCTCTGTGAATTGAGGATAACTGGTGAAGAAATTTTGTTCTAGGTTATATACATATGTCATCCAGTAAGTTCAAATGTTCAAATGTTTGTTAAGCTTATGGGACTTAACTACGGGGTCATCAGTCCCTAAACTTACAAACTACTTATGAACTACTTACGAACTAGGACGGCACAAATATCCATGCCCGAGGGGGGATTCGAACCCCCGACCGTAGTGGCCGTGCTGACCGTGACTGGAGCGCCTCAGTCCCTTCGGCCACCGCGGCCGGCCATCCAGTAAGTCTGCTGCCCATTGCCAAACCACTGTTTTGCGTGTAAAACTTACCACTGAATGAAAAAAGAGTTATTTGACAGGATTAGTTCCAGCAATGTTCATGAGTTTCAGCTATGCTTAGTTTTTTATGATTAACTAAATTATTTTGTATTAGTAAAAGAATCTCTTTCCAGGAGATTTTTGTGCAACGATTTACTATATCAAGAGAATCAAATATTGCTGTGTTGATGCTATTGTTGAGCTCAAGGTTATTTTTAATAGAGAAAATGAACTGTTGCAACTCGATTACTTACACTCACACCAAAGCATCGCCGTGCACGGCCGAACTGGTGCCCTCAAAGGATCACTTGAAATGTGGAATGGCGGGCTTTCGACTTCAGCTATGAAAGCATGTTCTGCCTGCACACAAGTTCGTGCGTACGACGTAGACTTCTTAAGTGCTGTCTTATAAAACGCGATCGTCGAAGTCGCAATAACCTCTCCCCCGAGATAATAGTCTGCGGTGCGATAAGCTACATCTGTTGTCCACCGTTGGTGCTTGTGAAGGGAACGCTGAGCAGTGCTCAATACCTGTAGACTCGTTCTTTTGCTATTCTTGCAAGAGGAAAGTGATGTGTTGTTCCAGTAGGATAATGGTCTCTCTCTCTCTCTCACACACACACAAACACACACACACACACACACACACACACAGCGCTTGAAACTCAACTTGCTCTGCAATATGTGCAGCAATTTTGCTGGCCATGACGATTTTCGGACTTGTCTCCAGTCGAGCATGTGTGGGATGTGATGGAGCGAACAATGAAAGGTTCAAATCTTCAACCCACAGTTCTTTCAGAACTACTTAAATAGGTCGAGCAGGCGTGGAATAATGTATGGCAAGTATACGGTGTCAGTATGATCGAATGGAAGCGAGAATCAGCGCCTGAATTATCCGCCCAGCTGTTACAACACGCTTTGACCGTACATAATAATAGACCGAGTAAGCAGCAGAGTAACTACACACATGCCGTGGTAGCATGAGGAAGTATTGACTACTTTCATTAAGTGAAGCCGTTTCTATGCCCAGTCGATACTTGCTCTCTCGTAGACGTATATTACATTGGTATGTGACTGTAGGCAGTTGCAGTTAGTGTACGCAAATTACGCTGTTGAAATGTGAAGTCCTCGTGTAATTAAAGATATACGACTGTCAGAAACATTTCGCCTACGAGAGAGAAACATCAGACCGTGGCACTTTTCCTTCTCTGTGGAGAAGGCTATTTTAAGTGGATGGCAAAGATGTAAATGGACTGCGGTACTTTACGAGAAAAAAGGACTACCGGTACGAATCTTGCACGGATTTGTAACGATTGTTGGCAGCCATTAAGGCTACATGTGTTTTATTGGATTATCGTGCATGATTTGAACAGTGTTTCAGGAAAAGAATTGTCATTTTGCTAAAGGGAATGTAATTCGTGAAATCAAAAGATATTTCGGGGAATTTCTTTCTTCACAAACATATCTCAGTATGAATATACTTCCATCATCATCATCAGAGACTGATTATGCCGTTCAGCGTTCAGTATGTAGGACAGTCCCCATAATAAAATTCTTTCTTGATCCACTATTCAACGCTAACATTGATGCCTCGTCTGATGTTAATCCTTTTACTTCAAAATAATTCTTCATCGAATCTAAGTATTTTCTCCTTGGTCTACCTCGACTCCTCTTACCCTCCGCTGCCGAGTTCATGAGCCTCTTCGGTAATCTTGCTGGTCGGACGCTTGTGAAATGACCCCACCATCTCTGGCTGTTCGCTCTAACTGCTTCATCTATGGTGTTCATTCCCATGTTTCCTTTGATTTCCTCATAATGGACACCCTTCTGCCATTTTTCCCATCTGCAATCATTCTTGCTTGTTTCATATCTGTAACCTTAGCTTTATGAATAAGGTAACCTGTTCCACCTAGCTTTCAACCCCATACAGCAAATTTGGTCGAAAGATAGAGAGCGGTGCACTGCTAACTTAGTTTTAGTACCGACTTTCTTCTTGCACAAGAGAGTAGATCTCAGCTGAGCACTCACTGCATTAGCTTTGCTACACCTTGATTCAAGCTCTTTCACTATGTTGCCATCCTGTGAGAAAATACGTCCTTGGTACTTGAAATTGTCTACCTGTTCTTTGTTCCTCTTATTTGGCACTCAATCTGTTTAAATCTCTTTCCTACAGAGATGGTCTTCATATCATTACCCTTACGCTTCCGATCGAGCTCTGAAATATTAGATTGCAACCTTTCAATCGAATCTGCCATCAAAACTAAGTCATCTGCATATGTAAGACTGCTTACTTTTGTTTTCTCGTGTTTTAATTCCGCCCTACCAGTCTACTGTTTTCTAGAATAGTATGAACAACTGTGGTGACAGGTCCTAGTTCATGAACCATGGGCAATGTATGAGTGGCCAAGTAAGTGGTCCTGGTAGTTGGGATACCAGTTACTTTGGAATAAGGTTGGGCAGCGTGGACATATTCTGATTCGAGGCCACCTTTGTGCTCAGACGGAAACGTTTGTCAAATCCACTGGTTAGTCCCTCAACAGTTAGGGGTAAAATCCAGTTGGGCCCTGGGCAAGTAAGGCTAGCAACCTAAAACAGAACACTTAAAAAGACTGGAAATAGGAAGTTCATATCTACAGAACATGTTTATTAGTTTGTTCTGAAGAAACGACTAGCATTTCAGTGTCCTCAGTGCCAAGTAGGCGCCAGGATCCGCCACCCTCCCTGATAAATTGTTGTCTAAGTGATGGCTTAAGCGCGAATTATGGGGATGGTATAGCCGTCCCATATTGCACTCCTTTGCTTCTGGCTGGATCAATACAACATGCTGTCTTCTGGTTATGGTGGTGACATGCATTGTTTAAAGTACGCGCAGCAACGTGTGTTTTGGCAAAATCCACCGTGGAATTGGGGTTGGTGGACTTTCTCAAGTGTGCAGCGCTGCTGATTCATCGGACCGCAACCTTGTGTGCCAGTCAACCCAACGACACAACAGCGGCAATTGTGGCGCACTATGGCCCACAGTCGGAGGGCGCCCATCTCATCACGAAGAACATCTCCTTCAAGATGCAATATTTGAGGGAGTTTTACTACCAAATAAGTTACGTGTTGGACGTGGCCACCGATATACTCCGAACTGTCCATCGCCCATATGCAGCTCTGCGTGGACGACGTCCTCCACACAGACGGGAAGTGCGCCACCCTACCATTAATTGGAGCCAGGTGTGGGATATCATCAATAGCTCTGTCCTGCCATCGAAGGTGTCGTCCATATGGTATTGTCTCATCAACGACACGCTGACAACGAGTAAACGCCGGACCAACATCTGCTTTCGAGCCACAGCAGGTTGTAGGGAGTGTGACGTACCTGACACCCGAGAACATCAGTTCCTGTGTCGCTCAGTATCGCCGGTATGGGACCTCTGTCGTGGGATGGGGGTCCTAATCAATGGGACGACGCCGACCAGGATTGAGACCAGCTGGGTCCTGGCCGCTACCAGAACCAAGCATCATGTGACAGTTTGGCTCCTGGGTCATAGTGTTCGCCATAATATAATTGAAACTCCATGATGCCGTCTCTTACTTGGTACATCTATGGGAAAGTCACCAGAAGGTCAACCAGCGCTCAAAATATAGAGACCTGTTTGCAAGCTTCCTCGCAGTGACCCTTATACATGGGTACCAAAAGACCCTTGGAGTATGGCATTGGACAACTGAAAATATATTCTTTCTTTTTTCTTATTTTTTTAAGGGCCTTTGTTCACCTTTGCACATAACGGCGTTTTATTTGTTTCTCCAAAAGTGCTCTTGTTTTTGTTTTACCGAGCCGCAGGCCACTTGCAGACATCTTGTGCTGAGGAGATATGACCACAGAGTTGTAAGTTGGAACCCAGGACTGAATGTGACACCGAAAAACTTATTTTCTTTAAAACCTTCTGTTGATGTTTTTGTTCCTTCCTTTAATTCTGTAATTAATTCTGCAAAAGGCATCCACTGTATGTATGGCAGATTGCATTTTGGTTTGTGTCCGTCGGACGTTGTTTTCCGTTCATGTTTTCGCACTTTATTTCGTAATTGATTTTTCCGTCCCAGCACATCGGCAACACTCGACCAATGATGGAGCAGACGTCTGATTTTGTTTTTGTTAATTGATTATGGCTTTGAGGACTGTCAACTGCCGGAGGAAGCCAGCCGCAGGGGACATTGTATCAACTTATGTAACTTACAGACATGTTTTGATTTCGTCGGGGGACGACATTTGATTTAGCCGAAGAAGGATTTATTGGTGAGCAAAAGGTTGGAGTGTATGGGAGAAGGAAATAATTTTTTTTAAGTTCATCCGTGGTGGATGGCATTAGGACTCAGTACTGCAGACGTCGTATCACCATATCCCACTGATGGCCAGCGCAAAAGGCTGAGAGCAAGAAGGCTCACGTTCGTACAGAAACATGTGGTCGTGAATTCTCTTTCTGAAAAATGGCATCTGGGGTGTATTGCAGAAATGTTAAGGCTATGGGACTCAGGATGTCATTCAGATAGGTCAATCAGGTCACTCTGCCCTGGACACGCACCCTCTGTGATTTGTGGTTGTAGCTCGTGCAAGAAGTCGTGGCATCTGCACAGAAACGCATTCTCGAGTTGCGTGCAGGGCGACTCCATTCCTTTGTTCCTGAGGAGCGGCCGGCTCAGTTGCACGTTGCCTGCTGGATCGTATGCACTTCGACTGTAAGGCCGGCAGTCAACTGCGGCCCGCGACCAGTAGCCAACACGCAACTGACGCGGCCGCCCATCCAAAACAAAGCACGAGCTACAACCACAAATCACAGAGGTTGCATGTCCAGGGCTCTGTGGCTAATCTGACCTACGTGAATGACATCCTGCAATCCATAGCCATAGCCCAGCGCCCAAGTTGACAAGGCAAGGGCCACGACTTCTTGCGCGAGCTTTACCCAATAGCATCCCACGTAATAAGCCCTTTAGTTGGCGCTGTGTTTTATGCGAATGCCGTCCCTCTGTCTGCGTCGAACCAAAACGCGGCCTTAATTTCATGCATCATTGTCATTTACTGTTCTAGACAGGTCATTTAGAATCATGGGGGAAGATAAAAAATTTCAAATAGACAAACTAATAGCATTATGAAATTGTAACTTCAAGTCAAAAAATCCTGAATAAAAACAATTACAACTTCACAGCAAATGGTTACGTTCAATTGCCCTGAGCTTCATCAGTATTGGCTAATGGATCTGCTTCTTTCGAGGTGACAACTTTCCGTCTTTCCCCTAGTTCGGAGGCGACCTCAAGGACGTATATTGGTTGCAAATTTAATGAGAACAACGTAGAAGGTAGAGGAAGGAAACGAATGACTTCCTCTCATTAAATTTGCAGATCCTTTGGGGCAACTTCACAGAAATCTTAACTTATGGTTTTTAATTCGGTCATGGGCATCCTCGATGGTGGTTAATGGGTCTGCTTCTCTCGGGGTGACTAACGTTGTATCTTTCCCCCTCGTTCGGAGGCGATTTCAAGAACATTTGTCAGTTGCAGATTTAATGAGAACAGCGTAGAAGGGAGAGGAAGTAAACGAATGACTTCCTTCCTCTCATTAAATTTGCAAATACTTTGTGGCTGCGAACCAGGTGTGGTGTCTCTTCTTTCGGACGTGCCCGAAAGAACAGACACCACACCAACCTATTAATGAGCCCCTTAAAGGACAAGCGATGTAACGCTAGTTTTATTTATTATTTTTTTTTTTATTTTTTTATTTTTTTAAAGGATAGTGATAGGAGAAAACCATTCTCATTACTGCGCAAACGGTGTAAGTTGTTATTCACTTGCCAATCGCCCATGCAGCAGCGTACGTTTTTGCAGTCGGAGCCTTCAGTTCCTTACGCCGCACAAGTGGTGCAGTTTACAGTTACTCCACTAGACATGTAACTGTAATCCACATTTATCGTACAGCTTTCAACAAAGATTTCAATTTGCTCTTGCATGCTCTCACAAAGATACTTTTGTAAAGTGTGATGTTTTTATCAATAAACAGGTGAATAAGATAAAAACAAGGTTTAAACAAGTCCATGAACGTAACTTAAGGAAAACAGGAATTATCAACAATCGATTAAAATGGACTCCAAAAATCAGCTAATAACAACTCCTACTACGCACTTGCCCTTGATACGCAGAAGTCTCTGCTTTTCTTCAAAAACTGACGAATGTGCTAGTTTACTACAAGCGTAATTTATACGTATATATAATTTAGGTTGTCCTGAGAAGTCACCAAAGGTAAGGTTCATGAATTGATGGGACGAAGTGAGCTGATCTGTAGCTTGACAAGAAACTGCTGCCTGTTTGATGAAATGCATTAAAACAAGGGCTTCAGCAGCAAAGCATATGATCATGTATACAGACACGTGTACAGGTCAGAACCGGAGCTGAAAAGATTCTTTGGCGTTAATTACAGTTGTTCGAAATGAAGGCAACACCAGTGAAAGTATTCTCCAAAGGTTCATGCTAAGCTGCCATTCGTATCTTCTCATTGACTGCGACTTTGCCTCGATAGACAATTTCAGCAGGAGGCAACAGATTTTTCACTTCTAACTATTAGTAGCAGATCATTTGTAGGTAAAGAAAATATTTCCGTTCTTGTCACTGTTACGTCCAACAATGATTTTTTTCTGTTGAGAACATACTAAGAAATAACTAAAAGGAAGAAAGGCAGTGAGGGATATCCAGTGAGGAATATAAGCATTCAATGGATTCGGCACCAATAAACTATTCTCAATGCTGAGGACACTCTATCAGAAGACATTCTGTTCCTTAAGTTAAACTTCACGCCATAATCTAAAAAAGAGCGACTTTTAAACTTCCGTAACATCAATCAAGAGAAGCTCTAGAGCGGTCAACGACCTATCACGAACTAATAGAAAAATAACAAGATAGAATCTTTCCTGTACATCTCACCAGTTCAGTAACTTTACTGGGAGATCCTCGTTTACATAGAGAATGTCGTTGACTTTAGCCCACTAGCTAAGGCAAATGAAAGCAGCAATTAGGAGTAAAACGTTTCTATAAGTGAGCGTATTTAACTTATCAATACAGTAAGGTAAGTAATTACTACAGGTGCTCACCATCACCGCGTGCATCTTGATGTCCATCATGTTCTTCACCTCGAGCGCCATTTCCCGAATGAGGATCAGGCCGTCCTTCCGCGCTACGTCTACATCGTGGTCTTGGTATTTCTGGAACATAAAAAACACATCTGTTTGTTATCTCTGCTCAGTTTAATGGCTGCAGTGGTTTGTGCTTTTCTGTGATTGAGAAATTATATATGAATTATATTTTCTGTTTGCCAACTTTAAGTGATTGTTTCACGAAGTGGTTTCGTTGTAAGCTGCTCATAGTAAAACAGCAGGAATTCTGCTGTTATTGTACTAACTGAAATCTTCATAAATTAAAATCGAAAAGTAATTATACTCTATAAATCACATTATTTTGACCCTTCAGAGGCTAAGCAACCGCGAGCATACATACATCGAGAGAAATAATTATTTGAAACTAACTGTTAGTCTGTGCAAGCAATCATTGTGACAACGATAAAGCCAATACAATATCGTAGCCGTTTTGTGATGTAATGTGACATTCTTCTCTAAGTAATTTTGATCATTCTAAAGCTTTACATGCAAAATTAGTGTATGACACACAGCAAAATATCGGCGTGGTCTCATGGAAGAGCCTCTGCACGTGTATTTGCGTATAATCAGTATTTAAGAATTTCTACTGCTGGTAGTATAATTACTTTGAACAAGACACGAACTTCTTTTCACACACTTATTACTTTAACTTGAATTACAAAGTCACTACAGTAAGCTCGTTTATTGCGGATATATCAACATTGAACATTCGATAGTCATACTGAAAAGTATCATCTGTTCTATCAAGATCTGCATACTTTGTGGTGTGAAATTGGTACAATGTAAATTGTTACATCCTACAACAGGCTTCTTCTTTTTCTGCAGTTAGCTTTTAGTACGTATGGGATGGCCGGACGCGGTGACCGAGCGGTCTGCGGCGCCCAAGTCACGGTCTGCATGGCCGCTGCGATCGGGCGTTGGAATCCCTCCTCGGGCATGGATGTTTGTGCCGTCTTTAGTATAAGCTAGTTGATAAGTAGTTTGTAAGTTTAGAGACTGATGACGCCGTAGTTAAGTCCCATAAGCTCTACAAACATTTGAACTTTTGAACTCGTATGGGATGAATGGGTCTGAATTTTAGTTCGATTGTCTGTTTGAATGTGGAACTCCTGCTTTATTGATTAGAATATTACTGTAGTCTCTTGCAGCCAGGTTTTCAATGTATTATTTTAAAACTGTTGATGGTTTTTATCTTTTAACAAATTTATGCTCCAGAGTTGCCAATATTTTGATTTATGTTGTTTGGGAACCAGCTGAATATAACAATTTCGAGTCAATAATCGTTTCCGTTAGACTAGCAGACTCTATCTATAAACAGCCCACACCATATGGAAACTTCACCTCCTTGCACAGTACCTTATTGAAAGCATGAGTCTATGGTTTTTTTTTTGGGGTCTTCGCCACATTCAAGTCTTTACCAACTGAAATCGGGTCTAATCTGACACGCCAGTTTTCCAGTCGTTTTGTGTCCAACCGATATCATGCTGAGTCCAAGAGAGGCGATGATGTCGTGTTGTGGGCAAAGGCAGTCAAGTCGTTCGTCTGCCGCTTGTAGGTGTGAAAATTCAACTTTCAGCCTGCCTGCCCTTATCTCCACTGCAACTATTCGTGCAGCCCAGCCTGTCGTGACGTGAAGGAACATGAAGGAAAAACATCTACATAATATCAAAAATACTTCGTTAATGTTATAAGGCATTTGGAGAATTTATGGTAAACTATATTGGTCCTTTCGAATTAAATCAGTGAACCCTCAACATACATCCTGCAAAAACATTTTTTTTTTAAATTGTATACCTGGTCTCATATTTGGCTGAAACCCACAAAGATTGGAGAAACTAGACTTCCAAAAATTTAACATAGTTGACGTTGCCATATTATCAGCAGCGAGACCATGAATTTGCTCTTGGGGTGTGTAGTAAAAGAGAGGGTGGCGGAATATCTATCTAATTTTGTATAGCAATAATAGTGGCAGATTAAGAACACTTCTTCCCCCCCCCCCCACGCCCCTCTCTCTCTGTCTCTCTCTCTCTCTTTCTCTCCTCTCTAGTTGTTCATCTCCCCTGGCTGCGCCATTGCCTATAATCACTCATTTTTAGCTTCTTACGTGCAAACGGCCTCCTTTTTCAGGTATTGATTCTAGTTACTACACTGAAGCTATATTACATCTAATCTGATGTTGGCTCTAATTAAGAATAGCCAGTACTAACTGAAAGAATGCGAAGTTGCGGCCAAAACCATCCATATGTAAAAATAAATAAATAAAAACCATCGACAAAGAAAAAGAACAAATAAAATCCATAACCTTTTCTGCCTAAAATTACCGAAAGTAAGTACCTACAATTTTTGGCCTCGTCTTTTCTTACTCGTGCAAAACATAACTTTTCATCGAGTTCCGAGCCCTGCTCTTAATACGACAATGAATGCGCGGAGAATAAATTGCTACGTAGCATTGCACAGCGGTAAGTCGGGCAGGCAAGCAAATTTCCCGTACCCTGCTTGGCTTGAGTGTAGCCGAAGCTGCCAACTCTGAAACAAAAGTTACTCCTAAATTGTATATGAAGTTCCCCTAATTCGTAACAAAAACCCCTAAAGGGTGCAACACAGTTTGCTGTGTGAGCGAGCAAAATAAAAATAAATTAATAAAAGGGTGTGGCTCATCGAGAATTTTGTTTTTTGCAAGCTCTACGAGATTTTTTTATATGAATATTAAGCGTAGAATGGCAATATTTGAAAAATGCTCTACGTACTCGACCAGATGGATCAGAGGTCAACCAATCTGAAAATCAACGAGACAGGAGGGAGGGGGCAGTCAATTATTTATAATAATCTCTTTATAACATTCATTAAACATACAGAGAGCAGTAATCAATATTTACTTTCACCCATAAAACATTCAGTTAAAGCTCTGCATGACGAGTGACGTGTTCATGCACTCATTCCAAATGGCCATTGTCGTAAAACTAAATTTTTATTCTTCCACACTTTATTGTTCACTAAAAGAAAAAGAACTGTAGATTTTGAGTGACATTCTAAGATGTATATTGTAGTACATATTACTTAGACTCCACTCCCATGAACCACAGACATTGCCGAGGTGGGGTGGCTTGCGTGCCTCAACGATACAGATAGCCGTACCGTAGGTGCAACCACAGCGGAGGGGTATCTGTGGAGAGGCCAGACAAACGTGTGGTTCCTGAAGAGGGGCAGCAGCCTTTTCAGTAGTTACAGGGGCAACAGTCTGGATGATTGACTGAGCTGGCCTTGTAACATCAGCTAATGTGGCTTTGCCACACAGCTACTGCGAACGGCTGAAAGCAAGGGGAAACTACAGCCGTTACCTTTCCCGAGGACATGCAGCTCTACTGTATGAACATATGATGATGACATCCTCTCGGGTAAAATATTCCGGAGGTAAAATAGTCCCCCATTCGGATCTCCGGGCGGGGACTACTCAGGAGGATGTGATCATCAGGAAAGACAATACTGGCATTCTACGGGTCGGAGCGTGGAATGTTAGATCCCTTAATAGAGTAGGAAAATTAGAAAATTAGTGGGGATTAGTGGGGATTAGTGAAGTTCGGTGGCAGGATGAACAGGATTTCTGGTCAGGTGAGTACAGGATTATAAATACAAAATCAGTTGGGGGTATCACAGGAGTAGGCTTGATAATGAATAAGAAAATAGGAATGCGGGTAAACTACTATAACCAGCACAGCGATCGCATTATCATTGTCAAGATAGATACGAAGCCAACACCGACAACAGTAGTACAGGTTTATATGCCAACTAGCTCTGCCGATGATGAGGAGATCGAAGAAATATATGAGGAGCTAAAGGAAATTATTCAGACAATTAAGGGAGAGGAAAACTTAATTGTTATGGGAGACTGGAATTCGGTAGTAGGACAAGGAAGGGAAGGGAAGATAGTAGGTGAATATGGTCTGGGCAAAAGGAATGAAAGAGGAAGCAGCCTGGTAGAGTTTTGCACAGAACATAATTTAGTTATAACAAACACCTGGTTTAAGAATCACAAAAGAAGGTTGTATACATGGAAGAGACCAGGAGACACCGGGAGATACCAGATAGATTTTATAATGGTAAGACATAGATTTCGGAACCAGGTTTTGAAGTGTAGGGCATACCCAGGGGCAGACATAGACTCTGACCATAACTTGTTGGTTATGAACTGTAGGCTGAAACTGAAGAAACTACAGAAAGGTAGGAAAATAAGGAGATGGGACCTGGATAAATTGAAGGAACCTGAAGTTCTTAAGAATTTCAGAGGGAGCTTCAGGCAACAATTGACAGAAACAGGGGAAAATAAAACAGTTGAGGAGGAATGGGTAAAATTGAGAGATGAAATAGTGAAGGCAGCAGAGGACAAAATAGGTAGGAAGGCAAGACCTACAAAGAATCCTTGGATATCACAGGAGATACTAAATTTAATCGATGAAAGGAGAAAATATAAAAATGCCTTAAATGAAACAGGCAAAATGGAGTACAGACGACTAAGAAATGAGATTGACAGGAAGTGCAAAATGGCTAAGCAGGAATGGCTAGAAGGCAAATGCAAGGATGTGGAAGAATGTATAAATAGGGGAAAAATAGATACAGCCTACCGGAAAATAAAAGAAACATTTGGCGATAAGAAAAACAGCTCTATGAATATCAAGGACACTGATGGAAAACCAGTTCTCAGCAAACAAGGGAAAGCTGAAAGGTGGAAAGAGTATATAGAGGGGCTGTACAAAGGAAATGAACTTCGAGACACTATTGTAGGAAGGGAAGAGGATGTAGATGATGATGACATAGGAGATACTGTACTAAGAGAAGAATTTGACAGAGCCCTGAAAGACCTAAGCCGAAACAAGGCCCCTGGAATAGATGATATCCCGTCAGAGCTACTGAAGTCTCTGGGAGAACCAGCCATGACAAACTTGTTTCACCTGGTGTGTAAGATGTACGAGACAGGTGAAGTACCCTCAGACTTTAAGAAAAATGTTATAATCCCCATTCCAAAGAAAGCGGGTGCAGACAGGTGTGAAAACTACAGAACCATCAGTTTAATAAGTCATGGTTGCAAAATATTAACACGAATTATATACAGAAGGATGGAAAAGCTGGTAGAAGCCGACCTCGGGGAAGATCAGTTTGGGTTCAGGAGAAATGTAGGAACACGGGAGGCAATACTTACTTTACGCCTTATCTTAGAAGATAGATTAAGAAAAGGCAAACCTACATTTCTAGCTTTTGTAGATTTGGAGAAGGCTTTTGACAATGTTGATTGGAAGAAACTGTTTCAAGTTCTGAAGCAAGCAGGAGTAAAATATAGGGAGCGTAAGGTTATTTACAACTTGTACAAAAACCAGACAGCGGTTGTCAGAGTTGAAGGGCATGAAAGGGATGCAGTGGTTGGAAAGGGAGTAAGACAGGGTTGTAGCCTTTCCCCAATGTTGTTCAATTTGTACATTGAGCAAGCTATAAAGGAGAGCAAGGAGAAATTTGGAGAAGGAATTAAAGTTCAGGGGGAAGAATTAAAAACATTGCGTTTTGCCGACGACATAGTAATTCTGTCAGATACAGCAAAGGACCTGGAAGAGCAATTGAACGGAATGGACAGTGTGCTGAAAGGTGCATATAAGATGAACATTAACAAGAGTAAAACTAGGGTAATGGAGTGCAGTGTAAGAAAATCAGGTGATGCTGAAGGAATTAGATTAGGTAACGAAACAATAAAGGAGGTAGATGAGTTTTGTTACTTGGGCAGTAAAATAACAAATGATGGTCGCAGTACAGAGGATATAAAATGCAGAATAGCAGTGGGTAGAAAGGCGTTTTTGAAAAAGAGAAATTTGTTAACATCGAATATTGATTTAAGCCTAAGGAAGTCCTTTCTGAAGGCATTTGTATGGAGTGTTGCCTTGTATGGGAGTGAAACATGGACGATAAGCAGTGTGGACAGAAAGAGGATAGAGGCTTTTGAAATGTGGTGCTACAGAAGAATGCTGAAGATTAGGTGGGTGGATCGCGTAACTAATGAGGAGGTACTGAACCGAATTGGGGAGAAAAGAAATTTCTGGCATACCTTGACTAAAAGAAGGGATAGATTGGTGGGACACATTCTTAGACATCAAGGAATTGTGAATTTAGTGTTGGAGGGAAGTGTGTGGGGAAAAAATCGCAGAGGGAGACCAAGAGACGCGTATAGTAAGCAGATTCAAGTGGATGTAGGTTGTCGTTCTTATGAGCAGATGAAAAGGCTTGCTCAGGATAGAGTAGGGTGGAGAGCTGCATCAAACCAGTCTCTGGACTGAAGACCACAACAACAACATTACTTAGACTATGCATTAAAATCTAACAAATTGGAGATAAATGGTCCTTTCAACATGGGTCTATATTTCCACTTCTTTGTTGTTGTGGTCTTCAGTCCGCAGACTGCTTTGATGCAGTTCTCCACGCTACCCTGACTTGAGCAAGCCTCTTCATCTACGAATACGTACCCAACCTACATCTTTTTGAATCTGCTTACTGTATTCGTCCCTCGGTCTCCCTCTAAGATTTTTACCCCTCAAATTTCCTTCTAATGCGAAGTTGACGATTGCTTCATTTCTCAGAATGTGTCCCACCAACCTGTCTCTTCTGTTAGTTTATGCCAGAAACTCCTTTCCTCCCCGATTCTGTTGAGCACCTCCTCATAAGTTACGTGATTTACCCATCTAATCTCCAACACTTCGAAAGCTTCTATCATCTTTTTTTCTGAACTCCTTGTCGTCCACGTTTCATTCCCATACATTGCTACACTCAAGACAAATGCTTTCAGAAAGCACTTCCTAATAAACTAATATTGGATGTCAACAAATTTCAGTTCTTCAGAAATGCTTTTCTTCCCATAGCCATTCTGCATTTTATATCTTCTTTACTTCGGCCATCAAAAGTTATCTTATTACCCAAATAACAAAACTCATATATTACTTTTATCGTCTCGTTATCTAATTCCTTCAGCATCGCCTGATTTTCTGACAGTACATTCCATTACCCTCGTTTTACTCTTGTTAATGTTCATCTTATATCTTCCTTTCAAGACACTATTCATTCCTTTTAATTGCTCTTCCAGGTCCTTTGCTGTCTCTGACAGAATTAGTATGTCATCAGCAAACCGCAAGGTTTTTATTCCCTCTCCCTGGACTTTAATTCCCGCTGCAAATTTATCCTTGCATTCCTGCACAGCTTGCTCAATGTACAGATTCAGGAAAGGCTACAACCCTGTCTTACTTCCTTCCCAACCACTGCGACCCTTTCATGACCTTCGACTGTAATATTATTGTCTGGTGTTTGTACAAATTGAATATAACTCTTCGCTCCCTATATTTTACCCCTGATACCAGCAGAATTTGAAATAGAGTATTCCAGTCAACACTGTAAAAAGCTTTCTGCAGATCCACAAATGCTAAAAAGGTAGGTTTCACTTTTCTTAACCTATCTTCTAAGATAAGTTGTCATGTATTGCTTCCCGCGTTCCTACATTTTTCCTAAACCCAAACTGATCTTCCCCAAGATCGGATTCCTTCAGTTTTTCCATTCGTCTGTAAATAATTCGTCTTAGTATTTTGCAACCATGACTTGTTAAATTGATAATTCTGTAATTTTCATATTTGTCTGCATTTGCTTTCTTCGGAATTGGAATCACTATTTTCGCAACAGTTGAAGTTTCGAAAGCGTTCATGGACGACTGTCAATAAAAACTCAACAATGAACTATTTCATTTTAAGTTAGGGCTTAATAATTGTTGATAGACATCCATTATTCATGTTTGAGAAGTCTCTAAAAATTCCTGACGAAGCACACTTTCCCCTAAATTTCCTCCCTCAATATTGCTACCTACGAAGCAGATTACCCCTAAATTTAGGAGGAAAACTCCCAAGTTGGCCACAATGCAATTGCCTTGGCTTGGCTGGGAGTAAAGCAGCCTGCCCGTTCTGTTAACAACAGGCGGTAGATTGCCCACCTGGCTCCCCATGCTACTTGAGCTGGTTAATAGCGGAAAATGTACTCCTCTGCTGCTGCTGCTGTAGGCCATTAACGACAAATTGCGCCGCACTCTCCAAATGGAAACGTTCGTCGCACGTCCCATATTGATATCTGCGGTTATTTAATTTGTAATTGAAAAATACAGACTGAAATGGAAACACAATCTCCAACGCTTGACTGATGGTGGTATAGCTAAAGCCGCAATGCATTATAACACTAGCTGCAAGAGATACGTCGGGCGCCCCTTAAAAAATTGACGTGAACAATTGTGTGGTGGAACATGTCAACATGCGTATTAGACTGTAGTGATGATAATGATTTCATGCAATATTTCTTGGCTGCGAAAGTCGCTGCTCTCGGTCATTAAACGCAGACGTTGTCATTGGTGATAGGTAATACCTTAAGCTTTGGTATCCTCGAATTTTCAAATGTTTGTAAAGCTTATGGGAATTAATTGCGCGAGGACATGGTAATAGGTATTTCCGGTGTAGAGAAGGAGCTGAGAGAGCTAAATGCGGAAAAGTCTGCTGGTCCGGATGGAATACCAGTTAGGTTTTACAAAGAGTATTCTGCGGCATTGACCCCCTACTTAGCTTGCATTTATCGCGAATCTCTAATTCAGCGCAAAGTTCCTAGTGATTGGAAAAAAGCGCAGGTGACTCCCGTTTATAAGAAAGGAAACAGAACTGACCCACACAATTACAGGCCAATATCGTTGACATCAGTTTCATGTAGAATTTTGGAGCATATTCTCACTTCGAATATAGTAAATTTCCTTGAAGCGGAAAAGCTTCTTTCTGTGAATCAGCACGGGTTTAGGAAACATCGTTCATGTGAAACTCAGGTTGCCATTTCTCACATGACATCTTGCGAGCCATGGATGAAGGGCAACAGGCGGATTGTGTTTTTCTCGACTCCAAAAAGGCATTCGACGCGGTGCCACACTGCAGACTGCTAACGAAGATACGAGCTTATTTAATAGGTTCACAGATTTGTGACTGGCTGGAAGACTTCCTAAGAGATAGGACGCAGTACGTTGTTCTCGACGGCGAGTGTTCATCAGAGACGAGTGTATCGTCAGCCGTGCCCCAAGGGAGTGTGATAGGACCGCTATTATTTTCTATCTATATAAATGATCTGATGGACAGAGTAAATTGTAATTTGTGGCTGTTTGCTGATGATGCTGTGGTGTATGGGAGGGTATCGTCTTTAACTGACTGTAATAGCATACAATATGACTTAGACAAAATTTCTAGTTGGTGCGAAGAATGGCAGCTAGCTCTCAATGTAGAAAAATGTAAGGTGATGCGCATGAGTAGGAAAAACGAATACAGCATTAGTAGTGAGCTTCTTGATGCTGTCGCGTCGTTCAAATATCTAGGCGTAACATTGCAGAGCGATATGAAATGGAACGAACATGTAAGGACAGTTGTGAGTAAGGCGGACAGCCGACTTCGGTTTATTGGGAGAATTTTGGGAAGATGTACTTCATCTGTAAAGGAGACCGCCTATAAACGCTTGTACGACCATGTCTTGAGTATTGCTCAAGTGTTTGAGACCCGCAGCAGATCAGTTTAAAGGAAGACATAGAAGCAGTTCAGAGGCGAGTAGCTAGGTTTGTTACTGGTAGGTTCAACCAATGCGCGAGTGTCACTGAAATGCTTCGGCAACTCAATTGGGGATCGCTGGAGGAAAGACGACGTTCTTTTCGTGAATTTCTGTTGAGGAAATTTAGAGGGCCGGAATTTGAAGCTGAGTGTAGTACGATCTTACTGCCGCCTACTTACATTTCGCGTAGTGATCACAAAGACAAGACAAGAGAAATTAGGGCTCGTACGGAGGCATATTGGCATTCTTTTTTTCCTCGTTCTATTTGTGAGTGGAATAGGAAAGGAAATGCCTAGTAGTGGCACAGTGTACCGTCCGCCACGCACCCTACGGTGGATTGCGGAGTATGTATGTAGATGTAGATGTAGCTGTAGTTGTAGCTCATGTCCCTAAACTTACAAACTACTTATGAACTAGATTATACTAAAGACAGCACAAACATCCATGCTTGAGGTGGGATTCGAACCCCCGGCGGGGAACGGCCTCGCACATCGTAGCATAGCGGCTCAATGCGCTCGACCGCTCCGCCGCGGCTGGTATCCTTGAAACACCTTTGACACTGTGGATCTCAGAGTATTGAATTTTCTAACGATTTCAGAAATGTAATGTCCTATGCGTGTAGCTACAACTGCCATTCCGTATTCAAAGTCTTTTAATTCGTGAGGTGTTGCCATAATTACGGCGGAAACTTTCTTACATGAATCACCGGATTACAAATGAGAGCTCTGACAATGCAACACCGTTTTATACATAGTGTACTCGATACTACCGCCATTTGTATGTGTGCATATCACTATCCCGTGACTTGTCACCAAAATGTTATTAACCTCTGGTATTAAGGATTTGAAGTGTTGTTGCTGTATTGTGCTCAGGCCCACCGATTGAAGTGGGTACCGTTGTAGCTGTACCCACTCAAAAAATTGAGAGGGGTAAAGTACCCAGTCTTGATTTGAAGGAAAATTTATTTACATTGCGCTGCACGGGGACGGCCACTCACGGTCAGGCCGGGCTGGGAAAAAGGGAAAAATCACTTTTCTGATTTTCACGCCGTAATAATTGTTGACTGTGTATAGGACCACCCCAGTCGTTTGATCAACTTAGTTTTTCCTGACATGATATTCATTACTTGTGAAAATCGAAAATGCCTAATTTTTACAAACTACTCATAAACTACCTAATAATAAAGACGGCACAAACATCCATGCCCGAGGGGGGATTCGAACACCCGACAGGCAACGGTCTCGGGCATCGCAGCATAGTGCTTCAATGTGCTCGGCCACTCCGCCGCGGCCCACTAATCGATTTCTCCTCTTAGGCAAGATACGCCAGAAACTTCGATTCTCCTCAATTCTGCATACTACTTAGGAAATGTAAAACGATAATATTCTTAGAAAGTTCTGCACCTGGTGGGGTTGTGTTAAAGATACACAGTATTTCAAACAACTCTCCCCTTAATTAAGTACCGCGCTTCGATCCGACTTGGAATGAATTAACTTAAAGGTATAGGAGCCGAAAATACGTACTCACAACATTCTGATAACAGTGATGTTTCAAAGTTTTATCTGGGTATCTGACGCACATCACCAATTGGGGGTTAAGGCGTAGCTGGATGTTATCACATTCCGTCAGATCTCATCGCTCCGTTGGTGTCTGCCTTATGCGTAATTTAAATAGCTTACTAAGCATACTCCCAAATGCTTTATGGAAATAATTGATTCTAAGTGATTGTTCTACAGTAGTGGAATTGTATAATAAACAGTCTTTCTTTCTCTGTATTCGCAATATGTTACGTGAGTTAATCTTGAGCGTCAGTTGCCACTCCCAGTACCAAGCGACGATCCACCAGAGATTCTCATACATTTCGCAGCGATTCTTTAGATCTGCAAATACTCTGTATATCAAAGCATAATCCGCGAGAAGCCTCGTGGAACTTCCGATGTTAACTACGATGTCAACTACGTTTATTGTCAAAAATAAATGACACACTTTTGGGGAATAACAGACGTAACTTCACTTCCACTGAGAATGATGTTCCATGTTTTTTGTAGTACAATTTACGTTTATTTGTAATTTTGTTGCTGTCCTGCAGGCTCATTGAACACGTACACGCTGTGTGTTAGATAATTCAGCTGTTATTGGCGATCTGCTTTTGTCTTTATGTTTAAATATTACGTATTTCTCCGTTCCTTGAAGAGATAAAGTATTCGCAATTACTTTTAAGAATTACTGACGCATAAATTTCGATACTTATAAGTTAACATATTAATTGTAAGTGACACTGGTACTGTGTACAGTTCGTTGAAGCCCTTTTAGAGTAATTACTCAACAGTTAGATATTACTAACGTCACTTAAACTAATAAACACTTGAGATAGTGCACGACAGCAGTAAAATTCATCACCTTATCGATATTGTCGCATCGATAACGAATGACGTTGTTACATCTCGATAGCTTGCTACAGGAGGAAATGAATGGCACTTCGGTGCTTTCTTTAGGTAGCCAGAGACTTTGAAATGGCCAATTAATCATTCTTACTGAATAAAGGTGAACACTTACTGCTTGGATGTAACAATAAATCATCTCCAAATGGCTTCCGCGGAGAACACATTTCAGCGATAATGCAGCTCCAGGGGCGGTATAATGCAAATGCGATGAAAATTTATTTTTGAGTTTGCGTGTTGCTTGAATGTTTCGAAACGTTTGGTGCTAGCTTTCCGATACAACACATTGGGTTAAGGTGCTACCTTATTGACAGTCTTTCTCAAATTTAGGCAACTTGAGATTTTTCCGTGTAATAAAAAGTGAATGGAAACATATATATAGCTGGAATCTTAAATATCTTCTTATTTACGAGACCTACGTAACTATTATCTTTATGTTGCCCAAATTTTTCAATGTTTGACACGATGTAAATATTCGCAACTTGTATTTTTGTCCTCAAGACAGCAATGGTGATCGGGATTCCGCAGTAAGTTCAGCCTATTACGCCAAGATATAATTTCCTAGATTATCGTAAACAAAAGAAGGGAAAAAGGCAATACCGAAGGTCTCAGTACCAACCACCTGCTTTCGCCCAAGGCGAAAATTCCATATTTAATCTTATCCAACATGGCGATCATTAGGTTTTGGAGCGGACATACAAACGGAAAAAAAACCATACACCGTATGAAACACTTCAACAGACCTACTATACACCTAAAATGAATAAAGCGAAGCAAACCACCTCTTCCTTCCACCCCTAAAAAACAAACAAAAAAATCACAGATATAGGGTATCAATAGTTTCTTTTTCCTATTAATACACCTCAGACCATCCCACCACCGCGATCAGCGCGAGTCAGTTGCTTTTGTGAGTGAGACAGTGGGACACAGATACCGTGGTTCGACGAGAAATATGATAAAATACAAAATTTCATTACGCACAAAGAAACTTAGCTGAAGCATATTGCTATGACAAGCAGTCGCTATTAGAAATAATCAGTACCAACGACACTAACAACAACATCAAGTAACTTATCGCCCGTTCGATAACATACACATGCAAAAAAATTAACAACCACCTCAAGAGCGCACCACCACTTATTTCAGCACACCACCCGTAAACACAGGCAACTCATGATCAGCGCGCAGCGACGAAATCGTACAAAACAACTCGCCGACGTCACGGATTAAAAAAAAAAAAAAAAAAAAAATATAGGTTACCCAGCCTTAAGTGGAAGAAATGAGTTAGTGATGATGCAAAGCCCCCCCCCCCCCCCCAACAAAGATGACAGTGGCGGCATGGTATGAGCAAACCTCTCTTCCAGCTGTTGTTGGTTTCCCAGATCTTTGCAGCCGCTACTTCTCATTCGTCCACGATAACTTGACGATTGTGTTTGTGCTGCCAAAAGCGAAGAAAATCTACACTAGCTGAAAGCTATTCATTTGTCTCCGACCGTTGCCAACGTTACGCTGCTCGATGACGCACGTGCACGCGAAGTATTGGTGTTGGCTGTACATTGAAAGTTACAAAAGCATTAATAATATTTGTAGAGAAATGATTCCGCTACAGTCGAGATATAAGAAAGAAAAGTGGTATTTTATATTGTGTTCTTAACAATGAGAACAGACGCCGCTGTATTCTTACTGACGATTGGTAATCATTACGAAACAATATATATATATATGAACCACAGACATTGCCGAGGTGGGGTGGCTTGCGTGCCTCAACGATACAGATAGCCGTACCGTAGGTGCAACCACAGCGGAGGGGTATCTGTGGAGAGGCCAGACAAACGTGTGGTTCCTGAAGAGGGGCAGCAGCCTTTTCAGTAGTTACAGGGGCAACAGTCTGGATGATTGACTGAGCTGGCCCTGTAACATCAGCTAATGCGGCTTTGCCACACAGCTACTGCGAACGGCTGAAAGCAAGGGGAAACTACAGCCGTTATTTTTCCCGAGGACATGCAGCTCTACTGTATGAACATATGATGATGGCATCCTCTCGGGTAAAATATTCCGGAGGTAAAATAGTCCCCCATTCGGATCTCCGGGCGGGGACTACTCAAGAGGATGTGATCATCAGGAAAGACAATACTGGCATTCTACGGGTCGGAGCGTGGAATGTTAGATCCCTTAATCGAGTAGGAAAATTAGAAAATTTAAAAAGGGAAATGGATAGGTTGAAGTTAGATATAGTGGGGATTAGTGAAGTTCGGTGGCAGGATGAACAAGATTTCTGGTCAGGCGACTACAGGATTATAAATACAAAATCAGTTGGGGGTATCACAGGAGTAGGATTGATAATGAATAAGAAAATAGGAATGCGGGTAAACTACTATGACCAGCACAGCGATCGCATTATCATTGTCAAGATAGATACGAAGCCAACACCGACAACAGTAGTACAGGTTTATATGCCAACTAGCGCTGCCGATGATGAGGAAATCGAAGAAATATATGAGGAGCTAAAGGAAATTATTCAGACAATTAAGGGAGAGGAAAACTTAATTGTTATGGGAGACTGGAATTCGGTAGTAGGACAAGGAAGGGAAGGGAAGATAGTGGGTGAATATGGTCTGGGCAAAAGGAATGAAAGAGGAAGCCGCCTGGTAGAATTTTGCACGGAACATAATTTAGTTATAACAAACACCTGGTTTAAGAATCACAAAAGAAGGTTGTATACGTGGAAGTGACCAGGAGACACCGGGAGATACCAGATAGATTTTATAATGGTAAGACATAGATTTCGGAACCAGGTTTTGAAGTGTAGGACATACCCAGGGGCAGACATAGACTCTGACCATAACTTGTTGGTTATGAACTGTAGGCTGAAACTGAAGAAACTACAGAAAGGTAGGAAAATAAGGAGATGGGACCTGGATAAATTGAAGGAACCTGAAGTTCTTAAGAATTTCAGAGGGAGCTTCAGGCAACAATTGACAGAAACAGGGGAAAATAAAACAGTTGAGGAGGAATGGGTAAAATTGAGAGATGAAATAGTGAAGGCAGCAGAGGACAAAATAGGTAGGAAGGCAAGACCTACAAAAAATCCTTGGATATCACAGGAGATACTAAATTTAATCGATGAAAGGAGAAAGTATAAAAATGCAGTAAATGAAACAGGCAAAATGGAGTACAGACGACTAAGAAATGAGATTGACAGGAAGTGCAAAATGGCTAAGCAGGAGTGGCTAGAAGGCAAATGCAAGGACGTAGAAGAATGTATAAATAGGGGAAAAATAGATACAGCCTACCGGAAAATAAAAGAAACATTTGGCGATAAGAAAAACAGCTCTATGAATATCAAGGACACTGATGGAAAACCAGTTCTCAGCAAAGAAGGGAAAGCTGAAAGGTGGAAAGAGTATATAGAGGGGCTCTACAAAGGAAATGAACTTCGAGACACTATTGTAGGAAGGGAAGAGGATGTAGAAGATGATGAAATAGGAGATATTATACTGAGAGATGAATTTGACAGAGCACTGAAAGATCTAAGTCGAAACAAGGCCCCTGGAGTAGATGATATCCCGTCAGAGCTACTGAAGTCTCTGGGAGAACCAGCCATGACAAAATTGTTTCACATTGTGTGTAAGATGTATGAGACAGGTGAAGTACCCTCAGACTATAAGAAAAATGTTATAATCCCCATTCCAAAGAAAGCGTGTGCAGACAGGTGTGAAAACTACAGAACCATCAGTTTGATAAGTCATGGTTGCAAAATACTAACACGAATTATTTACAGAAGGATGGAAAAGCTGGTAGAAGCTGACCTCGGGGAAGATCAGTTTGGGTTCAGGAGAAATGTAGGAACACGGGAGGCAATACTCACTTTACGGCTTATCCTAGAAGATAGATTAAGAAAAGGCAAACCAACATTTCTAGCTTTTGTAGATTTGGAGAAGGCTTTTGACAATGTTGATTGGAAGAAACTGTTTCAAGTTCTGAAGCAAGCAGGAGTAAAATATAGGGAGCGTAAGGTTATTTACAACTTGTACAAAAACCAGACAGCGGTTGTCAGAGTTGAAGGGCATGAAAGGGATGCAGTGGTTGGAAAGGGAGTAAGACAGGGTTGTAGCCTTTCCCCAATGTTGTTCAATTTGTACATTGAGCAAGCTATAAAGGAAAGCAAGGAGAAATTTGGAGAAGGAATTAAAGTTCAGGGTGAAGAATTGAAAACATTGCGTTTTGCCGACGACATAGTAATTCTGTCAGAGACAGCAAAGGACCTGGAAGAGCAATTGAACGGAATGGACAGTGTGCTGAAAGGTGCATATAAGATGAACATTAACAAGAGTAAAACTAGGGTAATGGAGTGCAGTGTAAGAAAATCAGGTGATGCTGAAGGAATTAGATTAGGTAATGAAACAATAAAGGAGGTAGATGAGTTTTGTTACTTGGGCAGTAAAATAACAAATGATGGTCGCAGTACAGAGGATATAAAATGCAGAATGGCAATGGGTAGAAAGGCGTTTTTGAAAAAGAGAAATTTGTTAACATCTAATATTGATTTAAGCCTAAGGAAGTCCTTTCTGAAGGCATTTGTATGGAGTGTTGCCTTGTATGGGAGTGAAACATGGACGATAAGCAGTGTGGACAGAAAGAGGATAGAGGCTTTTGAAATGTGGTGCTACAGAAGAATGCTGAAGATTAGGTGGGTGGATCGCGTAACTAATGAGGAGGTACTGAACCGAATTGGGGAGAAAAGAAATTTCTGGCATACCTTGACTAAAAGAAGGGTTAGATTGGTAGGACACATTCTTAGACATCAAGGAATTGTGAATTTAGCATTGGAGGGAAGTGTGTGGGGTAAAAATCGCAGAGGGAGACCAAGAGACGCGTATAATAAACAGATTCAAGTGGATGTGGGTTGTCGTTCTTATGAGGAGATGAAAAGGCTTGCTCAGGATAGAGTAGGGTGGAGAGCTGCATCAAACCAGTCTCTGGACTGAAGACCACAACAACAACATATATATATATATATATATATATATATATATATATATATATATATATATATATATATATATATATTAGGAGGAAGAAATGAAGAAATGGATGCATACGAATTCATAACGATGTTATCAAGGGACACAGAGAGTGAACTGAAGTGAATTGACTCCGCTTGAGCGGAGGGGTTGTTGTTGTTTTTGGTCTTCAGTCCGGAGACTGGTTTGATGCTACTCTCCATCCAACTCTGTTCTGAGCAAACCTCTTAATCTCCTCATAAGAACGGCAACCAACATTCTTTTGAATCTGATTACTGTATTCACCTCTTGGTCTCCCTCTACGATTTTTATCCCACTCACACAGCCGTCCAATGCTAAATTAATGATTCCTTGATGTCTAAGAATGTGTCCTATCAATCTATTCCTTCTTTTAGTCAAGGTTTTCCAGAAATTGCTTGCATTTACGTGTACACTGACATTAAAAATCAAATAAAAGTTAAAGACGAATATACTTTCATTCAGCATTTCCTTCTGGTGTTAAAAATTAACTGGTAAATTAATTTCATTCCTCCTTGACTAGCGTTGCCAATTATGTGTCCAAAAAGTAGCAATGGTACTTTTGATTCGGTCTGTTTGTATTAATGCTATTCTTTCGGACACTGGCATTTCGCCACGGTTGTGAACACCCACCCACCCACCCACACACACACACACACACACACACACACACTCCACGTTTTCGATAAACTACCAATAACTGTCAATGTGGAGAATATTAGATGGAATTTTCGATCTGTAGCGAAGATTGCTCTGATTTAAACTTGTTGCTGCATTAAAACTGTGTTCCAGACCGGGACTCGTACATACGAAACCAATCTGGCACACGGTTTTGTTGCGGCTCAAAGTTCCATGCAGATAATAGTTTACAATAACTTGCGGGGAGTATTTCTGAAGTTGTCGATATCAGCAAGGGTTGACTTGGTGGGAGGGGGGGGTGTTTCCATTACAAAGAACTTACGGAGGTAGCTGCGTACTGCGGTATTGTTCGCTTGTGTGTACACGCTGTGTTCGCGAGTCGTCTCGACGTAATAAAATGATCCAAGAGGCAGTCTCTGCAACGGCACAGGGTTCTTCTGGAAGTCTATTTGCTCCTAAGAGAAAAAGGAAGCCAGTGATTCATAATGTAGCACATTTGACATTACTCAGTGTCCATTTTTCATTTTTTTCGAAACGTGCATATATAATATCATAGCTGTATATAAAACTCTCGGGCCGCGGCGAATTAGCCGTGCGCATTGGGGCGCCGTGTTGCGGTGCGCGCAGCCGTTCGCCGTCGGGAGTTCGAGTCCCCCCTGGGGCATGGGTGTTTGTGTTGTCCTTGGTTAGTTTACCTTAGTTTAAGTAGTTTGTAACCTACGGACTGATAACCCAGCAGTTGAATCCGACAGATTTACAAACATTTGATCATTCGAAAACTCTCGGCCATTAACGTTAGCACGTTAGGTACTTAACTAGCGTCATTTAGGTGATCAGTACGTGCGCGAGTGCCGATTTGGCTGGCGATGATGCCAGTACTGCTACACTGAACGCGCATTCGGGAGGACAGTGGTTCAAATCTACCTCCGGCCATCCAGATTTAGGTTTTCCGTGATTTCCCTAAATCATTCCAGGCAAATGCCGAGATGGTTCGTTTCAAAGGACACGGCAGATTCCCCCCCCCCCCCCCCTCCTCATTTTACCCCAAAAATCCGAGCGTAAGCTCCGTCTCTGATGACCACGCTGTCGACGGGATATTATAAATCCTAAGCATCCTACGAAAACAAACTGTCATCAGTCACACTATGTTTATAACGTTCCTTACATAGGCCTTTGAAGTCACATTAATATCGCTCATGTTACATGGTGTCAACCTCAATGGTTGAATTTGAAAAGGTGATTGTACTTCCATAACTGATTTTATTGAGGCATCCAACAGTCGGAAATGCGTAGTTATCATACCATACATGGAAGTGAACGGTATTAATAGGTACCCATTTCTCGGGTTGTAATCATCACGGCGATAAGGAATGATTTGTTTTGGATTGCGCTTGGCCTAGTCATCATTTGTATATACAGGGTGTTTCACTAAATGTGTTTGCCACTGTAAGTTACGAAGTAATACAGCAAATAAGATACAATTTTTTACTTGAACAATAGTTGTTTCTGTGATGCACTGGAATCAGTACTACCATCTGTGTATACATCAGTTGACATTACAATGCTATCATTTTTAGTTTGACAGCTAAAACCCTGCAAGGTTTTAGGAGCAGATACCATAAGTAATACATGGCTGTGTGGTGGGTGATGATGTTCTGGCGGAGGGAAGTTGATTTAAATGAGATGTTCAAATGTGTGTCCATGTTCCTGAATGCACAGTGCAATGCCCATTATAAATACATTTGGGGATGTGGGCTCAGTGACATAAACAAGATTCTTTAGATATCCCTACAGAAAGAAATCTAATGGTGTTAAATCGGCCGACCTTACGGGCAATGAATGAGGACCATAACACACCAACCATATTCATGAAAACCTGTTGTTTAGTTCATATACATCTAAATATACATGGGATACTCTGCAAATATTTAAGTTCCTGGCAGAGGGTTCATCGAACCACCATTATACTATTTATCTCCGATTCCATTCTCGAATAGCGCGCGGGAAGAAAGAACACCTGAATCTTTCTGTTCGAGATCTGATTTCTCGTATTTTATTCTGATGATCATTGCTACCTATGTAAGTGGGAGTCAACAATATATTTTCGTATTCGGAGGAGAATGTTGGCGATTGGAGTTTCGCAAGTAGCCCACGCCCACAACAGCATGTGCAGAATGGGCTGTGTGATCATCGTGCTGCATCCACATATGGACTGTCGTATGTAGACACACATGTTCAAGGAGACCACCAAACTGTCGAGCGCGATGTAACCCACCTGTCAGTGTACCTGGGAAGTAGTGTGGACAGATGATTTCATCCCCAAGGATTCCACACCATACATTAATAGACCACCTACGTTGACTTTGTCCATTGTATGTATGAATGCTGGGGCCTCAGCTGTATATCTGTATATATTGTAATGAAAACAATGAAAAACACCACCATCAGCTGTATTTTCATTTTGTCATTTACTGGCAACCAGTTTCGATAGTCCACGCCATCATCATCAGGCCCTTAAGCCTTGGTCTATAGAAACTGATGGAAGTGCTGTTCATTGTTTTCATTACCTACGTTGACGGTTGACATGTCATACCCACCGAGGGTTGTCTGCGGCCCAGTATTGCACGTTATGGTGATTCACTGCACCATAATTTGTGAACGTGAACAGAGAACATAACACTTCGTAAAGTCTCCAGCGTGATATTATGCATGACCCATTCACAGAAGTAACTCACGCACCGAATCGTTCCCATGCAGCTCCTGGGTCAGTGACAGGCGGTTACGGGTGAAATCTGTCGCCGTGCACTATACGCCACACAGATGTGAGACTGACACCAGCGGCTACAGCAACGGCTCGTAAGCTGAAATGAGGATCGTGGTGTACTGCAGCCAAAACAAACACCTCCGTCTCCTCACTTCTTGCAGTTCTTTGTCTGTTACTGCTGCGCATTACCACAGTGTATCATATACAGAGAAGAAACCCCCTCTAAACCTCTGCCCCCGTAGTCTAGTAAGATGTCAGTAGATGTCAGGCGGTTCCCCGGCCTCTCGCACATCAGAGGGTAGCGTGGAGAGGAGGCTGTAAAGAGCTGCTTCAGACCTCAGCGCCATCATGGGACATCTTACGGAACTGCTGAAACCACCCCCGCCCCGTACCCCTGAGCGTGTGACCGGGCCCTTACGGAGGTTTCCCGTCTGTATATTTTTGTCTGTGGCATTACCAAGCTGCATGCTTCCCAAAGTCGTTGTTCGGCACGTAAGAACGTAATGGCTGGCGGAGCTCTTCGCTTAGGATATCTCACGGAATACGTCATGGCTGCTTCAGTGGCATCGTGTCGGCACTCGCCGAACATCAGCACCCGCGACGTTACAATTCGGCCGCACCACATTTAGAAGGCACATTGCTTTATGCGCAGCGTGTGTGGTATCCGCCCCTGAAACTTTGAAGGTTGTAGCTCCCAAACTAAATGTGATAGGAATGTAAGTTAAATTGATGTATACACAGCTGGTGTTACTGATTCCAGTGCATGATAGAAACAACTATTGTTCCTTCTTGAGTATTTGATAATCAAAATATCCACGGGTGTATTGCCGGTCTACAGTGTCCGACGGGCGATCATACATGTTGCCATCATCAGGTGAACTGATGGATTGAGCTCCTGAAAACGCGCCGGCACGGAGATCCGCACGCTACGATGGCTGAAGGGAACTGGGTTCTAGTCCGGTGGCGGGCGTTTTAAATACCCTCCGCCCGTGGAGCGCTCCTCCGTGGTCCGCGCCCCGCGCCCCGCACCGCGGTAGCGCAGTGGAACCGATTGCGACGGCGTCTGAGATGACGTCGATGTGAGGTCTCTGTCCGCCGTAGTCGTCGCTACGTTACGTTTGCTAGATTTACTCTTAATTAACCCAATCGCTGGCTCCGAAGCTTTGCTAAATTATAGCCACAGTCACGGTTTATGAGGTCGTCACTAGTGCGTATTTCAATGGCCTCTCTAACGACGCAGTCCCAGTATCTCGACGTCTCTACCAGAATCCTAGTGCGTTCATATTCCATCGCGTGATTCTCCGACAAACAATGTTCAGCGACCGTCGACTTGCTCGGATACATCAATCGTGTGTGCCTCCCGTGTTCAAGGCATCGATCCTCGACGGTACGCATCGTCTGTCCAATATATGACTTGCCACACTGACACCGAGATCATCTTTGGCGCTCCCCACCAGTGCACGAATTTTATTCAGCGGGCAAAAGACAGTTCCAACCTGGTGTTTCTTCAAAATGCGGGCGACCTTCCCCGAGAGTGCGCCGGTATATGGAATAAACGCAGTGCCTACCTCCTCCCTCGTGTTTTCATCCGTTTCCAGAGGTTGTGCTGTGGTTGGGCGGAGAGCCCGCTGAATCTGCCACTCTGAGTACCCATTTTTTCGGAATACAGTTATCAGATGTTCCAATTCCTGGGGTAGACTCTCTGCGTCGGAGACAGTGCGCGCCATTTGTACTAGAGTTTTAAGTACCCCCTGCCTCTGTGAAGGGTGGCGACAGCTGTCTGCGTGTAAATACAGATCAGTGTGCGTTGTCTTCCGATACACACCATGACTCAGGGTGCCATCAGCTCTTCTCTTGACCAAGACGTCAAGGAACGGCAATTTACCCTCCGTTTCAGTCTCCGTAGTGAATTTGATGTTGGGGTGTATGGAGTTCAGATGTGTAAGGAAGTCAAGGAGTTTATCTATACCATGCCGCCATATGACGAAAGTGTCGTCCACGTAACGGAAAAAGCAAGTAGGTTTCCATTCAGATGACGCTAGGGCTTCCTCCTCGAAATTCTCCATGTACAAATTTGCGACCACAGGGGACAGTGGGCAACCCATGGCGACTCCCTCCGTTTGTTCGTAGCATTCACCATTGAAAAGAAAATACGTGGAGGTCAAGACATACCTAAAAATTTCGGTGGTCTTCTCGTGCCCGTTGGACACTGTAGACCGGCAGTACATCCGTGGATTTTTTGATTAACTATTGTTCCATTAAAAAAAATTGTATCATTTTACTGTAACTGTTTGGAAAATAACACAATCAACTATGTTCATAGCTCCGCAGACAGTGTAACGTTTATTATGGTGACCTACAGCAATAATTATTTCAGTCGCCTATTAATGTGTAACTTACAGAGGCAAACAAATTTAGTGAAACACCCTGTAAATCTGAAGAATGGAAATTCTGTAATGATCGGACAGTAAGGGTCAAAATGTAAATATTAGACACTTCCTGGAGCCCATCCAAAATGTACAAATCTGTTGGTTTTTGCTCATTACGTGTGCTCTATGATGAGATTTATACTGTTTGTAACTGCGGTTCCAGAGAGAAACGCTAATAACCATGAGTTTTGGGTACCAATACCGCGAATTGTGGGGATGGCCTCTTCGCTACTTTCAGTTCAGTGCACATCATCAAAATTTTTATCATATATTCTTAAGATGCTATTTTCAAACAAATTTTTCAATTTGTTCGATATATTTATCCATTACCGACGTTCAAAGGTTGAAACTTACCATACTTGCCGCGGTGGAGTAGCCGAGCGGTCTAAAGCGCTCCGCTGCGGAGCGCGCGGTTGCCTGCCGTCGGAGGTTCGAGTCCTCCCTGGGGCATATGTGTGTGTGTGTGTGTGTGTGTGTGTGTGTGTGTGTGTGTGTGTGTGTTGTTCTTAGGTTAGTTTACCTTAGTTTAAGCAGTTTGTAAGCTACGCACCGATGACCCCGCATTTTGGTCCGATAGATTTACAAACATTTGAACTTACGATACCATCCAACGAAAGCATAAAACCCAATTTTTAGCGGTTTTGCGAGGGTTTAGGTGAACAGAGGGCTAGGTGGAGCGGTGATCTTGAGAGGTTGGCGAGAGAGGGAAGGGAGGGAATTAATTAATTTGCATATCCATTTTTTTAATAATTTTCTTTTCATAAATTTTATTAATTATCCCACTACTCGGAAGCCGTTCATTACCTAACAGTTGACAACTTACAAATTTTCAATGTAATAAAACTAGAGTTTTAAGGAGTTTGCATGCTTTTCGGGTCCAATGTTTTGCAATGAAAGCTGACATTACTAAGTTAATTGAGACCTACAGATGAGTAAAGGTATCACTTCGAGCCCTACATCAGTGCATATCATTACAATCGCAATTACAGAAATGGAAATGCTACATGGAATATCTTACCTTGCAATGTTTACGCAAAATGCTGTCAGAAAAAAAATTCTCGAGCTTCGACAGTTGCAGACTTCTACGCCTAAGAAGAGAACTATAAACTCCACGGTATTTATTTGTGGATCTACGCGAGTTTCATCCAGGACCTGAACAGAGCATAAAAAGATAAGCTGTGTGTCAGAATACATTAAAGTGGATGGACGTTGATGGTCGACTGAAATGATGGATGTTTATTAGACTTGTGATTAATTTTAAAATAAACTTTTATCAACAGGTATACCAAGGCAAATACGAAAGTCTTAAAAAAGAAGTCTTTAATCTTAACCGTTGTTAATCCGAATCGTAAGTCTTAGAATATACAAAGCAAATACTGTGTGAGTTGCACTCCTCACAATGACGTACTTAGAATTCTCAAGGAAAAATTGTCAGCCGAGGAACGAGAAAAGTCCATACATGATTCTGACGATAACCTCGAATTGTTTCTATCCTTCCTTGAGTTAATGCGATTTGTTGAAAAAAAAAAATAAGCGAGAGAGAGAGAGAGAGAGAGAGAGAGAGAGAGAGAGAGAGGTCAGGAAATAATGCGAGCATCCCATCTCCGAATACGGGAAGGTAAAAATTAGAATCTGAACAAGAAAAAAAATTCACAGGGATTGAATGCAAATAATCCGCAGAAATTTTCCAGAAATAGAGAATCGGAGAAAAAGAGATAACATGCCAGCGGTAATGACTTTTTACTTCAATGGCTACGATGTCGCGACCTTCAAGATGTATTGGAATTAAAGCTGAAAACGGGCGATAAACGGTTCATTATTTTTTCTAAAATACTGTTTCAACTTGAGTCACTGCATGGCGGAACAATTACTCTGGCACAGGCTGTCGGTTATAATAACGAAGACATTTATTATAATGTATCGGTAGTTTGCTTGTATTCGTTTGGGGCTGAAGAAAAAAAAATGATTTTATGTCGACTCCAACTGATATTTTCTCTAATGTATGACTGCACATTATAGGCCTTACGTCATTTTTTGGCACCCTAAATCAGAAGTATTATACTGTAGATGCATTGGTATCACATATGAAGAACAATTAATATTCAAAGATATATTAAACTGATTGTAACTTACTTAACGTTTGGTTTTATGACTGGATATAAATGTCTTAAACCTCCGGTCATTCTTTTTCATTTGTGAAGGTAAAATTTATTTTTCGTAATGTTTTCGTATACTGAAAATCAAAATTGGGCTTTCGGAATCGAAGCTATGGATAGTCCACTACAGAAATCACAGTGTCTGAAACGTTTCCATAAATTCCAGAAATTTATGTTGTATTATTTCGATGTCTAATATTAATTTTAAGTCAGTATTCAAAAGTATGGAATGTTAAAATATTATGATTGAAATATATTTATGAAAGTTTATTTCAAAAGTCAAAAAAGACAATCGATACAATCCGAATGAAAAAAATTACTTTTCATGGAACTATATACAGAGATGGAGCGGGCATTTTAGCTATCATCCAAGATTTTTATATCTTGAAGCAGATTAATGTAAATCAAAGCATGGCAATCATATCGTATATCGTCTACGGGCTCCGTTTCTACGCGATCATCAACATCCAGAGTTTCTACAATCCCATATTTGTAATTCTTGCTCATCATTAAAATTATTTCAAGTAAAGATAAATGAAAACGATCACCAATGTAAGACCGACACTAACGGCAGCACTGGAACAAAATGTGTTGTAGGAAACTATCGACACTTTGTCCACACTTGTGGACTATTATTTGAAACTTTGGTATGGCAACAGTAATTCTGCTACCTTCTTTTTACGTTACTAAAATCTCATTGAACAGGAAAAAATACTGGACCTTCATTGAATATATATAAAGAACTGTTTAGAATTCAGAAAAATAGTTACAGTCAACAATAATTCATGCGGGCGAGCAGTTTGGACATGGTTTGGAAGTTCGAAGACTGGTAAAAAAATGACACGGTAATGCAAACCCGTAGACGTCAATGTCCACTACATTACACGCTATTCCTAGTGGCTTGCAAAGCACTTTTTAGCGTCAGCCACTGAAAACGAAATCGTCTAGTACAGTGGACAAATATAGCGAATGTGTTAAAAGAAACTAGAAATAGTTCAACTTTATTTTAGGAGCCGTAGGGTCGGATTACTATCATCCAGTGTCCAATTCTTGTATCGCTTTCTTGTTCGGTTTAAGGAAGCCAAACTAAGAAAACACTGGCCGAAACCGGCACTAGCGGGCTCTTTGAGTTTGTGTGCGATGCCCTACCTTGAAACATATGTAACACCAAAAGCAATACTAGTTTTTTCGTTCAATGAAGCTGCTAAGAAAAGATTGTTAATGAAAATGTTGTTTCTACAGTTTATGTTCCGCAGAGAGCGTAGACATTTTCCTTGACCAGGTATTCCAAAACCTAAACAAAGACCCTCTAATAACTTTTTAACGCCAGTCGTTGCATGCCTGGGTGACGTAATACTTTCAGTTGCGACACGCCTGAATAGTTAATACCGATTGACTCCTTTAATTACTGCATAGTCAGATATTACTAAGAATACTGAGAGTAATTTGTTATGTCATACTTTATTTGGAGGTTTACTCTTCTGCCGTCTTCGTTTTCTGTAGCATGAAGACAATGAATGAATGGGAGGAGACTTAATTTTCTACAGCTGAATTTACTTAGCATTTAAAGCGAGAGATGTGTTGTAGGCATTATACGGAGAGATGTAGAGTGGTGGAAGCAACCTACTTGGACGGGAGTCTCACCCAAAGAGTTTAAATTTCATGGACAAGCTGTACATCTGTCATGTTTGAGGCAAATCGAATCTTATGTTTTACGGACAAGGCACTGTTAATATTACAGATTATTAAAAGATATGATGATTATATATAGTTCACTTTCTGAGCGCTAGTCACATTTTACCTATATTTTTGTGAATGTTGCGTAATATTAAAGGTACTAGGGATTGCTTTTGAGAAAAGACACCTTTGATTACTATTTGTTATTTCTTCGGATGTAGCTCGTTGTAATCGCAAATCATTGGCCCTATTTCATATTTGCTACATATCATTTTGTTGCCTGCTTATCTTTCAAATGAATTATCGTACAGCTAATTAATTTCCTGCACTTACTTAAAGATTAATTGAAATTGTAAGGCGCTCTTGGATTCCTAACGAGTCTTCTACCTTGTAATAAGTAATATTTAGTATATTGTCTCTTCGATTCGTGCGATTGCAAACTGAACACATTTTAGGTATAATTTCTCACGATTCTTCCGGTTTGTTTAACCGTGGTCCATAAAACATTTCTGTTAATGACGTTTCGGCCAGAACAGCGCTGTGAATCTTCAGAGAAGTTCCTGGCTGTGTTAAGTCTGGCCGACAGACGAGTCGGACGTTGCAGAGCGGCATAAATACTGCTTGAAATGGGCGTGGTCAGGTTTTCACGTGATCAAAAGAGATAATCTTTCTCAAAGATAAAAGTTAATTATCGATTGCCAATACTCAAAGATAAAGACATATCTAGTAGCAATGGATAGTAACGTTTTGTTTATGACAAAGATTATCGCTGCCGATCACTTGAAAACTTGACCACGCCCATTTTAGATAGTATTTATGCCACTAGACGTCCAACTCGGCAGTCGACGAGACTCATCATGGCCAGGAGCAGTTCTGAAGATGTTCAGCGCAGCTCTGGACGAAACGTTACGGGCAGAAATGTTTCATGGACCACGGCCATGCAACCCGGAAGAATCATCATCAATTATGATATCTGGTCGTAAAAGCCTTTATTGTATGATAATTTTATGTATGTTTAATTTATACCTCGGAAAATAAATTTAAGAGAAAAAAATGTTTCACCAAATAAATCACGTGAACTTCCACACTGTGAAACCATAGACTCGTTACTGTCAGCCGTTGGATCACTGTGTAAACAGTGGCCAAGATTACATTGGTTGCCGTAAGGCTGTAACTCGTTTGTTAGCCACTCTATAAAATTTAAGCTCATTGGTTTTACCATTGCAGAAATTTTAGGGATAAAAATAAAGGGAGTTAACTTGAAGTCACAATCATGAAGTCAACGTCCGCCATCTTATTTATCTCAGAATTAGCCTCTGATGCTAGGATTGTGTGATTGCGTGTAGCTGTATGATAGAAAGAGTAGCCAGTTTGACTCGTTTACGGATGTACTAATCATTCCGATCGTTATCAGAGATTTAAATGGAACCCATTGAATTCGTAACAGAAGTCGTTGAAGCGATATTTTCTGTTACATGCATGAATCTAGTTGTGCAGAGGAGACGATAATTGGTACTATAATGAATAAGAATCAATACCAGTAAGCAAAGAACGATTGTTTTAGGAGCTGTATCTTCATCAGCTATCGAAGCAAATGCAGTAAAATAAGAAAATGTTTAAATGTTTGTATAACTTATGGGACTTTAACTACGGGGTCATCAGTCCATAAACTTACAAACTACTTATGAACTAGCTAACCCTAAGGACGGCACAAATATCCATGCCATAGTGGGGATTCGAACCCCCGACCGTAGTGGCCGTGCAGACCGTGTCTGGAGCGCCTCAGTCCCCTCGGCCACCGCGGCCGGCAGTAAAATAAGATTTAAATGTATTACGAAAGCAACCTTTCCTATACCGTTATTCGGATTGTATGAATAAAAACAAAATATTAACGATGCCAAATATCTCATTATACGGGATCAAAGACGCATTCCAGAAGAGAATATCGGTTGACATTGCTTTTTGCACTCTGTTATTCACATACGCACTGTAATAATTATTTAGCATTTAAAACAGCTGCAGAATATACACAACACAAATTAAGAACAAGTAGCAACCTTAAACAGATGATGATGATTGGCGTTTTAGGGCGCTCAACAGCGAGGTTATCAGCGCCCGCTTAAACCAGTTTTGAGTATTGGACCTCGGACGTTGGGAAAGACGGTAAGCACCACCTTGCCTGCTGTGGACACACTCTTGAATTTTTTAGGAGGGAGGTCCCACTTTGTCACTGACTCACATTTCAACCGGTTTGGTTGTCTAGACTTTTCGGACCTTTTCAATTGAACATCCCTCGCATGTTTCATTGGCCTTCTTGCATAATTAACATTAAAATTCTATATTTCAATTTTCGTACTCACGTATTTATGATGATGGTGCTAGTGCTGATGGTGCTAGTGCTGATGGTGTTGTTGTTCTCATGATGATGGGAAGGTGTCGATGATGACGATATGATATGAGGATGAAGACATAAAGGCACAGGATCCACTACTAATAGTAGAACGAGTACACCGAAAACAGGTTAGTTTTCCTTCCATTTGATGCAAACGTGTACGTTAGAATTTCCATTCAGTGACTGCTTTACTTAGGCTTCGCTGATGACTGGGTCAATGCAACAAGGCACACCAATTTTGATACAATGGAAGAAACCCTGACATTCGATCTGTCTGCCCTGGAAGCATATTTCCGTAAATGGAGGCTGAGGCCTAATGCCAGGAAGACAGAAGTGACTTGCTTCCATCTCAATAACAAAGAAGCGGAAGAGCTCTGGAAGTATACTTTCACGACACATGCCCCAACCACAACAAGGAGCCAAGGTATCTAGAAGTGACGTTAGACAGAACCCCGTCATTTAAATCACACCTTACAAAAAGAGCTGCCAAGGTGAGAACAAGAAATAACCCCATCCATCAACTCTGCGGAACCACCTGGGGATCAACAGCAACTCTGAGGATGTCTGCGTTGAGCCTGGTATACTCTGTGGTGGAGTACTATGCACCAGTATGGTTAAACAGTAGCCATGTGAAAAAAATCGGTTTTGAATTGAACAACACTATGCGTATTATCTCAGGAACCGTTAGATCTACTTAACATATGACTGCCTGTCCTGAGTGTTATACCACCACCAAAAATGCGACGAGAAGCTGCATCGCTCAGGGAATACAATAAGATCGAAGAAAATACTGAACTACCGATACACTAAGATATGTCTGATCTGAGAATCAAGACGTTCCGTTCAAGACATCCTCCTCTTTCTCTCGACAGCCTCACTGGGGCTGACATCAGCTCCTGGAGAAGAGAATGGCTCCGAAACGCCCCAACAACTTGCCACCTAATGCCTCGTATCACTGAGGCAGTTCCTGGGTTTGATCAGCCCCGCAAGTTCTCGTCAACTCTGAACCGACTAAGAACAGGTTACGGAAGATGTGCTGACTCACTCTTCAAATAGGGACTGCTGTCTTCGCAAGCATATGACTGCGGTGCGCCTAAGCAGACCAACCCATCAGGGAAGAATGCAGTGCCAGAGCGTTCAGTGGGGACTTCAAAGAATTCCTCATGGCAATCCAAAAAACAACAATGGGGGAAAACCATTCTCATTTTTCGACATAGTCTCCTTTTAGACTTATACACTTCATCCAACGCTGTTTTAATTTGTTGATCTCTTCCGAATAATAGGAATTATCCAAGCCTGCAAGATGGCTATTAGTTTCTGCAATCACCTACTCTTTTGAATGAAATCTTCGACCTGACAGCCATTTCTTCTAATGGGGGAACAAATAGAAGTCCGAGGGAGCCAAGTATGGAGACTAGGGGGGGGGGGTCCTGTTTCCAATAATTTTGCGACCAGAACTGCTGAGGTGTGTGCTGGTGATGGAAAAATACATTTTTGTGGGCCAATCACTGGCGCTCTTCTTGCAGCTCAATTTTCAAACGGTCCAATAACGATGAATAATATGCACCTGTAAAAGTTTTACCTTGTACCAGATAGTCGACGATGATTATCCCTTGCGAATCCCAAAAGACCGTCGCCATAACCTATCTGGCCGAAGGACCGGTCTTCGCCTTTTTTTTGGTGCAGATTCTCCCACGGGAAGCCATTTTTTTAGATTATTCTTTGGTCTCAGGAGTATAGTAATGTATCCAAGTTTCATCCACAGTGACGAAACAACGCTTCAAGTCCTGCGGATTCTTCCTGAACATCTGAAAACCTTCCTTTTAACACTTCACACGAATCCGCTTTCGGTCAAGCGTGAGCAATCGCGCCACCCATCTTGCGAATAGCTATCTCATGTCCAAATGTTTATGCAAAATATTATGTACCCTTTCATTCGAGATGCCATAGCACTAGCAATCTCACGCACCTTAACTCATCTGTCTTCCATCACCATATCATGGATTTCAGGAGTCGTAACCTCCACAGGACGTCCAGAACTTTCAGCGTCACTTGTGCTCATAATGGCCACACGGAAAATTTTGAAACTGTTATTATCGAAGGTACAGAGTCACCGTAACGTTTACAAAGACTCTCTTTAGTCTCCTGAGGCGTTTTGCCTTTCATGAAGTAATGTTTAATCAGCACACGAAATCCTTTTTCGTCCATTCTTTGACAATCACTCGACTTCCTTGATTCACACGAATGCCAAACACAAACAAATAACCAATATGGCTGAAACTCTGTGTGCGTTCCTTCCTAAGATCGTAATAACTATACATGACTTTGATACTCGCCGGTGGTATCATCTATCGGACTTTGCACATACTTTTCAAATGACCCTCAAAATGTAATATAAACTACTGGACATTAAAATTGCTACACCAAGAAGAGATGCAGATGATAAACGGATATTCATTGCACAAATATATTATTCTAGAACTGACATGTGATTACATTTTCACGCAATTTGGGAGCATAGATCCTGAGAAATCAGTACCCAGAACAATATGCCTGGGCATTGAGTCAAACATAGCTTGGATGGGTGTACAGGTATAGATGCCCATGCAGCTTCAACACGATACCACAGTTCATCAAGAGTAGTGACTGGTGTATTGTGACGAGCTAGTTGCTCGGCCACCATTGACAAGACGTTTTCATTTGGTGAGAGATCTGGAGAACGTGCCGGCCAGGGCAGCAGTCGGACATTTTCCGTATCCAGAAAGGACCTGCAACATGCGGTCGTGCATTATCCTGCTGAAATGTAGGATTTCGCAGGGATCGAATGAAGGGTAGAGCCACGGGGCGTAACACATCTGAAATGTAACGGCCACTGTTCAAAGTGCCGTCGATGAGAACAAGAGGTGACAGAGACTTGTAACCAATGGAATCCCTTACCATCACGCCGGGTCTGGTGATGACGAATATACGCTTCCAATGTGCGTTCACCGCGAGGTCACCAAACACGGATGCAACCATCATGATGGTGTGAACGGAACCTGGATTCATCCGAAAAAATGAGTTTTGCCATTCGTGCACCCAGTTTCGTCGTTGCGTACACCATCGCATGCGGTCCTGTCTGTGATGCAGCGTCATGGGTATCCGCGGCCATGATCTCCGAGCTGATAGTCCATGCTGCTGCAAACGTCGTCGAACTGTTCGTGCAGATGGTTGTTGTCTTGCAAACGTCCCAATCTGTTGACTAAGGGATCGATCCGTTACAGCTATGCGGATAAGATGCCTGTCATCTCGACTGCTATTGATACGAGGCTGTTGGGATCCAGCACGGCATTCGGTATTGCCCTCCTGAACTCACCGATTCCATATTATGCTAACAGTCATTGGATCGCGACCAAAGTGAGCAGCAATGACGAGATCGGAATCGCGATTGGCTACGGTCCGACATTTATCAAAGACGGAAATGTGATGGTACGCATTTCTCCTCCTTACACGAGGCATCACAACAACGTTTCACCAGACAACGCCGGTCAAATGCTGTTTGTGTATGAGAAATCGCTTGGAAACTTTCCTCATGTCAGCACGTTGTAGGTGTCGCCAACAGCTTGTGTGAATGCTCTGAAAAGCTAATCATTTGCATATCACAGCATCTTCTTCCTGTCGGTTAAATTTCGCGTTTGTAGCACGTCGTCTTCATGGTGTATCAATTTTAATGACCAGGGGTGTATGTAATGTAGAATAATGTAATCAGACAACGAAATGTACTTAAATGCCATACGCTGAATAACTAAATTTGACGTCCCGTCCCCCTGACGATCTGAGTGATCTCTGCAATTTGAAATGCGGCGGTGTGGAACGTTCTGCTCTTTCGTTCCGAGCCGTGCGGTGTGAAAGATAAGAGGACTGGCTCGGTGTGGCCAGCTGCAGCAGACAAGCTCTATATCGCGGAGACTGGGCGCCTCTCTACGAAGCTAATTAGCGGGCAATTAGCAGCGCCTAAATGAGTTTCCTTGCGGCAGACAGCAGTCAGCGGTCGCACCTGTGCATACGGAGGGCCTCCTTGCAGGGCACTCTGCGTGCGCCCTTGGCCGGAGTCCGCTGTTGCCGGCGTGGGCCGCTTCAGTCGCCTGCGGTTACCTCTCCTGCTTCCGTCCTTTTCACATACACCTCTGCGAACACTCTCTGTGCCATTCCGTCATCGCTTGACGGGGCCAAATGCGTTTTTGGCCAGTGTGTTATCAACGTTACGTGCAAAATGTGCATTTACAGTGACGACGAGTCTTTTGTTTCGTGCTGCTGTCGGTAAGGTTTTCCATATGGAAAGTTCAGAACTGGACATGACGAATCTAGCTCACAATAGGTTCACCTCTTACTGTAACATCAAACAGCAGATGGTAAATGGAGCCGTACGGTAGACTGCTAACGAAGGTACGAGCATATGGAATAGGTACCCAAATAAGTATTTGTATAGCTATTTAAGTAATAGAATTCAGTACGTTGTTCTCGTTGACGAGTGTTCATCAGAGACTACAGTAATGTCAGGGATGCCCAAGGGAAATATGACAGAATCGTTATTATTTTCTATCTAAATGAATGATGTGATTGACAGAGTGAGTTGCAATCTGCGGCTGTTTACTGATGATACTGTGGTGTACAGGAAGGTGACGTCATTTGATGGTTGTAATAGGATGCTTGATGACTTACACCAAATTTCTAGGTGGTATGAGGAATTGAAGAGCAGACATCGCATATAGAACTTATACAATATGCCGATGATGGGCAATGATCCTTTCTTCAGTGCAGAGGCAGTCCGTGTAAAATTCTACCAGACGGCTTTCTCTTTCATTCTTTTTGACCAAGCCATATTCACCTACTATTTTTCCTTCCCTTCCTTTTTCTACTAGCGAATTCCAGTCTCCCATCATAAGTAAGTTTTCCTCTTCCTTAATTGTGTGAATAATTTCCTTACCATGTCATACATTTTTTTCGATCTCCTCCTCATCAGCAGAGCTAGTTGGCAAATAAACCTGTACTATTTTGGTCAGTGTTGTCTTCATATCTATCTTGACTATGATAATTCGATCACTGTGTTGATCATAGTAGTTTACCTGCATTGCTGTTTTCTTATTTATTATCAGATCAACTCCTGTAATACCCCCTCCTGATTTTGTGTTTATAATGCTATACTCTGTTCCTCTTTCCAGTGAACTTCACTAAACCCCATTATATGTAACTTCAACCTTCCCATTTCTCTTTTTAAAGTTTCTAACTTTGCTACCCAATTAAGGTATCTAACATTCTACGCTCCCATTTGTAGAATGCCCGTGTTGTCTTTCCTGATGACGACATGCTCCAGATTAGTCGCTACCTGGAAATCCGAATGGGGGACTATTTTACTTCCAGAATATTTTACCCAAGAGGATGCCATCATCATATATTCATACAGTAGAGCTGCATGTCATCGGGAAAAGTAACGGCTGTAGTTTCTGTTGTTCTGTTGTGGCGTAATGTCGGCGCCACACGCCAGACGCAAGAGAACGATCATTGAGAAGGCAGCGGACGCCCGTCAGCCTGTCGCACGCCGGTGCCGCGCCTCTTGAAGGGAGTAAACAGAGAAGCGCGCCCTCTACAGCAGCTGTATCTAGGCCGACATACGTCTGGACGAGCCCATCTGAACTTGGCTACGAACTAGGCAGTCACCAGGAAACCGCGCAGCTACCATTGTACAGAAGACGCCACCGTGAGAAAGAAGAAGAACAGATAGAAGTTGAGTATTGTATTCTTAAGTCAATAAAACGCACCCTGCACCGACCCTTTACTGGAAACTAGACCGGGACGAGAACTCAGCAAATGGTGACGGGTACTCAACAGTTTCTCCTTGCTTTCAGCTGTTTGCAGCAACCACAGGCAAAGCCACATTAGCTGATGTTACAAAGGCAGCTCAGTTAATCATCCAGACTGGGACTGTTGCGCCTTTAACTGCTGAAAAGTCTGCTGCCACTCTTCAGGAACCACACGTTTGTCTGGTTTCTCCACAGATACCTCTCTGCTGTGGTTGCAACTATGGTACATTATTTGTATCACTGAGGCACGCAAGCCACCCCACCTCGGCAATGTCTGTGCTTCATAGGGGTGGACTGTGTGAAGTATTCATAATTATTACCTTGCAGCTTCCAGTTAAAAAACAAAACTCGGAAGTATAGTACTAACATGAAATGCAACAACTCGCGATGCAATAAGTACATAAAAATGTGTAGTATGTCCCAACGCATATCATATCCGAGATAGCTATTGTTAAACCTATTGTTTCATGCTGTACAGCAAACCTAGTTATAATGCAGCTAAAAGGAATGGGTATTTATCGTGAATAAATAAGGCACTTCGAAATATATCTTATTTTGTAATTTGTGGTTACTTGTGATCCACATCAAGATATATGATGCTACTTCGGAAATGTATAAACATCGAATCAACTGCAGAGTGAAAAGTTTCAGGCACTGAAGTTGATATTTTGAATTTTATTGTACAGAAGCAAGTACTAAACATAAAATGAAAATAATTACGTGAAATGTTCTGCACCATTAATCGCTCCGTTTATCGATTAGTGAAGAAATTCTGTCCAAAGAGCAGCAGTTAGACATCGACTGTGTGCTCCGATATCTTAATCTCGGGAGTATTAATTCCATCCTCTCGGAGGGCGAGGGGAGAGTAGGAAAAAGAATGTTGGCAGAGGAACAGTCGCTCGCACTGAAGCAAGTTGAACCTCTATAAAGGAATGTTAAATTGCTCTGTCATTAATAAAATCAAAGTGAGCGTTTTGGCTTAATGTGAAGCAGAACTTATGAAATTTTCACAGGCCTCTCTTCTCAAGACTCCTGAAATGTCGGCCTTCCAGAAGTCTCATATTTTAAGCATTTTCTTGTGAGGTAAAGGAAAAAATTACATTGTAATTAAAGAAATATGTTGACTTTAAGACAATTATCATGTGTTTGAAATTACAGTGTTGTCAAAGACAGACAACATTGATATGTTCTAACGCGACTCCGTCGTTCCTTAGCTACAAAAAATAAACTATTCCATAAAATATTAACAAACTTAAAAGATCTTTAACAAACAAATTTTTAATTTAGTTTCAAAGATTCAAGTTGCACCTCGTTTGAAGTCGGAGTATGAATGGATTGCTATGCCATCCGTAATTACACTCCATGATCAATTTTTAATAGTGGAGATCAACTGTGTTCAGCAATGAAACAATGTAACCACGGTCACCAATATTTACTGGTGACGCAGAAACGCTCAAATGACGTCTATGTAAGTCACATATTGTAAGTCATGTATTTATAGGCAAAAAGTAAAGAAACATTCATTTTTACACGTGTAGCTCTTTGTGAACCCTAACATGAGTAATTTGTAGCATTAAGAATGTAAATATAGGAGGACAATACGGAGTAGTTAACGTAAAAGCTAAATCTATATTGTGCGGTAGATAATAAAGCTATAGGCAGGGTGTTTCTGAATTCCACTTCCTGATTTCAACGATATTATGTCGATAATATTCTGAACAGTACCCATCACGGTTAACAAAAACGTACATATATACAAGCATATAAAACATCGTGTTTGTTTGGTGACAAAATTACTGTAATTGACTATAGCTCTGGTACTTTTTATATTTTGAACCAATCACACAATGCTGTAATAAAGACGACTTTTAAAGTACACACGAAGGTGATTACAATCACGTATGATTTCACACATTTCTGGTAATGGTGTTCCACTATTCATTACGGTTATTGTTGTACTCACATATACAAGGGTTCAAAATTAAAGCAACAAACATAAATTTTGCACTATTGTGTTTATTTTGCTACAAAACAGTATAAACAGAAGCTAGTACAGTAGAAATTATGCAAAGAATAGAGAACAGAAAAAAACGTAAGTCGCTTAATGTTAAACAAAATTGTTTTCTTCGTTTCTGCAATCTCAACTGATTTGCATAGACATTCCAACAACTTGTTAATGTTTATGAATAATGGATAAATCTTTGGAACAAAGTTATTTTAAATTTGCATGAAAATCATGTGAAACTGATTTACAACAAAAATCATTGCTGAATACACGTACTGAGAAACAGTACTTTGTAGAAGAAATCTAACAAAATTTATCTTGGTAATAAGATTCTTCGTGAAAATCGCATGTATAGTTATTGATAGGTGACCGATTTCGATCCTTTACAGAATCATCTTCAGACCGATAGGTAGAGTAGGCAGTCCATAGCTGGTGATGACCAACTGCTTGTCGATCATCGGCAGTCAGCATTGCCTGTTCCAGCTGTGGGTCTGGTTATGTAAAGGATCGAAACCGATCACCTAATAATAAATACCTGTGCTATCTATACTTTTTGCCGGCCGCGGTGGCCGAGGTGACTGAGGCGCTCCAGTCACGGTCAGCACGGCCACTACGGTCGGGGGTTCGAATCCCCCCTCGGGCATGGATATTTGTGCCGTCCTAGTTCGTAAGTAGTTCATAAGTAGTTTGTAAGTTTAGGGACTGATGACCCCGTAGTTAAGTCCCATAAGCTTAACAAACATTTGAACATTTTTTGATCTATACTTTTTAATGTTTAATTTTAATTACTTGTAAAGATCGTTGTCTCCCACACCGCTTTCAAAAATAACCTTGAAATAATTTTCTTAGGGACGCTTCTAACTACTTAAACGATTGCTATATTATGTTTGGACACGGAAAACGATATCTCGGTTTGAGTATTTCCTTGCATTAGGACATAGATAACGATAAAAATGTCTGCTGCTCAATTAACAAATTGAATAACTAGGGGAAAGGCTACAACCGTGTCTTACTATCCAACCAGTGGCTCCCTTTCATGCCCTTCGACTCTAATACCTGCTATCTGGTGTTTGTACAAGTTGTAAATAACTTTACGTTCCATATATTTTAACCCTGTTGACTTCAGAATTTGAAAGAGTGTATTGCAATTAACTCTGCCAAACGTTTTCTTCATATCTACAAAAGCCATAAACGTAGGGTTTCCTTTCCTTAATCTGTCTTCTAATATAAGTCGTAATGTGAGTTATGCCTCACGTGTTCCGAAATTCCTTCTAAATACAAACTGATTTCCCCTAGGTCGCCTTCTAGCTGATTTTCCATTCTTCAGTAAATAATTAGTGTTAGAAGTTTGCAATCATGACTTATTAAACTTTTGATTCTCTAATTTTCACACCTGTCTGCTTCTCCTTTCTTCGTAATTTGGGATTATTACATTCTTACTGAAATCTGAGGCTATTTCGCCTGTCTCATACATCTTGCGCACGATGCGAAATAGGTTTGTCATGGCTCGTTCTCCCAGAGCCTTCAGTAGTTCTGCCAAATTCTTCAAATAAATAAATAAGTAAAAAATAAATAAATAAAAAGTTCAAATGTTTGTAAAGCTTATGGGACTTAACTGCGGGGTCATCAGTCCCTAAAATTACAAACTACTTATGACCTAGCTTATACCGAAGACAGCACAATCATCCATGCCCGAGGGAGATTCGAAACCCCAACGGGGAACGGCCTCGCGTATCATAGCATAGCGCCTCATTGCGCACGGCCGCTCCGCCAAATTCTTCTCTCAGCATAGTATCTCCTGTTTCATTTTCATTTACTTTCTTTCCTCTTCCTACAATATTTTCTCGAAGTTTATTTCTTTTACAAAGCCCCTCTATACATTCTTTCCACCTTCTAGCTTTCCTTTCTTTGCTCATAACAGGTTTTACATATGAATTATTCATATACAGCTGCTTTTCTTTTCTCGAAATGATTTTCCTGTAGGCGGTATGTTTTTTTCACCTAGTTATACATTCTTCTATAGACTTGCATTCGACCTCTGCCAATTTTGCTTAGCTATTTTGCACTTCCTGTCAATCTGATTTCTTAGTTGTATGTACTCCGTTTTACATGTTCTAGCAACTGCATTTTTATATTCTGTCCTTTTATCAATAAAGTTACTGTTTCCTGTGATATCCAAGATATCATGCCGCGGCGGATTAGCCGCGCGTACTGGAGTGCCGTGTTGTTGTGCGCGCGGCCGTCCGCCGTCGGGGGCTCGAATCCCCCATCGGGCATGGATGTTTGTGTCGTCTTTAGTATACGGTAGTTTGTAACTTTAGGGACTGATGACTCCGTAGTTAAGTCCCTTACGCTTTACAAACAGTTGAACATTTGACTTGCTAGAATTATTCAGAATGGGTAAATACGCTGTGAGTAGTTACAAGGGATAAAGACATTGGTAGTAAGCCTGCCATACGTTATGTTTCGACGTATTTTTGGAAATTTTTGCTATCCGTTTCTGAGTGAGAGTCGGACGTTTTGGTTTTTGAGCCATGAAACACCTTTCTCCGCCTGCATGAACAACAATTAAATTCTGACCGTCACTTTTGTTTGACAATATTACTTGCACACTATCACTTTGTCAACATTTATTTACTGTATAATGCGTGTGAATCCATATTTCATCTAAGTATACTACTGGTCGCTTTGATTCTGATGAAAACCTGAGAAAGTATGGTCTTTTAGCAACAATGCCCTTTCGTCCTCACAAAACAAAACTTTAATTTTGAACTTTCTAAAACAAATATCCATAGATAGAACATTGCTTCTAAGGGTTTCCTTGCTATCTTTGAAGCTCATTTATGTTTGAAAAACGTTGTGCAGTTTTCGCAAAGTTCGTATTTCCTTCTATTGTTCGTAAAGCCATAGAATATCATCGGTCACATAATTCCTGTGAGCTTCTTGCTTCTTCTTCTTGGGCACTGGTTTTACCGTACCCTCACTGTACCTCGTCACGTGATCTACTGTAGTTCCGGCACCACCGCGTCACGAATTCGCCTTTCCAGGCAATGGGTATTGTTGCGTTCTCTACAACCAAAACTGCAGAATTCGTTTCGGTTGTTGGCCGAGGGAGTCAAGCTTGCTCAGAAGCACTTTCATAGCGTTTAGTAAGAACAGATGAATTGGTGCGTCCGAATTTCATGCAACTTGGGATGTAATAGGTTAGTGCTTTTCATATAACGTACAGTTAGTATTGCGCATGCATGTTACTCATAAGTTAGAATTTTTCTCCTTCAAGATTGCAGAATAGGAAAATTTATTTTTCTTATGATCTGTTACTTCAAAAATTGGCCAGTCGGCAAATAAGCAAGCGTCGTCCCAATAGCTAGAATGAAGATAAAACTAAGAAAAGTGAAGTGATACGGCAATGATTAATTTCTTGTCCCTTGTTCCATAATCAGACACTAATGAACTGAAACATGGAAGTTACGACAAATGTTGAGTGTCAGTTCTTTGAAATGAACAACCACAGTGCAGTGAGTTAATATATTTCGAGTAGCATTAGTACCCATCGATGCCCGGCTGGCTATTTATTGAATTATTATGTTACTCAATCTTCTTATTCTTCCTCTCTCCATTGTCTTCCGCCCCAATCTTTGACCGTTCCCCCGCGTGTGTAGTGAAATTCGGCCTGAAATTCAATTTCACGCGGCTCAATTCTTATGACTTCACACACACACATTTGATCATTTTTGTAAATGCACAAGGATTATTAAAATTAGCTAGATTTCTTCAATCAGGTTTGACTCCATTTTTGAACTGGTGCCCAGCGACTGTTTTGTACAAATCAGTAGAGAATGTCACCAATCAGTCGCAATTTTTGTTTTTATTTTCCAGATCTACATGGATTTCGGGCGCAGTGTGGCCATTCTCAATGTTTTATGTTTACATCTATACCGTCATGCTGAACGTAACTGTCAACATGACGGTTTAGATGGAAGCTCGTATTAAAAGCTTTGAGACTGGCCATTCAGCGGCCGAAACCTAGACATAGATCTGAAACGTAAAAACAAAAATTGCGATACATTGCAGACATTTCATACAGATTTGTTTAAATAAAATTCCACAAGGTTGGCGGGCGGCAATTTAGCAGCTCGCACGGGGCGGCACTCGGGCTTGCGTTGCCCATGCTACTTCTGAAGAAAGATCCTCTCGGGTGGTAGAGTGTAATTCAAAGGAACGATGAGTCTAATCGTTTGGTCTCTTAGTTACACAAGTCCTAGAAACACACGGATCAGATAGGAACTAAGACTGTGCATACCAATAAATTCCAATTATATTTAAAAACTAGTTTATACGCCCGTGCTTCGCAAATGTTGTTAAAGAAGGGCCACTGTATCTCATGGCTTTTAGGATTCCGGACCGCAGTCAGTAAAAAACTCTTTGTAATCACAAAACAAACTACGTACAATGGATTGTCCTTCCAAAGAACTCTTATGTAAATTTATACAATTGAGAGGCACGAAGGAATGTCGTTATGTTTTAAACATAAATGAAACGTGCCGAAACAAGGAAAGAAATGTCTTTAATTACGTAATACACGAAATCAGTAACACTATGATCAATATTAGATGGTATGCTTAGCGATAAGACTGCGTCTCTTAATTCTGTCGCAGACGTACGCTTCCTTGCTGTACTAGGCCATAATTATTACTCAGCAGTGGCGTCTATCAGTTATTTGGTGCACTAAAGCGCTTTCTATGTAGTAAGAAAATTATTCTTTTGCGTCGTACCTGGGTTAAATTTTACTTGCAGTGGCAGCGGTTTAGTATGTTAACGTTGGTCACTAAATATTCGTTTTAGGTGGATAATTCATTTACTGATGGAACAACAGTAATTATTTATTTCATTATCAACACTAAGAATTATTCCCCTTATTGTACGTGACTGATTTTTCAAACAGGATTCAACGGCGTTTGCCAATATCAGTACATTACATCGCTGCTGTAAGGAAAATCGTAGCCCTTGTTTCATTGTATTACACCTTAGACATGAGAATAAAAAATGCAGCCGGCCGCGGTGGCCGAGGGGACTGAGGCGCTCCAGTCACGGTCAGCACGGCCACTACGGTCGGGGGTTCGAATCCCCCCTCGGGCATGGATATTTGTGCCGTCCTAGTTCATAAGTAGTTTGTAAGTTTAGGGACTGATGACCCCGTAGTTAAGTCCAATAATCTTCACAAACATTTGAACATTTGAAAAAATGCAGCATCGCCATCTGTTAGTTATTTGGTATACTATGTAAGTAGCAGCTCCTCTATCGGATTTTGTATACTGCGCTGCAATTCAAGCATAGCATACACCAGAAACTTCAAATTACGATATCTTTCCTTCCTCTGATGCGATTTTGATGAAATGAAGCCTAGGTTACTCCCCAAACTATTCTCAATTTACCTGTGGAAACCCGTGAAAGTTCGTGTATTACTTTTGGAGATTATGCTCAACGAATAGACATACACGATGGCTTTTAAACAAAAAATTAAGTTATGATATCTTTATTTTTTTCTGATCAGATTTTAATTATTGAAGTCTTTGTGTAACCGCACGATATGCTCGAGTTCCGTGTAAAAATTCAAGGAAAATTCGTCAAGTAGTTTTGGAGATAAACGTGTTCAAAGAGACAGACAGACATGACATTCGTAGATTAAAAGAATCAAATCATGATATTATACGAAGTCTGTTGCCCGGTTTCACCAAAATTCGTCTAAATATGTTAGACAAACATCAAATTCAACGCCTCGTTTATTTTTGACGTACCGTCAAAAGCTACAGCGTTTCTTCATCGCCAGTCTCATTGAATAGACAAGGCGTTTATTTTAACAGATTCTCCAATCGAAACAGCGTCTAGTATCGTGTATTAAATCGATACTACCGAGTTTCATCGTTTGTTTTAATTGTTGTTCTCTAGTTTTCGATTGAACGAATGAATATCTCTACGATAATAACGGGTTTTTCAGTACAGCCAAAGTTGTTGGGATTCGTAAGTTTGGTGAAAGCGGGCAATAATAAAGCTAAGAAAATGGAACGTGCCGATGAAGTAAAGAGAGGTTGTAAATTTTTTGATGATGAGAAAAGTTTGTTTGTGGACATTATTTCGAAAATGAAAGACGTAATTCCTTGCGGAAATTCCACATATCGGGGCTCAGCGATGCAGTTGCTTGTGAAACCACCTTGATATGTCGGCAGACGGTTGATTTCGAAACACCATTTAAGTCTACTATTACCATTTGAAGAGATACAGTAGCATAGAACCGCAGAGTTCAAAGCAGCTGTTATATTGGGGTTAATGGTCTGTCTCTGGTAGTTGGATACTCTAGTCTATTTTAAAATTTGTTCTAGAAGTTTTAATGCTACTTTCTTGGAGAACTTGTACCTCGCAATGAATTTTATATCATTCATTGCGGAGAAATGATCATTGCGGTCAGAAATTACGCGTTCAGGCCCTAGATTTTCTAGCAAATCTATGTACAATACTTTTGCATCAAAATTATCTCCCATCTTCACAGCCTGAAGACGTGAACAGCAGTAAAGTATCTTGTAACCTTTACCAAAACTCCTGAATATTCCAGCTACAGTAAACCTGTCTTGAATAAACGACTCGCCAAATGGTTTGACGACGCAAAATCGGCGCGTCAGTTTTGACTGAGAGTTTAACGATCATTACAGTAAACAGACGTCGATGAAACGCAAAAAGCTACAACGCAAGGATACACAATCGTCAAAGTCATAAACGACGCTTGGTGAAATCGGGCATATATGTTGTCCAGAGTTACGCTCAAGTTACCTGTGAAAACCCCATGCAAATTCGTGAAGTAGTTTTGAAGATAAGAGGTTTTTAATAGTTGAACAACAGACTAGACGGTTACTGAAAACACTTAAAATTACTTTTTTTTAATTTTCATGTCTGATTTTTATAAAATTATGCCTATATGTCGGCCCAAACTTTTCTCATGTTTCCTCTGAAAACCGCATGAAGGTTCGTCCAGTAGTTTCAAAGATTGAACAGCGACAGAGCTACATTTACAGATTTATTGTTAGGGGAATGAACACCATAGATGAAGTAGTTAGAGCGAACAGACTGAGATGGTGGGGTCATGTTACACGCTTGGGAGAAGCAAGGTTATCTAAGAGACTCATGAGCTCGGCAGCGGAGGGTAAGAGCAGTCGAGGTAGACCAAGAAGTGCCGGCCGCGGTGGCCGAGGGGACTGAGGCGCTCCATTCACGGTCTGCACAGCCACTACGGTCGGGGGTTCGAATCCCCCCTCGGGCATGGATATTTGTGCCGTCCTTAGTATTAGCTAGTTCGTAAGTAGTTTGTAAGTTTAGGGACTGATGAGCCCGTAGTTAAGTCCCCTAAGCTATACAAACATTAGACCAAGAAGAAAGTACTTAGATTCGGTGCAGAATGATTTTGAAGTAAAAGGCATAACATCAGACGAGGCATCAATGTTAGCATTGAATAGGGGATCATGGATGAATTTTATTAGGGGTACTATGCTCCAGACTGAACGCTGAAAGGCATAATCAGTTTCTAATGATGATGATGATGATGATGAAAAATTGTGGGTTTTGTTACTTTGTAAACACAAATGATCGAATTTCGACCAGAGGCAATAAATACTAATAGAAATTTATCTCTTTAAAAAAGCTAGAACTGACCACAACTCGTCCCTCCCCACCCCCCCCCCCCCCCCGACGAAAATTTTGAAGTTGCACAGGGTCTTTCGCAGAATGATGTTTAAAATAAGAGCCCCAAAAGAGAAGGGAGGAATGTCCGAAAAAGCTGGCAGCGCGGGCATTTCTGGCACAATTACGAGCCGGGCGTATACGCGCAAGAGGGCCATTGCAGAAGTAATGCACTGGAGCGGGCGGGCGCGTTGCTTTGTAATTTATCTGTCGCAGTTAGCGCGCCGCCTTTATTGCGGAATTGGGCGCGCCGCGGAATCGCGCCGGCCCGATCGAAAGCGGCCGCCGGCGATCGGATCGGCTCGGCTGCACTCGGCGCCAGCGCCGGCGGGCCGAGCACAATGCGCGCGCCGGACCGCGGCGATCCGCACGTCAATCCGGCGAGCGGCGACGCCAAACTGCCCGGTTTTGCCGTGCCCGACTATTGTGCCGGTGTCAGCCCGCCGCTTGAACAATGAGCTCGCCAACAGAGCACGCGCCAGGCTCCAGCGACTGTAACCGATGCCAAAGTGCTCTCTAAGCCGGCATGTACATCTGCATATTCACCCCTCTGCGAAACACATTTAAGTGTCTGGCACTGGGTTCATCGTACCGATGATGATGATGGCAGATTAACCATGTATAGGGCAAAACTTTATTTTGAAAACAGATAAACGAAATGTAATTAGTTAAATTACTTATCGTAATCAAAAACATGAAAAATATTTGAGATATGAAAATTCTTTTATTATTAATTAGTATAAATTTTTATACATGGCAAAATATTGACCACAATCCATTCTGTGGAACAGTTAAATGTACAAATGTTTGTTAAGCTTATGGGACTTAACTACGGGGTCATAAGTCCCTAAACTTACAAACTACTTATGAACTACCTCATACTAAAGTCGGCACAAATATCCATGCCCGAAGGGGGATTCGAACCGCCGACCGTAGTGGCCGTGCAGACCGTGACTGAAGCGCCTCTGGCTCCTCGGCCACCGCGGCCGGCTGTAACAGTTAGTTTTGTTAGTTTCTCCATGACTGGATGCTTGCTGTTGCCGCAACTGTGGTAGAATTTAATGAAAGTCCAGCTCCAGTTGCATATATTGGTGCTTTATTTAAGCCCACACTACCAGTTTTGGCCTCTATGCTAGGCCATTTTCAAGTGTGACAAACGTTATGCCATAGAGAAAGCAACGTCAATGCGCCGCACGTCAGTCATGCACGCAGCGACGCCAAACTGCCCAGTTTTGCCGTACCCGACTATTGTGCCGGTGTCAGCCCGCCGCTTGAACAATGAGCTAGGCGACAGAACACACGCCAGGCTCCAGCAACTGTAACCGATGCCAAAGTGCTCTCTAAGCCGGCATGTACATCTGCATCTAGATATTCACCCTTCTGCAAAACACATTTAAGTGTCTGGCACTGGGTTCATCGTACTGATGATGAAGGCAGATTAACCCTGTATAGGGCAAAACTTTATTTTTAAAACAGATAAGCGAAATGTATTTAGTTAAATTACTTATCGTACCCAAACACATAAAAATATTTGAGATATGAAATTTTTTTTTGTTATTAATTAGTAAAAAGTAAAGCAGTCAACAATCCGAAGATTGGTTTGAACATCACAGTGCTTTACTAGGCATGGTCCTGTTTGGAGGTGGTATGCCGTTGCCTTCCTCTGACCTTCAAACTGACTTATCCAGCCAGTTATAGGGGGACCTACAGTTTAACGTGGCTTCCGAACCACGGTGCTACTCGGTATTTTTTCACATTAGCAATACTGCCAGAGGTGAAAGAAGTGGAAAGTGACAGATAAAAATCCTAGGACCTGGCGGGGATCGAACTCGCGAACTTTGGATTTTTACTCTGGCACTCTACCACTGTGCAACCGAGGTGCACTTATTAATTAGTATAAATTTTTATAAATGGCAAAATATTGACCACAATCCATTATGTGGAACAGTTACTTTTGTTAGTTTCTCCATGACTGGATGCTTGCTGTTGCCGCACCTGTGGTAGAATTTAATGAAAGTCCAGCTCCAGTTGCATGTATTGGTGCTTTATTTAAGCCCACACTGCCGGTTTCAGCCTCTATGCTAGGCCATTTTCAAGAGTGACAAACGTTATGCCATAGAGAAAGCAACGTCAATGGGCCCGCGGGACCACGGCGATCTGCACGTCAATCCGGCCAAACTGCCCGGTTTTGCCATACCCAACTATTGTGCCGGTGTCAGCCAGCCGCTTGAACAATGAGCTCGCCAACAGAGCACACGCCAGGCTCCAGCGACTGTAACCGATGCCAAAGTGCTCTCTAAGCCGGCATGTGCATCTACATATTCACCCCTCTGCGAAACACATTTAAGTGTCTGGCACTGGGTTCATCGTACCGTTGATGATGGTAGATTCTACATCTACATCTACAATTATGCTCCGCAAGCCACCTGACGGTGTGTGGCAGAGGGTACCTTGAGTACCACTATCGATTTTCCCTCCTATTCCAGTCACGTATTGTTCGCGGAAAGAAGGATTGTCGGTATGCCCCTGTGTGGGCTCTAATCTCTCTGATTTTATCCTCATGGTCTCTTCGCGAGATATACGTACTCCCAGATACTTTATGGAATAAACTGCTTCCAGTTGCTGCCCTGCTATAGTATAGCTAAATGATAAAGGATCTTTCTTTCTGCGTATTCGCAGCACATTACACTTGTCTACATTGAGATTTAATTGCCATTCCCTGCACCCTGTACAGGGCAAAACTTTATTTTTAAAACAGATAAACGAAATGTAGTTAGTTAAATTAGTTATTCTAACCAAACACATAAAAATATTTGAGATATGAAAATTATTTTATTATTAATTATTATTTTATTATTAATTAGTATAAATTTTTATACATGGTATAATATTGACCACAATCCATTCTGTGCAACAGTTACTTTTGTTAGTTTATCCATGACTGGATGCTTGGTGTTGCCACAACTGTGGTAGAATTTAATAAAAGTCCAGCTCCAGTTGCATATATTGGTGCTTTATTTAAGCTCACACTACTGGTTTCGGCCTCTATGCTAGGCCATTTTCAAGTGTGACAAAAATTATGCCGTAGAGAAAGCATGTCAATCCAGTGAGCAGCACCGCCAAACTGCCCAGTTTTGCCGTGGCGAGCCACATGTCAATCTGGCGAGCGGCGCTGCCAAACTGCCCGGTTTTGCCGCACCAAACTATTGTGCCGGTGTGAGCCCGCCGCTTGAACAATGAGCTCACCAACAGAGCACACGCCAGGCTCCAGCGACTGTAACCGATGCCAAAGTGCTCTCTAAGCCGGCATGTACATCTGTATCTACATATTCACCCCTCTGCAAAACACATTTAAGTTTCTGGCACTGGGTTCATCGTACCGATGATGATGGCAGATTAACCCTTTATAAGGCAAAACTTTATTGGCCCACTTTAGGTTACGATAGTAACACTAAAAGTGGGCCTTTGCGATCGTCTTTTGACAGCTCGAAATTTAAATGAAAATAACGGCTTAACTATTCATCTGACAAGAAAATTAAATAACCCAATTTGTAGAGGAGATAATTCTCTACAACTTTTCTCTGTTATGTTTTTATCATATCTCGTAGCGTTTCAAAGATATTTGCAAAAATAACGGCGATTTGTGGATGAATGTCTGTCTGTCCGTCCGTCCGTCTGTCTGTGTCTGTCCGTAACGTGTTCCCTGTTTTTTTGACACCCTGCATTGAATTAACGAAAACCAGCCGTTCGGAGATGTCACGTGACATTCCTTGCGTATTTGATGATTTTCTTATTGTTACTTACACGTTGTCATTTCAAAGCAACGGCAAACTGAGGAATTAACAAAAACACATCGTTCTTCGTACGATAAATGATAATCTAATGTTTACAAATGCCATATTAACATCAGTTAACAACGGCGATGATGAGTATGAGATTAAAGAATTCCTGTCTTGATTTATAGCCGTAGTTGTCCGCAATCCAAAATACGGGCAATATTTCTCAAATTTTCTTTATAGTGTTTTTCGTAATCCACCCAGAAGTTGGGGTGTTCCTGCCATGTAGTAGTTGATCCTTACATTTTCTTTTACGGGTAAATAAAACTAAATAAATTGAATTTCAAATGAATTAATACACTTCATTTTTGTAGCTACACTGAATGTCCTTTCATTTTTTTCACCTTTTTTCCCCTATTAGAAATAGGTTAGTTGCACTGGGCCTAGGATAAGATAGGGCCAACGCCTGAAGTGATGTAGTTTGTCATTTATTTTATTTTATTTCTTAGGGTAAAAGTGGTGGCGGTGGCAAGTAATTCTTTTTTTTAACTTCCTTCAAAAAAAAAAAAAAAAAAAAAAAAAAAAAAAATTGCGTAGTGGGCAAGGTGCTGGACTGTTCGGTGGTTCGAAACCCGCCATTACTTAAATTTTCTTTTCCTAAAAGGGTTTCAGACACTCTTATTAATTAATTATTATTTAGATTATTAGTTTGGTCCAAAATGTTTGCAAAAACTTATGAAACTAAAAATCTAAAGAGGGCCGTAAAACACGTCAGTGTGATTTTTTTAAAACAGATAAACGATACGTAGTTAGTCAAATTATTTATTGTAATCAAACACACAAAAATATTTGAGATATGAAAATTCTTTTACTATTGATTAGTATAAATTTTTATACATGGCAAAGTATTGACCACAATCCATTCTGTGGAACAGTTACTTTTGTGGTCGATAATGTAACCACTTCAAGAACATGAGGTATTTTATGACAACAGCAGTAAATAAAAAGAAATAAAATATTTATTTGTTATTTCCTTTCTTTTATTTTACATACATACATAAAAATACATGTAAAATATACAAAGATGTGTCAAATCATTGTCTGCACAAAGTTACACTGCAAGTGATACAAGATAACTATAAAAACACATACAAAAGAGTCATACATAAAATAACACATCACATTTGTTCAGTTCTTTAGTTCTGCTGGTGGAAGGGTCCAAAGCATTGCCTACACAAAGCTACATTGCAGATAGTGCATGCCAACTTTCTACACTGAGGTTTGCTTCGTGTACTGCAAAATTCACGCCTCCACATCACCTAATTTGTAAAAAAAATATTGCTTTCATTATGAAACTGCAATTACTGTACAAGTAAGAGGCAGCTTATTTAAATCTACATTATGCTATAGTATCATAATAAATCGATTTGATTTAGTAAGTGTAAAGACTTACCAACAAAATTAGACGTAATCACTGCACAGAAAAGTAGTACTTCTGCTTCCCATTCTCTACACAGCTCACTGCTCACAAATCGTTCCCCTTCCTTACTAACGTGAGATGCAGCTTCTTCAGAACAGCATATAACATCTAAGCGAATTACTACATTTCTGAAACTGTTTGATAACAGAATAACGTAATATAACCTGTCCAGAAGTATTTGTTTAGAAGCGAAATATTACGTAAACTCGAGAGAAATTGAGGTTATCTACCTCTCCTGGCATCCACGAAACAAAAACGATCATTTTAGTAGGATTTGCACTAGACATGGTACTTCTGGAGGCAAATAACTCTCACCATATCTATATTACAACATAAAATCATAATAAATCGACTTCATTTTCAAAATGTAAAGACTTACCAGTAAAATTACGACATAGAAAACTTACGCAACTTTGTGGTTGCTTTATCAACCACAAACAATAACAAGTGCTGCCATCTGTTGATAAAACAATGTAAGCTCGTTGTGGTCGCTATATTAGCGAAAGATCATCCCCGCGCAGTACCTGAATGTGATAGGGTCTATGACAGGCATCAGTTAGCAGACGTTTTGAACTTTATATCGTTCTGTTAAAATATTGACTACAAACCTATAAGGGGTTAATCTGGCGAAACCGGCAATCGAAATAAAAATCAAAACTGGCCTTTGCTTTTGTGCTTAACATATTTCTTACAGAAGTTCTACGTAATTTGTTTGCAATCAGTAATAGAGAACTTTAATGTGCAACAACAACAATGTTTTTAAACGTATTGGACCAAACAGCTATAGTCATCAGTCCGTAAACAAACTAACTTATCATAGAATATAGGCTTTTACGGCCGGCGTCTTCATTAATTAAATCTTCCGGGGTAAGTTGCCGTGATCCATCAATAAAACTTCTTATTCCCGAAGTTTCGTTGCCTACTGCGGGCAACATCTTCAAGGGTGAGTCGACGACTGCCTACTAGACTTAAAAAAATTATGGTGGTACAAAGTGACTGAAGTACCATCGTTATGGACGATTTACACTTCAAAGTCCAGGATGTGGGGATTAACTATAACTTTATTTATGACAATAAACGTTAGGGGTTAACTTGTAATGGCCTTTATTTTGAACCGTAAGGTACCCCTCTCGATGTATTAATGACAATTTCAATTAAACTTTGTATTTACATCTACTTTAAGACTAATTGATAAAGTCAAGGCCCGTGGTACTTTCCATGTATGTCATGGAAGTGGCATTGTCCTCCCCAATGTGCGAATGTTGTGTACGGTATCCCGTAGTTGGTCAATCTTGTGGTGGATCTTCGTCGCTCTTTTTTGGACGGCTTCCATGATAGTATCCATGTGAAGCGCCTCATAGATGTCGGTGTTCCGTGTGTACCTGTTTGCCCTGAGGATCCATCGTAAGGTTTTCTTCTGTATCACCCGCAGCCGTTGAATTTGGGTAGCACTGGCCAGTCCCCAGACTGAGCTGCCATAAAGCATCTTCGATAGAACCGTGGCTTTGTACAGGCGTAATTTGGCGCCAGTACTCAGGTCGCCTACTAGGCGCTGGAGGTCCTGCTTATATAGAGGGCATAGATGGCACCACCACTTGTCACGTGCTGCCGACTATGAAGCTTTGACCAACGTCATCTCTCTCGATTACAGGTTATCGATTGTCATATCTTTGGTTCGAAGTCGACCGCCAAATCTTATCTAATTTCAAACATTCTTCTTTCCTGTTAAAATTATTGCGGTGTTTCTGTATTTCTATATCTTCTTTGTACATGCGTGTGTAATAATGTGAGGTCCTGGCTAGCACGCTCGCTTCACTAAAGTTTATTTCATGGTCACCACGTGTAAAAACATGCTCTGCCACAGCTGTATATAGGAACAACAAAAGGAAGTGTTAATACTCGCATATTGGAAGATAAACGGAATTGTCGTCTGGGTCACACAGAGAAGTCACCTGTGGCAGAGCATGTTTTTACACAACTTAAATTTTCGGCCATGGCCTTCGTCAGAAAAAGAAACACATTCATTCACACACTCGCTCAGACAACTATACACACACAACCATCATGTCCAGCCACTCCAGCAACACAAGCATCTAGACTGTGAGTGAGGTAGGGAGGATGCCGGGTAAAGGTGGGACTGGAAAGTTCTGCGGTGTATGATGGATTTTAAAAACTCTACTAGGTGGGAATTTGATTTGCGGCCCTGAGTACAGTGAAGGGAAGGGGTGGGAAAAGATAAAAGGGATTGTGTGTGTGGGGGGGGGGGGGGATTTGAAACGATAAGAATAATAAGGAAAAATAAAAATAGGAAAGAGATAGGGAAAAATAATTAGAAATAAAAAGTAATCAAGGGGTTATTGTAAGTGGCGACACAGTTGTAAGGAAGACATGTATCAGGATAATGGGTGGAGAAAGAAGAGGGAGAGAGATGTTAGGCATGGGGTGTAGGGATGGGAAGTTATCTTAGCTTGAGGCCGGGATGGTTGCGGGACCATAGAATTTGTTGAAGGGACAACTTTCATCTGCGCAGTTCACAAGAGCTGGTGGTGGAGGGGAGGATTCAGATGGCTCGGGTACTGAAGCAGCCATTGAAATGAAGTGTTGTGCTCAGCTGCATGCTGTACCACAGGGTAGCCTGTCTTGCTTTTTGCCAGTTTGTTCGTCGTCATACCAACATAAAACGCTGTGCAATGATTGCAGCAGAGTTGGTATATCACATGGCTGCTTTCATAGGTGGCCCGACCACCTCTGATGGGGTAGGATATGCCTGTGACGGGTCTGGAATAGAAAGTGCTGGTGGGTGGATTGGGCAGTTATGCATCAGGGTCTTCCACAGGGATAATGGGTGGTAAGGGGTTCGGGTTGGAAGTGGCACAGGGACGAACTAGGAAATATTATCTATTAACTGTTCCAGTCTCTTATAGCGCGCGAAAAAAGTAACATCTGAATCTTTTGAAATATACCGTTCAAAACATGAACAAAACTGGACTTTATTTTTCATCTGGTCATTTCATCGTGTTGAGATGTAAGGAAGGTCGGATATTGATATTAGGCCATACAATTAGTGATACAGTATTTTGGTATAAACTTGTTAATGTTGTTTTGAAAAATACTAAAAAGTACCTGAAATATACAATTTCTTAAGTATTATCGAGAATCTAAAGCTTTACAATCGTTAAAGAAGTAAAAGCTTTTCATATCTGGGGGGCGATCCTTTCAATCAACTTACGAGGGTTGGAACTTAAATAGTGGCAGCTATTTATTTAGAACCGATACAAAAGCATTACACTTTCCTGAAGGCAAGACCAATGATCTTGTATACATGCAACGATAATAACATTTAAAATATGGAAATTGATAATCAATATGTGTCATTTTACTAATAAAATTTGAAACAGTAAACTAGGTGTCAAATAATACAGGTCAGCAATTAAAATAAAATTAAAGAGAAGATGATCATCTAAAATTATTGTTGTCTAATGTATAGGTTAGATAGATGATAGTTGTATCAGTAAATTGACAAGAAGTTGAGATACATGTTAATTAACAATTTCGATATGTTAAATGATAGTGTCGCTGCATTTATACAAGATCGTTGTTATTGATATGAGGAAAGTGTCATTCTAAAATGTCATGTCTATAGCGCCATCTGGTTCCATATTGTGAGTTGGGCAGCTACTTCAGTTTTGTTTTAACTGCGACCACATCACACTACAGCATGAGGTTTTTGAAATTTTATTCGTATGATAACAAGTCAACAGTAATGAACAGTAATGTTGGTGAATATGTGTGTTTTTAAAAGTTTTTATTTGTGATATGATAAATGAAATGATAGGTGGGCGTGGGAAGTGAATGTATGTAGAGATATGTATTTCTCTGACTTCTTTTATTATAGCATTCTCTATTGCCCTTTTACGTGTATACTTAGAAATCCGATGATGGTAGATTAATCTGCCGAAACCGGCAATCGAAATAAAAATATAAGCAGCTTCGGCTGTTGTGCTTAATAAATTCCTTAAATAAGTTCAACGTAATTTGTTTGCAATCAGTAATAGACAACTTAAATGTGCAACAACGTTTTCAAACGTATAGGACCAAACAGCTATGACCATCAGTCCGTAAACAAACCAACTTATACTAAGGACAGACACACATGCCCGAGGAAGGACTCGAACCTCCGGCGGAAGCTGCCGCCAGTCCGTAGCAACATGCGAGAGACCGCTTTAATGTGAAAATAATTATAAGTATTATTAATTAAAATATGCAACGAATGTGGTGGTGTGAGAGTTGCAATGTGTTTTGCTATCTACTAGGTGAGAAATACTCGTGTATTTCAGTTTCAGGTGAGAAAATCTGGGTAGAACTTCAGCTATTCTCACCTGAGATAATGTGTGTTTTTGGAGGCGAGGTTCTGTTTTTACGTGATGAATGTGTTACTGAGTTATATACGTGATTGTCAGAAGTTGTCTGCTTATCTAATTGCTGGTTCTTGTGGAGTATTCTGTTCTGTACCTTAGATATAGAGGATGATAAATGAAGATATGCAAATATTTTGATACGTTATTCTACAAGTAAAACTAAAGAAAGAAGTTGACATAAACATAGGTCTGCCAATGTTTAGTTTCGGAGCTAAGGCTAATAAAAGATTTTGCCTGAAATTTAGCAACCTCACTAATATGAAGCTATCGCAAAACTGTACGATGTTACAGTAAAGCAAACTTTCAATTTATTTATGGTGAGTAAAATAAAATATGTGCCAGGCGCGTATCTGCAGTTATTTTCATTCAAGAAGTAAAGAAATAATTTGGAAAAATTTGTTATTTATTAACTACTTGGGCCTTTTTTTTTAAATTCCAGATAATTGAACAAAATTTTCAACAAAGTTGTATATAATTTATTTTGGAACATGATGATAGTAAAATTAACTAAAATTTATGCCTGTGTCAGGTAATCAGTTTTCATTAATACCGTAGCACGGGTGAATTCATGTTAAACCAGAATAAACAGAGGTCGGTGTTAAGGATTTGTAGAGTGTACATATAATTTCACAATACATTCACAATAAATGTTGAAATATGTCTGCACCGAGTTCAGTACGTTTAACTGCAAAACTTTGAATAAATTTTGTAGCTCGTTTCTGTTTCACAGGGTTGTTCTTAATTTCGTCTATCTACAAACTACAACAATTACCATGTGGTTTCACTTAATACATTGTTATTATTATGTTCTTTCACTGAACAATACACGGAAGTAACTTATTTCATTGTTTGGAAACGACTGAAACCACTTTCTAATGGTTGCCGACATTCTGAATGGAAAGTGAAATAAAATATGTGCCAGGCGCGTATCTGCAGTTATTTTCATTCTCCGACATCAAGAAGAATATCGTAATTCCAATTCCAAAGAAAGTAAGTACAGACAAGATCGTTGTTATTGATATGAGGAAAGTGTCATGCTCAAATGTCATGTCTATTGCGTCATCTGGTGCCATATTGTGAGTTGGGCAGCTAATTCAGTTTTGTCTTAACTGCGACCACATCACACTACATCATGAGGTTTTTGAAATTTTATTCGTATGATAACAAGTCAACAGTAATGTTGGTGAATATGTGTGTTTTTAAAAGTTTTTATTTGTGATGTGATAAATGAGATGAAAGGTGGGCGTGGAAAGTGAAAATTACAGAAATATGAGTTTAGTAAGTCATGGTTGCAAAATAACGACACGAATTATTTACAGACAAATGGAAAAACTTGAGGAAACCCACCTCGGGGAAGATTAGTTTAGACTTAGGAGAAATGTCGGAACACGGGAGGCAATACTCACATTACGACTTATCTTAGAAGATAGGCTAAGGAAAGGGAAACCTACGTTTTTAGCGTTTCTCGATTTGGAGAAAGCTTTTGACAATGTCTATTGGAATAAACTGTTCCAAATTCTGAAGGGAGCAGGGGTAAAATATAGGGAGCGAAGAGTTATATTCAACCTATACAAAATCCAGACAGCGGTTATTTCGAAGGGCAAGAAAGGGACGCAGATGTTGGTAAGGGAGTAAGACAGGGTTGTAGCCTTTCACCAATGTTGTTGAATCTGTACATTGAGCAAGCAGTGAATGAATGGAGGAGGAATTTGGAGAGGGAATTAAAGTTCAGGGAGAAGAAATAAAAAGTTTGCGGTTTGCCGATGAGATTGTAATTTTGTCAGAGACTGCAGAGGATCTGGAAGAGCAATTGAATGGAATGGACAGTGTCTTGATAGGAAGATATAAGATGAACATTAACAAGAGTAAAACGAAGGTAATGGAATGCAATGTCAGAAAATCAGGGGATGCTGAAATATTAGATTAGGCAATGAGACAATAAAAGTAGTAGATGATTTTGTTATTTGTGTAGCAAGATTGCTTCTGACGGCCGAAGTAAAGAAGATGTAAAATGCAGAATGGCTATGGGAAGAAAAGCGTTTCTGAAGAACCGAAATTTGCTGACATCCAATATTAATTTAAATGTTAGGAAGTCCTTTCTGAAAGCATTTGTCTGGAGTGTAGCATTGTATGGGAGTGACCCGTGGACGATAAGGAGTACAGATAAAAAGATGATAGAAGTTTTTGAAATGTGATGCTACAGAGGAACGTTGAAAATTAGATGGGTAGATCACGTAACTAATGAGGAGGTGCTCAACCGAATCGGGGAGAAAAGAGTTTCTGGCATATCCTGACCAAGAGAAGGGATAGATTGGTTGGACACATTCTGAGACATCAAGGAATTGTCAGCATAGCATTAGAAGGAATCTTGTGGGATAAAAATCGTAGAGGGAGACCGATGGACGAATATAGTAAGCAGAGTCAAAAGGATGTGGGTTGCCGAACGTATTCTCAGATGAAGAGACTTGCACAGGACAGGGTAGTTTGGAGAGCTGCATCAAACCAGTCTGCGGACTGAAGACTATAACAACAACAGTAAAATAAAGAAATATGAAGCTATGTGCTTGAATATTTGATAGCTTGGTCAGGAGAGGGTTGAGCCAACATAAAGATAACTCACAAACACACACACACACACACACACACACACACACACACACACACACTCTCGCACGCACACAACCATACATGAGGGATTACTGGAAACTCCGGCGGGAGTGCTATCGGAGTCCTTGACAGAACTTAGAATTCCCTCGTGGTTCTACCATGACGTCACTGTTTATCCTTGGCGTGACTTCAAAATTATTTTGTTACTTTTTTTTTATAGTGTATGTCATTCAGTTAAAAAAACACTTGGGACCATGGAAAATAAATTGCCTGTAGTTCGTCACGCTCGTGTAAAAAGCAAGCAAGTAAATACATAAGGTGTGAGAAATTAGCGCGTTGAGATGGTGTGGTGGCGTTGCGCGCCAGCGCGGCCGCTGTGAGCAGACAGCAGGTGCGGCGGCTGGCGCTGGCTTTTGTGGCGGCCGCGTTGTCTGGCGACACGTCCATTGGGCAGATGGCGCGCCAGAAATCTGCGCGCGTCCGGCCGCCGTCAGATAACCAGCTGCCTGCGCAGCACGCCTTTATGTGGCGCCGCTGCCCACTGCGGCTGCCGACTGCTGCGCTGCTGCTGCTACCGACGGCGTGCCTACACTAGTCTTGCGTAGTTCGCGAACGAACTAGTTCGGAAGAGCGCTCCCACAGGCGAACTACGCGAACTAGTTCGCAGATCCCTCGCCTCTTACAAGGGGAGGCCGCCAATTGTGAAATTGAGATTCGATTCATACTGCACATAACGAAAGCTCATGGTCAGAGGCATAATTTGGCAAAGCACCAAGATGCACTTCTCAGCCGTTATCGAGAAAATCGACAATTAAATAAAGCTGTTGCGGTGAAATACTCTCTACGATCTCTACGATTAGTAGTATTGTATAGAGGAGTGGCGTAGCGGTATGCGCTCGGGTTCGTTTTCCAAGGGTCGCCGGATCGAATCTCGCGGCATGCAACCTTTTTTTATTATTTGCTTTTTTATAATTCAAATACATACAGGGTGTTTCACTAAGTGTGTTTGCCTCTGTAACTCATAAAATAATAGGTGACGGGAAATTTTAATGCGGTAGGTCAACACAAGAAATGTTACACTTTCTGCGGAGCTATGAACATAGTTTATTGTATCATTTTCCAAACAGTTACACCACAAATATATAATTTTTAAATGGAACAATAGTTTTTTCTATCGTACATTGGATTCGTAGCAACCAGCTGCGTCCAAATCAATTTAAACTAGATTCCTATCACTGTTAGTTTGGGAGCTACAACCCTTCAAAGTTTAGGGGGCGGAGGCTAAGACAGCGTAGCTCACTGGCTAGTGGTCATGAGACAATGGGCCGTGCCCCAAGGGATAGCCACTCGGCCAGTCAGCTACGCTATCGCCGCCTCCGCCCCCTAAACTTTGAAGGGTTGTAGCTCCCAAACTAACAGTGATAGGAATGTAGTTTAAATTGATTTGGACGTAGCTGGTTTCAACGAATCCAATGCACGATAGAAAAAAACTATTTTTCCATTTAAAAAATTATATCTTTGTGGTGTTACTCTTTGGAAAATGATACAATAAACTATATTCATATCTCCGCAGAATGTGTAACATTTCTTGTGTTGACCTACCGCATTAGAATTTCCCGTCACCTATTATTTTATAAGTTACAGAGGCAAACACACTTAGTGAAACACCCTGTATATCGCACGAACAAGAGTGATAGTTATCATAGATATATGGGAAGCAGAAAACAGCACGACAATCTAGCACATTTGATAAACGATGCTTTTTTACAAGAACAATTGTTTTTTAAATTATCTGTTGGGAAAAACACCTGATTGACATTTTGAAAAATTGTTCTATCGTTCGTCAGGTTTGACTTACACTATACGTTTTCGTTTCCGAATATAGTTTATACTTCTTCCGTAAACTATAAGTGCTAAACATTATGAAGACAATTAATAACATTCGTAAAATACAACTTCGTTTGCGGAAAACATAATGATGTTCGAAGTCGCCAGTTGCATATAATAAGTTGTTTGAAAGTCGTTTGTCGTGGAAAAACTGGCGACTTCGAACGTCAAATGTTATGAATCAAATGTTGTGTGTGTGTGTGTGTGTGTGTGTGTGTGTGTGTGTGTGTACATTTGAATTACAAAAAACAAATAATAAAAAAAAAGTTGCATATCGCGAGATTCGACCCGGGGACCTTCGGATTATTAATCCGAGTGCTTACCGCTACGCCACGTCTCGGTACAATATTACTAATCGTAGAGAGTGTTTCACCGCATAGTCTTTTTTTAATTGTCGATTTTCTCGACAACGGCTGAGAAGTGTATCTTGCTCCTTTGCCAAATTACACCTCTGGCCATGAGCTTTCATTTTGCGCAGTATGAATCGAATCTGAATTTCACAATTGGCGGCCTCCCCTTGTTAGTTCGTCCACTCCTTTTCCGAAGATTGACGGGGAACAGGGAGAGGACGCGAGAGCGCGCAGAATCGCGTGATTTCCTTCTGCCAGTTACCGTCATTTCGAGCTGAGATTCAGCTCAGCTGTAGTTTCATAGTTCACTGCCACAAATTTTCTTTTCTAAGGTATTCAGCAGTGTCTAAATATAACCCTCATTCCATAGTGTAAAGAAATAAAGAGAAATCAAAACTTAAACATCGTTTGTCTTTATATGCGAGAAATTATATATTAACCATTTTCTCTTGCCTACATGATACTGTTGACGGCTCGCGGGGTAGAATGTTGAGGATAACGAGAGAATAAGCGACACTAACACTATAAAATAACGAACCCGTATAGAATTAATTAGCTACAAAACTGTAGTTTACTGCCTGTCGTCAGAATGTAAAGGTTGAAACCTAACGTTATAAATGCCGCTAGCGTGAAGATCAAACACTTCTTCTATTTCGTTTGTTAATACAAAATCATTTTCTGTAATAAGTGTGAGATTGACCGGACTGGCTTAACTTTCGATGCAACTGAGGTGGCCGCCCCTCCGAAACAAAGGATTGGACTCGCCCAGCACCGAAGACAAAAATGCGTTTCTGCGCGTGCTAACTTGGTTGAGAGAGGAGGTTGACTAATGACTTTCCTCAGCACTTGTTTGCACAAAGTCCCCAACGAACAAAGTTTCGAAACTAATATTTTTACATAATGAAATGTAAATTTTTGTGATATGTAACTTGATAATTAGAAGAATGATGACTATTTAAAGATTGATGATACTGAGCACAAAAAATGAATAAATACCTTCCCACTCAGGGCTCATGATTATTTTTTGTGTGTCTAATTGTTAAGCAACAAAACAGAAAAGTTTCTTTTGTTAATGTTATAGGTATATTCTTTTTGTCATATAATACTTGACCTGTACCATAGTAGTAATATTTTTTGTTCATCACTTCCAAAACTTTATAAAAATTAAAAAGTCATTTATAAAAGTGCAGTTTTATTCACGAAAATAGACGCATTTAGCATATTTTCTACGTAATGCTCCTTCAATGATCTATTAAATAAATAAACAAATCGATTTTAAAAATAAAATACTACGAGTATTCTGTATGCAAACTAGTTGAATGCCATTGTATCACCCATTCGTGTAAATAACTGGTTTATTTGCTTAAATATTTGATGTCTAATTGCCCAGAAATACGGGTAGTAGCACACGCTTGGGCAACACTAATTATTATATATAAGAGCTATCATAACAAAAGAAAGAGCTCTTTCAGTAGCGGTAGCAAAAGCCAAAAAGAGCGGACTAACTAAAAAGAGCGACCTACTTCGTGGCCGAGTTGCGAACTAAAAGGAGAGCTATCGGTCGCGAACTAAAATATGCGCGATCGGTCGCGAACTAAAATATATGTAATCGGTCGCGAACTATTATGCCAAACGTATCTCGCTTCTTATTTCGTTGGATTCTTTTCCGAAGACCGACGGGCAATAGCGAGAGGGGGCGCAGCAGAATTAAAAATCACGTGTTTGCCTTCTGCTGATGAGAGCCATTTCAAGGTGAACGTCTGCCTGCTAGATTACATAGTTCAGTGCTACAAAATTTCTGTTTTGAAGTATTCTGCACTCTGCAATATCTGACTAATAAATTCCATAATGTCAAGATATAGAGATAACTCTAAACTTAAACGCGAGAAATTATCCACAAACTGTTTCTTTTGGTTTGCATGATGTCTTTAGCGGCTCACGCAGCAAGCGCATGAAGCAGCTAGGTGGGGGAACTTCTACCTCCATGCGCAGACGACGCCGCTCAGCCCTCACTGGGAGCGCCGCGGTGAAGAAGCCGAGCGGTCTAAAGCGTCTCGCTGCGGAGCGCGCGGGCGCTCGCCGTGGAGGTTCGAGACGTCCCTGGGGCATGGGTGTGTGTGTTTGTCCTTAGGTTAGTTTACCTAGGTTTCAGTAGTTTGTATGCTACGGACTGATGACCACACAGTTTGGTCCGATAGATTTACAAACATTTTTTTCACTGGGAGCGAACGAATTAGGTCGCGGCATAGCCACGAACTAAAGTGAGCGCTCCCGATCGCGAACCATTATACGCAAGTCTAACCTATATTATTCTTGTGGAGGCGCGGGAGGCGCTTCTCAAGAACAAGAATTTTAAAAAAAATCTTCACATGTTCGTAAATCTATAGGTATCAACTGCTGGGTTATAAGTCCGTAGCTTACAAACTATTTAAACTAAAGTAATCTAACCTAAGGATAACAGAAACACCCATGTCCGAGAGGGGGACTCGAACCCCGACGACCAATGGCCGCATGCACCGCAGTTCGGCGTTCCAATGCGCACGGCTAATCCAAGAAGTTTAAATGTTCAAATGTTTGTATAGTCTATGGGACTTAACTACGGGGTTATCAATCCCTAAACTTACAAACTACTTATCAACTAACTAAGACTAAGGACGACACAAATATCCATGCCCGAGGGGGGATTCGAACCCCGACCGTAGTGGCCGTGCAGACCGTGACTGGAGCGCCTCAGTCTCCGCGGCCACCGCGGCCGGCTCCAAGAAGTTCATATAGATCAGTATCCAAAATACAGGGTGATTGAAAAAGAATACCACAACTTTCAAAATCGAGTACTTTGCAAAGAAGAAAAGGAGACCTAACAAAGGTAACGCTTCAGACACGGCCAACCGATTTGGCAGGTCACTTATGTAAAACCTAAATCTAAGGAGAAAATTACACCTAAAGGTTATGACAAGCAATCGACTCAGAATGGACGGGATCAACAGATAATTATAAATATAGCATTTATAGTCATGTGCGCCTCGGTGGTAAATTGCCAGACTACAAATCCAAAGGTCGCGGGTTCGATCCCGCCAGGCCCTGGTATTTTTATCTGTCACTTTCCACTTCTTTCCCCTCTGGCAGTATTACTCATGTGAAAAATATCGAGTATCACCGTGGTTCGGAACCCACGTCAAACTGTAGGTCCCCCTATAACTGGATGAGTAAGTCAGTTTGAAGGTAGGAGGAAGGCAACGGCATACTACCTCCCAACAGGCACTGTGGTGTTCAAACCAATCTTCGGATTGTTGACTGCTTTACCCTTTTAGTTCTCATGTATGGGGTTCGCAAACGCATAATTTTTCAGGAAAGTGAGGGAAGACACTTTAACAACTGCCGATTACGTACCCACATGATAAACGCTTAACGCCAAGAGCACCGATATATCGGCCAAGGAAGCTGGGAAGCCTATACCATGTGTGTACATAATCGTCGGATGTAAATGAGTCTTGTTTTTTTTTTTTTTTTTTTTTTTTTTTTTTTTTTTTTTTTTTTTTTTTTTTTTTCTTTATTGAATTTTTAAACCCCACCGGGGACAGGCTGTCAGCGACCTCGGCTGGGGGATATAACTGCGGATATAAACGAAGACCAGGGGTGATGGTGAGAAAGGGGAGGAGAAGGCGGCTGATGATAGTGTTTGGTGGGATCGTTAAGGAGGGGCTGGGGGTGAGGGGACATCTTTACGGTGTAGGAGGTTGGGAGTGGTGCTGATGGAATGATGAGGTTGAAGGAAGTTTTTGTTAAGAAGAAAGGCGTCCATGCTGTGATGAGAGAGGGTGTGAATGAAGAGGGGTTTGTTAGCAGGAAGGAAATGCACGTTGTGGTATAACTTGCTGTTCGGTGGGCGTGCAGTGGGAAAACTGTCAGGGAGGGGGGGTAGATGGGAGAAAAGGTTTTGGGTGTAATTTATACAAGGGTAACTTGCTGGGAGAAGGTGAAATGGGAGTGGCTACGGGAGAAGGTTGCTGTTGTCTCTTGTTGGAACACGGAACAGATTGCGAGAATGATCTACTGAAGGGTATGAGTACGTGGGAAGTGGTGGATGTTCTGTAGGACTAAGGAGATGAACCAGATGAGGTCCTACACTGTAGGGGGGAGGGGGAGTCAGAGGGAATTGTTGGGATGGATGCAGGGATTGTTGGGATGAGAAGGAACAGTCAGCTCGAGGATAGCAGGAGCGGGGGCGAGCCTGACATTTTTATGAATAGGTGGGATGGGGGCCGCCACAGATGTTGCAAGTGGGTGGTGAGGCGAGGTTGGGACATTGCTTAAGGAAGTGAGCCGAATTACAGTGGGAACAGGTGGAGAGGTTGCAGCAGTTTTGGGTAAAGTGATCGTTGTAGACCAGACTCCGCTCACAATGATAGGACTGGGAGTGGGAGGGATCCATCTATAAGCGCTGGTCATGTGCTGTGCGCCCCCCTCGCTGAGGGTACAGTCGATGGAGGATGCGTATTTCGTAAAAATCCGCATCAGGGGAGACATTTTGGGTCTACTTCGCGCAGCAGATATACATGTTGGTCGTAAGCTCCTTCTGTTGTCAATTTCAAGAAGTTCTGGTTTCATTTGGTTGCTCATTTGGTCCTGTTAAAGTTCTTTGTACAGAAAAGTGTGTGCCTCATTTTTGCCTTAGCTTGCAAAGAGAAGATGTAAACACACAACCTGACACCGAGAACGTCTTGCTGCAGGACAAGTAAAAAATAAAATATGAACAATACCACATGAAGTGAACGATGGTTCTACTAACTCGTCCAGCCCTTAATGGGAGGATACTGAAGTTTTTATTAAGAGAAGAACAACTGAGCCCAGGCAAGAACAGCATGACTGCTACTTTGAGAGCATGGTTGAACTGATCGCGCCTACCATCCTATAAGTTAAACGTTGAATTTGTATAAACTTGTGGGCGGTCGCGATCACGTATGCGTCGAGACGAAGTACAGGGCTGCTGCAGTAAGTGCGCACCAGGATGTACTACAAAGGCGGCAGCCGCACAAGAGCAGTTCGCTAACCGCTACCTGTCAAGACTAGCGAGCAGCTGAGGGCGAGAGGGATTCTGTAGTTGGATTTATTACCTCGTACGGCGAACCGCTGTATTCGTCCGCCGGCAAAATTAGGAACTTGTAGCCAACCTCCCCAGAGAAACCGCTTACATTGGTTCCGTCCCGACCAGTCTGGTTTCACGCTTCTTAGCTTGCTTTTCGAAAGTAAGGGTGGCCAAGTGGTGGCCCTCTCTGCCTCTTCCCCAATCGTTCAAATTAAGGTTTTTCTTTATCGAGGAAACGAATTTCCTGTACGAATCCGCGATCTTCATTTTTTCAATAAGAATAAAAACCGTCTAGATCGCTAAAATTATATTTATTTCAAAATCAAATATTCAAATGTTTGTTAAGCTTATGGGACTTAACTACGGGGTCATCAGTCCCTAAACTTACAAACTACTTTTGAACTACCTTATACTAGAGACGGCACAAATATCCATGCCCGAGGGGGGATTCGAACCCCCGATCGTAGTGGCCGCGCAGACCGTGACTGAAGCGCCTCAGTCTCCTCGGCCACCGCGGACGGCTATATTTATTTATTACGTCGTTTCGGCATCTGCCATCAGATCTTAATACCTCTGAACTGGCACAGTAAAGTTCAGCGACAATGATATTATATCTACCTAGTTCGTTGACGTACCTACTGGGCAGATATTTCATTACTGAGCAAGTTCAGAGGTGTTTAGATCTGATGATGGCAGATGCCGAAAAGACATATTAAATAAATATAATTTTAGGGATCTTGACGGTTTTTATTCTTATTCTTCAAATTAAGGGTTGGAATGGCCCTTGAGGCTGTTCGTAATATTGCGAATTTATTATAGTATTTAATTTGTGACTCGGAAAGATACTCCGCCCCGACGAGACGTCGGTCCTCTGGTTTGGCAAGCATCCTGTGACATTAGATTGCCGGCGAAAATTAGGTTTATGAGATTTAATTACCAATTGATTTTATCGACTTTCACAATTTTAATCCGGCCGAACCTTGAGACATATCAATCGAGTCGAAATTTTGCGTACTGTTTGAATCTATAATCAGAAAGTTAATAACTATTTAATTAATGCACACTCTGTTTTTCATAAAGACTGGACAGGGTGACACACTGGTTGGGGAAAAATGTCAGCTCTACAGTATGTACGTATGTATCGCTTTGCAAAACATAAGAGTGTTACACTTTCGTTGAATTTTTGGAGCCAAGAAGGGATAGAAACTTTATAGGCTTCCTTTGAAATTAAAAACTCCAGCGCGTATGATGTCTTGAATTTTAATGAAATACAACTTCAATGGCAAGAACTCTTTTAACACATTAATCTTATTTTTTATTCTTCTTTTTTCGTTGTTTATAATTCGAGAGGCACAGATGGAAGGTTGCGCTCCACATTAGCTATACGTGAAGCACCAGAGATGTCCTCTTTAAGATTCCTGGAGCGCAATACTTTATTTGATGTTGCCCCATAGCTGCGATAATGAAGAAAAGAAATTCACTCTTCTTTTTAGTAAAAACATCAGAATATAGAGTGTACAAAAAACAACTTTCTTTCACCGACCGATATCCTGAGACGGAATGGTAGTTACGAAGCGTGTTTTTTTAAAAGTAAGTACCGTTTTGCACACTGCGGCCGCAGTGCAACGGTCGGCGTTCTGCGTATGCGCACTGGGTACCTAAATCTGTTGTCTTCGCACTGACATCATTACAGTCTGATTCTTCCTTGTTTACGTTGTGTACTGAGTGTTTAAGATGCCTCCGATAATCGTGAGTCCCGCCAACTGTTTAGTACGGGCTGTTATAAGATTTCTTAGTGTTAAAGGCCTAAAAGCTATCGATATTCATCTTGATATCTGTGCAGTTTACGGAGAAAACATCATGAGTGATGGAATGTTAAGAAAGTGGTTGAGAGCATTTAAAAATGGCCGCACAAACGTGCATGATGAACAACGGAGTGGGCGTCCTTCGGTCGTTAATAAAATTAGGAAGTTGACAATAAGGTGAGAGAAACCATCTGTTTCTGCACTTGAAAAAACACCTGGGCGGTCAGCATCTTCAAGACGATGAGGAAGTCAAAACAGTTGTGATGCAATGGTTAACAAGTCAGGTCGCAGAAATTAATGAGGAGGGTATTCAAAAACGTTATGACGAGTGCCTCAATATTGACGGAAATTATGTTGAAAAGTAAATTAAGATACAGTCTTTCATGTAAAAATAAAATTATTGAGGTATCTTAGAACGACTTTTTAACAGTAGCCACCAAGACCGAATGTACGGTACAGGCACATTTTGCACGTCCGCTCGTCGTATATAAAACCCTGTATCTCGAGACTGAAACTAAGTACGGTCCTGTTTTCTACTTTTAATAAAATTTTAATATATTACTTACGTTTCAAACATATGCGAAGTCTACGCAAACCTGCAAACTATTTAAATTTTTGCGAAAAAAATTACTTAATTTGAAGCAGCACAATAACTATGATAAGTAACGAAAAAGCAGTCACTCCTTCGTCGAGCAAATGTCACACTATAAGATGATCTAAAACGATTTTTTTTCCAAAATCGGTTCAAAAGTATTCAATAGCGGCTGGAGCGCAATAGCAGTCATTGTAAAAGCAGTAGCGAGATAGGCCTATCATGGCCACCGGATGTCCAATACAGAACTTTCTTTAATTTATTTTGTCAATGCAAAGATGGCGACTGTTCAACAAAAAGATTATTGTGCTATCCAGTACGGCAAAAGTGAATCGACGACAGTTGTCCAGCGACCATTTATGATGTTCAACCGTCTGAAATGTGGTGTATCAGACCTTGGTATAAATAGTTCACAGAAAAAATGTGTTTGAATTTCCGGACGGACAGCCCAATGAATAACGAACATGTTGAACACATCTGAGAAGCATTTCCTCGCAGCCCAAAAAAGTCGAACCGCCGATCTGGCAGAGAACTGAAAATTCCACAATCCACCATTTGGAGAGACCCAAGAGAAAGATTACTGATGAAGCCTTATCGTCTGAAATTGGTTCAAGCCCTTTCCAAAGCTGATAGGTGAAAAAATACACGAGTTCTGAGAGTTTGTCCTTGAGCAAATGCAAACAGATCACTTGTTAGTTTCGAAACTGATGTTAAACAATTGAGCTACATATCACACAAACGGGAATGTCAGTCGGCACAAGGCATAATTTTCGTATATGAGACACTCATAATCCGCGAATAACTATTTGACCATGAACGTTATTCACCTGAGGTGAATGTTTTCTGTGCCGTTTCAGCCAATAAAAATTTTGGTTTTTATTTTCTTCGGAGATGCAACTGTCACTAGGCAAACCTTTCTGGTAATGTTGCAGGATTGTCCATTACCTCAGAGAAGATCATGTCAGTTCAAATTTCTGCAAGATAAGGCACTACCCTATTGCCACTTATCTGCCTATTTGAACGAAAGGTGCGCAAAGTAATTTATCGGCAGCCAACCAGCTCGTGAAAGATTATCATTGGCTCCAAGAAGCCCTAACGTTGCTACCTGTGATTTTCTTCTGTGGGGGTACGTTATAGAATGGCATTTAAATCACCTCTACCACCTAACATTAAGAAAATGAAAGAAGGAATAGCTGCAGCTATCCAAAGTGTTACACCTGAGGAGCTACAGAGCATGTGAGAAGAGTTCGAGTATCGGGTTGACGTCATTAGAGTGTCTGGAGGGGGTTATATTGATGTATGAGCTCTGAGCTCTTTTTTTTTTTTTTTTTTTTTTTTTTTTAAATTTCTTTAATTAAACATAGATTTTTCAAAGTTGTGATATTATTTTTGAATCACCCTCTATTTGCAGTTGAACTGACAAACCGTATAAACTGTCAAGCCATTCAGATGTTTAAAACTGGAAGACAAGGTGCACTGTGAACGATTAAAAAATAAAAATAAAATATTCATGGATATGGTCTGGCTCTGGGACTGGGGTGTCTCCATGGGATTCAAATTCCAAAGAAAGCAGTCTACAGACAAAGTATATTCTCGAAAACTGCAGCTTTCAATTTATTTTGTATCCCTTTGGATCCAGGTACACAGTGCATTAACTGCATCGTTTCTACTTCAGAAGTCTGTTCATTCAGTGAGAACTGAGCACTTTCTGTAATGAGCGAATGGCATTCTTCATCTGCCAGGAAAAGAAACTTTGTCCAATTTCATTAACGACCAAGCCACCGTATACAATACATAGTTTTATCCATCCCATTAGTCTATATCTACATCCATCCAATTCACACTTAAGTGCCTGTTAAAGAGTTCATTTAACCATTTCAGACTACTTACTTACCATTCCAGTCTCGATCAGTATGCGGGAAAAAAAGGACTCTGACATCTTTCCGTTAGAGGTCTGATATGTCTTATTTATTAGGGCTTTCATTCCTCTAAATGTAGGTGGCACCAAAAATATTTTCGCATTCGAAGGAAAAATTGTTGACTGAAATTTCGTAAACAGGTTTGGCTGCGATAAAAATGTCTTTGTTTTAATGATTGCCACCCTAGCTCGTGTGTTACTTCCGTGTTACTCCCTCACATAGGATCTATTCAATCGTCTAAAAGTTCTGCTGACAAAGCTCAGTATTTGATTCTCCTACCCCATAGTAGTCTATACAATTAATGTTGTTCCTAGTTGTAATTACAAGCTATTTAGTCTAATTTAAATCCTTGTCATTTGTGCGATTTACCGTTAACCGGAGACTTACAGATTTATTTTAATACTGAGGTGGATAATGCCACTTTTTCTTTATTTAGGGCCAATTGACACTTTTAGCACTACAGGTATATCTTGTCTAGATTATTTTGTAATTGTTATTGATCTTCTGGATACTTAACTACACGCCAAATGACAGCATAATCTGCAAACAGCCTCAGAACGCTGTTGAGGTTATCTACTAGATCATTTACACTCTATCTGTGTCGCTTCTGTATAATCTTATGATTTGCATCATATTGCTACGAAATGTGACCTTACTGACGGAGGAAATTAGTAAACAAGTTCGACAACCGAGTCGATACTCTATGGACACGCAGTTTGATTGAACGTAGTTTGTGAGAAACGAGATAGAAAACCTTCTAGAAAGCTAAAAATGTGGATTGAATTCGAGATGACCTCTCGATAGCACATTACTACATGACAAAAAGTACTACTTACGTTGCACAAGAATGACATTTTCTGAACCCATGTTGGTTACGTATCAATAGTCGGTTTCTTCAACGTGATTTATAAATTTCCAGTATGGCTTACTCCCGTTTCCTTCCTTCTTTAACGATGTGACCTGTACAGCTTTCCAATCTTTACCCACGGTTCTTTCGTTGAGCGAGTGCTTGTATATGACGGCTAAGTATGGAGCTACTAATTACCATATTGTGAATGAAGTCATTTGGTAGACCGTAAGACTTTGCCTTAGTGTCTTGTGTTGCTTTGCAACCCATAGAATATCAATTTCTATGTTACTCGCGCCAACAGCTATTCTGTTATTGAATTCTAGAATATTTACTTTTTGTTTGGTCAGTACGTTTTGCGACATTATATATAAATCGAGACGTTTATAAATAGTAAAGGCTTCTGGGGTAGGCTAAACTACCCTCCTTACGTAATGACCTGGTTCTCAATGTTCAAATGTTCAAATGTTTGTTAAGCTTAAGGGACTTAACTACGGGGTCATCAGTCCCTAAACTTACTAACTACTTATGAACTACCTACAACTAAGGACGGCACAAGTATCGATGCCCGAGGGGGGATTCGAACCCCCGACCGTAGTGGCCGTGCAGACCGTGACTGAAGCGCCTCAGTCCCCTCGGCCACCGCGGCCGGCGGTTCTCAATGAAATCGGAATGTCGACGTGTTCATTAAAAGTAAAATGCCGATGTCATCATTGTAAATACGAAGGTGCTCTTTCTTCTGCTAGATTAGCGGCAATGTGTTCCTCTCCAAGAGAGACACTGCGTTTTTTTCTGGTTCTAATCTCTGTGGAGACAAGATTTTTACCTATTTTTCGAAAAAGCCATTAGTAGGCAGATCGATGACGGTATCTTTATTCAATACTATGTAGTTCCAAAGATGAAAAACTTATGTAAATGCACACATGTCAATATCTGACTTTCTGCTTCTGTCAACCGTATTGAAGTAATTATGGCAATTGATGATTTGTTAACTTGATTTAGTAAAGCTGTATATCTAACTCTAGTAAAGCAGCACTACTATGAATTCGACTGCATCTACATAAGAACGAGAGGGCAGTATTACCTTGCCGCCTATGGCAGCTTACGAAAGACTGCACCTCTGAAATCGCCCCTCATGTTCTTCCCCAGGCGGTTCGTATGATGTGTCGTAAACTGCAAGTAAAGTTCCGGTTCCCTAAGAGACCTCCTATCTTATTTGTGCCTCTCGGAACAAGGCAGCAAAGACCTAGGGTTAATCACATGGCTCTGTTGGCTTTATAATGCCACAAATGTCTGCAACTGCTGTTATCTTTTGATGTCTGAAGTTTTCCAGATGTGACTAATGAAAGACGTATTTCTATGTAACCAATGGATTAAATGAGTCTGTTAATATTCGTAATATTCCGATTACTGCCTTTGAGACCATTTTATATTATATTTTTTTCATAAGTGTGGCAAAAAGCACTCTCTGCTAACCGCGCGGTTTAAGATGACGCCTTCCGGAACGGAGAGAGGTGTAGGCGTCTTTCCGGTTCGATTCGACCTTGCAGATTAACACTAAAAGTATCACGTGAGTAAGTTTTGACCCATGTAGGTGTTAGTCTCCTGTCCCCTACCATATTCATCTTAGGACCAAACCATCTCGTGACGTATACTCAATTGTAGAGTAGTACAACTCACCAAAATTTTATTCCTGTAACCCAGCTAGAAGTATGAAAAATTTATCCGTTATACCAGTAATACCAGGTGGGTTATTTTTGAGATATACACATTTTAACAAAATTTCGTGCAAGTAACGCCAGTTTAAAGGCAGAAAATAATTTTTAAGGCGAGTGGGCTGAGGCATTCACTGTGACAGAAATGTGAGGTTGTGGTTTATTTTCGCGAAATTGCGTCATTGAAGCTACAATGGCAAGACGATGTGGTCTTAAGAATGCCGAGGTTCTCTACTATCGACGTCTCACCGACGAATTAAAGTCACGAAACTAGCAGTGAGGCGGTTGTAGAGGAGGGCGACGATTTTTTCGAGTGGAAATAGCTGACTCAATTGATTCACACGTACCAGATCAACGGAAAACAGAATCTTAATCACCTGCCAATGATTTACCTCTTGCACAACGTACGCATGTACAATTCTACCTAAGATTTTGACTCAGTAACCGCGCAATATGCTGTATATCTTTCTTTGTTCTACTCTGGGTGTCCTTATTCTAACATGCGTGATGGGTAGCAGGTCAATGACAATAACGAGAAAAACTTTCAGAAACGGTGTAGTTTTATGACGAAATCATGTTTGGGAATTGGTATAGTTGACCAAATGGCAAGACATTACAGTGTCCAAGCTGGCACCCACAGACGGCCTGTGCATGTCTTTTAGAAAAATTTTGACCTTGCAATGATCAATGCTCACAAAAATTTTAAGTTATGAACATGTAAGGCGTTTTAACGGCGAGAATTTACTTTCAGAATAGAAGATGAGCTTTTGGCACCCTGCGAACTGCAGAGAGGAGAGAATCTACCGTTGTAAGCACACGGCACCGGTGCTGGATAATATTGAATACGTCAAAATTATGTTTCAAGTCCATTACGTATGTGTGCCAAAGCCAACGCCTGAACTGTGACCCCACTCCAGCTTAGACCATACTGTCAACTAATATTCCTAAATAATTCCAAACACAATTATAGAGAGAAATTGTTTGTTATTATGGTTTTCTCTCTTGATGGCAATAACAAATAAAACGTGTTGCATTCTTGACTCTTTTACAAACACTCGGCACTTACCCTTAATGGCAAAAAAGGTAAAAATGTATTACTAGTCGCATAAATTGTATTTTATGTCCCTGTTTCAATCTTTCTATGCAGATAAACATTGCAAAATTGTTTCTCTTACTTGTTTTAATGACGTTTGATACGAAACTGGGGAATTTCCTCCATAAAACGTAATATGAAAATACAGTTTTTTTCTGATTATCTACTTTTGACTGCGTAATATTCATTGTAGAGAAAAAAAATACATTTTTCTTGCGCGTTAGAGTCCTCTTGAAAGTAATATCAACATGTAGAAATCCAAAACACCACCCAAATACCAAAAAACGGTAGTTTCCTCCTGTGGGTCAAGAATGACCGACATGGTACTACTAGAGGTACAGAAAAGTCCGATACTTGTAGTGTTAAGACGTGGGTCTGTGTGCCACCCAGTCTGGAAATGGTCTTTAGGCGGGTGGCGCATCGCACTAAGTAAACTCCGGATTGGTATTCAAGTTCGGCCTCAGTTACAAGATTAGCAAACATCTAGAAAAGTGTTTGCATACTATCTCACGTTTACTAATGTACGCATTAATTAACTTCTGAGAGTATTTTCATGGACGCTGAATATCTACTCATTTATCGCGAAATTCTATATAATCGAGTGCAAATCGATACGAAACAAAACAAAACTTATACAACTACACTTACGTAGACAAGTTGCAGCTAGCCAGTGTAATGTTACATGTGCCTCCACGTACCAAAAGGTTCTTGTTTCCGATATTTTAGAATTAATTTCTTTTAATATTTGCATATTGTGTTGAAATTTTTCGTAAATATTAATATATTATTCGCAGTCATAAGGACTTAATATTCTATGAAGATTGTACGTAAACCTTCTATCACTTCACACTTTAACTGGAAAGAACACGTAGTTAATGTCGTGGGAAAGACGAAACAGAGACTGCGTTTTATTGGCAGAACACTTAAAAGATGCAACAGAAATACTAAAGACACTGCATACACTACGCTTGTTCGCCCTTTTCTGGAGTATTTCTGCCAGTGTGGCATCCTTATCAGGTGGGTTTGACGGAGAACATCAAAAGAGCTCGTTTCGAATTGTCACGTTACAGGGGAGACAGCGTTACGGAAATGATACAGGATCTGGGATGGGAATCATTACAACAACGGCGCTTATCGCTGCGGCGTGAGCTACTTACGAAACTCCAATCGCCAACATTCTCCTCTGAATGAGAAAATGTTGACTCCCACTTACATAGGTAGCAATTTTCATCAGAATAAAATACGATAAATCAGAGCTCGACGGGAGCGCTATTCCAGAATGGAATGGGAGATAAATAGTATAAAGGTGGTTCGATGACTCCTCTGCAAGGCACTTAAATGTGATTTGCAGAATACCCCATGTAGATGTAGATACATGCGATATAATAGTTGATGTGTGATATTAAACCACGGCTTCTAGGAAAGGATTCAGTAGTATGTGCTTAGTACGTATTTCTTTAACACCGTTGTTCCAGTCTTGCTTTTTGTATGGTTGCCATTAAGTGATGAAATGCGAAAAGAATGCTCAGACCTAAGAATCGGCAACAAAGAAAATCAAGAAAGAGAGCCAGATAAGGAAATGCAATTCAACTGACTAATAATGGTGGCAGTTGGCAACATGGAACGGTTCCGACGTGACATCGAGCGCTCTGATTGGAGGAAAGTAGCTCCAGTGCGTGAACTGTCAACTAGCGAATAATTTTATTGTTTCTTTGTTACGCTTAAGGGAATTAACAGCGGTGTCATCAGTCCCTAAACTTAGAAACTACTTATGAACTACCTTATTCTACAGACGGCACAAACATCCGTGCCCTAGGGCCTCAATGGGCTTGGCCACTCCGCCGCAGCAGTAATTTTAATCAAACTATAGGAGTTCTGCCCTCTAACGTTAATTTTGTCCAATCTTGCTTTAGACCACGGCTTATTCCTCTAATATTATAGTACCTTATTATTTACAGTTGCAATGTTCTAAAGATTAGCATTTAAATTGTCGGAACGGATCACCAATAAACATAAATTAGCGATCTTAATTTTTTTAAGTGGAAGTATCTCAATTTGGTAAAAATAGTTGAAACGGCCGGTTTCGAGCTCATTGATTCAATTATATCTTCATATATATAAAAACTGAGGTGTTTGTTTCTATATTTCACTCTGCAGCAGAAAATAACACATCGCAAACTATTAGTCATTGTATTTGGGTGGTAGGTATCAGTCTCCCAGTGTGCACTATGGTGGTAGAGGGTTGATAATGATAAGGTAATTGAAGATACGGGATTTGAAAGTTACCGACTTATATAAAATAGTACGTGTGGGTGTCAATATTTTGCGCTTCAGCAAAAATTAGATAATGGAGACTAACGATCTCTTTGTGTTGTTATAGTACAAAGTCTCCCGTTGTACGCCATAGCAGTTCCGTGTCGATAGCTCTAAGAGGGTGGAAGATATAGTGGTTGAAAGGCATCAGCTTTTATAAAATTCGGACTGAAGACCAGCGATTACTTTTGACTCCATAATAGCAAAGAGGTTAAATGTTCAAATATTTGTTAAGCTTATGGGACTGAACAGCTGGGTCATCAGTCCCTAAACTTACAAACTACTTATGGATTAACTTATACTAAAGACAACACAAACATCCATGCCAGAGGGAGGGTGCGAATTTCCGACGCGGGAACCGTGCGATCCACAACATGGCGCTCCAGGCCGCTCGGCTACTCCCGCGCGGCGCAAAGAGGTTATATACAGCGAAATGTGATGTACATTCTTCAGTTGTTTTTCTGCAACAAGCGTGGGAATAAAGGAAAATAAGTGCATATTGCAGTTTGAAAAGTAAAACTACTAAGAAAGATGCCATAGCGTAAGAATGAAATTTCGCATCTTGTATCCGTTTCTAAAAGACAGAATACGGTGCTAAAAATTTGAAATTTGTGGACGTTGTTTATCTTACATTGAAGGAATCAGCACGATTTCTCGATATTCCCATCCCTAAGGGAGTGAAACAGGGGATGAAGGGTTTTTTGAAAACACGTTGCAATTAAGGCAATTATCAAGGAAGAAATACAAAACTTCGGATTTAGATTTTCGATTGGAATTTTAAAAACACGTGTTTGGGTGTGTTTTTATCATTTCAACCATTAAGCGGGTGAAATAAGGGAAAAATCTTTTAAGGGTGCTAATAAGACTATTTTGGTGGTAGAAATGCGAAAATTTGGATTTGTAACCATGTTTAGAATGGAAAAAATGTGTTTCGGGATGTTTTGACTTCTGCCATCAATGTTGCAGAAGGGAGTGGCAAGTTGTATCAAAATACGTGATTAGGAAAGTATTTTTAAAGCTAAATCTATGAAAATTTATATGTAGAAGTAGAAACAACCAATGCATTCCATCCAGTCTACGCGTTCGAAGCAGCGGGAATTAAGCAAGTCGAAAATTAAATTTAACCCCAGTAATTCTAGTCACCGAGTGACCATTGGTGTTAAGGCTGCATCTGAATCGGAAGCTTTTCGTGGCAGCTGAAGGAACCGCAAGCGCGCAACCTCGCCGGTGTGGCCGGGTTGCGGCTGTGTCGCTGGGTTGCCTACGCGGCAGGGGCTGAGCCTCGCCAGGCATGTGCCCAGGGCGCCGCATTCCGGCACAGCCGGCGGGGGTGGCGAGCGACGCGCCTTTGCCTTTGAGAGGGCGCTTTCCGGGTCGCAAAGGTAAACAAGGACACCAGCCCTCTAATTACCGCCCGCGGACTCCGGGACCGCAGCTCGCGCTCTCAGTGCCCGCTCAATCCTCCTCCACCGACACAACTTTCCCCACCAACAGCCCTCCATGCTCTCCTTCAAATACTCCACTTTTAAAAGCTCCGATTCAGCGTAAACTATAGCGGTGCTAAAAGACGTACCTAATGACCAACCACTGCCACCTTTTCGTGCCTATTACAATACTTATTAGGCTGGGGTTTCATTTAATCCAATTATCTATCACTCTTCCTCCTCTTTTTCTGACCAACTTCTCATTCATCCTTCCATCTCATTTTTCCTTAAATACGCACCAAAATGAGAGCCGTTTTGACAACGGTGACAGAAGGCTTAGCGAGACATGACTTTTTTTCTTCTCAGCCGCAAGAAAATTGTGCACTGAATATAAACAGCAAAAAATACGGAATTAAGCTTCTCACAGATCTTCAACTCTGCTACAATGAATACCACACAGTTTCGTGTATACGTGAATTAATCTCCTGATATATATATTGGGACTTCAGTTGTCGAATTCCTTTAGAAAAAGAAAATCCAACAGTCGGTTTTAAAGATTTAATCTTATAATGCAACAAGTTTCGGCATTCCAATCATGCCATCTTGAGGCCCCACCAAGTGATATGTTTAGGCACATCCTTCCACATTATTAATATGTAGGACTTTTTATCGCTAGTGTCCGTGTGAACATTCTAAGTATGTTACCTGCACGAACATGAACAATCAAATGACCAATGGTCATTTGATAACATATGTTCGCGCTGGTAATACGCTCTGTTATGAGCGTAATAATGTACAAAGCGTTCGTCCCACAGATCAGCGAAATAAGGATGATATGAACTTTGGTAGACGGATAATCGAATACTTGAACATATCCTAAAAACCTCCCTAAAGAAGCTTTCTGTCACGAACATATCACGTTTCAAAAATGATAGTAAGAATAAAAAATTTAATACTACAACGAGAAATGCCGTATGATTTCCATGTTTCAGCTTTAGTGTCGTACGGAAGGGAAAGAATTATTCAGCTATCAAAATACTCAGTGACATCAATGTTTTAAGTTGATTATTGAACCGAAATAATACGTACTTCCACTCCTCATATATCATGGAAGAATTTCTGAATATGTAATGTTGTGTGTGTATGCGAGAGAGAGAGAGAGAGAGAGAGAGAGAGAGAGAGAGAGAGAAAGAGAGAGAGAGAGAGATTGCATATACAGCGAAATGTATATCCCCACATGAAAAGAACGGTGTAATGATTCTAAAAGAGAATCGTCTAAGATATCAGCCATTTCCATAATTAGTTTTCATTGAATAATGTGTATTTTACACCTAAAATAAGTGAAACGATCCACGGTTAACCGACATGACTTATTTATCTTCTAAGCAACAATGAAATACTGAACTATTTAACTCTTTGACTACCAGCGGGACACATGCGTCATACGACAAGTTGTCATAGAACCAGTCGGAATTTGTTTCGTATTATTGCTGTGCACCATTGATAGTGGTGAAGGGATTTTTGCCAATGGATTGCAGGTTTCTTAAAACTGAGATTGCATACTTAGTTGCTGTTATTCTCAGGATTCATTTCTATCCCTCGTCTCCATGTTGCCGTATAAGAGTTGGGCTTGCAGGTAGGCAACCGAATTACCAGATTTGGAAAGTGGTCTGGCGGCTTTTCCGGACACACCACGTCAACCAACTGCAAGGACATACTGACGTTTGCCACATTACAAACCAAGCCCATATTATGCAGCCAGTTTTAAAACGTGAAGAGGTACTCTACCCGCTGATATATGGACATTCTCTAATGTCTGGTAGTTATTCTTCAGTTATCATCAGAAACTACAGGGTAGCTTCCGCAATTATCGTCAAAAACTATGGAGGAAGCTAAGAATGACTGATGCCTTCCCCCCTCCTAATCACCCTAATGTGGATATGAGCATGCATAAACAATATTTGCAAGGCCTACCAAACATTCATATGTGAGAGTTCATTTTACGTTTTATGGAAACAAAAATGGTAGCGAAGAGTGAAAGATAAAAATATTTGTGGAATGTGTCGGTGTGTAGCGTCACAAAGTCGTATCATTATGAACTACAAGCTCACTGAATCCTTAATGTTACAGCCTGGTCACATAGCTTACGTATAGATTATTAATAGTGTAACTTTTGTGTACTTTCGTAAACCATAATGATTGTAACGGCGACTCCCGACAACGACTCGCTCACTGATGATGTATCTTACTCTCATATCATTGATGTGCTCGCTGTGTCAACCTAAGCGAACTTTTCTCTATTGTTCGTCAACGCCCGCAGGAACCGAACCACGCAAACGCTCGCTTAGTATTTCATTTGATACCGCAGACTTGTAACAGATAGTCCGGTTGAACGCTATCGTAATTATTATCGTGTTTTCTTCTGACAAATGCCACGAATTATTTACACATTACCATCCGTGCCCGGCAAGCAGTAGCGCACAAGTGTTTTGACAGCAAACATCGGCAGGGGAGGGGGAGGGGGAGCGCGGTCACCGTGCAGCGGGCTAACCTCGCTAGACTATCGATTGTGCGAACATCGCGTGCGGACGGGTCGTTAAGCGAGAATCGATTGTCATGTGGCGGTTGGTCGGCGCGAGCTTCCACCGTGAACGCGTGGCGTGACCCAACAGCCCGCCGTAGCTCAATCTGGACTGCAGTGCTGCCCTTATAAAAGGATTACCTTATGCAACGCCACGAGGACACAAATACTCCCTTCGTTTCAGGCCAGCTGTTCCGGTTGCCCACTCGTCGGGGGACATATTTATTACCAGACTGAAAAATGCTCTACTACAACTAAGGGAGAAATTTATAGCAGTAGGTAAGCAGCTACATATTGCCTTTGTAGATTTAGCAAAAGCTTACGATACTCTCCCTAGATCTAAACTGTGGGAAGCTATCTACATCTACATACATACTCCGCAATCCACCGTAAGGTGCGTGGCGGAGGGTACACTGTACCACTACTAGGAACTTCCCTATTCCACTCTCAAATAGAACGAGGGAAAAAAAATGCCTATATGCCCCTGTACGAGCCCTAATTTCTCTTATCTTGTCTTTGTGATCACTACGCGAAATATAAGTAGGCGGCAGCAATATCGTACTACACCCAGCTTCAAATTCCGGCCCTCTAAATTTCCTCAACAGAAATTCACGAAAAGAACGTCGTCTTTCCTCCAGCGATCCCCAATTGAGTTGCCGGAGCATTTCCGTGACACTCGCGCATTGGTCGAACCTACCAGTAACAATCCTAGCTGATCGCCTCTGAACTGCTTCTATGTCTTCCTTTAAACTGATTTTCTGCGGGTCCCAAACACTTGAGAAATACTCAAGACGTGGTCGTACAAGCGTTTTATACGCGTTCTCCTTTACAGATGAAGTACATCTTCCCAAAATTCTCCCAATAAACCGAAGTCGACTGTCCGCCTTACTCACAACTGTCCTTACATGTTCGATCCATTTCATATCGCTCTGCAATGTAACGCCTAGATATTTGAACGATGCGACAGCATCAAGAAGCTCACTACTAATGCTGTATTCGAACATTATGGGATTGTTTCTCCTACTCATGCGCATCATCTTACATTTTTCTACATTAAGAGCTAGCTGTCATTCTTCACACCAACTAGAAATTTTGTCTAGGTCAGCCTGTATGCTATTACAGTCAGTTAAAGACGACACCCTCCCATACACCACAACATCATCAGCAAACAGCCGCAAATTACAAGTTACTCTATCAGATCATTTATATAGATAAATAATAGCGGTCCTATCACACTCCCATGGGGCACGCCTGACGATACACTCGTCTCTGATGAACACTCGCCGTCGAGAACAACGTACTGCTATTACTTAGGAAGTCTTCCAGCCAGTCACAAATCTGTGAACCTATTCCATAAGCTCTATGAAAGATATAGGTATGGATGATTATCTTTTACAACATTATTATTAAAATATACAGATATAAGGTGGTACAGATTAAACGAGATTCAAAGTTATGGGAACCTATAAATGGTTCCAGTATGTCACCCATCTTGTTCAATTTATATGTAGAAGTGGCTCTCAGATATTGAGAGAAGAGCTGCGGGGGAATGGGAATTACTGTCAACGAAGCACAGATATTTTCATTAAGTTTTGCTGACGATCAAGCTATTATGCCACAAGACGATTATGACCTAGATTTCATGATATGACGATTATATCAGGAATACAACAGATTGGGACTATAAATAAGTCTAACAAAAACAGAGTATCTGGTGCTGAATGGTGATTCTAAATTTGAAGTACACGTCAATGACAAAGCAGTTATGAGACAGGTAGAGAAATTGAAATGTCTCGGGGCATATAATGATAAAAATGGATTGGGTTATACAGAAGTAAAATACAGAATACAGCAAACCAGAAAAGTGTTAGGATGTATGAATTCTTTTTGGTGGGATAAGAATATTTCCAAAAACAATAAGAAAAGAGTAGGTAAGATAATGGCTGAATCAGTGTTACGATATGGACCAGAGCTATGGATATTAAATGCTGAAATCAAAAGAAGAAGAATAGCTGTGGAAATGAATTATATGCGTAGGAGTGTCAGAATATCAAGAATCTAAAGAAGAACTAATGATGAAGTAAGAGCTAGAATGAAGGCAAATGATATAGTGACAGAATTGAAAGAAAATCACTGAAATGGTACGGACATATGATGAGAATGCCAGATCATCGGTGGACAAAGAAGGTTTATGAATAGAAACCACCCGGCAGACTTAAGTGCGGAAGACCAAGACGTTCTTGGACAGACCAAATAAATGGAATAATGGAACATCACAGCCAGGAAGATGCCCTGGATAAAGAGGCTTGGAGGAGGATAACGGGAATACGACAAGATGTTGTTATTAATTAATCTTGGTATTAAATAAATGAAAAACACAATTTTGTGATCGTTCTACGAATTTATTCTTGTTTACTTAACCGGTTTTCGGCTTATGAAACCATCTTCAGAGTACTGAATACTGTGTCAAAGAGGTTACAATGTTTTGGTACAGTATTGGAAAAGATGACAAACGTCTACACTTAGATAGACGTACATAGTAAAACACTTCTTTGAGATTGTCTTATTACAATTGGCAACTATAAAAACTAAACAGTAATAAATGAATATACTATGTGTGGAAGATAAAACAAGGAATAAATTTGAACATAACCTGGGAACTGGAACTACCCTCTATTATAAACAAACTGATAATCTTAATAAAATAAGTGCCTTGATAATAATTTTTGGCGATAATTATAGATAGCTGTTACATATGAAATTTGTAAGGTCAAGTTGGAGTGGCATCAAGAACTTAAAATGAATTATAGTGTGGAATTGTTAATGGATAAGAGTAAACTGAAATGGATCTAATAAAATTAGTATTCTAAAACTTCAGGTAGCTGAAAATGGATATAATATGGTAAGCAACACTGGGAACAAATTTTCAAAACTTAAAAACAAATCTTAAATAAATACACAGGAGTGTGAGACTGTGAGGTAAACAAGGAATCCATTTTTAGAATTAATATTGAAATTGTGATTATCTGCTTTGATCTATTAGATATACAAATAAATAAAAGGCTTGGTGAAAATTTAGGTTATTTCGCATGGTTGTAACCTATTTCAGTTGTAAGCTCTGGTTACTTAAAGTAGCATCAATAGCCTTAAATGAATACAAGTAGACCTATTCTGACAACCAAAATTTTCTAAAACACAGGCACCATGAAATGACTATAGTATAAGAACCTAAATGGAGGGACAATTGATAACATGGAATTAGGCTATAAATATATGTACAGGAGACTGGGGGTGGAAAAGGTTGACATAAATTTTAGCTATGAACTGGAAACTGACAAACACTAAAATATTTTGATTAAAATTAAAATTTCAAACATATAAATGCCTAGATCATAGTGTTGCAGATTATTTTCTATAGATGTTAACCATTTGCGTCCATATTTTACTCCATATCATACAGCAGCAGAGCAAGTTGGATTGGTGAAATAGATGAGAATATATTGTTGTGCGCCTTAATCGTATAATATAGCATGCACAGACAAGACTTTCGGAAACCTATATTATATAGGATCAATCCTAATGAATCTAGAACACAGTACGAGTATGTACTGTGTTTTAAACACAATTTATCAGTTAGTAGATGTGTACCCATTAAGATATGTCAATGAACCATCGATATGCATTTCATGTTTGTCACCTGCCTTGACTTTTTTTACTTGGTCTTCTCATAACCCTTTGGCCGCCAGTCGCCGAAGTTTTCGCACTGCCATCTGTGTTTCTGCAGAGCTCGATGAAGGTATGCGGACGTTTCTGAGCTCACGAAACGACCTAATCTGCCGTTCCACTGCAGATCTCTTCTTCACATCGAACTCCCAGTAGCTTTGATTACATCTCCCAATGGGTACACATCTACTACCTGATAATTTGTGTTTAGAACATAGTACATACTCGTACTATGTTATAGATTCATTTGGATGGATCCTGTGTATTACTGGTTTCCGAAAGTCTTGTCTGTGCATGCTATATTATACGATTAAGGCAGCACAGCAATACATTACCATCTATTTCACCAATCCAACTTGCTCTGCTGCTATATGGTATGGAGAAAAATATGGTCGCAAATGGTTTGATACCGTATGCTGTGAATATAGTAGACAATTAGGGGCCACTTTCACTCTTCTAGATGGCCTGGCTCCAGTTTATGAACCTTTCATAATTTATTCACATGATAATTTCAGTTTATGCTTAGTTTCTTGCAATTTGTGATATTCTTACGTTTGATAATGATGACAAAGATCATTGAAACTAGTAACGTTATTTGAATGAAAGGTTTTTCTATTCCTTGTGACTGTGGATTAACCACTATATATATGGTGTATAATAATATTCTAAGTTTCGTCAATGACATACCATCAATATATCAAAAGACTTACTACATCAGACCTGCTGTTATCATAGGAAAATAATTAACTGGAGAAGGAATCTTAATAAGTATAACAATTTGTTATAATAGGACTAACTTAGCTATCGCAATCCTTCCAATTTAATTGAATTCATAATCGAAAAAGGTTCACAAGTGTTGTTCAGGTATGGACGTAGATGTTTTCAGCACTTGACATGCTCTTTAATTATATGAAATTAAATTATTTGTAGGTTATAAAAACTAGGGGTTTTCTGCTTTACACATTTGACACAAAATATCTTTTCCTTGCTTTTTGATGAGTAAATTTTATCAGTAATATCTTCAAAACTCAATTTTGATAACACGTTGTGCTCCACTGAAAACAGGGCAAGACAGGTGTTCTTGCGAGATGCTGCTTCTAAAATAATTCTTGATAAGCTTTAAACGTCAAAAGCTCCTTTCAGGGGAGAAAACAGCCACTGGCACGGTTAGCAAAATTCTGTACTCGGTATAAATGTTGGGAAATGGACTGGGTGTTGTGTATTCGTCGTCATCATCACTATCACTATCAGCGACACACAAGCCGCCAAGGTGGCGTCAATCAAACGAGTTGCAGTAGGCGGCCGAACCCAGAGGGGGATATCCTGGCCAATATAAGCCATGCAATCATTTCAGTTCCTGTTTCCCTGCGGTAGCATATTGGTACGTCACAGCGAGTTTAGCGCTCATATCAGGCCGGTATTACACTATCAAATTATTGGACAAAGAATCGGACGAAAAAACTGGATGAAACATTGGTCATATTCTTTGACAAATATATTGCATGAAATGCTAAAGTGGGTGTTACACTACCATCCAATATTTTGTAAAAGTTGCTTCAAAATGGCGGTGCGATGCTCAGCTGTTGTTTATACTACAGTTGCGTTGCGCCTGCATTTAGAAGAGGAGAAGGGAAAAAAGAAAAGGAAACGTACTTGGATGAAACAGTGGGTGTCAGGGCGAGATAAATAAGTGTTCAATAAAATTTGTTACGGGAACGGAAGGATTTTCTTTTCTATGTCGTCGGCAGTACAGCTGGGCCGTAATTCACAGCTAATTATTTTGTAGCTCACCATTCTTCACAATTTGCAATAGAGCAACAGAAAAGAGTGACGCAAGTTTCATTAAATAACGTTTCAAACGGAAATTATCAACACTGACAAAGAGAAAATCGAAGTTGTTTATGACGTTATTAACAATGTAAGGAGGGGGGGAGAGGAATCAAATGTTTGTAAATCTATCGGACCAAACTGCGTGGTCATCAGTCCGTAGCTTACAAACTACTTAAACTAAGTTAAACTAACCTAAAGGACAACACACACACCCATGCCCCAGGGAGGACTCGAACCTCCGACTGCGAGCAACCGCGCGCCCCGCAGCGAAGCGCTTTAGACCGCTCGGTTAATCCACCGCGGCGGGGGGGGGGGGGGAGATAGCTGATAAAGTAAATACTCTCTATTTACTTCCTTACAAAAGTTATCTGAGTGTCTACATGTATATATTTTCGCTTGCAAATATATGTCGATGTTTTGAATGTTGTTTCACTTCCCAGCAGATATCACACCAAGTTGAGCAAACTTATTCATTATTAAGTCTGGTTTGGCCGTAAATACGATTTAGGGGTGTTACTTTAAATAAGATTAATGGGTTTTTCTTCTTCAATTTCGATAGTGTATTATGACTTTTTACATCACGGATTGTAACCTCACTTTCACCGCAGGGTATTGGGCTAATCCCCTATATCGCGATAACACAAAACTAGCTGCTCTTCTCTGAATTTTCTCTAAATCGTCCGTCAGTCCCACCTGGTGTGGATCCCAAAATACGCAGCAGTAGTCCAAAATAGAACGCACTCGTGTAGTGTACTCAATTTTATGAGTAGAGTTGGTTGGTTCGCCTTCACTACAATATTTTCTATGTCTTTTTTCCAATTTAAGTTGTTCGTCATTTTTACTCCTAGGTATTTAGTTGAATTTATGGCCTCAACGTTTGACTGATTTATCATGTAACTCAAGTTTAACGGATTTCTTATTAAGGGTCAAAAAAGTTCAAATGTTTGTAAATCTATCGGACCAAACTGCGTGGTCATCAGACCGTAGCTTACAAACTACTTAAACTAAGGTAAACTAAACTAAGGACAACACACGCAACCATGCCCCAGGGAGGACTCGAACTTCCGACGGCGACCAACCGTGCGCTCCGCAGCAAGGCGCCTTAGACCGCTCGGCTACTCCACCGCGGCTATTAACGGTCAATTGCCATTGTTTTGCACCATACAGATATCTAAATCATTTTGCAGTTGCTTTTGATCTTCTGGTGACTTTACTAACCGATAAACGGCAGCATCATCCGCAAGCAGTCTAAGAGAGCTACTCAGATTGTCTCCTAAATCGTTTATAAAAATAAGGAATATTAGGGACCCTATAACCCTTCCCTGGCGAACGTCAGATGTCACTTCTGTTCTACTCGATGTTCATTCTGCCCTTATTTTGTACCACCTGCATCCGCGAAAAAGAATCTTCTACTATCCTTACGCGGCGAGGGCCTCGACAGAAGACTACATCTACATCTGCATAGATACTCTGCAAATCACTTTTAAGTGCCTGGCAGAGGGTTTATTAACCACTTTGAAAATTTTTCTCTGCTGTACCATTCTCTAATAGCGCGCGGGAAGAAAGAACACTTAAATCGTTTCGTTTTCGATCTGATTTCTCTAATTTTATTGGGATGTTTATGTCTCCCTAAGTGGGTGCTAGCAAAATATTTTCACATTCAGAAGTAAAAGTCGGTGATTGAAAATTCACAAATAGATCAGGCCGCAATGAATAACGTGTTTCTTTTAATGATTTCCACCCCGATTCGTACAACATTTCCGTGACGCTGTCCCCCCCCGTAACGTGATAAAACAAAACGAGCTTCCCCTCTCTGAACCTTCTCAATATCTTCCGTCAGACCCACCTGGTGAGGGTTCCACAAGGGGCAACAGTACTCCAGGAGAGGACGCACAAGTGTGATGTAGGCAGTATCTTTGGTGGATCTCGTGCATCTTCGAAGCATTCTGCCAATGAAACGTAATCTTTGGTTCGCCTTCCCCACAATATTTTCTATGTGTTTTCTCTAGTCTCAGTTGTTCGTAATTGTAGCTCCTAGGTATTTAGTAGAATTTACGACCTTAATGTTTGACTGAATTATCGCGTAATTGAAGTTCAGCGGATTTCTTTTAGTGGTCATGTGTATTACTTCACACTTTTCTTTATTTAGTGTCAATTGCCAATTTTCGCATCATGTATAGATTTTGTCTAAATCGCTTTGCAGTTACTTTTGATCATATGTTGACTTCACTAACCGATAAAAGACAGCATCATCCGCGAACAGTCTAAGGGAGCTATTCAGATTGTCTTCTAAATCGTTTATAAACACAAGGAAGCGTAGGGGACCTATAACGCTTCCCTGGGGAATGCCGGATATCACTTCTGTTTTACTCGATGACTTACCGTCAATTACTACGAACTGTGTCCTTTCTGATAGGAAATCGCGAATCCAATCGCACAATTGGGGAGGTATTCCATAAGCACGCAATTTCATTAGAAGCCGCTTGTGGGGTACAGTGTCAAAAGCCTTCCGGAAATCCAGAAATATGGAATCGATTTGAGATCCCTTGTCGATGGCACTTATCACTTCATGTGAATAAAGGGTCAATTACCATTGTTTTGCACCATACAGATATCTAAATCATTTTGCAGTTGCTTTTGATCTTCTGGTGACTTTACTAACCGATAAATAACAGCATCATCCGCAAGCAGTGTAAGATAGCTACTCAGAGTGTCTGCTAAATCGTTTATAAAAATAAGGAACAGTAAGGGCCCTATCACACTTCCCTGAGGAACGCCAGATATCACTTCTGTTCTACTCGATGTTCCTTCTGCCCTTACTTTGTACCACCAGCATCCGCGAAAAAAATCCTCTACTATCCTTACACAATGATAAATTCAGAGGCAGTGGCTGTAGAGTGTTTCAGGAGCGCGGTAATAGGCCGTGCCTGCCTGCTACACGTTCCAAACTGCGGGCCTGAGACGGGCGCCCTCGGAGCAACTTGTCCCCAGCAGTTGTGGCGGCGGCCAGAGACACCTGCTGCTCGCAGCAATTACCCGCTAATTGCGACGCACTTCACAACCACTCCTCTTTACTGCCTCTCTCGAAACACGGGCCCTCTGATGGAACTTCCCCGTATAACATTTAGCCTGCGAAATGAAGCAGTGTTTAGTTTCCATCAGCGGTAGGGAACCGCGCAGCTCTGTCCACGTGGCCTAATCGCCCCCGAGTGCGTGTTTACTGATCGGGCAGGGTTTTTCCATCACACGTATTTTGTTTCTGCGGCTAGCAATCCGCGCGTGAATAGATGTTTGTACAGATCAGCGGGTCTCGGGCAATTCGTAACGATCTATGGAACGATTTCACGCAACGCTGGAGAATGCTTTTACCGTAACTACGGTGTGCGGCAGTTGCTGGCGTTGCAGTGATGCGTCAAACGTTAGTGACTGTGCGCTGAACTATACGTCATAGTGGTATCAGACGTATCGGAAAAAAATGCAGAATTGGAAGCGAATTGAACTTAAAAGTTACATTTGCAAGGTGTCTAGTTGATACTGCAATAATATCAATTACCATGGAATCTTAAGGTGTAATCAGCAGTTACAACAAAATCAAATGTTTGTAGAGCTTATGGGACTTAACTACGGGGTCATCAGTCCCTAAACTTACAAACTACTTATGAACTAGCTAATACTAAGGACGGCACAAATATCCATGCCCGAGGGGGGATTCGGACCCCCGACCGTAGTGGCCGTGCAGACGGAGACTGGCGCGCCGCATACCACTCGGCCACCGCGGCCGGCGCAATTACAACACCAACTTTAGCTGCCCACAGCGGTAATAAATGTTGGTCAGTCCACCGCTTAAAGTATTTTAAAGTTAAAATACATTAAATGACATGTCAGGTGTGCATTATACATTAAATATAATAACATGCCAGGTGTGCATTATATACTGTATATATATATATATATATATATATATATATATATATATATATATATATATATATATATATATATATAATACACATTTGACACCAGAAAGGGTATGAACCACCCAGTTTATATTTTCGTGACAGATCATGGAAAATGGGTACAAGTTACATTTTTAGCACAATATTTTGAAAACCTTCTCAACTGTAAATGGTCCCAATGAAACCGGAACACAAAACTCAAAACGAAATTCCTACAAAATCACATCCATCAACTCCAGAGGAAGTTCACCAAGCGATAAAATCCTTTGAGAACAACAAATCACCTGTTGAATATAGAATCACAGATGAAGTTTTGAAACTAGGCGAGAAAAAATATTTTTAGGCCTCAGTATAATTATTAAAGAAATTTGGCAAACCGAGAAGTTCCCAGAAGATGGCACTTATAAATGCGCTGTACAAAAGTCATGAAGGATCTGACGTGAACAATCACAGAGGAACTTCCCTTATATCTGTTCCATACAAGTTCCTTTCAAAAATACTATTAAAGAGGCTGGAACACTTTAAATGTTTGGAACGAATAGTAAAGGACATTGGAATAGAAAAAGAAACTGTCAAAATTCGAGTAGCTAAACATAGGAGGCAACAAATTTTAACACAGATTTTGTACAACAAAAAATGTTTATCTCGAAGCGCAAAACTATTAAACTACACCACACTAACACGAACAAAAGTACAATGTGAAGCAGAAAGACTCTCCCTCAAGAGAGAACACAAAAAATTGGCGGAAAATGGGTAAAGATGAGCAACGAGAACATCTACCAATTTATTCAAAGCAAATGTTTGTATAAAATGTAAGTAACTGTTTGGAATATAATTTAAACTTGCAAATATTGAAATTTAGTGCCAATGACAAAGCTCACATATAATAATTTTCTATCTCACCACAGCCAAACGTGTTCCACAATGTTGTAAGCAACATGTAAAGCATGTACACCGCCTGATGATGAACTGCCAGGCAGTTCGAAACCGGTTGTGGTATTAAATACATACGAAAGGTGACTGGTTGCTGTTATTTTCTGATTCCTTTAAATGTTTGTATAGTCTATGGGACTTAACTACGGGGTCATCAGTCCCTAAACTTACAAACTACTTATGAACTACTTACGAACTAGGACGGCACAAATATCCATGCCCGAGGGGGGATTCGAACCCCCGACCGTAGTGGCCGTGCAGACCGTGACTGGAGCGCCTTAGTCTCCTCGGCCACCGCGGCCGGCTACCAATTTATTAAACCGGTCACTACAGAAATGGGAAAGAGAAGGCTGATGTTCTTGGTAATCTGATGAGAAAGGATGATAGCAGATTAACGAAGATTCGTTCCAGATATTTAAAGTGTTCCAGACACTTTAATAGTTTTTTTTCAAAGGAACTTGTATGGAAGAGATAAAAGGGAACTTCCCCTGTAATTGTTCATGGGCTGTTGTGAGGTCCCTCCACACCGCATCCGTTGACGCCTTCGGGCGGTAATTGTTAGGCCCTTTGAGGTCTATAAGTTGGAGTTTAGTCTGATACCTATGAAATTACTTAACCAGCCTAGTTTCGCACATCTGTTTTAAATTTTATTGCTAGTATAGGTATGTTGTTTTATCCTGATCCAGATTAAATGAAGCCTTTATGTTACATCTCCATAAAATTTCTTTTAGTAGTTTTAGTTAAGGCGGATCACAGGATGTGGGCACCGCAATGTTGTCTGAACGTGTGGGCAAGACCACCCATTAATATGAGCGCACCTGGAGAGAGTGTCATATATTGATTTTACTGTTGGAATTGTTAAGAAGCTGTGTGAGCCACAGGGACGCACTCCAGGCTGAGCAATAGAGACCATTGCAGATAACAGGCTAAAACAGACACGTTTATCTTACGGGATGTAGGCACTAAAGAAATCTCATAGCGAACTGCTGATGCCCTCAATCACTGTCTCAGGGTGGAGGTTACCTTTCGGAGAAGATGGTCGTAACTTCATACAGCGCCTAGACGCTGTTGTAAGACGCTACATTAGTACTTGGTGGCCAACAGGCATGTTTTAATGTACGTCGCAAAGTTGATACCAGTCACTTGGGAACAGCAACGTCAGTGCTTTCACGAGGCTAGAGTGAAAGGGTAAAGAAGAAAAACTGCAAGTAAGCAGCTCCCCTGAGGCGTGGCCTAAGGCGGAGCCTAAGGCGTGGCCAACTGACGTAAAACATTGATGTTGTTGCCCATACTGGGTAGCGCTGTGACGTTTTCCTTTCAGCTGAACAATGCATTTTATTAGTGCACAAACAAGCCACCTCCCCACCCGAGGAATGGCAGAAGGGACAGAGCTCAAACGTGGTTCGCTAGAGGACTCAGAGAGAGAGAGAGAGAGAGAGAGAGAGAGAGAGAGAGGGCAAGCCACAATTTAGATTGGTTGAACAAAGCAGCGGGCAATAGAAAATTGTTAACTGTCGGAAAGTGGGGAAAAGAAGTGCGCCCACACCGGCCGTTAAAACCCCCGGTTTTTGGATCAAGAAGGGAGTTCTCAGTCAGACGAGTCGGGCGCCAGCCTGTGACTATCGCCGTCGGCTTCGGGTTGCTCCACGACAATCTGTTTCTCGCGGGGAGTGCGTCTGTTTCTCGCGGGGAGTGCGTCTGTCTAGTGAATGCTGCTAGGGAACGTAATTACTAGCTTCTGTTGTAGCAACCGATTTATACTTCTTGCTTGTTAAATGAATAACCCCAGTGTAGTAGACTTAGTATGGGATGCAATAAATTTAATACCACGTACCTATGAGTACCATAAAGTTTCCTAAACAAGTATCCTCTCGAGTCCCGAAATTCGCATCTCTAGTAGATGCCTGTAATTCTCTGCAGTCACTCTTTTCCGCTCGGGGTAAGCAGACTGATCTTGCTACCTCTTCCCTCTTTCCTATGAAGGACACAACAATAGAAATGATCGAAAGGGAAACGAAGGGTAGATGTGTAAGGGCAGAGGGAAAAACGTTCCAAGGGTGAAAAAAACCTCTGCGACAGTGGGTAGTAGGGCAGTAGCCGTTTGCTTGTCATCTGCGATAGGTCATGCAAGAGTATTAGTAGTGGGTATCTCTCGGTACCATTGTTTTTGTTAGGTTTGTCAATAGAATCAGATCGGCTTTGATGTGAGGCATTGCTGCAGCTGAACACCTATGACGTGTACATTGAAATCGCAAATGTTGGCCTGCAGATATACTAACATGTAAAATAGGATTTCTGCGTCCGACGCTGTTCAGCGTCGCCTGCCGCTATTCGCTAAGGGCTGCTGAGGTGGGCTGCTATGTGAAAGTTGCTTTTTATGACCCACTCAACCAGTCCTCTAATTTTCTACATTCATTTCAGATACACGTCGTACAGATACTACATATTTCAACCTTAATTGCCACGTGTCGGGAGTCACTGATGGGAAGTGTATTATCATGTTGATTAAAGTCAACGATATGAAGTGTTATCTAAACATTTTGTCTGATATCAGGTTCCCCTGGTCGCTTATTTGTGATTTAAATGCATTGGCGTGACTTCCATTATGGAGTCATTATGCGATCGCGTGTTGTTAAACGGAACCTTTGTCCCCAGCAACTGACACACTTTGTGGTTTTCATCAGATATTTCACATCAGAGCTAGCATCGACTATTCTGAATATACACACATTCATCCCGATCTGTGCGAGAACTTCTTCAGTGGATCAGGTAAACAGTGAAGCTGACACAACTTACTGAGACGTTGTATTGACTCCCACAATATTGCGTATTACATGCTACATTATATCTGTCCGTTGTAAATACAGATTGGGGCTCATATCCATATTAGAAAGAGCGAATGGCACGCTACGATGATAAAGACATTCAGTATTGCAGAGCTATTATAAATGATTTTGCATGTAGAATTTAACTTTCTTTCTCATTGCTATAGTACTATTATCTGTTGATAACTGCTCTGGTAACCTTACTTTATTGTGTTGTAGTCGAAATACGTTGTTAAACTCAAAAAGACAGATATTCAAAATCAAGGGATTTTCGATAAACATAAGAGTTTGCAGCCAGATATCAAATTTGACGTCGGCCGATATTTCAGCAGGAGTCCACCCTGCCATTTTTGAAACATCTAAATTCAATCCGCCCCAACATCCGTTTCACAATGGAATTGGAAAAGAATGGTTGCTTTCCTTTCCTTGATGTGTTGGTCTGGAGGAAGGCAGATGGTATCTTGGGACATGCTGTTCACAGGAAGCCAACTCATACTGATTTGTATCTGCAAGCGGATAGTTATTATCATCCAGCTTAATGTGAAGGGGTTCTTCGAATCTTAGTGCATAGGGCTAACATCATTTTTGACCAGGAAGGTTTCCCCACCAAGCTGTTTCATCTTGAGTTCACTTTTCGTCAGAAAGGCTATAGTGAAGGGCAGATTAAAATAGCGTTGCGCTATCGACCACATGTGCAACGGGCTAGTGATGATAGTACAGAGTCTGCACCCACGTCAGTGGCCTTTCTGTCATACCTTGACAGCACTCCCAACACGATTGGCCGAAAATTAAGGCACTTTTGGGATCCGTTAAGGATGATCACGGTTTGCGCAAGGCGGGTATCTATCGTATCCCATGTAGCTGTGGCTTGTCATATGCTGGTCAAACTATTAGGACTGTTTAGGACCGTTGTACTGAGCATAAGCGTCACACACGTTTACAACAGCCAAACAGATCTGCTGTGGTCGAACAGTCTTGACGGAGGACACCCTATGGAATACAACAAAACGGAAATTTTGGCATGCACTTCCGGCTATTGGAACCGTGTTATCAAAGAAGCGATGTAAATAAAACTAGGTGACAACCTTTGAATATGGATGGAGGATTTTGCTTAAATTCCGCATGGGATCCTGCTCTCTCACTTGTCAAAAAACAGAGGTACAAAACTAATCCGACCTTATCCGTTGATAACTGTTCTTTATTATCGATATCCTAACCGTTTTCATCTTTGGTCGTGTCGGAGCTGTGTGCTTGCTTGCTCAGTGTGTATTGTCTATACCGTTTACTCATTGAAAACCGAGGTTTTAAAGATCGTTGCACATTGCTTCCTCACTGCAGTTTCGCCTTGAAAATGGCAGGGAGGTCTCCTGCCGAAATATCGGCCGACGTCATATATGTTACCTGGCTGCATACCCGTAAGGCTTTCGTGGTTGTTATTCGCCAGCAGAAATTAAGGAATCACAAATCAAGGCATGTTAGGATTTTCTTATGCTATTAATCCAATTTCGAAGGCGCAAAGGCTGCTCTCCGCTACATATTTTCAAACAGTTAAATATTTGCTACAACGAAGATTATAAATACCATTTACCCTCAAAATCACGACACATTTGCAAAAACGCCCAAAGTTTATGTGGCAAGTAACAATACAAAAGTCATTGTTTCCGTATCTGTTAAAAAGAATATTGGGTTTAAAAAAATTGCTTGAAGTCGGTTTCGAACCCACTGCCTTCGACAGCACATAGCGATGCCACTAACCACACGGCTATTCTTACTAGGTGGAGAGTTGTTGTTGTGGTCTTCAGTCCGGAGACTGGTTTGATGCAGCTCTGCACAATACCCTATCCTGAGCAAGCCCCTTCATCTCCACATAAGAACGGCAACCTACATCTGTCTGAATCTGCTTACTGTATCCATCTCTTGGTCCTCCTCTGCAGTTTTTACCCAACACACTTCCCTCCAACGCTAAATTCACAATTCCTTGATGTCTAAGAATGTGTCCCACCAATCTATCCCTTCTTTTAGTCAAGGTATGCCAGAAATTTCTTTTCTCCCCAATTCTGTTCAGTACCTCCTCATTAGTTACGCGATCCACCCACCTAATCTTCAGCATTCTTCTGTAACACCACATTTCAAAAGCCTCTATCCTCTTTCTTTCCACACTGTTTATCGTCCATGTTTCACTCCCATACAAGGCAACACTCCATACAAATGCCTTCAGAAAGGACTTCCTTACGCTTAAATCAGTATTCGCTGTTAACAAATTTCTCTTTTTTAAGAACGCTTTTCTACCCATTGCCATTCTGCATTTTATATCCTCTGTACTGCGACCATCATTTGTTATTTTACTGCCCAAGTAACAAAACTCATCTACCTTCTTTATTGCTTCGTAACCTAATCTAATTCCTTCAGCATCACCTGATTTTCTTACACTGCACTCCATTACCCTAGTTTTACTATTGTTAATGTTCATCTTATATGCACCTTTCAGCACACTGTCCATTCCGTTCAATTGCTCTTCCAGTACTGTGGAGAGTAGTGACTTTATTATTCATGATCGTATCTTCTGATGGCTTATACAGTTGTTGCGTCTTTAATTTATAGTTATAAGACACTTTACCAGATATAAAGTGTTTTTGAGTAATCATTATCCCCAGATCCGTCACCCACTGAGAATGTTTGGGACCGGATTGAAGGCCATGTTGGGTGGTCCGCATGAGCGGCAGGAAATCTGGCCAACTGCGGTACCAGGTGGAAACTGCATGGCAACCATTGCGCTAGTCTACATTCGGCGCCTCTACGATCCTCTCCATGGGAGAATTACAGATCGTATTAACGCAAAAGTAGGACATACACGGTACTAGCGTCGAAATTGCTCACGCACTGGTGGCTGTACTCACGTGCGTCTGGCTCTGCCTGTGTGATCATGTGTTGTATACATCCTCAAGAATGCGTCAATAAAATTTCCTTCTGCTTGGTCGTCGAACTCGTAGTGTTCTTTCCTTCATTTTCCAGGAGTGTAGTAAAGACTAAAGCAAATTACACTACTGGCCATTAAAATTGCTACACCAAGAAGAAAGATGATAAACTGGTATTCATAAGACAAATATATTATACTAGAACTGATATGTGATTACATATTCAAGCAATTTGGGTGCATAGATCCTGAGAAATCAGTACCCAGAACAACCACCTCTGGCCGTAATAACGGCCTTGATACGCCTGGGCACTGAGTCAAACAGAGCTTGGATGGCGTTTACAGGTACAAATGCCCATGCAGCTTCAACATGATACTGGCGTATTGTGACGAACCAGTTGACCAGACATTTTCAATTGGTGAGAGATCTGGAGAATGTGGTGGCCAGGCCTGCAGTCGAACATTTTCCGTATCCAGAAAGGCCCGCACAGGACCTGCAACATGCGGTCGTGCATTATCCTGCGGAAATGTAGGGTTTCACAGGGATCGAATGAAGAGTAGATCCACTGGTCGTAACACATCTGAAATGTAACGGCCACTGTTCAAAGTGCCGTAGTTGCGAAAAAGAGGTGACCGAGACGTGTAACCAATGGCACCCCATACCATCACGCCGGGTGATACGCCAGTATGGCGATGACGAATACACGCTTCCAATGTGCGTTCATCGCTATGTCGCTAAACACGGATGCGGCCATCATAATGCTGTAAACAGGACCTGGATTCATCCGAGAAAATGACGTTTTGCAATTCGTGCATTAAGGTTCGTCTTTGCGTACACCATTGCAGACGCTCCTGTCCTGTCTGTGATGCATCGTCAAGGGTATCCGCAGCCATGGTCTCCGAGCTGTTTGTCCATGCTGCTGCAAACGTCGTCGAACTGTTAGTGCAGATGGTTGTTGTCTTGTACACGTCCCCATCTGTTGACTCAGGGATCGAGACGCGGCTGCACGATCCGTTATAGCCATGCGGATAAGATACCTGTCATCTCGACTGCTAGTGATACGAGGCCGTTGGGATCCAGCACGGCGTGCCGTATTGCCCTCCTGAACCCACCGATTGCATATTCTGCTAACAGTCATTGGACCACGACCAACGCGACTAGCAATGTCGCGATATGATAAACCGCAATTGCGACAGGCTACAATCCGACGTTTATCAAAGTCGCAAACGTGATGGTAGGCGTTTCTCCTCCTTACACGAGACATCGCAACAACGTTTCAACAGGCAACGCCGGTCAACTGCTATTTGTTTATTAGAAATCGGTTGGAAACCTCCCTCATTTTAGCACGTTGTAGGTGTCGCCACCAGCGCCAACCTTGTGTGAATGCTCTAAAATGCTAATCATTTCCATATCACAGCTTCTTATTTCTGTCGGTTAAATTTCGCGTCTGTAGCACGTCATCTTCGTGGTGTATCAATTTTAATGGCCAGGAGTGTAGTAAAAAAGATATTCCGCAGAAACTTGAGGATTTTTTCTTACAACATTCGTTGAGACTATTAACGCAGTTATTTAGGTCCTCTAGTACATGTAGGGTGCCCACACAGTAGAAGAAGTTGGTTGTATTGTGTGAAGAACAAGATGAGTGTTACGATAACAGAAGCACTATGTGAACGTGTAGTAAAACTTCTCGGCGTGATTGAGCTCTGGAGTTTTGATTACAGAAAATACGCTTTGGAAACAACTATTTTCGTACCATATCCGGAAAGTAATCAGTTAATTACTTACATAAAAGAGAGTAGAATATTTGGACTTACCTTTTGTATGTCAACCATTTTTGTGAACTGTCGGCTGAACTCCCAAAGACCAACACCGAACTTCAGGGCCCAATTTTTCACCCTGAAACAAAATAAATATCTTCATTCACATGAGGCAACATATTTTCACAGTTTGTATTTGCGCACAATAGCAGACTGCCAGTATTCAAATCGCTAGCGGTGATTTTTGTATGAAATGTTAAAGATGTTTTGGATGAAATCTCGTGATCGGAACGTTCGCCTCATATACTGGTCACGTTAGTGCAGCGTAAGTAGCATGTCAACTCCTTTTTAAACAATTTCGCTCCTACACGATTCGTGCTTACCTGAAATGTGGGTGACGTCATACTCCGAACGCTTTCGGTATTTACGACTATTTCTGACTCTCATCATTCTATGTTTTGTAATTATATTCTTTACTACATTATATTGAAAATACAGCTACTTCCTTCTACATTTTTTGAAAAATTTGTACACATGATAAAGAAGTGGAAAATGTTTACAGTAGAACTATCTGTAATGAGATACACAATAGATTGATAGCATGGCAGAAGATATAAGGGAGATATAAAAAAAGCTGGAAAATACGGGTTAAAAGGGCATTTATGGTCACAAAAAGTTTCGTAGTACCAAGAATGGGACATAGGCTGAGAAAGAAATTTCTGAGAATTTATTTTATGAGCATAGATTTGTATGGAAGTTAATCCTGAATCATGAGAAAATTTTAAAAGAAGATTCTAACGTTTGCTGCCTGGGCCTATAGAAGTATTGTGCATTAAAATTAAATGCACTGCTAAAAATCTAGGCTGTTTTCAAAGGGTTGAGAAGGAGAGGAACATCTGAAATGTATTGAAATAGGAAGGAATTAACACATCAAGGACTTTCATATTACTTGACGGATATTTTGATGGTGAAAATTATAGAAGACAGAGGTGGAAATAGGCTCTGAAAATCGATTTCTTTGAATGATGGTAGCTAGACCACCACTGTCTATCAACAAATGGTATTAAATACAGCTTCTTCATCCGTCAGTTTTTAATTCAATTTATTGACACAACAAGTTGCAATGTTGTACTTTCTCTACCTTCGGGCTCCTGAGCAGCCGTAACAAACGGTATATGAACGTATGTTTGTCATCACAACTGGACAACACTCATTACTGGCAACTGTCAATTCTCTTAAGAAGTACGCTACACTTGACATCTATTAAGAATTATTTCCACATCACGAAGGGAGTAAAAGGCACGCGATGTTGCTACCTCATCCGGAAGTTGAAGTGGAAGTAGGTGATAACTGATGAGAAGGATAACGTCGTTCGTGGGACAGATTTACGGACACCAGTATTGCGTTCTGTCCTGTTCTTATAAAAAAAAAACCTAGATTAATTGACCATTTGTATTATCTGCCCAAGAGCCTGCAGATGGCAAAAGTATCACGAAAACTAGATGTGAGGATAAATTCTATTAAAATTGCAGCTGAAGGTTTCCGTTTTATTATTGTTTGGGATTGAAACAGGTCCAATGCATGTCTACTCTGAAATGAAAGGTTGAGTGGTCTTTTCCTTTGTGGGGGAAAACAGTCACGTAAAGCTTCTTGAATGAAATGTCCACAATTTCAATGTTAATTATTGTTCATTTATTGCACAATCAAGAGCGAAATAAAGAAATAAAAATGTTTTGAATTCATAGACTGCTTTTGTAAGAACAAGTGTATGAAGTGTTAGCAGTGAATATTATATTCATTAAGATATTTGCTTTGGCTCTTCAGAATGGCTACACTGGCTGAAATCACGTGTAATACATGAATAATAATTTACGCTGATATAGCGATTACTTAATTCAAGAAGGTGTCAGTCCGAACCAAAACAAGGTTGAACCCCCTCCTTCAATTTCCCTCCTAAGATACCAGAAATTGCACTTGTCAGTTTGCCGGCCGCGGTGGCCGAGGAGACTGAGGCGCTCCAGTCACGGTCTGCACAGCCACTACGGTCGGGGTTCGAATCCCCCCTCGGGCATGGATATTTGTGCCGTCCTTAGTCTTCGTTAGTTCATAATTAGTTTGTAAGTTTAGGGACTGATGACCCCTTAGTTAAGTCCCATAGACTTTACAAACATTTGAACATTTGAACTTGTCAGTTTATGGGCAGTGTTTTAACAATATTTGAGTCCTATTATTTGAATTTCTCTTCAGGACGTTTGTTCCGTGATATAGAAACAACCTCAGTAACTTGTAAGGGGGAGAACAGCGAAGATATTGTTCATTCTGTAAAATGAAACTCCTATAAATTAAAATCACCTTTCTTAGAAATTCTTCTAAAATATATATGTTAACTATATGAGTGAGACAAGCGTCTTTGCTAACGCTACTTTGTCAAGAGTTTCCTTTGTGGTAACGTAAGACTTAGTGACTTAGACTTTGTCAACACCTTCCTTTGTGGCAACGTAAGACTTTGTGACTCCATGCAGCCCCCTACGCTATATGTAATGCCGCAACACAGCCGAACTAACACGTCACTCTCGGAAGGAGAGTCTGTTACTTGCGATCCGCACACTACACAGTGTTTTTGTGCCAGCGATGATTGACTTTCCTTGTCAATGGCAACTCCTCTTGACACCCTAGCAGGGGCACTTCTTGCGCTCCTCTGTGCGTGACAGTGATAAACACACGACGGGGGGAGCCACCAATTGTTAGCGTCCCCTTTACGGAGTTTATGCCTGGATTCATAGCTTCCCGTAGATCTAGCGGAATCCTACGGACTGTATTACACTATATGTACCAGATAAATCGTCCCAAGTATTTTATCGAATAGTATGCTTCCGGTTCTGGCCGTGTAAAGTTAATTTCAGGCTAAATGTTAGGGAATATTTGAGTGATATGCTGGGAAATGTTGCAAAGTGAATACTTTAAAATTTTTATATAAAGGAATAGATGTTGTAGATAATGCAGGAGATAAGTTGTCCAAAACATTTTCTCGAAGAGTCTGCCTCCGTTTCTGCTCGTTTAAAGTTAGTTTCCGTCAAAATTCTTAGGACTATTTGTGTGATGAACGTTACATAATTAGTTAAAAATATATTTCTTTTGACAATTCCATCATGGATAAACATTATTGTTTCTAAAGTTTCTGATGTACAGTGTGTTACAAATGTTTCATGTTTTGTGTAGAAGTATGTTTTTCACTATCCTCGATACGTTGAATAATCAACGAGATTGTAACAATCCACTTCTTTACACATGTGTGGCTGGAAGCCACCTAGACAAAATATCATTACAACTGCTGTCGGGCACGATACTCAATTATTCATATTCCAAATTAGTAAATTATTAAGACAATATAAACGAGACATCCTCAGATCCACTGTACGTATTTTTTTATCTTTTTGGCGTTTTAGACAAACCATCAAAGACAAAGTCAGTTGTAACTTACACAAAACACTGAATCCGCTGAACACGATTCAGCTTCAATAAATCAGACGCGAAGACACCTACGAATAGATATTGCGGAACGACATACTTCTGTAAAAAGGTTTTTTGATACATTGGGGCAGTTCCATAAAACAACAGAAAGACCGTTTAAGCAAAATAACTCTGAAGTGTAATGCATTTTGTTATGCATTTTTAAATGGAATAGTTACTTGTTTTGATATGAAGTATTTTAGCAACACAGATTATTGGAATTTAAAAAAAAAATTCACTACGAAATTCATTGCAACAAAATGAAAACACCTTTCAGACATGTAATCAGTCCTCAGTTTTAGAAGAACAATAGACAAAACAGAAAATGTTTGTTTCTTTCTTGCAATCTTACTTGCATAATTTATTTTTACAAAAATAATTTAAAAAAGGAGTCCAGTAACATGGGCTTTAAACGCATACCCTAGAATCTATGAGCACGTGTACAATAGAATAACTTTATTTCATAATAGCGAACATAAACGAGTCTTCATAGTATCTAAGGTATGCAACTTGCGTCGAAATTTACTAGGAATTTCTTTCTGATTTTGGTCCATACTGTCCCCTCCCAAAATACAGGAAGTAAAAGTAGCGCTCACCGTTTTGGAACAGTGACTATGAGCTATGCTGTTGTTATACGATGAACGCTATGCTTTCACATAACAATGACATGTCATAGTCTATGTTCCAAGCCAATGACCGCCAGTCTTAACGCATGCATTGCAATGGCACATTAAGTTGTTCAACTCTCTCTCAAAGCTCCCTCGAGTATGTTGTACCAGAAAACAGGCAGACTGGACCTTAGCAAGCATGTCTTCAGCCATTTATACATGGGTTTCATACACCAACGTTTTATGTAACCCCAAAGACTTTGGTGCACTAGTGTCGGGTGGGGGGGGGGGGGTGTAAGGCCGAACCCGGGCCCTCAGGACTAGAACATTTTTAATCAATTTACAGTCACTACCAAATTAAATACAAGGCAGACTTAAGTTCATGGGTCGATATTCCATACACATGGAAAATATAAACTTACGTACTTACTTACCTATTATCAGGCCATACAATCTGTTCAGAATTTATAGAATTTTTGCTGCGTGAACCGTAAATACTGATACATGAAGCGTTTTTGAAGTATATATTTTACTTGTACAGTTGTATTGTAATAACAGTGTAGAAACAGACGCATAAGTACAGTTAAGAGTTCGCCAATGATTTATTCCACATCTACATCAAAATGTTCAAATGTTTGTTAAGCTTAAGGGACTTAACTACGGGGTCATCAGTCCCTAAACTTACAAACTACTTATCAACTAGCTTATCCTAAGGACGGCACAAATATCCATGCCCGAGGGGGGATTCGAACCCCCGACCGCATCTACATCACCATGGATACTAAGTCACATTGAAGAGCATGGCAAAGGGTTCATCGAATCACTTTCATGAAATTTCTCTAGAGTTCCATTCTCTAATAGCTCAGGGAAAAAGGAAAACCTAAATCTTTCTGTTTTTTATCTGATTTCTCTTATTTTGTTATGATGATCATGTCTCTCAATGTAGGTGTTTCTGACCATCAGATCAGTTTCGATTTAGGAGAAATGTAGGGACACGGGACGCAATACTCACCTTACGACTTGTCTTAGAAGATAGATTAAGGAAAGGCAAACCTACATTTCTAAGTTTTGTAGATTTGGAGAAAGCTTTGACAATGTTGATTATACTCTTTCAAATTGTGAAGACAGCAGGAGTAAAATAAAGGGAACGGAAGGTTATTTACAACTTGTACATTAACCAAACAGCTGTTATTAGACTTGAAGGACATGAAAGGGATGCAGTGGTTGGGAAGAGAGTAAGACAGGGGTGTAGCCTTTCTCCAATGTTATTCAATTTGTACACTGAGCAACATGTGAAGGAAAGCAAAAAGAAGTTTAGAGAAGGAATTAGAGTTCAGGGTGAAGAAATACAAACATTGCGTTTTCCTAATGACATTGTACTTCTGTCAGAGACAGAAAGGACATAGAAGAGCAGTGGGCGATGTGTTGAAAGGATCTTTTAAGATGAACATTAAAACGAGCAAAACAAGGGTGATGGAATGCAGTCTTAACATCAGACCATTGTTTTCGCATATGTAAACGGTTGTGTACCTACTGTCACCTATTTCACTTACAGGAGTAACTCAATAAACTACAGGCCTATTTCATTGACGTCAATTTGCAACAGGGTTTTGGAACATATCCTGTATTCGAATATTATGAATTATCTCGTACAGAATGATCTATTGACCCAAGGTCAACACGGATATAGAAAATATCGTTCATACGAAACAAAACTAGCTCTTTACTCACGCGAAGTGATGAGTGCTATCGCCAAGAGTTCTCAAATTGATTACGTATTTCTTGATTCCCAGAAGGCTTTTAACACCATACTCACAAACGTCTTTAAATCAAATGGCGTGGTTATGGCATATCGCCCCAAATTTGCGACTGGAATGGGGATTTCCTGTCAGAGAGGACACAGTTTGTAGTAACTGATAGTAAAGCATCGACGAAAACAGAGGTGATATCGGTCGTTCCGCAGGGTAGTGTTATTGGTCCTCTGCAGTTCCTTATTTACATAAACGATTTGGGAGAAAATGTAAGCAGCTCTCTTAGGTTGTTTGCTGTCATTTATAGCCTAGTAAAGTCATCGAAGATCAAAACCAACTGCAGAACGATGTGAATAAGATATCACTATCGTGTAAAAATTGGCAATTGACTCTAAATAATGAGATGTGTAAAGTCGTCCACATGAGTACGAAAAGAAAACCGTTATACTTTGTTTACAAGATAAATCAATCAAAAGTGAAGGCCGTAAACTCCACAAAATACCTAGGAATTACTATTACTTCTGACTTGAACTGGAAAGAACACGTTGACAATGTCGTGAGAAAGGTGAACCAGAGACCACGTTTTATTTGCAGAACGCGTAGAAGATGCAACAGAACTACTAAAGAGACTGAATATACTACGCTTGTCCGTTCTGAGTATTGCTGCCCAGTGTGGAATCCTTATCAGGTAGGTTTGACGGAGGACATCGAAATAGTTCAAAGTAGGGCAGCTCGTTTTGTATTGTCACGATACAGAGGAGACAGCGTTACGGAAATGATACAGCATCTGAGATGAGAATCATTACAACAACGGTGCTTATCGCTGCGGCGCGGGCTACTTATGAAACTCCAATTGACAACATTCTCCTCCGAATGCTAAATTATATTGTTAACTCCCACTTATATAGGTAGAAAAGATCATCAGAATAAAATACGAGAAATCAGAACTCGAACGGAGAGATTCAGGTGTTCTTTCTTCCCGCGCGGTATTCGAGAATGGAATTTGAAATAAATAGTATAAAGGTGGTTCGATGTACCCTCTGGCAGGCACTTAAATGTGATTTGCAGAGTATCCCCTGTAGATGTAGATGATATAAAATGTTGCCTGTACAGTTTTGTACAGATAGTGTACGTAAGTCCGTCACGGCAGCTGGTTAGTTCACTGGCACTGTTGGTACATCGGTACTGGCGGTCACAGACAGCAGTGTGTCGCAGGCGAGGCCGGTCATAGTGCGTACAGGTGCGTGCAGGGCGCGCTCCGCTCCGCAGCGCTACGCAGCGGCGCGTTGTCCCGTGGCGTGGCGCGGCGCGCTGTGCGTATTGATTGGAGGGAAGCGGCTGCCGCCCTCACAGCGGCGCGTGCACGTGTCATCCCCACTGGACCACCGCAAATAATGGCCCACATCCACACCCACACCCCTCCTCTACCCTATTTACTCCCTCTGTCTCAAAACTACCCTCAATACTACCCTAGACTGATTCAATTCGACAGTATCAATCATCGAAAGGTATTTTTATATTTTTTGAAATTTCCTGTGCGAACTTCACTGATTTTTATATCGGAATAAGGAAATGAAATTTAAGGAATAGTATAGTGATTGTAAAAGTCACCAATAATTTGACCCGCAAAGATGCTTTTGTGTACCAGAGCTAAACACTTGGGAAGACTCGCACACTGCACAAACCTCTATAAACTCGCTCGCCACTGGTAGCCCAGAGCATCCTATCGCTTGGGCACTCAGCCGAGGACGGCGTTTGAGGTTAGGTGATTAGCTGAACTGTTACTCTGTGGACCGCGTTTAAGATTTTCTTATGGTAGTGTTTCATTCCGAGTCGAAATTAAGTATTTAGTTCGGGATAAGCGATAAATATTTCAGATACAGCTGCCGTGCGTAGTGGTCACAATTTATTATTTAATGTGTGGTAATGGTAGTCGAACCACATGTACATTTGTTCATTTAGGATTTTATTCTTTAATGATTTCAGTCTGGTTCGTAACTATGATTAAGAAGTGCAATTCCAATACATCTACATCTACATGGGTTACTCTGCAAATCACATTTGAGTGCCTGGCAGAGAGTTCATCGAACCGCCATTATACTATTTAGCTCCCATTCCATTCTCGAAAAGCGCGCGGGAAGAAATAACACCTGAATCTCTCCGTTCGAGCTCTGATTTATCGTATTTTATTCTGATGATCTTTTCTACCTATGTAAGTGGCAGTCAACAATATATTTTCGCATTCGGAGGAGAATTTTGGCGATTGGAGTTTCGTAAGTAGCCCACGCCACAGCGATAAGCACCGATATTTTAATGATTCCCATCCCAGATCCTGTATCATTTCCATAACGCTGTCTCCCCTGTATCTTGACAATACAGAACAAGCTGCCCTTCTTTGGATTCTTTCGATGTCCTCCGTCAAGCCCACCTGATAAGAATCCCACACTGGGTAGCAATACTCTAAAAAAGGACGGACACGCGTAGTGTATGCAGTCTCTTTAGTAGCTGTGTTGCATCTTTTAAGTGTTCTGCCAATAAAACTCAGTCTCTGGTTTGCCTTTCCCACGACATTACCTACGCGTTCTTTCCAGTTTAAGCCTGAAGTAATAGTAATTACTAGGTATTTTGTGGACTTTACTGCTTTCACTTTTAATTGATTTATCTTATAACAATGTTTAACAGATTTCTTTTCCTACTCATGTGGACGACTTCAGACTTCTCATTCTTTAGAGTCAATTGCCAATTTTTACACCAGAGTGATATCTTATTCAGATCGTTCTGTAGTTGGTTTTGATGTTGAGATCATTTTACCAGACGGAAAATAACGGCGTCATCTACAAACAACCTAAGAAAGCTGCTTAGATTTTTTCCCATATCGTTTATGTAAATGAGGAACAGCAGAGGACCAATAACACGACCCTATGAAAGGCCCGATGTCACCTCTGTGTTAGTCGATGACTCACCATAGATTATTACAAACTGTCCTCTTTGACAGGAAATACCCAATCCAGTCGCAAATTTGTGGCGACATACCACAACCATGTAATTTGATTAAAAGCCGTTTTTGAGGTAAGGTGTCAAAAGCCTTCTGGAAATCACTACCTTGTTTCTGTGGTGATTTTCGCTGTGACTTATTTGTATAGTAACGAACTTCCTTGTCTGTTAGTTATGCCGCGTGCACTGACTATTATGAATCCAATACCGTTTATCAAGTTGTTTCAGTGCCCCTCAGGCGATTCATGTTAGCAATTTGGTTATATTTATTCAATTCTTCTGCGTGTGGTGACCTTATTCCTGTTTATTTCGCATTTTGAGATTCTTAGGGTTGTGAACCAGTTCAGAAACCGGTGCAGATTTCGGCATTTCAGAGTCACGTTTTCTTACTTTAATATGTGCGCGTGTTTCAAGCTAGCTGATCTCCTCCAATCTTCCACTGCTGCAAATAATGGCCTCTTTTTGAGTAAGTATCGTGTGATCTTTGGCGAGAGCATATGAATCAATGTATCTACTCACCCCGAATCTACCCCTATTTTCTTAATAAGTAAATTTCATAAAAGGTGGGCAATCAAATGGACCGATTATTAATTTTACTGTTAATCATTCCCCTTTTAAATTTGTGAGATGTGATCTTTTATTGTTTTAAACTGGTCTCCCCATTTCTTAAGCGTTTTCAAAATATATAAATTGTTAATTAAATTCTCTGTATTCTTTAGCACCCCTCTTCAATTTCAATTATATCTTAGTGAGCTTTGGCTGTCCCCGTCTGGTACTGGCGTCCGTTCCGTTGCAAATTTCAAGTCTCTGCAGTTAGGCTGCTTCTGATATGTGTTATGAGAATTTGTATGTTTAATTTCATTGTTCCACTTCGGAACCTGCAGAGCAGCTCAGATTAAGCTATTTAGTAATTCACAAACCAGAGTTGTAGGCTTTCACCATGAACACATTAGAAGAAGTGGAAATATATAGACACATAAATAAATATTTTATGGAACATTGTTCCCTGGAAAGTAACAGCAATCAAAAAAATTTTCTATCTAATATAATAATTGTAGCAGTCTAGATCTCAATATGATATTTATTTTATTGTGATGACCGGTTTCGATCAATAAAGATCATCCTCAGATCATTTCCTTGCTGAGGTTGATCTTTATTGATCGAAACCGGTCATCACAATAAAATAAATATTTTGCAATCTAGACTGCTATATTTATTAAGTTAGACATAAATAAATATCAGAACTTCACCTTGAACGAAGGGGCATCCGAAAAACGTTAAATAATACTTGGAAAACTTTATTGACATAATAGAAGAAAAAGACAAACACAACATTATTAACCAAATTAGAATCTTTTAGATCGTACAACTATGAATGTACAACACCTGAGAGCCGCACATCTCTGACACCAACGGTAGAGGGCCCCAAATATCACCTACCACAATTATTCCCCATGTCTATCAGCGCCTTGGTTTGTGAAATCAAGGTTGAAACTAATTATTATGAATAAAACAATTCTGTTGCCGGGTGGTAAATTTAGTTTATTAAACACACACGATCGTGTAGCAGCTTACTGTCACACCATCAAGTGTTCTGTCTATGCCATAAAAAAGTTTTGCGTCAATCCAAAGTTCTTAGTCCAGTATGCCATTTAAACATTTTTGCCATTATAAAAATCAACAGAACGAAGGAAATACATTTTGAACTATTTCAAATAGGACGAATAGTACAAAAATGAGATGGGTGATGTTAGGAACACAGATCAACCAACACAAAAATACAATTCACAGTGTTTCAGAGAAGATCTTCTTTCTATTAATAATACGATTGGAATCCTACTTTGCTACGGCATAGCGACATACTTTTGTTTATTCTTACATTATATACGATAAATTCAAGCAAACCTGTATATCTAACATACATACTCCTGAGCGCCATGGCGCCACTATTCGCTGTACAATGCCATCCGCTGACATAAATAAATAAATAAAATAAAAAATAAAATAAAATAAATGTTTTCTTCGTCTGCGCCTACTGTAATCACGTTTGTCGTCTGCAAATATGTGTGTATGTAACAACTTTTTTTAATCCATGTATTTCCGTAAGAGTGGCTACGTCACAAAAGAGTTATAATATAATGTAAATGATCACTTTTTAATATTATAGTAAGTCACCTACTACTGTTATTTGCCATACGTAAAATGTTTTTATTTTTTTAGATACAAATCTGATGATGGTAATACCGAACTGCGTCACTGAAGTCGCACTGCACAAGAACTGTGGCCTGCAATAAAAATTGCGACCTAACCACCTTTTTGCAGCACTACCAATTCACTACCTCATGGAAAATAAGATATTAAATAATGATCGAATGGCTATTAGATGTTGGGATTCGGTCGCGTGCTGCAACGCCTTTGATGAGAGAGCTAAGTTATATTACAATATTAACGCTTTAGTAATGGCCATACTTTTTAAAGTTTCTCCTCCGGTTAAATATATTCCGATCATAACAATAGGTCTACTACAACACGTCTTTTGCGTCATTTAAATGGGAACTTGGCTTTGTAGCTGACGTTAAATTTCGAGCCCTCAGCTAATTTAGTGTCTTGATCTTGATGTTTACAACAAATATTCGTGGCAAATAGTGTTTTTGGATGTTATTTAAAATTTCTCAGCCCACTATAAGTTATTTATATTAAACTGATGATTTTGAAGAATCTGGTAACCTAACCTTTAGGAATAAAAGTGGTAGTGTGTGGACAGATAATCTTTTTACAGGGTTGTGGTCGTTTACCTGCATTTATGTTCCCTTTTTATTTAAAATAATTTTTTTTAAATAGTCACTGTCCCTTGCGCTGTTTTTGATAAATTAAATAAATAAATAAATAAATAAATAAATAAATAAATATATATATATATATATATATATATATATTTTTTTTTTTTTTTTTTTTTAATGAAAGATTGGCTTTTGTTGACTCGGTTGTTTTATTATATTAAAGACTGTGTGTACTGTAGTAAGTTCTTATGGTACAATTTAAAGATGTGTTTATCTATTAACATGAATGATTTAATGATTCATTGTGTGGACTGAATATAAACTATCAATCTTTTGGAAAATGTTACGATGGATAAAATTGTAACTACTTTGGCTAAAATAGAAGTTCAGAATTTTGTTTAAAACTAAGAAATTAAATTAGTTTTGCAAGGGGCAGAGACTTCTCACACTTCAACACAGTCCTATCATTTCCTCTACCAGTACGTATTTATTTATAACATCGTTTCGGCATCTGCCATCATCAGACCTAAAATCCTCTGAACTTGCAAAGTGAAGTTCCGCGTCAGTAATAAAATCTCTACATAAAAACCCCTCCAGGGAGTTTACAGTTCTTTCGTGAATATATGCGTGGCGAGCACGGGGCCCCGAGCTAATGCAGTCTTCCTTCCTTCTTTACTTCCCAGACTGGAGTTCCTTTCCCCCTCCCCTCCTTTCCTATCTTCACTCCTTCCCCTCCCCACTGGGGGACTGATGACCTCAGTAGTTTAGTCCCCCCTATCCCAACCAAATACTCCAGCCCAACTCTACATAGTACCTAAATAAAAAAATTTAAGTAGTTTTTTAAGTTAGTTCAATTCAATTTAAAATATTAATTTCTTTACGCCTGCAGAAACTGTGAGACGTTTAAAAAATTGTGGGCCACAATAAAACTCAACCGAAACGTATTTTTTGAGCAAAGTATCGCACCAGACTGACTTCCAAATCCTGCGTTGTTTCCCACAGCAGCGAACCACTCGAGATAAGCGCAGAGAGTGTTTACAGAACGTGTAAGCCGAAAACATTACGTCCGCGACGCGCTGGACCGAGCCGCGGGGACGCAGCGGTCGGCGGCGGACTGCGCAGATGCGTGGCGCACGCTCGCGTCCCACTGCGTCGTCAATTATTTTTCCTCAAAGGCCCGTGCGAGGTAATTACGGAGCCACGTCCCTTGCACGGCTGGACTGACGCGGCGCAATTTCCTGCGCGAAATGGAGTGGCTAAACTTGGAGTGCGCGCCTTTTATGCCCGCTCACCGGGGCGCCAGTATTTTTGGGCCCGCGAGGCGTGTCAGGCGTTAATGCCGTTTGAAGGCCATTAGAGTCCGCGCGCAGGGTAAGGTGGACGGTGCGCAGAGACGAGTTTTCGTCCGAAGCGCCGGGTAGTTCATTCCTTCGTTCGGAAGAGGAGGCGGCGTCTGTCTGGCCTGCCGGCCAGTGAGCTGGGCACTTTCCCTCCAGCGCTCGCTCACTGCTCCGGTCACTACGCCCACCACTACCGCTTTCCCCGCCCTTGCCCAGCCGTAAGCGCATCTACCGGCCAATTTATACTGCGCGTACTCTACCCAAGGCGCCTCTCCAGCGCCGTGGCGTCGCAAGGGGGCCCTTCCACTCGCTCCAGCCGAGAGCTCACCACATTGTAAGGTGTCCAGTGGCAGCTGCTGTATAACTGCTCAAGAGCATGCCACCACCATAATTTCTCAAGAATTTTGACAACAATTGTAAACATGGCTGTTAAAGACAGAAACCGTTCGTCAAAATAGCTCTTCGGTTGAGGCTATGTAGACTTTCCCAGCGCATTACTTGATCAAATTCTTCACAGGTTTCCAGCCAGATCATTCTGACATCTGTATAGAATATTTCTGCGGTCCAACTGGCTGCCATCATCAGGTGAGGAAGCTAAGCCGCGCCGGCCGTGGTGGTCGAGGGGACTGAGGCGCTTCAGTCACGGTCTGCACGTCCACTACGGTCAGGGGTTCGAATCCCCCCTCGGGCATGGATATTTGTGCCGTCCTAGTTCGTAAGTAGTTCATAAGTATTTTGTAAGTTTAGGGACTGATGAAAAAAAAAAAATCCCCCTCGGGCATGGATATTTGTGCCGTCCTTAGTATAAGGTAGTTCGTAAGTAGTTCGTAAGTTTAGGGACTGATGAAAAACAAATTTCCCCCTCGGGCATGGATATTTGTGCCGTCCTTAGTATAAGGTAGTTCGTAAGTAGTTTGTAAGTTTAGGGACTGATGACTCCGTAGTTAAGTCCCATAAGCTTAACAAACATTTGAACATTTTTGAGCTAAGCCGCTCTCGCTGTGACTGACTGAAACTGTGGAATGGCTGGCTCTTTATACCCAACAGAAGTATGAAGACACATGCGCTAAGTACAGAGGGCGTGAGTTTACTCGAAGATGCTGACCCCTGGCACGACAGAAGTTGTAGTGTCTCCATGGTGGGTACTGTCAAAAACGATAGATCCTTCTTGATTGTCATTCGTTGCTATTTGATGCAGATTCTAATGTTTCTTCAAGTCTGATAACACAGGATTCCACTATTTACTCAGAAAATAACCACTGTCACGACTAATTGTATTATCTGTTAATCTGATTTTAATTGATTCTTTCAAAACACAGTAACGTGAAGTGTTTGCAACAACTTGTGTCTCATTGTATAGCATCCTGTGTCCCTCTGAGAGACAGTGTTCAGCCGTCGCGGATTTTTCAGGCTGCATCAATCGCATATGGCAGTGGTGTACAACACATCTGTCACTGACGGTACGAACAGTCTGGCCAATGTATGTTTTGTCGCACTCACAAGGTATTTTATATACGCCAGGCTTTCTTGGGCCTAAATTATCTTCAACAGAGCCAAGACGTGCTCTAGTCTTAGCTGTCGGACGAAAAATACACTTTATTTCGTGTTTCTTTCAAATCCTGCCTATTTTGGCAGACACGTTACCAGCATAAGCTCTTCGGTTGCTGAAGTTTTGGTAACATTTTTACTTCACCATGGTTTCGACTTCACTAGGGAAGCCTTCATCAGAACTAAGACAGTTTGTTACATATGAATGTATAGCCTGAAGATGGTCTTGTGCGATAGGGCTCACTTTAAAAATTAAAAAATTTTGAAATTGCGAAATTTTTATAAACAAGTCAGTATGATGCCACCTGCAATGCTGGCCGCACACGTGACCCTTAGCGCCGCGTGTTTTATTTGTTTTTAAATATTTTGCAATGTGCTCAAGACCATCTTCGGACTATACATTCATATGTAACAAACTGTTTTACTTATGATGAAGGCTCCCCTAGTGAAGCCGAAACCATGGTAAAGTAAAAACTTTTTCAAAAGTTTCACAACCGAAGAGCTGTGATTAATTTAAATTTTGACAACGTTCCTTGTAGGAGGAGAAGCGATCTGCGATAAATTGTATTGGATGAGCACTTATGATCGCAAGAAATATTCTTGGGGCGGCGGGGGGGGGGGGGAATTGGGGTAGGGCGTCAAACTGGCCGAGTTGGAGCAGGAGAGGCATGACAGGACATTTTAATTTCCAATGTCTATACTTTTAGAAATAAATTTATAAAACTTTGTCAGCACAATCAGGACGTCTTTGGCATTCACACTCATAGCAGTGGGACTTCTAAAACATAACAAAATAATTTATATTTACATGTGAAAATTCACTATTTCTTTCACTTACTATTGGCTGCATTTGTTGCTATAGGTACACTTTTCTTCATAAGTAAAAGAGATACATCGATTAATTTTGCACATTAGACAATCCATACTTACAGGCAGTGGCGCAGCCAGGTTTTGGGTCTCGGGCGTAGGGGGTAAATATTTTTAACATAAAGCCTATTGAATTTATTAATCTACGACTTATTTTTACACTTTATGTAATTTAACCAATTACACTACGAAAACGATTGCACAAGAAATAAATTGAGTAGGCTCACATTAATTTGAAAGTGGAAGAGAAGCAACATAGTGGAAATGGAATTATACAATCAGCTTGTAAACTAATTAAGCAGCTTCTATGTTACTAGCCAAAGAGAAAGGTCTTTACAGTTTAATTCACATGAGACTATGTGTAACAATTGAACTAAAATAACACTACTGTTGTTCATAAGATTCCATTCGGTGGCGCCGCTGACCTGCTAAGCAGCCGGTCGCTGCATATGAACAATCCCCTTATAACTTGAGCACAGCAGTAACAATAGCGGCAGCATCAAAGCTGGTCGCGGCGGCATTAAAACCTCTCACAGTAGCACCAGTGGCGGTATCACGTTGGCGGCCCATTGTCACATTCACGTGTGCTTGGCAAATTATAGTTACATTTTGATTTATTACATGTGTACTATTTCAAATTTCTAACACTACAAAATAATAAATTAAAAAATCTTTGGCAAGTGCTGCAAGGGGGAGAGGGGGCTTAGAACCTGGGACCTTTGCCATTCGTGGGGAAGTTGTGTGGACGAACCGTGAAGCGTGCCGGGAGAGCTCAAAAGTTAGAGCACTTGCCCGCGAAGGACAAAGGGCCCACGTTCGAATCCCGGTTCCGCACACAATTTTAATCTCCCAGGAAGTTTCATATCAGCGCACATTCCGCTGAACAGTGAAAGAATGACTTTGAAAGTAATTGTTCCCATCAGACTAAACGGGGCAGTACAAATAACTACGATGAAAAGTGTCGGTACCGATATGCATACCAATAAAATCATGGAAATCGTTTAACAAAATATTGTCGCTTTTTCCACATGTGTTTCTATCTTCAATCTACGAGGTGCGTCTGAATGGTTCAGTGGCTGGTCTCAGAAAATATGGGAAATAAGGTTACAAACAAAATACCTTTCCTGGCCTTCAAATAGCTATTGACATCCGTCGTACAGTTGTTGGTGACTCTCTTCTTGTGGAATCGCTTGAAGCACTGAAATCACGCGTTGTTGGAGATCCGCAACCAATCAAACACTTTTTACGCACTGCTTCAACACCATACACTTGCACTAACATCCCGTACGTCTCCGACGATGTTTTGCCTAATTTGAAACAAAACTTGATGTCAACGTGTTGTTCCATTGCTGCCTTTTCGCTCCATGTTGCAATGACACGAATTCTCACACTGACCCTGCTAGCAGCGTGTACCAGCGCTTCACTGCAGAGCTTTGAACGATAGGAGGTGCTTGTTGCCGTGACCCTCAATGTGAATCTGCGGATACCTCATCCTCGCCAGCACGGTTGGTAAAATATGGGGCCATTCACTGTACTTTTTACACGCACCTTGTAAAAGATGACTGCTACCATGGCTTGAAAGATATTTATCTAAAGACGGGCAGCTCTTGGAATTGGCGCTGTAGCACAATGAGTCAGGAGGAAGGAAGATTTAACGCCCCGTCGACAGCGTAGTCATTAGAGGCGGAGCTTACGCTCGAGTGGCTTGGGTAAGGAAGGGGAGGAAATCAGTCGTGCCCTCTGAAAGGAAACATTCCGATATTTGCCTGGAGTGATTTAGCGAAATCACCATTCAGGAAACGACAGTATAATCTAACGCAGAATAATTCGCAAATGGAAGTGACGGTGTTAGGGAAAGTACCCAACGCCACGAACAACAAGCTGCTTTGAAAAACATTAGATATAGGAATGTGGGAAGATGCAGAGAATGGAAAAGAGACACGACAGCTGTGCAGCAGCAAGTCACGCTAGTCAAAGGTGGCGAATGTAGTCAGGAGTCACTGGAGTAACAAGTGAAGATGTGTAGAGAACTGATAGTCTTGACTGGAAATTGTGAAGGCAGCATGAGATAAATACACGAGACTGCTGTTATAAGAACATGAAAGCGAAGCAGTGGTTGGGAAGTGAGTGAGACAGAGTTGTAGTCCATGTCAGATTGAGATGCTGTTCTATCAGTGCAGTAAATTAAAGGAAAATTGGTGGGGGGGATATTAAAGTTCACGGAAGTTTTATCGGAATGAGCAAAGGACTTGTAGAATACAAAGGTTGGAACTTAAAGAATGGTAACTAGGCGTAGGTTTCCTTGGCCATTGTCACTTTCAATAAAGTTCTTTTAGGGTATTAGAGCGCATCGTCATGGGGTAAAACCAACCTGACCTGTTGATGGTACGAAAGGAGCGGTCTACTGCCTGTCGAATCTCTGGAACAGTTCTGAAGCGAATGCCACGACGTGGCAATAACGACTGAAGAGAATCATTCAACGTGACATAAGTGCAGCCCTTTCGCAAATTGTTGATGATTTAAATTCTGGGCCATCAACGAGCATCAGCTTTTGAACCATTCAACGAAGCATCATCAATATGGACTTTATAAGTCGAAAGTCAAACAGTGTAGAGTCCACGCATGATAAGGTGGACGATTTGAGGAGACGAGTTTTCGTCTGAAGCGCTGGGCGAGTTCATTCCTTCGTTCGAAAGGTGAGGCCACGTTATTCCACTTCCACCTGCCGGCCAGTTAACTGGGCACTTCCCCTCCGGCGCTCGCCGACTGCTCAGGCCGCTCCCCCACCACTACCCCTCTCCCCACGCTTGCCCAGCGGTCTGCACATTTGCCGGCCAATTTATCTTGCGTGCACTCTACCCTTGCTAGCTGCACGACACAGTGTTACACCTCACCTGTGTCTTTCAACACCGAAATTGAACATTCGATAAATGGAAATAAGTTACCTGGTATGACGATTCTCGTTTACATTTGTATCGAGCAGATGCACTACACAGGTATGGAAACAACCCGGCACGTCAGCAGCGAACTGTTCGAGCTAGTTGTGGCTCTGTAATGGTGGGGGGTGTGTGCAGTTGGAGTGGTATGGGACCCCTGATACGACTAAGACAGGTATGTACGCATCCTGCTTGATCAGATGCATCCATTCAAGTCCATTGTGAATTCCGATGGGCAATTACAGCAGGGCAGTGCGACACCACACACGTCCAGAATTGCTACAGTGTGGCCCCAGGAACAATCTTCTGAGTTCAAATACCTCCTCTGGCCACCAAACTACCTAGACATGAACATTACTGAGCATATCTGGGATGCTTTACAACGTGCTCCTGAGAAGAGTTGTGCACCTCATCGTTCTCTTACTGATTTATGGACAGCCCTGCAGAATGCATAGTGTTAGTTCCCTCCAGCACTACTTCAGACATGCCACGTCCTGTTCAGCACTTCTGCGTGCTTGTGGGAGCGTTACATGGTATTAGGCAGGAGTACCAGTTTTTTGGCCTTGCATATCATAGAAGTGTGAGTAAATGATTAAATTTATAAGGCTCTGTAATGTGTAAAACACCCTCCACAGTGTACTCGTGATATCCTAGCCAAATTGTGTGAGTCACTGAACGCTTCACAGACACGCGAGGCAGCCTATCCACCAACTGAATGCATCTAACATGCTGCATAGTTGGAAGGCATGAATCAGGGTGGTCTTTTCATGCAAGTGTCAGAAATGTGGGTCACTCAGATGGAACAGTGAATCAATGTGAGTGGGTATGTGAGGGCAGCGAGTCACGACATGAAGGTTTGGGTCGACCAAGGAACATTACCTTGAGGGAAGACCATAGTAGGGTGCGCCAAACAATTCGAGAACCCCATGAGCTCGGCACACGCCATGTACTGGAGATACGAATATCCCGTAAGTTTCACACAGTGTCTATACGACTCTTGTCTGCCATATTGGGTCCTGCTGCTCAATTTGTCTATTGCGATTAACACTAGAACACAAATGATGGTGTTTGAAGTAGTGACGTGTGCACCGGAGGCATGGATAAAGCAAGAATGATGCCGCATCTTGTTCCAGGTGCTCCATAACCTGTGATGGTCACCGAGTTCGGTTTTGGTGACGTCAGGAACAGATGGCACGTCTTGCCAGTATTGTGGAGCACACACGGGTTAACCCCTGGCATCAAGCAGCGGGGAGCCATAGGGCTTGCCCTCAAGTCACCTGTAGTCGTGCTTGGGCAGACAACGACGGCACAGCGATACGCCAAGGACATTCTGCATCTGCACTTTCTACCCTTCATGGCACAACACCACGCGACAGTGTTTCTACAAGATAATGCATACCCGCAAACAGCAAGTGTGGCTCTGGACATACTACAGCATGTTTATGTCCTCTCTCTGGTGGCCTGCAAGATCTCTGGACATGCCTTCAGAACCCTGTAAAGGCATTCGTTGCGGCCCCAAAAGGGGATGGGGGGAGGGGGGGATGCCTTATTGACTTAGCACCAACGTATCACTTGTAATTGAAAACTTTCCTGTCTGTTACGTCCCATATTGTAATCAGTTCAATTAAGTCACTTAGCTTTTCATCACGTGTACTTTCAGAAATCTGATTTCACGTTCGTTCGTTTCTTTTTCTTGGTTTTAGATGACATAGCCTCAGCCTTCCTTTCATTTTACTCTTGACTTCCAGAAATTCACGACTAAAAAACCTTAAATGACGTAACGAGAAAGTTGAGGAGTGCGCTTTTGTGGGTTGATGATCAGATTATGAGTGAGTAAACACAAAATTGTTTGATTTGTTGATTTTTTTAGGTAGGTGTTGCAGTTAAATTAAGGATTTCTTGCCGGCCGCGGTGGCCGAGGTGACTGAGGCGCTCCAGTCACGGTCAGCACGGCCACTACGGTCGGGGGTTCGAATCCCCCCTCGGGCATGGATATTTGTGCTGTCCTAGTTCGTAAGTAGTTGATAAGTAGTTTCTAAGTTTAGGGACTGATGACCCCGTAGTTAAGTCCCATAAGCTTAACAAACATTTGAACATTTTTTGAAGGATTTCATACCTTTATAAACATAAAATTCAAATGCTTGTAATTCTATGTGACCAAACTATTGTGGTCATCACTCCCTAGACAACTTAAACTAAGTTAAACTAACCTAAGGACACCACACACACCCATCCCCGAGGGTGGAGTCGAGCCCCCGACGCGGGAGGCCGCGCGATCCATAAGGTGGCGCTCCAGACCACTCGGCTACTCCCGCGCGGCAATTTATTACTATTAAAGTGAGCAGATGTATGTAAGTTATCATATAGTATATGTGGGGGGATTGGGGGGGGGAGAGGGGAGGAGACGAACTAAGAGGCCGACGAGGAAACGGATAGAAAGAGGCTGAGAGCGGGCAGAGAGGGGCAATGGATAGAAATGGAAGGCGATTGGATGAAGAGGGGGTAACGAGAGGGACAGAGAGTGAAAGGAGATGGGCTAATGGAAGACAGGAATAAATACATGGCGGAGCTGAATTAAGGAGCTACATTTGATTAGAAGTATTACCACTAGCTGCGAGATCATCTATTTGTTTGGGATTACCTGACATCGCAGGTTGTGAAACGTCAAGATATCAAAATACTTATTTACTTAATGACGACCAGTTAAACTCCATTTTTAAAGAAGGTAAGGTTAATGCCTCTTGATCCTATGTAAATGTTATTTATTGTTTTGTTGAGTTATTTCTTGCATATCTTATATATTTTTAACAGATGGCCAACTTTTATAATTTGATATAACCAGACAATGGTGGCATAGCCCACTGAAACTGGTCGTCATTCAATAAACAGGTATTTTGCGATCTTGGAGTTTCACGTCTGAAGATTATTAATCTATTTATTTACTGAAGCCACTTTCAACAGACCTCGCAACAACCGTTATTGGCGATAGCGGGGCTGCATTCATGATATTGAGCGCTGAGAGCTATCACCCCAATGACATTGTATCATAGGAAGATTCAGCCACCGATTTCTACAAAGGGCCTGAAGATGGCAGCGTGTTCCGCCGAAAATGGTTTCAGTAAATTAATAAACAGTTAATCCTACAGTGAAGGCGCTCTTTTTAATCATAATGTAGGAATGTTACTGTCAATTACACATAGGATCGTTCATATCAGAACGAAGTTGGTAGGAGATGGCCAGTGTTGAAATGTTTGTAAACCTATTGGAACAAATTGCTATGGTCATCAGTCCCTGGACTTACTAACTATTTATACTAACTTACACTAAGGGCAACACACACATTTCCATGCCAGAGGGCAACGGTAACGGCTGCACATTCCGTAATAAGACGCCTTGTAGCACGCGGCCATTCCGTGCGTCAGCGAATAGATAGACGGTGGAAGTGGAGGCGGCGTTATTATTGTTGTTGTTGGTGTTGGTGATGGCCTCGCGGTTTAATGCGCCACGTCACGCACTGCGCGGCTGGTACCGCCGGAGATTCGAGTTGAACCTCGGGCATGGGTGTGCGTTGTCATTAGCGTAATTTAGTTTAAGTTAGTTAAAGTATCAATTAATATGAATAAATAATCCCTGAGACGGATTTTCGTCTCAAATATGTCAAAGACATTATTGATAGATGTGAAGCATTGAATTAAAATTTGTGGTGCGGCCGGGAATGGAACCCGGACCTCCATGCTTACTAGGCAGACGTCTTAACCGTTAGACTACCACACCACTAACGATTAAGGCGCCTTGGAATAGTCTATGTACGATTTCCCTCCACAACACAAACTTTAATTCAGCTTCTTTGTTCCAAAGATAATTGCCACTACTGCCAAGGCTCTCCATGCAGCGGAATAGCACCTCAGCAATGGACATGGTGGAACAATCCTGTTATGGTGATATAAATATCAATTAATATGAATAAATAATCCCTGAGACGGATTTTCGTCTCAGTGGTAGTCTAACGGTTAAGACGTCTGCCTACTAAGCATGGAGGTCCGGGTTCGATTCCCGGCCGCACCACAAATTTTAATTCAATGCTTCACATCTATCAATAATGTCTTTGACATATTTGAGACGAAAATCCGTCTCAGGGATTATTTATTCATATTAATTGATATTTATATCACCATAACAGGATTGTTCCACCATGTCCATTGCTGAGGTGCTATTCCGCTGCATGGAGAGCCTTGGCAGTAGTGGCAATTATTTTTGGATTAAAGAAGCTGAATTAAAGTTTGTGTTGTGGAGGGAAATCGTACATAGACTATTCCAAGGCGCCTTAATCGTTAGTGGTGTGGTAGTCTAACGGTCATTCCCTCGGCGGCAGCCGTGCGGCTCGGACGCGCGGAGCGGCTGCGCCGCTGTTTACGTCGTCGCTGGCGGCCGTTGGCGGTGTTTACTGGTGAGTGCAAGCTTTCGCATTTGCTGTAGCGCTGAAAATGACAACATGAACGACTTCACGGAGCGGCTTGAACGAAAAGACACTTTGAAATTGACTTTTGATCCGACATTACCACGACCTAAGCCTTTTGAAGTAGAATTGTTTATTAGAGATGTCATGAAGGCAACTTTAGATGACTTGATCGGTATTCATTTGTCGATCGTTAGTAGCACTGTCTACCTTAAATTGGTTAGCCCTGAAAAATGCGTTCAAATAGTCGAATCTTGTGGTGGACTCCTAAAATTTAAACACTCAAACGGCCATGTCGGTGAAGTGAGAGTTACACAAGCCGGTCTTGGACTGAGAACCGTCCGAATCTTCGAATTACCATTTGAGATTACCGCCGAGCAGATTAATGACAAGCTTAAGGATTACGGGACAGTGGTCAGTAATGTCGCCGAAAAGTGGTCTGGACAACACATCTTCCCAGTCCTAAACGGCGTCAGGCAGGTAAAAATCGAACTGGTAAAGCACATCCCGTCCTATATCGTTGTCTGCGGATTTAGAGCCGTAGTTATATACGATGGGCAACCGAGGACTTGTTCGGCGTGTGGCTCGACAGAACATGTACGTGCGCAGTGCATTCAACGGCGTGTCGCGCAGATACCGATAGGCGAGCGGGAGAGGCAGGGCCTGACGTCTACGTTGCCACTGACTTACGTAGCCGCCGCCCGGGTGAACACCGCTCCAGAGCCAAGTTTAGATGTTGCCCTGGCTGCTGTACGTGACCAGATGGAACATTCCGCACCGATGGAGACTGATACGGTACCAGACAGTCCCACAAACACCTCTACGGACGTTGGGGAGGGAACCACGAAGGTGCAAGACCAAAAACCGAATGATGACTTAGTCCTAGAGAACGCGCAAACCGACGGTGGCGCTTTCAGAGAGGACCCACCAGAGACAATCGACAATCAGGAACAGGAGGCTAAGAGCTCATCACCTAAAAAACAAAATAAGCGACGGAGAGCACACCAAGGGGCGGCGAAAAACGCGCAGATTTTGCGCGAGAAAGCAGCCAAGATCCTCAAGAAAATGACGGAGGAGACAGCCGGAACTTCTCCGGAAAATTCTCAAACCTCCAAAAAGTCCCGGACAGACGTAGCTGAGTCTGGCCAAGGGAGGAACAACTTAGAGACGCCCACAATGGACCAGGATGTTGGAAGTGAGCAGCGAGAAAAAACAGGAAAAGACAGACATGTCCACCACTGAACTGGGCAGATGATACTGATGATTGCTCTCCTTGTGAAGACATGTCAGACATACAGAAAGATACTAGAAGAACGGCTGCTGGAGTCCGGACCGCAGAATCAAACCAGCTACAGAAGTCTGCTGCTGCTGCTGCCGCTGCAGTCGACGATGATCCTGACTTCTTCTAATGGTGCTTACTTATAATAATTACAAAAAGCTATAGTATGAAGCATACCTCTAGCAAATGACACCCTTGCAGGCCTATCGTGTTGCGACAATTAACATCAACAAGATTAGCAGCACTTTCAACTTACGGAATCTTCAAGATTTCTTATACGCGGCCGAAATCGACATTGCCATGTTGCAGGAAGTAGTAGCAGAAATTAGTCTCGACCACATCACGGGCTATAATGCTTTGATTAATCCCGGATTTGGCAATGATCTCGGGACTGCCATAATGACGAGAGAAGGCATCGTCGTCACCAATGTGGAACGACTCACCAACAGCAGAGGTATTGCTGGTACTATTAATAACATACGAATGATTAACGTGTACGCACCATCCGGGACAGGGAAAAGGCAACAGAGAGCACAATTTTTTAAAGAAGACATTGTGCCACTCTTCCCAGCCGGTACCGATAAAATAATCTTCGCAGGCGACTTTAACTGTGTAATTAGCCCAAAAGATCAGACTCCCAACTTCAACACTTCTATAGAGCTTCAAACAATAATTAGAGATTTAAACCTAGTAGATACGTGGGAGCTAAAACACGGCGATGCGCCGGGGTTCACTTATGTGACCAATCATTCCGCCAGTCGCATCGACAGAATTTACACGTCGTCGAACCTGGGAACATACGTCCTGCAAGCAGAGAGATGGCCGACGGTGATTTCCGATCATGCGGCGTACATATGTACTGTCAACCTCGATAAACAAGGCACCTTCAGAGCACGAGGATCATGGAAACTGAACGCTTCACATCTAGCGGACCCAGGCTGCCACGCAGTTTTTCGAAACACGTGGGCAGAATGCGAAAGGAAGTTTGAGAGGTTCGATTCAGCCATTAAATGGTGGCTCAAATGTGCCAAACCCGCACTAATAGCAGCCATGAAACAATATTCCCGCGAGAAACGTTCTTGGCAGACAGACACCATTGAGTTTTACTTTCATTGTCTGCGAGATTTATATAGTCAAGATACTACGGTAAGGGAAAATTTTGCTCAAATTAAAAGAATAAAGGCCATAATACTATCACTGAAGCGGAAACAATTAGAAGGCCTCAAAGTTCGAACACGTCTTCATAATGCGGTACATGAGGAGACAACGGCAATGTACCATGTAATACAAGAGCAGAAAAAGAGCAAACGGAAAATACTGACTGAATTGAAAACTACGGACGGACGACTTCTAAAAACTCAACCTGGCATACGGGACGAAATTTATAAACATTTCACTGTATTATTAGCTGAAAAACCAGCGGATGAATCAGCGCAACAGGCCATTTTGGCAAAGACGTCGAGGAGATTAACTCCAGAAGAAGTAGAAATCCTTGAGACAGAGATAACAGAAGACGAAGTACTGGACGCAATACGACGCAGCCCGAAAAATAAATCGCCCGGTCCCGACGGACTGTCGGCAGAATTCTACCAAACTTTTCAACAACAGCTCTCCGGTAAGATGACTCTCATATGTAATGAAATCATCGATAACAGGGCTGTCGATATGAAAGAATTCTGTGAAGGAATAGTAGTATTAGTCCCTAAAACCTCAGCAGGCAAATCCGTCGACAATCTGAGACCTATTACATTACTTAACACTGACTAAAAAATTTTCGCACGCATCCTCATGCAGAGACTAAACTCGGTGATTAACACTGTCACAGGCGAGTACCAAACGAGCGTTGATAAAGACCGTACAATCTTTCAAACATTAGCCGAATACAGGGACATAATAGCGACAGCAGCAGCCTGCGACATAAAAAGTGCCATAGTGCCGCTTGACTTTGAAAAGGCATTCGACAGAGTTAACCACGCGTATCTCTTCCGCACCATGGAAACGATGAACTTCCCACAAAAAGTCACCGACACAGTAAAAAGCCTTTTGGCAAACAGCGTATCGAGAATTTGTGTCAATGGGCAACTCAGCAGACCTATCAAAGTAATGAGCTCGGTCCGACAGGGCTGCCCCATGTCTATGTGTTTGTTCGCCATAGCTCTTGAACCGTTCCTGCTATCCCTGACTCACGACCTACCTGGATTAAGCATAGACGGCCAGAAGATCCTATGTCAAGCTTATGCTGACGACGTTAGTTTCGTGGTAACAGATGGGGAGCAAATAAAAAGAGCATTGGAGATTATATCGACTTACGAGGCCGCATCAGGGGCGAAACTGAACCGGCACAAATCAGGAATTATGAATATTGGCCGTGGAATAGAACTTAGAGGTGATACGCCGATAAAGAGCATAGACACACTGAATTGCCTCGGTATTGAATATACGCAAAACGTCCGCCGCACGGCTGCCTTAAATTATAAAAAATTACTGACAAAAATACGGGCCGGGATCCAACAACATAGTCTGAGAAACCTAAACGCCATACAAAAAGTGACGCTAGCCAACGTCTATATTACAGCTAAAGTAAATTACGTCGCCCAGGTGCTGCCACTACCGAAGATGATTGCCCAGAAAATGTTATCGGCGCTCGCCCACTTTGTGACTAGAGGTCAAATCTTCAAGGTCGAATACCAAACCTTAACACTGCCAACTGAGAGGGGAGGCCTCAACCTCACAGATGTTTACCTGAAAGCGAAAGCGCTCTTTATCACCAAGATGTACAAACAGTGGAGACGCTCGCCCAACACTCTAACGGCCCACCTCTTAAGTGAAATAGCACCGGACAATATGGAGCCGCCCATCGACGTCCACCACATATCAAATGCGCTTTGTCACCTAAGATACTTCCTGCTGGAGCTCAGCTATCTCCAGAGAAGTACTCCCGAGAAGAACCGCTACACGGTAAAGTTAGTCTATGACAGCCTGACGAAAAACAAACGGGGAAACATAGCAGAACAGAAGTATAAAGGACCTGACTGGCAAAAAATTTGGGAGAATATCCAGGACCCAGACTTAACATCTAATGTGAGGTATAATTGGTACATGGCGGTAAACAGGAAGATCCCAACAAAGACAAAATTACATAAAATTCACTTGTCTGACAACCCATACTGTAGCAGCTGTCATTTAGCCGATACGGAAGAACACAGATTTACGTGTATATCCGTTGAAGATATATGGCAACTTTGTACTCATAAACTAGCAAACATACTACGTACATCACCTAGGTCAATCACACCAAGTCGATTACTGAACCCGGACGAAGTCCCTTATCCCAATACGAAGAGGAAAGCTGTCAACTGGCTAAAGGGACAGGCAGTAAACTATATTCTATCAGAGAAAGAAAAAAGTAAAGAAGATTTTTGGCTCACATTATTGACAGAACACCAGAAACTCCAACGAAGAAAAAAGTACAGGGAAAAATATGGATTATTCTTAATTAGAATATTAACTTGAGCAGACTAATTACCTTCGAAGGTGTTTTTTTGTATTTCCATTTATTTTTAACTGTTTAGAAACATACATTATTTTACTGTTTTTTATTTATCCTTCTACATGGAGTGGAGTACTCCGCTTTTGGTTTTAGAGAAGAAATTCAGAGCTCGGGCAATACGACGGATTTTGGAGACCAGCGCTTCGAGGTTAATGAGAAGTCAAATTAAGAATTGAGACTCAATACGATGACACGAGAATATCACGGAAACTTTGCGATGGCAAACTTTTTCGAGAAGACGAACTTCGAAGCTGCCGGACCGACGAAATCGATTCAACGTGCACCTACGACTCAACGAAAGAGAGAGAGAGAGAGAGAGAGAGAGAGAGAGAGAGAGAGAGAGAGAGAGAGAGAAACAACACAAGAAGCAGCACTGTTATTTTTATTTCTCATCGGAAAAGGAAATTTTGTTTATAATTACCAAAAGAAGACGTACTGTTATTTTTTATTTCTAATTGATGAAGGATAATTTGTTTATTATTCTCCGCAAAGTACTGGAAATATACAGCAACAGAAGCTAGCCGAAGAAGGCTAAATTGGCGAGCGGAAGGACGGGCTGAAGGGGAGGAAGGAGGCCCGACAAAGAAAAAAAAAAAAAAAACAAAAAAAAAAAAAACGCTTAAGACGTCTGCCTAGTAAGCATGGAGGTCCGGGTTCGATTCTCGGCCGCACCACAAATTTTAATTCAATGCTTCACATCTATCAATAATGTCTTAGTTAAAGTAGTTTGTAAGTCTAGCGTCCGATGATGTTAGCAGTTTGGTCCCTTGGGTTTAATAAACATTTGAACATTTTAATACATACAAGTGGATTAAACAAGCTGAGGATTGTATAAACATAGTATACACTGCAGTTTAATCATGTTACTTAGAACATAGTAACGAATAAAATACATACACACATAGATTTTTATAGATATAGATTATAAATTCCATCCGTGTGAGGTCGAATGGGTCGTTAGTGTTATATAAAGTCGTTAGATTTTTAATTTTTTAAATGAAATATTAAATTACGACCGAGTCAGGCTTTATAGAATGTTTTATCCATCGCAGCAACTGTGGTTTATACATGAAGAAAGGAAACAGCCACCAGTTGCAGGGTTATAGATTTATTAACCACCGGTATAAGGCAAATATTGCCCTACTTCAGGTATCCGTACAGGAAACAGTTACAGAAAAATATATAAGTATAAATATTACAGAAAAGATCGAAGTACAAGCACAGGATTAAATGGCCAAGAGATGCAGCGTATACGAGGGTTGGAACTTATATAGTGGCAACGCTGCCGTGAAGACACTATGTAATGGAATCTATTATAGTCGCTGATAGCGCACGTTCTTGACATACCTACCTTACCTCAGAGAAAATGGACTCGCCCGTCCGACGTCACCGGCGCGCGCACAATCGAGGGAAACGCAGTCACTTGCGAGCGACCAGTCTAACGTAACGGTGTCACTGTTTTTTGGAAACAGGAACAACGGAGTTGGATCAAGATTGAATGTGCCAGAGGTCGTACAGCACGACAGTGTCATCTAGGTGGTCAAGAGACGTGCGGGTAAATCGGCATTGCCGTACAGAACAGTGCACGTTGGGTAAAAGTCTTCAACGAAGGCGTACTGTGGCAGATATGCATCGGGCAGGTCGTCCTAACGTCTCTGAAGAAGAAGTTCTGTTGCCGCGTTAGTGACAGTGATCAACACCATACTTTCTACATAATCCACCCATCATTTTGCACTGCAATGCGCGGCCGCATACAGCGCAAGCTGTGGCTGCTCTGTTCGGTCGATGGAACTAGGAATACCGTACCATCTACCATACTACACGGATTTAAGTCCTTGTGACTTTGATTCCGAAGATAAAGGAACGATCTCGTCGCATTCGTTTCAGAACTGTTCCAGAGATTCGACAGGCAGTAGACCGCTCCATTCGCACCATCAACAGAACAGGCGCTGCTAACGGTATACTACGTCATCCACAGCTACTCAACACTGGTGACTACTTTGAAGGACAGTAAGAGGTGCAAACATGTAACGCTTTTATATCGCTTATGAATAAATAGTTTCCCCTATTTAAGTTCGAACCCTCGTATAAAGCGTTCTTCTTCAATACATTATTTTAAATTTGGATACTTTTCAAGAACGCTTTATATACACTGCATCGCTTTCCCCTTTAATTATGAGCTTTTACTTTGATGGCGGTTATATTGGAGGTGGCGGTGGTGGTGGTGGAGGAGGAGGAGGAGGAGGAGGAGAAGTAAGACAGAGGGGAAGGGGGAGATGGAAAGATTACTTATGAAATCATGACATTATGTATTTCCTCTTCTACTATATTCTCTGTACCGTCATTCGATTGTATAAATCTGTTTTCCGTAAAGTAAAGCAGCGTGTTGCGAGTGACATGAGCTATTTCAGATTTTCACTATAACTACGGGGGATATAGCATCCGTATGATTTTCATTAAAAAAAGAAGGTACGAAATTTAGGTATTAACGCCCTGTGGCCAATGCTGTCATTAGAGACGAAACACATTTGTCGTTAACCTTTTAATTAACAGTGTTGTTCCTGGACAAGAACGTATTAAAATCTGATTTTTTTACCGTATTTTGTGTACCAGTCATTAAAGTCGTATGGTTGTTGATGAACAACATGCTTCTAGTACAACATTTTGCCGCTTGGTACGGTGTGTAGCTACTTCTGAGCCATTAATTTGTTCGTCTTGGAGGTTGTCTTACGTTACCGTCTGTATGTGACTGTGAGTGTGAGCGTGACCTTGGCTCATGTTATTTTATTTCAGCAATGACTTGTATTGTCTTTGGTGCTGTGGTGACTATTATTGACATTATTGATCTGGGAGTGTTATCTATCAACAAAATAAAGACCCAACTTATAAAATACCTCGATACAAACGTCTGGGTTGCGCATAAAATACATGACATAAAAAAAAACATGTTCGACCAAAAATTTCAAAACTTATATTTTAGTTCAGTGCTCTGTATTAATACAGAAAAAATGAATTTTAATATTTCCAAAGTTGAATTCGTAATTGGAGCTAATAGAAAAGCATACTTGACCTTTATAGATTTACAAAAAGCATTTGACGTGGTCAATTGGAAATTGTTACTCCGAACAATGAATGAAATAAATCTTGATTGAACGAACTGGAGATTAATCTGGAACCTGTATAAAAGACAGGAAGCAGAGATAGAAGTAAATGGTGTGAAGAAGAAAGGAACAATAAGGAGGGGAATAAGGTAGGGGTGCCCATTATCACCATTTCTTCAACTTATTTATTGAAAAAGCCAATGAATAGTTGATAAGAATAACCAAAGGAATTATACTATTTCTCTCATTCCATTCTTGAATAGCGCGCGGGAAGAAAGAACACCTGAATCTCTCCGTTGGAGCTCTGATTTCTCGTATTTTATTCTGATGATTTTTTCTACCTATGTAAGTAGCAGTCAACAATGTATTTTCGCATTCGGAGGAGAATGTTGGCGATTGGAGTTTCGTAAGTAGCCCACGCCGCAGCGATAAGCGCCGTTGTTGTAATGATTCCCATCCAAAACCCTGTATCAATTGCGTAACGCTGTCTTCCCCTGTATTGTGACAATACAAAACGAGCTGTCATTCTTTGGATTCTTTCGATGTGCTCCGTCAAACCCACCTGATAAGAATCCCACACTGGGCAGCAATACTCCAAAAAAAGGACGGACTTGCGTAGTGTATGCAGTTTCTTTAGTAGTTCTGTTGCATCTTTTAAGAGTTCTGCAGTCTCTGGTTCGCCTTTCCCACGACATTATCTACGTGTTCTTTTCAATTTAAGTCGCAAGTAATACTAATTCCTAGGTATTTAGTGGAGTTTACGACCTTCTTGTCAACAAAGTTTAACGGATTTCTTTTCGTACTCATGTTGACCTCTTCACACTTCTCATTATTTAGAGTCAACCGTAGTGATATCTTATTTAGATCGTTCTGCAGTTGGTTTTGATTTTCAGATGATTTCACTAGATGGTAAACGACGGCGTCATTTGCAAACAACGTAAGAGAGCTACTTAGATTTTCCCCTAAATCGTTTATGTAAATAAGGAACAGCAGAGGACCAATAACACTACCCTGTGGAACTCCCGTTACCACCTCTGTTTTAGTCTCTGCCTTACCATCGATTACTACGAACTGTGTCCTCTCTGACAGGAAATACCCTATCCAGTTGGAAATTTGGGGCGATATTCCATAACCACGCTATTTGATTAAAAATCGTTTGTGAGGTATGATGTCAAAAGCCTTCTGGAAATCAAGGATGACAATGGAGAGAGGACGTGGCTAAATCGATAAGGCATGGCCTTTAGTTTATGATGATAATGTATTCATAATGTGGGAATGAAAGAGTTAATCCTTTCAGACCTGATTTTTTTCTGGGGGAAGGAAATTATTCTTTCTACTGTATTCATCTTAATTTAACTTTTTAATGATTTTAGATGTTAGTTTTACGCTGTTGTATGCATTCATTTACATACTACAAAATTGCATATGCTGAAAAGCAAGGCTCCTTTTTATGGACTCAATTAATTTTGTAGAACTAATTTTTGTACTAAATAAAGTGATTATTCAATAGTCGCCATGCAAAATAATTACTACTAGTTTCAAGTGGTACAGTGGATTATAAGTAACCCACAACCTGCGTGTTCTTTGGAGTTCACAAGCTGGTGCGCCGTGCAACACTGATTACTTTGTATTTTTGTAGTGATCTTCTGCAGTTGACAGTAAGTGTGCACGATGAAAAAGTTGAACACTCACAGTCATATACATGTTGTTTCAACTGAGAAAAAATGTTTCTGATCTAACTTAGACACTGTAAAAGTTATGTACACAATTTTAGCCAGAGGGTCTGAAAGGATGAAGGATGAGGAAAAAGTGAATAATCCCTGCATTTGCCTGGAGTGATTTACGAGAACACAAATCTGGATGGCCACAGCCGAGTCTGAACTGCCACCTCGCTCGATAACCTTTTTGACAGGTGAGGATGGAGTAGGATGAAAGTGCTGCAGCCGCGTCTGGCGGCGTATCCTTCAGAAATTAAAACAAAAGTATCGGCAGAGCCGAGGCATTTCTGGCGGCGCACACAACAGAGGCCCCTGTAACGAGATTGGGATCGACGTGCGTCGAGAGGAAAGGAGGCGGGGCGGCAGCAGGGTGTGGGAGGCGGGGGCGGGGGCGGCGCGGCGCAGGCGGCTGCAGTGGGGGCTGGCCGGGCCGGCCGCTCGATGTGGCCCACATCGGGCATCGATCCGGGGGCGGCGGCGGCGGCGGCGGCAGCGGGGGCCCGGGCGCGCCCAAGACGGGCGCCGCCGCTGCAGGTAGGCGCGCGGTCCGCGCTCCAGACACTCTGCTCACAACAACTAGGCCGTCAGCTGAGGTACTACACACAACATACAAGTGATGGCTGCTATCGAGAACGGTTCGCAAATCGATTCCGTATTTCTTGATTTCCATAAGGCTTTTGACACCGTAACTCACAAACAGCTTCTAATCAAATTGCGTGGTTATGGTATATCGCCCCAAATTTGCGAGTAGATAGAGGATTTCCTGTCAAAGAGGACACAGTTTGTAGTAATCGATGGTAAGGCATCGACTAAAACAGAGGTGATATCGGGCATTCCACAGAGTAGTGTTTTTGGTCCTCTGCTGTTCCTTATTTACATAAACGATTTAGGAGAAAATATAAGTAGCTCTCTTAGGTTGTTTGCGGATGACGCCGTCATTTGCCGTCTAGTGAAATCATCTGAAGATCAAAACCAATTGCAGAACGATCTGAATATTACTATCGTGTACAAATTGGCAACTGACTCTAAATAATGAGAAGTGTGAAGTCGTCCACATGACTACGAAAATAAATCCGTTAAACTTTGTTTACAAGATAAATCAATCAAGAATGAAGGCCGTAAACGCCACAAAATACCAAGGAATTCTTCTGTCTTAAACTGGGAAAAACACGTAGATAATGTCGTGGGAAAGGTGACCAGAGACGGCGTTTTATTGGCAGAACGCTTGAAAGATGCAACAGAACAACTAAAGAGATTGAACACACTACGCTTGTCCGACCTTTTTTGCAGTATTGCTGCCCAGTGTGGGATCCTTATCTGGTGGGTTTGATGGAGGACATCAAAAGAGTCCAAAGAAGGGCAGCTCGCTTCGTATTGTCACGATACAGGGGAGCCAGCGTTACGGAAATGATACAGGATCTGGGATGGGAATCATTACAACAACGGCGCTTATCGCTGCGGCGTGGGCTACTTACGAAACTCCAATCACCAACATTCTCCTCCGAATGCGAAAATATATTGTTCACTCCCACTTACATAGGTAGTGATGATCATCAGTATAAAATACGAGAAATATGAGCTCGAACGGAGAGATTCAGGTGTTCTTTCTTCCCGCGCGCTATTCGAGAGTTTAATGGGAGATAAATAGTATAACGGTGGTTCATTGAATCCTCTACCAGGCACTTAAATATGATTTGCAGTGTATCCATGTAGATGTAGCTAGAGGTAGATACATCGCGTAACGTATTTTATTCAGATTATTGTGCTAATTGTTATTTGTGTGTCCACTACAATAGTGGGAAAGTCATACTCATTGCCCGCTAATATGGTGTGTGATCGCCAGGATGGTAGATGTTGCTCTAAACAATACTTGCCGCATCATTACCGGTTGTCTAAGACTTACCCCGTTGGACAAACTGTACCGTCTTGCTGGTATTTCCCGTCCTCATTTCCATCGAGTGGTTGCAGCAAAAAATGAGAAGAAGAAGAAGAAGAAGAAGGCGGAAACATCTGAAGCCAACATGGATAAAGGCCAACTACTGCAAGACTCAAAGGAAAAGTTTCCTCAGAATGACAGAGGCTATTAACGGGACACCTCAGAAATCCCGAATCGACATGTCGCGTGCAACCTGCACTAGCTCTGAAAAAATGACTGACACCTAGCGAAGAACTACCACCCGGTCACATGGAGAAATGGAGTACTTGGAGTTAGCGGACCAGACTACGATCAGGCGTGACAAGATGTAAAAGCAACCTACAGAATTGGGGTTTCAACACTGAGCGTGGTGTAGTCCAGACGACGTCTCGTTTGTTGTAGTGTAGTTGGTGTCCTGAAACATTCGCAGTACAAGATCTGCTTCAGGCTATAGAAAGTGGACTGCAGGTCCCCATCTTCTGAACAAAAGTAGTATAGACACTTTTGTAAAGTGTGACTTTGTAATCTCTATCTATGTAAAGGCGAAAGGACACCCATTCATACATTCACTCACTCACTCACTGACTAAACTCGAAATGTCTAAAACTACTTCACCTAGGAAGCTGAAATTTGGGAAGAGTGTTGTTTATAGGTAGTAGACGATTTTGCGTTAGGATCGATAGTTCAGGAGATATAACGTCATGAACAATGAAAAGTTCTCCGTCTTCCGGCACGTGACACTGTGACTTTATGAGTCCACTATTTGAGAAGGAGAGCACTTAACGACTTGCAACAAACTTTAAACATAATTTCAAATCTTTAGTAAACTTTTTCTTGCCGATAACCAGAGCAACATGATGAAGGGAAAAAAGTTTGTCGCTTACTACTTTTTCGCTGTTCACGGAGTAAAACTACGGCAATTCGGTATAACGTTGAAATTTATAATTTCTACACTACATATTGTATCTGATACAAATTTTTACAAACAGTATACACACATATAGTTGAATGTACCTTCCAAATTGTATCACAATACGACACGTAGTTCATGAGATAGGAGCATATAAACCGTAACATTCATGGAAAACCGCCCTATCACAAACCAAGTTTTAATCTATTACTTGTATTCGGAACAGATTTTACAGACATAAAGCGCGTATAAAAATGAATATATACCTGAAATATACAACATATAACTCAATAAATATGGGATTGTATGAATTTTATATGTCATTTGTATTTTGATTACTATCTTTCTTTGTTTGGATACTGCACTTACAATTTTGTACATTATGCAAGACAGTCTTATTTCTTACATATTTTCCGATAAATGTACCATGTTTTTAGAAAAATGGAGATGGACACAGAGAGAAGGGATAGGAGAACTATTAAATCAAGGCAGGAATAAATAAATAAATACCCGAACAACGCCGGGTTTTGAGCTAGTGTATATGTAATCCAGTAGGAGTTGCTTTCTTTGTAAATGTATACTTGGTATTAATGTTTCTGATACGAATAAATAAATTATGTGTGTTCACCACGGATGGCCAGTACAGTTGCACACATGCGTGGCATGGACAGTATGAGGTTATCAATCATCTCTTGAGGGATACTTAGTCTTCTTCAAAGTGTGCAACATACATCTCTTCGAGCGTTGTGGGAGGTGCTGATCTGCCTGTAGTGCGTCTGAAAAATGCATGCCAGACATGCTCAATCGGGTTTAAGTCCGGTGAACTAGCTGGCCGCACCATTGATTCAGTCCCCTCGACTGTAAACATGTTGTCCTCCAATGCAGCTCTGACGGAACCAGCGTTATCGTTCACCAGAAGGAACCCCGACCTTTTATGGTACCAGCCTAGGGCACAATAAAAAGTCGAAGAATCTCGTGTCTATACTTCTGAGCAGTCAAAGCGCCTATCCGAACGACATAGAGGTCCTTACGTCCGCCAATACTGACTTCTGCCCACACCATTCGTCCACCATCATGCCATGGTGGTGTTTCCTGCACATAAACAAGGAAAGGGACACCTACGTTTCTAGCACATGTGGATCTGGAGAAAGCTTTTGACAATGTTGACTGGAATACACTTTTTCAAATTATGAAGATAACAGGGGTGAAATATGGGGAGCGAAGAGTTATATTCAACTTTTACAAATACTATACAGCAATTATTAGAGTCGAAGGGCATGAAAGGCATGAAGTGTTTGGGAAGGGAGTAAGACAGAGTTGTAGCCTTTCCTCATTGTTGTTCAATCTGTACATTGAGCATCAGTAGCTTGTAGGCAGAATCTGCTTTCATCGCTAAAGACGACGGCCCGCCTTCCATCTTGCACGTGACGGTCTGACGGTGTCAGTTGTGCCGCGCACGTCGAACTGACGCGTGAGTAGGAGAGGGGCTAGAGGCGTGCGTGCCCACGACTCCACAGCTAGTAACCGCTTGGGAACAGTTCCTCTTGACACTTTTGGACACACAAACCTGTCTGTGTTGTGGTAGCTGTATGACCTGCCATTGCTGCCCTTACAATCCGACGATCTAGACGGACGGCTGTGTTGCATGGACGTCCAGATCTTCGCCTACACGCATAAAGCTGTTCACGTGAATATTGCAACCAGCATCGTTGTAAAACTTACGCAGCAAGTCAAAATGGTGTTGCAATTATCCTAAAGCAATATCCCGCCACATGGCAGCACGAGAGCGTCACCGTCACATGGCGCCGGTTTGCTCCATGTGTTGATATCACACTGAGCATTATGGCCGTAAACATTTGCTATTAAAGAGTACACAAATATGGTGTCAAAAATGTTCAAATATTTGTAAACCTGAGGGACTAAACTGCTAAGGTCAACGAACTACTTAAACTAATGTTGACATTACCCGACATCGCAGGATGTGGAGGCGATCTTATAGATTAATAATGTTCAGGCGTGAGAAGCCACGATCTTAACATAATCATTTATTTTATTACGACTGGTTTCAGTGGGCTATGCCACCATCATCTGCCTATATAAAATATTACAAGTTGGTCATCTTACTTAAAAATTTAAGATGAAATAATACGTGCAACATAGCACTTAGTCTAAATATAAAAATACGTAAGTTAAAAAATCGCAACTATGATGTCCAAATACGTGTTTTCTGTCTGAATTATTTTATGTGATCAGATGCAGCTATACAATTTCTTCATCCCACAGCACCTGAGCAAACATAACAAATGGCCAAATACGTTTTACACCAAGACAGGGCAGTATTTAGTCGCTGTAGTTCATAAATCTGTGTCTGGTCAACGATGTTATCACTTCCAATATCAGTTGAAAACTATCTTAATGATGGAGGTAAAGTATCTCTCCAAACTTCAGTGATCAACGATTCAAGCAACTTATTAGAATCTTTAGGTTCGGTGGCGAAATTTCTTCCAGTCAAAGAAAGGAGAAGGCAGGTTCATTGCAGCACCTATAAAATTATCCGCTACTTTTCGACTACACCAGTAGTGTTTTCCCATCACATTATTTTAATACAAATAACCAATATTTTGCTTATTTTATGTACTAGCATCACGATACAGGGTGAATCACCTAACACTTGCACCGCAAATATTGCGGAAACAGAAAGTGTGATTGATGCGCGGTTTTCACAGAATTGATTGGTAGTCAAGGACTCGTATTGTTAGCCAATAAACAGATTGTAAAAATACCTAGAAAGTTTATTTTTATGCAAACATACAATTTTTCAAATGGAACAGCGGTTGTTTCTATCATGTACTGGAGTTTTTGATACCAGCTGTGTACAAAGAATTGTGAATGACATTTTTATCACGTTTAGTTTGGCAGCTACAATGAATCAAAGATTTGGGGGCGGAGGCTACGACAGCGTAGCTGACTGGCTGGTGGTCATGAGACAGTGGGCCGTGCCGCAGGGTATAGCCCTCTCGGCCAGTCAGCTACGCTATCGCAGCCTCCGGCCTCGAAACTTTTAATGGTTGTAGTTGCCAAACTAAACGTGATAAAAATGTAGTTCAAAATTATTTATACACAGCTGGTGTCATAAATTCCAGTGCATGATAGAAACAACAACTGTTTCATTTTAAAAAACAGTATGTTTGCGTAAAAACACACTTTCTAAGTATTATTACAATCTGTTTATTAGCTAACAATACGAGTCCTTGACTACAAATCCATTCACATCAATCGCAGTTTCCATTTGCGCAATATTTTCGTAGCAAGTGTTAGGTGATTCACCCAGTATATGGCGCAAGTCATAAAATATTAACGACTATACTGTCATAACTCGGATATTATGTATACAGATAGCTCTTCTTACAAAAGGATAACAAAACATTTCACGTTAATTTTTGAAACAGTGCATATTATTACATAAAATGATTACATTTAGAGATCCATAGCTCAAGCGGTACTGAGGTACCAGCTGTCGATTCATGCCGGAACACTCATATTAGTACGCGGTGTAGTGTCTAAGGGCGGTAATGTAGGCGCTGAGTCTGACATCCATACGTCATACAGATCGCGGATACTGTTTGGAATACATTAATCCACCACATGCTCGACATGTTCACGAAGTTCTGCAACAGGTGTGTCTTTAAAGAGCCGTTCTTGTCAGTTGTCACATCCTCCACGTGCTCGATTGGAGACACGTCCGGAGATGGTGCTGACCAGGGAAGGACGTTGAGTTTCACGCATAATGTGTGGGCGAGCATTATCCTGCTGGCAGGAATTACAGAACGGGTCTCACAACATTCAGCACGTATCTAGCGTTGGCCAGCGTTCACACACACCAAAAGGCGAACGAGAATTGTAACAGCCGTCCGCGGTGGCCGAGGTGACTGAGGCGCTCCAGTCACGGTCAGCACGGCCACTACGGTCGGGGGTTCGAATCCCCCCTCGGGCATGGATATTTGTGCCGTCCTAGTTCGTAAGTAGTTCATAAGTAGTTTGTAAGTTTAGGGACTGATGATCCCTTAGTTAAGTCCCATAAGCTTTACAAACATTTGAATTGTAACATCGCACTGCAGACCGTATAAGGCCTATGAGTAGAGGTCTGCGCAGATACGAAAAGTGTTATCCACATCCCCAAGGCCCTTATCCGCATCCGCGGCACTGCATCCTCATGCGCAAGTTCGTTATCTGCATCGGCAGATATTAATATTTTGAATGGGTAATAGCGACAGGTAGCAGTTTTTAAAACCATGGTATGTAATGATATAATTATTGTCAGAGAGTGATTTCTGCAACAACTTAATTACTTTTGACTTCTCGAATCACGGTAACTGTTCTGTACCTACTCCAAAACAGACTATTCTAAACAGGAAAACATTGGCGCTCCAGACACACAGTACGCTTCGGAGCCCGTGTTGTGGGAGCACTGCGTCAACTGTTTAATACAGGCAACATTTTAAATTTCAGTGGTTAAAACTGATCGGCACAGAGGAGATTATACTGTGTTTACAACAACAACAACAACAACAAAAATTTTCAAAATGTTCAAATGTTTGTAGAACTTATGGGACTTAACTACGGGGTCATCAGTCCCTAAGCTTACAAACTACTTATGAGCTAGCTAATCATAAGGACGGCAGAAATATCCATGCGCGACGGGGGATTCGAATCCCCGACCGTAGTGGCCGTGCAGACAGTGACTGGAGCGCCTCAGTCCCCTCGGTCACCGCGGTCGGCCAATAAAAATGGTACTTTCGGAATTTACTAAACGGACACTTTATTTTCCCCATATTAACGCACAAGAGGTTTCAGTGTAATGACGTAGTACGCAGTCTATGCTATCTTTGGCCTGTAGTTATAGCCGGTGATCTCTGGTATAGATAGTGTATACTAATCGTTCCTGAAACGTACATTAGTGAATGCTCCTTAGAATGTCCTATAGTTGCACAGTTATTGAGTACTATGTAGCAAAAATATTACAGAAGTAGATGGGACTATTTATGAAGCTACTGATATCTAGAATTGCTGTACTTCACTTAGATTTTCTGAATCGTTGCTTTATTCAGTACTTCACATTCCACTGATCGACTTACTTTCGTATTGAATCTATGGACTACACGTTATTATCACCGTTAGTATAGTTTCAAGATATTTTCTGTTTTAAATTCCTCTCACTGCTTTGATAAAATTGTATTGAATTCGTCGATATTTTGACCAGTTAGAGCACTCGATCGATATCGATTTCTGTAGAAAGAAATCCTGTCGTTCTTCATTACCTAAAATATCAATTAATAAAAACGGATTTTGATGTAACATCAGCGACAAATTCGGTTACGAAGTAAAAAGTTCTTGAAATTATATCTTTTCTTATCAATCGTATTATTTAACTTCTTCGTTATTGTTATCACATGGTACAGGCTTTCACTCCTGATTTCTGGTTTCAGAAATGATTCCTGAAATTACTAACATTAGTTGAAAGTCACAAATACGAGCTGATCGCACCAAGGCTGATGCAGTCACACTGCGCAAAGTATTTATTTAAATTAAGACAAAGCAACCGAGCTCTCTCTGTCGAAGCATATGTTAAAACAGCCCGATTCGGACAACAAGTGTCACATAAAAGTAAATTTGTTAATTCATATCAGTTGATAAAAACACCTATATAGATGTAGTGATAAATTCGGAATTAACGTTGTATAGACATATTTTTGTTACGCATTCTTTTGGCCCTCACATACTCACGCCAGACTGGTTCAGTTTCTGGTAAACAATGTCAAGTTACAGTGTGTCATATTGTGTCACGACAGTCCCTGCTGTGAAAGTTGTAATCTCTAGAGAGCTGGATCGATATTAACTCCATGCGGTGAGAAACAGCACGCGTGTGTTCTCTCTCTCTCTCTGTCTCTCTCTCTCTCTCTCTCTCTCTCTCTCTCTCTCTCTCTCTCTCACTCACACACACACACACACACACACACACACATAAATACATACTCAGGTCTCGTAAAAATGTCCTCTTTCAATAATTTTTCGTCTCACACATTACTAAATTACAAATACAACACATTACCGTGAAATAAATGTGAAAACGGCAGAATCACTCCGATTTAACGAGATAAGACACAAGTTATTCGTGAAGAAATACGTGCGAATATGTGTGTAATTGCAACTTACTGTGCTGGAAGCAACAGTGTGGGAACATATTTCATACAAGAGAACCATATACTTCTGTTGCAGTCCTTGTTATGAAGGCATATTCTTTGACACCTAAAATTATTTTATCGCATCTATTGAGTCACTAATTCTTACACCTCAGTTTCTAGTGTATGAATATTTCTGTAAATGTAATTTATTTTCCATCCTAAGCGAGTGTGTCGCTGATCGTTTCCTTTATGTATAAGATGTAGCAACTATCGCGGTATTGATTTCCTCTGTGTAGAGAAGTGTATTTTAGCGATTGTGAGGTTTTATATGTATCTACAGGCAGGGCGCTTGATTCGTTACGTTAAATAACGCATTTACGGCATCCTGTACAAGTTTACTGCGCTCCATGTTCACTGATTAGGCTGGAAGTGTAGCGAACATAACTTTGAATTGTTTGATGGAGATACACATCTTTCTGCAACATATTAGGTATAATGATGTTAACTAAGACGTTCTTAAACGGAAATTACAATGGTAATTGAAATGAACTGTGCTGTAATGTACCGTTTCATGTCTCCAAGGTCCATCGGAAACCAAACGTAAAAAATGCCGTCAGTTTTTAGTTGTCGATTTTTACGGCTCTACACAAAAAATATGTTATAAAACAATATAAACGATACTACTGACACTCATCCGGTATATAAATATAAACAATATACTACTGACACTCATCCGGTATCGTATTTGCAAAAAAAGCTGGCTTGACGCTTTGAGCACTACTACCACAGTAGGAAACAGAAACGAGGTGGAATGTCGCGGCTGTTAGACCGTGGTCAAAGACAGGATAACACATGCTACATGTTACTCGAGCTGCAGAAATATATTTGTTTGAAGCCATATTAGAATTTTAAAGGGTTCCATACAAGAGTGATGGATCGCAGCAATCCATCGGATGGCCGACCAATCGCTTGATGCATCGCACGTTTGTGGGCAAATTGCTGCGATCGGCCATTGATCGCATGGAAGTCCCACGCAATCTGATGGATCGCATGCGATTGGTATTTGCAGTATGGCCGCCTGGTCGGTTAATAGCGATGTGTCGTAATATGGCTCAGACTCATTTCTCTAGTTATTAAGCGTGTGCATGGTATTTTGCTTTGTTGCGCTTTATCCATGTTAAGTGAGAACTTAGCGTTAGACTTTATAGTCACTTGAGAATCTCGAGCTGTTGTGAAAAGTTGATGATGGAGTTGCTATTTAATAAAGAACTAATACAAAATACTCCCTCGGATATTTCAGTCTTTGGAATTTTGAAGCATTTGTGAAATTATATTTTACATCTGATGCTGTGAGAACCCACACAGGTTTGTAAATAAATTCCTTTCCTTTGGTTGCAACTTGTTAATTCTAATGAAAGCAATTTAATATTCTGATGTGTCACAAGTAATCGTACTATGTTAGTAACAAGCAGTTAAGTCTTAAGCTATTAGCTTACAGACGCAGAAAAGAACGTCGCCAACCAGTGCTGTTTAAAACTCCGAGGTTTACTAAATATGCTGTGGAGTGATCTCGTACAATACCCTATGGAAATTATGTTATTAATTTGTGTGTTGATTTTTCTCAGTTCAGTTAATCATTTATGCTTAAAGTAAATAGTTAGAAAACTGAGGACGCTATAAGTAGAAAGTAAACACTTCTTCATTTCTTGATGAATTAATATTCACTGCTAAATGTTCAAATTGTACCTATGCAAAGTTCAATTTTCAGTTGAGCTGGATCATGTAAGTGCACGCGCGCGCGCACGCGTATGTGTGTGTGTGTGTACGTCTCGAAATTAAAGGGTAACTCAACAGATCGTTTACATGTTAAAGTGACAACATCCAACTGTAATTCCTCACCACGCCTACTGATATGATGTAGAGTGATTTCTACGTAATTGACTCTCGTCTATCGCTGTTATTGATTACTGAGTGCCGACATGCTGAGGATCTTTATATCTCATATAGTATATAAATAAAGTCTCATCGCATTATGTGGCAATTTTTTTGCGATTCCTATTGTTTCTGAGATCATATAACCTAAAACATGTGTGGTATGTGATTATAAACCCTGCAGGAACTATTACCTCACGGTAAGGAATATGTGTATCAAATCTGGTTGAAATCGGTCCGATGGTTTAGGAGGAAATGTGCAGTATTGTCTCGGCTCTCATTGTTTATGACGTCATACCTCGTCAACTATGTGTAGTACTATAATAACATTTCCAACGTACGTCCAGTGGTATGTGTGTATACTGTCTGTAACATTTCTCGCGAATGAAGTTAATAGTGTATGAGTAATAATTTGTTATGTCATGCCAAATGCCATAATTTTACTGCATGAACTTCGAAAAAGTAGTTAGCGACAAACTTTTATTCCTTTCATTATTTTGCTGGGGTTGTCAGTGAAAAAAAGTTAACTAAAGATTTTAAATCATGTTTAAAGTTTGTTGCAAGTCGCTAAGTGCTTTCCTTCTCAAATAGTGGACACTATCACTTGCCACACGACAGGGACGATTACTTTGTTTATGTCATCATATCTCCTGAACTATCGGCCCTATCACAAAATCCTTTCTTAGCTGATGTCTTCTACCCATAAACTACATTTCTGCAAAATATCAGCTTCAGAGGTGAGCTAATTTTCGAGATTTAGAGCTTAGTGAGCGAGTGAGTGAGTGAATAAGTGGCCTTTCGCTTTTTTATAGGTAGAGATAACAGCTGTGTTAGTCTCGCTAAAACTAAGAAACGGCTTGTTTCATTCGTTTAATACAGGCGTAGTTCGAAAAAAAAAAGTGTAGGGAAAACCGAAATAAATACCAGAAAATCGAAATAATCTGAAACTCAATGCCTATCAGCCCCTCGATAAGCAATCCGCCATACACACCTCTTTGGGAGCTGCAGCTGTAGGAAGAGAAAGGAGCACAGCACAATTGCTTTGCTACTCCTTTGTAGCATCATAATATTCATACAAGAACACGGAAACTGAAAATCGATTTTTAATCTTATCTTTCTTATATATAGAGGAGAGTGTCCCTTTGTGTGCTTGTTTGTTTGCAATTCGTACAAACCTACATTTTGATTTGGATCTTGATGACGTGTTGCGTAATTGACCATCAAATTAAGAGGGAGGTCACTGTCTACGTAAAATTTCGTATGGTGGCTGACGGAGGGTACTTTACTTCGACAGATACCTACAGTTACATTCCTATCATGAAAAAAAAATTGCACGCGTGACCGCGAAACCTAGTGGGCACCTAACAACAAACTTTGATACTGGTTAATTAGTTATTAGGAAGTTCGCTTATGAAAATTTTCATGGACAGGATTTTCATAAACCGCAAGTCAACTTTTTATGTATGGCAAAGGGTACCTTGGGATAACTGACGACAGATATATGTGAGTTTTCATAGACGGGAGGAGAATGAGATGAACTGAAGAGGTGGAATCAACAGAGGACGAGGATATGGAGAGGGCGTGGCGGAATAGATAGGCCGACAGAGGGGAATGATGAAATGTGCAAAGAGTTGGGAGAGAGAGAGAGCGTGTGAGAGAGAGAGATAGAAAGGAAGGGGGGACTGTGGGGGAGTGGATTGCGATAATTTGGTACAAATAAATTCCCAGGTAACGCCGTGTTTTCAGATAGCTAATACAGAGTGAACATAAGAGAACAAAAGAAAGCTAAGAATTAGGCATAGTGGACAGGTAGATTAAGGGAAGGAGTTTAGAATGTACATCGAATTCACATACATATTTAGCAATTGCGAAACAATACCTGGTTCGCTAGTTTGTTATAAAGAATACCTTCTTTGTTAAATACCAAATTTTATGTAATTACTTCTTTCATATCATAAGAATGCCATCTGTTGATCATTTCGTGTACTTTTTTCTCTTCAATAAATTCCGTCATTCCAAGCATGCGTGTTAATTTTCACCTCGATACCTATATTTTCCCGTAAATATTAAATAGATCACATTCATTACTTAAAAACGCTTACTTACTGTATCAATGTTTTGAAATCAAGGTAGGGAATGGAAGATCAGAGTGGTTGAATACAGAGAAAGATATTAAACGATTTAATCGCCATTTAACTGTGTTAATTTCTTTCGTTAGAAACTGGATTTCGACTGTACGGCTATTTTCAAGTGTACACTAAAGTTTACAACAAATTGTTACATTATAAGTAATGGTACAGTAAAATGTGAAATTAGATACAATATTATTTACTTACATTATATCAATTGATTGGTACATGTAGGAAACCAAACCGTCATTCTTGAGAATAACAGTTTACAAATGCACAACCGTGTGGGTCGTCAGTAAGTAAAAGAACCATGTTGCGATGCATCTTGAACGTATTAATGTTAAATGCAATTTGTAGAGCATTCGAGTAGCACTCCATCATCAGGATCAGGAACTTAATTGGTGCTCAGTGCATGACTGACTGGTACTTGAATTCTCTACGAATTCCATTTGACATTAGCATGTTCAAGATGCATATGAACACGATTCTTTTACTTACTGACGACCCACATGGTTGTGCATATGTAAACTGTTACTCTCAAGAATGACGATTTGGTTTCCTACATGTACCAATCAATTGAAAAATGTAAGTAAATAATACTGTACAGTTTTCTGTACAATTACTTATAAATGTATTACTTTGTTGTAAATTTTACAGTGTACACTTGAAAATGGCTATACAGCAGAAATCCGGATTGTGAGGAAACATAATAAAATAATAGTCAAATGGCGGTTAAATCATTTAAAAATATTGTATGACTGTGGATCAAGAATACAAGAAAATAACTGATAAAGAGAGATGTTCAGTATAGCAGTTTGCTTTCTCCAGTTATTTTTCATTACACTTATGGACATCATCATTTCATCATCATAATCATCATCGACGCGCAAGTGGCGTCACCTAAAAGGCAAGCCAGAGACAATCCCAGCTGGGGTCTAACGGCCAGTGGCACTACACGATCATCATCCTGAAACTAAGCTCTAGTCAGCTCAATGGAAGCACATAGTCTCATTGTTACTCGTGAAAGCACACTCCTAAAGAAGCCTTCGCAGTGGCCCTGCAATCATGTCGTTGTTACGTTATGCCGACAAGTGACAGAAGAGTCGCTAAACTATACGCCGATTTCATTGACAACAATTTGCAGCAGGTTTTTGGAACAAATCCTATATTAAAATATTGTGAATTATCTCGAACAGATAGATCTATTGACCCTAGGTCAGTACGAATTTTGAAAATATCGTTCATGCGAAACACAACTAGCCCTTTACTCACACGAAGTGATGAGTAAAAAAAAAAAAATCAAATCGCGTGCTTGTGATATATCGCCCCAAATTTGCGACTGGATAAGGCATTACTTGTCAGAGAGGAAACAGTTCGTATTGTTATTGGTCCTCTGGTGTTCCTTATTTACATGAACGATTTGGGAGAAGCTCTAAGTAGCTCTCTTAGGTTGTCTGCAGATTACGCCGTCATTTACCGTCTAGTAAAATCAGCTGAAGATCAAATCCAACTGCAGAACGACCTAAATAAGATATCATCATGGTTTAAAAATTGGCAATTGAATCTAAATAATGAGAAGTCGTCCACATGACTACGAAAAGAAATCCGTTAAACTTTGTTTACAAAAATCAATCAAAAGTGGTGTCCGTAAACTCCACTAAATTCTATTACATGAGACTTAAACTGGAAAGGACACGTAGATAATGTCGTGGGAAAGGCGTACCAGAGACTACGTTTCATTGGCAGAACCCTTAAAAGACGCAACAGAACTACTAAAGAGACTGCATACACTACGCTTGTCCGTCCTTTTTTGGAATATTGCTGCCCAGTGTGGGATCCTTATCATGTGGAGATGACGGAGGACATCGAAAGAGTCCAAAGAAGGGCAGCTCGTTTCGATACAGGGGAGAGAGCGTCACGGAAATGATACAGGATACGGGATGTGAATCATTACAACAACGGCGGTTTATCGCTGCCGCGTGGGCTTCTTACGAAACTCCAATCGCCAATATTCTCCTCCGAATGCGAAAGTATACTGTTGAGTCCCACTTACATAGCTAGAAAAAATCATCAGAATAAAATACGAGAAAACAGAGGTCGAACAGAGAGATTCAGGTGTTCTTTCTTTCCGCACGCTATTCGAGAATGGAATGGGAAGTAAACAGTATAAAGATACTTATTGTATTGGTCTGGTGTTTGTTCTTTCGGACGTTCGACGACGTTAGCTTCACCGCAGATGCGGTCATACGCCCGACCTCGCACGGGAATCCGTAATGGCGAGTGTAAGAGGGCGTGGACAATAGGGGCGCTATAAACATAGCGTGCGACCTGGGAGAATTTGAGGCGAGCAGGTGTGGCCAAATGGTTAAGGCGGCCGCTGGCCCAAGCGGGAGATTCGGGTTCGATTCCCGGTCCGGCTCACATTTTCACTTAACACAGTTGCTTAATATCAATGCCCAAATGCGGCCACTGTCAATCCTTTCTTTCCTATCCTTGTTCCTTTCCTTCCTTTAACTATCATCTGCAGCAAAAGCATAAAGATAGTTCGATGAACCCTCTGCCAGGCACTTAAATGTGATTTGCAGAGTATCCCATGTAGATGTCACAGTTTGCGTGTGATTTCGATGTGAGGAAAAAAATCGGCCTTATAACTTGGCTGCACTTCATAACGGTGTTATTGTCGGCCATACCGTCAAGAAGCCTTGTAAAAGGTGCATTATCGCCCTGGAGCACCGACGTCACTTGCCGGTGCTGTGCCTCGTACGTTCCATCATTAGCGCGCGCACACCTGGATGCCAGCAAAGTGGCCCGGAACGCCGCGAGTCAGTGAATTAAAAGAAGAATCCGAGGCAACGAAGCGCTCCCCCTCCCCTCCACCCCTCCTAACCGTCAGAGTCCGCGGCTGGCCGACGGATAATCCGCCTCGCTTCCCCGAAATTACCCGGAATTACACAGACGCGCGGCCGCTGTTTGGAGCTCCATTGTTCGACCCGTCCCCGCTCCTGCGGCACGAGTATTACGGCCGCTTGTGTGGGTGGGGAGGTAAACAAAGTTGGAAACTTTTCGTGCTCGCGTTTCACGGCCTCATTGATTTAGTGCAATGGGAACAGGGACCCGGGAGAAGAAGAGGTGGAGGAGGAGGACAGTGAGGGGGAGGATGCGGGGGAGGAAGAGGAAGACGGACAAAAGAATTTTCTTCGTCGAGCGCGGAGGAAGTGCCGGTATTACACGGCTGGCTGCGGCGCCGGCACAGGGCTACGGACACGCGCAGCGACAAGGGATTAAAAAGTGCCGGGCGCGTTATTAACAACACGCGGCAGAATGGGAACAAAAGCGCGCCAAAATACCCAATACTCGCACTCGTCTCAAGGAATTTAGCCGGCGCTCTTTTATTCGCCGAATCGCGCTGACGGCAGTGAGCCGGCGAGGCAGTGCGTGAGCGCTGTGTATTAGCAGGCCGACGGCCGGCCAGTAAACATGCCGGAGCAGCGGAGCTCTAATACTGCTGACGGCTGCAGCGTAATCGGCGCGGATTAACAAGGCAGCACTGCAGCGCACCGCCGAGCCGGCTTACGGCGTCCGCGCGGAGACAACCCGACTCACTTATTGGTTTTTTTACTACTTGATACAGACTTGCCGATTTTGTCTCTCGCCAAGTCTCTTCAATCTGTACGGGTAATGGATGGCGAGAGGAAGCGTTGAAAAAGGGCTCAGACTTCAGGATAGGAAGACGCATCATCAGTTACATCACAAAAAACCGAAGACAACTGCACAGCATGGCAAACCGCTCGGTGGAAAGTTGGATGAAATATGGGATGGAAATCAGCTTCGGGAAATCAGAGCCGCGGCGGAATAGTCGTGCGCACTAACAAGGAAAGTACATCGGCTCGAACAAACATATATGTATGAACGTTTCGTTACAGGATCTCTACGTACACCTCAATGTGCTGGTGGGTGTCGTTTTTCTGCAAAGCTCTGCAACCATGCTCTAGTTAGCACTGTAGATGTAATTGTAGACGCCATATGTAATGCAGATATCTTAACTATAACTTATGTAATAATCATCGTACATGTTCTCTAGCGAATTGCCATCAAAAGCCGAGACGATAGTTGCAACTTTAACCTTCTTCTCGAAAGACTTTTGGCATTAACTGCCACTGCTGCCATCGCCTCTTCCCGCACTTACCGTAGCACTACCGCTTGCATTGAGTTGTTCGTCATTATCATCCCTATTATCGAGTTTGTAACAACAGTATCTAACTTATGCTCTTATTTCTGTACCATAACAGATACGAGAAAGCAGGCAAATGATTCATCTTCTATACTAACCCATCTTCACGAAGAAGAGTTCTTCGTAACTTCATCTCAACTAATCGCAATACATTCGCAGGATTGATTAGCGCCGGCCGCGGTGGCTGAGGGGACTGAGGCGCTCCAGTCACAGTCTGCACGGTCACTACGGTCGGGGGTTCGAATCCCCCCTCGGGCATGGATATTTGGGCCGTCCTTAGGATAAGCTAGTTGATAAGTAGTTTGTAAGTTAAGGGACTGATGACCCCGTAGTTAAGTCCCATAAGCTATAAAAACATTTGAACATTTGAATTGATTAATTAGCAATCGCCGCCCCATCTGACGCTTCACCACACAAATAACGTCACAAAACGAAACTTCGGAGGCACACTGCACCGCCCCTACTGGCGAACCGACAGGTCAAAGTGCAATGCGGCATGGCACACGCAGAGGCCTCTAACGGACGACTGCAGAGTTTTGCAGATGCGGGAGTATCACTAGTGCAATAAGGGATCTTTACATTATCTCTCATACGATTTTGGTGTATATATGTTTGTTAGAGCCCAAGTACTTTCTTTGAAGATGGCTTGCAACGGTGCCCGCTCCACGTCGAAGATTCGAGTCCTCCCTCTGGCATGGATGTGTGTGTTGTCCGAAGGATAAGTTAGTTTAAGTAGTTTGTAAGTTTAGGGACTGATGATCACTGCTGTTAGGTCCCATAACTTTGCAAACATTTGAGCATTTGAAGAAATCAGAAGTGATGGGGAAATTGAACCGTGAATGTGATTCTTCAAGTTCTCCCAGCGTATTTCATGACGAAAGATTTCGCGGGTGTACAGCCGGCGGCAGTGTCCAACGGGCACAATATTTCGGCAACAGACCACGTTTTGTTGTGAGAAGAGAGATTCTTTCTCAACTGGATTTGAAGTCTGTGTTATTATCTACAGAATTTTTACGAACGTAGAATGCGGTACCAAGTATTGGCATGCCTTTCATAATTTTTGTTGCTGGTTTACCTTAAAGATTATGTGGTTTTTGGTTTCTGTAACATTTTCATCTAAAAATCTTGTTTCTTGCACAGCTAAAATTTGTATTTCGTGCTTATCTAAGAGAATTTCAAGTTCTTTTTGTTTACAAATTTTTAGTAATGAGTTTACATTCAAGGTGCCTGCAAAGAATTTCCTATTGAACTTGAGTTTGGAACGACACCAACGATGCTCCGACTCACCATTAATGCAGATTTTGGGGCTCCCCAGAACCCTAGGTCCCGATGCATTGCATAAAGCAAATGCGGATTCCTCATTTGAGTTACCTCCTGGGGTAGTGCTTACTTTTAATGGACTTTCCATTCTGCAATTTAAACTGTACATTGTAAATCGGAGGAAGTAAATTCCAAGATAAGATCGGATTGTTAGTCTTAAATGATTATTTTTCATTGTTTTCTCCATTAGGTTCTTCCGCTCTCTCTGCCTTTGGGAACTAGGATTCCTCTTCCGCCTTTGAGACAGTTGACCAGGTTTTTATTATTATTTTATTATTATTAAGATTTTTCACTTCTTTTTAAATTATGTTTATTTCCTAAATATAGACAAATAAAACTTCTTCAAACTGCAGTGCGAAAACTTGATACATTGAAATCGCCTCCTAAGCTGACAATGTCAGGTACTCACCACATTAACATTAGTATTGGTGTTACTCAAAGTTGAAAATATAAAGTTTTAAACATAATGACGTATGTTGCTATATGATATGTAACAGAGAAGACCCACAGCAATATTTTAACACAGTTACCATCCCATTTTCTGAGCTAAACATACTAAAGTGACATTGTAATGTTTATGATACACCAATGAAAACATAAAGGTCCACGAGACATATTTGAGTACACAGTGGATTATCTAACTAGTTCCAAATAGTAGGAACATAAATTATGAAATAGTTTAATGTAAATCTGAAAATATGGGAAAGCACATGGCTGACCAAATAGACGTCATGAATTTCAACTCAACTCCCAGCTTAAGATAATGTATTGTAAAGAATATCAGATGTGGGCATGTAAGCTTTTAATAATAATTTTAGACTACATTTTGTCAGAATTATGTAATAAGTCATTAATGACAAATCCACGGCTTAGATAAACTCAGAGAATTCATCATTCTTTGTGATCTATAACGTCACAGAATTGAAAATACTAGTGAATCATAGCTACATAAATATTAGGAACAGTTTCTTATTACTATTTTTTCAGTTACTGCGATTCATTGTTACTTCTCATACCTAAGTATATTTTCTGTAATTAGAAATATTACGTAAGTTTAAAGGTTATGAAAAGATGACGACATGTTTAAGCTTGTTGTGTATAATATCAAATGTCGTTAATATTGATAAAACTTAGTGAATGTTTAATAATCTGAAACTTTTACCATATCTAACACTGCAGGCCAGTGTTGAGAATTGTATACAAAGGCGGCTCGCAGAGGCCTTAGGACCGCAGTTTTTTATCCGATCTCGAGGCACCACTATGCCCGTCCGGCATTGACTTTTTATTGTTGAAAGTGGTTATTGTACAAATGCTATATTGGCCGTTTATTTAAAGTTTTGAATTAAACTACTGATTTTCATGTTGTTGCTCTGCCTATTTGAAATTAGTACGTTTTACCTTAATTGAATCCACCTACTCGTATTCGACGTAATCCAGAGGTTGCTGCATTATTGCTATTGCAGATGCTGAATTACAAGAAGTTACACGAAAGTCCAAGATAACAAGGTAACGCTTTCAATGCCCCATTCAGGACATTGTGGAGGACCGTAAACATTCGTGACTTAAAACCAACGTCGCAATGGTGAAATGAGGTGAGATACATTTATAGAACCAGAATTGTAAGCCCCTGAGCCGTCCTGGCTGTGGTCGCTCCTCGCCTCCCGATCTGTCGGCGCGACTTCTTCTCTGGGGAGTCGTAGGACGGCATCTTTCACCGGCTCCCCTTTTGGGGTGAGTGAGGTAATTGGTGGTTGGAGTTAGTTGCGAATGGGGCTTCTTCCGGGTCGCGAGGGAAATAAAAGCGTGGGTCGCCACTAGACGACCCTCGTGCTAATATAAGTTCTTGATTTTGTTTCCGGCCTTCCTGCCCGTAAATCGAATTTGAGGTAGATGACCATTTTCTGCCCCTGTCCCATGATATTTCTCTGAGGAGGGGAGCGAGCTGCGTTTTCTTAGTCTGTGTGAGATGCACCTTTTCGGCCACCGCCCTTTTTTTTCTTCAGGTTTTCTATTATTATGACACAGGGGAGAGAGCAGTGGCGTAACTAGGACTTGGCTTTGGGGGGGGGGGGATAGATCTGCTTGACAAGCAACAAAAGTTTAGTCAGTTTCCAGACACACTACTATCTACCACTCCCGATGAAGAAACTAATTCACTCCTATCCAATGAAAGCTTATGGTAAAACACCCCAAGTTTCCAATCTTTACCTCTACCAGATTGCTGTTATACGATTTTTTTTTTCTTTCCGTGTTCCGGAGGGGGGGGGGTTCTATCCCCCTCCCCCCATAGTTACGCCACTGGGAGAGAGTATCACGGAAATGAAGCAGGAGTTGGAGTGTGAATCATTACAACAACATCGTTTCTCGTTGCGACGAGATCTCCTTACAAATTTCGATTGACGGCTATCTTCTCTGAGTGCGAAAATACCGTGTATGACATGTAGACCTGTAACTGCAAATATTTTAACAGGTGACTCAGGACAGTATACCGAACAACAGGTTATTTTATCATTTCAAGATTTTAAGTATATTTTAACTCTACACTGCATGGTTTTGGCCGTTTGGCAATGCAAATTTTTATTACATTTTCTGGCGTACTTCTTGTTGCCAGATGGCAACATTATGCATATTGTATACATTACATTTCAGTCTGTTCTAAGCATTTAGTTGGTCGTTTGCTCCATAGATTGCAGCGCAGTCATGAACAGAGGAAAAACAACAAAGAGCGTTCCAGTGGATTTTACTTACTGTTGAGCATTAAATTTTAATTACAAACTGTTACATCTTCTGTAAAGTTAAAAAAATTTATGATTTTACAAACATCTCGTAGAAAACATGTTAGATACCAATATTTTTCTTGAAAGAAAGTTTCTTTGCATGATGTTGCCAAATGACAACAGGTAATAATGACTTTCACATTGTTAAATGAATTATATAATTTTTTTTTTCAATATTTTTCCCCTGCATTCTACCACATATATATTTTTTTTGGGGCTAAAATAAAAATTCATTTAGTGTAGGGTTAAATATTCCACTGTCATAATTATTGTTTCAGCTTAGGTTGTTACTCCACATATGCGTAGTGCGAGGATGCCTACATTCTCCGAGAACAGGTGTAAAGGCGAACGACGCTCGACTAGTATCCTACTAGGGCAGCGGGCTGTTATAGGTGCGAATACGAGGAAACACAGTGGAAGTCTATATGACCAGGTGTCATTCACCTACGGCCCAAGTGCGGCAAAGCAAACGTCAGGTAGCGAAAATTGTATTTATTATCTGGGAAGATTATGTAACGCAGAGAAAACACTCACTGGAGTGTTTTACGACCTACTTTAGGTTTTCCTGCAGTTTTATGATTTTTGGAAATAATGTTTATTAAATATATAAAATTAAATATATAAAACTAACGACATATAATATTTGTTATATTTAATTCTATATAATTCATTTTTTATTATTTTTTGTCCAGAATATTTGCAAAAGTGAGCCTTAAGAGAGGCCCATGCGACTTTGATTTTTTATAATTTCTTTAATCAAGTTGTTCTTTGACATTTTGCAACAATTTTAAAGGTAGTACTTTACTCAATTTATTAAGGGAAACATTTTATATTGGAATCTTTATTTTCTACAATATTTCAATGTCTATTTTTAATTTTTAATAGGACCCTCCTCCATCTCGCAGTCTTATTGTTACAATATTCTTATCATTTAGTGCAGCAAACTTCCTCTTTCATATTCTTTATTCTTGTATTTATTTACAAATTTATCTTAGTTGTTCAGAATATTTTTTCTTGGTTATTGTTTCATCTCTTTTTTCCACAGAATATACAGAGCTTATCACCTAACACTTGCACCGCAAATATTTCGGAAACAGAAAGTGCGAGTGATGTGCGGATTTCACAGAATGAATTGGTAGTGAAGGACTCGTATTATTAGCCATTAAACAGCTTGTAAAAATACATAAAAAGTGTATTTTTTATGCAACAAATAATTTTTCAAATGGAACAATGGTTGTTTTTATCATGTACTGGAATTTTTGATACCAGCTGTGTACAAAGAATTTTGAATGACATTTTTATCACGTTTAATTTGGCAGCTACAACCATTCTAAGTTTTGGAGGAGTAGGCTGCGACAGCGTAGCTGACTGGCTGGCGGTCATGAGACATTGGGCCGTCCCGCAGGGGCTAGTCATTCGGCTAGTCAGCTACGCTATTGCAGCCTCCGCCCCCGAAACTATGAACGGTTGTAGCTGCCAAACTAAACGTGATAAAAATCTTTGTACCCAGCTGATGTCAAAAATTGAAGTGCACGATGGAAACAACCATTGTTCCATAAAAAACTGTATGTTTGCATAAAAATACACTTTCTAAACAGATTGTAGGCTAAAAATACGAGCCCCTGACTACCAATCTATTCTGTGAAAAGTGCACATCAATCGCACTTTCTGTTATCGCAATATTTGCGGTGCAAGTGTTAGGGTGATTTACCCTGTATACATGATATTTGTCGTAATTTATTTATCGCCTTTCAACTGTTTTGTTGTTATTATGTCGACAGTGCCATGTAAATAATTATAGCCTTATACTTATGAACCAACTTTCTGTGTCAAAATCTTTGATACAAAAGTTACTCAATATTAAATTCTGAACAAATTTTACATGTAAATGTTTTAGATCCCACGCAAAATAACAAAGATAGGGCATAGTGCCGATCAGTAGCGGCGTCTTGTTGTGCTACGAGAGGGAGGTTCTGGTCTCTGATAGCTAAGAAATACGTCTGCAAAATTCGGTTCCCATCGTTTGAGGGGCTCGAGTTGAGGGGATTGAGTAAAGGAGCTCGAGTAGAGAGCCTTGACTCGAGTAGAGGAACCACAGAGTAAGGGGCAGAGTTAGGGGACCAGAGTATGTGGGACATTGCAGTTGGGTCGTAGTAAGGGTCAGCGTCGGGGGGGGGGGGGGTGTCAGGATTGGCTGGAGGAGGACATGGTTGGGGGCTACAGCTGAGAATCGCAGTTTGGGGGCTGCAGCTGGAAGCTGGAATTGGGGGGGGGGGGGGGGCAGAGAGGCCACAGTTGGGGGCCCACAGTTGGAGGGACTGGTGGAAGGGCATAGTCGCACACAGTTGGTGGGGGGGGGCAGAGGTGGGGAGTAGGAAGGCCCAAAGAGGGAAGGGGTGAAGGAAACGGGGTAGAGGGAAGTGAGATAAGTGAAGCGACCAGAGAGCAGATAGTCGGAAGACTTTTCTACCTTCATTCCTTCTCCTCCCACCGGAGGGAGGAGGGGACTGATAACCTAGGCAGCCACCAACCAATCCGGAATGAAAGGAGGGGTGCAAAGGGAAAGAAAGAGAGGGGAAGGAGGGGAAAAAAGAGAGGTGTGAGATGAAAGAGGAAGAAAGAGATGCGATGAAAGGTAAGGGACAGAAATTAAATGTAATACGGAGATGGTGCGACAGTAGACCATGTGCAAATGTGAAGGGTTGAAGAGGTGGAGCGGCAGTGATAGTGGCAGAAACAGTAGTGTAGCGGCCGCTGGCAGCCGCGGTAGGCCGGTTGCGGATGGAGAGCGTGTCGTGTGCCCGGGCTGGTGAATGAGGCGGGTGCAGCGCGGGCTCCGGCGTGCCGTATCGATCTGGCAGCGGCGGCTATGCCGGCGCGGAGCGGTGGCGCGGTGGCCGGTCAGGCGGCCGGCGTACGCGCGAGTACTACGCGGCCCACGCCTCGCCACGCACCCACACTGCGCCCGCGTGGGCCGCCCACGCACACTAATCACGTCCAGCCGGCGCTCACTGCGCTGCTGGCCGTTACTGTAGCAGCCGCACAATCAAATTTCATCTCCCGTGCGACACTGCGCACTTCGGTATATTACTTACCAACCTGAATTTCTCTTTAGGTGAGATCCAATGGTTTCGCTCATACTTGAAATCACGTCTTCAGTGCGTTATGTTTGGCAGTACAAAGTCACAATTGAGAAAAGAAGTATCTTGCGTTCCGCAGGGCTCTGTAATTGGCCCAGTACTATTTTCGTGAATGACGTGTCATCCGTTTTGTCCTTTTGGAAGTACCACATGTATGCCGATGACCTCCAGTTGTAGTAAAGTGAAAATCCAAGAAACCTGAAGGCAGCAATCAAGAACTTTGATACTGACCTATGCGCAGTATGAAAATGGGCTCAAGCACGGCGTAACAGCCGTACGCGCTAAGGGGCGTTGTTGCAGTGAGTGCGGTCGTTCGCCGTCGGATTTTCGAGTCCTTTATCGGGCATGGGTGTGTATGTTGTCCGAAGGATAAATTATTTTAAGTAGTTTGTAAGTTTAGGGACCAATGATCACTGCAGTTAAACTTTACGAACAACTGAATTGAAAATGGGCACAGAGTGAAGGATTAAAGCCCAATCCGAGAAAAACACATGCTATTCTGCTAGGTCATTCTAACCTCATTAGCCAGAAACATCGCAAATCTCTACCATCAATAATATTAAATGGCACAAATATCTATCTGCAAATGTTTGCGAATGATAATAGCAAACAGACTAAATGGGTTGAGCAACAGCTGCAGTGTGTAAGAAGGCATCAGCATCCCTTCGTGCCTTACATAAAAATAAGAAATTTTTCATTTCTCCTTAGGAAAGCTCACGACATTTGGAACTAGTCATGAACGCCTGCGTTCGATATATGTGTAACATCCGTCTCTACACCTGGCTCTGTGCTGACAAGGGCAGAGATTTTCATACTCTCTTGTCGACGTACACTGTCTCTCATAGTTTTTCTCGACATTAACACTCTTTTCTGAACAGATTAGCAGAAACATTCGTTCCTATCAGAGCAAAACCCTTTCTGTCTATCACTCAGCCGCTTTGGGTTGGGTTGTTTGGTTGGGACAGGGGGACTAATATGCTAAGGTTATCAGTTCCCTGGTTGGGAGGGGAAAGAGTGAGGATAGGAAAGGAGGGGAGGGGGAAAGGAAATGTAGTCACGGAAGCAGAGAAGGAAGGAAGACTGCATTAGCTCGGGGACCCGTGCTCACCACGCACGTAATCAACAAAAAGTCGTGAGCCCTTTGAGGGATCAGCCGCTTTCTCAAAGTCCCTCAGCGTATGAGCGAACTGAATAAGACTGCTATCTTTAAACGGAATTCCTTGTTCCCCTCAGCTCTTGTTAAAACATCCATACCTCCCTCCAGATATTCTCCGACTGCCATGGCTCTCACCAGGTTCAGCTTTTGTAACTTCCTTCCATCAAAATTCGCCAAGTCTTAAATAATTTCAGAAGTACATTTGTATCTGCTAATATCAATTTTGTTGTTTGCATTATTACATCGGCAGCAACAGAAGCTGTCTCAGTAGTACTGCTAGTATTATTCTTATTAGAGTTTAGTCAATTTTACATGTACTCTGTCCATTTAAATTAAGTTATTAATACCTTACTAATAGTTTATCTATTAAAATCAGTATTATACTATAGGTAAATAATAGCCTGAGAAGTATTGCATGTGTAAAACCCTGGTTCGATGTAGAAGAGAGCCTGATGGCCCTAATATCATCAGGAAAAATAAATAAATAAATGTACTACACCGAGGTTAGAAGTCGTGGTGTGATTTAAAGGGTGTTATCATCTGTGGGATCATCTGTTTATTTATTTACTGCAACCAGTTTCGACGGACCGCCGCGTCATCTTCAGGTCCTGTATAGAAATGGGTGCCTGAACCTTCCTACGATGAAATGCTGCTCATTTAAGCTATGGAATGCTTTCGCGAACTTGTGATGCAAGTTATCTTCCAGCTGACATTATTTCACATCATGATTTAGCTATCCATTTCTATAAGAAGCTTGAAGATGGCGGCGTGGTCCGCAGTAAATAAAAAAAAAATTAAATAAAAAATAAAAATAAATAAAAAACCAGATGATTCCACAGGTGAAGGCGCTGTTTTTAATCGAACGTTTACAGCCCTTTCACCCACCTCCCTTGTGGATGCAATTCCAAGAAAGTCATGCGATGACGATATTCACGGATATAGTTGGCGGTAGTATAAATTATTATTGTTGTATGCAACCATTACAACGATACATCCAACATCTATTTAAACAAGGAAAAGATACATTAAGTGAAATTAAAAATATGTTCAAATGTTTGTTAAGCTTATGGGACTTAACTACGGGGTCATCAGTCCCTAAACTTACAAACTACTTATGAACTACTTACAAACTAGGACGGCACAAATATCCATGCCCGAGGGGGGATTCGAACCCCCGACCATAGTGGCCGTGCTGACCGTGACTGGAGCGCCTCAGTCACCTCGGCCACCGCGGCCGGCAAGTGAAATTATTTCCAACAATTAAATATGAAATGATCCAGACAACACTCGAATGTTGGTAGACTCAATCCAGCAGTGTGCCTCGTTGGACGCTTCATGTAGCTTCTTCATGCCACCAAGGAAACGTCTGATAGGACACTCATTTACAATGTGGCTCATTATTTGGTTATCCCCACAGTCACACATACTGTCACTGGAAAAGCCCCAATTGTGCATGTTATGTTTGTACATACCTTCTTCCGTCCGGTATCTATAAAGCTGTACTCGCAACTCCCTTGTTTGATGGAAGCCACGAACTAGCACTGCTGGACTGCCTGTAAGTTCATGGTCCGTGTTCTTGTATTTTTCCACTCACGATTTGGATAATTTGCTGACAAAGGTTGTAAAGATCAGCCTTTCGACGGAGGTCAGGTGGGCACATATTTGACGGCACTGCTAGCTAGAAGGTAGGTGTTGATCGGGCTGTGCTACTATTGGCTCTCATAGCTGCATTCAGTTGTGCGTCTACTTTTTTTATGCGGCCATTGCGAACTGGTGCTCGGCATTCTGCTGCAGAGTGTACCAAACGTGAGGGATCCTCCACGAAGAACTGATCTGCTTGTTCCCCATGTACTAACTGCCAGCTTCCGCACCACGTTCACTCGTGTTTGTAGCTTCCTTATCTGAGTTGTGTTTATGTCAACGTTCTGTCGAGAGTGAAACCAAGGTGTTTTGGCATGACGTTGTAAATGACTATGTCAAGAGTACCAAATTATGATACTTATTTTTAAATATTATTTGTGCTTTCTGATGGCTTGAAAACCGATGTAGGAAATAATTATTTTTTAAAAGAAGTAGAAATTATCATAATTTTAAAAATAACGACGTATGTTTCTATGTAAAACCAGAATTTCAAGTCCCTGAGTCATGCTGGCTGTGGTCGCTCTCGCCTCCCGAGTTGTCAGCACATCTTCTCTGGAGTGCCGTTGGACGGCGTCTTTCACCGGCTCCCCTTCTAGGGTGAGTCAGGTAATTGGTGACCGGAGTTAGATGCGAATGGGGCTTCTTCCGGGTCGCGAGGGAAATAAAAGCGTGCGTTGGCACCGGACATCCCCCGTGCTAATCTAACTTCTTTATTTTGTTTCCGGCCTCCCTGCCCGTAAATCGAATTGAGGGAGACGTCCATTTTCTCCCCCTGTCCCATGGCATTTCTCTGAGCAGGGAAAGGCTGCTTTTTCCTCGTCTGTCTGAGCTGCACTGACTCGGCCGCCACACCTTTTCTTATTCAGGATTTTTAATTGGATAGTGCGAATCGCCAAATCATGCAGTTTGTATTTCACCTGTTAAAAATTTGGCTGAAATATTATACAAATAAATAAAAAAGAGTTGCATCACCGCGTTGTACCGGTTCGCACCCTTTATGTACAAATGGAATAAAAATATACCGAAACAACTTCTCTTTACTCCTAGTGAAAACAGGAATTTACAAATGGTATGCCAATAAGCTAGACATTCTGGATTTGTATTCGAGATTTCAGCATACACTAGTACCCTTAAAAGCCGCTAACACGATTTGTTGCACTGATGCACGCCTGTATTCTCCTCGGCCACCGCGGCCGGTCCACAAGGACAGTTTGTCCAGATTGTCCCACTTCTCAAAGGCGATTCAACTGGTGCACCGTATTCCGCTGCAGAGTATACCAGCGCGCGTTATGCTCCACGGGGAACTGATATGCTTGCTCCCCAAGTACTGCCTGCCAGCTTTCTCACCAGGTTCACGCGTGTTTTCAGCTTCTTATCTGAGATGGAAAGATGTTTATTATATGTCAACGTCCTGTCGAGACTGATACAACGTTGACTATGGACCGTGAAGCGTGATGGGGTAGCTCAGTCGGTAGAACGTGTGCCCGCCAAAGACAAAGGTTCCAGGTTCGTTTAACGGTTCCGGTACATAGTTTTAATCCACCAGCAAAGTTTCATATCAACGCACATTCCGCTGCTTAGTGAAACTATCATTTTGGATACAAAGGTATTTTGGCATGTCGTTATATTTGACTATGCCAAAGGGGCCAAACTGCGGTCTGATCTTTGCTGAGGCTAGGCGATTAGAGAGGGGGACAGGCAGAGCTCTGTTTTAGATAGGTTTAAGTCGGCAGTATTAAAAAATTCGTAGAATTTAGTAAGGCTGTTCGTTAGCTGTTCTTCACATTCTGAAAGGTCTTTGTGCTGATAATGACATTGCAAGGTCGTCTGCGTATTGAAATTCCAGGAAGGTCAAATTCGTATGTATAAAGTCCATAGGGTATTAAAAAAATCGGTGCTTCCGCAGAGCCGTCATCTGCACTCCAGTGAACTAAACTACGTCCAACAAGCCTCGAGAGGCACTCTGGGTATTGACCGACCACCGTGTCATCCTTCACACGAGGGCGTCATCGGATCAGGTATGGAGGAGGACGCGGTCAGCCCCCCGCACTTCCAGCCGTTATATCAGTCTTCGTGACCGGAGCCGCTACTTCTCAGTTAAGTAGCTCCTCAGTTGGCTTCACAAGGGCTGAGGGCACCCCGCTTGCCAACAGCACTCGGCAGACCCGGACGGTAACCCATCTAAGTGCTAGCCAAACCCGACACAGCTTAACTTCCGTGATCTAACGGTAACCGCTATGTCCACCGCTGCACGGCCGTTGGCTCGTACAAGTCAGCCGACAATTAAAGGAAGCAGTATCTGACATTGGCTTTCTGTTTCTGGTCGTTGCCAAAACGCTGGGCGGATGACAGAAATTTCCTGAGATGCAAGAGAAGTTGAAATGCTTACTGCAAATGTCGTGCTGTTCCGTGACTTTTATCGTCCCCATACGGCTCGGAGCACAGCAACTGTTTTGCAAAAGTTCGGCTGGGAACTGTTCGATCTCACAGCATACAGTACTGTACAAGGTACGAGATGCATCCAGAAAGTAAGTTTCTCTATTTTTAAAACAGGTACGAAATAGTTACATGAATAACTTATCTGCCAGTTCAAAAGTAGCAATTAGATGTGTTACCGTATGCCTGAATAAGCATCAGCAGTTACGTTTGTCAGCCTTGAATTTTAAATCTAAGATGCCTGTTGGAAAATTTTATCTAACGGTTAAAGCAAAGGCCATGTATTCGAAAATGGAATAAGAACCCGAAACTAGTCACCCAAAATTGAGGCAAATTTGCAGCTGTGACGGCAAAAGCGAATAATTTTAATCTTATTATGAATTTCCACAAGGTACGGCACTTCTTATATCGTAGAATCAACTTTTCCTGATCTCGAAAGCGTCACCGGATGCGGTATGGAGGGGGGCGTGGTCAGCGATCCGCTGTCCCGGCCATTATGTCAGATTTCGTGACCGGAGCCGCTACTTCTCCATCAAGTAGCTCCTCAGTTAGCCTCACAAGGGCCGAGTGCACCCCGCTTGCCAACAGCGCTCGGCAGACCTGGACAGTAACCCATCCAAGGGCCCAGCCAAGACCGACAGTGTTTAATTTCGGTGATCTGACGAGAGTGACTCATATCAAATTCTTTCCGACGTGACTGCGGCCGCAAGAAAGGAACTTACAGACTTCTAACGCGGCATTGTACTTCTAACTAGAAGCATGGGCTATTCCATATTGGAAATCGTCTGGAAATTCAGTATTCCGAGATACACACTGTCAAGAGTTCGCCAAAATTCAGGCATTACCTCTCACCGTCACTAAGCAGTGGTTGACGGCATGCACGTAATGGCCAAGAGCGGCAGCTTTTGTTAGATTTATTAATGCCAACGGACAAGTAACACTGTGCGAAATAACGATGAAATCACTGTGTGACGGACGATGAACACATCCGTTAGGTCGCTGCGAAGGAATTTGACACTAATGGGCTGTAGCAGGAGATAAATAATGCGGGTGCCTTTGTTAAGAGCACGACACTGCCTGCAGCGCCTCCTCTCGGGTCGTGACCACATCAGATGGTGAAAATTTTTGGCAACATGGTCAAATCAGCCGAACGATGTCCGATGTCGCCCTGTTTATGGATCAGTTTCAGATCCATGTGGCTTTGGCTTGATTGCACAAAGCAACGGTATCCCATGGCTCTTCGGATCCATGTGGCTCCGACTTGATTACACGCACCAGACTAACGGTGTTACCGTTTGCTAACAGCAGTATACGACGTTCCCTCAGAACAATTGTAGTCTCTGGGCGAGCCAGCCATGACAAAACGACTTCAACTTCGTATGAGAGAGACTAAATATCTTCAGACTTTAAGAAAAATGAAATAATCTCCATTCCAAAGAAATGGACCAAAATTACAGAACCATCAGCTTAATAGGTCATGGTTGCAAAACTTTAACATGAATTATTTACAGAAGAATGAAACACCTGGTAGTAGTTGACGACGGGACAAGTCAGTTTCAATTTAGGAGAAATATAGGAACACAGGAGGCAATACTCACTTTACGACTTATCTTGCAAGATAAAGGAAAGGAAAACCAACATTTCTAACATTTGTAGATTTGGAGAAACCTTTTGACAACGTTGATTGGAATACACCCTTTCAAATTCTGAAGACAGTAGGAGTAAAATATGGGGAACTGTAGGTTTTTTACAACTTGTACATTAACCAAGCAGCTATTATTAGAGTTGAAGGGCATGAAAGGGACACAGTGATTGGGAAAGAAGTACGATAGGGTTGTAGCCTTTCTCCAATGTTCTTCAATTTGTGTATTGAGTAAGCTGTGAAGAAAATCAAGGAGAAAATTGGAAACGGAATTAAAATGCAGGGTCAACAGATAAAAACTTTGCGGTTTGTTGATAACATTGTAATTCTGTCAGAGTGAGAAAGGACCTGGCAGAGCAATTGAACGAAATGGAGTTTTGAAAGGGATGCATAGAATGAACATTAATAAGAGCAATAAACAAAAAACAAAAATGGTAATGGAATGCAGTCTACGAAAATCAGGTGATGCTGAAGGACGAAACAATAAAGGTGGTAGACGAGTTTTCGTACTTGGGCAGTAAACTAAGATATTATGGTCGCAGTACAGAGGACATAAAATGCAGAATGGGGAAAAAGCGTTTTGAAAAAGAGAAATTTACTAACATGGAATTTTAATTTAAGCGTAAGGCAGTCCTTACTAAAGTCTTTTATTTGGAGTGCTGCCTTTTACGGGAGTGAACTCTGGACGATAAATAGTTCAGGCATCTACATCTACATCTACATGGGATACTCTGCAAATCACATTTAAGTGCCTGGCAGAGGGTTCATCGAACCACAATTATACTATTTATCTCCCATTTCATTCTCGAATAGCGCGCGGGAAGAAAGAACACCTGAATCTCTCTGTTCGAGCTCTGATTTCTCTTATTTTATTCTGATGATGATTTCTACCTATGTAAGTGGGAATCAACAATATATTTTCGCATTCGGAGGAGAATGTTGGCGATTGGAGTTTCGCAAGTAGCCCACGCCGCAGCGATAAGCGCCGTTGTTGTAATGATTCCCATCCCAGATCCTGTATCATTTCCGTAACGCTGTCTCCCCTGTATCGTGACAAAACGAAACGAGCTGCCCTTCTTTGGACTCTTTCGATGTCCTCCGTCAAACCCACCTGATAAGGATCCCACACTGGGCTGCAGTACTCCAAAAATGGACGGACAAGCGCAGTGTATGCAGTTTCTTTAGTAGTTCTCTTCCATCTTTTAAGGGTTCTGCCAATAAAACGCAGTCTCTGGTTCGCCTTTCTACGTGTTCTTTCCAGTTCTTTCCAGTTTAAGTCTGAAGTAATAGTAATTCTATTTTGTGGAGTTTATGGCCTTCACATGACGGCGTCATCTGCAAACAACCTAAGAGAGCTACTTAGATTTTCCCCTAAATCGTTTATGTAAATAAGGAATAGCAGAGGACCAATAAAACTACCCTTTGGAACGCCCGATATCACCTCTGTTTTAGTCGATGCCTTACCATCGATTACTACGAACTGTGTCCTCTCTGACAAGAAATCCCCTATCCAATCGCAAATTTGGGGCGATATACCATAACCACGCAATTTGATTAAAAGCCGTTTGTGAGGTACGGTGTCAAAAGCTTTCTGGAAATCAAGAAATACAGAATCGATTTGCGAACCTTTGTCGATAGCACCTTTCACTTCGTGTGAATAAAGAGCTAGTTGTGTTTCGCATGAACGATATTTTCTAAATCCGTGTTGACCTTGGGTCAATAGATCGTTCTGTTCGAGATAATTCATAATATTTGAATACAGGATATGTTCCAAAACCCTGCTGCAAATTGACGTCAATGAAATAGGCCTGTAGTTTAGTGGGTTACTCCTACTGCCTTTCTTGAATATAGGTGTGACTTGTGCAACTTTCCAATCTTTTGGTACAGATCCTTCTATGAGAGAGCGGTTGTATATGACTGTTAAGTAAGGAGCTATCGCTTCAGCATAATCAGATAGAAATATAATGGGTACACAATCCGGACCAGAAGACTTGTTCTTGTTAAGTGATTTTAGTTGCTGCACTACTCCAATGATATCTACTTCTATGTTACTCATTACGGCATCTGTTCGTAATTCGAAATCTGGAATATTGGTTTCGTCTTCTTTGTTGAATGAGCTTCTAAAAGTTAAGTTTAGTAACTCTGCTTTAGTATCGCTGTCATCGGCAGGATCGCCATTACTATCACGTAGTGAAGGTATTGTTTATGACTTGCCCCGAGTATATCTAACATATGATCAAAATCTCTTTGGGTTTTCAGTCAAATTACGAGAAAGAGTTTCGTTGTGATAAATATTGTACGCATCTCGCATTGAAATCCTCGCTAAATTTCGAGCTTCTGAGTACGATCGCAAATCCTGGGGATTTCGTGTTCGTTTAAATTTAGTATGTCTTTTCCTTTGCTTTTGCAACAGTGTCCTGACCTGTTTTGTGTACCAAGGGAGATCGCCTCCTTCTTTTATTAATTTATTAGGTATAAAACTTTCAATTGCTGTCGATACCACTTCTTTGAATTTGAGCCACATAAGAGGCATGAAGAGGCTTTTGAAATATGATGCTACAGATGCTGAAGATTAGGTGGGTGGATAGCATAAATAATGAAGAGGTACTGAATAGAATTGTGGCGAAAAGTATTTCTGGGATACCTTGACTAAAAGAAGGGATAGATTGGTAGGACACAGTCTTAGACATCAAGGGATCGTGAATTTAGCGCTGCGGTGGAGTGGCCGAGCCTTCTAAGGCGCCTTGCTACGGAGCGCGGGTTGCTCGCCATCGGAGGTTCGTGTCCTCTCTCGTGCATGGGTATTTGTGTTGTCCTTAATTTAAGTAGTTTGTAAGTCTAGCCATAGACGTTTGGTACAATAGGTTTACAAACATTTCAACATTTGAATTTAGCATTGAAGGGAAGTGTGTGCGGTAAAAATCGCAGTGTGAGACCAAGGGACGAGTACAGTAGGCAGATTAAAACGGATGTTGATTGCTGTTCTTATGAGGGGATGCTTTCTCAGGATAGATTACGGTTAAGAGCTGCATCAAACCAATCTTCGGACTGAAGACCGTAACAACAACAACACCAAAAGCAGTTACAAAAAATGGCTAGCGTCTGCTGGCAGCGTGGAGTTAAGACAGTGCCACACCCATATGAAGATGGCATATGAACAGGCTGAAACCGCTCAGGATTTGTATAAATTATTAACTCTATCATTAACTGATTTGTCAATTAATATCTGCTTGTCGCTAGACAAATCCAAATTTGGTCACGTGAGTCTCGATTTGGTAATAGCTGATGGTATCGTTCGAATGTGACGCAGATCAAATGTTTGTAAATCTATCGGACCAAACTGCGTGGTCATCAGTCCGTAGTTTACAAACTACTTAAACCTAGGTAAACTAACCTAAGGACGAACACACACACCCATGCCCCTGGGAGGACTCGAACCTCCACGGCGAGCAACCGTGCGCTCCGCAGCGAGACGCTTTAGACCGCTCGGCTACTCCACCGCTGCGTGACGCAGATCCTATAACACAGTGCAACATGGTGGCTCCATCATTGTTTGGGCTGTTTTTACATTGAATTGACTACGCTGGTCCATAGGAAGAGGTCACTGTAAATGGCTACTTGGAGACGTTCCGCATCCACTCCTTTTCCCAAACAGCAATTTTTAAGGATTACACTATGCATGTTATCACGCCACTACTGTTGCTGATTGGTTTGAAGAACACGCCGAACAGTTGAATCGAATGATTAGGCCACATAGATCGGCTGGCGTGAATACCGCCCAACGATTGTGACATATAAGAGAGAAGTCAGTTCGTTGCAAGAAATTCTCCAGTGAAATATTTTCGCTATTATGGAACGACATAGCGGCAGAAGAGCTCTACATTCATCTAGTGGACTACCAAATATTTGTTCATGACACGTCCAGTAAATTCGACATGACACACCTTTTCTTTTACTTTTTTGTCATTAAAGTATTACATTCATCATTATTGCTTTTATTATTATCAATATGTTTCTGGTCGGGCCCGGTGGTCTTGGGGTAAAGACCTCGACTAGAAACCGAAGGGTCGCGGGTTCGAAACCCAGTCGGACCCCGGATTTTTCGGTCTGTGCTTTAACCCATCGTTCACCTCTCAACGATGTGAGGAGTCTCCAGAAACAACACGTGGTACGGTTTCCACGTTAAGCAGTAGGTTCCCTTTCCCCGGTTTGATAACTGTGGTAAGCTAGGGACACGCAAGTCGCCGACATCCAATTGAAAGTCTTGCACCAGGCCAATGAGCCACGAGAAATTATTATTATTATAAAGATTCTGCACTTCTCTTGAGAGAAGATGTTTTGCCTTCTGATGGCATGGGAAAGCAATCTAGGCAAATAAATCTCCTTTAAAAAGAAGTGCAAAAACGTACTATATTGATATCGTCTCCTAAGCTGACACTGTCAAGTATTCACCCTATAATACTAGTATTAATTCATTTAAAAATTCAGTGCTCATAAGCCGTGATCGATTTATAAATTTTTCCTACATAAATGTTAGGAACAGGGCTCATATGAGCCGCGAAGTTTTAAATGAAGTTTACGCCGGCCGTGAAAGCTTACATTGTATGATCACTAGTATTACTGTTAGTGAAAGTTGAAAACATCACAAAGTTTCAAACATAATAATGTTTGCTGCTATATGATACGTTACAGACAGAGCTAAACATACTAAATTGAAACTGTAATGTTCTTGATGCATACTTGAAAACATAAGCAAAGGTCCACGAGAGTGAGTACACAGTGGATTATCGAACTAGTATCAAAAGTAAAATAAAAATATGAGATGGTCTATCAATTTTTTAGGAATATAAATTACGAAATAGTTTAATGTAAATCTGAAGATATGCAAAACTACATGGCTGACCAAATAGACGTTATGAATTTCAGCTCAAATACCAATTGAAGGTAGTATATTGTAAAGAAAATCTCAAGTGCGCATGTAAGCTTTTAATAATAATTAATTTTAGATTAATTTTTGACAGATTTACGTAACAAGTCATTAATGACAAATCCACTGATTACATAAACTTACAGTCGTCTATGCATTATTCTTTCAGATCAATAACGTCACATAATTGATTATACTCTTGAAGCATAGCTACATAAATGTTAGGAACAGTTCCTTTTAGTATTTTTCCAGTTATTAGGATAAATATAATATTCATTGTTACTTCTCATATGTAAGTTTATATTCGCTAATTAGAAGCATTTACTAAGGTTTAAATGTTACGAAGAGATGAAGAAAAATGTTCAAATGTTTGTTAAGCTAATGGGACTTAACAACGGGGTCATCAGTCCCTAAACTTACAAACTACTTATGAACTACCTTATACTAAAGACGGCGCAAATATCCATGCCCGAGGGGGGATTCGAACCCCCGACCGTAGTGGCCGTGCAGACCGTGAGTGAAGCGCCTCAGTCTCCTCGGCCACCGCTTCCGGCGAAAAGATGAAGAGATATTTAAGCTTGTTTTACAGAAAATCAAATGTCATTCAGATTGAGACAACAGATAGTAAATTTAATAATTTCATAGTTTTAACAACGCTAACGATGTAGGGAACTGTTGAGAACTGTATATAAAGTCGGCTTGCAGAGGTCATAGGAGTGCGGTTTTTAATCAGATTTCGAGACAGTCAGCGCGTTCACTTCTTATTATTGAAAGTCAATTACTGTACAAATGGTATTTTGACAGATTATTTTTAAACGTTGGATTAAACTACTGATTCAAACTTACCTGGTGTTGCTCTTCCTAAACTCAAATTAATAGCGTACACGTTAATTGAGTTCAGCTGCTCGTATTCGACATAATCCAGAGGGTACACCATTATTGCGATTCCAGATGCTGAGTAGCAAGAAGTTGGGCCAAACTCCGACATAACTCCTTCAGTGCATCATTAAGCACATTCTGGAGAACCGTAAACTTTTGTTACCTAAAACTAAGACGAGGGGTTATGTTGCAGTTGGTGAAATGAGCTGGGATACTACGCGTATATAAAATTGTACGTCCCTGAGACGTGCTGGCTGTGGTCGCTCTCGCCTTCCGAGTTGTCGGCGCGACTTCTACTCTGGGGAGTCGTTGGACGGCGTCTTTCGCGCGTTTCGCCCTTTGGGGTGAGTGAGGTAATTGGTGGCCGCAGTTAGTTGCGAATGGGGCTTCTTTCGGGTCGCGAGGGAAATAAAAGCGTGGGTTGCCACCGGCCGACCCCCCGTGCTAATCGAACTTCTTGATTTTGTTTCCGGCCTCCCTGCCGGTAAATCGAATTTGAGGGAGATGACCATTTTCTCCCCCTGTCCCATGGCATTTCTCTGAGGAGGAGAGAGAGATGCTTTTTCCTCGTCTGTGTGAGTTGCACTGTTGGCCTTCGCACCTTTTCTTCTTGAGTTTTTTTTTCTGGATAGCAGAAATTGCTAGATCTTGAAGTTTGTATTTCATGTGTTAAAATTTGTCTGAAATATTGTACACACATCAAAAAGAGATTCTACGGTTCATGACCCTTTAAATAAAAATGAAATAGATGTGTACAAAAACTACATATATTCTCTTTATTGCTTATGAAATCAGAAAATGACGCGTTGTATGCCAATAACCTAGACATTCTGAATTTGTGATCCAGACTGCAGCATTAATCAATGCCCGAAATACACGATATCATGTTCTCTTGCACTGATACATTCCTGCATTCGTTGTGGCATACTGTCCTATTCCTCAACGGCGATTCAGCGTAGATGTCTGAGATTGGTTGGAGGGTCAATTCGTCAAATTACAGCCCTTTTTAATTTGTCCCAAGCATGTTGGACAGGGACCATGTGTGATGAACATGACGGTCAGTCTAATCTTGCGATGTTATTATCATGAAAGATCGCATTCATAAGATGTGCACGGTAATTGCTACAGCTGTGGTCCATTAAGACGAATCCCTTACCGAAATGTTCTGATGTGGTAGCGCTATACGTCGGAGGATGTCATACCTCTACCATATAGCCGTTTTATTGCCTTCGACGACCGCCAGTGACGTACGGTGGCCTTACATAATGCCCCAAAACTTCTTCCAAGCACCACCTTGCTGTTCTCGTTGGACGGTGAGCCTAAGACAGGGGCGGATTCAGGACGGCCTGCTGGTGTGGGGGGAGGGGGGGGAAGAATTCTCATCGTCAGCTAAACTCTAGCTCATTATAGAAAGAGTCTAGTACCGACCACCTCTTTTTACCCCACGCCCAATCAAACAAAAGTCTCACAGTTTTGAAGACTCGGTTCAGTGGTAGCACGCTAAGCATTCTGATAAATAAATAAATTTAAAAAAAAGATTCTTGGGAGAGGGGGCGACAACCCCTTCGCCCCTCCCCCTTGGATCCGCCTATGGTCTAAGACGGTCAGGCTACCTCGAAAAGCGTCTCGTCTCCGACGACTGGTTGAAGGCAGATGCGAGTCTCATCTGTGAATAGCACTTGATGCCAATCCTGACGAATCTGTTCAGCATGCTGTTGCGCAGTATTACTACACCAAATCTGGACCTCGCCAGGGACGTTAGGAGTGAAGTTGCTCGACATGCAGCTTATTACGTACAGTCTGAGTTGAAACGGGACGTCCTGAAGCTGCACAAAATTCATAAGCGTGGTGGTGTTTTTCTCAGGGCTATTCAGAGCCGCAGTGATGAGGCTGAGCATTCTAAGGCGCATCGCAGCAGAGCGCGCGGTTGTCGCCGTGGAGGTTCGAGTCCTCCCTGGGGCATGGATGTGTGTGTTTGTCCTTAGGTTAGTTTACCTAGGTTTAAGTAGTTTGTAAGCTACGGACTAATGACCACGCAGTTTGGTCCGATAGATTTACAAACATTTGAACATTTTTTTTTGTTCGCCGTGGGGGGTTCGAGTCCTCCCTAGGGCATGGGTGTTTGTGTTTGTCTCTAGAATAGTTTAAGTTGGTTTAAGTAGTTTGTAAGCCTAGGGAGTGATGTAGATAGTAGTTAACTCCCATACATTTACAGGCACTTCAACATTATTTGGTTACTCCGAGCTAAACCCATAGGTAGCGGTCATCAGCTGCTGCTGTGGCAGCCGATGCTCGGCCAGAGCGGGGCACGTCATCGACACTTGCTGTAGCTCTGTACCTCTCCCACGTCGAAACATCATTGTGGTTCACTCCAGTACGCCTAGACACTGCCCTTGATGAGAGTCCCTCCTGGGACACAGTAACAATGCGGATACGATCAAAGTTCGGAATTGACTTTCTAGGCATGACAGAACTACAAGTCACCTCAAGCAGTGTAATTCTTAGTGTTATTACCGGAACTGATCGGCCGTGTTACGCACTCCGCGCATTGGCACTGCTCATGCGTGACTGTTTACATCTTTGTACGGGTTTATGTTTTAATGCAATAAACACTTTTAAAATCTGTGCCGCGACGGAGTTGCCGAGCGCATTGAGGCTCTATGCTCCGATGCGAGAGGCCGTTCCCCGTCGGGCATTCGAATCCTCCCTGGGGCATGGAATTTTGTGTTTCTATAGTATAAGTTAGTTTATAAGTAGTTTGTAACTTTAGAAACTGATGACCCCACAGCTAAGTCCCATAAGCTTAATAAAATTTTGAGCAATTCTAACGTCTGTTTTCAGGATACCTTTGAACAAATGTCATCATTTTTATATGTGTATTAGAAGGTATCCCATGACTTACGTCACCTAAGTGTATGCAGTAATAAGAGGAAGCCATTAAATGTGTAGATGATACACGGATACACACTACTGAAAAATATCCAGACACCCATTAGCGGATATTAATATGCAACACATCCGCCCTTCGCCTTTACGACTTCTTGAATGCTGGTGACACTCTCAATTATGAGCCTAGATGTCTGGAGGGATTGCCAGCCCCCAAAAGCCGAAATCAGAGAAGGTAGAGGTTCTGAATCCTGTAGTCTGTAGCTAGGTCGAGTTTTTGCCTTATTTCTTTATAGCACCTCACGCATTGGTTGGCACTGACTTCATCAATACACTGCTGGCCACCCAGAAAGCAACGCTCTGAGATACACACAGAATTTCAACAAATTTCAACAAATGTGCACATCACGGGCGCCAGAAGCAGCGCTATTCAAGTACTGGAACTATTCTTTAAGTTTGTTGTACGCCGGCCGCGGTGGCCGAGGACACTGAGGCGCTCCAGTCACGGTCTGCACGGCCACTACGGTCGGGGGGTTCGAATCCCCCCTCGGGCATGGATATTTGTGCCGTCTTTAGTATAAGGTAATTGATAAGTAGTTTGTAAGTTTAGGGACTGATAACCCCGTAGTTAAGTCCCATAATCTTAACAAACATTTGAACATTTTTGTTTGTTGTACACGGGAAGTGAGTATGGAAGTGTTTCGGCGCATGCGCAAACGACTGAGTGGGGAACCCAGCTGACGAACGGAATCAAGTGCGAATTTGTTTGATGTTTACTTGCCTCCTGCTCAGAGGAACGTAGTTGTTCTCTCTCTCTCTCTCTCTCTCTCTCAGTCGTAAATATATAAGAGGTGATACTATTGACAAATTGCAACAAAAATTCCATACATGTCTGCAATTTGTTATTGAGTACAGAGATACAGCTGTTAACTGTCAATATGAAAACCAAGCAAACTTATAGCAAATGTAAATGAAGACATTTCACTGTTTTTCGTCGATTCTTGAAAGAATAATATCATACTGGCCTCAGAGTACAATTTTGTGCATGATATACACGTTCAGTTCCACTTTAATTTAATGGTTTTCGGTTTACAAAGTCATTTTCAGACTTTAAAGTAAGTCTAAAACCGGTTACTTAAATAAAAGTCATTATGATGATCTATGAAGAACCAACGAAAGAACCAGTCAAAATATTCAAATCTGCATTTGTTTTAAGTTTGTTTGGGTTACATACTAAGAGCTGTATCTCTGTACTCAATAACAATTGGCCACAAGTAATATATCATTTTTATTAAAATTCGTCTTTATCAGCATCTCCTAAAATATTTCTATTTTTCCTGAACCATGCTGTAGTTAACAGATGAAATATTTGATTTCGGTGAAAATTATTTGAATCTTTATTTCAGTCAAAGGTCTGTGTATAGAAAGACTTCCATAGATACCCTAGCTTGTTCATCATGTGCATAGGCACCTCAAACTGCACGGCCTGGAAGTATTTAATCGCCTTTTATAATGAGGGCTTTTACACATGTGAGCGACGTAATTTTGCATGAACTGCACGAAAACAGTTAGCTGCAGTTTCACAATGGCAATCTAAGACACAAATGTTTCATGAATTACAATAATCATAGTATATCTGACAATCTCGAAAAGTCATGTTTACTCGGCGATTTATTTGCTCTGACAACAAACGAAGTAGGCTCATGAAGCAGACGAATCGATAAACGCGTCCCGTGTAAATGCTTCTTTGTAGTTCGACGGTCTACCGCAAGGAGCGCTGCAGCTGACTACGACTTTCTTGTGCGTTTCGCACGTGCGCTATAGAAAGGGCTTTAGTTTTTGCGTAACGTCGTCAGTAGGGTCGACGCCTCGTAGAAGACAGTGAGCGTGCTTCGAGCATGTTTCCGAGTTCGACCGATGAAGAATATAGGAATTGATTATTATCCTCCAGAGAAGTCGGTGATCATGTTGTTCGTTATCAAGCAACTGTGATGCTGATCTGTGATCGCTGGTTGCAGGGGGTAACGTCAGTCCGACGCGACGGGACTGATTGCAGGCACATCGCTTCACGCTACAGTTGACGACAGGCTTCTTGTTCTCATGGCAGTGATGGATCGCTCCGCCACATCGCGAACCATTTGGTCTGTTGAACATCAAGCAGTAACCACACGCACCCTTATATTTCGTTTGCAGCATAGTGGACTGCCCGCAAGGAGTTATTTCCTGCGTTTACATATTTACAACTACGTATTTACTCTCCAAATCACATTTAAGTGCCTGGTAGAGGGTTTATCGAACCGCTTTCAAATCAAATGGGACTTAACAACGGGGTTATCAGTCCCTAAACCTACAAACTACTTATGAACTAGCTTATACTAAAGACGGCATAAACATCCATGCCCGAGGGGGGATTCGAACCTCCGACCACAGCGGCCGTGCAGACCGTGACTGGATCGCCGCAGACCACTGCGGCCGGCGAACCACTTTCACAGTACTTCTATACTGTTCCATTTTTAATAGAGCATGGGAAAAAGGAGCACCTACCAGTTTTCGATTTGATTTCTCTTATTTTATTACGATAATCAAGTGTCCCTGTGTAAGGTGGGTGCAAACGAAATGTGTTCGCATTTGGATGAGAAAATTTTATAAATAAATCGTCTCAACGAATAACGCCTTTCTTTTAATGATTCCCAAGCCTACTCGTGCATCGTTTTTGTGACTCTCTCGCCCATATCGCGACAATAGAAAACGAGCTGCCCTTCCCTGACTTTCTGTATATCATCCGTCAGTCCTCCTCGGTGGGGATCGCACAGTGCGCAGCAATTCTCCAAAATAGAACGAACAGGTTTGGTGTAGGCAGTTTGTTTAGTATAATTGTTGCATCTTCTATGTGCTCCGCCGAAGAAATGTAGACTTCCTTCGCCTTCCACCCGATACTTTTTATGCGTTCTTTCATGTTAAAGTTGTTCGTAATAGTAATTTCTAGGAATTTCGTTGAATTACTTTACTAACCTATAAATTACAGTAGCAACCGCGAACAGTCTAACAGAGCGTCTGAGATTATCTAAATCCTTCATAAAGACAAGGAACAGTAAGTGCCCTTCTCTGGCGAACGAAAGATATGACTTCTATTTTACTCGATGGCTTTCCGTCAATTACTGCCTTTTGTGTCCTTTATGACAGGAAATCGCGAATTCAGCGGCACATCTGAGGGACGACACGCTGATGCTCCAAGCATCCTATCTGTGACAGGAAATCCCCTATCCAGTCGCAAACTTGGGGCGATATACCATAACCACGCAATTTGATTAAAAGCCGTTTGTGAGGTACGGCGTCAAAAGCCTTCTGCAAATCAAGAAATACGGAATCAATTTGAGAACCCTTGTCAACCTTTTATAATCACGAAACACAACGAGACCAGTATCGCAAATAGACGAGTATGGTGCCGCAGACACGAAGATTCTAATGTAGGGTAATTACGGTTTCTAGCTAGTAGACAGACCCAATTTTTAATTAATTAAGGCTTGAGATCCTGCTCTTAGTTTACACTTTGTAAAGTACTTCCAGACTTGCAATGGTGCCAACCGACGTTCGGCAATGACATCGAGCAGCTGCCGTAGCACCAGATAGAGGCAAGTCTTGCACGCTGCACATGCATACGCGTCGTCTATAGTCCGCGTGACGTAGGAAGGCGTCCCAGTTTTCAGCGGTTCTGCGCACCCCCATCCACTACCGCACTGGCAGCCAGTAAAATTCATTCTTGCCACAAGTAATGCAACTTTTCTCCCGCGGGACCAATTGATGGAGCTGGTCTTTAGCTCCTCCCCTCCACGCTTCCGTGTCGCTCCGGCTGTATGTGCGGAAGCGCCTTTCTACATGACGCCAACTATAAAAGGCCACGCTATGAGGCAACAGATGCACTGATGCTTCAACAACAGCTGTACCAAATCTTATATCATGCGTGGGGTTACTCTTCATCTCTGATCATAGTTGCTAGTTCCTGTGATAACCTAATATTTCGCAGCAGGGATAATTTTAAAAATAAATATTACTACTTTTAATTTTTTTAATATTTCAAAAACATTTAGAACCTTTACTACAGAAAGTAGTTATACCGGTGTGTTTTCCAAGTTATTGGCAATAATTAAGAAAAACTGGTTACAACCAACACAAAATAAATACCAAAAAAAAGGTTATTCAGAAATAAATTACGGTATCGGTTTTAATCGGTCGGTTTTCCCATAGAACACCGTGGATTCGTGAGATGCGATTTCAGTTGGTAATGGGTGATGGCATTGTTATAATGTGGCGCAGACCCATGAAAATATCCACAGCAGTGGTCAAGTACTGCGCAACATGGTGTGGGCCGTTTTCAATGGAATGGACTGGGTCGTATGGACCATCTGAACCAATAATTGACTGGATATGGTCATGTTGTTTGGAACAGAGATCATTTACAGCCATTCACGGATTTCATGTTCCCAAACAATAACGGAATGTTTACGGATGGCAGATTGCCAATGCACCGGACCACAATTGTTTGCGACTGGATTTAAGAAGGTGCTGCACAATTCCAGCGAAAGATTTGGCCAGCTAGATCGCCTTTGAACATAAAGAGAAAATAATCTAGAAATCCTTTCGTACGCGAAATACTGTACCGGTAACAGTTTCGCAATAATGTAGAGCTGTAGGGGTAGCATTGCTTAATATTCCAGCTACTTGGCGAATTTATGCCGCGCCGAGCTGCTGCACACCGTCGGGCAAATCGAGGGTCGACGTGTTATTAGAAGGTATTCCATGATTCTTTTTTCCATATCATTATAAACTAAGAGCCGGATCTCAAGCCTTAATTTAATTAAAACTTGTTTCTCAGTCTACTAGCTTCATGACTTCTATTGCGATAGACGCCGTAATTACGCTGCATGAGACTCTTCGTGTCTGCGGCACCATACTCGACCGTTGCGATGCTGGTCTCGTTGTATTTCGTGATTATACACAATCTTTTGCAACGCAGACCGCCCCGAGACGTACCGGATAGACTCTGTGTTGTCCCGGAAGGTATCCACAGGTAAGTGAAGCCATTCTGTCTCCAGAGCCGTGCACAGTTGCGCTACGTTTCTAGGTTGAGGATCCCTGCAGCGAACAACTGGACTGAAATGACTTACTTCGATTGCGGTTACATCAGAGTTTGGTCACCAGGAGAGAACGAAAACTCTTCATGATGGTTTTATAACAACTCACATACACTGCGAGCTGCGTAATTTGTTGCATCGTCCTGCAGGTACATGACATCGTCCAGAAGAAAAATCAACTGCAGGTGGAGACGGATATGGTCCCCAAGAAGAGTTGCGTACTAGTGTTGTTTCACTGTGTCTTCCAGAATAACGATACCACAGAAGGAATGGCGTGAGGCCATTCCTCTCTCCATAACGCTGCCTCCTCTCCCATGGATCATTTGCTTTGATGCGTTTCATGCGGTATACGCCATCGATCATCTGTTCAATGGAGGGTGAAAAATGATTCATATTACAAGGGAACCTTCCCATGGCACCCCTTCAGAGTTAGTTATAAGTTAGCGCAGTGGATAGTCCGTGAAAAACTGAACACAGATCAGTTGTGAAATCTGGAAGAAATTGTGTGGAACTAAAAAACTGAACGGTCCATGCGAAAGATAGGCAACGTCGAGCAGACTGGCAGCATTGGAATGCGGTGGTCCTGTGGCTAGCATGGGAAGCTGTAGAACGGGAGGTTCATGGTTCAAGCCTAGCCTCAAATGAGAATTTTTTATTTTTATTTTCGCAAAATTATGAACTGTCCTTCCGTTCATTGAAGTCTCTGTTCGCAGTAATCAGTTTAGTGTCTGTGTTTTACGACCGTATCGCAAAACCGTGTGATTAGCAGATGAAAAGAAGTGCCTCTCCAATGGGAACCTAAAACACTTGATAGCAAGGTGATAGGACAACCAGTTCCACCACAGGAAAACACATCTGATGTATGCTATATGACAATGGTGATGGTATGTGCGTCATATAACAGGAATCTCTTGTCGACCCACCTAACTTTAACTTGTACAATTGGTGAATGAGTAAAGAGATTCTACCTTTCCCAATGTACGTGTTTTTTTTTAATTATTTTCTTTATTTATTTATTTTTTTAATATTACGGGGTCATCAATCCCTAAACTTACAAACTACTTATGAACTAGGTAATACTAAGGACGTCACAAATATCCATTCGAACCCCCGACCGTAGTGGCCGTGCAGATCGTGACTGGCGAGCCACAGACCGGTCGGCCACAGCGGCTGGCTATGTTTTCTTGTGGATGTGTTAATCACTCCCAAAAAAGTGATGAAATCATTAGTTTGTCACATAAACTGCAACAAACGAATACAACAGTTTAACAGTCCCACAGTTTCCCCCTTGTTCTGTCAAAACGTATGGTTTTAAAGTTTTCGAATTTTTCCGTGTGTAGACTGTCAAATCTTGCATATGTCCAAGCAAATCCGAACATGTCCCCATACTACGGCGCAGCTACCCCGCATCAGACGGATGGACGGACAGATAATAATCTTCTGAAAATAAAAATATTAAAATGGTCGCCTGTAGGAAGGCTCGAACCAATAACCTCTCGCTGGGGAGGTTTCCTTGTTAGATCGTCACTTGTCACCAATCAGTGGACGTCAAATTGCGCTCCAGCGGACTCAGTGAATTCCATGTAGAATCAGCCACACATATGATGGATCCACTACGCTTTGTTGATAACTTGGAACTGCGAACTGCGACGAGGCCAGAAGAAGCGCTGCAGGATATGTCGTGCTGTTAGTAAAGGCTCTCCAGTCGGTCATCTGCTGCCTTAACACATCAATTACAAATTGCGCCGCACTGTCCCGACGGATAAGTTCGTCAAGAAACTGCATTGAAACAGAGGTTGCCTATGATCTATATTTAAAAAAAAAAATACTGTTTCGTAAGATCTAACCTGTCATCATCCAAACTTTCATAATATTAATATTTCATGACTCACATGTGAACGATCTAAATAAAATATCAGTATGGGGTAAAAAAAATTGGCAATTGACTCTATATAATGAGAAGTGTGAAGTCGTCCACATGATTACGAAGAGAAATGCGTTAAACATAGTTTACAAGATAAATCAATGAAAAGTAAACTCCACTAAATACCTAGGAATTACTATTACTTCAGATTTAAAAGCCGCGCGGAAGTAGCCGAGCGGTCTTGAGCGCCACATTACTGATCGCACGGCCTTCGACGTCGGAAGTTCGAATCCTCCTTCAGGCATGGACGTGTGTGTTGTCCTTAGGTTAGTTTAACTTAGTGTATGTAGTTTGTAAGACTAGCGACTGATGACCGACGTTGTTTGGTCCCAAAAGAATTACAAACATTTGAACAGATATAAACTGGAAAGAACACGTAGATAATATCGTGGGAAAGGCGAACCAGAGACTGCGTTTATTGGCAGAACCCTTAAAAGATGCGACAGAACTACTAAAGAAACTGCATACACTACGCAAGTCCGTCCTTTTTTTGGAGTATTGCTGCCCAGTGTGGGATTCTTATCAGGTGGGTTTGACGGAGCACATCGAAAGAATCCAAAGAATGACAGCTCGTTTTGTATTGTCACGTTACAGGGGAGACAGCGTTATGAAAATGATACAGGATCTGGGATGGGAATCATTATAACAACGGCGTTTATAGCTGCGGGCTGGGCTACTTACGAAACTCCAGTCGCCAACATTTTCCTCTGAATGCGAAAATATATTGTTGACTGCCACTTATATCGGTAGGAAAGATCATCATAATAAAATGCGAGAAATAAGAGCTCTAACGGAGAGATTCAGGGGTTCTTTCTCCTCGCGCGCTATTCGAGAATGGAATGGGAGGTAAGTAGTATAAAGGTGGTTCAATGAACCCCCTGTCAGGCACTTAAATGTGATTTGCAGAGCATCCCATGTAGATGTAGAAACCGAGTGGGGGTACTACAAATGGTCTCACTTAAGGAGAAAGCATCCTCAGTGTTCGTTGGGAGAAAGGTAAATTTGATAAATATTCCTATGATGTTCCAGATGTACTATACGCTTGGAATAATAACTGACAGTACTGACCACTTGGAGTACCAAAATAGTGATGTGACATATTATCTGTTGCCATTCGCCGCTGCTCAAGGTCGTAAATTGCTGGGGGGTCCACCACTGAATCGTACAAAAATCAATAATTCAGTACACGGTATTGCAGCAAAATTTATTTTGTGTTACACACTGTTACGTCGTGGGATGCACTTTATTTGGAATTAACGTCATAAAGCCTTATTAATAGACCCTATCTAACAACATATCCTACAATATTATTTCGTTATGTAGCTGATTACAACTGTAAGAATGCACTCAAAACAAGCTGGTAGGCCTAAAACACACAGCTGTGTTTCATCTCTATGTCGGAAATGAAAAATACTCTTCTGAAATCACTCTCTTCCTCACATAAAATGCTTGAAGTGTCGCAATTATGATTTTTGTAAAGGAAAGCAACTCGACAGGAAAATGTGTATATTTGCTAAAACTTTTTTGTTCCTCCAGTATTTCTTCAGACTAGCCTAAGTAGAAAGGAACCTTTTTTGCCTTCTAACCAACACAAATTTAGTCATTTTTATTATAAACCATAGTAAAACGTAACCATAACAGAAGTTACTCAGCTCGAAGTACGCTACAGAATTTACTTCAGAAAACGGAATATGTTATCTGGTTTTGAGAAACTTCTATAGATTTATTCATAGAAAATCGGCGAATGTTCATTGTTATGAGGAACTTCCGCCACCCTTTTAATCACGCTGATAACATCTTCAGTTGAATTATATTCTCCGACTCGCTTTATTCATGCGAAGCTGAGCATGTTGTCTATAATCCAGAGTATAAAGTAGATACGCTGTTTCATTCATACGGCCCAATGACTGTTTCTTGGCACACTTTTGAGATTGTGGATGTCGGAATACTGATTTCCCTAACAACTTCCGAAATCAAATGTCCAACGCGAGCAACTCGCGTTAAGTCTGTTAATTCAGATCATGTGGCCATAATCACGTGGGGAAACTTTCCACGCAAAGCGACGGACTACAGATAACAGACCGGCCTTTTATACCTTGAGTATACGACTCTAACGCTGACTGGATCTCTGCGTTTTGCTATCTCGCGTCACAAAACGTTATTAAGATTTTGCCGTTTATCGGTACTGATAAAATATACATTTCTTCAAATAAAAGTGCAAACTCTGAAAAAAAAAAGATACAAATGAACATCAAAGGGTTTATCGGATGCTGCGAACGGAATTCAGCTATAAAACTGTGAGCGACAGCGACAATTTATGGTTTGGTTGCAATCCACGCAGCGAGGATGCCAAACCAGACCTGAAAAAGTGAGACATTACATTGTTATATTTCTTACATTGGTCGTGACTTCGTACTGTGAGATAAAATAGTAGAAGAAAGTAAATCTGGCTAGCTGCAATTCTTAGGACGACGAAGAAGGGCGTGCAATCTAAAAAGAAACTGAAGGATGAAGCGTGCCTCTGCGACATGCTCTCCAGTCTCTTTATGCATTTTAATGAGTCCTGTGTGCATACAGAAGGAGAACCGGGTCGGAACGGCCTTTCTGAATCTGTGGACGTTGTTTGGTAGTCTGAGAAAGCGAGGTCCGTGGAGCGCTCTCTCGTGACACGGCATGTTGCTGCCGCCCCTCTAAAAAATGCGTCTTGTACAAAAGAAGTCGCCAGCTATATTCATTTCATGTAGGCGAACTTAGTATCAACTGCAAAATTATGTTTACCCTAGTGATTTGTATATTTTTTTTTACACTTCCTTAGGCATTGAAACATCATGGAAAACCGTAGGAGCGTCTACTCTTAATAAAAGGTACGCTTTCAGCAACAGTACAACCAGACAATTATACTACCTAAAGCATGAACATAATTTTTGAAACAACTACCCGGGATCAGTTCAGCACTGATGTTCAAAATATAATTATATGACAAAATACTCTGAGTTTTAAGGTATTTTATATATCGTTTGTAAACTTAATGCTGAATTATTTTCAAATATTTTTCCTGTTAGTGTTATGTTAACACAATTGTACATTCTTGCCAATTACGGTCGAATTTAAAGGTGTTCTGCTGGTGTGCTACTCCCAAAACTCGTCATCATTTTATTGATGATATAAACCTATGATAAAACCCTTGCTCATGCAGTAATAAAATTAAGTCGGTCTAAAATGAGCAAAATTACATGGCCATTGACAGAGTAAAGGAATGATTTTTCACATCATAGGTAAGAAGTGGATAGAGAAAAAAAATTATAAAGTACTTATTTTTCAACTTTAATTCCATTTGTAATAGTTGCATCAGTGTAAAACTAATCTTCAACATGATAAAAAATGTATTTTAATCTACTTTGTAAGTTTTTTTTGTTAATTTAAGTGAATCGTATTTAAGTGTTGCCTACGATGATTTAAATGAAGGTATCGTTCCCGAAGTATTATGGACAAAAGACCGACGAGTTAGGGAGAGTTGCCACAACGATTTATCGTAAAAGATAACCCGTTCCAGCTGTTATACTGTCTGTTGATTTAACTACTTGAAATTTGAAACAATTATAATGGAACACGTAAGTCTTAAAGTATGTAGAAAAATGGAACATACAGAAACTACACATATATTGGAAATAAAATTGATTTAGAAATGTTTGAATATGGTCGCCAGTCCAATTGGGCATTATCTGTGAAACACGCAGTTAACAATAATAATTAACTAATCACTTTAGTGGGTGTGGCGCAACAGAAGGTTGTGACACACGTATTCCACAGCACAAATCTTTCTACGAAAACAATGCACTGAATTTACTGAGTTTAATGACAAAAATTAAATTGAAATTAATTTGTAAAATAAACTTGTTCAGTGAGAGATTTTGGATTGATCAGAGGTGAGTGATACAATTGACGTCACCTCAGATTGACACTCACCTATACGGTATAAAAACGTTTGCAGGAATAGATGACTTTGATTAATTTGCAGCTTTATTAATACTGAATGATCAAAAAATCCATCAGAGCAGATGCAGTGGCATTTTACCATATGAACAACGCCGAAATGCGAACCACCCAACAAGACAATACACAGACAACAAACGGTACAAAATATATAAAATTGTAATAGCAAGAATTTTATATATTTTTAATTTAGATTTTTATTCCAATAACAAGAAACTATTTTCAAGTTATGACTAGTTGATGTTCAGCTACTGTTGTTGATCCATGTTAATGAATTTTGGTTTTTAAAATTATAAATTTAACTAGCTTGACACGTTATTTAATGTTCTTTTTCCAACAACACTCAGGTTTTACTTCACTGGAAAGTATAGGACCCTACGCAGGTAATAATGACTCAGGGTAATGAACAGATAAGATTGTTTTAAATGAGAATTGATTATTTCAAACACGAGACGCACGAATCCTGGGTAAACGCCTCACAAACTGTCTAAACCTTTGTGTGGTAGAAAATATTGGAGCAGTCTTATAGTTCGTCCACGTTGAGAAACCGGTCGCGCTGTCGTCGACAATGCTGAAGTTGAAGATACGGGCACACTTCCATTTAATGAGAAATTACAAGGCAGTAAAGATGTGACATCTGCCCTCACGCATCAACGGATAACGTGGCGCAAACTTAGTATTCCGCCAGCGTAAGCCTGGTAACATCTAACACGACACTGCAAGTTCTGGGCATAGCTATCACTCACTCCATGGGACAGCACACGAATCCCTCTCTCTTGGCGCACATCCACGCCCACTTGCTTGCTAGAGATCACAGTCGACACAACAGAAATCTCTGACAAAGATGCTATTTCTGATTTCCCTAAAGACGTTTACCCAGTGCTTACAATTTTTCTTTACAGTAAAATTATACAAGAATAAACGAAACATTATCACAAAACACACACACACACACACACACACACACACACACACACACACACACACACACACACACATATATATATATATATATATATATATATATATATATATATATATATTGGTGTGGTGTGTCTACTTTCGGCATGTCCGAAAGAACAAACACAACACCGATACAGTAAGTATTTACTCGAAAAGACGGCGTTAGCGTCGAATACTTCACCGCAGATGCAGTCATACATTCGACCTCTCACGGAATTCGTAATGGCGAGTGTAAGAGGGCATGGACGATAGGGGCGTTGCAGCCATAGCGTGCAACTTGTGAAAGTTTGAGACGGGCGAGAAGCGAGCACGGGTAGCCAAGTGGTTAAGACGCCCGCTGGGCCGAAGCGGGAGAACCAGGTTCGATTCCCGGCCCGTCTCTCATTTTCACTTGCCGCCATTGTTCTTCACATTCCAGTGCCCTAGTACAGCCACTGTCATTACTTTCTTTCTTAATCCTTTTTCCTTCCCTCCTTTATCAATAATTCGCAAGTTTAAAACTCGTATTTATTCTACCAAGTTTTCAAGACAGTAAAAATCACATATGGATTATATTGTTACACTATATCATAGATGGATTTTACCCCCATGGCGCTTGTTTCCTTACGATAAAGAAAATTTCTACCACATTTGTTTGAAATCGATCCATTAGTTTAGGAGCAGATGTGGTATTTGTCGCATGATGTGGCAGTATTGAACGAATTTCATTTTTTATGACGCCATATCTTCGGAACTGTTTGTCGCGGGTGGTTCTTACCCACATAGCGATTACTGTCTGATAGTAAGGAATGTATGTACCAAATTCAGTTGAAATCGGTCTTCTGGTTTAAGAGATGTAGAACACACACAGACACACACACACACGCACACCCACACACACACACACACAGAGAGAGAGAGATTTGGCGTAGTATCAAAGGTGACGAATGACCTGCCATTCAAAGCATGAATTTATGGCTGAAATCCTACAATTTATTTAATTGCCATTTTATATGATTACTAGAGAATGTGTTGGAGTGATCACTTTCCAAATCAAAAATACAACCAAGAATCAGACTAACACAAATGTGATTGGAGACATTAGTAGACGGCCGCGGTGGCTGAGCGGTCTGCGGCGTGCCAGTCATGGTTTGCACGGCCGCTGCGGTCCGGGGTTCGAATTCCCCCTGGGGCATGGATGTTTGTGCCGTCTTTAGTATAAGCTAGTTCATAAGTAGTTTGTAGGTTTGGGGACTAATGACCCCCTAGTTAAGTCCCATAAGATCTACAAACATTTGAATTTGAGACATTAGTAGACCGCTGATGCGCATATAACTGAGCTGTCGGCATCAAGACAAAGAAAGCAATATGTAAATAAGGAAGCATACGGTAACTGCCATACAACGAAATGAAGTAATGATTAGTGCTGCGTGTTGTGAGACAGCAACCCGTGAAATAATGCGATTATAGCGGGTAAAAGTATAGAGTCTCATAGATATGACGCCCGAGGTTGTCAGCAATGTGTGGCGGGAGATAGTTGTTTAGTAGATATGTAGTATTAGATTTTATGCTTCGATTTTGTGAGTCAAATAATATAGTATCATTCTCCAAATAGAGTGTGCTAATTATGCAGAAACGATTGCATAATGAGAGAAGACTACATGATTTCAACATGTGTAACAAGCCCTTGGAGTAAAATTTTTTGTTCCAGCTTTTACTCGCCAGACTTTTCAGGATGATTTTTTCCCTCAGCAGGCAGAGAAAATTCGGCCTCGTTGGTAGCCGCTGCGTGAGACTTTTACAAATTCTGAGTATCGTTGCAGGAGCAAGCTTCCTCAGAACAAGTTAAAATTGTCGACGGACAGATACAATCTCTGAAGCGAAATATTCTCCGGCAGCTTAAAACTTTCCTCAAATTAAATTCACCTGTCTCTGGTCCGAATCTCGGGTTATCTTCCTTTATGAAAGAGTCAACTTCACAGTGTATTCTCAAGACACGCCATTTCTCCCGAGGAAATTTTTTTTCTTCGTCCTCATTGCAATTAAAATTGTTGAGGCGCAACCTTTGTTTTGGGAACATTTATCTCTGAGCATGATTTTCCTTCATTGTTTCATTTTAGTCTTTATGCGGGACGTTAATATTCAAAATTTCTTCTTCCTGTTATATTTTCTCACTCGAGTAGTAACCAACAATACTAGAAACGATATCGGTTCTTCGTATGTTGCATCATCTTCTAATTAAGAGATGCAGCTGTTTCAATACCTCAGAGGCTCATTAGGCATAGCTGTAATGGGGACGATGTGGTCATCATACTGTCGGAATGTGAGCTGAAAAACACTAGCAACCATTTAGTAACAATTAAAGCTGAATGCTGGCGACTTGGTTAACTTCACATTTTCACACTTACAAATCAGTTTCAGCAGTAAAATAAATGATAGGTGACGGCAAAAACCGCTAGAATAATTGGTCAGGAAAAACCAATTATTTCAAGTTGTTGGCACGTTGTAATAATCGTTCTCCCTCTTAAAGGCTATAGTTTGTTCTATGCACAAAATTTTCTGTTAGTATTATATGTCCACATTTCTAACACACTCTCTTCTCGTAACTCCTACAATTAACCAAAAATGTCTGAGATACATAAACAGAATTCTGCTTTTGATTTTCACTATGAGAAAAGCAACTACGTAGTCATCGAGTTAAAAAAAATAGTTACTATGAATTTCTTTTGATAGATGTGTTTCTAAGGGCCCCACATATGTAGTTTAAGTTTCCAGTCTTACAGTGAAAATGATCAATATGACACGTGCTGTTTGACTGAATGATGACTAACTCTCGTAAACGTATCATCGTACCGACGATGATATTGTGTAAGTCGTGACTTACGTTACAGAAATTTTTCCCTGAGTATTCTTTACAGTCTTCGCTGAAAAAGAAATAGCTATCTCGTCAGATAACAGAGTTTTATACAAAAATTAGGTTCGCACGGAATCAGTCGTGCGGTCTAGAGGTTCACGTTATGGCCCGCGCGACTGCTCGCGTCGGAGGTTCGAGTCCTCCCTCGAGCATGTATGTATGCATGTATGTGCGTGCGCGTGTTTGTGTGTGTGTGTGCGTTTATGTGGTCCCTTGTATATGTTAACTTAAATAGTTTGTAAGTCTAAGGACTCATGACCAGAGTAGTATATTCCCATTAGAAATTAGATTAATACATGTTCCATAGATCATAAATACGACTTTTCGCAATGATTTGGAACATGTAAGTTTAATAAATGATGTCTATACAAGACACTAAAATTTTAAGGTTTTTTTAAATTCTTTTAATAATTCTATTATTTTTTAATTTTTAGTGTATTTTGTAGCAAAATTATAAGGTTTTATCTAAAAATTCATCTAAACTGTAGAAGGAGTTGCCTTTCAGAAATTCTTTTAATTTCTTTTTAAATACTAGTTGGCTATCTGCCAGACTTTTGATGCTACTTTTTAATTGACCGAAGCCTTTTGTGGCAGCATAATTCACCTCTTTCTGCTATTACTTTTGAATTGGGTCGGATTGTTGATAACAAATTTCATGAGTAAATATATATATATATATTTTGAAGCTACTGTGAAGATCCCTAGATCCTTAAATAAATGTCTGCAGGATGATCTTGGCTCCAGAAATTATTCTGATTACACGCTTTTATGCAATGAATACTTTTTTACTCAATACTGAATTGCCTCAGTTTATGATCCCATCTGAAAGTAGTGAATCAAATTTGGCATAGTAAGCTAATTTAATGAAATGTATATCACGAAATTTTGCAACGACCCTGATAGCATAAGTAGCTGCAGTCACACGTTTCAGCAGATCTTCAATGTGTTTCTTCCAATTAAATCCCTCGTCAATGTACACACCCAAAATTTTTGAAAGTTCTACCTTATCTACAGATTTCTGTTCAAAGTCTATATTTTTAAGTGGTCTCACGCCATTTACTGTATGAATCTGTATATACTGGGTTTTATAAAAGATTAATGAGACTACATTTGTAGAGAACCACTTAATTTATTTTATGTGTATTATTAGCATTTTTTCAACTGTATAACTACTCTTTTTTGCTTAACAGGTACTTAAATAGTCAAGATATACTTGCTTTGTGCGTTATTTATAGCAATTTCAAGACTGTTTGCAAATGTCCTTTTGTAGGCCACTCGGTGCTGTTGGCAAGTTCATTTCAGAGAAATGCCCAATAACCCAGTTGCTGAGTCGTCATAAGAGAAAAGTTGCAGTGAGTCTTATGTTCTAGGATCCAAAGTGTGTCGTTGTTTTTAATTCTTGGTTGAGAATTCCGCTGGGGCAAAGTTGCGTCCAACATTACTCATTGGGAGTCCATTTATTAATCGTATAATGTATCTGGCAGTATTGCATATGGTAACGAATTGACGACACTCGAAGTCGTGTTCAATGCTATCTTCTTGCGCATATAAGTAACATGTATTCCTCCAGATGAGGTGGATTGATTGCGCCAGTGCCCTTCTTCGCGACTACATTTCATTAAAAAGTTCAGATCACACATTTAGCTGTTATCATCCATCATTCAAACGTGCTAGTTGCACTATTCTTATGCCGCATTGGCGTTTTCCCATGTGGCAGTGAATTTGTCCGTAAGTGTTTTTTGTGGAGACATCGATATTTTACACGCCTACGGTTCGAAGCACCGACGAATTGTCTTTCTTGGGGCTGTGGTGGAGTGGCCGAGCGTTCCAAAGCGCGGCGCTGCTCGCCGTCGAAGGTTCGACTCCTCCCTCGGGCATAGTTTAAGCAGATTGTAAGCCTAGGGACTGATGACCAGATTAGTTAAGTCCCATAGATTTACAAACATTGTAACATTTCTCTTTCTTAACAATGAGCTACGTCAATGCTGGGTCGATCATAAGTGAAGTGTGGAGTTGGAATAGCAGCTTTGGCGTCCAGGATCGACTGATCTCAAGATTTTTTTTTTTTTTTTAAGAACTGACCGCCATTTGTCTGAAAGTTTTTTTGTTTATTGTGACTACCTGGTTTCGGCCTTAGGCCATTTTCAAGTGCTGTGATAAAAGTTGTCAGACATGTTTCCTTATGTCTGACAACTTTTATCACAGCAATGTAAATAGAAATATACAGTCCCTGAGACGGTTTTTCGTCTCGAATACGTCAAAGACATTAAATATAAATCTGAGGCATTGAATTAAAATTCGCGATGCGACCGGGAATCGAACCCGGACCTCCATGCTTAGTAAGCAGACGGCTTATCGCTATACCACGGCATCACTAGCCATTAAGGCACCTCGGAATAGTCTTCAGCACGGTTTCCTTCACAGAAGCTTAATTAAAGTTTGTAATGTGAAGGCGATCGTGCTTAGACTATTCCGAGGCACCTTAATGGCTAGTGATGCTGCGGTCTAGCGGTTGCCGGGCGCCGTGGCTCAGCGCGCCCGGTCAGGGGGCTAGACGCCCTCTGTAATAAAAAATCTGAGCTAACCATTCATCTAACAACGAACGACCGCGAACCATAGATCTACCAGATGAAGAAGGAAAAATAAATAAATAAAATAAGGCGGTAAGACGTCCGCCTAGTAAGCGTGGAGGTCCGGGTTCGATTTCCGGTTACGTGACAAATTTTAATTCAATGCTTCAGATTTATATTTAATTTTATCACAGCATTTGAAAATGGCCTTAGGCCGAAACCAGATTGTGTCAATAAACAAAAAAAAAAAAAAAAAAAAAAAAAAAAAAAAAAAAAAAAAAAAAATAATAATAATAATAATAATAATAATAATAATAATAATAAATAAATAAAAAATAAAAAAAATAAAAAAAATCGGTCAAATGGCGTTCAATTCTTAAAATATATTTTATGACTGAGTCTCCTGACGCATACAAAATCATGATCATGATGGTACTTGTCTTCGTATGCACCATAATTCGATTCGATGTATACTGAGTTAGATGACTGGTTAGAGCTATGTGCTATTTTTTTGTTGTGTGTGTTTAAAACAACATGTTTCCAGCATTGTGAATATTCTTCAACTGTAAAAGTTGTGGTCATTTGGAAATTTGAGGACGGCCCGAGCCAGTGTAGCTGAGTCGGTAGTTCAGTCGGTAGCTTGAGCACAAAAGAGGAAGGTCCCGAGTTTGGAATCCGGTCCGGCAGACTGTTTTAATCTAGCAGAACGTTTCGTATCAGTGCACACTTCGCTGCAGAGTGAAAATACTCTGGAAACATCCTATAACAGGTTCGTTTTCATCCAGCCGGGATACGGAAACCTAAAAAAGTAGAGTGATCATCAAAAGATGAAACGATGGCAGGTGTCGTCGGCGACTGTGGGGTGGTGTGGCCGGGAGCCTATGCCCTTCAGCTAAAGCCGCCCCCGCTCGGTGGTGGCCACCACCACCAGCACCACCCACAGTCACCACCACCACCACGACCACCAGCACGACCACCACTAACGTGCCCTCCTTCCGCCCTCCGCCAGGCCACCGCCTCTAATGAAGCGTATTGAAATCACGGAAACAAAAGACGGCGCGTTCATCTGCTGCAAGCGCCGAGTCGGGGGCCGATTGTCTCACACTGCACGCGGCCGCCGGAATTACAATAAATGCGCGGACCCTCCCTCCCCCCCCACCTCCTCCATCCTACCCTTTCCGCTCCCCCCGCCCCCATCCTCTCGGCCGTTCGGCCAATGCACTCGCCCTGACCTCTTACTGCCGTTCATAAAAGGAGATGTCTCCACAACGACCAGCTCGTCTTCGCTAGGTGAACGAATGACGTATGAGCGAAGTGTGCTGTGACGCACAGTCAAATAATAGCCGAACATCTATCACAATGGGACCGTGCAATTGTTCCATTCGAAAACTACTCACCACACGTGTTAAGTCTTTTATTTCTCTGTTTCGTAGGACGCGGTCTGTAGACCTCCTAGTCCGATTGGAACGGATGTCCATGCTTGTCTTCAGGTCACCGAATACGAAACACGATGAAATATTCGGACTGTGTACATTTCATCCAATTCGCTGCAGCGTAGCCTTCATCCGTTTGGCACTCTAAAAGTGAACGTTAATGTGAAACATGAAAATTCCGCCGGACGGCTTTCTTGTGCGTTATGAATTTATGGGGTGTCGCCGTTTCTGCAAGGTGTAGTCATAGCGGTGTGTATTAATTGTGGTTCCGCGCTCGAAATACTCGACGAGCCGAGGGCCCATACATTAGACACTTAGTATGAGCATATACTATATAATTATTCGACATCGTTTGACTATCGCCATGACACTTGGCATACACATATGTTCATATTCACATAATGCACTATGTTAACTTCGAATGGTTAACCCCTTATTTGGCAATGTTGCTCTCAAGCAACATGAAAATTACACTAGATTTTCTACAATATGTTTCAAGTTTCGTCCTTGAATTAGCTATAGTGCTTCTAACAAACGTTTAAGTTCCCATGTTCCATTATCTTTTGCGAAAAGTCTCTGAATAATATGCATTTTTAGCACACACTAAAAGGATACGTTAGTGGTGGTCTAGTTTTTTTGTAATTTCGTGGTGTTATTTTGTTGTTTTACAAGGAAAACTGCGTGTAAACGGCAATAGAAGGCTGTGCGGATGAGTTATTGTGCAAATTTTTTAGCAAATTTTTATTTGGTACTTAGAAGAAAATGGATTGTTGGTAGGATGGGCCTGGCAGACCACTATGGAATGGACATCCAGTCCAGAAGAGGAAGAAAACAACATCTCATGTGCCAATGAATGATGTACGATTTGACAGTTTTGATTAGTTACCAGATTGTAGGCCGAAAAGGAAAATGTAGATTTTGTCTTCACTGGTAAGTGACGCTAAACTGTGGAAATTGTGGGATTCTTCTGGGCTTTTTATAAAAAATGTAGTATTTATATGGTATAGTGAATGTGACTTTTTTGGACAACGTGTGGTGACTACGACTACCCAGGTAAGCCTTAGAAAACGATAATATGCGCAACGGACGTGCCCGTCAAATAGGGGAAAACACAAACACTGAAATTTATGGTCCTGTCGAAAGTACTCCCAGAGGATATAACGTCTGATTAACTTGAATAATAAAAGGGGGAGACAATATGACTGCGACACAGATAAATAAAATAATTGATTTACCTCGTATATTCTTATTGCAAAACTGGAAATAGGAACTGCAAGCAGCTCTCAGCATGCAGGTTAGGTGGGTAGTAATTAAGTTCAACAATAATCATAAATGAAAAAATGTAAGAAAGGGGAAACTAACTATCAAAATGAGAACGCAGAAAGCGAAATTTAAAAATAAAGATTATGTGTTCCTAAGAAAATATGAAGTAGAAAAAATATCACAAACAATTAAATTAACAGCATGCATTACAATAATGGCGTGCTGCAACATATAATTAACCATTGCCTTCTCGAACAGATTCCTCGCGCTACCTCACGCAACACTCTGGCAAATAACTCGCAACTGACTCGCAACTAGCTCGCAACCGACTGCTCTCTCGCAGCCAGAGCGCTTACTTTAAAATCGAATATCCAAATATTACTGCGCTACTTACAGAAAACTAACTATGTCGAAACCATAGGGACATTACACGATACTAAAAGACAAGAAAGTATATTCTGATAAAAGTTACGTGAAATCGTTCACTTGCCCATACACGTCTAATTTAACTAACTTAATTGATTTTCTTCATGCAATTTCTGTACGTGCTAAATAAAGAGTTAAAGATGAAAATGTGTCCCCAGCCTGGATTCGAACGAGGGATGTTCGCTGAACCCCACACTACTGGGCGCACAGCGATCACCAGACCTGCATCGACTACTCAAGCACACCTCCCATAACATACAAATTCTCGACTTTTCCCTGCGCTCTATTACTCATTCAAACTCGTGATTTTTGCAAACAATTCCCGTAAGAGTAAGGGCCTAGGAATATCTCCGCACTGAAGAAATGATCATGGCCCGTCATCGGCTTATTATACAAGTTTTTTTCTTTTTTAAAAAAAAAAAAAAAAAAAAAAAAAAAAAAAAAGCTTATGGGACTTAACTACGGGGTCATCAGTGCCTAAACTTACAAACTACTTATGAACTACTTACGAACTAGAACGGCACAAATATCCATGCCCGAGGGGGGATTCGAACCCCCGACCGTAGTGGCCGTGCTGACCGTGACTGGAGCGCCTCAGTCACCTCGGCCACCGCGGCCGGCTATTATACAAGTCATTTACCCATTATCACAAGTGCAAGACACGTCCGAATGAACCGACACCACACTCTCTCTCTCTCTCTCTCTCTCTCTCTCTCTCTCTCTCTCTCTCTCTCTCTCACACACACACACACACACACATATTATTATTATTATTATTATTATTACTGGGTGTTTCTAAATGATACGGAGCGTCAAAACTATATGCGCTAGCGCCTGCCGCTAGGCCACACCTCAGGCAGCGAACGCGTCGTTGTAGACACACACAAACCGCCGGAGGTTTGTAATATGTGATTTTTGGTATTCGGGGTTTGCGAGTGATTGCAGTGATCGCCGGTGCAGCAGATGGAGCTAGTAAGGGCTAGCCGTGTTTCCTATGAATGCAGTGCTCTCTTCCCGTGATGGCTGACGGTGACGGACTTCTCCCCATAAAGCTACTAGCTTCATCTTCTCCACCGGTGATCACTGCAATCACTCGCAAACCCCGAATATCAAAAACCACATATTACAAACCTGCCCGCGGTCTGTGTGTGCATAAAACGACGCGTTCGCCGCCCGAGGTGTGGCAAAGCGGCAGCTCATGTTCTACCATAGAACATTTGAAAACAGCGCTTAAATGTCGTTGGTAATGATAGCTTGTGACAACTAGGGGACAAAGCAACAACTACTTCCGCACCCGCTATCGTCACGGCCACTTTTAGTTGTGCTACGGCGTTCAAAGAAGTAGGGCTGCTTCTTATTTTCACGGTACGTTGTATCTAGTGCAGTCGCTTCGGTCATGAAGCATTTGTACTGGTAAATATGTATATGTGTACAGAAAATTTTGCTGTATTTAGGTAGTGGCATAATCTTTTAAAACGTTTCTTTTTAAACAATAAACACACACGCGTTTTAAACTTGTTGTTCCTAATAAGGCCCATAATAGAAAATGTAATGTTTACTTATTGTTCCTATTAACATACTATAAGGAAATTTACTGCTGTCAGAACAATGTTGGATGCTGATTAAATTTAATAATCTGAAGAGTTAATAACTAGTAAGTAAGTTACCAACAGTACTGTATGAATCGTTTGTAAAAAAAAAATGTAAATATAAAAGTCTATGTATCATCTCATTCCACGTATGTCTCATTATAACTTTTGCAGTGTATTCCAACAGTTTTCCTGCTGTTTACGGGCCCCAGAATGTCAATATGAACTATATGTGACTACAGGCCATATTAGGAACAGGGTCTCCTATAAGGCCAACTTGCAGGGGTTAAACATTTTCTTTAAAGTTATGATATTAATTACATAAACTTTCCATTTTAATTTATTTTTGAACTGAATATGTAGGATGTTGCATTTACAATCTTGGAATATTACTGCTTACACATACTTCTTACGAAATTCCTAAACGTTAGGTGGGCCTTATTTGGTTCACGTACCTTTATAATTCTTCTTATTCGTTAGGACCCTTCAGGATCACGTGTGGCTTGTTTAGCACGTTTCTTCCCAATACCTCTTCATTCTCTCGCTTCTTCTTTCTTTCTTCTTGTGTTAAGATGACTTTGATTTTGGTGTGCGACCACCTGTGACCGTCCACCAACCGTTTGTACTTCTGCCTGTCCTGCACCAGTGCCTGCAGATTTCTTTCTTTTATTCCTACAGCCTTCCAATCATCTCTGACTTCCTTCACTCAGTAATTTCCCGTATGACATGTTGCGTTCCATACCTTCTTAGTCAACCTCTCATCGTCCATCCTCATGATGTGCCCAACAAATCGTAACCTCCTTTTCCGTATCTATATATAAAGGGCAGGGTTGTGATGATCGTTGCGTCTCCAGTGGTGTATGAGATAGCGTAAGTCCCTACAAAGCAGGAGAACCGCGTTCAGCGTTCAAATCCCGGATGGGTACAGGTCCTCAACTTTACCTAGAATATGGATACTAACTGCAGGATCAAACGTTGTGTCTGTTCTTTCGGGCATGGCCGAAAGAACAGACGCCACAGATATGTAACATAAACATATACTTGTAATTTTTTATAGATAACGCGGCGACTGGAGAGGTAAAGGTGGCCAGAGAGGTGGAGAAGGTCAGAGAGAAGCGGAGGAGACGATGCAAATTTGGTATGTTCCGCATCCACGAGGATCTGCTGAACATGGATCTATGGAACGAACAACGAATCTAATCTAATCTAGGGCAAGAAACGTTGTAAAGTATATATAGAGAGAAACGAAAAGTTAGGACACGTGAGTGGAAGAAATGAAGAGAGAAAGGGGCAGGAGAAAATTGACACAGATAGCGGGTACCCAATACAGGAAATGTTGTAATTACACTCACCATGATTTGTAGCTGAATGATGGGAGGAGGAGATCGACAGAAAGAGAGGGGAAGGGTAGAACGGGGAAAGAAGCAGGCAGGGGCAGGCAGGCAGACGGGAAGGAGTTGGACAGAGGCAGTGGGAACGTTAGAAATGCGCAGAGACAGGAAGGAGAAAAGGGAGACTGACAGAGGTTTGAAACAAATAAGTGAGCGGGTAGCGTAGAGTTTTGGACTGGTTCATCTCCACGCCAAACTAAAATTCTTACTAAAGGTATTAAACATAAGGAGAGGCATTGAATTAAAATTAATACTGTGCCCATTATTCGAACCCGGGACCTCCTTCTTACTAGGTAGGTACTTTAGATCACACAGCTAACACAGCGTTGTGCTTTAACATACTCCGTGTAGTTGCTTTGGCTACAACGCTGTGTTAGCAGAGTGGTCAAAGATAGTCTACTTTCCGCTGCGACGCGGGGAGGACACGCTGTTGTGTTCGCTGCCGCGGAGCCAGCGCTCGGGTTTGTTTACGCCGTACTCGGCTGTTTCCACGCGTGCTGGCGAATTTACATAGAACAACATGGCGAACCAGTACCGCAAATCGACGCTCAAATTCACGTTCCAAAACGAATTTGCAAGACCGAACTAGAACGATTTATTCGAGATGAAGTGAAAATTCCGACTGCCGACGTTCTCGGCATACACCTGTCAATAGTGAGCAGTGTAGCTTATGTAAAGATCATCAATGAAGCAATATGTGAAAGAATTCTTCGGGAGACGAAACGAGAGCTTCGTTTCTGTCACTCTGATGGCAATGTGGGTACTGTGACAGTCGACCACGCTGGATTGGGACTTCGTACCATCAGAATCTTCGAACTCCCCTTCGAACTTCCAGCAGAAGAGGTCGTGGCGGCGCTCCGCCCCTACGGCACGGTGCAGAGTCACGTTGCTGAGAAGTGGATGCAGTTCCAAACGTACCCCGTCTTGAACGGCGTGCGGCAGGTCCGTATCGAACTTCGACGCCATGTTCCCTCATATATATCTATCGGCGGCTGTCACGCTATAGTCATATATGATGGACAACCGAAGACCTGCTCCGGATGTGGAAAAGAGGGACACTTCCGATCCGAATGTATGCAATGTCGGATCACGCAACTGCCTTCGACGGACATCGTGCCTCCGTCGCAGCCAACGATACTTCCCGTGACTTATGCTGCCGCCCTAACAAATGATACAAATTTGTCGACTCATCTGCCAGCTTCGAACACTGCATTGCACAACACTCCGACGCAGAGCGATGCGGCAACGCATACTCCACGTACTGAGGAATCACTGCCGACGGCACCTCCCTCCACGACGGAGAAACAACCCCGGGATACCAGCGTGGCGATAGAGTCACTGATTGTGCCGACTTCGGCCTTTGTGCCGGAGCGTCGCGACTTGGTGCTGTCGTCAGATGCGGAAGGACACACCCGGAAGCACCGATCCCCGAAGCGACGCATACGGAGGCGTAAGTCTTCCGCAGAAAAGATGGAGGACGAGACGCAGGAGGATGAGGACTCGACTCACAATGACGACACTGCCTCGGTGGCAACCGCCGCTGACCAGGTGATACAAGATGCGGATCAACTTGCTTCACATATGCCCGCAGTAGAACGTCTGAACGACGAGACAAGCGATGGACGCGGCTCCACCGGTGCAGGAGAGAGCGCGCCCAATCTGTGCCCTGAGGACGCAATGGACGAAGACCCTCTTCCGCGCTCCACGGCGTGGGCAGACGACACTGAAGACGACCATACGACACCGACGGAGTCCGCGTCGGTGACGGCGGCACACTAGGAATCGGTCCGGTAGAGGTGATGGGGGTTGGTGGCATTGTCGATTCTGCATGACGCTCCACAGACATTTTCCTTCTCATGAATAACTTAGCAACTGCAGCACACCAGCAGGCGTATCGGATTTCAACGATTAACCTTAACACGATAAGGACAGTAGTGAAGTATCAGTTGCTGCGAGAGATGCTCCGAGCGTCCGACGTTGACTTTGCTTTGTTACAAGAAGTCTCCATAGCGACTCTCCCAGAAATTTATGGTTATAGGACGTACAAGACACCTGGTGAACCGAATGGCAGTGGAACAGCAATACTCATTCGTGACGGCATCACTGTTGAAGAAGTAACACACCTCCCTTCGGGCAGAGGGGTGGCGGTCACTGCGTTGGGAACGCGTATAATCAACATCTATGCTCCCTCAGGAACCGATAAACGTCGCGAGAGGTCACAGTTCTACGCCGAGGAAATCACCCCCCTTTTTCTTGGTCGTTACGATCACTTTATCCTTGGGGGTGACTTCAATTGTGTTTTACACAAGAAGGATCAGGTCCCACATTTCTCGACGTGTCCGGAACTTCGGATAATTGTAAGGGACTTGCTTCTCGTCGATAATTGGGAGCAGATACACGGGGACCGCCCAGGCCACACCTATTTCACTAGTCACTCGGCCAGTCGTCTTGACCGTACCTACGTCTCACGAGATCTTGGTCCACGAGTGATAGACGCCGAACGTTGGCCGCTTGCCTTCTCCGACCACAGCGCTTTCATATGCACGGTCACCCTTTCGAGACAGAAAGTATGGCAAAGCCGTGGGCTCTGGAAGTTGAATGTGGCACACCTCCAAAACCCGGAATGTCGGGAACTGATTGCCGCGGCATGGGCGAACTGCGAGCGTCGGCTTCCAAGATACCGGTCAACTCTGGAATGGTGGATAGAGTGTGCAAAACCGACGTGCCGTCGGGTGCTAACACAGTATGGGAAAGACGTTGCAGCATGGACCCGTCACTCTTTGGGCTTTTACTACACTATGCTTCGGGAAATTACCTCCCAACCCCCGTCCCTGGAAAGACAGATGGAAAGTCGCCGCATTAAAGCAAAAATATTGTCGTTGACGCGGAGAAGCTTAGAAGGGGTAGTTGTGAGATCGCGGCATCGAGACAGAGCGAGTGGAGAACCACCTACAATGCATCATATTGTGCTTGAAAATCGTCAACGCAAACGGCAGCTCATAACGAAACTGTCCTTGCCAGACGGCCGAAACGAAACGACCCAAGCGGCCATTGTGGAAGCCTTTGCAGCTCATTATCGACGATTCTACTATGAAGACAACAGTGAGGAGGGACACGAAAACGACGTCTTGCAATATGTCTCACACACCCTCGACGCCACGTCTGCGGCTTCACTTTTAGAGGAGGTTTCTCGGGATGACATCGAGGATGCAATCGACAAAGCTGCGCTGAACAAAGCACCTGGGCCAGATGGACTGCCGATCGAATTTTATCGAACTTTCCGTACCTTGATGATGCCCCGTTGGATCGATATGTACCGAGAACTGATGTCACCTGGCTTTCATATCCCATCGGCTTTCGTCGAAGGACTTCTTATCCCCACACACAAGCCTTCAAGAGGACAGAGGATTGAAGACTACCGTCCAATAACTTTGTTAAATTCGGACTATAAAATTTTCACCCGACTACTAGCGGCACGTATCAAGAAAGTTCTACCAGTAGTCCTTTCCACAGAACAAACTACACGAGGAGGAGAGACCACCATGCAAACAGCCACTAGTGAATGTAGAGATGTGATAGGACTCGCCGCATACTGTCATCTCGCGGCAGCGTTGATCGCCATTGATTTCGATCACGCATTCGACAGGGTACACCACAAATTTCTCATGGCAGTGTTGGATCGAATGGGCTTTCCAAATGATTTTAAAAACATCATACTGCGCCTCCTACGCGGCGCTACATCTCGTGTACTGGTGAATGGCCGTGTAACAGATCCTTTGCCAATTCGGCGTTCGGTTCGACAAGGATGCCCACTCTCCATGATCCTTTACGCAATTGCTCTGGAACCACTCATAGGAGGACTGAAAAGCAAACTCACAGGAATTACCCTAAGGGGTCACACCTTTCGTTGCAGGGCATATGCGGATGATCTTCTCCTGTTGGTACAATCTGGTGATGAGATCCGCTTCGTGATTGATTGGATCCAACAATATGGTTTGGTGGCGAAAAGCGTCATGAATGTCAACAAATCGGCAGCAACGTTCATTGGAAGAGGCTTACCTGAAGATTGTGTGGCCCCGTTTCCACGGGCAGATGACCTCAGGTACTTAGGAATCACGTTTACACGGGACATGCGCCGTACAACAGCAATGAACTACAGACGATTACTGCAAGTCGTACGCACAGAGGTACGCCAAAACCTACTCTGACAAATGGATCTACTACAACGTGTCGAATACGTTAGCCGACCGCGGTGGCCGAGGAGACTAAGGCGCTCCAGTCACGGTCTGCACGACCACTGCGGTCGGGGGTTCGAATCCCCCCTCGGGCATGGATATTTGTGCCGTCCTAGTTCGTAAGTAGTTCATAAGTAGTTTGTAAGTTTAAGGACTGATGACCCCGTAGTTAAGTCCCATAGACTTTACAAACATTTGAACATTTTTTTCGAATACGTTAACGTCTATGTGGCGACCAAGATCATACACATGGCTCAGGTGCTCCCACTGCCGACAGTGATGGCACGCAACCTACAATCGGCCTTTGGATATTACGTCACTGCTGGATACATTTTCAAAGTCCGCTATGACACTCTTACCCTTCAACGGCGTGACGGCGGACTCGGACTTATCAATGTCAAAGCGGCTGCACGCAATCAGGATGGTGGATTCGCCCCTTTGCCCGGAATGCCAGCTTATGGACAATGATGAACATCGTTTAACATGTGAATCTGTTGTTGAAGTCTGGACGCTAGTACAGAAGATTATTGCCTGCTACCTACGCGTCCCGCCTAACGCGATTGACCCCAGGCTCCTCCTATGCCAGGAGGACACATATTTTCCAGCCGCGAAAACACACGCTCTCACGTGGATAAAAGGCGTGTCCATTTACTACCTTTTCCAAGAAGGTGAGAAGTCGGTACTTGATTACTGGCAATTCCTCCAAGAGCATCATCAAAGACTCGAGACCACACCTCGATACCGACAGATCTTCGCCAATTACCTACGTAGTGTCTTCACTGACCCCCCTCGTAGCTGGGGAGTGCCGGATAGGGGACGACCGCCGTAAAGAACCTTAACAAACGATCAACTGCATACGACCAGAATGGAATGTAGTGCGGAATTATTCCAGGTGTGTTTTTTTTTTTTTTTTTTTTTTTTTTTTTTTTTTTTTTTTTTTTTTTTTTTAAAGAATGTGAGTATTTGTTATATGTTTAGTGTTCTGAAGAAATCAGTGGCGATGCTCGATTATGGTAACTGACGGCGTCAGGGTTCACAGAAGTATACTATAGACTATGCATCTCGGGCAACCGAAGCCAGACACACAACGTAATTGAGAGAACACGGAACTTCCTGCGACAGCAGACATACGAGAAGACAAACCCTGAAGCTGTCGGTGTACTGATATTTCGTGCAGCAACGGCCATCTAGGCAGACTGGGGCGTGAGTGTCGCTCCATTAAAAAAAAAAAAAAAAAAAAAAAAAAACACTGGTATAATTCCGCACATAAATAAAGCAATCCAAGACATTATATATTTTGTTATCCCTTAGTTTAATCTTTCATTTAGTATAAGGTAAAAGTGGCGGTGGCACTAGACCTTTTTTTTGGCAGGCGAGATGTTTAGTTTATGGGGGTTATGTTAGTTAGGCGCCAACGCCTGGAGAGGAAAAGCTTAGGATAAAAAAAAATAAAGTGAAAAAAATAAAAGAAAGAAAAAAAAGCAATATATATATATATATATATATATATATATATATATATATATATATATATATATATATATATATATATATATATAAAGAAACCCGCTACTACCTATTTTTTTCCCTAAAAGTGTTCAGACACACTGATTAATTAATTTTTTATTATTTTGGTCCAAGACGTTTGCACAAACTTATAAAACTACAAATCTAAAGTGGAAAAAAAAGGTACCTACCTAGTAAGTAGGAGGTCCCGGGTTCGAGTCCCGGCTACAGCATAAATTTTAATTCAATGCCTCTCCTTATGTTTAATACCTTTGGTATAAGGAGACAACATTGACTCAAGGAATTGTATTATTTGTTGATAAAATTCTTACTGATTCCGTAATTCCTAGGCGAAGCCACAGCAGAACAATCTGGCATTGTCAGTGGCTGTGGCTGCCGCGGCTCTCCTCTCCGGATGACCTGGATGCAGGGGAACGGACGGCGTTCTCATAAGCGGCGCTGTTTAAGGGAACAGCCGCGGCCGCAGCCATATTCGGAAAGTCCCCGAGTTGGCCGGCCATAATGCTTCACATTGCGTGTGCCGCGCCGCGCCGGGGATTCAACAAGTTCCGCAAACTTGTGCCGCCGTCAATGGCCGCAGGGTCAGGCTGCGGCGGCCGGGCCAGCCAGAGCTCATTTTAAGTTTACATAACGTCTGCGGAAATGTTAAACAACGGCGCCGGCCGAAACTCCGATTACAGGAGTGCAAAATGTGCTGGGTGGCCAACGTAGCGCTGTTAAATGTGTCCAGTGTAGCAGCACTATGCCGAAAACACTCCTGGCCATTAAAATTGCTGCACCACGAAATGACGTGCTACAGACGCGAAATTTAACGACAGGATGAAAATGCTGTGATATGCAAATGATTAGCTTTTCAGGGCATTCACACAAGGTTGGCGCCAGTGACGACACCTACAACGTGCTTAAGAGGAAAGTTTCGAACCGATTTCTCATAAACAAACAGCAGCTGACCGGCGTTGCCTGGTGAAACGTTGTTGTGATGCCTCATGTAAGGAGGAGAAATGCGAAACGTCACGTTTACGAATTTGATAAAGGTCGGATTGTAGATCGTGATTGCGGTTTATCGTATCGCTACATTGCTGTTCGCGTTGGTCGCGATCCAATGACTGTTAGCAGAATATAGAATCGGTTGGTTGAGGAGGGCAATGCGGATCGCCGTGCTGGATCCCAATGGCCTTGTATCACTAGCAGTCCAGATGACAGGCATCTTATCCGCATGGCTGTAACGAGTCGTGCAGCCACGTCTCGATCACTGAGTGAACAGATGGGGACGTTTGCAAGACAACAACCATCAGCACGAACAGTTCGACAACGTTTCCAGCAGTACGGACTATCAGCTCTTAGACCAGGGCTGCGGTTACCCTTGACGCTGCATCACCGACAAGAGCGCCTGCGATGGTGTACGCAACGACGAACCTGGTGCACGAATGGCAAAAGTCATCTTTTCGGATAAATTCAGTTTCATTTTACAGCATCATGATGGTCGCATCCGTTTTTGGCGACATCGCGGTGAACGCATGTTGGAAGCGTGTATTCCTCATCGCCATACTGACGTATCACTCGGTGTGATGGTTTGGAGAACTATTTGTTACCCGTCTCGGTCACCTCTTGTTCACATCGACACACTTTGAACAGTGGCCGTTACATTTCAGATGTGGCTCTACCCTCCATTCGATCCCTGCGAAACCCTACATTTCAGCAGGATAATGCACTACCGCATGTTGCAGGTCCTGTACGGGCCTTTCTGGATACGGAAAATGTTCGACTATTGCCCTGGCCAGCACATTCTACAGATATCTCACCAATTGAAAACGTCTGGTCAATGGTGGCCAAGCAACTGCCTCGTCACAATACGCCAGTCACTACTCTTAATGAACTGTGGTATCATGTTGAAGCTGTATGGGCATTTGTACCTGTACACGCCATCCAAGCTCAGTTTGAGTCAATGCCTAGGCTGTATCATGTCCGTTATTACGGCCAGAGGTGGTTGTTCTGGGTACTGGTTTCTCAGGATCTAAGCACTCAAATTGCGTGAAAATGTAATCACATGTCAGTTGTAGTGCAATATATTTGTCCGATGATTACCGGTTTATCATCTGCTTTTATTCTTGGTGTTGCAATTTTAATGGCCAGTTGTGTATACCAACTGATTTGATGGAATTGGCTCTAAAGCCAAAATGCAGATATTATATCGAAAGAAGCAAAATACTTATACAATAAAATGGCGGGAAAATCGTTTAAAATTATTGCATGACTATGTCTCTTCAATAAACGAAAAGAATTGTTGTCCTTGTTTCAGTTAAAGTTTTTCTTGCATCTAAAATATAAAATAGGGAAACTTGTTTTGTATATGCGCCCCGTATTTTTCCTCGATGCCGTACGATGCGAACGCCAGCTCGTGGCCGCAGAGGAGAAGTTCTTTGCGTCGCGAAATCCGCGGAGAGAGGTGGAAGTACTCCCGCGAGGCGTTGCAAAGCCGGCCGCAGCTGAGAACTGACGTCGCCTCAGTGGGAACAGGCGGCGAGGGAGACCAGTGCCGGCGACCGGACGACGCGGTTCACCTGCGGAGGACGGAGCTGATGGGACCCTGCTGCTGCCCTAGTACAGCCACTGTGTGCAGAACCAGGCTGCAACTGGCCCTACTCGCAACTGTGAGCTACCGTTGTCTGCAGTGCGACGGTGTTACATTCGCATCTTTGTTGCAGTTGTTGGTTTCGCATGCACGAGAGCTTTCCCCAGTACAATATCGACTTCTAAAAGCACACTTAACAAGGTAAATTCGCAGAGTGTCTCACCGATATAGAAATAACGTTAATTATAAGAGAAACATAATGTGTAATAAATAATTATTACTCCAATTTTTTCTGCCCTTAGCTGTAATTAGACATGTTGGTCAATCCTTATAGATAGCGGTGTAATAAAGAATAGGACGGAAAACACAGGTACCAGTATGACATAATGATTATTGAATATGAGGTACAAGGCGGATTGTTCCCATTGAGGGGAGCCGGAGGTGATCAAATCCAAAATATTACAATTTTTCTTTTTTGGCATAAAAAATTAATTGGAACGTTCCTCTTTAATGCAAACTTTGAATTACTGTTCCACTCATCCTAGAAGTGGAGTTATTATCATTTTCTCCCACGGCTGCAGAGTAAATGGGCGGAGCCACTGAATGCATCTAACAACCTCTCGCGACTTCTTGGGCAACTACTTTGCATTTTTTCGTCCAGAAGTTGAATATTTCCTTACTTAGCCCACACAGCGAGTGTGCAAGGGTTGGAAAATGAAGCGCTAAGAGCGCTGAACCCTGGGTCGTTTTTGTTGTCTGTTTCGAACTACTTCAGTGTTGCGCCTGTTGTTAGTAATAATATACTTCTTGTGTGAGTTCAGTGATGGAACATCAATAGGAGGAAGGGGCAGGCTTGCTGATGAGATGATTGAACCCCTACAGAGCTACAGTGGCAATAATAGGCCACTCGTAGACAAAAAAAAATGGCCTTAGGTCCAAAAAAATTGCAGGAAGCTGAATTTTTGGTATGTTACTAGGACATATTAGAGTAGTATTAAACCAAGTTTGCAGCTTCGAAATCCTTTAGCCAAAAACCTCGAAATTTTCGGACTTTTTTCTGGTTTTGGCTTGTAACTAGTGAAGGGTGGTTTTTTGACGAAACGTCACTCGCACCTCTATTAATATTGATAAAATATTCTAAAATTTAAGCCAAACCGCAGCTCTGTAAGTCCAATAGTTCCCGAGATATTGGACTTCTAAAATTGACTTATTTCTCCAGAAAGTTCAAATTTCCGATTTCAGTCATTTTTCGGCTAGAATATTGGCTCTAATGATCATTTCATGGGGAAAGTCATACAAAGCAAAGTTACAGAACAGTTATTTAGCTTTAATCTAAGTACAGAACGAACTTCATAGGCCCAATAGATTCGTAGTTATCGTTAAAAAACGAAAAGATGAAAAAATCGGATTATTCAGTAAACTGACCCAGATGAATTGCAGTCCTCTTATACTATATATGTTAAAGAAAAAGGAGGAATTACTCTTTGACGATGATTATTAACGCATTGTATGTAAATAAGTGTAATTTATGTGTTGGTGCGTACCAATATATTTTTGAAAGTAGGTATTGCTGTAGAAACAACGAAAACCTCTCCGTTTGTGAGTATTGGTCAGCCATTAAGGGACTGGGACTTGCGTTCGTAGCGAGGCCCTCACTCATAGTGGTGACCCAGCGGGTGTTGTGTCCTCCCTCCCAAATTTCTTGCCTCCGAGGTCTCCCTCACTACACCCAGTCCGTCCTTAGAAACGGCCGTATTCGGATCTGTGACAAACATTTCAAACAAAAATCGTCTAAATCTCAATCGTGGTGGTGTTTTAAGTACTTGCTTTTTTACAATATGTCAGAGCTACTCCCGTTGGATGTTTGTTACGGGGTCGTCGGGAAGTGCATGGAGAGTGAACAGTGACGTTGAAAAAGCGTGGAATTTAAATACTGATAAAAATGTGTCAGAAACGTACGCTTGAAAGGAACATTAGGTTTTAGTGCAATTTAAACGAATTATCCGAACATGTCGCATGCAGGAAGAGGTACACTGTGGAAAGTAATGTGAAAGCATCTGTTCAGCGATGATGAAAAATTCTGCAAGAAATATTTCGAAAAGCAGATAAAATTGCCTAAATATCTACGGTATGAACTCCCAAGTGGTAACACTGGAAGTGAAAGAATCTATTGTGGAAAAAGCTAGACAAGCTGGTGAATGGGGACAACAGATTCTTAAGCATCTTTCATGTATAAGTGAAGTTCTTGCTGCTGAGGGTAAGCACCACAACATTGCTACCTAAAATCGCACTCCTTGTCGCGATCTACTGGTGCAGGGGGTATACGAGGGCGTCGTGAACATCCCCTCCTTATCGAGGGTATGGAGCGTGTATATGCATACCTTGCAGAAACTAAAGAGGAAAAGCAATTTTCCATAAGTGACTTGTTTGCAGAGAACTTCATAGGTAAATATAAACCAACAGTTGCAAGTGTTCAAGCTCATCTAAAAAGGCGATATGGAGAATAATTATTTTTGCGCAGGTTGGCCCGTATCAGAACCCAGTCTTGATGTTCACAGACATTAGACAAAATATTCTTTATGAAAAGTGGTACACTCAAAGACTTAGCGATCCTGCTGAAGAGCGGCTTAGAGTTGTGAGAGCTGCAGCAGAGATTATCCTGCAAGACATTCGTACCCAAACATTTGACACTACTCAATATCCCCCGTCAGACGCATTTTTAAAAGACGCAAGGGCATCAGTTCCTGATTCTCTGCAACTGTTGCTTGAACAGATTATCCTGAAAAACAAACGTTCTTCTCTCTAACAATGGAAAAAGAAGTGCATAGGATTTGCTCATGGAATCATGGCTGCAACGAGGCCCAAATCTTTCCTATCCTCAAGTCAAATAAGCTTTGGAACCTATTTCTGTAGAAAATTTGGATCAAAGCACCTTGTTGAACTTTGTCACAGAATGGGAATTTCTTGAACATATACGGTGGCTACCCTCTGTGGAGAAGTGACCCAACTATTTGACAAAGGAGCTTTTCTGCAGTTTGTGTTCGACAATGCAGATGTGTTTGTTAACACAATTGATGGAGAAAATACGTTCCATGAAGTGGGTGGTATAATGATAATGATCCCTCATGACCCCTCATGACTCATTCGTTCACCCAGACAAGACCATACTACGTTTGAAGTCTGTTTCTGCAGAATCTATCAGGTTCACACACTGCCACACACATTTGAAGGTTTTTACTTCATGTCTTTCATGGCGGCCATCGGTGCCATAATGGCAGGAAGTGGATTCAAGGAACTTCTCTGTTCAATATATTCTGAAAACAGTGTTGAAAAAATCCTATTTATATACAATGCGTTAATAATCATCGTCAATGAGTAATTCCTCTTTTTTCTTTAACATATATAGGATAAGAGAACTGCAGTTCATCTGGGTCAGTTTATTGAATAATCCGATTTTTGCAACTTTTCGTTTTTTTAACGATAACTACAAATCTGTTGGGCCTATGGACTTCGTTCTGTACTTAGATTAAAGCTAAATAACTGCTCTATAACTTTGTTTTGTATAACTTTCCCCGTGGAATGATCATTAGAGCCGATATTCTAGCCGAAATATGACTAAAATCAGAAGTTTGAACTTTTTGGAGAAATAAGTCAGATTTTGAAGTCCAATATCTCGGGAACTATTGGACTTACAGAACTGCGGTTAGGCTTAAATTTTAGAATATGTTATCCACATTAATAAATTTGTTAGTCACTTTTCGTCAAAAAACCACCCTTCACTAGTTATAAGCCAAAACCAGAAAAAAGTCCGAAAATTTCGAGGATTTTTGGCTCTTAAAAGTTAAGCTAAAGGATCTCGAAGCTGCAAACGTGGTTTAATACTACTCTAATATGTCCTAACAACATACCAAAAATTCAGCTTCCTGGACCTAAACATACCTGGCGACTGGCCTAATAAGGCAAAACTAGTATTGCTAGTGACTTGCGAAAAGCGGTGTGGACATTGTTCCTTCATACTGCCTTGCCCAATGAATACCCTCAACCGAGCCTCAGAGGATTCCTGATGCAAAAATAATGCCAAAAAGGACTATGTCAGAAGAATGATTTGCCAACAGCTGTGATAAACGCAACAAAAGCAGCATAGCCAGAATTGTTACATGAGTGTCTACACGGAAAACGCAGAATCCTAAAGAGAGTGATTTAATTCAGGCACTGATTCCGAAAAGGGTGTTTTAAACATAAAAACACTGCACTTTGGCATTTATAATGCGATAGCAACCTACAACTAAGAGATCAGTGTGAAGTATTGAAGGCATCAGGAATTCAAGCTGGGGTGAACACTGCACGAGCACTAAGAAATATTCTCAGAGAGAGGACGATAGGAGCAGGAAGAAAAGAAAGGTATATGAAATATGACGGAAAAACAGGTCAGAAAAGCAGACCAAAAAGGAAGCTTTACGAGAATGAAGAGGAAAGCCCTGATAATCCATCCTATAGTGCAGGAATGTATTGAAAATTTTGACAGCCATTTCACGTAAATTAGAATTTTGGGAATGTAAGGAACACTTTCTCAAAATCGACTCATCTCCCTAGATGAAATTTTTATACAGGACTCCTAGTGATCAAATTTAAATTGTAACATAGCCATTTCGCAATATGTTCAGTAGTTTCATTTCAATTTGACTAAATAAAGCAATATTTTGAACATAATTTGGGTCATTAAAATTATTGAAACAAAAATAAAAAAGCTACCTCAATATCCCTTCATCTTAACAGCAATTCTAAACCACTCTATATGTTAAAAAAATTCAACTTTTTCTGTTTGGTAGATTGTTCATAAATGTTCCTCAAACTTAGTGATTTTATCATGGGCAGCATAGGCACCTCTGGCTCCCGTTAACGTTCAATTCCAGGGGGCCATTCCGCTAAAGGAGAGACTCGGCAATATAGATACAAGTTGCATAGAGGAATATCTAGGCGACGTGCTTTCGATTATTCCGTGAATTTCCGTTAACCGTAAGGCCGTCGCAGCTAACTGCCGGGCGCCGTGACTCAGCGCGCCTGGTCAGAAGGCAGAAAGATCTCTGTAATAATAATAATAATAATAATAATAATAATAAAAGCTGAGCTAAGAACAGATCGAACAACAACGAACAAACACGATCAGCGACCACAAGGATCAGAACTACTCAGGGAGAAAAAAAGATCGAATTTATCTTTCAAAAGTCACGTCCCCGTCCTCCCGCCCCCAAGCGTAATGCGAGAAATTTGAGCACGCGGATCGAAGCTTGCGGACGTGCATTGTCGTGCAGGAAATTCCACTGTCCTCTCCGGTACAATTCTGGCCGAACCCACCGGATGCGTTGCAGCAACCGTTTAAAAAGTTCCTCGTAATTGGGTACAATTCTTAATGGATCTATCCCTTTGCAATGACACGAGTTCCCAAACTGCCCCTGTTAGCTGGGTCGCAGCGTGTACCAGCACCTCATTGCAGTGCTTTGCACGATAGGGGGCGCTTGTTGACATGTCCCTCAATGTGTATGCGCGGTAACCTCATTCTCTCCAGCGCTGTAAAATATGCGACCATTCACCGAACTTTTCTGACGCAATATTACGGAACCTAGTAAGTCTCAGGATGATTCTTTTGTCATTTGGGGATTTATATCGTGGTATTCAACGGTTTCTATTCGTACCCACACTGGTCGGTAACTGAATGAATACCTCACCATCCTCAACAACAAACTGCTTACTACAACACATATCGAATAAACACTGGCATATTCCAAAGTGATAAAGCGCCCCCCCCCCCCCCCACACACACACACACAGACAAAACCAAAAAGATTCAGGCGCGTTTTGTATAACATCATAAAATGAGCAAACATCTCTTTCGAACAGCTCAGTCGTCATGTCTCAATATCACTAAACAGTTACTGACAGTTTTAGAGCAGAGAATGAGGACCTTATTTACAGCTCCAACAACTTTGTCTGATTTTTCGGTACATAAATGGATAACATTCCTTTGGAAACTAGAAAGACAGCCCACGAATCTGTTCCTCGAAGAGTTTCAGCTTTTGGGAAAGCCAATGGTGGACGAACGTCTTACAAATAAAATAAATGTTGTGTCTATGTTAGGTGTTCATATCATTTTCTCCACCCCTGCAAAAGTAGTGTTAAACAACATGTACTTACATGATATATAAAAAACAGTCCAGAGCGAAATTTTGGTTCTTTATTGCCAACCGGTTTCAACCCAATGATGGGTCATCTTCAGGGTTTTTTCTCTGTAATATACATTGTTTACATTCAGAGGATTTCTAAAAGGAACTACATTTCCAATTACATCAAACTGAAATAAATGAAAACAGAATAGAATGATGTTATACTGTAGTTGGTGTAGAGCGGCGAAGGAACTGCGAATCCTCAGGTGCTGGAGGGAGCAAGTTGTGGTTTGCTGCGCTTAAATAGCACAAACTACGCCCAAGCCCCATCTCCACACATCACTAGTAGCCAAAGAAATAACTACTTATTTTTAAAAGAAGTTACAAAAGCATGTTTTTATAGTTAATAATGACAAAGTAATGAGTTTTATTTAATAAGCAAGCATTAGTAACATTTTTAAAGTAAGTAGTCATTTCATTGGCTACTAGCGATGTGTGGAGATGGCGTAGGGGCGGAGGTGGTGCTATTTAAGTGCAGCAGACCACAGCTGACAACAGGCAATCAACATACTTATACTAGTATTACTGTTTCTCAAAGTTGGAATACCGTTAATTTTCAAACATAATAACGTATGATGCTATATAAAACCAGAATTGCAAGTCCCTGAGTCGTGCTGGCTGTGGTCGCTCTCGCCTCCCGTGTTGTCGGCACGACTTCTTGTCTGGGGAGCCGTAGGACGTCGTCTTGCACCGTCTCCCCTTTATGGTGAGGTAGTTGGTGGACGGAGGTAGTTGCGAATGGGGCCTCTTCCGGGTCGCGAGGGAAATAAAAGCGTGCGTTGGCACCGAACGACCCCCCGGATAATCTAACTTCTTGATTTTGTTTCCGGTCTCCCTGACCGTAAACAGAATTTCCGAGAGACCGAGAGATGTCCATTTTCTCCCCCTGTCCCGTGGCATTTCTCTGGGTTGAGCGAGCGGCTTTTCCGCGTCCGTCTGAGATGCACCGACTTACCCGCCGCACCTGTAACCACTCGTCTTCCCGCCAGATCTCGAAATTTGTGCTGCACGTGTTGGTTCTTGCCCTCCTATTCCCCTTCCAATGGGATGTGTTGGTTTCTCGAAGGCTACCTTCCCATTGTCACACTGCTTCTTAATCTTGCTCGCAAGACTTCGAACCCTTAGGGCAATAGTTGTTTTACGATCCATATTGGATCCTAAGATTTCCGCGGCCGTTAATAATAAATTGTTGTTGAATAACGCAACCAGCCGCATATTCTTTTAAAATTAATTTATTTCAAAGCCATTACCGGTTATGATGATGATTGATTGATTAGTGATATAGGGCGCTCAACATCGAGGTCATCAGCGACCATTACCGGTGTCTGGTATCTTTCCCATCTTCAGATGGCTACATTTCCTTTATATATTTATCTCTGTCAGTAGCATGTCATCTGCCTTTTTACTGCACAAGAATATTCAGAAATAATGTAACACTCTTCCACTTAGGACATTTTTTTGTACTGCTAACTGTCCGACTTGGAAAAACGCCAGTCACAGAATTCACACAGGTAAATTTTTTAAAGCCTGTAGTCTCCTCCTCCGGTGCTAACCCGTGAAAATTACAGCTAATTTAAATACACTGAACCACAATTATTGCAAATATTTCACCAGGAACCGACAGTGGACTCAATAAACATCTAATTTACTTTACTACAAGAAATGCATTTAAAAATTTGGCTGAAAATCTTAGACACCATCATAATGTTGTATATTTTCCAAAAAATAGTAGGCAAGGGAAGTACGAGGACGTCATTCTAATTATCTGTTCCAAATTTGGTGAGTTTAAAACTTCGGTCTGTTAGAACAAAATCGTACCTGAATTATGAAAAATCAATATTACGGTAAATTCCAAATGAAAATTTCGAATTTTTTATCTAAGTAATATGGTGGTATAGAACGTTCCAGTTGCGTACTACAGTTGGCCATCTTTTCCATCCCCTACCTTTTCATTCTTTTATTTAGCCTGAATTAATTGGTACCATCCTCTGCAACAGTATCTGATTGCCCACCGCTTATCAATACAAGTTAGAGCTGGAATCACATTCCTTCCAGTCAATCACAATATCGAGTCTTTTTTCATAAACGAATCCTAAAAATGGTACCATCATTGAATGTTGAAACTGTATCTATAACTTTAAATTGGATTCCATTATCTGGAGGGGTGTGCTCAACGGCCACAAAATCACTGTTATCAATAATGAAAGGAGCAGCATTAGCCGTAAAATCTTTTGCTTGACTGTTGTTTGACTTTGTATGACACCAGATAGTATCACACGTATCTAGCTATGTCAATGGATATGTTAGACGTAAATGATATTGTACATTTTACAAATATGCTGTTTTGAACTTGCTGACAGCACTGGAGATGGTTTCTTAGAAAACCGAAATCGATTTGCCTAAATAAAGCAAAAGATTTTACGGCTAATGCTGCCCCTTTCATTATTGATAAAAGTGTACCTATAACACTTATCTCGAGCTCTCTCAGCCCAATAAATACAGTTTTGGTAATTTTCTCACATAAGAAGCTGTTGGATTCTGAAAGAAACCAGGTAGACATCTCAGAAGTGTCATTGTTGCATTCGCGTGTGTAAGTAACGACGGAAAAAGGGAAGAAACGAAAGAATGCATCACGTATAATGCAGTCTGATGGACTTCAAACTGTCGGACGGGCGTACCTCCCGTGCAACCCTGCATTCAAACTTTAAGTATGAACGGATTGTGAAAATTCCCCAACCATACAATTTTGTAATGCTCATGAAACGCTCTTTTCTATTGATCAAAGAAAATTCTTTTCAAATTTTATAATTTTTCAGTGGCATGTCCTCTTCTCGTCCATTCATTCAAATGTCTTACATCTTTTCTTTGAAAGGCGTCAGTGACAAAAACGTGCAAGGAACTAGATGTGATTTTTCGGAGTCGACGACACATTTCTCTGCTTCTGCTAGGAATCCAGACGGAATCGAGCAGCTGTCGTGACCCGTTGCGTGTCGGTACCCATCGGCTGAAGCTCACATGCAGCTTGCCTGTTTATGTTGCTGGTCTGACACGAATAGCGCAGACCAACGCACGCTAAATACAGTTATCTACCACCAAGCCACGAGAACAAATGCACCGATCATCACAAATTAAGGGATATGTGTTAATCTCAGTACACAGCAGGGGAAAAAAGGTGGGACAAAAGCAAGCTCACAGCTTAAATGTGACTCGATGCCCATTTCAGACACATAAGATACTTACAGACGACTCCACGTGCAGAACGACTACATTAATAACATTAATAATGCAAGAAACAAGAAACAGCTTTGGTAGTGAAATGATACAAGTAAAACTTATCAAAATGTTCAAATGTTTGTTAAGCTTAAGGGACTTAACTACGGGGTCATCAGTCCCTAAATTTACAAACTACTTATGAACTACCTACAACTAAGGACGGCACAAATATCCATGCCCGAGGGGGGATTCGAACCCCCGACCGTAGTGGCCGTGCAGATCGTAACTGAAGCGCCTCAGTCCCCTTGGCCACCGCGGCCGGCTAAAACTTATCTATTATCAGAAGATATATTTTCATCAAGGCGCGTTTTTCTCTCTCTCCTATATCTCTGAACCTTAAGCCACATTCCTTTGTTTTGTGGACACGAGAGAATGAACAGCGTTCCGCTACATCTCTCTGTGCCTGGTCTCCGAATAATTTAGACGTTTTTGTAGCGGCTGCTGTGATACTTGTAATGGATAAAGTGAGTATATTGCTTCAAATTGTGAAATATACTGTGATATATCCTAAAAATTCAACATGAACTGTTATCATTTATTTAACATCCCGCCATTTAATACTGACGTAACAATTACGCCCATTGTAGTTGTGTGGTGGGTTTGGACGCCATTACGGCTGGCGAGATTTCGTGGCGTGATTGTTGCAAGTTTTATTGATTCACAAATTAAATCATTCCCCATCAAATATTAACCGACTCTTAGAACTTGCAATCGTGTTTGATTTTGTTAATGTTAAATTTCGAAGTCTGATGATTTTACGCGTAATATCTTTCCTGCAACTCCAACTAGATACAGAAGTAAAATTTATCGCTCGGTCCACTAAACGAACAAACCGCGTAACTAGTCCAACCCCATATCAGGACGGTGTTTTACCTTAATGAACATAATTTTTTATTACAAAAACCAACAGAATGAGCTGACTTATTTTTATAAAAGGTAAAAAGGTAAAATGCGACCCTTTTTATCGTGTAACTGCCGCCTACATCTACCATTCTATTTTCCAAATTATTTAAAGAACCAAAACTATTGCCATCATTTATTCAGAAATTTCGACCTGTGTAAGTATTAGTTCCGAAATTTTCACCATTTTGAACCAATTTCTGGCTTACGAATTATTGACGCAATTACTTATAAACTGAAAGTTAAACTTTTTCATAAACCTTAACCCCTAAGACAGTTCCATTATAGACGCATGAGATCTTTATTACTTGACTATTACATATCTATGTCGGTCACTGAGTGGCCGTCTTAAGTACCACAAAAGAAGCTAGGTGGACCCACATAGACTAGCAGTTTGCATTTTAACTTGGGAGTAAACAGTCAACGTCATGCACAATACAAAGTATTCTCTGAAACGGATCCATTACAATATAATTTAAAAAAACGTAAAAATTAGCAGCTCATTGGTATGTTTATATAATAATAAAGATAGAATGTTTTGTATAGCTTTAACAAATGTTTTATTTGTTTTACATTTTGAATTTCCTAGTCTCTCGATACCCTTGACGCTATTATACCGGCCGCATTTGCCGAGCGGTCTGCGGCGCGTCAGTCACGTTCTGCACGGCCACTACGGTCAGCAGTTCGAATTCCCCCCTCGAGCATGGATATTTGTGCCGTCCTTAGTATTAGCTAGTTCATAAGTAGTTTGTAAGTTTAGGGACATGGCCCCGTAGTTAAGTCCCATTTGGATCATGGTGTTCAAGACCTTGTGCACATAGTGCCTCACGTCTAGGTAGTATGTTATCACAGTGAAAACTGTATATGGAGTGATCTACAGTTTTCGCTGTAATAACATACTACATAGACGTGAGACAGTGTGTAGCACAGGGTCTTGAACACCGTGATCCAAATGCATGTTCAACTAATGGTTTGCATACCATTTGTAACTTGCCACAGTGATGTTGGTTCATCTGAAGAATATTTCGTAACATACCTGGACAAGTAAGATTTGATAATGACCCTTTAACGAGTCGGAAACAGTCATATAAAAACAACAAGCGATCTATGACAATAAAAATCTTATAAATGAATTCTTGACTTTTATTCTATTGTGATTGGTTCCTGAAAACAGTTTTTAAACTTTGCCCTTATTCATTATTAACACACCGTCTAAAGCAACGTTGTCGACTGGGCGTTCAACACTAATCTTCCTTCCTTTGTATAACACAATCTATGATCTATTCAGTTCATGTTGAATATTACACAAGAAACTCTGTAGTTTTTACATTGAATATATTTCACTTAGGCATCGGTTTCATAGCTTATAGTTATTTTATGATGCAAGTACTCCCTCCTGTGTTGGCGACGCCTAGAGCAAGACTTGGCGACCCCCCTGTGGGGTCGCGACCCACACGTTGAAAAACATTGCTCTAGACCATGCCGATTAAATTTAGCGCTGTTTCAATTACCTAGTGGCATTTTTCTCCATATTATTTTAAATGTGTTTATTTCCGTCACCAGTTTCAATATAATTGTTTAATTACATGTTTCGATCACTTGGATCATCTTCAGATCTTAGTTGTGTCCGCAACTCGTCTGGCTTACTAATTAGTACTCCATGTTATTACAAGTTAAAATCGGGTCATTCTTTTCGGGATACCCTGTACGTCGGATCGCCCAGGTTGGAATATTTCTATGTACGCCGATATGAATCTAGCAGCGATGAAAGCAAAGTACCATTATCCGACGTCGTTAGTTATGCTGCGTTGTCGACTGACCGCCTCGCCGATCTGGAGAGTGTAATGGAGCGAGAATAACGACGGCCGCTATCGACGTAACGGCAGGTGCTGGAAGCCCCAGGAGATGGCTGTGGAAGAGTGCGCGGGTCGCTAAGTGTGCGCCTCCACGTCGTTACCCCGGGGCCGGCGGCTGCCCTGCACTTGCCGGCGGTGTCGGAGCGCCTTCCTGGTCCCGAGGCGAGCCGGGAGTTGCCGCAGGTGGCGCTAAACTGCGCCACGCTCATCACACTAAGTGCTACTAAGCGCGCTGATGAACACGCATCACCGTAATGAGCCACCGGAGCGTTGCCGCATCCGCGCCGTAGCGGGGCTGCCGCTAGGTCGTCCACACGCCTCACTGTTCGGCGTCGGCCCCAGCGCGTTGCCCTACTCACTTTGCGATCACCATCACAAAGGAAAAATTCGTATTCATATGTTTGCACAGTGATACTAGGTGTGTCTACAAGGTAAGTTCAGTTTGGTTATATAAAACAAACGTGTACAGATACAGAAAAAAAGTACACTACTGGCCATTAAAATTGCTACATCAAGAAGAAATGCAGATATTAAACGGGTATTCATTGGACAAATATATTATACTAGTACTGACATGTGATTACTTTTCACGCAATTGGGGTGCATAGATCCTGAGAAATCAGTACCCAGAACAACCACCCCTGGACGTAATAGCGGCCTTGTTACGCCTGAGCATTGAGTCAAACAGAGCTTGGATGCCGTGTACAGGTACAGATGCCCATGCAGCAAATTTCAACTAATTTTTATTTTTGTCGTTTACAGCGCCTGGAAAATGTTCCATACAAAAGTTACATACGCAGTTTAAGTTAGTGTAAGTAGTTTGTAAGCATAAGGACTAATTACCACTGTAGTTAAGACCCTTAGATTTACGAACATTTGAACGTTTTGAACATACGGTTGTCAGTTCTGCTTTACGTCTTTACGTCTTATCATCAGTCTAGTGGGCAGCGTCCTGGGTTGCGACGCAGGGGGTCCAGGTCCGATTCCCGACCGGGCGGAGATTTCTCCGTTTCGGGACTGAGGTTTCTATCATCCTTATTATCATTTCTTCGTCATTGACACGCAAGTCGCCGAAGTGGCGTCAGATAAAGCCTTGCACTAGCCAGGCTAAACACGACCCCAGTTGCGGTCTAACGACCATAGGTGCTACACGATCATCATCACCAGCTGCTCTACATCATACACTACTGGCCATTGAAATTGCTATACCAAGAAATGCAGATGATAAACGGGTATTCAATTCATTGGACGAATATATTATACTAGGATATGTGATTACATTTTCACGCAATTTCGGTGCATAGATCCTGAGAAATCAGTATCCAGAACAAACCATCTTTGGCCGTAATAACGGCCTGGATACCCCTGGGCATTGAGTCAAACAGAGCTTGCATAGAGTGTACAGGTACAGATGCCCATGCAGCTTCAACACGATACCACAGTTCGTGAAGAGTAGTGATTGATGTATTGTGACGAGCCAGTTGCTCGGCCACGATTGACCAGACTTTTTCAATTGGTGAGAGATCTCGAGAATGTGCTGGCCAGGGTAGCAATCGAACATTAGCCGTATCCAGAAAGGCCCATACAGGACCTGCAACATGCGGTCGTGCACTATCCTGCTGAAATGTAGGGTTTCGCTGGGATCGAATGAAGGGTAGAGACACGGGTCGTAACACATCTGAAATGTAATATCCACTGTTCAAAATGCCGTCGATGCGAACAAGAGGTGACCGAGACGTGTAACCAATGGCACCCCCATACCATCACGCCGAGTGATGTGCCAGTATGGTGATGATGAATACACGCTTCCAATGTGCTTTCACCGCGATGTCGCCAAACAGGGATGCGACCATCATGATAGTGTAAACAGAACCTGGATTCATCCGAAAACATCACGTTTCTCCATATTTGCACCCAGGTTCGTCGGTACGTACACCATCGCAGGCGCTCCTGTCTGCGATGCAGCGTCAAGGGTAACCGCAGCCATGATAGTCTATGCTGCTGCAAACGTCGTCGAACTGTTCGTGCAGATAGTTGTTGTCTTGCAAACGTCTCCATCTGATGACTCAGGGATCGAGACGTGGCTGCACGTTCCGTTACAGCCATGCGGATAAGATACCTGGCATCTCGACTGCTAGTGTTACGAGGCCGTTGGGATCCAGCACGGCGTTCCGTATTGCCCTCATGAATCCACCGTTTCCATATTCTGCTAACAGTAATTGGATCGCTACTAACGCGAGCTCCAATTTCGCCATACGATAAACCGCAATCGCCATAGGCTACATTCCGACCTTTATCAAAGTCGGAAACGTGGTGGTACTCATTTCACCTTCTTACACGAGACATCAAACAACGTTTCACCAGGCAACGCTCGTGAACTGCTGTTTGTGTGTGAGAAATCGATTGGAAATTTTCCTCATGTCAGCACGTCGTATGTGTCGCCACCGGCGCCAACTTTGTGTGAATGCCCTGAAAAGCTAATCATTTGCATATCACAGCGTCTGTAGCACGTCATCTTCGTGGTGTAGCCATTTTAATGGCTAGGAGTGTATTTATTGTACAAAAATCTACAGCTATTAAACTACTTTTCTACATAGTTTTCAAAATTTTGTAGGCACTGGTAACAGCGTGGCACAAGGTTTTGTATGCCTTCTTCATAGAAAGTTGCCGCCTGTGTATTCAACCATGTGCAACACCAGTAGTTTTTGTAGTTTTTTAATTCAGCAAAATGCAGTTTGTCCTATATTAAGGGCCTGATGATGATGGCGTGGTCTATCGAATCTGGTTGCCAGTAAATGACAGTATGAAAATACAGCTGACGTTGGTGTTATTTTTTTAAGGTTTGATTCCATTACTTGGAGGTGCTCCACGACCATACAATGATGAACAGACCAGATGTATTTTGCAGCATTGGCCGTTAATGTTTTATTTTAAAAAAACCACAGATCGATTTCAATCACATAATGATCATCTTCAGTGTCCGTCAAACGAGCATATGCATCAAATGCATAAAAAATAAAACATTAACGGCCAATGCTGCAAAATACATCTGGTGTGTTCATTGGTGTTATTCATTGTTTTCATTATTATGTGGTAACATGTTCTTTCAGCTCGTCATCTTCGTTGTAGCGTTGACCACCAAGGACAGATTCTATCTGTAAGAAGAGATGAAACTCGCTAGGAGCGACATCCAGGATGTACGGAGGAAGATCAAACACGTCCCAGTGAAATTCACATTTGCTGTGTGAGGTCGGCAATTGTCGTGAAAAAATATATATCTTTTGACAGTAATCCTGGACGCTTGTTTTGTATTGCGCGGTGCAATTTCTTAATGGTCTCGCAGTAACCATCTTTCTACGAAAACTAAAGTCATTCGGCCAGACCAAACTACCCGGCCAATTTCCTTTATTTTTGTTTTAAACGGAAGGTATTCATCCACAGATTTGTCAACAATTATCAGAAGTTACGTAACTCTCGCCTTCCTTTTTCTACGCTCAAACGCGATTTTCATCTGTATATTTCTTATGGGGATATTCTTGCTGTAAACTAGTCAGTCGGTCAGGTCGTTCTATCAGACCGATTTCCTTCATTTTTTTCTCTAAACGAAAAGTATTCATTCGCAGATTTGTCATCAAGTATTAGAATTAACTTAAGTCTCTCCATCCTTTATTTTTATTTAAACGGTGTATCCTTCTGTCCGTGCACTGAATATTTTAATCGGTTTGTTTTGCGATATCTTCGGTTCTAATTGAGGTACACAGGTCTTTTTGATATAACAATACTCAGCGGATCAAGCTCTTTCACGTGAGCTTTTAAAGACTTGCATTGATTGATTCTGAAGAAACTATGAGTGAATATTAAATTTTACTTCCATTTTTCCCAACTTTTTTGTCATTTCACTAACAGTGCGAAGTATTCTCACGGGTCCACGGGGCCTCGTGATAAGAAAGAAAGCAGCAAAATGCCTTTTCTGTACCAAAAAACTGTCTACATGACTTTTCGATGTGTCAAGATTTGCTTAGGCTTAAACTTCTTTGGGGATGAAGTGTGCCTCAGTCCGTTTTGTTTCAACGGTTTCGTACGATAACTAAGTTTCATCCCCCGTGACTATCCGAGAAAGAAAACCACCGCCTTTTTCATTGTAGCGTGCCAAAAACTGAAGTGCACAGCCCATCCGTTTTTTTATTCATTTGTTTAGTAAGATTTTTGGGTACCCAACGTGAGCAAAGTTTTCAAAATTTCAGTTTCTCAATAACAATTTCATGAATTAGTGATCGTCAGATTTGCGGAACTTCCATAGTACGGGCACTGAGTGTAAACTTACGGTTCTGCTTAATCTTCAATTGTGTGCACTAGTTCATCAGTGATCACAGACGGGCGTCCACTTCGTTCCTCATCGTGCACTTGATAATCTCCTTCACTGAACAGTCTAAACCATCTTCAAAATTCAAATGTTTGTAAAGCTTATGGGATTTGACGGCGGTGTCATCAGTCCCTAAACTTACAAACTACACATGAACTAACTAATACTAAAGACAGCACAAACATCCATATCCGAGGGAGGATTAGAACCTCCGACGCGGGAGCCCGTGCGATCCGCAACATGGCGCTCCAGACCGCTCGGCTACTCCCGTTCGGCTAACCCATCTTCCAACCATTGAAACACTCATAGCATTCTGTCCGTAAACCAAGCAGATTTGAAGATGAATTTCCTTTGGTTTAACTTTCTTTGCATTTCGAAAACGAATCACAGATCTTATTTCACACGCGGCAGCATTTTCAGTTACGGATGGTATTATAAGAAAGCACTACAACGTACACGTCGGCAGCGATCTGATAGTGGCGTACACGTTTTCTCCTTGAGTCAGAAAAACTGCCGCGCATGCTCGGAGCTGCGATCGTAGCGTTGCCGCGGATAGAAATAGAAACGGAACTTACTTTGTGGACGACTCTCTTATATAATGGGCATTCAAAGGAAACCAGGTCACTCGTGTAAGGTAACGGTGAAACGTGTCCATAGAAAATGTATATTGCTGAATTTCTAAGAAAATGTCTAACATTACCTCTTGTTTTCTGTCGAGTAACTTGCTTGCAAGAAAATGTATAATATTGCATCTACTGTGTGTATCGATATGTGTACTTAACTCTGTGAAGTTGTGACGTTTCATATTTGGCAAAGATTATGTATCGCATAGCATTGTAGCTCGTGCGGAGAGACAGAGAGTCAGACTTGTGGTTCAGCTCGCTTAGAGAGCAGTTGCGTTGTGTATGTGGCTCCAATGTATAGAAGAGGCTGCAGTGCCAGCAAGTTGGTTTGATTGTATTTGGAATATATTGCATTACATATAATTGTGAAAAAGGTTGTACCCCTCTGGAATGAAGGTAATAGCATTTCATGTAATTAGGAAAAGGTTGTATCATTTAGGTAATGTAATGGTGATTATTAAAATAAGTAACGAAGTTGACCTTTCTTTCCTGTTTCATTTACGTAGTTAGAAGATTAACCTACTTCCTTTATTTGATAATTAGTTATTTGTGGATTTAAAGTGGAGTATGGATATTGGTAATCTAGTGGAACAGATTTCTTTATTGGTAACGTAGTAAATGATTGTTATGCAACACTGCAGTTAATTGAGTATGATACTGATTTTTGATAATCAGGTACTGACCTGCATAAAATTCTGGTAGTCGAACATAAAGAAAGTGGTTTAATATCTTTCTCGCAGTCAAATTTTTTGAGTATAGTCTGTGTGTTTCATGCAGGTTACATTGCTTCGTTAAAAGATCCGTAGCGCACATAATCAGTTTAATGAACTGTTTCTCATTTAACAGTATAAACATCAATATCAGGGCCATAATTAAACCAAATTACTGTGTTAATGAACAATGTACGTGTTCAGTTAAATTTTGATGAAGTTATTTGACGACTTAGTTATCTTGACTGTTAAATGTAAATATATGACAACTATTTGGACTGCAACTAATATCAGAGCAGGTTCTAATGAGTTGTTGTCTGATTAAACGATAGATCCAACTTTAAACTTCACGTACACCTTTTAACGGTAACGATTTTATGAACTCAAAAATATAGTCATACACAGTACACATACTTAAAAGCAGTAGTTACATTTATCCCATTGCGACACTAAATTAATTCCATCCTTGAAAAAGCCAGTAGGCTGCTGTCTGACCCTGTCACACACTTCTTCGTCGCCGCGGTGGAGTAGCCGAGCGGTCTAAAGCACCTCACTGCGGAGCGCACGGTTGCTCGCCGTGGAGGTTCGAGTTCTCCCTGGGGCATGGGTGTGTATGTGTTGTCCTTAAGGTAGTTTAACTAGGTTTAAATAGTTTGTAAGCTACGGACTGATGACCACGAAATTTGCTCCGATAGATTTACAGACATTTGAAGATTTGAACTTCGTCCGCGAATAGCTTGTTTTAGAGGTCCAAACACATGAAAGTCACACCTGATAAGTCGGAACTGCACGGTGTATCCCACCGAAACTGCTGCAACATCGTCTTCACCCCTTTGGTGGTGTGTGAGCGGGCATTGTCATGCAGGAGGATAACGCCATTAGACAACGTTCCTGGGAGTTCGACTTGATGGCTCGTCTGAGGCTCAGTAAAGTGGCTTGATAATGCTGGCCATTTGTGGTGGTTCCCCGTTCCAGAAACTAGGCAATAGACTTGCGCATAATAGTTCGCGATCGGAAGTGCTCACTTAGTACGTTCTTTTAGTTCGTCCGCATGCAGGTGGAGGGAGAAGTTCCCCCTCCTAGCTGCTTCATGCGCTTGCTGCGTGAGCCACTAACGATATCACGCAAACCAAAAGAAACAGTTTGTGGATAATTTCTCGCGTTTAAGTTTAAAGTTATCTCTATATCTTGGCATTATGGAATTTACTAGTCAGATATTGTAGAGTGCAGAATACTTCAAAACAGAAATTTTGTAGCACTGAACTATGAAATCTAGCAGGCAGACGCTCATATGTTAGTTCGCGACCGATCGCGCAGATTTTAGTTCGCGACCGATCGCGCATATTTTAGTTCGCGACCGATCGCGCATATTTTAGTTCACGACCGATCGCGCATATCTTAGTTCGCGACCGATCGCGCATATCTTAGTTCGCGACCAATCGCCGCATATCTTAGTTCGCGACCGGTAGCTCTCCGTTTAGTTTGCAGCTCGGCCGCGAAGTAGGTCGCTCTTTTTAGTTAGTCCGCTCTTTTTGGCTTTGCTACCGCTACTAAAAGAGCTCTTTCTTTTGTTATGACAAATTTTTATATAATGATCAGTGTTGCCCAAGCGTGTGCTATTACCCGTATTTTTGGGCAATTAGACATAAAATACTTAAGCAAATAAACCAGTTATTTACATGAATGGGTGATACAATTATATTCAACTGCTGTGCATACAGAGTAATCATAGTATTTTATTTTTAAAATGGATTTATTTATTTATTTAATAGGTCACTGAAGGAACATTACCAATAAATCACGCGATGCTGCGCGCTCTCACATCCTCTTGCTGTTCCCCGTCAGTCTTCGGAAAAGGAGCGGACGATCTACGAGACGAGGGTTCTGCGAACTAGTTAGTGTAGTTCGACTGTGGGAGTGCTCCTCCGAACTAGTTCATTCGCGAACTACACAAGACTACTAGACAAGCATTGGGCCCTTGTTGTCGAGAAGGAGGACATCATGACCTCACCAGAACTGATTTGTACGGCCATTGATTTCTTTGGAGGTAGTGAAGTCGCTTGTTTCCAGAGCTTGCTCTGACACTTGCTTTCCGATTGAAAATACTATGTTTCGCCAGCTGTATCGATACGCGACGGTTCTTCATTTTCCACATTTTCCACGTTCTCCGTTAATCCATCTTTTCATTATGATTTCTATTATCCACTCTTTCTTGATATTTTTCGACCCACTAATTCCTAGGAATTCATTGGCAGATTCTATGCTTCTATTTTCATTTTAATCCATATATTGCAAGTACACTATGATCAAAAGTATCTGGACATCCCCAACAACCGTACGTTATTCAAATTACGTGCTTTGTGCTGCTATCTAATGTCAGCTCTGCCGTATCAGCGACTTCAGTAGTCAGAAGAGAGCAGAATGGAGTACTACGCGTAATTCACGGACTCCGAACGTGGTCAGTTGACTGGGTGTCACTTGTGTCAGAAGCCTTTATGCGAAATTTTTTACACTTCTAAATATCCCTATTTCCTGGTTCTGATGTGATAGCGACGTGGGAACGCGAAGGGAAACGTACTGCACGAAAGCGTACTGGTCGATCTCCTCTGTTGACTGATGGAGACCGCCGACAGTTGAAGAAGGTCGTACAGTGTAATAGGCAGCCGTCTATCCAAATTATCTCATAGGAATTCCAAACCGCATCAGGATCCACTCCTCATGATAACATTGCAAATTACTCAACGATAGCGCCATTCGAGTATTGGGCGGTCGTTTGGTGGGAAACCCACTGCGCACAAATTTTTCGAAAGTTCAACAGTTGATGCATTACGGTGTGGGCGGTACCCACGCTAATACCCAGTAACCGATGATTCTGCGTTTGTCCAAGACTGAAGCCTTCACTTAACGAAATTAGTTCTGGTATGATGACAGGATGAACATGTCCAGGATGAGCATCGTCTTCCAGTGACCGGCGCCCCTCGAGGAATCTTTTGCGTCATTCCACAACACTTTAATTACTCAGAATATGGTCACCGTACACAGCTTCGTCCGTCGATACATTAGTATATTGTTTAAACATCCTGGCAGATTAAAATTGTTTGCCGGAAACGGGATTAGAACCTGGTACCTTTGCCTTTCGTAGGCATACGTTCTACCTCTGAGCTATCCCGGCACGCTTCACTTCTGCCAGTACCTCAACTCCTACTTCCCAACCTTCAAAGAAGTTCTCCTGCGAATCTTTCAGGACTAACACTCCTGCAAGAAAGGGTACGGTGGAGACATGTCTTAGCCACAGCCTGAGGCAGCGGTCGGCAACTGGCGGAACGCGGTTCAGGTCCCGACCGCGGAAGGCCAAAAGCTGGACCGCCAAAAGTATTTTGAAAGTGTAAGTTACATACTCTAATAATAAAAAAAAAATTTCTTTAGATAACACCACCTGGCTACAAGTAAATGGGAAATTAATATGTCATTTGGTTCAAAGTGTATCGCAGGCTGGTTCTTTGAAAGAGACGTTTTAAGTCAAGAATTTCTTCATTTTACAACAATTTTTGAATATAAAATAATCCATATTATAAAATTTCTTGGCAGATTATAAGAAGGAATTTTCAGAAATAGACAAGTTCTCACGATTCTTAAAATCACTTTCAGAGGTTTCTTTTGCAGCAGAATGGACTGAAGTGGCTGCCAAAATTGCAAAATAATTGCGATCTACCTGGCTGCTATGTTTGGCTTCACAATTATTTGTGAAATTTCATTTTCAAAAATGAATTTCTTGGAGAATAATTTTCCCTCAATACTATCATCCACTCTGAAGACAGTATTCGCATAAGCTGCTCAGCACGTGAACGTAACTTTAAGAAACTGACTCAAGGCAGCAAATGCAATTTTTCCCACGAATGTTTTAAGACATATACGCACATTTCATGTTCTTTCATACTTTCTTAGTGAAAATTAAAATAAAAAATAGTATGTATGATGTATGACCTGTTTCTGGACTTTTCAATAAAAGATTGACTATCCATTTTTATTTCATACTTTTTGTGAGTGTAAATAAAAATAAAAATCAGATAAGTTTTTCTGGATTGTTTATAGATTATTATTTTACATCTACTGTGTGTCATATTATTTTGAGAGTGAAAATTGGAAGTCATTAAAGAATATTATTTTATTCTGGATTTTTGAATACAAATATGCCTGTCAGTTGTATTTCATATTATTTTGTGAGGGAAATTTAAAAGCCGGCCGCGGTGGCCGAGGGGACTGAGGCGCTGCAGTCACGGTCTGCACGGCCACTACGGTCGGGGGTTCGAATCCCCCCTCGGGCATGGATATTTGTGCCGTCCTTAGTCTTAGGTAGTTCATAAGTAGTTTGTAAGCTTAGGGACTGATGACCCCGTAGTTAAGTCCCATAAGTTCTACAAACATTTGAATATTTTTTTGAAATTTAAAATAAAAAATTAACAATCTGGACCTCGATAAAAATTTTCGAAAGTATCCGGACCCCATGTAAGATTACTTGCCGACCTCTAGCCTAAGGGATGTAGGATATTGTGAATGAAAAGGTAGAGAGAATAAAGACAAAATCGATCGGTTTGGTCTACCAAGAAAAATGCTGATAACTTTCGTTTCCGCCTCCACTGTTTGCTTCCTCATTTAATGACATTTGCCATAAATGTACACAGGGCGACAGATGTGAAAGCGGCGAGAAAATGAAACACCAAAGGCCAGACGAATTTCACACTTTTACAGTGACCACGGAACGTACGCGAGCTTCCCTGAGAGCAGAGTTCGTATGCTCGCGGACGCGGAGGATGCCGAGGGAGTAGCAATGCGGTTAACAATTGCGCGGCCAGAATTTTATGGTGGCCGTTGGCGGTAATGTTCCGCCGTTACGGCACCTCGCCGCTAGCCGGCCACTCGGGCTCTTCGCCCTTCTTCCGCTATGTGCGCCCTTTTCTCTCCCCTTTCCGTTTTCCCTGAGTAGCTGGTCCATGCGCGTGACCTAAATTTCGATAAAATTTAACGGTGCGCCCGTAAGGCGCGTTTCTGCGAAACTTGACGACTAAGAAAATTTTATTAATCCGAGTAGGTTTGCTGTAATGATGAAAGTCACCTACTGAGTTCCAAAGTAATGTTCTGGTGACAACGGGCTTTACGCTCGAGGGAGAAAAAAAGGAAGAAAAAAATACCGATGATTATGAGGCTGTACAGTGGTGCAGCAATAATGAAAGTGCTGCCGCCAACAGCCCCGTACCTGCAAACAAAGCCGCAAAAAGCACATATGGGGCTCAGTCAAAAAGAGTTCCTGAAATCTGAAGTCAGGCGCGAAATGTAGAAGTGTACAGACACACTGCTTGGTACGTCCACCAGCTCCTCCTCATCCGGTGTTCCCAATATAGCACATGTACGTGGATTTAACTTCGGTGAACGTATTGGCCCACTTTACGTTACGGTAGTAACACTAAAAACTGGGCCTTTGCGATCGTCTTTTGACAGCTCGAAATTTAAATGAAAATAACTGCTTAACCATTCATCTGAAACGAGAACTGAATAACCGAATTAGTAGAGGAGAAAATTCTCTACAACGTTGCTCTCTTATGTTCTTTTTTTTCACATCTCGTATCGTTTAAGAGATATTTGCAAAAATAACGGCGATTTTGGGATGTCTGTCTGTCTGTCCGTAACGTGTTCCCTGGTTTTAAGACGAACCGTTCAACCGATCAGCACCAAATTTTACAGTCATAATTGTAGGCCGCCAGAGACCGGAACCTCCTTTTTTTTAATTTTTCGGACAAAAAATACGGTAGTAATACCAAAAAAAGCCGTTTGTAGTATAATTGTAATTGAAAACGAACCGTTCATCTGACACGAAAATCGAATAACCGAATTTGTAGAGGAGAAAATTCTCTACAACTTTGTATCCTTATGTTTTTTTCATATCTCGTATCGTTTGAGAGATATTTGCAAAAATATCGGTGTTTTGACACCCTCCATTGAATTAACGAGAAACAGCCGTTCGCAGATGTCACGTGACATTCCTCGCCCAGAACTCTCTGTGGCATACGCCATCTTGCGTTGCGTATTTGATGATTTTCGTATTGTAACTTACACGTTGTCACTTCAAAGCAATGTCGCACTGAAGAATTAACAAAAACACGTCGTCATTCGTACGATAAATGACAATCTAGTGTCTACAAATGCCATCTTAGCATCAGTTAACAACAGCCACCAGTAGTATAAGATTAAAGAGCACAACTTACAACTTTTAGCCGTAGCGTAGTGGGCACTGTATTTGACTATAACGCTGAAGGTCAGTGGTTCGGAACCCGCCACTACCTAATTTTTATCCCTAAAAGGGTTTCAGACTCTCTTATTAATTAATTTTTTATTATTTAGATTATTATTTTGGTCCAAAATGTTTTCAAAAACTTATAAAACTGCAAATCTAAAGTGGGCCGTAAAACACGCCAGTGCGTTTTTTTTCACAGCTGTAATCGTGAGTTTACTTTTTCTTGTGATGGGTAGCGCCTGTAAAACCTTTGGTCTAAGCTCCGTACAACTGAGGTAAAAATGTGAAAAATGTTAAATCACGTGTTACGCTATCATCATCATCATCATTCGTTTTCAGCCTAGAGGCAGGTTTTCACGTGCTGTTCTATATTCCGCCCTCTTCTACTGGTGTGTGTATTTTTTACTTTCCTTTATATCATCAATAGAATCTTCTCCTTCCTCTCAATCTTCCCCCACAAATTAGTCCTTCTAAGGTATCCTCTTCTCAACCGATGTCCCATCCAGTTCTTCTTCCTTTCCATTACAGTCTGCAGCAGTCTTCTCTTCTCTCCAACACTTTCCAACACTCTTTCGTTGCTTATTCCTTCCATTCAGCTTATATTCTCCTCTACATTCACTTCTCAAATGTATTTAGCCAATTTGTCGTCTTGCCTCACGTTTCTGCACCAAAGAGTGCCACACTCTAACACCACTTGCCAAGCATTTTCCTCAGGTCATCTATAGTCTTCTCTTTCTGTTGAATGCCTCCTTCGCTGTAGTAGTGCGGGTTTTGGCTTCATGATGATCATCTTTGGTGATCGTACCTCCAAGATATTTAAATGTTCCGACTTGATTTATGGCTATTTGATCGATCTTAACATTTTCAGTTTGTTGCCGATCACATCACTGTTTTTGTTGCGTTGTTCCTTATACAATATTCAACACAAGCCTTATTCGGATTTTTAGCATATTATTTGAAGTTTTCCCGCTTTCTGCCACTAACACCATATCATCATCAAATCTTAAGCATTATGTTCTCTTCCCACCAATAAGTACTCCTCTTTTTTCGTCTAAGCATTTAGCAATAATCTCTCCCAAAAGGGAGAAGCAAAATCTTTGTGCAACACCCCTTCCAGATCTACTTCCTTTGGACTTCCCATTTACAACCCTTCCTCTTACTTTCAGCTGGAAATATAGAATCTGTATCACTCGTCTCTCCTTCCAATCTACTCCCTTCTTATTCAACATATCCATCAGCTTGTTCCACTGAAATGTGACGATTTATAATTTATAATACGAGCTACTAGCATATGTAACACTATATATACAAGCAGCTACAAATGATTTGTGGAAACTTTTGATCAGTTTGAGGGATAATGGGAAAAATAAAGTATGTAGGGGAAGTCCGGTAAGTTGACGAGGAATATAAGATGACGAATTTTCAATTTCTCTATTAACTCTACAGATTGTGCCATATGTACTATGGCTTCCTTAGCGCGTCCTACAGGCATGTGTGTTAAAACAGAACCGTTTGGTCATTTGTTTTGTTGACAAGAGAGTCTCGGAAGTGGATGCTGTTTTTGTAACAAGTTTTCCTGAGGTATAAATGTTCCATGCAAGTAATACTTTGTGTATTAATGAATACGATTTGATTCCACTCAAATCTTGTGGGTTTAGTGATGTTTTAATAACGGTTTAATGAATTTATTGTGTAAGACTGTGTGCATGTATAAGTTTGAATCCAAAATGTCGACTGCGGCTAATATGACAAATTATGCACTTCATAAGGAAGACAGGGTAACAGAAATGGAGCAAGGAATCGTTGAAAAACGCAATACAAAGGTGTATGAAATGGAAAGCCTGTTAAAGTAGCTGCAAAAAAAAAAAAAAAAAAAAAAAAAAAAATACCATGCTGATGAAGTAGGTTCTGCTCAGTGTTCGGGCTTAAATTACAGGGATGCAAAGGAGAAATATTTTGTTTGTGTCCCTTTAGATAAGTAGAGAAGCGTCAATAAAAGTCTTTGTTTTCTAAATAAAATGTGCACTTCGTCATCTTGCCCTCCCTGTAGAGCAAGTGGATGAATGGTACTATCACTAACAAAAACAGATCTAGCTAAAAAATCTTTAGTCTTAGGACACGTTTAAGAGCTTCTTTGTAAAGTAGGTACATCAAGCAATCGTTTTTCCATAAATAAAGTATCTGATTTCAACGTAAGGCCCAGAAAAAAATAGCTTAATGACCCCATCTTACCTGAGTTTCCCCTAGTTGTTCAGCTATACTATGCATTAAAGGGTTAAGACATTGTCACATATCTTAAGTTGCTTGAATAGTGTTACGAAAACGCATGGTTGAAGAACAGGATATTGTGATCCTGACAGACCACCTGCTGCACATACAAAGCGAAGGGCATGGAATAACAGAAATAAAATAGAAATTGGTCACCAGCTCGGTTAGCCGTACGGTCTAACGCACCGCTTTCCGTGAGAGAGATTAACGAAGTGGGTAGGAGTGCCAGCGAACCTGGATGTGGTTTTTTAGGCGGTTTCCCACATCCCCCTAGATTAATGCCGGGCTGGTCGCCAATTCCAGCCTCAGTTAAACGATTCTCAAACATTTAGTAACACTTTACTACACTGTCACACATATGACACTATACGCAGACATTTGGTATACACATTTCCTCCCAGGAGGCATGGGGCGGCATCAGGAAGGTCATCCGCCCACCCCGTAAAGATTAACACACGCCAATTCCGAATTTAAAAAGGCCGACCCTGCACGTGCGGGAACATGGCCAAAGAGAAAGAAAGAAAATAGAAATGGGTCGACGCAGAAAGCGCTGTCTCACCAAAGTTGTCTCCCATAAGGACTACACTGAAAAGATGCAGAGCCTGCTAAATGACGATTCCTACCGGAAGATCAGCGTTGACCCCACAAAGAAGGTGGACAACAAGACGAGGACGCTTCTCAAGGATGCGGATTTACTGGAGTGTGTCGCCAAGAAACTGCTACCTCAAGGTCCGGTACCGCCAAGACTTTATGGACTCCCTAAGGTTTACGAAGATGGGGTGCCATTGCGCCCCATTGTCAGTAACGTCAGAGCACCTACATATTTGTTGGCTAAATACTTGACGGGAATATTAAGTCCTTATGTGGGTAAATGCTTTCATCACATCCGTAATTTCGTGAATTTTGTTAAACGCCTTAACAGCTTCAGGCTGGATCATGGTGAGTTTTGACGTCGTTTCGTTGTTTGCGAGGGCGCTCCTTCGAGAGTCACTAGATTTTATGGTCAGACGATTGACGAGACCATCGAACGTTTTAGGCATGTCTTTACCTCAACGTATTTTCTTTTCAATGGAAAATACTACAAACAAACCGAGGGAGTTGCCAAGGGTAGCCCACTCTTCCACAAATGTGTACATGCAGAATTTCGAGGAGGAGGCCCTGGCATCATCTGAATGGAAACCTACTTGCTTTTTCCGTTACGTGGACGACACTTTCGTCATCTAGCCACATGGTATGGATAAACTCCTTGGCTTTCTTACACATCTGAACTCCATAAACCCCAACAACAAATTCAGTATGGAGACTAAAACGGAGGGTAAATTGCCGTTTCTTGACGTCTTGGTCAAGAGAGGAGCTGATGGCACCCTGGGTCATGGTGTGTATCGGAAGACAACGCACACTGATCTATTTACAAGCAGACAGCTGTCACCACCCTTCACAGACGAATGGGGTACTTAAAACTCTAGTACATAGGGCGCGCACTATCTCCAACGCAGAGAGCCTACCCCAGGAATTCGAACACCTGAGAACTGTATTCCCAAAAAATGGGTACTCAGAGTGGCAGATCAGCGGCCTCTCCGCCCAACCACTACAGCACAACCTGTGGAAACGGATGAAAATACGAGGGAGGATGTACGCACTGCGTTTATTCCATATACCGGTGCACTCTCGGGGAAGGTCGCCCGCATTTTTAAGAAACACCAGGTTGGAACTGTCTTTTGTCCGTAGAATAAAATTCGTGCACAGGTGGGGAGCGCCAAAGATGATCTCGGTTTGAGGAAGGCCGGCGTGTACCAGATTCCGTGTCAGTGTGGCAAATCATATATTGGACAGAATATGCGTACCTTCGAGAATCGATGCGTTGAACACCAGAGGCACACACGATTGATGTATCCGAGCAAGTCGGCGGTCGCTGAACATTGTTTGTCGGAGAATCACGCGATGGAGTACGGACGCACTAGGATTCTGGTACAGGCGTCGAGATATTGGGACTGCGTCGTTGGAGAGGCCATTGAAATTCGCACAAGTGACGACCTCATAAACCGTGACTGTGGCTATAATCGTAGCAAGCTTCGAAACCAGGGATTGAGATAATTAAGAGTAAATCTATCAAATGCAACGTAGTGACGACCACGGCGGACAGAGCCCTGACATCGACGTCATCTCAGACGCCGTCTCAATCGGTTCCACTGCGCGACCGCGCCGTGGGGCGCGGACCACGGAGGGGGCGCTCCGCGGGCCGTGGTTATTTAAATGGCCCGCTACCGGGCTAGAACCCAGTTCCCATCAAACCGCCGTAGCGTGCGGATCTCCGTGCCGGCGCATTTCCAGAAGCTCAGCCCGTCAGTTCATCTGATGATGGCAACATGTATGATCGCCGAAATATTGTGCCCGTTGGACACTATAGCCCTTAGCAACCTGACCCACACGATCGTGCTAGTTTGGTTTTAATAATGCTGCTGCTCAACAATGCAACTTTCGGGTTTAACACTGGGTTGCGACAGTAGCGGCAGTTCCTGGCTTGTGATTGTTAGGCATTGTGGTTGGTAGCGTTCACATCGAAGAGAAGCATATCGTTACAAACTTGCATAAGAAGATAGAACCATGCAGCCAGGAGGTAAATGCAATGTAATTTTGTATATTTAATTATTTTACTATAGTGCTGCAGTATCTTAGACAGAGAATGTTTCATTTTACGTATTTAGAGCGTCTAAGCAAATTTATGAAGTATCAGTTGTATGGTAGACAAATGTTTATTTTGAGTAGCATGATCGTGTAGGTTAGGCATAATTGGTGCCAACATTGATTCTACCCGCTTTTTTACAAGCATGCGACACTGTAAAATTTCGCACTTACATCTATCAACAAATAATAGTGCTTCTTGTTTTAGTATGCAGAATCGTATATTATATTTTTTATGAATAGCAGTGATTTTCCGTCTTTGCAACTACAATAAAAATGCGACTTTTTTCACACCAGACGCATTTCGTTTTATTGAATGTAAAACATCTTCAGTGGTCTGAAATAATAGAAAACTACAGTTTGTTTTGTGTTTAGATCGAAAACAGTTCTTAAATGGACCCTGAAAAGTAGGCCTAATGTTTGGTGCCTGGAAGTATGGTACAAACCATTCAACATTTGCCGACCACCTGAAACAAGAACACCATAGACCCAGCACTATAGAAAAAGATATGGAAATTATACAGACTAGTAGAGACAGACACCTACTCCCCTTCCAAGAAAACCTCCACATACACAAAGCACTATCACACAACTAACAATTACTAAATGACCAAATGAATATTGGAAACCAAACATTGTATAAAATAATTGAAAAAATCACATAAAACATTCCCCGTCATGCCCGTAACTATCTCAGACTACTTCCACATCTCATTCCAGATACCAATACCAACACTCCACAGCTAAGGTCAAATAAAATCACATAGCCACCTCTCCGCTAAACACGAGACTCTCCGAACATGTTACACATATTGATAAAAAAAACTCCCAAACTTTCTCGCTCCCTGCTAACAAACACTCAACCTCGTTCCCCTCACTGTTACCCTACATCACATATCAGATTCAACAAAAAACACAACCCCCCAAACACACACACACGCACACACACACACACACACACACACACACACATCACACACATACACATGCACACTACTTGCATTACCACCACCCAGGAGTTTAATATTACTGCACCACACCTCATATCCATCACTTTTGTCTTCCATCTCACTTCACATCACACCTTACTACATCCAACCACCCTTCAGTCATCTTTCCCTACTACTCAACCCCCCCCATCAATAGTAACAACAATTATAATAATATAATAGTAATTAAAATATTAAATAAAAAAATAAAAATAATAATGTTCCCATTAAATATATACATTTATTATTCTGCCACTATTCCAATCCGCTTACATCAAAACTAAATACACCGAAACATAATTTATTATAAAACATAGAGAAAGAACTACATTTGTGAGGTTGGCAACACTCCAATAACACACTGAGAAGAATCAGTAAAAACAAAAACAAACACTTCTGATCTGTGGAAAACGACTATGAATAGTGAAACAGTGACAGTGAAAGTAGTGAGAAAACGACACAGCATGAAGAACCGGCGGTATTGCATTAAACAGACCGGCATTCCATGATGTGAAGCGAAAAGAAGACAAAAATTTTCGTAAGTACCAAACATTAGGCCTACTTTTCAGGGTCCATTTAAGAACTGATTTCGATCTAAACACAAAACAAACTGTAGATTTCTATTATTTCAGACCACTAAAGATGTTTTACATTCAATAAAACGAAACGCGTCTGGTGTGAAAAAATCGCATTTTTATTGTAGTTGCAAAGACGGAAAATCACTGCTATTCATAATTATGAAAGCAACTACGGACATATGGCCACACAAACGAAGAATTATATTTTTTCTTTAGGTTTAACAGAAGAAGTGGTAAAAATTTTATTGGATGATTTTAATTTGAGTGGTATTCGGAGTTAAATTGAGGACGACGATAAGGATTTTCAGCCAGGTACTTCGTCGCACAATATTTTAGAGGACAGTGATAGTTCTGATGACAATGACCCCTGTGATAATGGCAACGAAAATAAAGAAGATAAAGAAGTGCAGCAGAAATCGCCTGTTTCTTGTACAGACATGTTCTGGAAAAAACAGTTTACATCTATACCACATCCACCCCCAAAGTATTATACTACAATTCAGGTTAGTGCGGATAATAAATCAGTAACAAAAATACACAAAATATTAAATTTCTTATATTCTTTTACTGTATCGTGCGATAAAGAGTCATTTTGGGCATAAATATCTCGAAATATATTGTCAATTTGTTGTAAGGAATTACAACCAGCACATGGGAGGGGTTGACATTTGTGACCTTCACTTCCATGACTTAAGTACTGTCAGTAGTTGTCTGCAGTACAGAGAAGACCGTAGGGAAAACAACATTCCAAAAAAAAAAAAAAAAAGGTATTTTGGACTTAATGAAGTTCAGAATGGCCATTGGTCAAGCATTGATAATAATGCCAGAAAGGAAGAGAAGTCAAACAGAAAGTCAAGATGTTGATGATGATGATGAGAACTGTGCCAAGAAAGAACTGAAAATGTACACCCTATCTGCTAAAACAGTTGTTGACAAGCATTACGACAGTTAGGACCACTGGCCCACTGTGGATGACATGTATCGTCACCAAGATGTTGCAGGTTTGAACAATGTAATAGCAGGACGAAGACACGGTGCCTAAAGTGTGACACTACTTGTGCATGTCGGAAGAAAAAGACTGCTTTCATTTATTTCATTGAAAAAAGTGTGTGTGTGTGTGTGTGTGTGTGTGTGTGTGTGTGTGTGTATGTGTGTGTGCTGCATATATATTACGCCTAGTATTGATTCCACAATTGTTAAAATTTTGTATTTAATGTCACTGAAAAGATGTCAATAAAAGCACATGTCCTATAACCCAATGTATTTTATTTGGTATGGGATAAAGCCTAACTATCACGATCGTGCGGGTCACTTTTAGAAAAAAGTATGATCTTGAAATTTTTAAAAATATTCTTACCTGATCTAGAGGTCTAAATGCATGGAAACTGCTACATTTTGGGTAAAGATTGAAAAAAAAAATTTTTTTCTCGGGCCTGAAAGGGATAGACAGGCAGTAAACCCGTGGATATTTTGACTATCAAATACGCCGGGAGAAACTCAAGAATTACAGTATTTGAAAAGTTTGTATCAGCGCCTGCAGTTGAACCATTGCTGAAGACGAATCTGTACTTGGGAAAGTCCGCCGTGGAGTAAGATATCGTATTGTTGGACAGTGCTATTCGACATTGTTGCAGTACCGTCGGCTAACAAGGCAGACAGCTGCCACCACCCTTCACAGAGGAATGGGGTACTTAAAACTCTAGTAAATAGGGCGGGCACTAGCTCCGACGCAGAGAGTCTACCCCAGGAATTGGAACACCCGAGAACTATATTTCGAAAAAATGGGTACTCAGAGTGGCAGATTCAGCGGGCTCTCCGCCCAACCACTACAACACAACCTGTGGAAACGGATGAAAACACGAGGAAGGATGTGGGCACTACGTTCGTTCCATATACCGGCGCATTCTCGGGTAAGATCGCCCGCATTTTGAAAAAACACCAGGTTGGAACTGTCTTTTGTCCACCGAATAAAATTCGTGCCCTGGTGAGGAGCGCCAAAGATGATCTCGGTTTGAGGAAGGCCGGCGTGTACCAGATTCCGTGTCAGTGTGGCAAGTCATATATTGGACAGACGATGCGTACCGTCGAGGATCGACCCGTTGAACACCAGAGGCACACACGATTGATGTATCCGAGCAAGTCGGCGGTCTCTGAACGTTGTTTATCGGAATATGAATGCACTAGGATTCTGGTACAGACGTCGAAATATTGGGACTGCGTCGTTAGAGAGGACATTGAAATTCGCACAAGTGACGACCTCATAAACCATGACTGTGGCTATAATCTTAGCAACGTTTGGGAACCAGCGATTGGGTGAATTAAGAGTACATCTAGCAAACGTAACGTAGTGATGACAACGGCGGACAGAACTCTCACATCGACGTCATCTCAGACGCCGTCGCAATAGGTTCCACTGCGCGGCCGCGGCGCGGGGTGCAGACTGCTGAGGGGTCGCTCCGCGGGCCGAGGGTTTTTTAATGGCCCGCTACCGTGCTAGAACCCAGTTCCCTTCGAGCCGCCGTAGCGTGCGGATCTCCGTGCCGGCACGTTTCCAGGAGCTCAGTCCGTTAGTTCACCTGATGATGGCGATATGTATTATCGCCGAAATATCGTGCCCGTTGGACACTATAGAAAGGCAGTACACCCGTTGATTATCAAATACGCCTGGAGAAACTCAATAATCACAATACTTGAAAAGTTTGGATCAGCGTCTGCTGTTGAACCATTGCTGAAGGCGAATCTGTACTTGGGAAAGTCCACCGTGGAGTATGATATGGTATTGTTGGGCAGTGCTATTTGACATTGTTGCAGTGCCGTCGGCTAACAAGGCGGCGTCTGGCGCCGGCGGCTGCTGGTGGTAAGTCGGCCGGCGGCGGCGGCCGCACGCTCTCCGCCCGCGGTAAGCCTCTTAGCCCGCGACGCGACCGCCGCCGCCCCGCCCCCGCCTCCGCCCCGACATCCTCCGCAATTCGCTACCTGCCCAATCCTGCAACAGCGCAGCGCGCCGCTAAGCCGATTTGGCCGCAGCCCGGAGCCGAGCGGGCAGGGGCCCTCGCCGCCCCGTCGGGCCGTCGAGTCGAGGCGGCTGCCGGGGGCACAACTTTCCTGCGCGCGGTCAAACGGCTTCTCTGGTGGGCATTTCTAGAGACACGACAACCAAAGCGCAAGGTTTGCTGCCACATTTCGAGTGCCCCTTGTAAGACCGACTGAATTATCGTGCTCACAAGGGACACCTTCCTCGAGCACTTAAAAGGGCACGAATTCGTGCTTACAAGGGGAAGCTGCATCTACATATGTACTCCGCAATCCACCGCAAGGTGCGTGGCGGTGGGTACTCTACACCACTACTAGGCATTCCCTTCCCTTTAGTATTAATTCCAAAGACTCGCTTTTCCATAAATTATTTAATCCTATAGGCCTGCTTCGGCGTAAATGCCATCGTCAGGTGTAATTGGTAGCGCTTCTACTCCTTGTAAGATCAATGTTTCTCTAATATGTTTTGGTTCTTATTTACATGTGTAATAGAACTGTTGTTGTTGTATTAAAAATAATTCTTATGTTGTTGATGCGTGACTGCTATTTTGACAGATATTTCAGCCTAAATAGCTATCGTGCATCAACAAAAATGTTCAAATGTTTGTAAATCTATCGGACCAAACTGCGTGGTCATCAGTCCGTAGCTTACAAACTACTTAAACCTAGGTAAACTAAGCAAAGGACAACACACACACCCATGCCCCAGGGAGGACTCGAACCTCCACGGCGAGCAACCGCGCGCTCCACAGCGAGACGCTTTAGACCGCTCTGCTACTCCACGGCGGCGCGCATCAACAACATAAGAATTATTATACAGAGTGTTACAAAAAGGTACGGCCAAACTTTCAGGAAACATTCTTCACACTCAAAGAAATAAAATATGTTATGTGGACATGTGTCCGGAAACGCTTAATTTCCATGTTAGAACTCATTTTAGTATTTCTCTTCAAATGTAAATTCAAATAAATCGTGCAGACAATTATCAAAATACCCGATTGTTTCGTTAGTATGTACTACACTTCCTCGATTCACCGCCGGTTGGCCCAATTGAAGGAAGTTAATGTTGACTTCAGTGCTTGTGTTGACATGCGACTCATTGCTCTACAGTACTAGCATCAAGCACATCAGTACGTAGCATCAACTGGTTAGTGTTCATCACGAACGTGGTTTTGCAGTCAGTGCAATGTTGTGCAATCACGTCATCAACACAGATTTTCCGTGAACGTTTGGGCACGAATTGTTGGTAATGTCTTGAATGGACCTCATGTTCTTTTAGCTACGCTCACTGGAGCACGTTATCATGATTTCATACGGGATTCTCTACCTGTACTGCTAGAACATGTGCCTTTACAAGTACGACACGACTTATGGTTCATGCACGATGGATATCCTGCACATTTCAGTCGACGTGTTCGTACGCTTCTCAACAACAGATTCCGTGACAGATGGATTGGTAGAGGCGGACCAATTCCATGGCCTCTCTTGACCTCAACCCTCTTGACTTTCATTTATGGGGGCATTTGAAAGCTCTTGTCTACGCAATCCCGGTACCAAATATAGAGAATCTTCGTGCTCGTATTGTGGACGGCTGTGATACAATACGCCATCCTCCAGGGCTGCATCAGCGCATCAGGAATTCCATGCGACGGAGTGTGGATGCATGTATCCTCGATAACGGAGGACATTTTGAACATTTCCTGTAACAAAGTGTTTGAAGTAGTCACGCTGGTACTGTGTGTTTCCATTCCATGATTAAAGTGATTTGAAGAGAAGTAATAAAATGAGCTCTAACATGGAAAGTAAGCGTTTCCGGACACATGTCCACATAACATATTTTCTTTCTTTGTGTGTGAGGAATGTTTCCTGAAAGTTTGGCCGTACCTTTTTGTAACACCCTGTATACTCCGCAATACACCGCAATGTGCGTTGCGGAGAGTACACTGTGTCACTACTAGGCATTTCCTTTTCTTTAGTATTAATTCCAATGACGCTGCCTTTCAATAAATTATTTAACCCACGTAGCGCTGACGTCCTTCCAGAAGGACGAGAACGGCAGCTTACTTTTTTATTCTTGTCTGTAAGAATTCGTGTACAGTGTGATATATTATTTCTTTGAATCTCCTCCTCTCACTGCTGATCAATTTTAGTTTGTATTGTCGATTGCAAAGTGGTTAGATACAGCTACAGAGTTCCTCATAGTTGGGTTTATATTTCTTGAACTTTCTTCAATTTTTGAGACATTTATTGTATAAACGTTGTTTTAATAATAATGATTCATAAGATTAAAATGATAAAACATTCATTTTGACGTCATTCCAGAAAGAAGGGCAGCATTGCAAAAGTAATGGTATGATTGTGAAAAAAATCACTTATAACGATCTTGTGCAGTCATATAGCTTCTGAGCAAAAATTGAACCAAAAATAATTCCGCGCTACCTGGGTTAATCCGACAGGCCTGTTTCGGCATAAATGCCATCATCAGGTGTAATCGGTAGCGCTTCTACTTCTTGTAAGATCGCTGTTTCTCTCATATGTTTTGGTTCTTATTTACATATGTAATAGAACTGTTGTTGTTGTATTAAAAATTATTCTTGAGTTGTAGATGCGTGACAGCTATTTTGACAGATTTGTCAGCCTAAATAGCTGTCACGCATCAACAACGTAAGATTTATTTTTACAGTGATCTTACAAGGAGTAGACAAGCTACGAATTACACCTGACGATGGATTTTACTGCCGGCCGCGGTGGCCGAGGGGACTAAGGCGCTCCAGTCACGGTCTGCACGGCCACTAAGGTCGGGGGTTCGAATCCCCCCTCGGGCATGGATATTTGTGCCGTCCTAATTCGTAAGTAGTTCATAAGTAGTTTGTAAGTTTAGGGACTGCTGACCCCGTAGTTAAGTCCCATAGACTATACAAATATTTGAACATTTTTGGATTTTACTCCGAAACAGGCAAGTCGGATTAAATAATTTATTAAAAAGCATCGATTTTTTAAATTAATACTTGACAGTGTCTCTAAATGACATATACGACGCATCGGGACTAGAAGATTGCAAATTTCTTTTCCTACTCCACTCCCAAATAGAACTAGGGAGAAAAGAATGTCTATATTCCTCTGTACGAGCCCTAATTTCTTTTATCTCGTCTTTGTCTGTCTTTACCCGAAATTAAAAAAGGCGACAGTAAGATCATTCTACACTCAGCTTTATGTTCCCGTCCTCTAAATTTCCTCAACAGAATTTCTCGAAAAGAACGTCGTCTTTTCCCCAGCGATTCCAATTTCAGTACCTACCCCCTCAAAAATGATAAGCAGAGAGTAAAATAGCGAAAATTAGTTATTTACTGTACCATATGTAAAAATAAGAACATGCTAGAGTAAAACACGTGGAAAATAAAAAATAAAAATAAAATAGAGAAAAAAACTCATATTAGGTCCGAATTTAAGGAAGCCTTCTCATAAATAACATACTCCCTGACATATTTTTCAAAATCTAGTACTGTAACGTAACAATTGACAATCAGAGAGAAAACAGAAAATTTATATTAACAGTACCATACGTAAAAATAAGATGATTAAGACTATAATAAAACATTTGTAAAGTAAAAAATAAAATAAAAAAAGGAAAAAGAGAAATAATTTCGTATTAAGTCCCAATTTAAGCAAATTACGCAACCCAACAAATGCATTATTACTTTCAGATGACATAACCTAAAAAACTGTTATGTATCAAAGGTAAAATTTCGTAAAAGATAATCAACAAAATTCGCAGAAGGTGGAGAAACTCCTCCGAAAAGTGTTTGCATACTAAAACAAAAAAAACTGGGTATTTTCAAAGAAGGACTATATTTCCATACAATACATCATAAAATAAATTCACTATCATAATAACATCAACATAACAAAGGCAAAAGGAAGCTGTTTATTAGCGTGAACAGTGCCCCTTTCCCATGCTGTGGTAGCTTACTGCTAAGCGGGCTTGCCTACCCGCCGGCATCGCCCGCTTTCATTCCACGCAGCCGATGCAACCCGCTGCACATCGGGAAATTACCCACAGCCAGCTCGGCGCACGCCCAAAGTTTTCACTGACGCGACGCGAGAGTCTCTTAAACAGACTCGCTATTTCCACTCACAGGAGGCATACAAACTAGTTACCATCATTGCACAAGCCCCTATGTTTAAAACTTTTTTTCAAATTTCAGGATTAATCTGTAATGCTGATTCTGATATTTACTTTTATAATTTTTTTATCACAACAGGATTTTTTTGGAGTAATAAGGGGTAAAAACTGCAGAGGGAGAACAAGGGATACGTTCTGCTGAGGTGGTTCAAACATATGCATAGCGTAGTAATCATTCTGAAAAGAAGGTGTGCAGCGAATGGAGTGTCATGTATACCTGCATCAAAGCAATCTTCCGACAGAGGACAACAACATCAACAAGTAAAAATTACCAGGGGTAGCATAGTTTCTCTTGAAACATCGGTTCCAATTTCCCACCTAGACCTACTGATGACGGATCCATAGGATCTATCAAACTAGGAAGAGAAAGTAGGCTGTCTATAAAAGTCTTTTTAAGACACCAAAAGTGATTTTTCTCCATGAATTATAGAAATATTAATACAATCTGTTCATCCCCTGCCTCTCCTGCCAAATCCTTAGTGATCAGTCAAATGTGTCAAAGTCTGGAGTAACGTAACCTCCTACGTGCAGCGTATTTAATCTTATCTATATACTGAAGTCTGTCTTAGTTTGAACGTTAAGTGTTCAAAGTTTCATCAAGACACAAATAAGACTGTAGATTGTTGTCGAAGACTGTTGTAAAGTAAATTCCACCATGAACCGTGCCGATTATTATGCAAACAGTGCCGTTCTTTTTATTCTGAAGCTCAAGTGTGCAAAATTTTATCTCAGTAGGATGAACTGTGTGGCAGTGCATAAAAAACGAATCTAATCCGAAGTGGCGATGCCTCTTTACAAAATTACCAATGTTTTTTTTTCATTTTCAATCTGTTCCTTTGTGTTTTCCTTATATTTTCGAAACCACACGGTGTTAAAGCGAAAAAAAATTCAAATCGTTGAAGCCATTTCTGAGTTTTAGCGACAGTAACGCATGATGATTGATTTTTCTAGACACAATACGCGGTAAAATCGGTATAAAATGACATACAAGAAAAATTTAAAACGTTAAGCCTTGTGTAAATTTGGCAAAAATGGGTAATGTGGAATACATTGTAACACTAAGGAAACATCCTAAATCGAATATAATAATAATTTCCTGTAGCTCAGTGACCTGGTGCAAGTCTTTCGACTGGTCATCACTTCGGTGCCAAACATGTTCCTTACTTACCGCAGTTATCCAACCGGGAAAGGAGATACAAACCACTTGTCATTTCTGGCGACTCCTTCCTTCGTTGAGAGGTGAAGGCAAGGTTAAAACTCCGTGATCCTATCGAGTTTGTAACCTGTGACCTTTTGCTCTAAAACGGAGAACTTTTTTCTGAAGTACCCAAGAGAATGTATTTTTTTTCTGTATTTAGTTCAGTATTCAAGAAAGGCGCCATTTATTGGATATTTATACAACTTGGATGAAATTATTTCATTTGCAATAAAAATATTATTGGGGTTATTAATTGAGATAAAAACTATACTTTCTTTTAAGTTAGACCAAATAACACACGATGAACAAAATTTCATTAAAATGTGTTGAGTAGTTTCGGAGTTCACTTCGGAAAAATATCGTGATACAGATACAAAGGATTTTTTAGAAGAGTTGATATTATTCTTCAGAAAATAATTTTTATTACTTTACATGAAATTGTGAGATGATTTGGTTGCGAGATTTTGTAGAAGCTACCAATGACTATAGTCAGAAGTTGTTGCCTACCAGTCTGGGAGACGCCTGAGGTTTAGTGAAGTGTTGCAGCCTAGTTAGGTGATCACCTCTCATTGTTTGTCTGTGTCCTCTAAATACATCAGAATGTGATTGATGCAGTACTTTAGATTACGACCTCGTATAACATATGCTACGTCACCTGAAAACTTTACACAAAAATTCGTAAAAGTATAAGATTTCTACCTCATTTGTTGAAACCTGGGTAATGGGTGTTCTGTAAACGCCAAAATAAAATAAGGTAAACAACTGACTTTTGATATTATGTTTAACCAATCGAAACACTTTTTTCTGAAGTACCGAAGAGAATTTTTTTTCGGTATTTAGTTCAGTATTCAGTACTTTTGATGCCATCATAATTATGCGCAACTTGCTCAAAAACAAGATAAATTAGTATGTAGTACAATTCGGAGAAGCCTAATAAAAATTGTTTTTGAAAAAATAAAATCTTGACGAATTGGAATAATTATGAGTATTAAAACATTACACGCTCGCAATTAATGTCATACGTGATTATGGATAATATATTGTTGGGCGCAGTGAATCTATGGCAGCGCCGGACTGCTATATTTTCAATTTTAATTAGCAGCAAAGAATAAACAAGTCCAAACATCTTCATAAAACCGCAATAGGATGATGAGTACCTACTCGATTTTCGATTTGAATAGGATGCAAATTAAAGGACGTTATAGGAGCACAACCTCGCATCGGATTACGATGGAAAGTTACATTTTCCACGTTTTTTCGAAGTAACTATCAGTACAGTACAATCAATCAGCTTAGGGTCCGACGAAAACAAGACAGACGATTAAGTTCTCACCAACTCATAGGAAAACAAAAACACCCGTACGTCTCGTATTTAACAGAAACACTTACTTCACGTGTATCATTTAGAAATAATGAAAAATCTTGCCCACACTAAATCCCTTATCCCCTTTTTTTATGGGACTTAACTACGGCCGGCCGCGGTGGCCGAGGAGACTGAGGCGCTCCAGTCACGGTCTGCCCGGCCACTACGGTCGGGGGTTCGAATCCCCCCTTGGGCATGGATATTTGTGCCGTCCTAGTTCGTAAGTAGTTCATAAGTATTTTGTAAGTTTAGGGACTGATGACCCTGTAGTTAAGTCCCATAAGCTGTACAAACATTTGAACATTTGAACTTAACTACGGGTCATCAGTCCCTAAACTTACAAACTACTTAAGAACTAACTTTTTTTACTAAGGACAGCACAAATATCCATGCCCGGCGGGGGATTCGAACTCCCGACCTTAGTGGCCGTGCAGACCGTGACTGGAGCGCCTCAGTCCCCTCGGCCACCGCGGCCGGCCACACTAAATCGTATGCATTATTGTGACAAAGATAATATTCACGTATGTGGAACATGTGGAACTTTTTTTTCTTTTTTTTTCCTTTGACAGCGCCGATAAAAAGGCAGATTTACTTTTGTTTGTAGTTTTCAGTTATGTATCTGAAGTACCTATGTATTCTACTTTCTCAAACAAAATCAGTATTGGCTATTCTGGTTTTTGTACTGTATCTTTGGTTCACTTTTATGCGACTAAATCTATTTGCTGTTATTGCTTGTGTATGATTTGCAAAAGCTAATTGTTTCATATAGTTCTTTTTATCCGATTGTCCTGTATTTTTTGAAACTGTATCCAATTACGCAGCATACAATATTACACTTAATTGTTTCCGTATTTAAAATGTAGGATATTCCCTTGGAGAAGAATACAAACGTTGTCAGAGTTTCAGGATCTGTAACAAAAATCCATACTTCATAGTAAACATATCTTTCACCTCTTTGATCACGGGAATATAATTGAGGAGGTGCCCTTCGATGTTCTAGGAAATATCACCATACGTTGAACATAGTTTCAAAAATGTTATTTTCGTTTTACTTAAGCAACGTGGAAAAATTAAACATTGAAAAAGGAAATAAGTAACTTATCTCTTTGTGCAGACGCACTACTGAACTAGCATATAAGGAAAAAGGATAGACTAAAATCTCTTCGTCCTACCAGAAAACAAGCAGTACAACATAGCAGAAATTAAAATAATAATAATAATGAAACGCATTACAATGAGTGATGAACTAAAAGTAGAAATGCAATCCGTCTATTTCCAAAGCACCTCACGCTGTTGTCGGGCACGTCTTCATGTTAGATAGGGGAGAAATCTCCATTGTCCTGGTCTTGCTCTCAATCGACAAATGTATACACTACCCTATTAACACCCGGTACACCCCAGCTTCTTTGGAGGTCAGTGCCTAAGAACAGAATAAAGTCTGTATTTCAGGCTGTTCATGGTCATAGAATGATCGAAAAATGAAGCACACTCTTGTCACCGTCTTATAAAAGGTAAAGCTCTGTTAGACTCGAATCCAAGTCACTGCATTGGTCTTCGCTCAGGGATAGTACCGCTCATTCTGCAAGAGTAATATCCGAGGTACGATAGCATACAGCACAGCTCGAATTAGGGGAACGATCAGTTTTTCCACCAAGCTCCACAATTCTGCGTAAGGATCACATATCAGGTGATGTTCGTCGGTTCCCAAAACATTACACTGAGTGCACAGCAGAGTATCCACCATTTGAAGAGCATGTAATCGGGCTCGCGTTACATTTTCCGTCTCTGTGTCAAGAAATACATGGAGGACTTCACGCCACACCACAGGCCACGCTATCAAAGGTGATGTGTTTTTACGACTCATCTGTGCACCAAAAACAATGGTTAAGTACAGCTACTTGACTATCACAGTGTTTCTCGACCTCTGGGACGAGACCCACAGGGGTCACTGGAACAGGTCTACAATATACTTTATCATCATCTTATTAATAGGATTATATCATGAATGAAATCAAGGAGCTCTTAAATGTGCTAAGTAGGGTTACAGTTAAATATAAAATTTGGTTTGCAACCAAAAAGAATTGAAATATCAATTAATCTTAATTTTAAATAAGAAGCGAATTATTGTAATCAGTTTCGACCTGAAATTTATTAATTGAATTAATTATTAATTGATGCCAAAAAAGAGGTTGCACCGTAAAACAACCAGCCCAGTACATGTCTTAGTTTATACCAAAACATAGATATAAGGAAACTGAAAGTTCTTTTTTATTAATTCTGAACTGAATAGTACGCACATTGTTTTATGGGAACCTATCGCTAGTTACATGAATGCAGTGTGTAACGGAATATGTAATTTTGAGAAATTCGAAAAATAAAACAAATTGACTAAAAAACCGACCATTGCTTAACGAGCGTAACTCACTAATAGGCTTTACTTGAAATGCGAAACACTCGCTATGCAAAATATGTTTTTATGTCAGATATCACGCAAACATTGGATAATTTGTTCCATTCCGAAAAATACTTTAAATATGCATCCCATAATGTATACTGCTATACCTGCTTTGTTGTAGTCGGGCCTGGTAGTCTCGGGGTAAAGCACTCGACTGTAAACCGAACGGTCGCCATTTCGAATTCCGGTCGGATATCGTATTTTTTGTTGTTGTTGTGGTGTTCTTTCTTTTGTTTTTTCTTTGTGGTCGTCTGCGTTTTAACACAGAGTTCAGCTCTCGACGATGTGAGGAGTCGCCAGAAACGACACGTGGTTCGAATTTCATGCAAAGCCATAGGTCCCCTTGCTGGCTAGGGACACGCAATTCGCCGAAGTGGCCAATGAGCCACACGAAATTGTTATTATTCTGTGCTGCAAGACAGTTGTATTAACAAAAATAAAATTAAATCCGTTGCCTTCAGATCACATACGTAGCTGCTACAGTTCGGCGGAGGAGGGGGAGGGGGGGAGAGTTGTACGGATACGTTTGCTTAGAGAGTGCTTCCAGGTATAAAATTGAGTAAATCGTTTAAAAAAAAAAAATATTGAACCTTATTCATTTTTCTTTCATAATAAACACTAAGAACATGTGAATATGCACATGAACATTAAAACGCAGTAAGTAAATGATTACACACTTAAGTGACTCTAACAAAATGAATCAGTTCCGATGAAGAAACGAGTTACTTTCGGGTCACGAGACACTGTAAGCAGCACCCTCTCCTAACCGTATGCATGCGCAAAAGCTGCTCTCCCCCACATCTTTTGAAACAGTCACATATTTGAAACTTCCTGGCAGATTAACATTGTGTGCTGGAACCGGGACTCGGACCTGGGACATTTGCCTTTCGCGGGCAAGCACTCTACCGACATTTTTTTTTCTTTTTCATGCAGATCTATGCTTTGCGGTCGTTGTTTTCTGTTCATTCTTGTTTGTTCGTTGAATATTTGGCTCAGCTTTTTTTTATTACAGAGGGCGTTTAGCCCCCTGACCAGGCGCGCTGAGTCACGGCGCCTGGCAAGACTGAGCTATCCCGACATACGATCCCGCCTCCCAACTGTACTTCCGCCAATACCTCGTCTCCTACTTTCCAAACTTCGAGGCCCGGTTCCGGTACACAATTTTAATCTGCCAGGAAGTTTCATATCAGCCCATACTCCGCTGCAAAGTTTCATTATAGTTACATATTTGTAACAACGAGGAGTATAAATGTCATTTAGCCTCGAAATCGCGACATTTTCTGAAACGTACGAAGATATGTGCGAAGTAACAATACAAAAGTCGTTGTTGTTCCCATATCTGTTAAAAAGAAGATTCCGTTTAAAAGACTTGGCTACTTTCGGTCTCGAACCTTCGTCGGCGCAACGCGATGCTGCTAACCACACGGGTATTCTTGCTAGGTGGAAGGAACTGACTTCATTATTATTCATGATCAGATCTTCTGAAGGGTTTTACGGTTGATGCGTCTTTAATTGATGGCTATTACATACTTTACCAAATATGACGTGATTCTGATAAATCTTCCATGCGTCAAAAACAAATATGAAGTGCAGATGTTTCCTTCACGGAGGATTTGCCCATGCGCAAGGAGAGGTGCGCAGAAGCTCTATTTTCGTTGCTTCGGCAGCATTCGTACGTAACCGCCATAGCTCGAGTAGCCAGGAGCTGGCGTCTCTACCAGCTCCAAAGCCAATGTTACCAAAAGGCGTTTCCCCTCGCCGCTCCCTGCCGTGGGAGCGTCCATTGGCTGCCTCCAGGGGGTTCAAATGAGAATTTGAACCGCAGCCGCGCATGCGCATTACAACGCTGCGGCCACTGCCGCCTGTAGGAGGCCGCGCTACGACTCTTAAAAGTGCTGTCTCCGCGACGTAAACCGTTTCTCATGCGATAAAAATACTTTGAATGTGCATACAAAATGATCTGATAAAAGAACGAAACGAATAATGGTTATGGTATATCGCCCCAAATTTGCGATTGTATAGGGGATTTCCTGTCAGAGAAGACACAGTTCGTGGTAATCGGTGGTAAGGCATCGACAAAAACAGAGGTGATATCGGGCATTCCCCAGGGTAGTGTTATTGGTCCTCTGCTCTTCCTTATTTACATAAACTATTTAGGGGAAATCTAAGTAGCTGTCGTAGGTTGTTTGCAGATGACGCCGTCATTTACCGCCTAGTAAAACCATCTGAAGATCAAAACCAACTGCGGAACGATCTGAATAAGATATCAAAATGGTGTAAAAATTGGCAATTGACTCTAAATAATGAGAAGTGTGAAGTCGTCCTCATGAGTACGAATACAGATACGTTAAACTTTGTTTACAAGATAAATCAATCAAAAGTGAAGGCCGTAAACTCCACAAAATACCTGGGAATTACTATTACCTCAGACTTAAATTGGAAAGAACACGAAGATAATGTCATGGGAAAGGCGAACCAGAGTCTGCGTTTTATTGGCAGAAACCTTAAAAGATGCAACAGAACTACTAAAGAGACTGTATACACTACGCTTGTTCGTCCTCATTTGGAGTATTGCTGCCCAGTATGGGATCCTTATGAAGTGGGTTTGACGGAGGACATCGAAAGAGTCCAAAGAAGGGCAGCTCGTTTCATATTGTCACGATACAGGGGAGACAGCGTTACGGAAACGATACAATATCTGGGATGGGAATCATTACAACAACGGCGCTTATCGCTGCGGCGTGGGCTACTTACGAAACTCCAATCGCCAACATTCTCCTCCGAATACGAAATATATTGTTGACTCCCACTTACATAGGTAGAAATGATCATGAGAATAAAATACGGGAATTCAGAACTCGAACGGAGAGATTCAGGTGTTCTCTCTTCCCGCGCGGTATTCGAGACTGGAATGGGCGATAAATAGTATAGTGGTGGTGCGATAAACCCTCTGTCAGACACTTAAATGTGATTTGCAGAGTATCCCATGTAGATGTAGATTTAGAAAAACACTTTATTTTACTTATTTGTTTACTTTTTCTCACGACTTGTTTTCCTGGGGTTCACTGAACCAGAGCACACATAGGACGCGCCGCCACTGTTTCTTTCACAACTTGCTCAACAGTATTGAATAAAAAATAATAAATCAAATCGCAAGGTGTTAGGATGTTGACGCGCTCTTGTGCTCTTACACGCCGGCCGCGGTGGCCAAGGGGACTGAGGCGCTCCAGTCACGGCACGGTCTGCACGGCCACTACGGTCGGGGATTCGAATCCCCCCTCGGGCATGGATATTTGTGCCGTCCTTAGTATAAGGTAGTTGATAAGAAGTTTGTAAGTTTAGGGACTGATGACCCCGTAGTTAGGTCCCATAAGCTTATCAAACATTTGAACATTTGTGCTCTTACACAGAAGCTCGCCACCGTTTGTTACCACGTTCACAGTTGTTGCTCTTTAACCGTCCGAAAGACAAGAGATATAAAGATTGTAAACTCATTACATCAAAACCCGTCGCAAACGCATAACAAAAGGCCCCATATCAGATTTAGGCGCTGACAACAGCCGGGCGGAATGCCTGGGGCCGTAGACCAGAGCTGGCGTGAACGCGCGGGGTCTGGTCGCAACTGGCGCATGCGCAGTGGGTATCGCATTCGCCATTCGCGAGCGCCCACTCGCAGCTGTTCCCAACTTGCACTTCCTGACTCCGGCCGACCACAAGCAAACTAAAGTTCCGCCGCCCGCGCTGCGCGGTTATGTATCTCTCCACCACCCTCTCTGCCCCTCGCCTCCCCCCCCCCCTAACACTTCTCGCTTCCCACCTCCTCTACCCCGGCTCCCTCTTCAGTCGGTTTTACCCGCTCGAGGGCATCGTCTTATTTCGTCTCAAGTTTGTTCAGCTTGAAACTTACTGCGTCGTATTTTGCAGGGATGAAAGATGAAACGCCTATTCCGCGAGCATCGGAGAAGGACTCCAGTTCCGTAACTCATGCAAGTCAAAGCTGCCGGGTGTGCTCCAGTCCTTGCCGTATATGAAAGGAAAAAAAATCTACTGCTCTTCCCCAGCAGTTATTTCTTAGCATACTTCCTGTGGTATACTGTACAAGCTAACTCGGCAATGCTTCGGAATTGCTGAATATGCACGGGAATTGGATATACAGTAGCGCTCATAAGTATTCTGACGCAGCGTGTTTCATCTGTGGAACGACAGATGCGAAGGTCGCAATTCCTTTTTTTTTTTTTTTTTTTTTTTTTTTTAATCCTTTTCGACACTCTATGGTCCAATATAGAAAGTGATTCTTGCACTGGTTGATATTTATATATAAAATCATGTACTGGTGGGTAATATATAAATGTCAGTGTCTGTTCGGTGTACGTTTATCACGTCTGAACCACAAGATATAAAGAGCTAAAAGTTTGTACAGTTACTAATGTATACCCGGGGAAGGCTTTAGGCACGGTTTTGTAGCAATCGGATAGCTGACTGATGACCCCGTCCCATAAGCTGTACAAACATTTGAACATTTTTGAATGTGAATGTCTGTTCGGTGTACGCTTATCACGTCCAAACGACAAGAGCCGGCCGCGGTGGCCGAGGGGACTAAGGCGCTCCAGTCACGGTCTGCACGGCCACTGCGGTCGGGGGTTCGAATCCCCCCTCGGGCATGGATATTTGTGTCGTCCTAGTTTCGTAAGTAGTTCATAAGTAGTTTGTAAGCTTAGGGACTGATGTCCCCGTGGTTGGGTCCCATAGACTGTGCAAACATTTGAACATTTTTTTGAAACGACAAGATGCAGAGACTTAACTTTTTGTACAGTTACTAATTTATACCTGATAGATACTTAGTAATTTGAAGAATATAACGCGAAATGCGGAACAATAATGAGTTTTTGAAAATTGTATTTACCATGTGAAAATGGTTTTATTGGTTGCATTGTTGCTTGAGGGTTAATAATGATAAAAGGGCGGAGTATATTGGGATGGAAAGTTATCGGTGTATATAAAATTCTAGGTGTGTGTGTGTTAATATTTACCTTTGCAGCGAAAACTACAGAACGCAAACGACTGGTGTGTGTGTAATTGTTGACCGAAGTATCCCGCTGTACACCATAGCAGTTCCATGCCGACAGCTGTAAGGGAGTGGAAGATATGGTGGTTGCAAGTTGTCATATTATAAAAAAATTCAGACTGAAGACCAGCGATGACGTATGCGACTCTATAGCAAGGAGGTTACGTACAGCGAAACGTGATGCCACAGACCATATCTTTGGTCTATGCGTGCTACAATGTCTTCAGCTTTTTCTCTGTAAGGATAAGCATACGAATAAGGAAATACAAGAATAAATAAATAAATCAGTAAAAAACAAATTTATTTTAATACATCTCTTTAAAAAAATCAATTTGACGTTTCGCGCATTACATCAAGTGATCCATCTGTGATATTATTACAATCAATATTGTTGAATTTCGTGGTTGGATTCTTCGAAACGAGTGCATTTTTACCTGCGATTTCTTATATATTCTCAGATAAATGTAACATGTTTTTAGAAAAAAGGAGATGGACAGAGAGAGAGAGAGTGGATAGGAAAAGTACTAACTCAAGGTTCGAATAAATAAATAAATACCCGGGCAACGCCGGGTTTTCAGCTAGTCGACAATAAAATAGATAGCTGATCAACTAACTTATACTAAGGACAACACACATCTCCATGCCCGAGGGGGACTCGAACTGCAGGGAGAGTGGCCGCTTAAACCGTGACATGGTTCCTCAGACCGCGCGGCCAACCCCGCGCGCTATTAGCTAGCTGAAAACCCGGCGTTGATCGTATATTTATCTATACCTATATTCAGTTAGTCCATGTATTCCTCCCCCCTCGCCACGAGGGAGTGGCCGCGTGGTCTAAGACATCATGCTATGTACTAGGCGGTTGGTTCCGCCGGACGTTCGAGTTCTCCCTCTGGCATGGCTGTGTGTGTGTGTGTGTGTCGTCCTTAATGTAAGTTAAAGTACGTAGTTTATAAGTCTAGGGACTGATGGCCTTAGCAGTTTGGTCCGATAGATTTAAAAGATTTTTGTTAATTCCCTAGTCTTCTATCCCTCCCCTCCCCTCCGTCGTCCCTTCTCTCTGTCTACCTACCTGTGTTTCCTCCTCCACCTCCTCCTCTTTTTCCTCGTCACCGTTTCCTATCCAGCCATCAATTTCTATGTGATTAATTCCCCCACTCTTTGCACTTCTCTTCATGTCCCCTCTGTTTGTTTATCTCCTTTTTCCACTGTATAAAATAATGATATATATCTGCTAAATATCCTGGTGATCACTCGAACGGTATTTAAGTATGGAGGTAGGTACCCTCCACCTTCACCATGCAAAACCTTATGAAGGCAGTCATGTTTCTCTTCTTTTCTAGGTCAAATGTGCAGAATTTCATCAAGATCGGAATTAAATTGAAATGTCGAAATCTGTTGTAAAGTTCCCCTTACCACGCACTGTACGAAATCGTATTTAGACAATATTCCTCTTATTTTCAGGGTGAGGAGTGCAAAATTTCGTCAACGTCAGAATAAAACAATAGATTGGAGTCGTAGTTTGTTAGAAAGTGCCCTCCGCCATGCACCGTACGAATTATTACGTTGACAGTGGCGTTCCATTTCTTTTCAAGTACAGGTGGGCAAAATTTTATCGCAATCAGATGCGCTTTCCTCTGGGCTCCCCCTTTTTTTGTTTCCTTATAAATCTCCCATGTATTATTCCAAACAAAAGAAAAAAAAAAACGAATTATTGAAATCGGTCAAGCCATTACTGAGTTTTAACGGAAGTAAATAACGCACAGAAACTGATCTTTATAGATAGAGATTTGGTAGAATCCATGGAGACGGAAATCAGCCATTTATTAATCTTTTGAGTCACACAAATACATTTTGATATGACAGGCACTGAAATTTTGTTTTATCCTTCTTTATTGCCTTACTGAAGGACGTAACATTTTTCTAAAAATATATTTTTTTCAATTTTTATAAGAAAAATGTATACAGATGATTTCACTGAGAAACCACTGAGACAGATTTTTCAATGTCTTACAAAGAGTCCACTATTTTCGAATTGTAACATTTATTATGACACTAATATTACATTTTCTTCTTTTTTTTAAGAAAGATAAAGCCAATTTAATGCAAATTTTCTAAGTGCATTACACACAGAACTTCTTTCCATTTCAAATAACAGTTGTTTTATCAGTTAGGCACAATCCAACATCACACACTTAGCATGACTATCTCGTCCTATGTGGCTTCTTTCCTGAACTACAGTTAGCACATCGTTTCGATTTGCTATGAGCAGAAAAATGCGGTTCATTAGATTGTCTTTTGCCTGCAAAGACTTTTATTCTATATGTCTTTTTAGGGTTTTTGGGTGAAACGGTGGTTTCGCAGTGAGTCACCGATGCCACAAGGGGATGCGGCACACCAAGAAGTGCTTTCGCATTCAAAACACTGTGATATAAAAGACTAAAGGAAGGAAGGGAGATTAGAGTTTGTCACATCGACTGTGTGGTCATTAGAGGCGGAGCTCACGCTCGGATTGTTTGGGTAACGATGGGGAGGGTAATCGTCCGTGCCCTTTGAAAGGAACCAGCCGGGACTTGCCTGGAGTGATTTCGGTAAGGCGGCCAACTTTTTCAAATCCGAATGCGGGACGTTTCGAGGATGTGTATGGGTACTATGAACACGCGACTCAGTGTGAGGACCCTCTCTAATGCAGGCAAAAGTGCAAGCCATCGTGTTTTACAATATCCCAGAAGTCTTTTGGATTGCATTTTCTGTGTCCGCAAATATTTTGAGACCTTCTACAAGCACTGTGTTAAAGTACTAATAAACCTTGGGAACAATATATTCGACGTCCACCGGTAAAAAATCTGCAAATGTTTGTGTAGAGCTGTGTGCAACATGCGCTGCCCACCCTACGCCAACTCTTTTTCTCCCTCATGAAGTTTGAAGATAGCTGTGCATTGTCATTCACGTTGAACTCCACCAAAACTTCTATTGGCACTATCTGCACAAATTACCACGAATCCATGACTTTCTCTTTCCCCCGTATTTTCCAGTATGTTCGTTGAAGAATGATATGTAATAATTGCTGTTTCACCAGGGAAATTCAAAAAAGTCTTTGGATGAAAGTACCGCACTAATATTGGATGTATTTTGAGGTCTTTGTGATTTGAAATGTCTGTACGAAAAGTCTTTTGCTCTGAAGTTCTGTCTGAAAGTTAGCTAAACAAAAAGAAGCTTTCACATTCTTTATTACTGCTTCACACTTAGCTTTCCCGCAACGAAACTGCTTTTGAAACACTTTTTGAACCAATTCCATCGATATAAAAGTCTCATAGTGACTTACATTGTGGAAAGCCCACAAACCTTCGGTTCTTACAAGTACTTCTTAGTCAGCGAAGTTTTCTTAACAGCAATAAATTGGGAGTGATGATGTATCTGTGGCGGTATGAGCCCTTTTATTTTTGTCAGATGTTAAATGACATGTTGCACTAAATCAACTGATCGTTCAATAACTACATCGCAAAATAACAACTACTAGTTTCAGTTATAGGTTTTTCACCTTGCCGTACTAAATATTTATTTGTTTTCTAGACAACAAAAGTACTGCACATAATCACTGTCAAAAATCTTCATATCTTGATTCGTAATGCTTACGATACGTGGGAATAATCTGCAGTCGGTGGAATGTGAAAAATTACCGGGATGCGGGACTTGCGGGAAAAATTAGGCATTTTGCAGGACAGTTTTATGTAGTTTTCCAATCCGGGATGGTACGTCTGAATCCGGGACGATTGGCCGCCTTAGATTTCGGGAAATCTCGAAAACCTAAATCTGTGAACAGCCGGTGGTGTATTTGCAGCTACTTGCTGTTTACAAATGTTCAAATGTTTGTCTAGCGTATGGGACTTAACTACAGGGTCATCAGTCCCTAAACTTACAAACTGCTTACAAACTAGCTAAGACTAAGGACGGCACAAATATCCATGCCCGAGGGGGGATTCGAGCCCCGGACCGTAGTGGCCGTGCAGACCGTGACTGGAGCGCCTCAGTTTCCTCAGCCACCGCGGCCGGCCTTGCTGTTTACCAGTCTTAATCATAGTAGTTTCCGACGTTAACGGGGAGCAATTGCCAGGTTGGTGTATCACCTGTTGGAGAGGGCGGCCACGCTAACTAGGGCACCCCGAAGACAAACCGCCGCGGCGCGACTGACGTGAATCTCGGCGCCCCTTTCCGTCCTGAACCCTGCAGCCTGCCGCCTGCCCCCGTCTAATTGCGTCACAGCGCCCGGACCGTAACTCAAGACCCCGCAGTGGCCTGGTTCTCTCGTCCGGCGCGCCGCAGCGCCACCGTCTGCGCGCGCCCCGCTCGCGCCCTCTAGTATTAAATAAGTAATTAAATTAGGAACGCGGGACAATTCCATTCCGTTTATTGCTGGCATCCATTCTCACTTGCAATTTTTTTAACCATCTCCTCTCCATTTGTGCCCTATCTCTCTCTCTCTCTCCCTCTCTCTCTCTCTCTCTCTCACACACACACACACACATACACTCTCTTTCTCCTTCCCGCTGTCTTAATCGTTCTGTCCCTCTCTCTTCCAGAGCCGAACATTTTCGCTGGTGACCGCGTTTGGCATTTTAACGCAAAGCAACGATCTCGCAAAGCTTGTCTTGCTAATTAGCTCAAACAGAGTTTATCGCTGCACATTGAAACAGGACGCGAAGTTTGGGTGTTTTGGAATATTCATACTGCACCCTATGTGGGCATTAATTAATGAAATATCGTACAACTTCATTACTTTTGTGTACTTTTCCGGATTGCGTTTTTCTTGCATGCAATCATTCTTGGCTCGCTCTCATATGTTCCAAGGGAAAGAAAAATTGATGGGTGTTGCCGGTCCTTCAGCTAAATATGCTGCCGTACTGCCGCGGCGGATTAGCCGCGCGTACTGGAGCGCCGTGTTGCGGTGCGCGCGGCCGTCCTCTGTCGGGAGTTCGAATCCCCCTTCTGGCATAGATGTCTTTAGTATACGGTAGTTCATAAGTAGTTTGTATGTTTAGCGACTCCTGACCCCGCATTTAAGTCCCTTAAGCTTTACAAACAGTTGAACATTTTTGATGACGGACTCAATAAATTTTTGGTCACTTCTGTAATAAAAAATACGTGATGTAAATTGAGATTAAAAAACTCATGGGCTGGCGATATGCACGGATGCAGTGTGCGGTGGTATTACATACACAAGAAATAAAAAGGCGCGGCATTGGAGGAGCGTATGGCTTTCTTGGCCGGGAGGTCCCTTGCGGGATTGTTCGGCCGCCTTAGTGTATAAAAAGGACGTGTTCACACTGCCGGCCACGCCGAGCCGAGCCGATTCGGGACGGACCGAGCCGAGAGATTAAACACATTGTTTCTAATTGCATTGTTCACACTGCCGGCAGGGCTGAGAGGACTCCGCTTCAGCCTGCTCACATTCGAAACGTTCAACATTTCCGGCGCCGGCGCGAGCCGATTGGGCTACGGTATTGCTTCTGCAGCACTAGTATGTCACGTCTCCAGCGTGTTTTCAAGTCTCTTTGCATGATAGCTTTTTTTTTTTCATTTAAATAACACTCGTGAAAATATGTTGTTTATTTTTTTCTTTTATTACTATTAAGTCTGTAAAATCAATACAAAATTCAGAATTTTTTAGCTGTTCTCATAAGGAAAAACTTTTCTAAATGCCACTCGAAATTCATGGGATGAATCCATTACCACCTGTTTCTTATGTGCTTAAAATCCGATAGGTCACTACAGTGTGACAACAAAAGAAATATAACAACAAAATCAGTGAACTGTTAGCTGGCTCAGTCAGCAGTAAAGAAGTTTTGGTCACCACCGTGTTTCCTTCGATCTTCAGCTGACTGTGGGTGAGGATAGCTTGTTGCTGGGGACAAGCCCACCAGGAAGCAGAAAAACAAAACACAGCAAGATATAAAATGGCACACGTGACTTGTAGTTTTTGTTTCTAAACTATATCAGCGCATTTTTCTTTGAGTTAACATTTTTTTTAAAATCGAAGTACCATTGAGACAAATAATATTGTCAACAGATGATTCAGCAAAATGTTCGTAGAAATGCAGTTTCCCTCAGGCACCTTCTTAACAAAATAAATAATAAAATTCTGAGACATGTGTTGAGTTCTTTGAAAGTAGTGATGGGTTGAAATACAGTACAGCGTGTCACACATAAAACAGGTAAACCTCACGTATGCCACCACTTGCAACATCCCTTATGAGGAGGTAACAACATATTTTTAATGTTAATCTTATCTATTATTTTTTACTTAGTTCGTTCTTAATTTAATCTCGGGCGTGAGTGACATTGCTTTTATGTGGGACAAGCTGTATATAATTATTTTTACCTTGTGATAATTTTTCTGAGAGGTACAAAGGCGAAAATAAAAAAAAATGATTATACATTACGTAGGTGTAGAAATACCTATAAATTTCAGTACAATGTTGGTCTTCTCCCTTTTATCATTTCCAACTGGAAACCTAATAAATATAATGTCAAAAAATTTATTTCAGTCCATCTACCAAAGTAACAGTTAACATTAATTTATTCTTCACTTTTAATTCCATTCACGAAACATATATTCCATTTATTGTGTAATGTGGACAAGAAATCAGTCGTAGGCCTTTCATAAAGTATGACCTCATGTATAACCACAGCAGGACTTTGTCAATTATAATCGCTTGCCACCCAAGGAAAAATAATTTATACTTGCTTTCTGGTTACGGATCATAAAAACATCACCAGGAAGCGACAAACGTGGCTAGCAATTCATTTTTCCGGCGCTGTAGTGCTTCGCGCTACGTCCAACACCCGCCGAGATCGAAGGCTTGCGACCGCGGAATAACGCCGCTCCGATAAGTCGCAATTACTGGTGATAGGTGGTAGACATCAGTGCGGCTACTATTTTAAAAACTTTTCTGTACTTTTAGCTCAATTTCACTCGCTGTAATGTATTGCCTAAAATGCATAGAACAGTAAGCTGCCTGCTATCGAACTTTTTCAATACACGATTTGTAAATCAAGTGCTCATACTTGACAAAAAGCATCGTTTGGAAACGACTGTTATGAATTTCGAAAAGGTGAATGTTTTATACTAAAGCTAAGATGTTGTCCTACCATGAGTCCAAAAATCAGATTTTTTAACCGCATACTTTCACCAAAATCGAGTGAGGAGCGTTACAAAACTAAATACTCACTCGGAATGAAAAGTAGACTTTTTATTTTTTCACAGGCAAGGGAAAGCTTTTAAGGAAAAAATAACTTCATAAAACGATGTGTCGTGGTCTTATATACCGTCAAAATTTTTTACAACTTGAAAATCGGAAAAGTTGATTCCCCCCTCTTTTCCATCTCGGCTCGGCCCGGCGCGCAGTGTGAACACCCAGCTTTTTATTTGACGAGGCGTGGGCGACGTACGTGCCAATGATGATGAGATGATGACAACACACAACACCCAGTCTCCTGCGTGGTAGTCAGCGACGCTACCGCTGAGCTACGGAGGCGGACTTGTACTACGGTGATTCAAGCGAAAAGGTTTCCAACGTGGCTATGGCCGCACGGCAGATACTCACAGCTCTTGAACACGGAATGTTAGGTGGAGCTAGGTGCATGGAATAATCCATTACGGAAATCGTTACGGAATTCAATATCTCCAGATCCAGTGTCAAGAGCGTACCGGGAATACCAGTTACGACGCGAAGAATGGCTGAATTATCTAAGGCAGAGTTTCCCAAACTGTGCTCCGCAGAGAACTTAGTGCTTCGCGAAAAGATGATGATCTTTTATTAAAATTGTCATAGTGTGAGTCGTAACAAATAAATGTCAGTCAATACATCACCCTTGGTGAGCTTCTCCCGGATTCAACTTACCGATTAAGGAATGGGCGTCTCTAAACAGAATCAGGCAAACCATGTAAGGTGTAAATTCTGGCTTCAAAAGTGGGGAAAAATAGGAATACCCAGTCTGTGACTATGATAATGTGCCTCAGACCATCCAGCACGATGTTATAGAGTGCCCAAAAAGACGATTCAATGGATTTGTTAAAGAACTACTTAATGCCGCTACAGAAGAATTGGACTACCTATAAAGTCTGGACATAAATTTTTGAATATTGACCTGTAAATAAGTACATAAAATTTTAAGAAATATGTATTTACAAAGAATCCTAGTTTTGCCATACGAAATAAATATATAAAATAACAAGGGAAAGTAGTAACTGTTTTAGATGGTAATGCTAATGTGGAAGGATTATAAAAAAAAGCTAAGGTTTCGGACAGAGTCACTCGAAAATGGAGTCTCCATTATTTTCCAATGACAGAAGTATTTAGAGAAGAACGCGAATTACTCATTCTTGTAGATGTATTAAATGAGTTTGAAGTTCACTTATTACGTTCACTTGATTCTTTGAACTATTAGATTTCAAACCGATTGCAAGAATACACGAAAGAAAATGTTTGGATTGTAAATCAATATTCTGTATCGAAGAATCCAATCTCTGTGACGTCAAAGCAGTATGAATACCTGCTTGAATTGACTTCACATACCGAGATAATCAAGAAATTTCAAACTAAGCAATCGGTTTCGGAATTAAGGTGTACGCTAAACAATGAGTTTAAAACCATATCAGTAAAAACTAAACTTATTCTTCTGCTTTTCTCAACACTGATTTATGCGTATCACGGTTCTCTGCAAGCATTTCTTTTAAAAGAAAATACAGTTCCCATCTCATCGCAGAGCAAGATATTCGCTTCCAGCTGCTAAAACGTGAACCATATATAGTCATACTGTGCAAATAAAAACAGTCTAATCCTTCTCATTGGAATCCTTGGCTTTTTTTTCCTAACCCACGTAAAAGCTTGTAGCAATGTATTTAAATACCTGTTCATCTGTGACTGTGAAAAAAAAATTGGTTCTCCAGTACTCAGTACTCGTTCTGTGAATTCTTTCTCAAATTTTTTGTATTACTGCAGTTTTCTTACGGTTTCTTTGTATGAGCGTGAAGTTCTGTGTAATGTGAAACTGGTGGACAAAATTAGCATTTACATTGCTTGAACTCTGTCTTGAATGCTTAAATTGTGACACTACCTCTCTTCACCAGTGATATCTGAGATATAAATTTAGTGCTCCGTCTGCAGTTCCACTTTCTAAAGGTACTCCGTTTCTTAAAAAGTTTGTGAACCCCTGGTCTAAGGCGTCCTGCTACTGAATGGGCGGCCGATCCCGTCGGAGGTTCGAGTCCTCCCTCGGGCATGAGAGAGAGAGAGAGAGAGAGAGAGAGAGAGAGAGAGAGAGAGAGAGAGAGAGAGAGAGAGTGTGTGTGTGTGTGTGTTGTCTTTAGTGTAAGTAAGTTGAAACATTTGAACACCAATTTCAGGCAGTGTCTCTCACCACCGACAACGCAGTGGGTGACGACCTGCACTTTAGTACAGATCTGCGTCATTAGACGTTAATGAGCAGTGGCGCAAGACGACCGACCCGCGTGCCTTCGCAAAATACACTGCGTACAGAATACGTTACTTGAAAGCTCGAACAGTATCTTCACTGTCTACAGATGACGTTTTTCCTCAAAACACAAAACACCAACATGGCTATATGGCCCCAAGAGGCAATTATTTCATCCTGATTTTAGCCAATGTTGGAGTACACAAGAAATACAGATTTTTATAATCGTTGTACAAATTAAGAGCCGGTATTGTTTTAGAAACTCTCCCATGCGCGTCAAATTGTCACTAGAATTTGAAATTACTTTTATTGACACTGCTCTTTTTCTTGTTAGTCATCCTTAAAATATAATTCAGCTTCTTCACTGGATTTTATTTCCCCTCTTGCGTCGCCCCCTTTATGGTTTTGGCACATCGCAGGTAGTACGACTGCCAGCCCTGTATGCAACATGCTGCTGAAACAGCCTTCACGTTGAAGACCGCGATTATTTGTAATGTCCAATTCATTGTAGCATATCGGAAACTTACCACCCGGCCGCGGTGGCCTAGGAGACTGAGGCGCTCCAGTCACGGTCTGTACGGCCACTACGGTCGGGGGTTTGAATCCCCCCTCGGGCATGGATATTTGTGCCGTCCTTAGTTGTAAGTAGTTTGTAAGTTTAGGGACTGATGGCCCCGTAGTTAAGTCCCATAGACTCTACAAACATTTGAACATTTTTGAAACTTACCAGTGTCAACATTTTCTGTATTGGATGAAATACTTGAAATAATAGAAGTGGTGTGAGGTGGGGCAATTGCACCCCGAAAATGAATAAGTAGACATTTAAGCACATTTATAACTGTTTAATTCAGCAATTTGGAAGAATGTAATAATTTTTTCACATCCTTTCAAACATGTTCAATTAGATTTTATGAATATAAGTGACATAACTGGATAATAAAATTTTCTGCATTTTTTAAAAGATGGTCAATACACAATACGCACTTGCCGCCCCCCCCCCTCCCCCCCTAGAGGGGCAAGTGCATTTTCGTGTGGCAGTTAGCATACAATATCCATGTGAGGCACAGTGGGCCAAGAGCGTCTTACTACAATCATACTTTGATCTTGGGTTTTGATTTGACACAAGTATCATGAATAATTCAGGTTGGGTATACTTTTTTGTTAATAAAAACAACCAATGCGTGTGATATAACACCCTTTTATTTAACTCAAAAATGTGTGAAAATTACCAGATAAATTAATAAAAACATAGAAATCAATACGTGGACTCGAAAAATGTTTGATAATGATAAGATAAATTCACGGACTTATTACTTATTGAATATTATAATTGTCAAAAGACACATTGAAACTTATTTCACCTCTACGACCTATGTTTGGCATGGATAAAACAGATACAATGTCACTTTTAAGAACAACCGAGAAATCTTCAACAGGTGGGAATATAAATACTGATTTCTTTTTGAGGAATGAGTTCTTTCTGGTGAACTTCACAGATATTTCATCATTCGAAATTCTACAGACTTGACCTACAAACATTTGTTTTGTTTTCTTCGTGCAAAATTTCACCGAAACCTAGTCATTCACATCCACATCTTTCACTTGCTTAGCAAGATGATCACTAATATCTTCTTCATCTTCAAATTCCTCTAAAATACGACTGGAAATGTTTTCTTCATCTTCATAGATGGCATCATCATTGTTGAATCTAATTCAAGTTGACGTTTTTTATTTTTTACTGCTTTCTTTTCATCCATTTCTTTCAGACGCTGGATAATCTCTTTGCTGGTAACAATTTCTGCTCCATCACAAACCTTTCTCTTTGAACTTTTAATGGTCTGAACTTCAGTTGATTTCTTCTTAATATTTTCCAAAATAATGGATTCAAATGAATTTTTTTCTGCTGCTTTACTTGTCGATGGATTTGGGTTGCAGATTTCAGCTTCCACTTTTACAGGTGCCTTTTGAGAGCCAATGGATAGTTATTCAGAAGATTTCAAGCTCTCCAACTCCAAATTTTCATTCCTCTCGATTGTATGATCTGTGGGTTGAACCTCTGATATTTTTTCCATCTGTGCAACGAAGCTGGGTCGTACTGTTCCACGGAAATTACTTTATTGTTGAAAGGCATTATGCCAGCTTTCCTGAAGCCACTTTTGATTACGTCTGCACTCGTTTCTAACCACACCTGTCCGATTAATTCGGAAAACATCTTCTTGGGAATTTTCATTCCTGCATTCTCCTTCTGCCATTTGATTAATCTGGCGTCCCAAGCACTTTTAAGGGACCGAAATACAGAAATGTCAAGGGGTTGTAACAGATGAGATGTGTGTGGAGGTAGCTTTAAAATCGTTATCTGGTCTTCAATTGCTAGCTGAGCGACCTCTATGTTGATATGGGTGGAATTTCCATCGTAAATTAGAAGAACTGGTCTTTTATCCCCTATATTTGGTATGAAGGTTTTTTTTTTTTTTTTTTTTTAGATAATTGATGAATACATCAGTTTCCATCCACCCATTTTTGGTGGCAGCATATGCTGTTCTTGGATAACCACTTCCCTCCGGTGCAATCCTTTCATTCCATATACTCTTTCCCTTGAAGACAATTAAAGGGGGAAGCTTCTTCCCAGAAGCACTGCAAGCCATTAATACGGTTGTATTCTCTCATCCTGGTCCACTTACTGTCCTGGTTTGCCAATTCTTCCTACGACTTTTGTTTTTGACGGGTCTGAGCAAAAGTTAGATTCATCTAAATTGAATACCTGTTCTGGTTTATCAAGAAGGTCTAAGTTCGTAAGAGTAGATTCAAGAAGGGTGAAACAATCATGAATTATGAAAGGATCCAATACTTTCTTTCGGGCCACTTCTACACTTTGAGGCTTCTTAACAGAAAGACGTTGGCGTTTCCTGAAATTTATGAACCAGTCTTTTCCCGGTCGGTCGTGTTTAAATTGAGTTTTTATTCCAGTCTTCATAACAAATTCTCCCACAAGGTCTAACACCTCACTGCGTGAGAACCCGAAGCCTCATTTGTCCATTGTACAAAGTGCATTAGCAATACTTCTTTCTATTTCATGAGGTATGTCCGGTGTTCGACCAAAAGTGGAGCTCTTCTGCCCTCTTCTTCCTTTCAGAGTTGTCAAAGGAATTTTGTGCATTCTACTTGCTGTTGTTATCGTCACATTTCCAGATTTTATGTCGGCGACAACTTTTTGTAAAGTTTCTTGAGTGTAAGATTTAGCTCGATCGCTTTTTCTCACGTAATTGCGGACCATATTGAGGCATCTGAAATAATAACGTTTTTCAGACACAAATATTTCATTTAATAAACTTTTCTGTAAAAATATTAAACCTTAGCAATTGTGGGGCAAGTGCGTTACTCTCACGCTCTTGTCCCACTCCTTGTAGACGCTCTTGCCCCATCATGTATACTCTGCTGGGCAAGAGCGACCCCGTTAGTGAACAAAAATCGTATGAAGATATTTTATAGTTAGGTATATTTTTGATGTACTAATGTGTTATATTTACCCAGCACATATGCACACAGCAAGTATCTACGAAAGTCCAGCTGCAACGAATGACAAAAGAAAATTTTATGTACTCGTCGTCACAGTATGAAGTGCACTGGCAACTGCCGATTGTTACTGCGCGAGTCAGAACTTCATTGTTGGTGCGCGCACGAGTTTGCATTGTTGCCAAAGGTTCAATCGAGTGGAATATTCAAGAAAACTGCCAACATTGCAACATAAAAATTTTCATGGCTAGGAGACACACTTCCCCCAAAGTCGCACTTGCCCCACCTGACCTGCCCACAGCGGTGGTGTCCGAGGACGGTATGAAATGTGGAGCCGCTTGTCATTCCTCGGCAGAATGCAGCATTTGCCCAAAGACCGTCCCAAATTGCGGTCCCCGCATTGCAGCAGGGCTGCCCTTCGCTCTTCTTCCCCCTACAGATTCCCTGCTCGCCAGAAAATTGGCCAATTGACCGGAAGGGCAGGAGCCGACCGCAAGGCCAGAGCCAGACCGGATGGCACGTTCCAGCCGTGTCTGCTGTGCTACCAACATTCCCAACTGAGCTAGGAAACTTCATTGTCCATGAAAAGTCTTACGCTGTTGTTTACTACCAATTATCCTGCAGAAATATCGCCATTTTCTGTAGTTTAGTTCGATTGAAATTAGGAACATATCCTGTATTCAAATATTATGAATTATCTCGAACAGAACGATCTATTGACCAAAGTTCAACACGGATTTAGAAAATATCGTTCATGCGAAACACAACTAGCTCTTTATTCACACGAAGTGATGGGTGCTATCGACAAAGGTTCGAAAATCGATCCCGTATTTCTTGATTTCCAGAAAGCTTTTGACACCGTACCTCACAAACGGTTTTAATCAAATTGCGTTGTTATGGTATATCGCCCCAAATTTGCGATTGGATAGGGGATTTCTTGTCAGAGAGGACACATTTCGTAGTAATCGATGGTAAGGCATCGACTAAACCAGAGGTGATATCGGCCGTTCTACAGGGTACGGTTATTGGTCCTCTGCTGTTCCTTATTTACATAAAAGATTTAGGTGAAAATCTAAGTAGCTCTCTTCGGTTGTTTGCAGATGACGCCGTCATTTACCGTCTAGTAAAATCATCTGAAGATCAAATCCAACTGCACAACGATCTGAATAAGATATCAGTATGGTGTAAAAATTGGCAATTGACTCTAAATAATGAGAAGTGTGAAGTCGTCCACATGAGTACGAAAAGAAATCCGTTAAAATTTGTTTACAAGATAAATCAATCAAATGTGGAGGCCGTAAACTCCACAAAATACCTAGGAATTACTATTACTTCAGACTTAAATTGGAAAGACCACGTAGATAATATCGTGGGAAAGGCGAACCAGAGACTGCGTTTTATTGGCAGAACCCTTAAAGGATGCAAAAGAACTACAAAAGAAACTGCATACACTACGCTTGTCCGTCCATTTTTGGAGTATTGCAGCCCAGTGTGGGATCCTTATCAGGTGGGTTTGACGGAGGACATCGAAAGAGTCCAAAGAAGGGCAGCTCGTTTCGTATTGTCGCGATACAGGGGAGACAGCGTTACGGAAATGATACAGGATCTGGGATGGGAATCATTACAACAACGGCGCTTATCGCTGCGGCATGGGCTACTTGCGAAACTCCAATCGCCAGCATTCTCCTCCGAGTGCGAAATGTTGACTCCCACTTACATACGTAGAAATGATCATCAGAATAAAATACGAAAAATCAGAGCTCGAACAGAGAGATTCAGGTGTTCTTTCTTCCCGCGCGCTATTCGAGAATGGAATGGGAGATAAATAGTATAGTGGTGGTTCGATGAACCCTCTGCCAGGCCCTTAAATGTGATTTGCAGAGTGTTCCATGTAGATGTAGATGTAGAAAACGAAGCAGATCAGCCATGCGTACGCCATATGTGAGGTGCCCAGAATCATGAGGTATCTTCAAATATCGTGTCGGACCACCTTCCGTCCTGTGAAGGTAACAGCTCGTCGTGGCGTGGATCCAATAAACCGTTGGAAGTTGTAATGTTACCAACAGTTGTTGACCGGCTAAAGCTGGCTAAAGTTGCATCTTGGACAACAGAGGCCTGTATCACTTAAAACAGCCATCAAGTTAGCCAGACATGTTTTATGGGTTACACAGATTTTTAAAGTAAAGTTGCCAAACAATGCTCAGCTTGATAATTCTCGTAGCTTAGGACGTTGTGTTGGCCGCATCTTCTCTACTCTCACAAATGTTGTTGTTGTGGTCTTCAGTCCATGGACTGATTTCATGCAGATTTCCATGCTACTCTGTCCTGTGGCAGTCTCTTCATCTGAGAATAAGTTCGGCATCCTATATTCTTTTGAATCTGCTTACTGTATTCGTCCCTCGGTCTCCCTCTACGATTTTTACCCCACACATTTCTCTCTAATGCTAAATTGACGATTCCTTGATGTGTCAGAATGTGTTCCCTTCTCTTTGTCAAGATACGTCAGAAAATCCTTATCTCCCCTATTCTGTCGACCACCTCCTAACATTTAAATTAATATTGGATGTTAACAAATTTCGCTTCTTCAGAAACGCTTTTCTTCCCATAGCCATTCTGCATTTTATATCCTCTGTAATTCGGCTATCAGAAGTTATTGTGCTACCCAAATAACAAAATTCATCTACTACTTTTATTGTTTCATTACATAATCTAATTCCTTCAGCATCACCTGATTTCTGACGCTTCTTTTTCTCGTTTTACTCTTGTTGGTGTTCTTGTACCCTGTTTTCAAGACACTGTCCATTCAATTTAATTGTTCTTCCAGATCCTTTACGATCTCTAACAGAATTACTATGTCATCTGCAAACAGCAAAGTTTTTATTTCTTCTCCCTGGACTTTAATTCCCTCCCCAAATTTCTCCTTGCATTCCTTCACAGCTTGCTCAGTGTACAGATTGAGCAACATTGGGCAAAGGCTACAACCCCGTCTTACTCCCTTCACATCTTCTGCGTCCCTTTCATGCCCTACTCTAACAACCGCTCTCTGGTTTCTGTATAAGTTGAATATAACTCTACGCTCCTTTTATTTCACCCCTGCTACCTTCAGAATTTGAAAGAGTGTATTCCAGTCGACATTATCAAAAGCTTTCTTGAAATCTACAAATACTAAAAACGTAGGTTAACATTTCCTCAGCCTTTCTTTTAGGGTAAGTCGTTATGTGAGTATTGGCTCCAGTTTTCCTACATGCCTCCTAAATCCCAACTGATCTTCTCCAAGGTCGGATTCCAGCAAAGAGAATGAGGTGTGGTGAGGGAGGAAACGAGGACAGGTTCAGCCTTGAGGAACTCTAGTGAGGGAGGACTGCGAAGAGCTGTTATGAGTGAGTGCAAAGAAGTGTTGTTCTGGGAAGTGGCTATGAGAGGCTTTTCTAAGACGTGCTCGGTGGGAGAGTCATGAAGAGATTGGCTAATTATGGATGATGAATAGATTCATTAAGGGAGAGGGTTGAGTGAGGACACCAATGAGATTGACTGAGGGATGGTGGTAAGGAGACTGGCTGATGGAGGCCAATAACCCTGTAGGCAGAGGGAGGGATATGAGGAGATGATCCAAAGGAGAGATACAAGGATTTGATCTGAGAATGTGCTACAAAAAGTGACCAGTAGAAAAAGTACTAGATGGTGTTGCAGTAATTTCAAACGAAAATCGAATCAGTTAAACGAACAGATTTTATATAGATTGTAACGTATTTCTATTCACGGAAGAAGGACACGCAGAAAAAGAAAAAATCCTTTGTTAGGAGACGCCAATACATGTCCCTGTTTCTGCATATGCGCACCGGTAGCACACTCGGAAATTCAACCACAGCCAGTATAATCTATAGAACACAGTTCTTCATAGACTCACTCGCGATTTCGTTGAAAGCTGATTTACACTCTGGTACAAATGGCGCACGCACTTCAAGTAGACAACTTTCACCAGAAAGTCGGTTGTATAAAACGGGATTTACAATGAACCGATTATATACATCTGCGTATCTTTCAAAACTTACGGTAGTTGCTGACCCGTGGGGCGACATGCAACAATTCTGATTTACGGGCAGAAGACTTAATTCTCGCCGTTTATTACTGCGCGTTGCGCTCAAAATGCAACTCCAATTGTAAAGATGAGTAACCTGTGAGTACAAGGACATTATCAACTCTTCTTACGACAATTGAATCAACATTATATACAGTGTGTCCCAGCTATCTTGTCCACCCAAAATATCTCTGGAACAATAACAGCTATTGGAAAACGACTTTCACCGGTATCAATGTACGGCTGGGGCCCATCAATGTACATATTTGTAAACATTCTAAAACGAAAGTAAATGTGTTTTTTTAACACAAACTTATGTTTTTTTTAATGGACACCCTATATTTTTTCTTCAGCGATCCATAGCATGACAAATCACATAAACAATGGCGTTGATTGCATCGCAATATTCCAATTACATCCCGAGATATTGCGATGCGAAGTTGACGCTTGAAATACGCGAAACGCGCGGCTAGCGCACGTCCTGAGACTCAGGCGAGAACCCCATGCTGCTCAGGGGCCCCAGCCGTACATTGATACCGGTGAAAGTTGTTTTCCAATAGCTGTTATTGTTCCAGAGATATTTTGGGTGGACAAGATAGCTGAGACACCCTGTATATGGCATATTACCCTTTAAGCGGCAGACCTTGTTAATAAAATATGTGTTAATATAATGCACTGTGATATGTAAACGTCTTTCAAATACTCCACTTCAGATATATCACAATAAGGTGATGATGTGACTGATGAGGATTCAGGGTATGAACAAATTGGTGATTTAGATAATTTACCGGGATTCAACTTAGAAATGAAACGGCAGCTGACCCCTTACTTGGCCTGCATTTATCGCGAATCTTTAAATCAGCGCAAAGTTCCTAGTGAATGTAAAAGCTGCGGCGGAGTATTCGAGCGGTCTAAAGCGCCATGCTGCTTTGCGCGCGGTTGCTCGTCGTCGGGGGTTCGAGTCTTCCGTCGGGCATGGCTCTCTGTGTTGTCTTTAGGTTCAAGTTAATTAATTTATAAGCTTGGGGACCGATAACCACGGACGTTAAGTCCCATAAGGTTTACAAACATTTGAACACTTTTATTTGAATGGAAAAAGTGCAGGTGACTCCCGTTTATAAGAAAGGTAAAAGAACTGACCCACATAACAATAGGCCAATATCATTGAGATCAGTTTCCTGTAGAATTTTGGAGTATATTCTCAGCTCGAAGATAGTAAATTTTCTTAAGATGGATAAGCTCCTTTTTACTATGAATCTGCAAGGGTTTAAGAAACATGGTTCGTGTAAAACACAGATGGCCGTTTATTCACAAGAGATCTTGCGAACCATGGATGAAGTGCAACAGGCAGATTGAGTTTTTCTCGATTTGGAAAAGGCGTTTGACGTGGTGACGCACTGCAGATGCTAACGAAGATACGAGCTTATGGAATAGGTTCACAGATTTGTGACTGGCTGGAAGACTTCCTAAGTAATAGAACGCAGTACGTTGTTCTCGATGGCGAGTGTTCATCAGAGACGAGTGTCTCGTCAGGCGTGCCCCAGGGGAGTGTTATAGGACCGCTATTATTTTCTATCTATATAAATGATCTGATGGGCAGAGTAACTTGTAATTTGTGGCTGTTTACTGATGATGCTGTGGTGTATCTGAGGATGTCGTCATTAACTGAATGTAAAAGCATATAGGATGACTTAAACAAAATTTCTAGTTGGTGTGAAGAATGGCAGTTAGGTCTAAATGTAGTAAAATGTAAGGTGACGCACATGAGTAGGAAAAACAATCCCATAATGTTAGAATACACCATTAGTAGTGAATTGCTTGACGCAGTCACGCCGTTCAAATATCTAGGCGTAACATTGCAGAGCGATATGAAGTGGAACGATCATGTAAGGACAGTTGTGAGTAAGGCGGACAGCCGACTTCGGTTTATTGGGAAACTTTTGGGAAGATGTACTTCATCTGTAAAGGAAACCGCTTATAAAACGCTTGTACGACCACGTCTTGAGTATTGCTCAAGTGTTTGGGACCCGCAGCAGATCAGTTTAAAGGAAGACATAGAAGCAGTTCAGAGGCGAGCAGCTAGGTGTGTTACTGGTAGGTTCGACCAGTGCGCGAGTGTCACGGAAATGCTCCGGCAACTCAATTGGGGATCGCTGGAGAAAAGACGACGGTCTTTTCGTGAATTTCTGTTGAGGAAATTTAGAGGGCCGGAATTTGAAGCTGATTGTAGTACGATCTTGCTGCCGCGTACTTACATTTCGCTAAAAGATCACAAAGACAAGATAAGAGAAATTAGGGCTCGTACAGCTGCATACAGTCATTCATTTTTCCCTCGTTGTATTTGGGAGTCGAATAGGAAGGGGAGTGCCTAGTGGTGGTACAGTGTACCCTCCGCCACACACCTCTTGGTGGTTTGCGGAGTAGGCCTATATATGTATATGTAGATGAAAGTGAACTTACTGCAAGGATGGGACGTTGGGTACAGCTGAAAGCCGGCACGATGAAAATGGCGAAACAGGAAAGAAGAGGCATCGAACAGTATATCGATGACGATATCACTTTGGGATTTGTTCTGTTTTTAAAAGTGGCAAATATTGCGATAGAGTAGTACTAGATGGAATTCTAATAGAGTAGACTCAATAGCGTCTAATTATACACTTGTAATACAGTACTACATACAGTAAGAAGGTCTTCGCAGAGCAGAGGTGCCCACAGTGGTGGGTCGTGACAGCTACTTTGGCAGCTCAGTCAGCGATGTTATATGGTTATAGCTATAAACCACAACCATGTAACATCGCTGTCTGAGCTGCCAAAGTAGCTGTCAAAACATGAAAAAAATTAAATTCGGAATTTGATATATAAGAGCGATACTAATTGCATTCACTATTAACAGCAATAAAATGGTCAAATCATCAAATAATACAGCGACGTTGCAAGGAAGTAAAGATTAATAAACGTGAAGATGGCAATTGTGTTGAAATAGGCCTGTCGAAATTAATAAATAAGTTTTCGTATAGCGGAACGAGATGAAAATGAAATTGGAGATACTATACTGAGAAAGAAGTCTGACAGCACTGAAAGACCTTAGTAGAACAAGGCCCCTTGTTTAGACGACATTTCATCAGAGTTACTGAAGTCTCTAAGACAGCCGAGCGTGACAAAACTATTTCATCTTGTGTACAAGTTGTATGCGATAGGCGAAATACCCACAGAGTTCAAGAAAGATGTAGTAATCCACATTGCAAAGAAAGTAGGCGCAGACGGGTGTGAAAAATGCAGAACCATCAGTTTTGTAAGTCATGGTTGCAAATTTTAACAGGAATTATTTACAGAACAATGGAAAATCTGCTAGAAGCTGATCTCGAGGAAGATCAGTTTGGTTTTAGCAGAAATGTAGGAGCACGGGAGAGAATACTCACCTTAAGGTAGATTAAGGGAAGGATAACCTACATTTCTAGATTTGGTAGATTTGGAGAAAGCTTCCGACAGTGTTGATTGGAATACACCCTTTCAATCTCTGAAGTTAGCAGGGTTAAAATATAGGTAACAGAAAGTTATTTACAACTTGCGCAAAAAACAAGACAGTTATTAGAGTCGGAGAACATGAAAAGGAAGCATTGGTTTTGCTCCCTCTAACCGATGCTCCTCTATGCAGACAATACATCGGTAGACTCTGTGGGCCTGGGAAAATTAGTTTTATGCCTGTAATCGTGCGATGAAATTTTAATGATTAATAAGTAACTAATTAACCGGCCTGAGTGTGTAATCATCTGAATTTAGAATTTGTAATTAAATTTGACATATCATTTTTATAAATCACTCTTACTTTGTCTGAGGACTGACATGGCAGATTCTGTGGCTCCATCGCGTGTCTTTTAGCGTTACCGGAATTCAGTGCATTACAGTGAGAATACTACCGAACATTTCACTTGGACAGCAAAATCAACATGACGCGACAGAAAAAAAAACTGTTATGGGGGAGATTTAGAGCAGAGATGGAGGGACTAATTTATAGCTCCAGCATCCCTGAAATAATTGACGGATGTTTTGATACAAGAATGGATAAAATTCTGTTGGAAACTATAATGACATGTGTCATTCATTTTGTTTACCTACATCAGGAAAAAAAGGAAAAAAATTAAATTCGGAATTTGACTGATATATAGAGCGATACTAATAAAATGGTCAAATCATCATAACAGCAAATAATACAGCGACGTTGCAAGGAAGTAAAGATTAATAAACCTGAAGATGGCAAGTGTGCTGAAACAAGCCAGTCGTAATTAATAAATAATTTTTCACATAGCAGCGTCTATGATGCAGCAAAGTTTCTTACAATGTGACATATATGACGCAGCGGGCTCAGATAAATACAAAGTTTCTCCTCTTTACTCACAACTTAGTTTTCTATCTCAGGTTTTCTTATTATCTATGTTAAGGGGACACGGAAGGCAATTTTATCCCTATTCTGCCAACGCCATTTTACCCTTTGAATAGGTACACTTTTCAAAGGAACTATAAGTGAAAAAAAACGAATTTTTTATTTCTCAGTTTACAAGTAAAATGAACATAATAACTCTAATTGTTTTTAAGAAATTTATTTTTTATTCTTTCACCAGTAAAATTTAACTTTTTTTTTTGTACATTAATTATTATAAAAAAGTTGGTGATTGTTTTGTGGTTCTCAATTTACTTGTAATGATTTATTACCATCTTCAATACAAAAGGACAAAATTTCATCTTTCTAACCCCATTAGTTTATCAAATAATGGTACCTGAAAGTAAAAAAATGTAGTTTTGAGAAAAATCAATTTAAAGTTTAATATTACAATTCTAGTATAGTTATTGGTGAGAATTACTTCCCACTAATATTTTCCTGCACCATATTGAGCATCATCTGAATCATGCTGATCTTCTTTTCTTCTCTTGGTCCATATTCTTCTGTCAAGCTTCTTTTGTGCGTTTTAAATTAGCAATATCGGCTTTGAGGATTCTCTCTTTATGTATTTGCGCCAATGGTTTTGCAGTATTTCCTCTAGATTGTATGCACAATAATTCCAAAACATCCTATTTTCTAGTTACACCATAACTGAAGCATAAAATAGCATCATAAACACCAAATTTGAGGGTTGTGATCTGAACAAATACAGCTTTTGGTAACCGGATCCAAATGATAGAATTTACACATTCATTTAAATTTTGGGTTTTTCCATGAAGCGATAAAAACAATAGAAGCATGAAATAAAATACAAGGAGTAAAAGAATGCTGTGTGCCTTTTCTCCGCATGGCGCAAAACGGGAGGGCGTGCCCAGATTGCACAGATTGTCAGAAAAGCCATCATAACTCACGAAAAAATTGTCGGATTTATAGAAAACAAAAACTGTTTCACGCAGGAAAAAATACCAGGCATTTCAAATACGATGAAATCTAAAAATCGAATTTTTGAGCCCAGTTGCCTTCCGTCTCCCCTTAACACTTTGACTGCCGGCCCTGTAAACTTTGCCATTTCTAAAAATGCCAGGTGTTTTTAGCAATATTTAGTATTTTGTATTAGAAAAAATAGACAACATTTAAATGCGGTAATAACCTTTTCTGAAAGCCTTGGACTTCTTCTTCCTGATTACCTGCTTTCAGTTTCTTTGAATATTTACTTCCTTTTCCACATATTTTCAAACAATGTCATTTTTTGGGAGAAAGGAAAAAGTTTACGGAAATCAAAATGTTTTTACATCATGCTTCTCGTAGTAGAAAAGCGTTTATTCCACTTTCAACAATAAAACACTAATAAAAACACTTATTACATATATATACACATTATTTTCACACGGTATCTTTTTCTTTCTATTTTATTTTTTATTTATTTATTTATTTATTTTACGTATGATACAATGTAAAATATGGTTCTTTGCACATTGCGATTTTGCACTCACTGCACTGGTATGATGTGTCTTTTCTTACAGCCTTTCCAGTTTGCTTTTTTCCTCTGGTTGAGCATACTTTGCACATCCTTTGAATTCTACTTTTGCCTGTGGGAGGTGGAATTTTTTCTAGAAAATGCTTTCCTATAGATAACCTGCTCAGGTGGCCTCCATCGGAAGTTGGTTTGGTAGTATCGTCTTCACACATTGGCAATTCTGCACACAACACCTTTATGAACTTGGATAGAGGCATCTCCTCAGCTTTTATTTTGTTATGGACAATACATGCATCCACCAGGCACCATAAGGAGACAGTGAAATGCAAGTTTCTTTCATCATTTCACTGTTCTATGTTCGAAAGCCCCGTATGACATCCTTTGATCGGACAGATCAACCCCGACCTTTTTGTTGTACTCCACAACGCGATCAGGTTTTTGTTTTTTCTTTACTTCTTCTGTCTTCATAATTATATCATTTCTGCCCTGTGGCTTGTACTTAGCATATGTACATATCTTTTTTCTTTCCAGCACACAGCCAAAAGATTTCCACTCCTCCGGAATATCTGTTCCCTTCTTTGTATGTTAGGTGATTTCAAAGCCTGAGGCATTCCCTTCCTGTTTTTCATTACAGTTCGAACAAGACATGTCTTCTCCTTTTCTAACATTGTACATACCCCTACCGGTTGCACAGTGGTAGAATGCCAGACTACAAATCCAAAGGTCGCGGGTTTGACCCCCGCCAGGGCCTAGGATTTTTATCTGTCACTTTCCACTTCTTTCACCTCTGGCAGTATTGCTCGTGTGAAAAATACCGAGTAGCACCGTGGTTCGGAACCCACGTTAAACTGTAGGTCCCCCTATAACTGGCTGGGTAAGTCAGTTCGAAGGTCGGAGGAAGGCAACGGCATACCACCTCTAAACAGGACCATGCCTAGTGAAGCACTGTAGTGTTCAAATCTTCGGATTGTTGACTGCTTTTTTTTTTTTTTTTTTTTTTTTACATACCCGTTGCGGCACAATGAAGAGACGTTGAGACCGTCAATGGATGGTGTTTCGTATTTACAAACCTGAAAAATCGAATTCCGTCAATTGACTGGATCGGCAGTGTACGGAAAATGTATCCCGTCAATTGACGGGTTTGGCAGTTAAGGTGTTAACAACGCTCATGTAGAGGCGAACGCAGTTCGACACCACCTGCGCTCGTGCGTTAATCTGGCAGGCCTGTCGACGTGTCTCCGAGCTTTGCCGATCCGTAATTATTCTGCGTTAAGGAACCCGTAGCTTCAGTGGCGTCAGGAGACGGCTGACGGTTCGGGGAGGGCACGGGTGGTGGGAGGTGGCGGCGTCGGCTGCGCCTGTGATGTTATTGCCCCGGGTCGCCAGGTGCGGCCCTGAGAAGCACGGCCGATGCCGGCAGGGGCGAAAACACGGCTTTCTTATCTGCCGGCCCGGGATCGATACGGACCTGGCGTCGGCTCGCCCACCAGCCGCCTCCAACCCGCATTGTTCTCCGGTAGACTCGGATGCTCTTCACCGAGAGCTTTCGCCCCCGCTTTCCATCTCTATCTCTCTCTCTCTCTCTATCTTCCTTCCACCCCCCCCCCGTCACCCCTCCCCCTGCCCCTTGCTCGCAACTTCTTTCTGTCTTTTCAACGTTTGTGTTCCGTGGTTTCACAGCACGGCGGCAGAAAGCGATGTCACAATGTACGCACGCATTTAAGTGACTGTTTGCCACGCAAAGGACTATCAGCGAAGAGGGCCCTGCTGTAGTCGTTCGACCGTTTTCGTAAGCGACGCGCGGCAGTCGTCGTCGTCGTCTCATACTTTTATTCCGGTCTGAAATCAGAGGCGTCGGCACCTCGTAAATCTGATCAGTACTGTTTGTAAATGGCTGCCGTCCTTCTGTCGCGTAGTGTTTAGGCGACTCAACAACTCTCGAGCGAGGTTAGTAAAATACACTTGTCGAAACAGGGCATCGGTTAAAATGTCTAGGTTCTGTTGTCATCGGCATGCATTAAAATGGTTCGACGTCTATCTGTCGCCGCGGCGGATTAGCCGCTCGTACTGGAGTACCGTGTTGCGGTGCGCGCGGCAGTCCGCCGTCAGGGGTTCGAATCCCCACTCGGGCATGGATGTTTTGTGTCGTCTTTAGTATAAGATAGTTCATAATTAGTTTGTAAGTTCAGAGACTGATGATCACGCGGTTAAGTCCCTTAAGCCGTACAAACATTTGAACATTTCTTTGTGTCGCTTTTACGGAGACAACATGTTGTGCTACAGTTGTATCATCTTCAGACGGTTCTGTAATAACTGTAAAAAGTAAAAATATTTGGTGTTCCATTTTAAAGCACGCACCGAAAATGCTACAACTGTAGCGAAACATGAGTAGGCGTACAAATTAAAATAAAATAAAAAAATAAGTGTATTGTTCAAGACAGATCCTTATCCGGACACAACTAAAATACTGCAAATTGCTTTTATTGTTCCTCTTTCTCTTTGTTTCACATTGGAGTTGAATGAGGTCAGTGTTATTTGCAGAGTGACTCCAAAATATTTGTAGCTTGGTACCAAATGTTGAAATGTTTGTTAAGCTTAAGGGACTTAAATGCCGGGTCATCTGTCCCTAAAGTTACAAACTACTTACGAACTGCCTTATACTAAAGACGACTCAAACATTCATGCCCGAGGGGGGATTCGAACACCCGACCGTAGCGGCCATGCAGAATGTGACAGGCGCACCGCAGACTGCTCGGCCACTGCGGCCGACAAGCTTAGTACCACTTCAAGTGGTTGCCCTTGTAGAACCAGCGTGTCCTTTGGTGAGAATTTACCACCTCTTCTGAATATCATAGCCGCGGTGGAGTAGCCGAGCGGTCTAAAGCGTCTCGCTGCGGAGCGCGCGGTTGCTCGCCGTGGAGGTTCGAGTCCTCCCTGGGGCATGGGTGTGTGTGTTTGTCCGTAGGTTAGTTTACCTAGGTTTAAGTAGTTTCTAAGCTACGGACTGATGACCACGCAGTTTGGTCCGATAGATTTACAGACATTTGAACATTTGAATATCATATGTTTGGTTTTGCTATGGTTTATCTGCAAGTCATTTTCCGGGGCCCATGATGTGAGCTTATCTAGCAACTTTTGGAGATCTTCGTTGTCCTCTGTAACTATTGCCACGTCATCTGCATAAAGTAGCAGTGTTGCTGATCTGTCTCTAATGATCTTTATGATGTCTGCCGTCATGATATTGAACAATGTCGGACTGATTGGGTCTCCAAGTAGTTCTCCACTTGCTTGTGTTTTGACAAGATGATATCATCAGATGTTAGGATGTAGTTGTATTTTAGGGTGTTTGAACTTTGGTTATTGGTTGAGTGTCGCCAATTCGCTGTACTGTCCTGCCACGGTGGTGCCGCGTCCCACTTCTCCGTTAAGGTCCGGGAGCATCTCAGTCCTGTCTCCTCTGGTCGATGGATCGGACGAGGAGGTCCAGTTGCACGGCCTGTTCGTTCACCAGATCTCAACAACTGCGAGTTTCGGTTATGGGGACATCTCAAAAGTATCGTGTAGGTAGAGCCCATTCCAGATGTAGGGACACTGAAGCGGTGAATTCATGCAACGTTGCCACCACTGCGATTTTAGCGCTCGTGTGTCAAAGTCAGCATCAATACGCATGCGTTGAGACACATGCAAACAATTTTAGTACATAATGTAATTGTGGCTGTATGGTACACCGCGTATTAGACCATAGTCTCTGTAACAAAGCATGACTGAACAAATGGTCTCTAGCAAAGAAACCAAGCAATTTCGGACACAAGTTCATGAGAGCTTTTTTGTTCCGAATACTCTCCTCGATCAATCCGTAGAGTTTGTAAACGGCAGAAAAAATCAGTCTGTATTTGGTGCATGTGACAAATTGCTGACACGAGCTGCAAAGGCAGACGTTTTTATTCATTTTGTATTGACTACTACTGTGTTTTCAGTACGTGAGTAATTTTGGTTAAACGTCAAGTATGATTTTATGAATCAGTGATATATCTAAACTTGAAGTAAACACAGACTGCTGACGTATCCAGTAGAAAATGACCTACCACGGTGGAGTGGCTGGGCGCTGAAGAGCGCGCCGCTGCTCGCACGGATTCCCGAGGTAATACAGCCTTTCTTCCTTCTTTCCTCCATGGTCTACATTTACTTTCTCTACCCCTCCTTTCCTATCCACACTCCTTCCGCTCCCCACCGGGGGACTGATGAACTGCCGGCCGCAGTGACCGAGGGGACTGAGGCGCTCCAGTCACGGTCTGCACGGCCACTACGGTCGCGGGTTCGAATCCCCCCTCGGGCATGGATATTTGTGCCGTCCTTAGAATTAGTTAGTTCCTAAGTAGTTTGTAAGTTTAGGGACTGATAACCTCGTAGTTAAGTCCCATAAGCTATACAAACATTTGAACTTTGACTGATGACCTATGCAGTTTAGTCCCCATGTCCCAAAGGAACAAACAACCAACCAACTAACATTAAAAAAAAAAAAAAAGAAAAAGGTACCCGATCAGCCCTTGAGGACTATGTGTCTGTCGACCGACCGCCATATCATCCTCAGCTGATAATATCACCATCGGATGCAGTATGGCATGGCATGTGAACTGCACCAACACCGTCTGTAGAGAAGGCCTCCACACTGCCGTGCCACGTCACGCAGAGTAGGCCGCGGTCGCGTAGCTCACTGGCTGGCTGGTGTGAGGCGGTGGGCTGCGCCCCATCGGCCAGCCCGTTAGCTACGTGAGCGAGGCCTACTCTGCGTGACATGGCACGCCAGCGCAGAGGCCTTCTCTACAGACGGTGTTGACTGCACGCCACACTCCCAGTCGTTGTCGACATATTTAAGTCTTAGATCCGCTTCCTCTCAATGAGACAGATCTGGCTTTTTTGGCAGCAGTGGGGAACAAAGCCGGATCACTCGGCTAATAGGGTGTACAATTGTACAGTCGATGGTAAATAAGATGTAATTTAAAAATATTGCATGACTGTGATCAAACAACAGATGCAATTGTGTATTAATGTGTATGTAATGACAGACGCCAGAAGGCAAGCCTTTGATTATTGATTATTGATGATCATCGTGTGCCATTTTTAATGGTTACACAGCAGCTGGTGTTCGGCCTGCCTGATACAAGTCTTTTTTAGGTGATGCCACTTCGGCGCTAGCATGTCGATGATGAAATGATGAGGACAACACCCAGTTCCCGAGCAGAGAAAAACTCCGATCCTATCGAGATTCGAAGCCGAAGCCTTGCATGGCAACTAATCACCCAGTCAACTGGACTACGGGGATGGACTCCGCAGTTAGGGCCTGCGGGGGGGGGGGGGGGGCGGTGAAAGAATTCTCATCTACATCTACATAGATACTCTGCAAATCACATTTAAGTGCCTGGCAGAGGGTTCATTAACCACTTTCATAACTTTTCTCTACCGTTCCATTCTCTAATAGCGCGCGGGAAGAAAGAACACCTAAATCGTTCCGTTTTCGATCTGATTTCTCTTATTTTATTGGGATGGTCATGTCTCCCTAAGTAGGTGGGTGCTAGCAAAATATTTTCACATTCATAAGTAAAAGTCTGTGATTGAAACTTCGCAAACAGATCACGCCGCAATGAATAACGTCTTGCTTTTAATGATTTCCACCCCAATTCGTGCAACATTTCCGTGACGCTTTCCCCCCCGTAACGTGATAAAACAAAACGAGCTGCCCTTCTCTGAACCTTCTCAATATCTTCCGTCAGTCCCACCTGGGTCCCACAAGCGGCAACAGTACTCCAGGAGAGGACGCACAAGTGTGATGTAGGCAGTCTCTTTGGTGGAGCTGGTGCATCTTCGAAGCGTTCTGCCTATGAAACGTAACCTTTGATTCGTCTTCCCCACAATATTTTCTATGTATTCTCTCCAGTCAAAGTTGTTCGTAATTGTAACTCCTAGGTATTTGGTAGAATTTACGACCTTAAGGTTTGACTGATTTATCGCGTAATTGAAGTTCAGTGGATTTCTTTTAGTGGTCATGTGTATTACTTCACACTTTTCTTTATTTAGTGTCAATTGCCAATTTTCACACCAAGTAGAAATTTTGTCTAAATCGCTTTGCAGTTGCTTTCGATCCTCTGATCGTCAGCTAAACTCTGACTTAGTAGAAATACTCTAGTACCATCCACCACTTTTTACCCCAGGCCCAAACAAAAGTCTCATAGTTTTAAAGACTCAGTGCAGTGATAGACCGCTAGCTTCACATGCTAAAATTAAAAATTAAAAAAAGAAATCTGTTGAGGGCGGGGGTGGGGGCGAACGACCCTTTGCCCCCCCCCCCCTTTCCACCTTAGATCCACCTATGTCCGTTTCAAGTCTAATCAAGACTTTCCCCATGGCTCACTCTTTCTATTCTGTCAGTGGTATAATCTTAGAAATTAAGTAAATTTCTGGATTACGTTATTAATTGTTTTGACTTACGCATAGACTTGTAGAGTGTATAGGCTTGCTATACTTTCCATTTTATCTGTTTCTATTTTGTTACTTTGATGTACTGACTCGTTCCATCACCATGGAGCTTTGCTTGTCAATTTGGTTCTACGGAACATGATAAGTTTAAATAAATAAGTAAGCAGAATTAAATGATTGAAGACCAGCTCTATTTTTACTTTTATCAAAAGAGCGTTTCTATTGCAAGTTAAAATTATTTACTAGTGTATTACCGTGATAGCAACCCACTTGAATCCACTCCATGCATGTTATCTTAGATTAATGAGATAAATAAAATTTAAAACGACTGGGAATTCACTGATCGTAAACTAAATTTGTTATTGATTCGAAATCTGATCTTTAGATCTCCGAATCTACTGTATTTCAAAACTTATGGATATACTAACTTTTGATACATATATATATATATATATATATATATATATATATATATATATATATATATTAGTAATATTAATATATTTCATTTCTTTGGATTGCAGACGTATATGCGAAACAAGATTTTTTTTTGCCTTCCATTAGCAGTTGAGTAACTTAACTTTTCAGAACAGTTGTTTAATTGAATTTAAATATTCCTGTGGCAATACATCATCGCACATATTGTCCTATTATCCTTTTCAGTTGTTATACACCCTTATTTCATGGCAGCTTTTTTCGTATCATTATACTCAGGTTCTAGTTACTGTACGACAATGGGATACATTCTATTACCAGAAGAACTACACGCGTTATGTGAATAACACCAGTGAGGAACATAGGACGCTGCGGAAACATATTTACGATAATTAGTGAATTACCGAAATAAATATTTCTCTTGCATTTTTGTCACAATTTTGTTTTTGTTTCTTGGATAATATGAATAGAAAAAAAATTCTGTCAATTTTTTTTCTCTCTCTGGAGGGTGGAGGATGTCTATTGGTCACACTAAACAACTATACGTCACTTACATGACTTCTAATTTCAAATGCTTAATACAAAACTTCAAGAAACGGCATTCAGGCAATTACCGAAGGCTTCTTTAATTTGTAAAACCAGAAAAATTAGTAGAGAACGAAACGATCGTTCCCGGTTATGGTCGAAGGTAATAAAGTGTGCTATTTTTGTGAACCAATGTTTCAGAGAGGATGGGAACTTAACAACTTGTCAGGCTGCCCAACATGTAATCGAAAATTACGACACATCTTTCCCATCAAAGCACTGTGTCAGGGTTAAGAGAAAATGATGTCAATTACGAGTGTCGTTCTGATAGTTTTATAAAGTTATGACATTTAGTACATGCTATGTAGTACAGTATTTAACTGCTTGGAGCCATTAGAGGCCATATTATGATGTACGGTACTAAAAGAAAGAAATAAAGAAAGAAAGACCTTTGCTTGAAAAGGTTACTTAGCTCCCATCGTTTGAACATCTCGTGTGTTGCTTTATTGGAGAAGGCGTGACTATGTACCGGAATATACCTTCGAGAACTTTGTGATAAAACACGCATAATGTAATGCCTAAATTCAGTTGATAACAATAATAAACACCATAGTCCTCGAAATACATCTTACAAACCTCCAGACTTCGGTATGTTAATAACGTAATTAATTAACGAGAATTTTACTGATGAATGAAAGAGGAGATCGCTTGGTAGAATTTTGCGCAGAGCACAATTTAGTGATCACCAACACTTGGTTTAATCATCATGAAAGAAGGCTGTATACGTGGAAGAGACCAGGAGACACTGTAAGGTACCAGATTGACTTTATAATGATAAGGAATAGATTTAGAAACCATGTTCTAAACTGTAAGACATATCCATGGGCAGATATAGAATCTGACCATAACTTACTGGTTATGAACTGCAGATTAAAACTTAAGAGTTTGCAGAAAGGTAGGAAGGTTAGGAGATGGAACCTGGACAAATTGAAGAAACCAGAGGTGGTTGAGAGTTTCAGAGGGAGCATTAGGCAAGGATTGGCTGAAACGGGGGAAAGTAATACAGTAGAAGAAGAATGGGTAGCTCTGAGAGATAGGGTAGTGAAGGCTGCAGAGACCATATAGGCAGAAGGACAAGGCCTAATAGAAATCCCTGGATAACACTGGATATACTGAACTTAATCGATGAGAGGAGAAAATATAAAAATTCAGCAAGTGAAACGGGAAAAAGGGAGTACAATTGTCTGAAAAATGAGATTGACAGGAAGTGCAGACTGGCTAAGCAGGAGTGGCTAGAGGACAAATGCATAACCATAGAAGAATGCATAACTAGAGGAAAGATAGATCCCGCCTACAGGAAAATAAGAGATATTTGGAGACAAGAAAAGCAGCTGTATGAATTTCAAGAACTCAGATGGAAAACCAGTACTAAGCAAAGAGGGGAAGGCTGAACTGTGGAAGGAATATATAGAGGGCCTATACAAAGAAAATAAACTTGAAGGCAGTATTCTAGAATTGGAAGAGGATGTGGAGGGAGATGAGACTGGAGATATGATACTAAATGGAAGAGGATGTGGAGGGAGATGAGACTGGAGATATGATACTGCGAGAAGAATTTGACAGAGCGCTGAAGAACCTGAATCGAAACAAGGCCCTTGGAGTAGATGATATTCCGTCTGAACTGCTGATATCAATAGGAGATCCAGTCATGAAAAAAATGTATCGCCTGGTATGCAAGATGTATGAGACAGGGAAAATACCCTCCGACTTCAAGAAGAATATCGTCGTTCCAATTCCAAAGAAAGCAAGTGCAGACATGTGTGAAAATTACAGAACTAGCAGTTTAATAAGTCATGGGTGCAAAATACTAACACGAATCATTTACAGACGAATGGAAAAACTTGTGGAATATGACCACGGGGAAGATCAGTTTGGATTTAGGAGAAATGTAGGAACACGAGAGGCAATACTCACATTACGATAGGCTAAGGAAAGGGAAACCTACGTTTTTAGCGTCTGTCGATTTGGAGAAAGCTTTTGACAATGTCGACTGGAATACATTCTTCCAAATTCTGAAGGTATCAGGGGTAAAATATAGGGATCGAAAGGTTATATTCAGCCTATACAAAAACCAGACAGCGGTTATTAGAGTCGAAGGGCAAGAAAGGGATGCAGAGGTTGGGAAGGGAGTAAGACAGGAATGTAGCCTTTCCCCAATGTTGTTCAATCTGTACATTGAGTAGGCAGTGAAGTAATGGAAGGAGAAATCTGGAGAGGGCATTAATGTGCAGGGAGAAGAAATAAAAACATTGCGGTTTGCCGATGTCATAGTAATTCTGTCAGAGACCGCAAAAGATCTGGAAGTGCAATTGAATGGGATGGAGAGTGTCTTGAAAGGAAGATATAAGATGAACACGAACAAGAGTAAAACGAAAGTAATGGAATGCAATGTCAGAAAATCAGGCGATGCTGAAGGAATTAGATTAGGTAATGAGACAATAAAAGTAGTAGATGAATTTTGTTATTTGGGTAGCAAGATAACTTCTGATGGCCGAAGTAAAGAAGATATAAAATGCAGAATGGCTATGGGTACAAAAGCATTTCTAAAGAAGCGAAACTTGTTAACATCCAATATTAATTTAAATGTTAGGAAATCCTTTCTGAAAGCATTTGTCTGGAATGTAGCATTGTATGGGAGTGAAACGTGGACGATAAATGTGGTGCTACAGATGAATGATGGAAATTAAATGGGTAGATCATCTAACTAATGAGGAGATGCTTAACCGAATCGGGGAGAAAAGGAGTTTCTGGCATATCCTGACTAAGAGAAGGGATAGATTGGTTGGACACATTCTGAGACATCAAGGAATTGTCAGCTTAGCATTAGAAGGAAGCGTGTGGGGTAAAAATCGTAGAGGGAGACCGAGGGACGAATATAGTAAGCAGATTCAAAAGGATGTAGGTTGCCGAAAGTATTCTCAGATGAAGAGACTTGCACAGGACAGGGTAGCGTGGAGAGCTGCATCAAACCAGTCTGCGGACTGAAGACCACAACAACAACAAGAACAATTTTACTGACACACACAAACTCCTAAGGCGCACAATTTTGGAATAGTGAAAGTGCAGGGCAGAAAGGTCTGGAAGCCACTATCGACTTATAACAGGAAACGTGATTCGTCCAACTACGCTACACGTTTCCATCGATGTCGGTCCACTCAAGGTAATCCCGTGCTCACTGCCATCGCAATTGACTATGTCATTGTGTCAGTGTACGAACACGCAAGAGTCAGCCGCTTTGAAGGCCCATCTTCGACAAGGAACATTACTCGGGGAGTTCCGAAACATTTTAAGCGCACTGTATTGTGTCGCAAGTCGCAACTGTCTAGCGGGAGCTGCTGTACTGTACTACTTTACCAACACCGTCTAGAGGCAAGGCCTCACAATTAGCACGTGTCACGTCACACCGATAGGCTGCTATCGCTAGCTGACTGGCTGACCGCTACGAGGCAGTGGGCTGTGCCCTAGCAGTCAGCCAGTCAGCAAGCGATCACGGCCTATCGGTGTGACATGACACAGACTGTTGTGACGTCTTATTTCTAGACGGTGTTGGCTTTACAGGACAGACAAGCCTGAGTTCAGCACCGCCTAAAGGGACAGCCTGAGCGCTGTTACACAGAGTAGGCCGCGATCACGAAACTGACTGGCTGGCCACTGGGGACAGCCCACTGTCTCATAGCGACCAGCCAGCGAGCCAGCTATGAGATTGCTGCCAACTCTATGGAATGTGACACGACAGCAAAAATAATCCTGGAAAATCACCAGAAAAAAAAAACAACAGAAAAAGATAGTCTATGCCATCATGTTACAGACTAGGTGGCTGTTCCTGCTGGAGGTTCTCGCTCGGGCGCGCGCGCGCGGCCGTGTGTGTGTGTTTTTTGTCCTTAGTGTAAGTTAGTTTAGGTAGTTTCCAAGTCTAGGGACTGCTGACCATAGTAGTTTCGTCCAATAGGTTTACAAACATTTGACATTTTTTGCAAAAGCGGTAACTGTCAGTTCAGTTCGAATTACCGCTTAACGCTGCTCTGAAACTGTGTTGCACTTTGTCTGAATTTGTTGAGCATTTTAACGAAAATTATGTGTGTAAAGACTATTGTAATACTGGTCCTGGTACGATATCACGACTCTAGAAAACTTTTGTTACGCCCCTGTCTTTTCTATTTATTATTACTTTACACACACACACACACACACACAAGTAAATGTAAATATTTGTTAAGCTTAAGGGACTTAACTACGGGGTCATCAGTCCCTAAACTTACAAACTACTTATGAACTACCTACAACTAAGGACGGCACAAATATCCATGCCCGAGGGGGGATTCGAACCCCCGACCGTAGTGGCCGTGCAGACCGTGACTGAAGCGCCTCAGTCCCCTCGGCCACCACGACCGGCCACACACACACACACACACACACACACACACACATATATATATATATATATATATATATATATATATATATATATATATATATATATAGGTAAATGTCAGTTCAGTTCGGATTACCGCTTAACGCTGCTCTGAAACTGTGTTGCACTTTGTCCGAATTTGTTGAGTATTTTAATGGAAAATTATGTGTGTAAAGACTACTGTAATACTACCGAGTGAGGTGGCGCAGTGGTAACGCACTGGACTCGTATTGGGAAGGATAGTGGTTCAAATCTACCTCCGGCCATCCAGATTTAGGTTTTCCGTGATTTCCCTAAATCACTCCAGGCAAATGCCGGGATGGTTCCTTTGAATGTGCACGGCCGATTTCCTTCCCTCATCCTTACTCAAAAATCCGACCGTTAGCTGCGTCTCGAATGACCAAGCTGCCGACGGGATGTTAAACCCTAAGATTCCTTTTTTTTATTGTAATACTGGTACTGGTACGCGATCACGAATCTTGAAAACTTTTGTTACGCCTCTGTCTAATTATATATTATTGTGGCTGCTAAGGCCTGGTCAATACATAGCAGTTTATACAGTGGCTAACGGATAGCACTATCAGCGCCGCTTACAACTTATGTAGTCTCTGCTTGTTCTCTCAGCACGTCCCTCGCCACTCGCACTCCATATATTGGGAATCGGTTGGGAGAGATTGTCCGTCACCTCCCTGCCCCCCTTCCTTCACCTCCCTAAGAATTCGTTCTTCTCACAGATAATATGCAGAATTCCAACAAGATGGAACAACACTTCAGATATTCAACCAAAGCATAGCGCACATCTGCAACGTGCGCTGTGAAGACATACTTATTTATCATCGTGTAATTTCTACTTTTGGGGAACACCTCACAATACTCGCATAGTAGACGACCTCAAACGAAAAATTACTAGTAAAATTAACTTCAAGCCTAGAAATATAAAGGATATTTCTCGTAAAGTAAACGATGTCTGGATGGCCTGGCCATCAGTTACTGCATCTCTTATAAACAGGCAACTAGTTATATTTTCACTCTGCATTAGACCGTGTGCTGATACGAAACTTCATGGCAGATTATCATTGTATGCTGGCCTGGGATTCGAACCCGGGACCTTTGCCTTTAGCAGTCAAGCGATCTACCGCACGCTTCACGGCCCATCATTACATATTTACATAAATAATATAAAACCCACCATCAGCTGTAATATCACTTTTTATTTATTACTGGTAACCAGTTTCGGTGTGGCCATATTACCATCTTCAGTGGTTGTCAATAATGAAAAAAAAATTACAACCGATGGTGCTTTTCATCCTAGTTATGCTATATGTTGCAAAATTTTAACAGGAATTATTTACAGAAGGATGGAAAAGCTGGTAGAAGCCGACCTTGGGGAACACCAGTTTGGATTCAGGAGAAATGTAACACGGGAGGCAACCTCACTTTAAGGCTTATCTTATAAGATAGATTTCTAGCTTTTGTAGATTTGAAGAAAGCTTTTGACAATGTTGATTGGAATACACTTTCAAATTCTGAAATCATCAGGTGTAAAATATAGGGAACAGAAGGTTATTTACAACTTGTACAAAAACCAGATAGCAGTTATCAGAGTTGAAGGGCATGAAAGGGATGCAGAGGTTGGGAAGGGAGTAAGACAGGATTGTAGCCTTACTCCTATGTTATTCAATTTGTTCATTGAGCTAGCTCTGAAGGAAAGCAAAGACAAATTTGGAGAAGGAATTAAAGTTCATGGTGAAGAAATAAAAACATTATGTTTTGCTGATGACATTGTAATTCTGCCAGACCTGGGAGGAGCAATTGAACGGAATGGACAGTGTGTTGAAAGGATCATATAAGATGAACATTAACTAGAGCAAACCAATGGTAATGGAATGTAGTCTTAGAAAATCAGGCGACGCTGAAGGAATTAAATTAGGTAACGAATCAATAAAGGTAGTAAATGAGGTTTGTTACTTGGGCGGTACAATAACATATGATGTTCTCACAGTACAGAGGATATAAAATGCAGATTGGCAATGGGAAGGAAAGCGTTTTTGAAAAAGACAAATTTGTTAACATCGAATATTAATTTAAGCATAAAGAAGTCCTTTCTGAAGGCATTTGTGTGGAGTGTTGCCTTGTATGGGAGTGAAACATGGACGATAAATAGTGCGGACAGGAAGAGGATAGAGGCTTTTGAAATGTGGTGTTACAGAAGAATGCTGAAGATTAGGTGGGTGAATAGTGTAACTAATGAGGAGGCACTGAACGGAATTGGAGAGAAAAGGAATTTCTGGCTTACCTTGACTTACAGAATGGATCGATTGGTAGGACACATTTTTAGACATCAAGGAATTGTGTATTTAGCGTTGGAGGAAAGTGTACGGGGTAAAAATCGCAGAGGGAGACCAAGAGATAAATATAGTAAGCAAATTCAAATGGATGTAGGTTGCCATTCTTATGAGGAGTTAAAGAGGCTTGCTCAGGATAGAGTAGGGTAGAGAGCTGCATCTGGACTGGAGACCACAACAACAACATGCTATATACACCGAAGCCCAATCCATTTACAATATGAATGCAATTAAATGACATCTTTACTTCCGCCAGTACCTAGCATTCTACCTTCTAAACTTTAGCGCTTTTCGCAGAAGGCAAAAATCCCGGGTTCGAATCCCGGTCTGGCACATAATTTTAATGTGCTGGAAATTTCAGGAAACTACATGTTTTAACGTCACTGTTATCACTTCCTTTTTAGTTAGTACGTTAAAATGCTACTTGAATATCGGGCGGAGGCACCCGTGTACATTGGCTCACTAGTGAGTTTTAACCAGTTGAAATTCAGCACGATACTGGATATGTCATGGAAGATCGGCAGATTATTGCATTGTTTCCACAGATGCTTTCGTGCAGTTAGTGGGCTACTTGATCATGTCTACAGTCTTCGTTTCCCTGAGACCGCCAGTTATCTGCATCTGCAACTCCAGAAGCAGCTGGAGGCTTACGTGTTGGAGGGTGCGTAGAGAATTAGTATCATGTTTCCCCCTTCTCATCCCATTCATAGGCAGCAAGCGGGCAAGACAGAGGACCAGCATGCCTTCGAATAACCCTAACTCCTGTAATATAGCCTCCAGGATATTAAAGAATTATGCGGGAAGGAATGACATGTTACTTGTCACCTGCTGAACGTAAAGCTCTTGAATACTCTTTTCCATGAAGTGAAGCGTCGTACTTGTAGCCTTTCCCACCGGCAGAATGAGATGTTAGCGCTGAGATGTTCTTTCACGCTAACTTAACGAACTCGAGATAAGTCATCCAATTATTGTCTAAATCAAATTCAGCTTTTCCTTTCATTTACGTTCATGAGAATACTTATAAATTAGTCATCAGTATGTATGGATGATAATATTTCATTTATTTTCACGTCAAAGTCTGATTTCCCCAGAACTAAATGAATGTAGCCGTTCCACATTAGTTACGGTTGGATAAATTTGAAGGTTGTGATATCCCCACTTCCACGAACTACATTATATTTCTGTGTGTGCGACACCATCTGCCGTTACAGTGATTTATCTAAGGAGCAGGTATAGACAAGAACTTTTAATGGAATTCTCTTGCTGAAGTGCATTACAATACAATTCGCTTGTAGATGTAGCAATTTAAAGAGTCTGAAAGCATTTTGTATTTATTGCTATTAGATGACAATGTACTATGACCTAGTCAATAATCTCTAACAACATTTCTCTGTCCACATCTCCCTACCACGCTGTTCCTGTGTCCTATCATTAATGTTATTATTCGACCTTTTTCCATTTTCTTCAAACACCTATTCTATCTACTGATATATTTGACCACCTCTTCTTCGTCTGCTTCCGATGTAGGCATGTACAATTCAAATAAATAATGGAGTAGCCGTGCGCACTAACGCGACTTGCTGCGGTGCATGCGGCCGTCGCCGTCAGAAGTTCGAGTCCTCCATCGGTCAGACATATGTGTGTGTGTGTGTGTGTGTGTGTGTGTGTGTGTGTGGGTGGGTGGGTGGGTGTGTGTGTACGTGTTGTTCTTATGATAAGTTATTTAAAGAAGTTTACAAATTTATGGACCGATGACCACTGTAGTGACGTCCCATAGTTCAACAAACATTTGACCATTTTTGCCTGCTGCTCACCCAATTTTTTCATTGTTGTTGCCCTGTCACTGACATGCATCATGTACTCATCATGTTCTTATCTAGTTTCTTCTTGTAAAGTAAGCCTACTCCTCCCTTGCGGTCATCCTATATTCTCCAGAAAAAAATTCTCCTTCTCCTTCCCATCGCACTTCACTAAGCCCTAAAATGCGGATGTCATATCTCCCCATTTCTTTCTTCACATTTTCTAGTTTATCTTCATCGTTCTTTTCTTCGCATTCCAATCTGCAATCCTTAGTCCGGAAACTTCTGTGTTTTTTCTTGTTGGCCTCACTGCGCACTGTTTCCCTGTGATAGAACCGCCCGGAGATCCGACTGTGGTCATATTACGCCAGTCTATTTCTTCTCAGGAAAAGCAATTCCACGAAGAATTTTGGCCAGTGGTACTAGGGATACAACAATGGTCTTTAATGCGGCGTTTTCCCCTTGCCTTTCCCAACCTATACCGTTGATATCTAGTAGGTTATTCTGCCTTCTAAAATGATTTATCATTTCAGGGCCAAGAGGGAATTTCCACCCGCTCAGCCACCCTCCAGGGAGGCTGTTGACACCACTTATACTGGTGATCATTCGTTGTTAGGTCATGTTTTTCGCGAGGATGGTTCATCCGCCCATTCCATCGCTTGACATTGGCATCGCTTGGATTTCTTCCGACTTCCAGGCCGTTGACCAACCCAGCTGAAAAGTATGGGTTGGAAAATAAAAGACACCCTAGCCCTCGAAAGCATCGGGGTCGGAAAAGATCTCGAGGTGGCCGAGGGTGGCCAGATAGGATACATAACAGAGAGAAGCCTGGCACAAATAAGAGGAAGCAATGCCAGGACTCAGCTCAGGACCCCGTGGTTCCCTGGGAAATACTTGAGTGCTACCCAAAACTCCTAATGAAATCAAGTTCCTTGAAAATTACAGGAAATACTGTTCTCCTACAATACCTATATTCCTGTATTATATGTTGTGAGGCTTTAACAATCATGACAAAGGAAGACAAACTGTAATTAGAAATTAAATATTAAGATTTTTTCCTGCAAACGACGAATATCTTCGTTTGGCAAAAAACGTGCGTGAATTGCACAAACACCGTCATCGACATATTTCCATATCATTAGGTGATTATAGTATGCGATATGATAACTCATCAATTGAACTCCCTCGTTACATACACACGTACACCAAAACCATAACTGTAGCGAATACTTGAAACACAACTTGTCATTCCCTTTCCCATTCTACTCGTAAACGGAGCGAGTGAAAAAGATAAAATAAAATAAAAAATAATAAAAAAAACATATGTGTACTTATGTATAAGAACTGATTGCTCCGAGATGTATGTTGTTGCGTTAAACATCGTTCAGCAACCTGTCACAAATTCATGTTCTGTACAATATCTCAAGTACGTTTCACTCCACCAGAAATTCTCTGTTTAGTTGATGGAGCAATGTGTTCAAATGTTTGTCAAGTTTAAGTGACTTGACTGCGGGGTTATCAGTCGCTAAACTTACAAACTACTTATGAACTACCTTATATCAAAGACGACACAAATAGCCATGCCCGAGGGGGTATTCGAACCCCCGACGGGGTCCACGGTAAACGCCTGCCTCAACCGATGCGCTTGTTGTGGAAACGTTACTTATCAGTACTTAAATGTTCGACAGACTATAATATCAGACGAGAACAATTTATCGCTTTGTGACTGAATCGTTAATTACTAACAGAGGCTAACTCATCAAAAATCTGAAAATGCAGTTCTGTCGCTTTCGGTTTGTTGAGAAGCAGGTGTATCGATTGGAACTAAAAGGGAATGCCATTATTCTCTTTACGCTTGAAGAGACCGGACTGAAATCTGTGTTGGTTTCTAATAGCGGACAACTCAATGAAATGTCACTTACTACTAATAGATGTGTGGCAGTCCTGAAATAATACTAAACGAATTGATACTTTGGTTTTAAATTTAGTTTAACTCTTCCATCGATATTAAGATGAGCAAGTAAGAGTTCTGACCATGTGCCCAGTCATCTGTTGTAGCATGTTATGTATTTGTATGAACTTAAGGCAGTTAACAATTCTCCAATCATAATTTTAACATATTTTTTATTCAGTTTTCTATGAAGGCAGTACACATTTCTGAACATTTAAATGTTAGATGTACTCAAACAGATTCATTATTTTATGTTTAAAAGTATTAAGACACATTGAATTATTTTTAAGTGTCAAAATTATGTAAGGTACTAAATTCACTTTATTATTCTGTGATTGTACGGTCAGGACATACATATTTACTTTTTATTGCTGTAGAAATACTGACGTTTTGTATAGGTTAGATTACCATCTTTTGCAACTGTAAATTAGTTTGAATTAGACTAATTTACATTAGAGTAACCTATACACACTGTATAACTGCAACTGCGGAGAAGGAGGACAAGAAACAAAGAAGACTCATATACTGACATTAAATGATTGCAAGTGTTTACTTTCACGTAATTTAAGTAAGTGCGTTACAATAAGTTTACTTCCTCGTTTATTGATACGAGGGGAACAACATTCTCAACAAAGAAGACGATTGGAACCTTCATCCGACTTTTTTTTAATTTTATTGGCCTCTGAAGTAGTCCCTACATAGCTATCCACATAAATAAATCAAAATGGCAATACAACCAGTATAGTTACAAATGCAAATTGATAAAAGCAAAAAAAGGTGACTACAGTAAACAAAGACAAGAGCAACTTCAAGTAACACAGTCAGATTTCGCATGCTTTATATTTTACGTAAGTCATTTCATAATTCTGTCTTCGCCTTCATTAGTAATGAGATAACTTCTTTGTACCCTACTTAGTCTCTGGTTGCCAGTAATGTTGGCACTGAAGTTGGTAACTGGCAATTCCTGCTCACAATATTCTTAGCAACTTAGATGTGATGTCCCACCTGTTGATGCATCCAGAAAATATGATTTGTGTATTCCACTTCGCCGCAGTCGGAAAGTCGAGATGTTGCTATGCAGAAACGATGTAGGTGCTGTGCAGAGCGACGGCGACTGAAAACTTTCGTGTGAACACCAAAGTCCATGGTACCAAGGTGTGGTTGGTAACACCGGTGTTATTTGTGCGTAGTAATTTCCTTTAGTTGTCTGCGAAGCTTAAATTCTAGGCCCCACTTAGTCCGAATTACCTTCCTCTAAAATGGTAAAAGATATTCCGCTGCAACGTGTGTATATTCTTCTGAATCTGAGGCAATTGCTTCCTTATCTAATACAATGAGATAATTCGCCCATCCCTTTCCAGATGGTTTATGTGTGTTATTATTTCGTTGGCTACTGTATAGTTCTTATGCTCTCGACAAAAATATTTAAGGAATATGAGCGCAGATTTAGAGAAGATGAGAATACGTTACTCCGGGCTTACAAGATAGTCTCGAGTTCAGCCGCCATTATTGACTATTTCTTTGGCAGTTTACGCTTAAATCCTATTTGCGTATTGGTATCCCAAAAAAGCGCATCATTGGTTCTACAAACTCCATTGGCCTTACATTACCACGTCAAGCAGAAATAAAAAACCAATCTAACGCTAATTATTTAGCGAGTTATTTTCTGACACTAATGGCTTCACTGCCTCGGCAGTGGAATTGTTGGTTTTAATAGTCACAGTTCTTGATTGTGTTCTTTTTATATCTGAATTTTCTTTGTCTATTCTTTGTCTTGTTTAAAAAATTAAAAGTTTGTATAGCTTATGGGACTTAACTACGGGGTCATCAGTCCCTAAACTTACAAATTACTTATCAACTAGCGTATCCCAAGGACGGCACAAATATCCATGCCCGAGGGGGGATTCGAACCCCCGACCGTAGTGGCCGTGCAGACCGAGACTGAAGCGCCTCAGTCCCCTCGGCCACCGCGGCCGGCCTTTGTCTTGTGTTTAATAATGTACACAGATAAGGAATCAAAAACAGTGAAAATTATACATAATACATACATTTAACAAGTTTACATCTATGGCAACTTCATTCCATGCTTTATCTGTACAGTCCCTCCTTGAATATTCTTTATGGTCTAATCATATATCTGCCAGAAATTTTATAACTAGAAGAAGTCCATTTGTACTGTTATTGACATTATTTCACCGAAAAAACGGTTTATGGTGAATCTTGAAACTAAGATTATTGAAGTGTGCGATGTAGCTTACTAGTTGGCCTCATAATCTTTAAAACTATTACATGTTATGAGGAACACAATGTAAAATTTTTAGCATTTGCCTTATCGTATTATATATTATGTGTTTATTATTGTATTCGTTAAAAGTTCATTTCAATTATTGCATATGTATTTCATTTTCTCTAAAATGTTCTGTGGACTAGTAAATTTAAAAAAAAAAAAATCAAAACACAAGGTGGATTACATGCGAGACGTGCGATCCGCTTGTCACGCTCGGACTCTTCCGTGCACAGCAGAATGCAAGAGAAGAACGTCGCTCGCAACGACTTCAAGACGACTACTATTTGACCACGATATCTCGACGATTTTTCTGGGTCGCGGCGGATTAGCCGTGTGCACTGTGGCGTCGTGCTGCGGTGCGCGTGGCCGTTCGCCGTCGGGGGTTCGAGTCCTCCCTCGGGCATGGGTGTAAGTGTTATCCTTAGTTTAGTTTACCTTAGTTTAACTAGTTTGTAAGCTAGGGACTAATAACCAAGCAGTTGAATCCCACAGATTTGCAAACATTTGAACTTTTGATTTTGCAGGTGCTGCCACAAGTGGCGGTGGCAGCACTAGCTGAAATGTATTCATTTATTTACAAGTGCTGCCAACGTTACAGTGCTTCTTGACGCGACATATTACTCTACACATTGTTAGAGTAACAGTTGCAGCACTACAGCAAGTTCCCTTCCTCCCATCCTCCACTCCCCCCAGAAGTAATGTGGGTACAAGACACGTCTCCTGAAACTCCCACCAGGCACCGTGCAAATCGTCAAGTTATCGTGGCCAAACAGTACGAGTCGACCCGTATGCGGCATGCCATTAACTCACGTGTGCAGTAGAATGGGGAAGAAGGAAGGAAGCTCAGGGTTTAACGTCCCGTCGACATCGTGTTCATTAGAGACCGAGCTCACGCTTGGATTGTTTGGGTGAGGATGTTGAAGGAACCATTCCGGCACTTGCCTGGAGGGATTTAGGGAAATCACGATAAACCTAAATCTGGATGGTCTGAGGTTGATTTGAACCACAGTCCTTCCGTATTCAGACAGAATCGCGTCCTGTACGACTAGGGCCGAGGGCGAGTCGTGTCCGCGACGATTGTGGGGGCCTATAATCCATATCGCTTAAGGGTCCCACACACGATGCGATTTATTGGACCAATTCGTTGGTCACCGATAAATTGATCGGCTTTAGGCGCTACTCGACTAACTTTGCTTGTCGGATGGTAGGTTGGGCCTGACCGTCCGACATTAGACTCCCCCACCCCACCCCTCCACTTCACCCGAAAAATTGTACCGTATGTAGCGCTACCCGACCAACTTCCAGCTTGCGTTCGTTTGCACAGCGAACACGAGAAAATAAATACAGTTCGACAAACAGACACCAGAACAGAGAGGCGCTGCGTGAAGTTGATCGGAACGTGTGTAGTCTGCTACCAACTGCCGGCCGCGGTGGCCGAGGAGACTAAGGCGCTCCAGTCACGGTCTGCACGGCCACTACGGTCGGGGGTTCGAATCCCCCGTCGGGCATGGATATTTGTGCCGTCCTAGTTCGTAAGTAGTTCATAAGTGGTTTGTAAGTTTAGGAACTGATAAGCCCTTAGGTAAGTCCCATAGACTATACAAACATTTGAACATTTTGCTACGAATTGGTTGGTTCGTTGGGCAGCTTGTTGGTCGGACGATAAATCGGATCGTGGGTAGGGGCCTTTAGGCTGCGTTCACACTACCGGCCGGGCCGAGCCGAGCCAGCTGGCGCCTGTTCGGCTCACGCTGCTGGCCTGTGTGTTCACACTTCGCGCCGAGCCGAGCCGAGAAAACAATTTTCCGATTTTCACGTTGCAAAAAATTTTGACAATGTAGAAGAGAACCCAACGTCGTTTTATCAACTTATTTTTTTCCTTACAAACTTTGGTTTACCTGTGAAAAAAAGAAAATATCTACTTTTCATTCCGCGCGAATTTTTAGTTTCGTAAAGCTTCTCACTCGATTTTGATGAAAGTATCCGGTTAAAAAATCTGATTTTTGGACACGTGGTAGTAAAACATCTCAGCTTTTTAATAAATCATTCACCTTTTCATAATTCAGAACAATCGTATTCAAATGACACTATTTGTCAAGTGAGTGCACTTGATTTACAAGTCGTGTATTGAAAAAGTTGGATAGCGGGCAGCTTACTGTTCTATGCATTTTAGATCATACATTACAGCGAGTCAAATGTAGCTAAAAGTACAGAAAAATTTCTGAAATGGTAGTCGCACTGATTACTTTCAAAGTAATTGCGAGATATCTTTCTGGAAACATCCCTTAGGCTGTGGCTAAGCCATGTCTCCACCATATCCTTTCTTCCAGGAGTGCTAGTCTTGCGTGTTTGCAGGAGAGCGTCTGTGAAGTTTGGAAAGTAGGAGGCGAGGTACTGGCGGAAGTGAAGTTGTGAGGCGGCATCGTGAGTCGTGTGAGGGTAGCACAGTCGGTAGTGCGCTTGCCCGCGAAAGGCAAAGGTCCCCGCTTCGAGTCCCGGTTCCGGCACACAATTTTAATCTGCCAGGAAGTTTCATATCAGCGCACACTCCGCTGCAGAGTGAAAGTTTCATTCAGGCATAAAACTGATTTCTAGTCCACATTATGCAATTAATGGAATATATATTTCATGTCTGAAACTAGAAGAGAAGAATAAATTAATGTTAACAGCGACTTTGGTGTTGATGAACTGAAATAAAATTTTCTGGCATTATTGGCTTTCTGGTTGGAAATTATAAAAGAGAGAAGCCCAAGATTATACTAAAATTTATAGGTACATCTACGCCTGAGTCATATATAGTCATTTTTGTATTTTCGCATTTGTGCCACAAGGTAAAAATAATAGTATACAGCTTGTCCCACATAGAAGCAATATCACTCACCCTCTAGATTAAAGTAAGAACGAATTAAGTAAAAAAGAATAGACGAAATTAACATTATAAACATGTAGCTACCTGCAAACGTAGGCTTCCGCGGCTGTTGTCACTATCAATAAAATTCTTCTGGGTATGAAACCGCGTCGTCATTTTATAAATTCCACCGACGTTTCGGCCGCTGTTGCAGGCGGCCTTCATCAGGGTCTGTGTCTGACTGTGTCTGACACAGACCCTGATGAAGGCCGCCTGCAACAGCGGCCGAAACGTCGGTGGAATTTATAAAATGACGACGCGGTTTCATACCCAGAAGAATTTTATTGATAATGTAGCTACCTCATTATAAGGGATGTTGCAAGTGGTGGTGCACGTGGGATTTACCGGATTTATGTGTGAAACGCTGTACTGTATTTGAACCCATCTCCACTTTCAAAGAACTCTACACAGGTTTCAGAATTTTATTATTTAGTTTGGTAAGAAGCTGCCTGAGAGTAAATTCATTTCTACGAACAATTTTATGAATTCTTTGCTGACAATTTTCTTTGTCTCAATGGTATTTCGACATTTTTTTACTTTTTTTATTCTTTAGGTGAAAGAAAAATGCGCTGATTTAGTTTAGCCTCAGACACTAGAATTCAGGTCAGTAAAGGATGAGAAACGTGTGCCACTTCGTTTCTTGTTGGGTTTTATTTTTCCCTTCTTGATGGGTTTGTCTGCAGAACCAAGGTATCTTCGTCCACTGTTAGCTGAAGATGAAAGGAAATACGGTGGTGACCAAAATTTGTTCACTGCCTTCTACTTAGATCCAGCTAACAATTCACTGATTTTGTTATTTTGTTTCTATTGTTCACGTACTATAGTACTCATCGGATTTAAGCAATTAAAAAACATGTGGTAATGGACTCATCGCTTGAATTTCGACTGAAATTTGGGACAGTTTTTCCTTATCAGAACAGCTAAAACACATTTCTGAATTTTGTAATCATTATACAAAGTTAGTAGTAATAGAAGAAAAAATAAACAGAACATATTTTCACGTCTTTTCTTTTTTAAGGTAACATGCAGAGAGACGTGTATTGAAAACAGGCTGTAAACGTGAGACACTTATGCTACAGAAGCAATATCACAGCCCAATTGGCAAGCGCTGGAAATATTAAACATTCCGAATGGGCCGCGGTGGAATAGCCGAGCGGTCTAAAGCTTCTCGCTGCGGAGCGCGCTGTTGCTCGCCGTGGAGGTTCGAGTCCTTCCTGGGGCATAGGTGTGTGTGTTATCCTTAGGTTATTTTACGTAGGTTTAAGTAGTTTGTAAGCTACGGACTGATGACCACGCAGTTTGGTCCGATAGATTTACAAACATTTGAACATTTTGAAGATTCCGAATGTCGTTGGGGCTCGACATGAGCCGGCTAAAGTGGTCTCGGTCCTGCCGGCGGTGTAAACAGTGCAGTTGGAAACAATGTGGTTTTAAGTCCCAGCTCGGCTCAGCCCGGCTGGGCTCGGCTCGGCTCGGCTCGGCCAACACCACCTACGGAGAAGGCCGCGGGGCTCACGTGTGACGTCATGCAGCGTAGGCTGCGCGCACATAGTCACCACCACCTAGAGGCTCAGCCCGGCTGGGCTCGGCTCGGCTCGGCTCGGTCAACACCACCTACGGAGAAGGCTGCGGCGCTCACGTGTGACGTCATGCAGCGTAGGCTGCGCGCACATAGTCACCACCACCTAGAGGCTCAGCCCGGCTGGGCTCGGCTCGGCTCGGCTCGGTCAACACCACCTACGGAGAAGGCTGCGGCGCTCACGTGTGACGTCATGCAGCGTAGGCTGCGCGCACATAGTCACCACCACCTAGAGGCTCAGCCCGGCTGGGCTCGGCTCGGCTCGGCTCGGTCAACACCACCTACGGAGAAGGCTGCGGCGCTCACGTGTGACGTCATGCAGCGTAGGCTGCGCGCACATAGTCACCACCACCTAGAGGCTCAGCCCGGCTGGGCTCGGCTCGGCTCGGCTCGGTCAACACCACCTACGGAGAAGGCTGCGGCGCTCACGTGTGACGTCATGGAGCGTAAGCTGCGCGCACATAGTCACCACCACCTAGAGGCTCTGCCCGGCTGGGCTCGGCTCGGCCAACACCACCTACGGAGAAGGCCGCGGCACTCACGTGTGACGTCATGCAGCGTAGGCTGCGTGCACATAGTCACCACCACCTAGAGAGAGGGCCGCGGCGTTCTCTTGTGACGTCAGGCAGAGTAGGTTGCGCGCGCGTAGCTGACCGGGTAGCCGTTGGGGCACGGCCCACTATGCCGAAGCAGCGAGCCAGTCAGCTATGCGCGCGCAACCCATTCTGCCTGACGTCACAGGAGAGCGCTGCGGCTTTCTCTTTAGGTGCTGGCATAGCTCACTGGCTGGCTGCTTCGCCATAGTGAGCCGTGCCCCAGCGGCTACCCAGTGAGTTACGCGCGCGCAGCCTACTCTGCCTGACGCGGCCATCCCTCTAGGTGTTGTTGATTTGGCCCGGCCGGCGGTCAATCTGACCTGATCTTTCTAGGTGCATTATTTTTTTTCCCCCGGCAGTGTAGTTCAGAGCGATGAAAGGGAAAAGAAAGCCCTTGAGTTTGGGCGCAAGGGTGCGACACGGTAGAAGGCCGTGTCAGGTGTCGCGGCACGGCGCGGCGTGGAGCTTGTGGAGTGGAGGCAGGGCGGCACGGAAGCGGCCGGAAGCTGGGGCGTCGGCGTCGTCGGCGTCGTGTGTCCGCCCGGCGTCAATCAATGCGCGCCACTCCGCCATCGGCTGCGCCAGCGCCAGCGCCCCGCCGGGGTCGCCGCTCTACTCGCCACTTTTCAGCCTAGAGCGGCAAATGTTCAGCGAGCGCCGCCGGCCATCGACTTCCCGTGGCGCCGTTCGCGCCTTCGTCGGTTGGTAGTGCGCCTGCTCACAGCCGTCATCCAAAATACCGTGGGTCACCACCGGGGGAAAAACCACTGTGCACCTTCCATGCAGGGCTGCCAAGCGTATACGAAAACATGATCCACCCTTCGAATCGTATGTCTTTTGTAAGATCTTACGAATTTTTGTTTTATTTAATGTTTGACTATGTATTTCAAAAATACGATACGTTCACGCCTTCATCGGCTGGTAGTGCGTCTGCTCACAGCCGTCATCTAAATTTCCGTTGGCCACCACTGGTGGAGTGGTGGAGGAACTGTGCATCTTCCACGCAGGGCTGCTAACGGTACGATCTGTATAACACATGTAGGAAGATTTAAAATGGTATACGAGCGTACAATCCACCCTTCGCATCGTACGTCTTTTGTACAATCTTGTGAAACGCTACTATTAAGATTTCAACATTTTTATTGATCTATTTTTTTATTTTATTTACTTTCTGTATATTTATTTCAAAAACACGAAACGTTCGCGCCTTCATCGGTTGTTAGTGCGTCTGCTCACAGCCGTCATCCCAATTCCCATGGGTCACCACCTGGCGGGGAAAAGAAAAACTGTGTACCTTCCACGCAGGGATGCCAACCGTACGATCTGTATAGTACATGTACGAAAATTTAAGATTGTATACGAGCATCGTACGTCTTTTGTACGATATTGTGAAACGCTATTATTGAGATTTCATTTTTATTGTTATAATTTTTATGTATTATTTCATGTTTGGCTATTTATTTTGAAAATACGATACGTTCGCGCCTTCATCGGTTGGTAGTGTGTCTGCTCACAGCCGGCATCCAAATTTCCCTGGGACACCACCGGGAAGGGCGGGGGGGGGGGGGGGGACTGTGCCTCTTCACGCAGGGCTGCCAAACGTACGATCTGGATAGTGCATCTACGAAGATTTAAGATGGTATACGAGCATCCACCCTTCGCATCGTACGTCTTTTGTACGATTTTATGAAACGCTATTATTAAGATTTCAATTTCTTTATTGTTATATTTTTTGTTTTATTTACTTTTTGACTTTTTATTTCAAAAATATGACACTTCGCGCCTTCATCGGTTGGTAGTGCGTCTGCTCACAGCCGTCACCCAAATTGCCGTGAGCCACCACCTGGGGGAAAAAACTGTGCACCTTCCACGCAGGGCTGCCAACCGTACGATCTGGATAGTACATGAACGAAAATTTAAGATAGTATACGAGCATACGGTCCACCCTTCGCATCTCATCTTTTGTACGATCTTATGAAACGCTACTATTAAGTTTAAAACTTTTTTATTGTTATAATTTTATGTTTTATTCAATTTTTTACTATTTATTTGAAAAACACGATTTTGAGCAACCTACTTTCCAGTCTCTCGAGCTGTGGGATTCGCCAACTCACCGTATTGATTACATTGCCCCTTAAGAATATAAACGAAAATGAAAACGATCACAGTTAACCTGTTGACTACAGTCACAAAGAAGTTACTGAGGTGTTCGACAGTGAAAAATAAAAACAGTGATAATGATCCTCGTACTCCAATGAATTCTGTATTAATACAATAGGATCGCTGTCTAGGATACAATAATTTAATGTCATTATGCAATCCAGTAACGCTAAAGGGTTGGCAACGCTGAGTCCACCTTGCTGAGATAATGAAGGCTCAAGCAGTGTGTACAGTCACTATATGGTGGCACAAACATCTATTACTAGACTGGCAATAGCGTATACAGTATCATTGACGTCACTGAAATATCGCCGCCATATTTCTATACGACAAACGCGTGAGCAGTAGTGTGTTTAATTTCAGAAAACGGTAGTTAAAATAAACTGACCTAACTACTTCGTCTTTACATGATGCCGTAGAGCGTACACCATGCGGCTACTTCCAAGCGTCGGTTTGTTTTGCGGCTAGACGATTCACACTTTCGCGTCAACGACGTCGGCTCTTTATTCTGAGCGATGCACTCCACTAAAACTGTACTACGAATCACACTTCTAATGAAAGAAAGGTAGGGGGAAACATTAGCGTTTAACGTCCCGTCGACACCGTGGTCAATAGAGACGAAGTGCACACTCCCATAAATTTGTCAGGGATGGGGAAGAAAATCAGCCGTGCACCTTTGAAAGGAACCTCCGCGACATTTTCATGGAGCGATACGGGGAAATCTCGGAAAATTTAAATCAGGTTGTCCGGAGACGGTATCGAACCACCGTCCTCCCAAATGCGAGTCCACTTCATTACCACTGCGCTAACTCGCTCCATCACAGTTTCTACTCTTCAAAAGATTTGCTAATCTCACATGCAAATAAGACCCCTTGAACAGGCCGCATATCACTATAGCATCACATGCAACAATCACGATTTAATTTTTTTTAAATAAATGGAAACAGAAGTGGTAGTAAGACTCACTTTCTTAGCGTTCTATTAATACTCAGTTTCATATACGGAGAATGCATACGTAGATTTTGATTTTGATACGTGAGTTTGGGAGTATTAAAATCCATACATTTTATAAAAACTCGCTCATCTCACATGCAAAGCTCACTCCAACAGGACGCAATTCTCTATGCCATCGCATGTGACAATCGAGATGTCAGTTTAAGCAAATAAATAAATAAATAAAAATGATAAGTGGATGTAGCACTGTCGCTTGGAGTGTTCCGTAAAAGCTGAATTACACATACAGGTATTTCATATGTAGATTTTGACAAGTGAGTTTGTGAGTATTGTTATTTATTTGTTTATTCTCGAGCTAGAAACATACATTTACAATAGCCTTTCACATCAATAATTATATAAATATATACAAATAGTATTTATATTACATGAGCCCAATAATTTGCAACCTCCAAGACGCTTTGAGTGGCTTGCAGGTGATCATTCTCCGTGCAGGATGGAGGGCCCAAAGGGCACGTAACCATGTACCTTGTAGTTCTTCTTGTAAACAATGACAGGACTTCTTCTGTCATGACACCGCATCTCTTCAGGTTGTCTCTGGATCGTCCAACTCCTGATCGAATCTGTTCAAAGATTTATACCCCAGCCAGTCTTCATTATATCCAGGAGGTAGTTCATCAGCTTCTGGCATCCATCCGCGAAGGTGAGGCGTCGACCTCAGGAAGATCTTTCTCGAGCTCGGACGTTGCTGTGACGGATTACGTCCGTGCAGTGGATGGACACTGTTCTGTTCCACTGCCTGTCTGTCCTTGTTGGCAGCCACTACTGTGACTACATCTGGTGGCTCTGTTACAGCCAGGTAGTGGAGCTTATCGGTTGGGGTAGGTTTTAAGCAACTTGTGATCAACTGCAGGTTTCGTTGAGGGCAGTGTCTTTTTGTCTGGCTTGAAATGACCTGTGCCAGACTGGGAAAGCAAATTCAGTAGTAGAAAAACACAGTGCCATTGCAGAAGAGCAGATAGTTTGTGGGTGTGAACCCCACTGTGTCCCACCTAACTTGCGAATTAGGTTGTTGTTTCGAGTGGAAATTTTCATTTTGGTGACGCCCAAGTATTTAGGGGTGTGATAAGGCTACAATTGGATGCCTGACCGTTGTATATGTAGCAAACTATTAGCTTTCCTGTTCTTTAAGTGAAAGGCCCACATTTGTCTTCGAAAGATTTGCTCTGAATTGGTTCTTACTTTAGTAGCTTGACAGTGTTCTAACTCCAGTTGTCAGAATTCTTTTTCACTGTTTCAAAGTACGAGGCGTGTTGTTTAAGTAAGTACCGTTTTGAAATTTAAAAAAGACGTGCTAAGATATCTCAATAATTTTATTTTTACATGAAAGCTTGTACCTTAATCTACTATTCTATGTAATTTTCGTCAATATTGAGGCACTTGTCGTAAAGTTGCACCAGTTTTTGAATACCCTCCTCGTAGAAGTCTGCAGCCTGACTTGTTAACCACTGCATCACTTCAGTTTTGACTTTGTCATCGTCTTGCTCGGTCACAATTCCATACAAAACACTACGAGAAACATCAGGAAAGTCATCCCGCAAGCAGGAAATCGTAAAGCGTCTTTTTTTCTCTCAACTTATTGACCACTTCCTGCACCAAACTTTCATTAACGACCGAAGGCTGCACACTCCGTTGTTCGTCATGCATATTTGTGCGACCATCTTTAAATGCTCTCACCTTCTTACCATTCCATCATTCATGATGTTTCCTCCGTAAAGTGCACAGATCTCACGATGAATATCGATCGTTTTTAGGCCTTTAGCACTAAGAAATAACAGCCCATACTTCACAGTCGATGGGACTCACGATTACCGGCGGCATCTTAAGCACTCTATACACAACGTAAACAAGGAAGAATCAGACTGTAATGGCGTCGGTTCGTAGACAACAGATGTAGGTAGATATATTAGCAAGTCTTTTCTGAATTTCAAAACGGTACTTACTTTAAAAAATACGCCTTGTATAAGCTCTACGTAGCAAGAACTAGTTCATCTGCATATAAGAATTTCTTCGTGCCCGGGGGGTCAATGGCTGGTCGTTGGTATAAATGTTGAAGAGAAGTGGAGTCAAGATGCTTCCCAGAAAAAAAATTGAGGTAGGTTTTTATGTTGCGAATTTCCACATAAACTACTGGACCATTTCCAACCAAACTCAGAGTACATATTCCTTACTGACGAGCAATCAATCGTCGTGTGCGTAAGGTCATTCAAGTGAGGGTGAAAGAAGAAGGGTACCCGCGAGTAGCCAGATTTTTTATCATTCACTCTTTGAGAACGAGTCCACTTAACCATTTGTAAAAAAGTTAACACACAGTTTCAAACCGTTACGGAACTTTTCTAGCTAACAATGCATACAAACGATAAAATGAAAGAAGTTCCTTCCGTTCACGCAGTAAAACCACGGCATTTGGCCTCACATTACAATCACGCATGAGGTTTCAATTTATTACAGATTTACTACAAACTGTGTTTTGCTAATAATCCATTACACATATCTGAAAAATTATGCTATTGCAGGACACATTGTTCAGGAAAAATTCACTACATACACGGGTAAAATGGACAGTGTATGGGGCAGAAAGAGACGGACTGGGGGGTGAGGGGTAGGGGGCGGGGAGGGGGGTAGGAGAAAGGTTAAATAAGAGTGGAATAAAGCAACGCCAGGAGCAGAGGCTTGTTTGTGAGATATCGGCGGTATCTTTTGATTACGTAACATTTTTCACACAATCAAACTCAGAATAAGTTACTATGACATAAATTTCAGTTTCATACTTTGATACCTCTACCTGTTTCTGAGAAAAATGGGTCTTAACTGTCGGACAGACGACCGAGAAGTGATGCTATAATGGTACAGCGTTAACGTTTAAAAACGAAATTCTTATAAACAAAAACAAACAAACAAAATTGAGAAAACTGAGAAGGCAATTTGTAACGACAAAGAGGGGGGAAAAGACGAAAAATCGAGACGCATTCTAAATTTTAAAACAATTTTTGGCCGTAGTTTGTAATACTCGTCACTTAAGCCAGAGATGTGCTTCCACTGCTTTGTGTTCAACCTCGATATCAAAACACCTGAAGTCTATAGCTGATTGAACAGAGCACCAATGACGCACATGAATGAATTTTTTCATCATGGGATTGTGCTCTGATCTCCAACGTCCTGGAAGATTAAAATTTTTTGCCGGTTGCAGGATTACTTTATAGCCAGCAGGAAAAATTAACAATTATGTCGATGTTTATTAAATTTTCATTTCATTTTATATCTGTACACTAGTAATTTGGTGAGGAAATATTTTATTTAAATTTCATCTTTGTCTCGGTTGCATTCTGTAATCCAAAATCGAAAGGAAGGATTATGAAAGTCGATAGCTGAATGTTCAGAAAAATACTTGAATGATAATTATTGTAAAATTCCTATTGACTAGATAAAAAATCGGACACTCTTTGTAGTAGTCTTTTTTCAGTTAATGAAGTTTGTTTAAATTTTCAGTCAGCATTTTTTATTCGATACCATTTTTATTATGAATCATTAAAGCAATTTCCATTTTCAGCTTCTTACCTTCGCTGGGATTGCGAGAGCAAGGGCGAATTGTTGGAGGGCGCAAAGATCAAACAACTACTGTTTGACGACACTGCCTCACTAGCCAAGCACGTAGCGGCTCTGAGACTTGTGTCCCATACCTTAACGTAAAATTAGAGACATTTTTAGGAGCTAGTCGTAATTAACAATTAAGAATCGGGTACACCTCTCTCCAACAATTACGTCTTTGCTTTCTCACACCAGCCTGCGCGAAAACGACATGTGGCTTAAATCAAATATTCAAATGATGTAAACAGTTTGAAATACAAAATCTGACTTTTGAACTTAGCTATTTCCACTCATTTTGAGTAAGAACTGCTGGCTTTTGTACTTAATCAATGTGGCATGCATCATCTATGGTCGCGGCGCATTAGCCGTGCGTTCTGGAGCGCCGTGTTGCGGTGCGCGCAGCCGTCCGCCGTTGAGGGTTCGAATCCCAAGGTGGTTAGAATACAGGGAGACGACCTTACGGGAAAAAATGAAGCCAGCCTCCGCCATACTGCTGAGTTTTTAAGAAGTGTTCTTATTGTAAAGCTAATGATTTATGTCACTTCAACAGAAATGAAACGTCCGACGGTTTTCCATGATGTACAACGTGTTAAAAGAGTGCAAATTATCCGTTAAAAATTAAGTTTTCAAATATATTACGATGAGTATTTCTTACTATTTACTAAAGAAAGTATATTGTTTGAAAGTACATACTTAGCAGTGGTTCGATTCAATTCATTAGCAGTAAGAGGGTCGACTTAACGCATAGTTTTGACGGATAAATAGCATTCCAAAACTGACCAAGATGGCGGACAGGCTTCAACTGACATATGTCCTCGGCATAGATAGTGCCATCTCCCTTTATTCTAACCTCCTTGTCGAATCACCCCTCGGGCATTGATGTTTGTGTCGTCCTTAGTATAAGGTAGTTCATGAGTAGTTTGTAAGTTTAGGGACTGATGACCACGCAGTTAAGTCCCTTAAATCTTACAAACGTTTGAACATCATCTATGTCGAAGTATTGTTTTCCGCTAGCGGCCAATGATAATATTAATTCCAAAATTCACATTTGTAAAATATTGCTTTGGCTGAATTTTAAGTTCAAAAAATGTTTGTATAGTCTATGGGACTTAACTACGGGGTCATCAGTCCCTAAACTTACAAACTACTTATCAACTACTTACGAACTAGGACGGCACAAATATCCATGCCCGAGGGGGGATTCGAACCCCCGACCGTAGTGGCCGTGCAGACCGTGACTGGAGCGCCTTAGTCTCCTCGGCCACCGCGGCCGGCGAATTTTAAGTCATCACTCTCTTCTTTTGTGAATGGGGAGGAATTATTTCACGGTCCAGGACTCGTTTGTCCTAAGGAAGTGTAGTCCACCAACAAAGGAAGTAGATAACAAAAACTTATTCGACCGATTCTTAAATATTGCTCGTCAGAGAGGGGTGAATACCAGATTGGGTTTATAAAGGAGATACGTAAGGTCAAGAGAGCAGCACGCTTCGTTACTGGCTCTTACAGAAAGCGCGGAAACATCACGGAAATGATTGGCCAACTCCAGTGCCATTCGCTACAAGAGAGGCGTTGCGATCTATGGTATGGGATATTGCAAATTAACGAGAGTGTAAATTTTTCGAAGAGGCAACATATTGCTCTGTCCTTCACATATCTGGAGAAAAGACGATGTGTAAAAAATTAGAATTATGCACAAAAAAGAACAGTAAATAGAGAAAGTGACGGTGGAAAGCGAAATAGCTCCACCACACACCTTGAAGTGGCTTAGAGTATAATTGTAGATGTAGATGGTCCTACCTTTCCTTTTCGCAGGCAAGAGCATGAGCGACAATGGTCGGAAATAAAGCTAAAAGCAGAGCTGCTACTTGCTCACGAAATGACAAAGTCCCAAGTTCATTGAATTTTCAGGTAGAGTATATGAGGCAGTCTCGCACATGTATATCTTGTCACGCATTTTATCACCTCAATGTAAAAATCTCATGATGCCATAATTGACGCAAAGTACCTGTGCTCAGAAAAAATTAAATGCAGACTTTAACCCACATGCTCGTACAAGGATTTGACCCTTCATGTTTACAGCGAAATAAGATTCAGGCGATATATCTGATCAGAATTCCATTTCCCCAAAGACATCAAGCAGTGTCTAACGACTCCGACGAAATATGTCAGCAAAGTTTCGAGAAGAAAAGTTAAGGGAACACGGTAGCAAAGTTTGAAACTATAGCGCCGGTGTAACCATGACAAGTTTCAGTGACTCACTTTCTGAATTTCTGATGCTGGAAATCGTCAAAGAATAATCACCTAAGTCTTTCACCGAAAAATTAAAATGACTGTACCTGTCAGTTCCTTTCTGCAGATGTTTATAAATGGGAGGAACAGGAGCTGTTCGTTCTCAAATATGCTAATATTTTCCGCAGTTATCAACCAATGGTTATTGATCTTGAGTCCGCTTCGTGTATGTGACTGCATGGTTTTAGCACATATAGAAAGTGCGTGCGCTTTCATATCTCATAATCTGATTTTATTTGCGATTTTGTCAAGCATTTTCTCGATGGAAAGAAACCCAGCCTCTAAAGTACAAACAAAGAGCTTCTTGTGTAAAACGTCACATGTGCGCCTCTCGGTGACTACCAAGTTCGCCTCCACTACTGAAGACTCACGATGACTTCCATAAAATATGAAGAAACTGTTGACTTGCAACGTTTGTTTTTCGAAAGTCTCTTAAAGATGGCTCACCTAAGGAACTGTAATATTTTTAGCTTATTCTTGCCGAAAGCTTAGTAGCTATTGTGTAGTTGCAAATTATTTATTAAGATGGAGAAGGAAGAAGGATCAGGAAGGAAATGATTGACATTAGCTGCATTGGGACATTTAAATCATACAATGGCGACAAGTGAAGATGTGAACCGGGCCGGGAATTGAACCTGGGTCTCACGCTTCGGGCCAGCGGACGCCTTAACCATTTGGCTACCCGCGCTGTCCACTTCCCCCTCCCCTCCCCCCTCTCGATCGTCTAAAACTTACATAAGTCGCATGCTCCGGTTGTAGAGCCCCCTTCGTCCACGCCCCCTTATACTCACCATTAGATGAGATTAGATTAGATTAATACTTCCGTAGATCATATAAACGGCATTATTTTCAAGATTTTTTATTACATTTTTTGTTGGCTTTTTTTTCTTTCTTTTTTTAAAAGTTTTATCTAAAAATTCATCTACATTGTAGAAGGAGTTGCCATTCAGAAATTCCTTTAATTTCTTTTTAAATACTAGTTGGCTATCTGTCAGACTTTTGATGCTACTTAGTAAGTGACCAAAAACTTTTGTGGCAGCATAATTCACCTCTTTCTAAGCCAAATTTAGATTTAACCTTGAATAGTGAGTTTCTCCTAGTGTTTAGCTATGCACACTGCTATCACTTTTGCATTGGGTCGGATTGTTAATAACAAATTTCAGGAGTGAATATATATATTGTGAAGCTACAGGGAAGATCCATAGATCCCTAAATAAATGTCTGTAGGGTGCTCTTGGGTGGGCTCCAGCAATTATTCTGATTAGACGCTTTTGTGCAATGAATACTTTTTTACTCAATGTTGAATTGCCCCAGAATATGATCGCATATGAAAGCAATGAATGAAAATAGGTGTAGTAATCTAATTTACTGAGATGTATATCACCAAATTTTGCAATGACTCTGATAGCATAAGGAGATGATCTCAAACGTTTCAGGAGATCTTCAATATGTTTCTTCCAGTTCAGTCCCTCGTCAATGCAAACACCTAAAAATTTTGAATATTCTACCTTGGCTACAGACTTATGTTCAAAGTCTAAATTCATTAACGGTGTCATGCCATTTACTGTATGAAACTATATATACTGGGTTTTATTAAATTTTAATTAGAGTCCATTTGTAGCGAACCACTTAATAACTTTCTGAAAGATATCATTTACAATTTCATCACTTAATTCCTGTTTGTCAGGTGTGATAGCTATACTTGTATCATCAGCAAAAGGTACCAGCTTAGCACCTTCGTGAATGTAGAATGGCAAGTAATTAATATATATTAATAACTGCAAACGACCCAAGACTGAAACTTGTAGCAGCCCATTTTTGATAACTCTCCAGTTAGAGGAATTAATTGTTTCATCTACATCAAGTGAACTGCTTATTTCAACTTTCTGTACTCTTCCAGTGAAGTATGATTTAAACCATTCGTGCACTGTCCCACTCATACCACAATACTTAAGCTTATGTAGAAGAATTACGGATTTCCGTGCGAGGTCGAACGTGTGATCTCATCTCCGGTAAATTAAATGAAACAAGCGCCGTCTTCACATGTAAATACTTTTTATAATTTGGTGTGGTGTCCTTTATACGTTTTGTAGCCGAGGGTGGTAATCAGGCGAACATCCTGGCCACGTAATCGGATACACCACGTGCGGCTGGATCAACAGTTATATACCTCAAGCTTGATTGTAGATTCTCCATATATTACTACCAATTTGAGTTCTCTCCCTCTAGTAAAATGATACGCGAAAAATAAATAACTTGCAGTAATTCATTGTGAAACCTCAAATTTCACTGATTTTACCTCAAAATTATTGTATGAGATATTTCAGGAAGGCTGAACTATATTGCTTGGCTCTTGTTGGAATGAACGCTAACGGATTTATTATTTATCTATTTTATTTTTAATTTTCAATTGGTAAGCCCCTCTGTAATAATCAAATCAATGATTGTGCCAGTCACTGTAACTACTGTTTCCCACCTGTTTCTTTGCTCTAGATCTGCCCATTGAGTACAAGTACTGTTTCTCCGTTAATGAACTTTGGCCTTCTGTGTTTCCGACGAGATCATTATTCAGGGAACACAAAGTTTTGATTAGGAGAATAGTGAAAAGTATGTGTCGTGGTCCCCACAATAGTACAGGAGCCGCAATAGCCTTATCACATTAAGTAGTATACGAAAATTATCTTGAAAACTCAAAAACATTATGTTCACTTTAACCTCATAACAAATTTCGTAGAGTAACAGAACATCTCCAGGCCTTGTACTTACAACCGTAACGCGTCAGTTTGTTGTTAGTTGCTTTCTGTCCTTCTTTCCCACAGTTGCTTTTTTATATCATAATGCAGATATTTATTTATGTAAGCCGTCTATGAAACTAAAATAAGACAAGTTTTTTTCCATAGGCGTTTCACCTTTATTTGCAAGAAATCTTCAGTAGCCTGGATTATATACATGATTATGTTTTACAATATTTCGTTTTCTTTTACGTTTTTAATATTTTGGATTATAAACAGTTTTGGTGCGTAATCTGAGTATAGCTAATGATATTTTGATGTTATTACTTACAATTGCTGATCTCTCTACTACATACAAGTTGCCGTCAGTGTGTACTTAAATAAGGACTATTCTACTATTCTTATTACGAAAAAGGGAGTTCCTTGTGCAGAAAATGACAAAAGGAAAAAATTCCATACAGGGAAAGAAAGGGCCCATCGACATTTTCCAGAGATAAAACGGGCTCATTGCACACAAGTAGCTGTGTCTTTTTTACGACAATATAATTGAAAGTTCAGGTGAAAGAATTTAGAAAATGACGTGATACAAAGAGCCCTTTCGTTAATGTAAAATTGTCCACTTAACTAAATAAAGTTGTGTGTGTTATCAGTGTTGCGCTTAATTTAGAAGGATCTACTCATTTATAATAAAATGTCTATGGCATGTTACATAAAAAAGATATGAATAGTTTGAAAAACATTGGTTCTATATCGAATTAAATGTTTAAATTCTTCTCCTGAAAAATTTCTAAGATGTCGATGAGCCCTTTCTTTCCATGTACCCTATTTTAGTATATTCTGGTTTACATGTGGTATTTGACTCAGGTTGTTGTGTATCCGTATTGCCACTTTGTTTGTGCTGTCCTACCTTTGCTTCATGACAGCGTGTATGTGTTTCCAATGTAACTGTGGAAAATTCTGTACCAGCAATAGTTTGTTTTCGTAATTATTGTCATTATTATTTTTTTTTAATTTTAATACTCCTGATAGAGTGTGTGTGTGTGTGTGTGTGTGTGTGTGTGTGTGTGTGTGTGAGAGAGAGAGAGAGAGAGAGAGAGAGAGAGATAAAGAGAGAGAGAGAGAGAGAGAGAGTGTGACAGTAACAGAGTTTGAGAGAGAGAGAGGAGAGAGAGATGTAAGATGATTTGTGTTTCTGTCTCGGGTCTAGTTATGAGTAATTTTTATTTTCAATTTTTTTTCTTTTTTTAATGAAATTGTGTATGTGTGTGTGTGTGTGTGTGTGTGTGTGAATGCGAGCGTGCCTCATTTCAGTTGCATAGACGGCTTATGTAAATAAATATCTGCATTATAATACGTCAGATTGTGTTTTTTTTGCCAGAACCGCCTAGTAGACGCAGTTTGGTTTTGTTAGAGTGCTGTAGGAAAAATGCTAAGGAATCACATTCGCGAACAGTGGCCCCCGCGTCCCAGTTTCCAATAAATTTCTGACCGCTCGTGGGAGAGCAACGACCGGTCTATGAAAAGGTCATGGACGAATTCCCACCCACGTTGCACTCCATTATCCACTCAGCTCATCGCGGACGGGACGTTAAACTTGATCTCCATTATTCCATAAAATGAGGTAAGAAATCCAGAAATGGCTTGCTAACAAGGTACACACTTGCCCTCCAGTACTCGATACGACTAGAAAACAGGCATAGCATAACACTCGATTATAAAGAAACAGGTTATACGTAATATTCGTGCACAAAGTTCCATTGAACCACAAGTGATATTTTAATAGAGAGAAGCCAACTAACAAGATACCAGTACCGTCGATGTGAAATTACACGTACTTCAATGTCGTTAACAGTGCCTAAAAATGTCTGCTTAAAGTAATTATAAGAGCACAAAACACACATTTCCTACACACCTGAAAGTGCTTGCATTAATCCTGTTTCAGAATTTCGATGAAGTGGTTGAAACAAGCTGCAAGGGATACATGATCGTTATTTCATGATCAACCTCTATCGGCGATTTACAAATTATTTCTGCACCAAATTATTGGTCTCTCTTGCAATATGTATGGCGAAAGACAGATTATGACATTGACACACCCATACAATTACTGCAAAATGTAATTGGTGTGACCATTCATATCGGACTGTTTGAATGCGGAAGTGCTTTTGGATACTAAAATATGGCTTTAGTGAGCCGCGAACATTGTTCTCCTCAATTTCATCGAAATCCGGCAACTGCACTTTGAGGACTAATATTAGCAGTATCTGGTGTGTAGAATGTGCGTGTTTCGCGCTCTTATAATACTTTAAGCAGATGGTTTTTCACACAGTTGATAGAAAATGTAATGATACACTGAATTACGAATAAATTCTCTCCTCTGTTATTGATATTTGTTACTTTATTCCTCTCTATTAAAATGGCAGTTGTGATAGAATGTAACCTTTTGGACTGAAATGACATAGACCACTTTTTGATGTTCGAGTGTTATTCTAAGAAATGTTTGAGGTGGAAGGCGTACGTTGCAAGGGCCTAAATCTGTTAGGGATTAAAAACAATCACCTTAACTACAGTTGGCGCTAAGTAGCTTTGCGTCCTATAACAATACAAACAAAAAAAAAAAAACAGTTGTTCAAAAATCTAACCTATATAACCTACCAAGCGTTGAAACTTACTGACCGGTTAAAACTAAGAAAGTGGGTATCAGTGTGCTACAGACTTTTTTAGTCGATCTATTTGTTTTCGTTCCTCGTCAATAGTTATTACGGATGTCACATGGCATCATTCAAATTACACAAATCTAAAAAAAAAAAAAAAAAAAAAAAAAAAAAAAAAAAAATGTAAATCTATTGGACCAAACTGCGTAGCCATCATTCCGTAGCTTACAGACTACTTGAACCTAGGTAAACTAACCTAAGGACAACACACACACACACACAGACACACACACACACACACACATGCTCCAGGCATGAGTCGAACCTTCACGGCGAGCAATCGCGCGCTTCGCAGCGAGACGCTTTAGACCGCTCGGCTACTCCACCACGGCGATCAGAAATCTTACCAAGTTATATATATATATATATATATCTGGCACCCGGCGCGTTGCTGCCACAAAAGAAATATCTGTATAAATAACGTTTCAAATTTGAATGTGTCATCTTGTTTAATTAGATGTGCTACTTCAATGGCCCTTCAAATACATTTTCCTTTACGACACGCGCGCCACCTACTGTAAGTTAACTGTACTATGTCCGTAACCTTCGCGTAAGAGCAAGATGTTAGCTGGTGAAGTTTTATTGCAATCAGATGAACCTTATGGCAGCGCATAAAATACGAACAAACATATACGAGGTTCCCTATCTCCCATTAGTTCGTCTCCTCCTCTCTCTGTTCACCAGCTCCTCCCGCCGTCTCCTCCTGCCCCTTTCTCTGTCTATTTCCTCCTCCTCCTCCCTCTGTTCATCTCCTTTCAGCTGTCTGTTACCATCTCCACTCTCTGTCTCCTCCTCTACCCCCTCTCTGTCCGTCTCCTCCTTCTTATTTCTGTCCGCCTCTGTCTCCTTCTCCTACTCCCTCATATATATATGTAAACATACATATATGCGCCAAGTTTCATGGTGACCGGTCGTCATTTAATAAATTGTTAGTGTGCGATCATGGCTTGTAATTTTGAACACTATAAAACGATTAGATTGCCTCTTTGTCTTCTTAGGCTTCTCACTGTATTAGCTAGCTGAAAACCCGGCGTTGCTCTTCTATTTATTTATTCCAATATTCAGTTAGTCTATCTTCTCTCTCCTCACTGTCTTCTCCACTTCCTCTACTCTATCCACCTATCTATCCCTCTGCCATTATCTTCACCGTTCTTTTCCACTCTCCTGCTGTTTGTCCATTCCATCTCTCCCTTGTATGTGGGTCATTACAATACCTGTCACATTCATGGTGATCGGTCAGACGCTGTCAGTCTGCCGAAAGTACCCTCCACCATGCGCCGCACTAAATCTTATGTGGATAGTGCTGTCTCTCTTGTTTTGAAGCTCAAGTGTGCAAACTTTTATCGCAGTCGGATGAGCGGTAAGGCAACGCATAAAATACGAATCTAAACTGAAGTGTCGATGCCACCCTTACAAAATTACAAATTGCAATTTTTTCAGCTGTTACTAGTGGTTTGCCCTATTAAATATAATATAAAAAAACACAAGTATTAAAGCGGACAAAACAAGAATACATTATTCGAAAAAATGTTCAAATGTTTCTAGAGCGTATGGGACTTAACTACGGGGTCATTAGTCCCTAAACTTACAAACTACTTATGAACTAGCTAATAGTAAGGACGGCACAAATATCCAAGCCCGAGAGGAGATTCGAACCCCCGACTTTAGTGGCTGCACAGAACGTGACAGGCGCGCCGCAGACCGCTCGGCCACCGCGGCCGGCATATATTACTCAAACGGGTGAAGTCATTTCTCAGTTATAGCGAGACTAATGCAAAGCAACTGATAGGTAATACACAGTAAAGTTAGAATGACATGAAATTCACTAAAGCCGCAGTGGAGTGATCGAGTGTTCCAAGGCGCCTAGCTACGGAGCGCGCCGCTGTTCGCCGTCGGAAGTTCGAGTCCTCCCTCTGGCTTGGGAATAGTTGTTGTCCTTAGTATAAGTTGTTTTAAGTAGTTTGTAAGCCTAGGGGCTGATGAATAGTTAAGAGTAGTAAAGTCCGTAAGATTTACAAACATTTGAACATTTGTAATAAAAGAAAAATTTTTAATACACGGACATACCTTAAGTAAAATTGGAAATATCGTGTAATGTGAAATAAATCGTACCATGAAGAAAACGTCCTAAATCGAATATAGTAATAATAATTTGGTTACAAGGTGCAAGTCTTTCGACTGAACTTCACTTTGAACATGTCCCTAAACTTACCAGGAAAGGAGGACCTGAGGTTTGACTTGCAATCCGAACAACGTGCCGTTTCTGGCGACTTCGCACATAGTTAAGAGATGAAGCCTAGTTAAAAAATAATAATAATAAAAAGAAACCTGGTCCCAGCAAGTTCACAACCATTCGTTCTAAAACCCAACACTTCGCCACTGGCAGAGACTTCAAGTTAACGAACAGCACCAATTATTGGGTAGTTGTCCAACCATGGCAAAAACATTGAATTTGCAGCAAATATAATACTGCGGTTATCTTTTAAGCTGGACCAAATCTCACACAGTGTGCAAAATTTCATTCGGAGCTAATCGCGAACAAACATCGTGGCACGGGATTTTTACATCTGTAACGATATATCACTCAAATAAAAAAAAAAAAAAATAATAATAATAATAATAAATTAAAAAAATATTTTAAAAAAATTCTTGAAATACCTATTTTCCTAGAAGTAATACTAATGCTTTTGCTTTGGCACGAAGCGGGGCATATGGGTTCGAAATCCGGCATGGATACCTTTTGTTTCTCTTACGTCTTCCTTCTCGTCATTCAGATGAAGTGAGTAATATTAAAAAAAAAAAAAAAAAAAAAAAAAAAAAAAAAAAAAATAGGATTCCTGCACTGTGCCTTGCAGTCTGGCACCTTATCAGTAGGCCTCCCGAGCCTCTCATTAACAGTGAGTGGTCTGAAGGTGTGACGTGAGCAACTCTGGATGGTTTAGACCAGTGTTTTTCAGTCTGTGAGTCGAGACCCCCAGGTGAGTCGCAAAGTACTGTTTGGTGGGTTCGCCGTCACAAATGTTGAAATGTTTGTAAATCTATGCGACTTAAGTGCTTGGTTATTAGTCCCTAGCTTACAAACTATTTAAACTAATCTAAGGACAACACATACACACATGCTCGAGGGAGGATTCGTACCTTCGACGGCGAACAGTGGCGCGCCTCAGTGCTATTCCGCCCTGCTCACCGTCACAGGAACAGTTTGTTGCACCATAAAATAACCAGCCCAGAGCACGTCTGAATACAGAGTGTTTCATGATACAAAACCAATTTTTTATATTTTAAAATTACGTAATGCGTTGTTTAACATTAATTCAGGATTTAATAGAACGTAGATTAGTTTATAATGCAGTGTATTAACGGTGAATATGAGCAAAGCCCGAAACTGTTTTCAGAAACGAATCGATAGGTAACTGAACAAGTTGCAATAATTAATTCTAAAATATACGAAAAAAATTTCTGCTACTTCACAAATTGTCTATACAGCAAGACTTTTCTTAACGAGCATTATTCGCTTCTTAGTCCTGCCTGAAATGCGAAGCACTAGTTATGTAAAATACATATTTCTGTCGGAAAGCATGTCCTCCATTCGGAAAATACACCAAAAACCAACACCCCATAATTTATAAGAAAACTATATTAAGAAGGAGAAAATTAAATTTGTTAGCTTTGAGATAGAATATACAGTTACGTTAGGGTTCGTGATGAGGCGGGAGAGGGGGAGAATCTCCAGACTATGTTTACTTCAAAGGCGGCCGCCGGCGTATTTTTCATTGGAAGCGAGTCACCGCGGCCGAGCGCATTGAGGCGCTATGCTCCGATGCGCCAGGCCGTTCACCGTCGAGGGTTCGAATCCACTCTCGACCATGTATGTTTGTGCTATCTTTAGTATAAGTTAGTTCATAAGTAGTTTGTAAGTTTAAGGACTGGTGACCCCCGCAGTCCCATAAGCTTTACAAACATTTGAACATTTTTTCGCTTTTTCGAAAAGTTTGATAGGAAGAGCATTGTCCGTAAAATGCGAAGGTTCCGACTTAGATCCCCATACCAGCAGACAATCCGCCAGGAAGCTTCGAATGAGTGCTTCACTCTGGTGCAGAATTCTCAAGTGGACGTACTGTCGACCACCACCAAAGGTGGGAAAAGAACGAGCTCTTGGCGAAGTGTGAAAGTATCTACACGAACATCGATAGTCAGCAAGCCAGCTCATGGTGTATGTCGGTGTAGCGTTGTCGCTTCCTCCTATACCAGTCCCGTATGGTTCGTGGAAAGAAATATTGCCACTATGCATCCGTGTGAGCCCTAATGACTCTATCTTTGTGTTCTTTCCGCGAGATATACGTAGGAGTAAGCAAATATATTGCTTGACTGTTCTAGAGAAGTACGCTATCTGAACTTTGACAAAAGCCCGTACTCCTCTCTTGCAACGTCCGCCACTGGAGTTTTCCAATTTTCTCGGTGACGCTTTCGCGCTTACTAAATGAGCTCGTAACGATCTGCTCTACGTCGGATCGTCTCTGTCTTCTATTAGCCCTACCTGGTCCGGGTCCCACAGTGATGAAAATTACTCAATCACTCCATCACTTTGTTGATGGACTATATTTCCTGAGGATTCTTCCTATGAATATCGGTCTAGCATCTGCCTTACCCAAGATTTTATACGGTCATTGCATTTCAGATCGCTCCTTACGCCTACTCCCAGACATGCCATTAAATGCTTACAGTGTTTGTCGTGCTATTAAATGAATGTGTAACAAAGGATCTTCCATTCTAAGTAAACGTAGCACTGTGCGTTGTTCATCTTCAGGCTCAATTGCCATTCCCTGCACTATGTGTCCATACGCTGCAGACAATCCTGCGTTACGGTAGCCTTTTCCAGTGTTGCGACTTCTCGAGAAACTACAGAGTGACACAGAACAATGGGAACATTTCCACAATACAATAAAAATAGAAGTGACGAAGGAAAGAAATTTAGCCGCGGTGGAGTAGCTGCGGAGCGCGCGCTTGCTCGCCGTCGGAGGTTTGAGTCCTCCCTAGGACGTGTGTGTGTGTGTGTGTGTTGTCCTTAGGTTAGTTTACTTAGTTTAAGTAGTTTGTAAGCTACGGACTGATGACCATGCAATTTGGTCCGATAGCTTTACAAACATTTGAACTTTTTTTTAAGAAATTTAATTGATATTATCATTTGGGAAACATTAATGTCATTTATCATGTTTTAAAGAGATACGTCCTTTAGAGGACTTCCTTCTGTACAAATGTAGAACTACCGTTACTGGGCAAACCCAAATCCTTTACACGCTAGGAAATATGGTATGGTGTGATGTGCTGTTTCATGACATGGGATAATCGGATTCTTTTCTTCTTCTTCCTCTCTTTTTTTTTTTTTCAAATGAACTGGGAAACGCAACAACTGTCGAAGCCGGTCATTACGTGGAAGGAAGGAGACTTAAAGAGTTTAATGTCCCGTCGACAGCTTGGTCATTAGAGACGGAGCTCACGCTCGGATTGTTTGGATAAGTATGGGGGAAGGAAATCGGCCGTGCCCTTTCAAAGGAACAATCGCGGCGTTTGCCTGAAGTGCTTCAGGGAAATCACGGAAAACCTTAATCTGGATGGCCGGAGGTAGATTTGAACCACCGTCCTCCCTAATACGAGTCCAGGGTTTTACCACTGCGCCATCTCGCTCGATCCATTACGTGGAGATCTTACGAACTTTCGTTATACAAGCAAGGAACAACTTTGCAAACGTTCAAGAAGCCTGGTTTCAACAGCACCGAGCGACATCAGAAAAACCGCACGGAAGTCAATGGCATGTGCGCCAGAGTTGTTCGGTAACTGATCTCACGATTCGATAACATTTCCTGCACCCCTGAGAACGCCAGATTTATCTGTTTGTGATTTTTTCTTCTTGTAGCGCTACTCCAAGAGTAAAGTCTCACACGACTCGACCAAGAGCCCTGGACGAGTTAAAAGGGAAAATTCGGGATGAAATTCGCAGTTTCCCAGCTGAGATTTTGCAGCAGTCAATGAGCAATCTCCACAGCAGATTTCACGAATGTATTCGTATATGAGGGAGCTATTTAAAGGATGTAATTTTTAAAAACTGCTATCAGTGTGTCGTAAATGTCAAAATTATGACATTTCAATTACTATGAATTAAATTTCTTTCCTTCATCAATTCTAGTTTTATGAAAATTCATCGTAAGGATGGTTCAGTATGCGCAACTGCAAAAACATTTTGTGAAATTATTTATTTTTTATTTTCTCGTCGCAGTTGCACAATTTCGAGTTCTGTGACTAGTTTCGGAAGAGACCGTCCATTTTCAAACCATTAGCCTTGGTTTTAAACCGTTGTAAATCCAGATACACGTTAAAAATGGCTGCTAAAATGTTGTACATTATAAAACTCTGCAGATATATAAGTAGTTTAAATTAAAAATTTAAAATGGCAGTTCAAACCCAGCCCGACGAAGTAACACCAGTTTTAACCGCTATTTTAAATTTTTAATGTAAACTAGTTATATGTCTGTACAGTTTTATAATGTACAACAATTTTATCAGCCATTGTAACGTGCATCTTCATTTATAACGGTTGAAAACCAAGGCTGATGGTTTTAAAAATGGACGATCTCGTCCGAAACTAGTCACAGAACTGAAAATTGTGCAACTGCGGCGAGAAAATAAAAAATAAATAATTTCAAAAAATTCTAGTTATTAAACAGAAGGAGAGGCATTGAATTAAAATTTATGCTGTGGCCGGTATTTGAATGCGGGACATCCTACTTACTAGGTAGGTGCTATAGACCACTCAGATAACACAGCGTTGTAGCCAAAGCAACTACACGGTCTGTCTTAAAGCATGTCTCCCTCCACTACACATACTATCATGTTCCGTGTGAAATGCGTATCAAATTGCTAGGGATCTCCTCCATTGGAATAGCACCCCAGCAAAGAACGCGAATACGAACTATCCCGCCTTGTTCCTCAGGCCGAGGTGATATAAATATCAACGAATAGTACAATTTCTAGAGACAACATTGTCTCGTTATACCAAAGGTATTAAACATACGTATTACCTAGTAAGGTCCCGGGTTCGAATCCCGGCAACAGCATAAATTTTAATTCAATGCCTCTCCTTATGTTTAATACCTTTGGTATAACGAGACAATGTTGTCTCAGAGGATTTGTATTATTTGTTGATAATTCTTGTTTTGTTGGATTGTGGAAATGTTCCTTTTTTTATGTCACCCTATACAGGGTGTTACAAAAAGGTACGGCCAAACTTTCAGGAAACATTCCTCGCACACAAAGAAAGAAAATATGTTATGTGGACATGTGTCGGGAAACGCTTAATTTCCGTGTTAGAGCTCATTTTAGTATTTCTCTTAAAATGTAAATTTCATTCCAACGTGATCAAATTGTAAATTTTCACAATCGATATGTGTGGGCTAACGTGAATCCGCACGCAATTGTGCACTGACGTCATCAACACAGATTTTCTGTGAACGTATGGCCAGGAATTGTTGGTGATGTCTTGATTGGGCCTCATGTTCTTCCACCTACGCTCACTGGAGCACGTTATCATGATTTCATACGGGGTACTCCACCTGTGCTGCCAGAACATGTGCCTTTACAAGTACGACACAACATGTGATTCATGCTCGACGGAGCTGCTGCACATTTCAGTCGATGTGTTCGTACGCTTCCCAACAACAGATTCGGTGACCGATGACTTGGAAGAGGCGGACCAATTCCATGGCCTCCACGCCCTCCTGACCTTAACCCTCTTGACTTTCATTTATGTGGGCATTTGAAAGCTCTTGTCTATGCAACCCCGGTACCAAATGTAGAGACTCTTTGTGCTCGTATTGTGGACGGCTGTGATACAATACGCCATTCTCCAGGGCTGCATCAGCGCATCAGGGATTCCATGTGACGGAGGGTGGATGCATGTATCTTCGCTAACGGAGGACATGTTGAACATTTCCTGTAACAAAGTGTTTGAAGTCACGCTGGTACGTTCTGTTGCTGTGTGTTTCCATTCTACGATTAATGTGATTTGAAGATAAGTAATAAAATGAGCTCTAACATGGAAAGTAAGCGTTTCCGGACACATGTCCACATAACATATGAGGAGCATCGTTTCAAATCGTATTAAGTCCACCCGTGGACAAAATTAAGTTTGATCCATTTTTGTATAGTTTACATAGCGATGTTTCATGCTGCGAAATCAGAATGTAACAAATCGGATTCACTAACAGCGTAAATTGCGTCTGTAAAGTAGCTGTAGTTTCAAATCGTATTCAGCCCACTGTAGAGTGAGTTTCAAATCATATTGTGTCCAGCGTGAAGCAGTATTGTCACTTTGCTCTGTTGGCTATGCTGACAGCTGGTGCGCAATTTTTAACAATGCTATGCATTCAATAATCACAGATTACTGTGATTATTGAATGCATAGCATTGTTAAAAATTGTGAACTTTATGTAAGAGAGTAGTTTTTCGATTAGGTAGGAAGAAACTGCTATTGGTGGTAATACAACGGTAAGCCGAAAGAGGAGAAAGGAAACCAAACATGCCCATACAGAAACAAAAATAAATACTTAGTTATATATTTACCACAGTAGTCGATTTTTATTTTGTATATTTGTGGCGGAGGGGACTGAGGCGCTCCAGTCACGGTCTGCACAGCCACTGCGGTCGGGGGTTCGAATCCCCCCTCGGGCATGGATATTTGTGCCGTCCTTAGTATTAGCTGGTTCGTAAAAAATGCGCCTCGGTTGCACAGTGGTAGAGTGCCAGACTACAAATGCAAAGGTTGCGTGTTCGATACCCGCCAGATCCTAGGATTTTTATCTGCCACTTTCCACTTCTTTCACCTCTGGCACTATTGCTCATGTGAAAAATACCGAGTAGCACCGTGGTTCGGAACCCACGTTAAACTGTAGGTCCCCCTATAACTGGCTGGGTAAGTCAGTTCGAAGGTCGGAGGAAGGCAACGGCGTACCACCTTCAAATAGGACCATGCCTAGTAAAGCACTGTGGTGTTCAAACCAATCTTCGGATTGTTGACTGCTTTACCGTTTTATTTTGGAAATTATTGGATCAAAGCATATTAAGTCCAACACAGTTACATTAAATTTGAAGAAGTCAACAGGAAATTTATTTTACTTTTTCACGTACATAGACGTTCACCTCAAATAAAACAACTGTAATTTTTTTTAAATTTGTGAAATGTTCCTCAGGTTATGAGTAATCAGTATTTTGTTTCTCGTGTAAAATTTAGTTTTTTTCGGACATAATACGATATGAAACGGTTCTCCTCGTATATATTTTCTTTGTGTGTGAGGCATGTTTCCTGAAAGTTTGGCCGTGCCTTTTTTGTAACACTCTGTATAAATAAGAAACAGTATTGGTCCCAAAACAGACCCTTGGGGCACATACGAAACAACAGTGGTCCCAAAACAGATCCCTGGGGCACCCCACACTTAACTGTGCCCCATTGTGACATATGCCCACATAACATATTTTCTTTCTTTGTATGTGAGGAATGTTTCCTGAAAGTTTAGCCGTACCTTTTTTGTAACACCCTGTATATTATCATCATCCGCGAAAATTCACTCCGAGTTTCCGATGTTAGCTACGAGGTCATTTCTACATGCGCATTCAGGGGTTCGAACGGAGACCGAAGAGGGGTGTTCGGGATAGCGCGAGGGCCACTGGTTGCACAGTGCTGGTAGGTGACCGCAGCGCGGGGCCCCTGTGGTGCCGGCAGCAGCGGCGGCGGCGGCGGCAGCGGCGGCCGCCCCCGCCAAGATGGCGGCGGCGCTAGGCGCGGCTTGGCTTACTCGTTGTGCGGGATGTCCTCGTCCTGCTCGAGGGAGGTGCGCGCGAGCACGGCGAGCACGAGCAGCAGCGCGGGCGCCGGGGAGCGCGCGACCGCCATGGCGCGAGACGCGGGCCGGGGGCGGTGGCGGGGGCGGAGCGGAGGCGGCGGGGGCGGCGGGCGTGACGTGCGCTGCGCGGGGGCCGCCGCTCGACTGCCGCCGCCGCCGCCCGGGACCGCCGCCGCCGCCAGGCGCGACCGCGCATGCGCGCCGCCGCCACTGCCGCCGCCTCTCTCCCTCTATTGTCATTTTACTCCATTTCTTCACTTATCCTTCCATTTACATTTACATCTGCACGCCGTAAATCACTGCCCCCTCCCCCTCGTCCACGAGCGTGGCAGAAGGTACTGGCCCGCCAATATTCTTCACTGCTTGTTCTGTTTCAGTGACCAGTCCGCGGGGGAGGCGGAAAGAGAATGTCCGTCGTCCGACTACGCCCTCTTATTTCTCTCGCAAACACACAACCGGTCCCGAGAGAGAGGAACACCTTTTCATTAGCTGCCGCGAGATCTATTATGTGCGTGGGCGCTACGCGCGCCGACCCACGCGGTTTTTGTAAGGCTACGTGTACGAGTGACATTCAGATAAATCAAGAACTTTTTCTTCTACAGAAATTATGATCTATATAATTAGCAATCGAATGCCGCATGAATAATAGATCATCGACTGATCGACCGTTTTGGATTTGGCTTTTTTTTTCTTTTTTTTTTTCTGGAGAAGGTTTTTATGAAAGTAAATTTGGGGAAGTTGCCCACAAAATCATAAGATACAGGAAAAAGAAATAAAGGACTTGGAAGAGATGCTTCCAGGGGAATTTTGTATGAACTCTAGGCTACTACATTCTAACAATTGATACACAAAGTTTTTATTCTTTTGTTTAATATAGCCCTGAAAATATTTTCAGAATAAACAAATTAAGAGAAACATCAAAAATCAGAAGTTTTCAATCCCTTGTCGATCATAACTAACGACAGGAATGACTATTTTGACACGTCACCGTGATATGAGGCACACGTATTTATGGACAGGACGTGGAAGAGCAGTTGAACGGATTGGACAGTGCGTTGAAAGGAGCGTATAAGATGAACGTTAAAAAGAGCAAACCAAAGGTAGTGGCGAACAGTAAAAAAAAAAAAAAAAGAGCTATGCTTGTGGTGTCGCACAAGTACAAAGTGCGCGCCACCTACTTTCGCCGCGCGCCGCCATGCACGCACGCCGCGGCGTTCTCACGACGACAGCCACGAGCGCCCTCTGCGACAACTCCGCTCGTGGCCACCGCTGAACGACATCGTCACTTGGGACTGAGTTAGCAACCAGTTAGGACCTTCGTAATCAGATAGGCACCAGTGAAGACTTTGCTATCGTACAGGCACTAGGCAGGCCTCTAACAACTATGTATCAACATTCTGCAGTACTATGTAAAAGTTAAGTATTGTTACATTCTGTGCAATATATATCTCTTTCTAATTTACTCTAGTGTTTGTAGTTTCTGGCTGCTACCCTCCGTACCTGCACCGGCGTGCTATCTATATTCCTGTGTCGGTCTCATTCCACTCGGCCACCGACACCTACGAGACAGAAAAGCGGCGACGAGGCTGGGACACAAAAATGCTGAAAGAATTAGATTGGGGAACGAAACAATGAACAATGAAGGTGATAGATGAGGCTTCTTACTTGGGCAGGAAAATAATATATGATAGTACAGAAGATATAAAATGCAGAATGGCAGTGGAAGAAACAGTTTTTGAAAAACATAAATTTGTTAAAATAGAATATTAATACTCAACCACCCTCATGAACACAGACACAGCCGAGGTGGGGTGGCTTGCATGCCTCAACGATACAAATACCCCTACCATACGTGCAACCACAGCGGAGGAGTCTCTGTGGAGAGGCCAGACAAACGTGTGATTCCTGAAGAGGGGCATAAGCCTTTTCAATAGTTACAGAGGCAACAGTGCATGATTGACTGAGCTGCCCTTGTAACATCAGCTAACATGGTTTTGCCATGAAATGGCTGAAAGCAAGAGGGAACTACATCGTTAATTTTCCCCGAGGACATGCAGCTCTACTGTATGAATATATGATGATGGAATCCTCACGGATAAAATATTCCGGAGGTAAAATAGTCCCCCATTGCGATCTCCGGAGGGGGGGGGGGCAACTCAGGAGGATGTCGTCATCAAGAAAAACAAGACAGGCATTCTACGGATCGAAGCATGGAATGTTCTTTACCTCGATCGGGTAGGTAAGTTAGAAAATTTGAAAAGAGAAATGGATAGGTTGAAGTTAGATATAGTGGGGATTAGAGAAGTTCAATGGCAAGGTAAACAGGATTTTTGGTCAGTTGAGTGCAGGATTATAAATACAGAATCAGTTAGTGGTAACATAGGAGTAAGTCTGATAATGAATAAGAAAATAGGAAAATCGGTAATTTACTATGAACAGCATAGTAAACACATTATCGTAGCAAAGGTAGACACTATATCAACACAGATCACAGTATTACAAATGTATAGACTATGCCAATTAGCTCTGCCGATGTTAAGATCGAAGAAATGTGTGAGGAGATGAAAGAAATTCAGACTGTTAAAGGAGAAGAAAAATTGTGATGGGAGACTGGAACTCGATAGTAGGAATGGGAAGAGAAGGAAATGTAGTAGGTGAATATGGATTGGGGAAAAGGAATGAAAGAAAAGATCGCCTGGTAGAGTTTTGTGCAAGGCACAATTTAATCATCACGAACACCTGGTTTAATCATCATGAAAAAAGGTTATATACGTGGAAGAGACCAGGAGACACTGGGAGGTACCAGATTGACTTTATAACGCTAAGGCAAAGGTTTAGAAACTGTAAGACATATCCAGGGGCAGACATAGAATCTGATCATAGCTAATTGGTTATGAACTGTAGACTAAAAATTAAGATGCTGCAAAAACGTAGAAAATTAAGGAGATGGAACCTTGACAGATTGAAGGATGGAGATGTGGTTTAGAGTTTCATAAGGAGCATTAGACAAGGACTGGCTGAAACGGAGGAAAGTAATACAGTAGAAGAAGACTAGGTAGCTCTGAGAGAGTACTGAAGGCCGCAGAGGATCATATAGGCAGAAGGAGAAGGCCTAATAGAAATATTTGGTTAACGGAGGAGATACCGAAATTTTGGAAGGAGAAAATATAAAAGTTCATCAAGTGAATCAATCAAAAGGTAGTACAGACGTCTGAAAAATGAGGTTGACAAGAAGTGCAGACTGGCTAAACAGGAGTGGTCTGAGGAGAAATGCAAAACCATATAAGAATGTATAACTAGGGGAAAGATAGATACCGCCTACAGGAAAATAAAAGAGACATTTGGAGACAAGAAAAGCAGTGATATGACTATCAAGAACTCAATGGAAAACCAGTACTAAGCAAAGAAGGGAAAGCTGAAAGGTGGAAGGAATATATAGATGGCCTGAAAAAAGGAAATTTATTTGAAGGCAGTATTCTAGAACTGGAAGACGAAGAAGAGAAAGATGAGATAGTATATACTATACCGCGAGATGAATTTGACAGAACACTAAAAGATTTGAGTAGAAATAAGGCCCCTGGAGTAGATGATGTTCTTTCTGAACTGCTATCATCGTTAGGAGAGCCATTCATGAAGAAATTGTTCCACCTGGTTTGCAAGATGTATGATACAGGGGAAAACCCTCAGACTTCAAGAAGAATTTGAGTAGAAATTAGGCCCCTGGAGTAGATGATGATCCTTCTGAACTGCTATCATCGTTAGGAGAGCCATTCATGAAGAAATTGTTCCACCTGGTATGCAAGATGTATGATACAGGGGAAAACCCTTAGACTTCAAGAAGAATATAGTCATTCCAATTCCTAAGAAAGCAAGTGCAACAACTGTGAAAATTACAGAACTATCAGCTTAATAAGACATGGTTGCAAAATACTAACACGAATTATTTGCAAACGATTGGAATAACTGGTGGATTCCGACCATGGGGAAGATCAGTTTGGATTTAAGAGAAATGTAGGAACATGAGAGATAACCCATACACCACGAATTATCTTAGAAGATAGGTTAAGGAAAGGCAAACCTACGAATTTAGCATTTGTAGATATGGAGAAAGCTTTTTAAAATGTTGACTGCAAGACACTCTTTCAAATTATGAAGGTAGCAGGGGTAAAATAAAGGGAGTGAAGAGTTATATTGAACTTATACAAAAACCAGAGAGCGTGTGTTAGAGTCGAAGGGCATGAAAGGGACGCAGAGGGTGGGAAGGGAGTAAGACAGGGTTGTAGCCTTTCCCCAATGTTCTTCAGACTGTATATTGAGCAAGCTGTGAAGGAATGCGAGGAGAAATTTGGAAAGGGAATTAAAGTCCAGGGAAAAGAAATAAAAACTATGCTGTTTGCAGATGACATAGTAATTCTGTCAGAGACCGCAAAGGATCTAGATGAACAACTGAATGGACAGTTTCTAAATGCGCGGCGCTGTGGTTGCAACTGGTGAGCATATACGTTTAAACCTTCTTCTCAGTTGTAGTCCGCGAATCCACACAAGTCCTCTGGCCGAGCTTGCCATTATTTTTTCACCGCAGGTAGTTGCATCCTGAAGTGCATAGAGGAACCAGAACTGTTTAAAACCGTGCTGACTTTGTATCGACCATGACTGTATCTAAATCATTAGAAGGTTGCTTGAAATTTCCGCTACCAGTCACAGCTATGATTCCAGAGTTAAAAATATTTAATAGCGTCATGTTTCGATGCTGTGCATCATCAGGCTATAGCCATACAAAATATATTGCTAAAGTTGTACATTAATCTATATTGACATCTTGTTGTTTGTGGAAATGAACCTGTAAAAACAGAAAGATGACATATGTAATGTTATGTCTCTTTATGGGCCGAGACACAGGATGTTTGTAAAGGTGTCTGTTTTAAAAACTCACATTCCTCTTGAGAAACGAGGAAGAGAGCCGCTCAACAGATGTGTGAGTGTTTAAGACAGACATCATAAACAGTCTGCGTCTCAGTCCATAAAGAGTCATAACATTACATATGTCATCTTTCTGTTTTCACTGGTTCATTGCCACAAACATCAAGAGAATATAGACTAACTAGCTGAAAACCTGGCGTTGCCCGGGTATTTGTTTCTTTATTCAAACCTTGGGTTAGTACTTCTCCTAACCCTTCTCTTTCTGTCTATCTCCTTTTGTAATAGCTTGTTATAAGAGAATATATAATAAATAAGGCTGTCTTGTATAATATACAAAATTCTAAGTACAGTATCCAAACTAAGAAAGATAGTAATCAAAATACAAATTATTTATAACGTTCATACATTCATTTAATTCACAACTTTACTGTAAACAATATTTCTTGTTACTTGTCGAGGATCTAATATGAATAATTTATTTGGTGAAGCCACCCCTGTGCAAGTGACATAAAGTCGCAGTATATTTGATCTTAGATTTATTGAATTATATGTTATACATTTATATAATTTTGCAGTTATATATTCATTTGTACAAGTGGAGTATGTCGTTAAAATACGTTGCGGGCAGAGTTTTGTTGTAAAGAAGTAATAGATTAAAACCTAATGCTTGATGGAACGGTTTTCCATTAACGTTTCGTTATTGTCCTTATATCTCATGAACTATGTGTCATACTGTGAAACAATTTCTAAACAACATACATCTGTAAGTGTGTATATTATCTGTAAAAGTTCCTGCGACTAAAATTTGTAATGTAGAAATTATAAAATACAACGTCATACCGAATGCTTTAGTTTAGCTCCATAAACAGCGGAAAAGTAGTAAGCGAGAAAAATTTTTTCTTTCATTATTTTGATGTACTTGTCAGCGAGAAAAAGTTTAATAAAGGTTTGAAATAATATTTAAAGTTTGTTGCAAGTCGCTAAATACTGTCATTCTCATATAGTGTATGTATAAAGTATCGTCGCATTATGTGGCAGTTTCTTGCAACTCCTATTGTTTATGATGTCATATCTCCTGAAACATGTGTCGTAGGGGTTCTCATTCATACAACAATTGTTATCTCACGTAAGGAATGTTGTTGTTGTTGTTGTTATGATCTTCAGTCCGGAGACTGGTTCGATGCAGCTCTCCACCCTACTCTATCCTGAGCAAGCCTTTTCATCTCCTCATAAGAACGGCAACCCACATCCACTTGAATCTGCTTACTATACGCGTCTCTTGGTCTCACTCTGCGATTTTTACCCCACTCACTTCCCTCGATGTCTAAGAAAGTGTCCTACCAAGCAATCCCTTCTTTTAGTCAGGGTATGCCAAAAATTCCTTTTCTCACCAATTCTGTTCAGTACCTCTTCATTAGTTATGCGATCTACCCACCTTATCTTCAGCAGACGTCTGTAGCACCACATTTCAAAAGCCTCTATTCTCTTCCTGTCCGCACTGCTTATCGTCCATGTTTCACTCCCGTACAAAGAAACACTCCACACAAATGCCTTCAGAAAAGACTTCCTTACACTTAAATTAATATTCGATGTTAGCAAATTTCTCTTTTTCAAAAATGCTTTTCTTCCCATTGACATTCTGAATTTTATATCCTCTGTACTGCGACCATCATATGTTATTTTACTACCCAAGTAACAAAACTCATCTACCACCTTCATTGTTTCATTACCTTAATTCCTTCAGCATCGCCTGATTTTCTAAGACCGCATTCCATTATTTTTGTTTTGCTCTTGTTAATGTTCATTTTATACGCTCTCTTCAACACACTGATTCAACTGCTCTTCCAGGTCCTTTGCTGTCTCTGACAGAATTGCAATGGCATCAGCAAAACGCAATATCTTTATTTCTTCCCCCTGAACTTTAATTCCTATTCCAAATTTTTCCTTCCTTTCCTTCAACGCCCAACTGATGCTTCCCTTTCATGCCCTTCGAGTCTAATAACTGCGGTCTGGCTTTTGTACAAGTTGTAAATAACTCTCCTTTCCCTGTATTTTACCCCTAGTGACTTCAGAATTTGAAAGAGTGTATTCCAGTCAACATTGTCAAACGCTTTCTCCAAATCTACAAAAGCTAAAAATGTAGGTTTGCCTTTCCTTAATCTATCTTCTAAGATAAGCCGTAAAGTGAGGATTGCCTTCCGGGTTCCTACGTCCCTCCTGAATCCAAACTGATCTTCCCCGAGGTCAGCTTCTACCAGCTTTTCCATTCTCCTGTAGATAATTCGTGTTAAAATTTTGCAACCCTGACTTATCAAACTGATGGTTCTGTAATTTTCACACCTGTCTGCGCCTGATTTCTTTGTAATGGGGGTTATTACATTTTTCTTAAAGTCTGAGGGTATTTCGCCTGTCTCATACATCCTACACACCAGTTCAAATAGTTTTGTCATGGCTGGCTCTCCCAGAGACTTTAGTAGCTCTGAGGGTATGTCATCTACTCCTGGGGCCTTGTTCCGACCTAGGTCTTTCAGGGCTCTGTCAAATTCATCTCTCAGTATAGTATCTCCTATTTCATCTTGATCTACTTCCTCTTCTCTTCCTACAACATCGTCTCTAAGTTCCTTTCCGTTGTAGAGCTGCTATGTACTCTTTCCACCTTTCAGCTTTCCTTTCTTTGCTGAGAACTGGTTTCCCATCTGAGTTCTTGATATTTGTAGAGTTGCTTTTCTTGTCCCCAAATGTCTCTTTTATTTTCCTGTAGGCGGTATCTACTTTTCCCCTTCTTATATATTCTTCTACAGATTTGCATTTGGCTTCTAGCCACTCCTGCTTACCCATTTTGCACTTCCTGTCACTCTCATTTCTTAGTCGTCTGTACTCCATTTTGCCTGTTTTATTTACTGCATTTTTATTTTTTCTCCTTTCATCAATTAAATTCAATATTTCGTGTGATATCAAAGGATTTTTTGTAGGTCTTGCCTTTCTACCTATTTTGTCCTCTGCTGCCTTCACTATTTCATCTCTCAATTCCTCTTCTACTGTTTTATTTCCCCCTGTTTCTGTCAATTGTTGCCTAAAGCTCCCTCTGAAATTCTCCAGAACTTCACGTTCAATTTATCTAGGTCCCATCTCCTTATTTTCCTACCTTTCTGCAGTTGTTTTTTTTTTTTCAGTTTCAGCCTACAGTTCATGACTAACAAGTTATGGTCAGAGTCTATATCTGCCCTTGGAATATGTGCACCAAATTTGGTTGAAATCGATCCAGTAGTTTAGGTGAAAATGAGAAGCATTGTCGCTTAGTGCAGCAGTTTTTCGTGCATCTCATTCTTTATGACGTCATATCTCGTGAACAATGTGTTGTGATTCTTATACTTGGCGACCGTCCTCGTGGATTGAAGCTTACGTCAACAAAATTTCATAAGGATTGGAACAAAACTGTAGATTTGTATGTAATACGTACACACAAACACACGGACACACTGCTTTATAATAAAGATGTACATCTTAAGCAATATATTTTGTATGCCTATAACCTGATGGCGATGAATAGTATTGAAATATGTCGCTACAAAAATTTTCTTAACACTTAAATCATAGATGTGACTGGTACTGAAATTTCAAGCAACCTTTTAATTAACCAGAACTGTGTAATCTTTGAATGTATGTTGAATTCACGCTGGAACAGGAACTGGATAATATTTAATGCAGCACGCTTAATTTTGTGTACTGGTTTACTGAGCGATGTTAAATGCTAGCTGTTTGCTACGGTGTTGACGTTACGTTCTAGTAGTGAACACCTGAGCTTTGTTGCCTGTTTAACAGTCACTCAGGTGTGTTGCAGTGTCTACCAAGTACCGTCTGAGTCACCGTCAATCACTAGCTGGGTGCCATCCCTCTGTCTGCGAGGTGGCGTCGGCGAGATGCTGCTTCTACGTTTCCCTAAATGAAGGCAGATTAAGTTTTCCAATTTTGATGGAAATTCAAAATTTAGAATTTTTCACGTTTAAATTTTGTTTCGTAGTTTGGCTGGTGTGTTCATTGATGTTTCACTCATAATTATTTTCATCTTGGGGCTCAGAACTTATAGCAGTCTTTAAGTTTTTGTTAAAAAGGAAATTGCAGTAACTGAACATTAAGTTGAATGATACTATTAGATGTTGTGTCCGTCACTTTTTTCTAATTACAGTGTTTCATTAAAATTCGTACATTTTTAAAAGTTACATAGCAATTGTTAAGAATTATGATTGTTTTCTTTGAATCCATTTTAACGAGCATTTGCTTTTTCGGAAAAAATAGTTATGTGCAAATTTAAGAAGTGTGAAAGTGACAGATTTCATTGTAGCACGGTTTTGGACTACAATAAATGCTGTATAAGTATTAACAGATTTTATTCTGGGCAAATACTCCTATCCACTTTCAAGCAAACACGTTTGCGCTGTTTTACCCTATCACTGATCTTGAAACATTTCTCACTCATACTGCTGAAGCAAGTCCTATGTCACTTATAGGTCACCCATACTAATATTACGATTTCACGACTAAACAGCGTAACCGATTTTGATGAAATTATGTATGGAGATAACTTGATCTTTGAAAAAGAACAAGTGATACTGGGTTGGGTTGGGTTGGGTTGTTTAGTTAGGATAGGGGGACTAAACTGCTAAGGTTATCATTCCCCCAGTGGGAAGGGGAAGGAGTGAGGAATGGGAAGGAGGGAAAGGGGGAAAGGAAATGCAGTCTGGAAAGTAAAGAAAGAAGGAAGACTATATTATCTCGGGGCCGCGTGCTGTCCACGAACGTACTAACGAAAGAGCCGTAAGCCCCCTGGGAGGAAAAGGAATACTTCAAAAAGTGTGTAATTCAAGATATTTGTTGATTTTAAGGATGTAACTCGAAATATGGAACAGCTGAGCATCAACGTTTCTCTTATCGCTTCTGAGACGCTTGAAAATTCCTTGAAAAAACTATTCATTCTTTGACTTTCGAAATGTACATCATTTATTAAAATACCTGTAATGGATGATATGTTGTACGTAATACAATTCAAAATAATGAATACAATGTTTGCACAATACTTCAACGTCTTCAAATCCTCGCACTGATTTCGATGAGTTTTGAATCCTGCATAATAACCTTTAGTATAACGCATAGCTTCTTCAATCACCATTTTTGACGCGATGTAACAGAGTTTCTTTCCGTATTTAATAATACATTTATTATCTACATCTACATGGATACTCTGCAAGTCACAATGAAGTGCATGGCAGAGTATTCATCGAACCGCTATTATGATATTTCTCTACAGTTCCATTCTCTAATAGCACGCGGAAAAATGAACAACAAAATCTTCCCGTTTTCGATGTGATTCCTCTTATTTTATTGTGATGATCATATCTCCTTATGTAGGTGGGTGCTAACAACATATGTTCGCATTCGGAAGAGAAAGTTGGTGAAAGAAATTTCGCAAATAGATCTAGTCGCAACGAATAAGTTCTTTCTTTTAATGGTTTCCACATCAACTCGTGTATCAGGTCTGCAACACTCCCCTCCCCTATATCGCTATAATACAAAATGAGCCACCCTTCTCTGAACTTTTTCTACATCCTCAGTCCCATCTAGCGTGGATCCCACAATGTTCAGTAATACTCAAAATAGGACGAACTAGTGTAGGCAGTTTCTTTAGTAAAGCTGTTGCACCTTCTAAGTGTTCTGACAAGGAAACATAGCCTTTTTTCTGTGTGTTTTTCCAATTTAAGTTGTTCCTAATTGTAATTCCCAGGTATTTAGTAGAATTTACGGTCTTTAGATTTGACTAATTTATTGTGTAAACGAACTTTAGCGGATTTCTTTTAGTGCTCAGATAGATGACTTCACAATTTTCATTGTTTAGGGTCAACTGTTCCACAATGCAGATATGTTATCTAAATAATTTTGCAGCTGCTGTTGATCTTCTGATGACTTTATTAACCGATAAACGATAGCATCATCCGCGAACAGTTGAAGAGAGCTGCTCAAATTTTCTTCTAAATCGTCGTTTATGGAGATAAGGAACAATATGGGTCCTATAGCGCTTCCCTGGGGTACACCAGGTATCACTTTTTACTCCATGCCTTTGGTCAATTACTACATACCATGACCTTTTTAATCGCGAATCCAATTGCAAAACTGTGGTGATATTTGATCAGAACGCAAATTGATTAGAAGACGCTTGTGAGGTATAGCGTCAAAAGGCTTCCGGTAATCGAGAAATATGGAATCGATTTTAGATCCCTTGTCTATAACATTCATCACTTTTATGGAGTAAAGAGCAAGTGTGTTTCACGATAACGATACTTTCTCCATTTGTTTTGACTGTAGGTCAATAGGTCGTTCTCTTCGAGGTAGTGCATAACGTTTGAGGAAAAAATATGTTGTAGAACCTCGCTGCAAATCGACGCTAATGACATAGACCTGCAATTTTTTGGATGACTTTTATTGCCTTTGCAACTTTCCAGTCTGTGGGTACGGAACTTTCGCTGAGCAAGCAGTTGTATATGATAGCTAAATAGGGAGCTATTGCATCAGCATTCTCTAAAAGGAACCTAATGGGTGTACAATTTGGACCGGAAGACTTACTTTTGGTAAGTGATTTAAGCTGCTCCAATAGTCTAGGGATATCTGCTTCTAAATTACGTATGCTGGCGGTTTCTCTTCATTCGAATTCTAGAGTAGTTGCTTTCACTTTATCAGATATGTCATTCATACCATCACCATTGCTATCACGTAGTGATGGAATTGATTGTGTTTTGCCGCTAGTATACATACGACCAGAATTTCTGGGGATTTTCTACCAAGTTAAGTGACATTCTTTCAGAAAATCTTATAAGCTTCTCGCATTGACGTTGGCGATCATACATGTTGCCATCATCAAGTGAACTGACGGACTGAGCTCCTGGAAACGCACCGGCACGGAGATCCGCACGCTACGGCGGCTCGAAGGGAACTGGGTTCTAGCCCGGTGGCGGGCGATTTTAATACCCTCGGCCCGCTGTCGCGCAGTGGAACCAATTGCGACGGTGTCTGAGATGACGTCGGTGTGAGGGCTCTGTCCGCCGTAGTCGTCACTACGTTACGTTTGCTAGATTTACTCTTAATTAAACCAATCGCTGGTTCCCAAGCTTTGCTAAGATTATAGCCACAGTCACGAATTTCAATGGCCTCTCTAACGACGCAGTTCTAGTATCTCGACGTCTGTATCAGAATCCTAGTGCGTTCATACTCCATCGCGTGATTCTCCGACAAACAATGTTCAGCGACCGCCGACTTGCTCGGATACATCAATCGTGTGTGCCTCTGGTGTTCAACGCATCGATTCTCGAAGGTACGCATATTCTGTCCAATATATGACTTGCCACACTGACACGGAATCTGGTACACGCCGGCCTTCCTCAAACCGAGATCATCTTTGGCGCTCCCCACCTGTGCACGAATTTTATTCTACGGACAAAAGACAGTTCCAACCTGGTGTTTCTTCAAAATGCGGGCGACCTTCCCCGAGAGTGTGCCGGTTTATGGAATAAACGCAGTGCCTACCTCCTCCCTCGTGTTTTCATCCGTTTCCACAGGTTGTGCTGTAGTGGTTGGGCGGAGAGCACGCTGAATGTGCCACTCTGAGTACCCATTTTTTTGGAATACAGTTCTCAGGTGTTCCAATTACTGGGGTAGACTCTCTGCGTCGGAGATAGTGCCCGCCCTATGTACTAAAGTTTTAAGTACCCCATTCCTCTGTGAAGGGTGGTGACAGCTGTCTGCGTGTAAATACAAATCGGTGTGCGTTGTCTTCCGATACACAGTATGACCCAGTGTGCCATCAGCTCTTCTCTTGACCAAGACGTCAAAGAACGGCAATTTACCCTCCGTTTCAGTAGTGAGTAGGATGGAGTGTATGGAGTTCAGATGTGTAAGGAAGTCAAGGACTTAATCCATACCATGTGGCCAGATGACGAAAGTGTCGTACACGTAACGGAAAAAGCAAGTAGGTTTCCATTCAGATGATGCCAGGGCTTCCTCCTCGAAATTATCCATTTAACTTGTTTTTGTGTACCACGGAGAATTAGCCCCCTCTTTTGATAATTTATGTAGTATAAATCTCTCAACAGCTGTCGGTACTATTTCTTTGAATGTAAGCCACTTCCGATGTAGACTCACATTGTTAGTTTAGAAAGACTGGTGTTTCTCCCCCAGGAAAGCGTTAATAGAATTTTATCTGCTTTTTTTAATAAATATTTTTTTCGTTTTATTTTGGTGGAAGTGATAATTTCAATATTCAGTCTCCCTACGGGATTATAAGCAAGAGGCTGACGTATTTAGTTGCTAGTGGCGCCAATAAGCTTTCTAGGTAGCAATTTTTTAATTTTCTTTTAATTTTTTTTATTTTAATTTTTTTTATTTTTTTTTTTTATTGTTTATGTTTTATTGATATGTTTCGCACATATCTATCATCAGATTTACATCTGTTTTATGACGATAGCTACTGTATTTGAAGGGTAGCCTGCAATCAAAATAATTTAAAAAATTGCACATGGCCAGCTTATCGGTAGCACTACCTCTTAATTTTATCGCGGCCACCTATCTCTTGCACGATTTCATGTCGCATTTACAATTGTCGCGATTATTTGAAACAGAATGAGGGTGGCACATTCACCCTTGTAGCAGGTGGAATACAAGCATGAAAACACACTCTGTTTGAACGGTAATAACAGATATTGCTGTTATTTGCTGCCATTGTCCCCAATTGCTCACTTTAATTACGTATGTTTTAACATGAAGATAATAACATTTCTATATTTTGAAATTGAAATTAATTCCGGAGTAACAGTCCTTCCTCCGCCTCCCCTCTTCCCGCCTCCACCCCTCCCCTTTTGACGGAAATTCAAAATTTCGTTATCCCCTTCATCAGAGTTCTGTCAGCTCCAGTATATTGGATTGGTGTTATTGGAAGGACGTCTATAATTAAATGCATTGTATCTTTTTACCGATCGCGTACGCTAATTCGAACCAGCGCGCATCAGTAGGAATTGAATTAATGGTTACTGCACCCTCGTAAGGGGTGGACGAGCGCCCTCCACGTGATTGCGTGGAGCAGTACACAGTGACTCAAAAGTCGCGGCACGTCCTTTCATTTCAAAGACTTTCACCACAATTGGGAAACCTAAATATTCCAGTAAGGTATGAGTGAGCAGTTCTATCTTTTTGGCTCCATCTTGAAATCGGCCATCTTGATTGTAAGTTTTTAAGCGGAAAGTGATAGTGTGATATACCAAATAACAGCAACACTTCTTGTAACCAGATTCGACATAGCAGTGATGGTTCAAGAGTTACAACTCTTTCTGTTTGGAGACTGGACTGTTCGCCATAAAGTTCACTACTTAATGTTAACATGTAGGCTTTCACGACCGGTTTCTTCATTAATTAATACTTCCGGGCTAAGATGCAATGGTCCATCTGTAAAAATTTCTTGTCCCGACGTTTCGTTGACTTCTGCGGGCAACATCTTCAGGGGTGAGTCGACGACTGGCTGCTAGCCGCTGGAGGTCCTGCTTATATAGAGCGCATACAGGGCGCCACAACTTGTCACGTGCTAACGACTATGATCTCTGACCAGTGTCATCTCTCTAGATTACAGGTAATCGACTGTCACATAGTTGGTGCAAAGTCGACCGCCATATCTTATCTAATTACAAACCTTTTTTTCTTTGTATTGAAATTATTGTGGTGCTTCTGGATCTCTGTGGCTTCTCTATCTATGCGTGTTTAATAATGTGAGGTCTTGGCTATCACGCTAGTTCCACTGAATTTTATTTCATGATTCCCGTTTGTAAAGACATGTTCCGCTACAGCTGATATCTCGGTGTGTACCACTCGACAATTCCTTTTATGTTCCATAAAGCGGGTATTAACATTTCTTTTCATTTTTACTATATGGACATGTACAGCTACATTTTCAGTGCGAGTTATGAACTCAAGTACACGTACTAGACAAATTAATCACTTCTCAAAGACTATTATGAATTATTAGTAGATCAATGGTTTATTGAGAAGGTAATATTTCACACTAACAGGCGTGAAAAAATCAAATTTTTTTTACACAATGTACTGAGGAATATAGTTGAACGAAAATATAAAAATATGCGAAATTAATACTAGTAATTTTCTTTTTATTGGAGACAAGAGCCAAGATCGCTTTTTATTTTCTATTTTTATTAAGATTAACAGTTTCTGCAGTTTAACTGCCATCTTCAGATCTGCAAGTACACACAAAATCATACTCAAAGTGCAATAATACAACAAGCCAGAGAATACATAATTTTAAATATTCACTTTCGAAACCCGCCTTAGATTTCATTCTTCACAACATTATTACTAAAAGCTTTTAAAAACACATTTACTCGCCAACTTAATTGTTGGCTTGTCGACATATAAATAAAACGTGATCATCAACATCCTTTAATAAGATGTGGTCACTAAGCTAAAGTAGCCATGAAGCACTAATTAGACATTAGCTACTAGGCACATCTGTATACAAAATGGATTTAAGGGTGGGAAAAGAATATTGTTGTTATACTATAAGTATTTTATTAGATGCCTTTTCTTACATACAGTATCTATATGGAGGATGTCATCACAATTTATACACATGATTCAACCTAATTTTGTAATGATGTATCAATACCTAGACATTGATTAATGATGCAGATGTTTGAAACATTTTATGCGGATCAACCCACAGTTTAAAGACAAGAATTTCTTAACAATGATTTCCAAATAAATCCAGGAGTTTTTTTTTTTCAAGTAACAAATATTAGTTATTTATACTATACGATGGCTATACTATTACAAGTTGTAATGAGTAACACTTAGACTTTGAACACCACTTGTGTGATTCCTAAAGTAATTGCTATTCAGTTTAGAACCAAAATAGGTTTTATTGGAATATTGATCATGTCAATTGTTTTATACTCATTATGTCATCATATTTTCTGTACATTCAATTAAATAGCTATTATTACTATACTTCCATACTCAGACCTTAGGCTACCATGCAGATTACTCATAACGAACTGTTTGAACAATGCCATTCTGTATGTACTGTAATTTTGTCTAAAATGCTACTTATCATGTTAATTTTTGTCTCAACCTATATTTGTATACATTATGTTTGGTTATTGGTATCTGATGTCTAAACACATACTAAGGAAAACTATAATATTTATTATAATTATCACATATAAATGTATACATCTAAAAGTCAACAAAATATCAGCCGAATAGTTGCATAAAAATGGTTTACATGCATAAATGCCGGCCGCGGTGGCCGAGGTGACTGAGGCGCTCCAGTCACGGTCAGCACGGCCACTGCGGTCGGGGGTTCGAATCCCCCCTCGGGCATGGATATTTGTGCCGTCCTAGTTCGTAAGTAGTTCATAAGTAGTTTGTAAGTTTAGGGACTGATGACCCCGTAGTTAAGTCCCATAAGCTTAACAAACATTTGAACATTTTTTGAACATGCATAAACCTTGACCCAGGTTTCGACAAAAGTAATGTTTCCTTCTTCAGAAGTATTTCATTTAGTTTACATTAAAATGTAAAGTGGCCGAATGTGGCTAACTCCATCTCATGAAATAAAATGTAAAATTTTAAAACTAATATCTGCCACATAAAATTGTGGAGCACGGCCACACACAGCTTCCACTTTCGCAGGCATAAGTTCAATCAGGTGTTGGAAGGTGTCTTGGGAAATGGCAGCCCATCCTTCATGCAGTGCTGCATTGAGGGAGGGTATTCATGTAGGATGGTGAGGCCTAGTATTAAGTCGGCGTTCCAAAGCATTCCAAAGTGTGTTGTATAGGATTCAAGTCAGGACTCTGTGCAGGCCAGTCCATTACAGGGATGTGTGATAGGACCGCTATTATTTTCTATCTATATAAATGATCTGATGGACAGAGTAAGTTGTAATTTGCGGCTGTTTGCGGATGATGCTGTGGTGTATGGTAGGATGTCGTCTTTAACTGACTGTAATAGCATACATGATGACTTAGACAAAATTTCTAGTTGGTGCGAAGAATGGCAGCTAGCTCTCAATGTAGAAAAATGTAAGGTGATGCGCATGAGTAGAAAAAACAATCCCATAATGTTCGAATATAGCATTAGTAGTGAGCTTCTTGATGTTGTCGCGTCGTTCAAATATCTAGGCGTAACATTGCAGAGCGATATGAAATGGAACGAGCATGTAAGGACAGTTGTAAGGCAGACAGCCGACTTCGGTTTATTGGGAGAATTTTGGGAAGATGTACTTCACCTGTAAAGGAGACCGCGTATAAAACGCTTGTACGACCACGTCTTGAGTATTGCTCAAGTATTTGGGACCCGCAGCAGATCGGTTTGAAGGAAGACATAGAGGCGGTTCAAAGGCGAGCAGCTAGATTTGTTACCGGTAGGTTCGACCAATGCGCGAGTGTCACGGAAATGGTCCGGCAACTCAATTGGGGATCGCTGGAAGAAAGACGACGTTCTTTTCGTGAATTTCTGTTAAGTAAATTTAGAGGGCCGGAATTTGAAGCTGAGTGTAGTACGATCTTGCTGCCGCCTACTTACATTTCGCGTAAAGATCACAAAGACAAGATAAGAGAAATTAGGGCTCGTACGGAGGCATATAGGCATTCTTTTTTTCCTCGTTCAATTTGGGAGTGGAATAGGAAAGGAAATGCCTAGTAGTGGTACAGTGTACCCTCCGCCACGCACCTTACGGTGAATTGCGGAGTATGTATGTAGATGTAGATGTAGATGTTACTGTCGTGTAACCACTCTGTCATAGGCCGTGCATTATGAACAGGTGCTCGATCGTGTTGAAAGATGCAATCGCCATCAAAAATGTTCAAATGTTTCTTAGGCTTATGGGACTTATGACTACGGGGTCATCAGTCCCTAAACTTATGAACTACCTTATACTAAGGACGGCACAAATATCCATGCCCGAGGGGGGATTCGAACCCCCGACCGTAGTGGCAGTGCAGACCGCGACTGGAGCGCCTCAGTCCCCTCGGCCACCGCGGCCGGCGCAATCGCCATCCCCAATGTGTTCTTCAACAGTGAGAAAGCAAAAAGCTGCTTAAAACATCAATGATATAGGCCTGTGCTGTGATAGTGCCTCGCAAAACAACAAGGGGTGCAAGACTCATCCATGAAAAATGCGACCACATGACAATACTATCGTCTCCAAATTTTATTGTTGGCACTACACACGCTAGCAGAGGACATTCACCGTGCATTCGCCATAACTGCAACATGCCATCGGATCGCCTCATTGTGTACCGTAATTTGTCACTGTTCACAACGTTTCTCTACTGTTGAATCGTCTATGCTCCTTACACGAAGTGAGGCGTGGCTCTACCATTAAATCCAAGTTTTCTCACATACCGCCTAACTGCCATAGTACTTGTAGTGGATCCTGATGCAGTTTGGAATTCCTGTGTGATGGTCTGCACAGATGCCTGCCTATTACACTGTACGACCCTCTTCAACTGTCGGCAGTCTCCGTCAGTCAACAAACGAGGTCGGCCTGTACGCTTTCCTGCACTACGTTTCCCTTAACTTTTCCACTTCACTATCACATCAGAAACAGTGAATCTAGGCGAGTTTCGGCATGTGGAAATCTCGCGTACAGAATGTGACACAAGTATCACCCAATCATCTGAGCACGTTCGAAGTCCATGAGTTCCGCAGAGCACCCTACTCTGCTCTCTCGGTGTGTAATGACGACAGCATTCTCTGATATGGAGTACCTGGCAGTAAGCGACAACACAATGCACCTGATATGATAAACATATATTTCTTGGGGGGTATCTGGATACTTTTGATCACATTGTGTACCTTCTGGTGTTTTTAAACTATGAAAATGGAAGAAGTAGATCTATCCCCTTTTTCAGAGTGTGCCATGTTCGAACGAGTAGAAATAAAATCGAATGTGGTTGCTCGTATCGTGCTAAGTGACTACATTGACATCTGTCAGGCTATGACGGAACTATATGCTTCTTACAGTTCGAGCGAGCATAGACGACAGATGCGGACCTCTATAGTCCACGTCACGTAGGAAGGCGGCACAGTTTTCAAATGTTTGTAAATCTTACGCGACTTAACGTCTGTGGTTATCAGTCCCTAAGCTTACAAACTACTTAGACTATCTTAAACATAAAGACAACACAAACACCCATGCCTGAGGGAGGACTAGAACCCTCGACGGCGAGCAACCGCGCACTCCACAGCATGGCGCCTTAGACCGCTCGGCCACTCCACCACGGCGGCAGCCGTACTGCATATCCCCCTCCATTGCCGCACTTGCAGCCAATAATATTCATTTCCCAGACGCATGGCTGTCCAAGAGTTATGGAATGTTTCTCCCGCAGGCTCAACCGCTGGCGCTCGGCCGTAGCTCTTCCCCTTCACACTTCCCCTATTGCTCCGTCTCTGTGCGCGGAAGCGCCTTCTTACATGACGCCAACTATAGTACGCAAATACGGCACTCTGGCAGCTACGTCACTGAGCTGTCTGTTGGCGATCAACCTGTACTATACCTCAGGTGGCACCTGCCGTCGTTTTTGCAGGTGTACTAATATATTGTTCACAGCGCTGGCCTGCTACAGTAGATGTATAGCACCGTTCCCTTTCCTGTCGGCCACATCGCACTATACGCCGCCTGACGTCCGTCCTCAGCCGCTGTCCCCGCCACGCCGCAGCCAGCCAGCCCCCCGCCTTGGAAGCTCGGCCAGCCCAGCCGCGCCCGCGGCGCGCCATTGTCTGGCAAGTCGTGCGCCGCGCAGCTCCTCACAATCCGCTGCTCCAGAGCGGCCACGCCACACCCGGCAAAAAACGCCCGCCGCTTACTGCGGCGCTGCTGCTCACTGCCGTTTGCCGCCACGCCGTCGGGCTCGTTTGTCGGTGTGACAAGCGACCAACCCCCCCCCTCCCCCACTTCCTGTCGTTCGCTGCTTTCTTCTGTCCACAGCACGCTGTGTATTGTTACGTTTACTAAAGGCACCCTAAGTTTTACAACTAATTCGAAATAATCATTTCGTTGTATTCATGAGGCACAGTCAAGCAACATTTGTTAAAGATTGAACTACCATCCTTTGACGCCTTTGGACGGAGTGTGACACGGCGACCGTTACCAGGCCTCTCGAGGCTTATAGGACCGAGTTTACTGTATAAATTTTAGCCCAAATATTTGTATATCCAAGAGAGCAAACTCCTGAGGTCACCAGTATAATAATAGCTACTTAAACTCATTTATGCTAAGAACAATACACACACCCTTCTACATCTACATCTACATGTGTTACTACGCAAATCACATTTAAGTGCCTGGCTGAGGGTTCATCGAACCACCATTATATTATTTATCTCCCATTCCATTCTCTAATAGCGCGCGGTAAGAAAGAACACCTGAATCTCTCCCTTCGAGCTCTGATTTTTCGTATTTTATTCTGATGATCATTTCTACCTACGTAAGTGCGAGTCAACAATATATTTTCGCATTCGGAGTAGAATGTTGGCGATTGGAGTTTCGTAAGTAGCCCACGCCGCAGCGATAAGCGCCGTTGTTTTAATGATTCCCATCCCAGATCCTGTATCATTTCCGTAACGCTGTCTGCACTGTATGGTGACAATACGAAACGAGCTGCCCTTCGTTGGACTCTTGCCGAAGGAGGTTTGAACTTCGGACGGTAGGGCCACCCAATCCGTGGCAAGACGTCTAATGGCACACGGCTATTCCCTCGCTGCAATTTTTAGCCAAAGGTATAGAATTAACATCATTAGAATTATTTTTAAATGATTTAACAGCCATTTGACTATATTGTTTTATTACGTTTCGTCTCAATCCGCATTTCGGTTGTATAGCCATTTTATAGTGTACACTGTAAAATTTATAACAAATTAATACACTCCTGCCCATTAAAGTTGCTACACCACGAAGATGATGTACTGCAGATGCGAAATATAACCGACAGGAAGATGGTTCGTCGAGATCCAATGACTGTTAGCAGAATATGGAATCGGTGGGTTCAGGAGGGCAATACGGAGCGCCCTGCTGGATCCCAACGTCCTCGTCTCAATAGCAATCGAGATGACAGTCATCTTATCCGCATGGCTGTAACGGATCGTGCAGCCACGTCTCGATTCCTGAGTGAACATATGTCGACATTTGCAAGACAACAACCATCTGCAGAACAGTTCAACGACGTTTGCAGCAGCATGGACTATCGGCTCGGAGACCATGGCTGCGGTTACCCTTGACGCTGCATCACGGACAGGAGCCCTGCGATGGTGTACGCAACGACGAACCTGGGTGCACGAATGGCAAAAATCACTCCAGGGTCTGTTTACAGCATCATGATGGTCGCATCCGTGTTTGGCGACATCACGGTGAACGGTGAACGGTGAACGTCATCGCCGTACTGGCGTATCACCCGACGTGATGGTATGGCGTGCCATTGGTTACACGTCTCGGACACCTCTTGTTCGCATCAACGGCACTTTGAACAGTGGCCGTTACATTTCAGATGTATTACGACCTGTGGCTCTATCCTCCATTCGATCCCTGCGGAAACCTACATTTCAGCAGGATAAAACACGACCGCATGTTACAGATCCTGTACTGGTCTTTCAGGATACGGAAAATGTTCGACTTCTGCCCTGGCCATAACATTCTCCAGATCTCTCGCCAATTGAAAGCGTCTGGTCAATGGTGGCAGAGCGACTACCTCGTCATAATACGACAGTCACTACTCTTGATGAACTGTGGTAACGTGTTGAAGCTGCATGGGTATCTGTTCTTGTAGACGCCATCCAAGATCTGTTTGAGTCAATGCCCAGGCGTATCAAGGCCGTCGTTACGGCAAGAAGTGGTTGTTCTGGGTACTGATTTCTCAGAATCTATGCATCCAAATTGCGTGAAAATGTAATCACATGTCAGTTCTAGTCAGTTCTGGTATAATATATTTGTCCAATGAATACCCGTTTATCATCTGCATTTCTTCTTGGAGTAGCAATTTAATGGCCAGTAGCGTAGATTACAAGTAATGGTACAGGAAAGTGCGAAATTAGATACAATATTATTTACTTACATTGGTACATGTAAGAAACTAAATCGTCATTCTTCAAAGTAACAGTTTACAATTGCACAACCGTGTGTGTCGTCAGTAAGTAAAAGAACCATATTCCGATGCATCTTGAACGTATTATTGTCAAATCCAATTTGTAGAACATTCAAGTACCACACCATCACACATTGAGCACCAACTAAGTTCCTGATCCTTTTGTAGTGGCATGTGATATTAAACACAGCAAAGATCGTCTTTGTTAAAACTTTACATGATATGAGGTTCAAAGATGTTACAATTTTGATTGTAAGTTCTTATTTCACCTATTTAACATCTATCTTTGGGAATTCATTTGTATGTAGAATGTAAGTAAATGTACCAAGATTATAAATGACAAGCCTACGTAGAGCAATACACAAATTAAATATAATTTCACACATGTGAAATTTGTTGTAAATGTTAAAGTGTTCAGTGTACACATGTGAAATTGTCATTTGTTTATTGCACTATGTAGGCTTGTCATTTATAATCTTGGTATATTTACATTCCACATACAGATGAATCCCAAAAATAGTTGTAAAATCGGTGAAATAAGAACCATAGACAAAATATAACATAAACTGCGAGTGACGTCATTATACTGAAACCAACATCTAAGTCACGTGACTGGGGGCAGGGAGACGTTTTCATTATTACGAGCAAAGTGAAATGTGGCTGAAAGTTGCAGTTCTTATCCTTTACTGGAAAGTAAGCTTAGAGTTTAACAATAAAAGGTCTTGTCGTATTCTTATTGGACTCTCTCAGGACAGTTAGAGTTGTCGCTCCGTAATTTCCAATATTAATGCGACGTCTAAAGATTTCATATCTGCCTAAATGAAACGTATTGACAATTTTTTTACGAGAAACAGAACAGGAATATTTAAGCGAATAATTGTTTTTGTTGTGTTTCGAGTCTTTTAGTTTGTAGTTTACGGTTGTAGAACACGAAATATCAGTTTGTCAAACAGAATTACTTTTCTTACGATTCCTCAACAAAGCATGTGAAATTTTTTGTTATGCTTCTATAAGAAATTAAATCGGCTCCTATGCATTATGTTCGATTTTAACGCAATATAGACGTTTATATTTTATGAATTTCTTTTTAACATAGGAAGAAGCCAAAAAGTAAACGTAGCAAAATATTGGTCTATTTACATTAAGTAATAATGTAATGAGGAAAATCATCGCTGCACTAACGAGAACAGGTTTTATAGCTATTATGACTACATCAGCTTTAGCTTTGTATAACCTTATTAAAAGCAGATCGGAACCAGAAATGACTTATTTACGGATATATAAACTCAGTCAAGACCAGCTGAAGTAATCTTTCCATCGATAATCACATTACTCAGTTCGCAGTAAAAGTTTCTTTGTGCAACAAAAATCTGAGGATCTGTAATACTGTAGTTTGTAAAAAAACTGTTACTCTCAAGAATGACGGTTTAGTTTCTTACAAGTACCAATCAATTGACATAATGTAAGTGAATAAAACTACATCTAATTTCACACTTTTTGTACCATTAATTGTAATGTATTAATTTCTTGTAAATTTTGCAGTGTACACTTGAAAAAGGCTGTTGTTGTTGTGGTCTTCGGTCCGGAGGCCGGTTTGATGCAGCTCTCCACTCTATTCTGAGCAAGCCTCTTCATCTCCACAAAAGAACGGCAACCCACAGGTACTTAAATTTGCTTACTATATTCATCTCATGGTCTCTCTGATATTTTTACCCCACACATTTCCCTTCAACGCTAAATTCACAATTCCTACCAATCGATCCATTCTTTTAGTCAAGGTATGCCAGAAATTCCTTTTCTCCCCAATTCTGTTCAATACCTCCTCACCTGATTCACCCTCCTAATCTTCAGCATTCTTCTGTAACACAACATTTCAAAAGCCTCTATCCTCTTCCTGCCCGCACTGTTTATCATCCATGTTTCACTCCCATGCAAGGCAACACTCCACACAAATGCCATGAGAATGGACTTCTTAATGCTTAAATTAATATTCAATGTTAACAAATTTCTCTTTTTCATAAACGCTTTTCTTCCCATTGCCATTCTGCATTTTATGTCCTCTGTACTGCGACCATCATATGTTATTTTACTGCCCAAGTAACCAAATTAATTTACCACCCTTATTGATTCGTTACCTAATTTAATTCCTTCAGCATCGCCTGATTTTCTGTGACTGCATTCCATTACCTACGTTTTGCTCTTGTTAATGTTCATCTTATATGCTCCTTTCAACATACTGTTCATTCCTGTCAACTGCTCCTCCAGGTCCTTTGCTGTCTCTGACAGATTACAATGTTATCAGCAAGACGCAGTGTTTTTATTTCTTCACCCTGAATTTTAACTCCTTCTCCAAATTTCTCCTTGCTTTCCTTTATAGCTTGCTCAATGTACAAATTGAATAATTTAATTCCTACAATGGAGATATGCGGTCTCCAGAAATGACATGATTCTCGAACATAAAATGTAATAAAAATTATGCAACAGACCGATGTCAGAGATACAGGTCTATAGTTTTGCGCATTTAATCGACGATCCTTCTTGTATACAGGAAGGACTTGCACCCTCTTACAATCTTTAGGAACACTTCGTTCCTCTAGAGATCTTCGCTACAGCGCTGATAGAAGAGGGGCAGGTTTTTTCACAGACTCCATGTAGAATCGAATTGGTATCCCATCATGTTCAGCAGCCTATTCTCAGTGGAGTGATTTCAATTGCCTTTGTATCCCTTTGACACTTATTTCAATACCTCAATACAGAAAGAACTACAGTGAAATCTTCTTCCGTGGAATTGGAAGAATGGAGTGGCCAGCATGTTCACCGAACTTAAACCTGATTGAGCACGTCTGTGATGCACTTGAAACACTCATTGCAGCCAGACCAGCACTTGATCACCTAATTGTTTTGAGCGGTGTACTTTATATACGACCGAGAGCAGCCGTTTGCATGAACTTTTCAGAGAAACCAAACCATGAAATAACTACAGAAATTAATGTAGCGAATATCTGGTATGTAGGAGCAGTGCAGTTTGATGTTAATGGACTATGGCATCAGACAACTGACTTGAGTACTTTTGCTAACAGCATGGCATTACCTGCAGCGCCTCTCCTTGAGCCATAGTCATATCAGTTGGTCGCTAGATGACTGGAAAACCGTGGCCTGGTCACATTAGCCCCGATTTCAGTTGGTAACAGCTGATGGTAGGGTCTGAGTAAGGTGTAGACCCCCACAAAGCCATGGACCCGAGTTATCAACAAGGGCACTTTGCAAGCTGGTGGCAGCTCAATAAAGGCGTGGGCTGTTTATACATCCAGTCTACCTGAGCCGAGCATTTACCTTCGGTTACATCGAGACCATTTTCAGCCATTCATTGACTTCACGTTCCCAAACAAGGGTTTTTTATGGCCATGACTCCAGGCCACAATTGTTCATAATTGGTTTGAAGAACATTCTGGATAGTTAAAACGAATTATTTGGCCACCCTTCGACCGACATGAATCCAGGAGTAAATTTTTGAGGCATAATCAGTTCTTGGGCAAATCCTGCACCAGCAACACTTTCGCAATTATGGCTGGCGATAGAGGCAGCACGAGTCAGCCAAAATTCTTGCATGCGACTTCCATTGACTTTTTGAGTCGATAGAAAGTCGAGTTGGTGCACTTTTTCATGACTTTGGTCACCCCAGTATAGCTCGCATAAGCGATAAACTTTGAAACTGCTTACCTGATCTCAATAAAATGTGATCTGGTCCAACTTAAACCGTAGGGAACCTTTTATCCCGATTAATGGACTGAATGTTTCTATTACAAATTAAATGCTGATATCTTGGTCTCATGACTACCTGCTTATTCTTATAAAATCTTAAAAACTGGTTGAAAAAAATGATATTTCCTCACTTTCGCTTCATGTAACTTGAGCGAAGATATATTTAACATATTACCTGATTTACATTTTTCAACTCTTCTCCTGCAATTTGTTGCAAAACTAATCTTTTATGTTAATTATGTGGGAGTTTATAGCCGTTCAAATATGACTCTACAATTACTCATCAAATTAATGGCGTCGTGTTGCTGTTATCTGTAATTGATACAAATCTACAGTTTCTTCCGATAGTACTGAAATTTTGCGCACTTGTCTTTGAAAAAAAGAGGAAGGTCACACTGTTTACTTACGTCACTGTCTCATGAAATTTCGTACGGTGAGTACTTTACTTTGACATCGTTCAATTAATCAGCGTGAAAGTTGAAACATCTCCTATGCATGTTTCTGATAGAGACTGCTTTTGTATTTCACAAGCTATCTGATGGTGAATGATGGAGGGAAAACGTCTGTAATCAACTTTGACACCGTTCAAAAATGTTCAAATGTTTGTTAAGCTTATGGGACTTAACTACGGAGTGATCAGTCCCTAAACTTACAAACTACTTATGAACTACTTACGAATTAGGACGGCACAAATATCCATGCCCGAGGGGGGATTCGAACCCCCGACCGTAGTGGCCGTGCAGACCGTGACTTGACACCGTTCCACCGATGACCATGAAAGCAGGCAGATATAGCGTGTGAAAATTGTGATAGGCTGTGGGAGGACGAGGTGGCCTGAGAGGCAGAGGAGGCGGAGAGAGAGAGAGAGAGAGAGAGAGAGAGAGAGAGAGAGAGAGAGAGAAATCATTAAAATAATCGCGTTGTTCGTTGGGACGTGATCTATTTTCGAAATTTCTTTCGCCTACTTTCTCTTCCAAATGCTTCATTGCAGGGGACTGGGTGTTGTGTGTTGTCCTCATCATCATTTTCGTCATCATCGACATGCAAGTCGCCGAAGTGGTGTCAAGTAAAAAGACTTACACTACGCGGCCGAACAATCACACTCGGGATCTCCCGGCCACAACTGCCATAAGATCATTTTTTTTCTGCATGCGAACATATTTTGTTATCACCCACCTACATAGGGATACATGATCATCAGAATAAAATAAGAGAAATCACATCTAAAACTCAAACATTTAGGTTTTCCTTTTTCCCCGTGAGCTATTAGAGAATGGAACTGTAGAGAAATGTTATAAAAGCGGTTCGATAAACATCTGACATGTCTGACATGTAATGCAGTGTGACTTGCAGAGTATTTATGTAGATGTAGATAAACATAAAAGTTGTACTACATATCTCATTTGCATCTGAGCGTTTATGTGTATTGTGTAAGTTTGTAGTACATCGGTCAATTACGTTTCCTGCTTCTAACGAACAACGTTTCCTCTTTCTATATTAATTATTTGCTTACATATTACATGGGTTTAAATATATCAAGTTTACGTCCGTCAATGTGTTGATAGGAGCGTAGTGTATACATTTGAAGTAAATCGGCCAAAAACTTTTCGATATTTTTTCTGTCAATGTTGAACGACGTCTTGTCTTTATGTAGCAGTATGGATACTTGTTAAAAGAAGTATTGTCCGAAACACAGCTTTATAATGTCTATTAAAAAAAAAATTTTCAGTTGTTTGTTATACAAATACTGACTAAACTGTCACTGCAACAAAAGAAAAGGATGTACACAATTATAAACAGCGTTAGGAACCTCGGAAGAAGAGGTCAACGGGCGGCAGACACAAAGAGAGAGAGAGAAAGACAATGAGCAGACTGCTGCGCGTTGGTGTTGTGCGGGTGGTGGCCTGCGCATCGCGGGCTGCGATCTCACGGAATTAGAGCTAAAGAGGCTTCAATAGTGTTTGCTCACACCGGGGTCGGAGTCTGCCCTCAGAACGGAGCCTTGGGAGAAAATTCTGCCCCGGCTGTGTTGCTAGTTTGGACAGTCCAGTGAGTTCTATAATACTTGTTGCCACCACCGCACGTTTGGGGAAAGAACCTAGTCAGACTGATCGATGGCGAACATGTAAATAACGATAAACTGAACATCATGTAGGGCCCAGCAAATATTTCTTATTACACTGTTAAAGTTGAAGAAGCGATTAAAAATTTCAATATCAGTTCTTCGAAAATTCCGTCACTGTTGAAAACTACATTCAAGTATATGAACAAACATTGAAAATGTACCGGGTGATCAAAAAGTCAGTATAAATTTGAAAACTTAATAAAACCCGTAATAATGTAGATAGAGAGGTAAAAATTGACACACATTCTTGGAATGACATGGGGATTTATTAGAACCACATCTACTGTTATCGGGCCTTTTTTCTTCGAGGAACTGCATTATTCTGGTTTTGTAACTGCTACCGTGACGGGTGAGAGGTACGCCGATATGTTACAGAATCGCATCATCCCCAGCCTAGCTGATAAACACCTGCTGGAACGTACGATTTTTATGCAGGATGGCGCTCCACCCCATATTGCTAGACGCGTGAAAGATCTCTTGCGCGCGTCGTTTGTTGATGATAGCGTGCTCAGCCGCCACTTTCGTCATGCTTGGCCTCCCAGGTCCCCAGACCTCAGTCCGTGCGAGTATTGGCTTTGGGGTTACCTGAAGTCGCAAGTATATCGTGATCGAACGACATCTCTAGAGATGCTGAAAGACAACATCCAGTGCCTCACCATAACTCCGGACATGCTTTACAGTGCTCTTCACAACATTATTCCTCGACTACAGCTATAGTTGAAGAATGATGGTGAACATATTGAGCATTTCCTGTAAAGAACATCATCTTTGCTTTGTCTTAATTTGTTATGCTAATTATTGCTTTTCTGATGAGATGAAGCGTCATCTGTCGGACATTTTTTGAACTTTATTTATTCGTTTTTTTTCTTTGTTCTAATAAAACCCCGTGTCATTCCAAGTATGTGTGTCAATCTACATTACTCCGTGATTTATTAAGTTTTCTAATTTATACTGACTTTTTGATCACCCGGTGTACTACCGACAAGTTTTATCCATGAAAATCACACATTGTAGGATAATGTAATCATTATTTTTACTTGGGTATCAATCTAAGATATTTGAATGCATTCATTTTCAAAGGATTAAAATAGAAAAAGATGCGACGAAATAACTGACTACCATGGCTAAAGAGGCTTTTCATAAAGTAGTGTACTTATAGAACAGGTTTATCAGGATTACTGCCCATATTAACGTTAATAAGGCATTTGTTTATTACTCACGAGGTACGAATATTTCGCAGAAAACACCCAATACCTACCAAATGTTTGCATAACATTACGATTATATTTACACTACTGGCCATTAAAATTGCTACACCAAGAAGAAATGCAGATGATTAACGGTTATTCATTGGTCAAATATATTATACTATAACTGATATGTGGTTACATTTTCACGCAATTTCGGTACATAGATCCTGAGAAATCAGTACCCAGAACAATCACCTCTGGCTGTAATAACGGAATTGATTCGCCTGGGCATTGAGTCAAACAGAGCTTGGATGGCGTGTACAGGTACAGATGCTCATGTAGCTTCAACGCGATACAACAGTTCATCAAGAGTAGTGGCTGGCGTATTGTGACGAGCCAGTTGCTCGGCCACCATTGACCAGACGTTTTCAATTGGTGAGAGATCTGGAGAATGTGCTGGCTAGGGCAGCAGTCGACCATTTTCCGTATTCAGAAAGGCCCGTACAGAACCTGCAACATGCGGTCGTGCGTTATCCTGCTGAAATGTAGAGTTTCGCAGGGATCGAATGAAGGGTAGAGCCACGTGTCGTAACACATCTGAAATGTAACGGCCAATGTTCAAGGTGCCGTCGATGCGAACAAAAGGTGACCGAGATGTGTAACCAATGGCACTCCATACCATCACGCCGAGTGATACGCCAGTATGGCGATGACGAACACACGCTTTCAATGTGCGTTCACCGCGATGTCACAAAACATGGATGCGACCATCATGATGCTGTAAACAGAATCTTTATTCATCTGAAAAAATGACGTTTTGCCATTCGTGGACCCAGGTTTGTCATTGCGTACACAATCGCAGGCGCTCCTGTCTGTGATGCAGCGTCAAGGGTAAACGCAAGCATGGTCCCCGAGCCGATAGTCTATGCTGCTGCAAACGTCGTCGAACTGTTCGTGCAGATGGTTGTTCTTGCAAACGTCCCCATCTGTTGACTCAGGAATTAAGAGGTGACTGCACAACCATGCGGATAAGGTGCCTGTCGTTGGGATTCAGCACGGCGTTCCGTATTGCCCTCCTGAACCCATAGATTCCATGTTCTGCTAACAGTCATTTGATCGCGACCAACGCGAGCAGAAATGTCGCGATACGATAAACCGCAATCGCGATAGGCCACAATCCGACCTTTATCAAAGTCGGTAACGTGGATGGTACGCACTTCTCCTCCTTACACGAGGCATCACAACAACGTTTCACCTGGCCACGCCGGTCAACTGCTGTTTGTGTATGTCAAATTGGTTGGAAACTTTCCTCATGTCATCACGTTGTAGGTATGCGATAGAAGAGTATTACTGGGCCCACGAACATAGTTACGAGTAATGATATCTTTAAGATCAAGATTGGTAAGACGGTTTCGTACTTTATGATAATGAAGGTAGTGGACGTCTGTTGTTTACCATTTCGCATACTTTAAGAACGCTGTGATTTCGAAGGTTCTTTATACCTTACATGTTAATATTTTATCAAATCGATAGTTCCAGTTTTAAGATAGTTCTAATTACGATTTTTGTATCTTCTTTAGGTCAACAGTGTGTTACCAGAAGAGGTCAACAGTACGTTACCAGAAGATGTGAATAGAATGTTATGAAACTAGTCGTGATAAAGTAGTCATTTTACACATACATTGCGCTTTACATTACTTAAAATATTTCATCGTAGCTGCGGTTATCTCTCATACTAAGTGATTTGCAACTGAAATACTGGATGATTAATTTTTATGGTAAAACTACAGCATATTATTTCTTGGATGTTTAACTACAACAGCCGTTATAGGAATTAATTTTAAAAAATTAAAAATTAATTTATTACAGTGTAGTTTGTATGTGTGTGTGTGTGGGGCGGGGGGGGGGTGGCTGGGTGCGGTTGTGTGTCTCTGATACGCAAACGAAGACAACAACCTATTGACCGATAGTCAACACGGATTCAGAAAGTATCGTTCTCATTAAGCACAGCTAGCTCTATATTGACATGATATGTTGGGTGCTATCGACAACGGACGTCAAATAGTTTGCGTATTTCCAGATTGTTGGAAGGGTTTTGACCCTGTACCTCACAAGCGTCTTACAATCAAATTGCTTGCTTATGGAATATCGCCACAGTTGTGCGATTGGTATTGCCCAAGGAAGTGTGATAGGGGCCCTTACTGCCCCTTATTTTTATAAACTAGGAGACAATCTGAGTAGCTCTCTTACATTGTTCGCGGATGATGCTCTCATTTATCTGTTAGTAAAGTCACCAGAAGGTCGAAAGCAACTGCAAAATGATTTCGCATGGTGCAAAAATGGCAATTGACCCTTAATACCGACAAGTGTTCAAAATGTTCAAATGTTTGTTAAGCTTATGGGACTTAACTACGGGGTCATCAGTCCCTAAACTTACAAACTACTTATCAACTACCTTATTCTAAGACCACTTCGCGTCTGTAAAGCTGTAAAGGTATCCCAGCATTTCTGCTTATGGGGTCATCAGTCCCTAAACTTACTAACTACTTATGAACAAAGGACGGCACAAACATCCATGCCCGAGGGGGGATTCGAACCCCCGACCGTAGTGGCCGTGAAGACCGTGACTGGAGCGCCTCAGTCCCCTCGGCCCCGACAAGTGTGAAGTCATCCATATGAACACTAAAACAAATCCGTTAGACTTCATTTACACGATAAATCAGTCAAAACTACAGGCCATAAATTGAACTAAATACCTAGTAGTGACAATTACGAACAACTTAATTTGGAAAAAACACATAGAAAATATTGTAGGGAAAGCGAACCAAAGACTACGTGTCGTTGGCAGAACACTTAGAAGATGCAACAGTTCTAATAAAGAAACTGCCTACACCACACTTGTGCGTCCTATTTTGGAGTATTGCAGCGCATTGTGGGATCCCCATCAAATGGGACTGACAGACGATTTAGAGAAAGTTCAGAGAAGGGCAGCTCGTTATCTTTCTCTTCCGAATGCGAACATATTTTGTTAGCAGGCGCCTACTTAAGAAGACGTGATCATTAAAGTAAAATAAGGGAAGACAGAACTAAAACTGAAATATTTAGGTGATCCTTTTTTTCCGAGAGCTATTAGAAAATGGAAAAGTAGAGAAATATCACAAAAGTAGTTCGGTGAACCCTCCCTCATGCACTTTAATGTGAGTTGCAGAGTATTTACATCCATGATGTTCACAACATGTTTATTCAAAACTATCCAGCTAGATAATGACTGGTGAACATTTTTGGGATATAAAGGGAGAAGGGTAGAAGGGTGTCTACTTCTAGTTTTGTGGAGTGTGAGATTCGGCTCGAGATAGGTGGTTACTCGAGATTAAACAGCGGTTCCTTTTGAGCATACTGTGGTGTCGCACAAGTACAAAGTGCGCGCCACCTACTTTCGCCGCGCGCCGCCATGCACGCACGGCGCGGCGTTCTTACGACGACAGCCACGAGCGCCCTCTGCTGCAACTCCGCTCGTGGCCACCACTGAACGACATCGTTCACTTGGGACTGAGATAGGAACGAGTCAACACTTCATATTCAGATAGCCACCAGTGAAGACTTGGCTATCGGACAGGCACTAGGCAGGACTCTAACTCAACTATGTATCAGCACTCTGCAGTACTGAATTGTGTAAAAGTTAAGTATTGTATAAATTCTGTGCAATATATGTCTCGTTCTAATTTACTCTAGTGTTTCTAGTTTCTGGCTGCTCCCCTCCGTACCTGCACCAGCGTGCTACCTTTATTCCTGTGTCGGTCTTCCAACTCGGCCACCGACACCTACGACGGAAACGAGACACAAAAGCGGCGACGAGGCTGGGACACAAAAGTGGCGACGAGGAGTGATAGACGAACCGTGGACCAGCCCGCTTACAGCAGCCAGACAGCAGCAGTCGGAGCACGCAGAAATTGCTCCCGCCCACCCACCCTTATTATAAGAATTTTGGGGGAAGATATTTTGTTACGTGTTTTGTGGACTTTTTTGTTGCAGAGCGTCCGCTTTCATATTGCATTTGTGTTTTGTTATAAGATACTTATATACGCGGCGCCTAATCGGTCAGCATGCCCACTAGCCCGAACCCAAACTTAATGGAAATTATTCAGTTACAGACGGCGCAAATCACTCAACTACTGCAGGCGGTGTCGCAGTTAACGGCACAGGCTGCTCACCAACAACAACAGCCGTCACATCAGCAACCCACACCTGCCGCTGCACCGCTTCCTACATTTCGCCAGTACAACGAACGTGAGGAAGAATGGAGCGACTATTTCGCACAGTTTCAAGAACTCGTCGCGGCTCATCAAATTACAGGTCAGAGAGTGAAGAACCTTTTCTTATGGATTGTGGGCCCCCAGACCTTCGTATTACTGCAAAATCTATTCCCCAACGCATCTCCTCGTGATGTAGACTTTGAACAAATTGTAGATGCACTGAATGCTCATTACGAGAGAAAAGTTCTCGTAGCCGCTGTGCGGTACCGATTTTTCAGACTGAAAAAATCACCGGAACAGACCCACACGCAATGGATTACAGAATTGAAGGGCTTAACCCGCCAATGTAAATTTACTTGCTCTTGTGGACTTTCTTATAGTGACGTTATGTTGCGAGATGCAATTACGCAGAACCTTCAGGACCCCAGAATTAGGGCAGCTATTTTAAAACAGTCTGACCCCTCATTAGACAGTGTACTGCAGCTTATAGAAGCGCATGATACCTTTGACTTAGCAGATACAGAAATGCAAAGCCACAGTGTTAATTCAGTGCGCCGTAACGGACGCTTTCCTAGCCATAGTTCTCAGTTTAGCACTAGTGATTCTTACAATAGTACAGGCCGTGCTGAACAGACAGTGAACAGTAGCCAGTGTAAAAGTGCGTCACAAAGGTCGCCCCGTCGTGTTAGACACAGTAATTCGAATAACGGGCGCCAACGCTCTTATCAGAAAAATGTTCGTAAGTCTTGCCCCCAGTGTGTATCTCGCCACAAGCGTGCTCATTGCCCTAGTCGCAACGCAACATGTTATCAATGTGGCAAATCGGGACATGCGCAGTCTGTGTGTATGCAAATTAAAAACTCAAAGAACAGTACCGTTAGAAACAGTGCTTTACCGAGTGCACGAACAGTTCATGCTGTCAATGCTGTAGACGCTGTAGAATTGAACAGTGCTTTACTTGGTTCTCAAATGCAACACAATTTTTCTGTGCCTACGGCAAAACTATGCAGTGCGCCACGTAGCAAGAGCCGACGAGCGCGTAAAACAGTGCAACGGAGACGGGTTCGGGACAAGCAAAATGACTATGTACAGTGTAATCCTGTAGTGAACCTAGTGCCTTCTACAACTTCTGCTTGTAAAAGTGCCCAGTACTGTGTAGATAGTGACAGTAGAACTGATGTAGCTACTCAAAGTAATTTTAGTGCAGTAGCCTCGCATTGCGCGGACGCCGATCCGGCGGTAGTGCCATCTAGTGACAGTGATATTACTCTGTGTGCCGAGTCTGCGCCGCTTACTTCACTACGCCGCCCGCGCATGCGCAAGCGTAGTAAACAAGTTCAATCAGACGTTGCCCACATTCGCGCACCGGTCGAGCGCCACAAGCAAAAACTATTAGTGACTCTTTCTATAGAAAATAAGACTGTACAATTTTAGCTTGATACTGGTTCCACTGTTACTTTACTTAATAAAGACACTTATGAACTTCTGGGTTCGCCAAAATTATCGCCGTGTCAACAAGTGTTAACAGCTTATACAGGTCTAAATATTCCCGTGCTAGGAACGTGTAGCCTGCCCGCCTCTTTTCGAGGTGTAACAAAAACGGTTGCTTTTGTAGTTCTACAAGCCAAATCTACACAGAACATTTTTGGACTGGATGCATTCGATTTATTAGGTTTATCAATTCAAAGAGATGTCCTTCAAATTTCGTCAGTAGTGCCTCAGGACAAAATCAATGCATTATGTGAAAAAAATAGTGACTTGTTTTCGCCGGAACTAGGTTGTGCAAAAGACTTCGTGGCACATGTAACTTTAAAAGAATCTGCAGTTCCAAAATTTCGTAAAGCTAGACCAGTGCCTATCGCAATGCGTGATACAGTTGCAGATGATCTTAAACGTAAGATAGTGGGGTGATTTCTCCTGTTTCTGCGAGTCAGTGGGCCTCGCCTTTAGTAATTATACCCAAGCCGTCGGGAAAACTTCGTCTCTGTGCGGACTTTAAATCTACAGTGAACAGTCAAACAATTGCAGATACTTACCTCCTGCCCAGACCTGAGGAACTAATGGACAAATTAGGACAGTCTCGCTTCTTTTCTAAGATTGATTTAGCAGAGGCATACTTACAAATTCCGCTTGATGACGAGTCAAAAAAATTTTTCGTCATTAATACTCACATGGGCCTTTTTCAATTTCAACGCCTACCCTTGGGCAGTTCTTCCGCCCCCGCTATTTTTCAGCGCTTTTTGGAACAGCTGACAGTTTCTGTACCGTGTTGCTCGAACTACTTAGATGATATTGTGGTATCCGGACGTACAGTTGAAGAACATTTAGCAAACCTGGAGTGCCTTTTCAAAGTTTTGACTGCAGCAGGTCTACGTTGTAATAAAGCAAAGTGTTCGTTTTTTCAGACTGACATAGAATACCTAGGCCATGTGATTAATGCCCAAGGAATTCATCCCTTACAGTCACATCTTCGAGCAATCAAAGACTTGCCTCCTCCTAAGAATGTGCATGAATTGCAAGCAGTAAAGGGAAAGCTTAACTATTATTTCAGGTTTATTTCCAATGCGTCTCAGATTGCAGCTCCACTGCATCGCTTATGTAGGAAAAATGTTCCTTTTGTTTGGTCCAAAGATTCCCAGGTTGCCTTTGACAACTTAAAGTCTGCACTACTCAGTGATGCATGTTTGATTCCCTTTGACGCACAGAAGCCTGTAGTGCTAGCAGTTGATGCCTCGTCGTACGGTGGATGCAGTATTGTCGCATCGTATTGGATGTCACGATCGTCCTATTGCCTTTGCATCCAAGCTACTGACGCCAACGCAACAGAATTACAGTCAGATAGAAAAGGAGGCCTTAGCAATCATTTACGGCGTCACAAAGTTTCACCATTATCTCTATGGCAGAAAATTCTATTTGTTGAGACCACAAGCCTCTCACGTCGTTGTTCTCACCCACAAAGCCAATTCCGCCACGAACGGCACAAAAGCTTCAGAGATGATCCTTGATATTGTCTAATTATTAGTATGAGATTTTTTACCGACCTACCACTAAACACGCCAACGCGGACACACTTTCCCGACTTCCGGTTGGCCAGGATGTGTCATTTGATTTTTCGGAAATGGCATGTTGTCAGATAGACTCCAGAGATGCTTCCGCTGTCGCAGATTTCCCTTTAAACTCTCGTCGGGTTGCACAGGAAACAGCTGCGGATGCAGACTTAAGTGTGGTAGCACGTTTTGTTCGCTCAGGATGGCCTGCTAGAGCCAAAGACATTGATCGGCCTCTTGTTCGACGTTATTTTGCACAACGTCATGCATTGTCTTTAAGTCAGGGTGTACTGTTGTTGCATACCGACAACGACCAAGCAAGAGTGATTGTTCCTCGTTCCCTGCCTCCTGCATCAAGGACATTGGGGTATTGTTAGGACAAAGCAATTGGCCAGACGTCTTTGTACCTGGGTTGGTATGGACGCTCTGATAGAGAACATGACGTCACAGTGTACAGTTTGTGCGGAGCATCAGGCGGCTCCTCCGCAACGTTTCTCAGACTGGCCACGCCCCAAGGGACCATGGCAACGTTTACACATTGACTTTGCCGGACCTTTCTGGAATACGCGCTGGTTAATCGTTGTAGACGCTTTCAGCAAGTTTCCTTTCGTGATTGCCATGAACTCAACGACAGCATCTAATACAATCAGTGCCTTAACATCAGTGTTTTGCATCGAGGGTTTGCCTGAAACTATAGTCAGTGACAATGGACCTCAGTTTGTTAGTGCGGAATTTCAACATTTTTTTCGTGTGAATGGCATTCAGCATATAACCACCTAACCTTTTCACCCTCAGTCCAATGGTGAAGCAGAACGTTTCGTTCGAACATTCAAGTCTCACATGGAAAAGATGAAAGGTCAGCACTCCAGGCAGCAAGCTCTTCAAATTTTCCTGTCTACGTAGCGGTGCATGCCACGTGACGGCCCGTCGGTGACGGCTACACTGCCGCCGTCACCGCACTCTCCTTCACCTGCTGCAGCCTCCCACGCACCGAGTCGGTTCGTATGGCGCTTCGCGTTTTCAGGTTTCTACGCCGGTGCTGTACAGGGTGTTTGCTGGCAACAAGACAAGATGGACGCCGGGCACCATTCAGCGCGTGCTCGGTCGCAATATGTATGTTGTACGTTCTTCCACAGGGTCGGAGCTGCGGCGCCACGCAAACCAATTGCGCTTGCACAGGCCGCGCGGTTCTGTCTCCGGTTTCTTGATTCCAGACCCAGTTCACCGCCAGAGAGCACAGCCACATCGTTCGTCCACGGACTACGAGATCCCTATGGACGTCGACGCACCTCCGACGCAGTCGTCGCCGCCGCTCTCGCCGCCGCAGATGACAGCGTCACCGAGAGGGACTCCGGGACCGTGCGGGCCCCCCCAGCTTGGGCCACGCACCTCAGAAGAAGATGACCTGCTCCCTCTGGGCAGGGGTGTGCGCCCTTCCCCAGGTTTCGGCGGGTTCCCTGGAGGATCGCAAGGTGGATGCCGGGGCGCGGACGGCGTCTCGATCCCAGCCTCGGCTACGACGCCCGTGCCACCAGTAACGCCCCCGCCCAGGCCCTCCTCCCAGGGCCGTCGCCGTGGCCCTCAGCCCTACGCCACGACGGCGCGGCGGTTTGGGGGGGAGGGGTGTGGTGTCGCACAAGTACAAAGTGCGCGCCACCTACTTTCGCCGCGCGCCGCCATGCACGCACGTCGCAGCGTTCTTACTACGACAGTCACGAGCGCCCTCTGCTGCAACTCCGCTCGTGGCCACCACTGAACGACATCGTTCACTTGGGACTGAGATAGGAACGAGTCAACACTTCGGATTCATATAGGCACCAGTGAAGACTTGGCTATCGGACAGGCACTAGGCAGGACTCTAACTCAACTATGTATCAGCACTCTGCAGTACTGAATTGTGTAAAAGTTAAGTATTGTATAAATTCTGTGCAATATATGTCTCGTTCTAATTTACTCTAGTGTTTCTAGTTTCTGGCTGCTCCCCTCCGTACCTGCACCAGCGTGCTACCTTTATTCCTGTGTCGGTCTTCCAACTCGGCCACCGACACCTACGGCGGAAACGAGACACAAAAGCGGCGACGAGGCTGGGACACAAAACATACAAATTGTCTTTTTATTGAACATTTACAGACAGTAACATCATTGTGGCGTTTCTTTACCTCGATATGGTAGCGTTCTTCAGGTAGCTCTTCCAGACTTGTGACCTGGGATCTATCTCATTTAATATAACTTGTATTGATATAGTAGCCTCACTTCACGAGCTCATCGTAACCACTGGTCCCAGATACAGGCGCTACGATCATCTCACAGGCGCAGTCCTAGCCTACCTATGCTGTACAACAATTCTGGACTACAGGCACTGAGACAGAAAATAATACAACTATTGCTACCTTCCTTCTCCTTTTTTAAACGTTACGTTTTGCCGTTTTTTCTCTTTATGCTTGTACGGCAGTTGCTGGTTGTCGTACCATGAGCTTTTTGTCTCGAGGAACGTGGTACAGTTTACTTGGTTTCTGCTCATCTCTCGACCACTTTCTCGTTTGTAAAGGTATCCCAGCATTTCTCCTGCTTTGAGTACAATGCCACATGACAAAAAAATAATACAACATACCCATACAACACCGTTGCGACTCTCATTTCTTACTGGTACCGTACCATGCCTTACCCTTAATCTAGTCAGCTACATAATACGTTAAAAATATCTTCTTTCAGATACTTTGTCTTAACTTATCTGAAAATACTACCGCCGGCCGCGGTGGCCGAGGGGACAATCGAGTCTGCGTCAGGCAGTGCAGCGGTGCGGACGGACTGTTTACGTCCCGCCGCCGAGTCTGCTGCTCGCGTGTGTTTACGTGACACAGTCGTCTTTGCTTGCGTTATTTACTTAGAACAAGAATGGCCCACTCCTGGCGAAAATCAACATTGAAAATCAGTTTTTCGATTGAATATGCACGACCGAAGGCACTTGAAGTCGAACAATTTATTAGAGAAGAAGTTAAGATTGACTGTAACGATCTTATCGGCATCCACTTCTCTATAGTGAGCAGTGTAGTGTATGTGAAGCTTACCAGCGACGCCGTCTGTGAGAAGATTCTAAACAGATCTAGAAATGGACTCAAATTCCGTGACTCAGATGGAAATATCGGTGAAGTGACTATCGAACAAGCAGGTCTTGGACTACGAACAATTAGAGTGTTTGAAGTACCTTCAGACGTGGTTGTTTCTTTGCGCTGCGCCCTTATGGGAACGTTATTAGCCACATGGCCGAGAAATGGGCTCAATTTACAACATATCCGGTATTCAATGGGGTGCGGCAGGTCCGCATTGAATTGACCAAACACGTGCCATCTTATCTATATATTGGAGGGTGCCGTGCCATCATAATTTATGATGGCCAGCCGAAGACGTGCTCCGGTTGTGCCCAAGAAGGTCACGTTCGTTCTAGCTGTATGCAGCGCAGAATAACGCATTTACCACCTGGCGATGAGCAGATCCCACCGGCATCGACGGCGCTCCCATTGACGTATGTACAGGTTCTTCAAAATGAACCCAGCCAGCAGCCTGTGACGACACCACTTGATGAAACCGTGCCAAACACGGTAGAACTTCGGGGCAATGAGGACAGGATGGAGGCTACACCTGTGCTGGCTCCTGAACGTCACGTGAGGAAGGATAACGAAGTGTCTCCGAAGGAGGGAACAGATGCCGCCCCTATGGTCGTGTCAGACAGTCAGAATACCCAGACTTCGTCTGATACTGACGTACACGTGCGAAAACAACGGTCACCACAGAGAAGGAAGAAACGTCGGCTTGCTCTGTCTGATATCTGCCGATCACAATCTAATGATGAATCCCAAGACCTTCTACCATCAGAAGACCCTAAAGTGGAACTTCCTGCCCAACTCCAGTCGGAAGCGGAATCGACACGGCGTATGTCTATAACTCCTACTACAGATGATGAACAGCAGTCAGCCATTCGTCAGTACACCGACGACACATCAATGCATGTTGACTCACTAGGGGCTTCAACTGACGACCAGCGTCCAAGCAACGCAGCATGGCACGAAGATGTTGACGATAATTCATCCACAGCTGACGTAGCAACAGATGTTGCTACTAAACTAAATGTATGCTAATTGATGAGGGTTTGGGGGAGAATGTGCTACCTGATCTTCGTGTTACATTGAGCATCCTTGTAAAGGGCAGGCTTACAGAATTGGATCTATAAACATTAACACAATCCAAACGCAGATAAATTTTCAGTTATTCCGTGACATGATGCGGGCGTCAGATCTAGATATTGCCCTTCTACAAGAAGTTTGCCTGGAGTCATTTCCAGATATTTATGGTTATGATACATATCAAACGCCATCTCCTTCCAACGGTAGTGTGACGGCCGTACTTCTGAGAGAAGGTATTGTGGTTGAAGACGTCGCTTATTTACTATCGGGCAGGGGCCTTGCTGTGACATCCCATGGTGTCCGGATCATCAACGTTTATGCTCCCTCCGGCACGGACAGACAAAGGGAACGCTCGCACTTCTACTCAGAAGAGATAGCTCCACTGTTTGCAGGTCAATACGATCACATTATTCTTGGAGGAGACTTCAACTGTGTGCTCGCCATAAAAGACCAAATTCCTCATTTTACCACGTGCCAAAAACTTAAATTACTTATTCAAGAACTGAACCTGATAGACACATGGGAGCATAAGCATGGTGATCGACCTGGATACACTTTTTTCACCAGCCATTCTGCGAGCCGTCTAGACCGAGTCTATGTCTCCCGCGGACTCACAACGGCAACACTTGATGCCGAGCTGTGGCCTACCGCTTTCTCGGACCACATCGCCTAAATTTGTACTGTTTCTCTTCGACGGCAGGGGGTGTGGCGAAGTCGAGATACTTGGAAGTTAAACGTTACACATCTTAAGGATCCAGAGTGCAGACAGCATATAGAAGCGACGTGGAACAACTGCCAGAGACGTCTTATGGCATAGCCTTCAACAATTCGATGGTGGCTCTAATGTGCTAAGCCAGCTTTGCGTCGTACGTTGGTACAGTATGGACGTGACAAAATGAGTTGGCATCGACGAACCATGGAATTTTACTTTACGGCACTCCGTGAGCTTGCTAGCCAAGCACCGTCTCCTGAACGACAGATTGCAATTCAGCGGATTAAGGCGAAGATTACTTTACTTATGCGCCGCCGTCTTGAGAGAACAGTGATACGTGCGAGATGTCAAGATCGAGTCGCTGGAGAACCTACTTCCATGCATCACGTTATTCGAGAGAAGCAACGGTGTAGAAGAGCACTGGTGCTCGCTATTGATACCCCAGATGGTCGTCGACTGACATCTCAGAATGACATCGCCACTGCTTTCGTGGACCACTATCGACAGTTGTAAGCAGAAGTAGATCAGGATGCTATAGCAATGGAAGAAGTGCTCGACTCCATGCCTGGTACTCTTGATGGGGAGTCTGTGCAGACCCTTACAGATACGATTACTGCTGATTATCTCGCTGACGCTCTACGCAGGGGAGCAACAAACAAATCCCCAGGCCCAGATGGCCTCCCGCTGGAGTTCTACCGCGCCTTTCAAGACATTATGGCTCCTCGCTGGATAGAAATGTATAAAGAACTGACGAAACCTGACGTCCCACTCCCACCTGCTTTTGTCGAAGGCCTGATCATACCAGTCCCGAAGTAGTCCAGGGGACAAACAGTGGAACATTATCGACCTTTAACCATGCTGAACTGCGACTTTAAGATTTTTACGAGGATCCTCGCTTCCAGACTCCGGCGTGTCTTGCATCAAGTCGTATCTACGGATCAAACATGCCTTGGTGGCAGAAGTAACATCCAGACAGCACTAAGTGATCATCGTGACATCATAGCCTTGGCCGAGACTTTCCGCATTCTTGGTGTCTTAGTGTCCGTAGACCTGGACCATGCTTTTGATAGGGTGATTCATGACTTTCTTGAAGCAGTGCTGCGAAGAATGGCGTTTCCTCCCGCCTTTACACACACCGTCCTGCGGCTTCTCCGATGCGCCACCTCTCGTGTACTGATCAATGGACGTGTGGCAGGCACTGTTACCATTTCGCGATCTGTACGACAAGGCTGTCCGCTATCGATGATTCTTTTTGCCATTGCGCTTGAGCCATTGTTACATGGACTGCGATGTCGACTGTCTGGAATGAAGATGAGGGACCGGTCCTTAATCTGTCGCGCATATGCTGATGACCTTTTGTTCTTGGCTCAATCAGGGGACGAAGTGCGGATAGCACTAGAATGGATTACCAAGTATGGAACTACTGCGGGCAGCCGTATGAATCTGACCAAGTCTGCCGCTATGAACATTGGCAGGGGTCTTCCTGAAGGAAGCGTGGCCCCGCTGCAATCAGTGGACAAGCTCGAGTGTTTAGGGATAACCTTCACGCGCGACATTCGACAAATATCGGCAGTCAACTACAAACGCCTTCTTCAGGTACTACGAGCTAACGTCCGAAGCAATCTACTACGGTCGTTAGACTTAATACAACGAGTTGCTTTCGTGAACACCCATCTGGCGTCTAGGATACCGCACCTGGCCCAGATTCTACCGATGCCGAAGACGATGGCAACAAGACTGCTGGCTGTGTTTGGATACTTCGTGAGCGCCGGCCTTATCTTCAAAGTCCGTTATGAAACATTAACTCTCCCCCCTCGAGACGGAGGTCTTGGGCTTGTCAATGTACATGTCAGAGCGTCTGCCCTTTATGTCAGTACAATGATTAAGCTGTGGAAACATCGCCAGACGGGAATATCTGGGATTCTGATCGACGAACTTGCTCCTATATCTCTAATGCCGCCCATAGCAGTAGAGCATATCTCTACCTATCTCTCACATATTAAGACATTTTTTATAGAATATAGTTACGTCCATGGAGATTTGCCCCATACACGGACTCCAACGACACGTGATGTGTACCGCATAGTGATGAAGGGCCACACCCGGAATTTCGTGGAGAGACGACATCCAACAATCAGATGGCCCGTGGTCTGGCGTTCTGTGCATCATGCCCTCCTCGATACAGATGCTCGTGCTACCTGGTATCTGGTTGTCAATGGAAAATACATGACGCGACATCGGCTGCATGCAGTTAAGATGACGGACTCTCCACACTGCCCTCAGTGTCACGTGTTAGACACTGATGAACATCGGCTGATGTGTGGACCTGCTGCAGAGGTGTGGCTGCTCATAAAGAAAATACTTGCCTTTCTTTGTCGTACAGCTCCACACACTATTGAACCGCAGTCACTTCTATTTCCGGACGAGATCTTTTTTCCACGCACAAAGACTAATGCAGTGAACTGGATCAAAGACCTATCTATATATTATTTGTTTCACGATCGAGAAAAGAGTGTGCTTGATTTTTGGACATTCCTCCAAGATCGCTTCACGTCTTTACTACACAATTCAAGACACCGACAATACTATGCCAATTTTCTGGGTAGTGTTTTCCTGGATCCTCCCCACAGCTTGGGTGTGCCGGGTATGAGACGATAATTTTAGTACGAATGATCCCTCGGAAGAATGAACCTATGTAACGGATGAAAACAATTTATTCGAGAAGACGTGCCCGGAACTTGCGTGAGGAACAAAAATTCAGCTAACATCTATTCCGCATATGGTCGGTGTGCAGTCACCATTTATGTTTGTTCCGCCGGGAGGGCGGTCTTATTTATATTCACTATCAGACGCTATTAATGCTGCACTTCATGTAGAGATATTTTACTTCCAGTGAAAATTCTCACAAAAGAAGGAGATATTTTTCTTTTCCTTTCTTTTATTTTCTTTTTCATTGATATATATAGAAATAAAATGAAGTTCGTAAAAAAATATCCCATCCACCACCCTAGGCGCCGGCCGCGGTGGCCGAGGGGACTGAGGCGCTCCAGTCACGGTCTGCACGGCCACTACGGTCGGGGGTTCGAATCCCCCCTCGGGCATAGATATTTGTGCCGTCCTATTTCGTAAGTAGTTCATAAGTAGTTTCTAAGTTTAGGGACTGATGACCCCGTAATTAAGTCCCATAGACTATACAAACATTTGAACATTTTTTGGAAAATACTTCCGATCTCCAAGCTCCTATATACTGTAAAAGGCGACTTATATCGACTTAACGTATCCCTATACTCTTTACAAGTGCTATTTACAACATTCAATCTTACGTCACTTCTGCCTTGTTCCTACAATTTCCACAATTTCCCGTGTGTCAGCTAGGAACACTTCTTGCACTGGCTGGCACAGTGCCCTCTTCTATGGCATACCCACAAACTACTGCGTCAACCGAGTCATGTTGCGGAACAGTCGCATAAATTGCCCTTATACCGCCTACAGGAAAATAAGAGACATTTGGAAACAAGAAAAATAGTTGTATCAGCATCAAGAAATCAGATGGAAAACCAGTTCTGAGTAAAGAAGGGAAAGCTGAATTGTGGAAAGAGTATGTAGAGGGTCTCTACAAAGGAAATTAACTTCGAGACAATATTGTAGGAAGAGAAGGCGAAGTAGATGAAGATGAAATAAGAGATACTATATTGAGAAATGAATTTAACAGAGCCCTGAAAGACCTAAGTCGAAACAAGGCCCCTGGAGTAGGAGACAATCCCTCAGTGCTACTAAAGTCTCTGGGAGAACCAGCCATGGCAAAATTATTTCACCTAGTACGTAAGATGTATGAGACAGGCCAAATATCTCAGAATTTAAGAAAAATGTAATAATCCCCATTCCAAAGAAAGCAGGTGGATACAGGTGCGACCATTACAGAACCATCAGTTTAATAAGCCATGGTTGTAAAATTTTAACACGATTCATTACAGAAGGATGGAAAGGCTTCATAGATCCTGACCTCTGGGAAGATCAGTTCGGATGCAGGAGAAATGAAAGAACACGGGAGGCAATACTCCCCTTACGACTTATCTTAGAAGATATGGAATGCACTCTTTCAAATTATGAAGTCAGCAGGGGTAAGATATATGGAACAGAAGGTTATTTATAATTTGTACATCAACCAAACAGCAGTTATTAGAGCTGATGGGCATGAAAGAGTCGCAGTGGTTGGGAACGGAGTAAGACAGGGTTGTAGCCTTTCTCCAATGTTATTCATTTAGTACTTTGAACAAGCTGTGAAGGAAATCAAAGAGAAATTTGTAGAAGGAATTCGAGTTCGGGGTGAAGAAATAAAAACATTGCGTTTTGCATATTAATTTTGTCAGAGAGTGCAAAGGACCTGGAAGAAAAATTGAACGGAATGGACAGTGTGTTGAAAGGAGCGTATAAGATGAACATTAACAAAACATGGGTAATGGAATGCGGTAATAGAAAATCAGGCGATGCTGAAGGAATTAGATCAGGTAAGGAAACAATAAAGGTGGTAGATGAGCAGTAAAAGATGGTAGATGAGCAGTAAAATAACATATGGTGTTCGCAGTACAGAGGAAATAAAATGCGGAGTGGCAATGGAAAGAAAAACGTTTTTGAAAAAGAGGAATTTGCTAACATCAATATTAATTTAAGTGTAAGGAACTCTTCTCTAAAGGCATTTGTGTGGAGAGTTGCCTTTCCGGAAGTGAAACATGGACGATCAATAGTTCAGTTAGGAAAAGTATAGAAGCTTTTAAAATGTCGTGCTATAGAAGTACGCTGAAGATTTGGTGGGTAGATCGTGTAACTAACGTATAGGTACTGAACAGAATTGGGGAGAAAAGGACTTTTTGGCATACCTTGACTAAAAGAAGGGATCAAGGACACATTCTTAGACGTCAAGAAATCTTAAATTTAGCATTGGAGGGAAGTGTGTCGGGGGAAAACTCGCAGAGGGAAACCAAGAAACGAATAGAGTAAGAAAATTCAAATGGATGTAGGTTGCCGTTCTTATGAGGAAATGAAGAGACTTGCTCAGGATAGAGTACGGTGGAGAGTTGCATCAAACAATTCTCCGGACTGAAGACTACAACTACAATACAAATTACTGAATTTAATGTTTCATCACTCAGACCTCCACAGAAAAGTACTGCATTCTCTATAGCTGACATGATAAACTACAATTAAGGACAGGACAAATTACAGAATAGCATGATTCCCAGAAGGGTAACACAAAACTCATGCCGCTACTTACGTAAATTTGTTTCCGCAGAATTCTCACCAACACTATCTTCCACCGAACACCCTTATCCTCTTGGGAAAGAGTAGATACTACAAACTGGTAGTCTTTGTTTCCAAGAAAGCCATCTTCACCACCACCAGCAGTTTTTTCCCGAGAAAGAATATGTAGGGGAAGGAAGGGTAAGATGACGAAGAGTCTAAGATGACGAATCATTAATTTAATGCGACTGTCGAGACACAGCAGCAAATGAAGGTCTTGCCTTGCTGTCGATTAGCACTCTACGTGTGATGCAATATTACTAAAGCCCCCCGCCATCATTTAACACTGACACGCTATATTGGTTGTAATATTTCAGTGCACCCGAAATAGCGTCTGGAACACGCGTGGTAAATTTTTCCAAGCTGGTTTCTGTTTTTCCGAAAGCTATAAACCAAACTTTGTCTTTAATGCATACATTAGACAACAAAGAGAATTTAATGGAGTGTTGTTCTTAGATTTAAATGACGTATTACCCTTTCGGGTAAGTTTACGAATTTTCTGGGCGACAAGATGAAGACTCGTCATTTTTCCCCAATCGTAAATCATTTTAATGAGCTTTTCATACTAACTTACTTATTGAGCGTGTGTAATAACTACAAATGAAGGGCCAACAGGCAGCAATAGCTACAGGTATCGATGACCATTGTGCCGCAGGTACGGAATGGTGCAGTGGTGTATGCAACTTCGAAGAGGAAGCAGAAGAAAAAGTGATCCTCATAACACATGGCAAACAGAAGACAACTGAAGAAATTATATAAAAGAAAAAAGCAGAAAAATTGAATTAGAAGCGGAGAATAAAAAATTGAACATATGTAATGAGGCACTCCTTAATTCCTCGATATCAGTCAACTACACTGAAGACGACGACGACCATGATTTCGTTATGGGAAGAACTTTGTGAAATCAGCAATGACTGTGGTAAATTAGGGACTTTGTTCAGGCTTTTGTAAATAGGCCCAAGCTGCTTGCACCGACCTCATTGCAGCAGTTACGAAGCGTAAATCATATGATGGTACTCAAGTGCTTAAAATAAAATTATTTTTTAAGTTTTTCCAATTCTGTTTTCCTTCGTCATCTTATCCGTAAGCGAGGGTAAGATGATGAGTTTTACATCATTTTAAAAGAGTCAAAGTAATCGCTATTAATGTTACATTTAGAAAAACTCCGAAATCTCTACTTAAAAATGAAACTCTAATGGTTTCTCCGCAGGCGTCGGGTCTAATATTTGGGGATAAAAAATTCGAAAAATTAATGTCGTCATCTTACCTTCTGTGCCGTGCTGGAGCTTTCTTGCCAGCATAGTTACGAAGTGTACTTGCTGGACTTGTATACCTCTAGTCGGATCGAGAGTGAATTCGACCTTATCACGAGAGGGCGTCAAGAGCTTCGTGCTGTTTGGACGGGGCTGAGAGAGGTCATTGGCGAGAGACTGAGTGTGTGTGGCCGCGCCGAGAGCTCTGGAGGACTCGGCTAACGGTATGTGGAGAGCTGCTATCTGCATGCGAGCATTTCCAATCGATTACTCTTTTTGTAGCGGATCGTCACGGAAGTTTCGACGAGTTCGTCTATGCTAGTGCCTATTTTACTGTCCACGCACAGCGGGTACGAAAATAATTTGAATCCTGTGTACAACTACCACCGAGTTCACACAGTGACATTAACCTGCTATGCGAAGTTATATTGTGATTGTTTTTATCTGGTGTTTCCATTGTAATTTACCTATAAGTGTAGTTAACATTATGTATGTCAGTTGCTTGTGGCCGGCCGCGGTGGCCGAGGAGACTAAGGCGCTCCAGACACGGTCTGCACAGCCACTACGGTCGGGGGTTCGAATCCCCCCTCGGGCATGGATATTTGTGCCGTCCTAGTTCGTAAGTAATTTGTAAGTTAAGGGACTGATGACCCCGTAGTTAAGTCCCATAGACTCTACAAACATTTGAACATTTTAGTTGCTTGTGGTAACGGATCCAGTGTCTCAGGTGTTCTGTCCAAGCGTTGTTTGTTGTGCATTGTAAAAAAAAAAAAAAAAAAAAAAAAAAAAAAAAAAAAAAAAAGAAGGAAAGGTTATTGGTTCACTGTTGAAAATACGTTAGGAGGCTGTTCATTTGTCTCCGTTATTGTTTTACTCGGCGCCAGGCTCTTAAGTTGAATAAATTGTTCATGTCATTTCTAATATATTCACTTGGTTCTGTAAAAAAAATAATAATAGTAATAAAAAAACTTCAAACTTATTTACCTTACAGTCTTGCATGAAGCGCTCGTTAACTTAACGAAATGTTAGTTGTTATTTGGTTGAGTAATTCTGTTAATTTCTACAAGCAGTACTTGTTATTGATGAAACACTATTGCCTATAAGTTTACGTATTTTAACACTTTATTAAGAAATTTATTTCTATATATGTTGTTTAAATCAAGTTTTATCAAAATTAGAAAAAAAATGTTGTAATAAATTGTTTATATTCAATGGTAGTTAATTAAGGCTTAGTACCTTACCACTTCCTCAAAAGCCTTACCATCCCAACCTGTTTGCCCCTACTTTTGGTTTTGTGTACAGTGGAATTGCCGCGGTGGAGTAGCCGAGTGGTCTACAGCGCCTCGCTGCGGAGCGCGCGGTTGCTCGCCGTGGAGGTTCGAGTCCTCCCTGGGGCATGGGTGTGTCTGTTGTCCTTAGGTTAGTTTACCTAGGGTTAAGTAGTGCCGCGGTGGAGTAGCCGAGCGGTCTAAAGCGTCTCGTTGCGGAGCGCGCAGTCGCTCGCCGTGGAGGTTCGAGTCCTCCCTGGGGCATCGGTGTGTGTGTTGTCCTTAGGTTAGTTTACCTAGGTTTAAGTAGTTTGTAAGCTACGGACTGATGACCACGTAGTTTGTTCCGATAGATTTACAAACATTTGAACATTTGATTTGGTTAAGTAGTTTGTAAGCTACGGACTGATGACCACACAGTTTGGTCCGATAGATTTACAAACATTTGAACATTTTTTGCTGTGGGATACGGCTGCAGAGAGTAAACAGCCCTTCCCGTTTAAGATAAAATTGCCTTTTTATTGAACATTGACAGACAATATCGTTACATCGTTTCTCTCTCCCTGTGTATGAGACGAGGTGAGCAGCCCGGTCAAGGCCACCGCAGCGCACGTCAGCAGACTCTGGGTCGCTGTGCAGTAGCGGGGTGTCGGGTAACAACGGACGTGGGCGGCCGTGAACAGCCGGTGGAGCGTGACGTCAGCCGCGCTCCCTGCGGCCGAGGCGCGTGGGCGGCGGACGGGGCCGGCGCCGGTGTTATTAGGCCGACTGCGGCGCCGTGCCGTCTGCAACCCACAGGTGATCCAGGTCCAGCGTTATCGTGCAGTCCGTACAGCCCGTGGTGGCCGGGGTGCCGGCCGCGGTGGCCGAGAGGACTAAGGCGCTCCAGTCACGGTCTGCACGCCACTACGGTCGGGGGGTTCGAATCCCCCCTCGGGCATGGATATTTGTGCCGTCCTAGTTCGTAAGTAGTTCATAAGTAGTTTGTAAGTTTAGGGACTGATGACCCCGTAGTTAAGTCCCATAGAATATACAAACATTTGATTTGAACATTTGTGGCCGGGATCCTGGGTTTGCTGCCCGACAGAGGTGTCCTATAGTCTAGACCAGAGGTCGGCAAGTAATCTTGGATGCGATCTGGATATTCTTTTTGTGTCCCAGCCTCGTCGCCGCTTTTGTGTCTCGTTTCTGTCGTAGGTGTCGGTGGCCGAGTAGAAAGAGACCGACACAGGAATAAACGATGCACGCTTGTGCAGGTACGAAGGTGAGCAGCCAATGGGACAGCAGAAACTAGAAACACTAGAGTAAATTAGAACGAGATATATATTTCATAGAGACTTAGTAATACTTAACTTTGACATAGTTCAGTACTGCAGAATGCTGATACATAGTTGAACTAGAGGCCTGCCTAGTGCCTATCCGATAGCCAAGTCTTCACTGGTGCCTATCTGATTCCGAAGTGTTAACTGGTTCCTATCTCAGTCCCAAGTGAACGATGTCGTTCAGTGGTGGCCACGAGCGGAGTTGTAGCAGAGGGCGCTCGTGGCTGACGTCGTAAGAACGTCGCGCCGTGCGTGCATGGCGGCGCGCGGCGAAAGTAGATGGTGCGCACTTTAGACTTGTGCGACATCACACTTTTCAAAATTTTTATCGAGTTCCACAAGTAAAACCACATATTCCTTATCAACTTCTTTATTTTAATTTTCAGTCTCAAATTAATATGAAACTAAACTGTATAATAATCCAGTAAAACGTGTATTATTTGCTATTTACTTATTTATATTTTCACTCAGAAAAAGTATTAAATAGAATGTGCAGTCAAACTTCTATTGAAAAATCCGGTAACAGGTCATATATTAAAATACTAATTTTTTTGCTTCATTTTCAGAATAAATTTTGAATTACAATGAATTATTCGTATTTGAGTTAAAAAATCAATGCAAGAAATTACATTTGCGCTTCTCAGTCAGTTTCTTAAAGTTAGGTTTACATGCGGATGAGCTTATGCGAATAGTGTCTGCAAGGTGGGCTGCCGTTAATTTTGAGCGATACTTATTCCTTAACAAATTAAATTTTGTTAAATAAAATTTGACAAATATATGTGGAGCCAAACATATTATCCAGGTAGATGGCTAATGTTTCGCAATTTTCATATTATTTTATCAATTATTTTTGGTAAGAGAACACCGCGGCTGTATCCGTAATAATACTGCAGTAAATAAACACGGCAACAAGCCTCAAGATCTGGTGGCTAGTTGCAGTGTTTATTTACTACAGTATAATTTTCATATTTTCCGGGACATGTTCACTTCACAATTCGTCAGCGGATTCATTTTTTAAATGTTTCAAAGGAAATGTCGTCCTGCAAGACTATTATCTCCATTTGGAGTGAAGGCTTTGAAAGGTAGAACAACTTCGCAGCCACATCCGACCGTTCTGCTGCTGGAGAGGTGATTTTAAGAGCACACAAATAGCTTTTAAATTGATATGCCCCGAACGCTGAAACAGAGATTTCAGAGACTGTCAACAGTATGAAGTCTATTTGTGGAATTTCCTTTTCGTTAGATGAACTCGTGCTGCATTCTCGTGTTCGGGGCTTTTAATGCCTTCTGCCGCCGCTTGTCAGCGAACTCTCCAGCGTCGCTCATCATGGCAAACATTTATTTAATCTAGCTATAGTAATCATAACGGGTTCTAATTATTCAACAGATAGCTGTAAAAATCTAGAAAAAAAATATAACGGTGGCTCTCACATGAATTGTTGCCCAAAAAGAAAGTTGTTTTTTTTTTGTAATTATCTGAGTATGTAACTTATACTTTCAAAATATTTTGGAGGGTCCAGTTTTTGGCTTTCCGCGGTCCGGACCTCCAGTTGCCGACCGCTGATCTAGACAGTCCGCGGCACGATGCTTTGGTGAGCAATGCCGGGCGTACGTTCTACTCTGGCTATCAGACCTCGACCGATGACGATGGAGACGTGTGGCACAGACTGGACGGTGAACCGCCGTCCGACCAATGATGACAGTGGGTCGTATGAGTTTAACGGAGTATCTACTTTATACTCTGAATTCCAGAGCTCAGGTTCGTACGAATAAAGCGAGTCGGAGAATATGCTTCAACCGATGTTCTCAGCGCGAGTAAAAGGGTGGGGAAAGTTGCTCACAACAGAGAACATTCTCCGTGTTCCTATGAATAAAACTAGACAAGTTTCTTACGACCGGAGAACATTCTCCGTTTTCTGAAGTGAACTCTCTAGCATACACTTCGTGCTGAGTAACTTCTATTACAGTTACGTTTTCAAAAAAAATGTTCAAATTTTTGTAAATCTATCGGACTAAACTGCGTGGTCATCAGTCCGTAGCTTACAAACTACTTAAACCTAGGAAAACTAACCTTAGGACAATACACACACCCATGCCCCAGGGAGGACTCGAACCTCCACGGCTAGCAACCGTGCGCTCCGCAGGGAGACGCTTTAGACCGCTCGGCTACTCCATCGCGGCCAGGTACGTTTTACTGTGGTTTATAATAAACATGACAAAATTTGTGTTGCTTATAAGGTAAAAAGATTTCCTTTATACGAAGGCTAGTGTGAAGAAATACGAGAGGAAATAAAAAGAGCCGGCCGCCGTGGCCGAGGGGACTGAGGCGCTCCAGTCAAGGTCTGCACAGCCACTACGGTCGGGGGTTCGAATCCCCCCTCGGGCATGGATATTTGTGCCGTCCTTAGTTGTAAGTAGTTCATAAGTAGTTTGTAAGTTTAGGGACTGATGACCCCGTAGTTAAGTCTCATAGAATCTACAAACATTTGAACATTTTTGAACTAAAAAGATTATGCAAATAAAAACATTTTGATGACTATCGCTTCCTTCACAATCATAAGTCTGACACTTCAAGCATTTTATACATTGACAAAGTGATGTCAGAGGAGGTTTTTCATCAGCGACATAGAAATGAAACACAAGTGGAATCAGCTGCGTGTTTTACCCGTTTGTTTGTAGTGCATATTTACAGTTGTAAACAGCTACATAGCGAAATACCATTATGTTTTAAAACAGGGTCTTTTAATAAGGCCTTATGAAGTTAATTTCAAATAAAGTGCATACCTGGACTTCACAGACTGTATCACAAAGTAAATATTGCTGCAATAAAACATACTGAAATATTTGTTCATTTTACCAAAATTGGTTGGCAGATGCGTTTTCCGTCTTCGCAATTGTTACTTCCCTTATGTTAGATGTAAGTATACACGACAGTAAAATTAATAACTGCTTAATTACATACCTAGCAGTCTGTTTCTTGTAACAAAATGGCATGGCCAATCGCTAATGATCAGACAATTGTGTGTCATATTTAACAAAAAGTATCCTGTGTTAGAAAGCTCTAACAGCGTTCCACGATGAAACAGTTGAAAATGTAAAGCATTTTTAAAATTTCGTTCGGAAATTGTGCTAACCTAACTTCAGTAACAAAGTTTCTCGCATAACGAAAATTTTGTAAGATCGACAGAAGAATAAATTTCTGTGAAAGGTCCATATTTAGTCTTAGTAATATGCTGCTGCGCAGCAAACTAATATGTAACCATAGTACAGTTCGTTCTGAACACGTAGATGCCTACTCCATATATGTACACTGAATAATTTTCCTGATTGGCCTAGTTTGAACAGCTAATCTGTGGCGGACATGACACAAGGAGAACTTAAGGAGGGAAACTAGCGGGAATGAACTCCCTGCTCATAGCTTCGAAGTTTTTATTAATACGAAATTGAGAACTTACTCAGAGAAGGTTCTTTTGCTCTGAGAATCTTCTCTGGGACATGTTCTCTTTTTCGTTCATACGGCCCACTGTGTGGCACACACTGGATGGCGTACTACCATCCAGCTGTGGCTGACTGATGACGGGCTGGTTGGCGGTATTTAAGTAAGCACTCCCCTGCTGAATTCAGTGCTGGAACCTTCCAGATTGGGTCAGTGACTCAAGGATTGATATACACGTGCTGCTTAGCCATGTTCAGTACGTTCATGCTCGAACTGATGCTTTCTGGGTCGGTAATGCACGCAGTTTTGTCACGCAGCTGGAGCTTCTGTTCATGTAGGCTACTGATGCCGCTAGGCGACTGTCTGACTTACGTCAGGCGCTCTTGTTATAGTACTGTACCAGATACTAAAACAGCTACACACTTGTTCTTTTACGCTAAATTGTTTACACTGTAATTTACACTTTGTGTTACTATTTTCTGCAAACTGTTTCTGCCACAAAAGTGAATACTAGTCAAATTACAAAATAGCTTTAAATTCTCAGAAGACAGTTTAAGCTATAGGTAAAAAATTGGTAATGTACACAATGTACAAGAACTAAAAGGAAACAAGAATATTATTATTCAGTTTGTACTTTGTTGTAGGAATTACAAAAATAAAAGTACTTGGTTTAAATTAAGGATGAAATGATGTCCTCAATGCGATTATCCAATGACGTTGCTACCCTCAATGAAAATGAAGGAATTCAGGGTGTGTTAAAGGGGATGTACAATGTAATGAGCACAGAAATGAAGCAAAGAGTAACCCAGAAAAGAGGTAAGTATTAAGGACTAGCAGAAGTGGAACAAAACACTTGTCAAAAGTGGGGACTGTATTGCCGTCGAAGTAAAAGGAATACTAACAAGGAAAGTACATGGGCTCAAACAAACATATCTGAATGAACGTTTGGTTACAGGACCTCTACATACACCTCAATGTGCTAGTGGGTGTAGTTTTTCTGCAAAGCTCTGCAACCATGCTCTAGATAGCACTGTAGATGTAATTGTAGACGCCATACGTAATGCAGATATCTTAACTATAACTTATGTAATAACCATCGTACATGTTCTCTAGTGAATTGTCATCAAAAGCCGTGATGATAGTTGCAACTTTAACCTTCTTCCCGAAAGACTGTTGGTATTCACTGCCACTGCTTCCATCGCCTCTTCCCGCACTTAACGTAGCACTACCGCTTGCAATGAGTTGTTCGTCATTATCATTCCTATTATCATTATTATAAGTTTGTAACAACAGTATCTAACTTATGCCCATATTTTTGTACCATAACAGACACGAGAAAGCATGCAAATGATTCATCTTCTACACTAATACCATCTTCACGAAGAAGGGTTCTTCGTAACTTCATCTCAACTAATCGCAATACATTAGCAGGATTGATTAGCAATCGCCGCCCCATCTGACGCTTCACCACACAAATAAAATCACAAAACGCAACTTCGGAGGCACACTGCACCGTCCCTACTGGCGAACCGACAGGTCAAAGTGCAATGCGGCATGGCACAAAAAAGAAACGATTGTCATTCCGCTAGTGTAACTCTGAAGTCCAAATTATGTTTAACTTAACAGCTTCCTATTTCCTGTCAAAATCATTGCGCTGTTTGTATATCTCGATTGCTTTCCTATACGTGCACGCATAGAGGAGCTGAAAAATGTTCAAATGTTTGTATTGCTTATGGGACGTAACTACGGGGTCATCAGACCCTAAACTTACAAACTACTTACGAACTAGCTAATACTAAGGACGGCACAAATATCCATGCCCGAGGGGGATTCGAACCACCGACCGTAGTGGCCGTACAGACCGTGACTGGAGCGCCTCAGTCCCCTCGGCCACCGCGGCCGGCGCCTAGAGGGGCTCTCTTGTTACACATGTTCCACTACGGCCGATTTCTCCGTATGTCCCAGGCGACAATTCCTCTTATTTTCGCCCAGACGAGTGTTGACACTTCTTTTTGTAGTTCCTATGTATATTAAACCACGGCTGCAGGGAATTTTATACTCTCACGGTTTATTCAAAGGGTATCGTACATCTTTTGCAGATCATAAATATTCTTTTACCTTGCTGGATGGTCTGAAAATAGTTTCGACCCCATATTGCTGAGCACTTTTCCAACGCGGTCTGTAACTTTATTAACGAAAGGGAGAGCCGGCCGCGGTGGCCGAGGAGACTGAGGCGCTTCAGTCACGGTCTGCACGGCCACTGCGGTCGGGGGTTCGAGTCCCCCCGCGGGCATGGATATTTGTGCCGTCTTTAGTATAAGGTAGTTCATAAGTAGTTTGTAAGTTTAGGGACTGATGACCCCGTAGTTAAGTCCCACACGCTTAACAAACATTTGAACATTTGGAAAGGGAGAAAAACTTTCCCGTTAGACGTTCCTTGTTGGGCTGTGCGGAAGTAGCTGAGTGGGCCAGGATAGAATAGCCATTCTTCTTTAAGATCAATCGTAGATGTTCCTCATCTTTTAAATATATTGGTTCACAAAATTGTGCACCCTGTCCACCGAACTTTCACCCACACCTCTTTTTGTCTGGGATGGTGGGTAGAGTCGTTATACAGGGAGCGATCAGCATGAGTACCCTTCCTGTAAACCCTGTGTCCCAACGTCCCGTCCACTCACTTGATTACAGACACACCAAGAAAATTTAGCTACCCATTGCTCTCTGTTTCCATTGTAAATTGTATTCTGTGGTTGATACTGTTAAGATTTATCAAGAGGCAGCTAATTCCCGGGTGTCCATACCACAAACGTGTCATCGACACAGCGATACCACCTCTTTGGTGTTTCTACTAATAGTCTGTAACGCATCTTGCTCAAAATACTCCATAAATAAATTGGCCACCGCTGCATTCAGTGAATTGCCCATAGCCAGTCCGTCAACCTGCTCATAAAATTCGTTATTATACTGAAAATATGTAGTAGTGAGGCAGTCAAGTGGAAAAATATCCGCTGTGTATGAGATAGCATTGTTCACTGGAATCATGGTAAATAAATACATCTATCGAATTAGTCAGCAGAAATATTCACTGTTTCCAAAGTCCAACGAGACAAATCCTAAAAAGTACACCTTACAGGGTAGTGTTCAAATGTTCAAATGTTTGTTAGGCTTAAGGGACTTAACTGCGGGGTCATCAGACCCTAAACTTACAAACTACGTACAAAGCCAAAGGTACGTGAAAAGAATATGGAAGATGATGCAAAAAGTTTTAAATCTATGGCTTTTCTGCCATATGTTGGGAGCCTGTCGTCGAAAATCGGACGGATTATGAACAAACACGATGTTAAAGTGATTTTTCGACCCCCACCAAAGACAGCAGCACTTTTGGGTTCTAACAAGGATGATTTGGAGCTCCGGAAGGCCGGGGTTTACAAGATCCCATGTGAATGTGGCCTTTCGTACATAGGACAGACGACACGTACAGTGCAGGAAAGATGCACGGAACACCAGAGATATACCCGTCTTTTACAATCAAATAAATCGGCAGTGGCAGAGCACTGTATTGATACTGGTCACTCCACGACATACGAAAACGTCAAAATTTTAGCTTCCACTTCATCTTTCTGGGACTCAGTAGTGAAAGAAGCAATAGAAATTCGTTTGGGGACGAATTTGATTAACAGGGACAGTGGCTTCACTTTAGATAAATCATGGAATCCGGCACTTTCTTTAATAAATTTACAAAGACGCCACCACAGCACAGATAATAATACATCGATATCTCCGCAGTAATCGATCATGCAGCCACAGACATAATTTACATACACGTGTACTTCCTTGCCGCCGAGTAACGTCTTTGGCGCCTTGTCGTATCTGTGGCCGCATGCGCAGTAGCGCGGCCCGCGCGTATATAAGCACGAAGCGTGTGCTGGAGCGTCAGTCTTCGACTCGTCTCTGAAGATGGCTGAACGTTTCTCAGCCGAAATATTAGAAGAAGAAAACTTTATGCGGCTGCACGCCCGAAACTTCTTTGAACATACTTATGAACTACTTACGAACTAGGACGACACAAATATCCATGCCCGAGGGGGGATTCGAACCCCCGACCGTAGTGGCCGTGCAGACCGTGACTAGAGCGCCTCGGTCTCCTCGGCCACCGCGGTCGGCTAAAGGGTAGGGAAGTTGAAGATATTTCAAGGGAGTTTTATTCTATATGAAAGGAGTTATAGAAATATTGTGAACCAAGGATTTGAAGTAATGAAGTCAGCGAAATAATGCGTAAGTGAAATGGCTTGGCAAACCTCAAACAGTTCAGGAACCTGACATGGGTGTTGGGGAACACATCAGCAGAGGTGGAGATAGTATTCTCACTAGTCTGCTACATGAAATCCTTTCAGCAGATTACTATTTCTGCAGTGCTTTAACTAAGTTAAAAAGCGTCTCGTTTACGGTGTTAAGAGAATTAATATACTAGACGAGGCCTGTAAGGAGCATGGTATCGTATATGGAGCGAATAAAGGTCTAATAGAGCCCCACCGTCGGAGGTTCGAGTTCTCCCTCGAGCATGGATTTGTGTGCTGTCCTTAGCAACATAAATGAAAGAAGTTTGTTAGCCTAGGGACTGATAACCGCAGCAGTTAGTACTTTACATTCATAAACATTTGAACCTTTTTTTTTTTTTTTTTTTTTTTTTTTTTTTTTTGCTCAAACATATTACCCTATTGGTGGGAATTTTGCCTTCGTTTAATTTTTGCTTGTCAGTAAACATTTGGCTACGCTTAAGATTGATGTGAAGTTACACTTGCTTTCGTAACAGTTTTATAACCCTATTGTCGAAACAAGGTCGATCTTTCCAACAATTTTTTTCCCTCGGTGGTTGGGTAGTACAGTGGGTGGTAGAGAGAGCAGCTGTGAATCTAAAGGTTACGGGTTCGATACCCGCTCAGTCTAGGATTTACATCTCTCGTGCAACATCGTGGGTCGGAATCCACGTTAAACTGTAGGCCTCCCTATAACTGGCTGGGTACGACGGGTCGGAGAAAAGCAACAGCACACCACTTCCAAATAGGCCCATTGCAAATAAAGCAGTGAGGTCTTCAAAAATCTACGGATTGTTGACTACTTTACCTTTCTTTCATTTATATACTTGCCTAAAGCATATTGTGCATTGATGCTCTACAATATCAGTGCCTGAGATGAAATTTTCGTGTTGGACTGTCAGGAACTCTGAATTCTGTCTCCTCTTGCTCTCGCTAAACAAAAATAGATTCCTACCTTTTTCACGTTCCTATTCACAGCTCTCTGTAACGGCCTTATGACAACTCATTCCCTGCTGCACGCTAAGTCGAGAAGTTCGGATCTGTTTGTCATCAGCAGGTCTAAGATGTTATCTCCAAGAAGCAGACCTCTGTTCAACTGCTCAAGGTAATTTTCTGGCATGCCACTTAAAACAATTACACTCCATACTTACATTTGGTAAGTTAAAATCTCCATCTAATACTATACCATTACTAGGATATTTACACGAAAACTTCTCCAAGGTGTCCCTCCGATGATCCGCCACTTCTGATGCTGACGCAGGAGGTGTTTATTAAAAGGAACCAATGACGATGTTTGATACATATTTAACCTTGATCTTCACCTAAACATCAATTACCTTTCTATGGAAATAGCGCTCTCGGTAGGCTATGTCATTTTTCACTCCGACATTGGTGATAAACATCGCATATTAATCTGTCCATTTAAAGGTTATGGACCTGTGACTCGGTCGCCCACAATTCCTGCCCACACTTTGATACTAAAGCGAACCTAGTGCCTTGCTTCCATTGCCGGTCGAGGATTTGTAGCTTCCCACGCGTGATTGCCCTGGTAATTTATTACCCCAGTCATTGTGAATCCCGCCGCATCAGCAATTAAAATGCATTTTGTGAACTTCGAACTTTCAGAGCTCCATAGTGAAATCAACTGACAGTATTGCAATACCGAAACGATTCTGCACAGAATTTGCAAAATAACTTGAACCTCTCCTAATATCAGTGTACCGAAAGAAGCACAGGTTGTAACATTAATGTATGTTTTGCTAATTTTTTCGAATTATTTAGTATTTGAATTTTATAAATTGATTGTAAATTCTTCTTTTGAACTGTAATGTGTGTATAATTTTTAAAATTAATTTATTGACTTAAAAGTGATTTTATGTATCTGGATTTTACAGCATTTTTGTGTTAACGTCTATTGTTATGAATGTTAAAAACTGTTATCTGGTCCAAACGCAGGCTATATATTAAGATATGTAAAATGTAAAAGAATCTTTACTACCCTGTTGCTGATGTGGAAGGCACCAGGTTTTGGGGTGCATAGTAAGAGGCACTGATGCATACAGCTAGGCTTAACGGTATTCACTGTATGTGTGTGTGTGTGTGTGTGTGTGTGTGTGGCGGTGTATGATCAAGGTAGAATCTCACAGTAAAGTGGAGGCTGTTATCTGCAGCAAGGGTGTCTAAAATGGCGGCGGATGCTGGGATAATGTTCTCGTTGAATTCTGGACACACTGTAAATAGTTCTACGACGCCAATTTAGAATATTGTAAAACACAGCGAAAGCAACGTCTGGTCATGGTTATGCCTCGAGTTTCGCAATTACGCAACTGTTTGTCCACAGCGCAGGATACTGAACAAGGTTATGTACTTTTAGATTTTTAACGCGGAGGTACCAGCCAGCAGTCCATTTTTTGAATAATCGTTCAATTGAAATAAAATTTGTATCCAACGCATTGTATCCTGTTCACTTACCTTGTTACGGTCCTATCCTAGTGGGCAAATCCACGAGTGTCCTATATTAAAAAATGATAAACTAAATAATATTTGTTTGATAAAATTAATAACTTGAAATGCTTTTTTATCTTGGTGAGCTGTAAAATTAAAACTAGCGAATTACTTCATCATTTGGCTCCATCAGTAGTTCAAGAATGCACTTTATGTCACAGATTAAATTCGTAGAAATATAATGAAATTATAAAATAACTCAAATATAAGTAAATAGTTTAAAGTATCAGTATCAATAAGTTTGCAGAACTAAAGTTTTGCAAATTGGTTGAGTAGCGCGGCACAGTTCCTTTAATTTTTCTCAGATGTTATTAATAACAGTAGTATTCACCGAAAATTTTGAAGATAAGAAATATAAAATATTCGTATAAATAATGGATGTTGATTAATATCATGCAAAGGGTGTTGTATCAGTTTAAGGGTCATCACCATATTTAGAGAAATCTCAGTGAAATAATTTATGGTATATTTAACCAAAATGTTAGCTTCCTGTTGCAATTTTTGAGGCATTTGTGTGTGCCATATGAAAAGTGACTGTTATTTTGTCAAGTGGGCTCAATCACAGAGATCATGTAAAAACACTAAAATATGACGCGTTTCAAGGGTCAAGCCCTCATCATCAGATAAACTATACGAGAATCTTAAAACCTGAGACAATAAAAATCAATTTTTATTGTCTCAAGTTTTAAGTTTCTTGTATAGTTTATCTGATGATGAGGGCTTGACCCTTGAAACGCGTCATATTTTAGTGTTTTTACACGATCTCTGAGGTTGAGGCTACTTGACAGAATAAAGAAGTATACAACCGCGACCTCACATAGGTTATGGATATAATTAAGAAAAGTGACTGAGTTAGGGAAATCTATGCCCGAAAAATGTTTGCCGTTTGATGATTATTAGCTCAGTGCAAAAATTCCTTGATATTCAGAGTTATATTTAAACAGTAAACAAAGTGATTTGGGCTTCCTTGTCATTAACATTGCTTTCTGTACAGATCGCGGATTTTTATTTAACCATAAACCAAACGTTTTCTGCTTGTCTGTGCCCTGTGTTTTAAAGCTGAATCAGACTGTGGGTAACAGACTGAACATTTCAAGGCCCAGTTGGGCTGGCGACCGTATAAATATCAGTAAACTAATAAATTCTTTAATCCTATACTTCTCCTCCCATTATTATCTGATCTGTTCAAAGTTAAATGCCTGTGGGAGTTTTACCCTTAGGTCCAAGCACGGTTAAATAAAACAAAATCCCAACCACGGGTGGTGATCTTACATTTACTTCCGACCCAATTTTATCGTGTAATAGGCGTTTACAGGGTTTAGAGTGACTGGTAGTCTTACACACGGTAATGTTATAAGGTCGTCTCTGTTTTCGAAAAGGGTCGTTGAATAGATCTATGAATCTATAGACCTCTATCTCTGTCACCAATGTGTTGTAGAATATCGGAAATTTTACCTCACGTATTATTTCTATACAGTTCCAGATTGCTGCTTAATGGGGAAATACGAGCACAAGAAGTATTAAATCAATCAAGTCGTTCGATTGAAAAGTTTCTACCAAACGGAACACAGTATGTTATCGTTTACGCAATGTATATAAATGATGTAGCTGATTGCTTTAGAACTTCCGTGAGGTTTTCCGCGGATGATCCAGTAATATATCGAGTAATCACAGGGCTAGAAGACTGCAGCGTATCGACGGTTGGTGCAGAAAGTCTGTTTTTTTTTTTTTTTTTTTTTTTCTTCTTCTTCTTCTTTTAATAACATTGTTGCGTGGTTGGCGCACTACGTGATGGATCTACAAGCGGTGTCGAGTGTGAAAGACCGGCTATTTCCTTTTATATAGACTAGATAAACCCGGTCACGGTTTCTGCGACAGTATGATATGAAATGCAATGGAAAATAAATTAAAGAACTCAGATACCACGAAAGCACATCAAACAAATATGCGTGTACCCCGATTTGTGTTCCTGTCGCTATGTAGAATGAAACGGAAGTTAGAAAAAATATGTTTTCCCAGAAAAATCATTATTTACTGTAAAGCCAGTGGATAGATAAAAATTTTCGTTCGTACGTAAACAAAAATATCGGACGTTTTACCGACTTCGAGCATTCGCCATATATTTGACCTCCAGAAAAGCTGTTGTTTTCGATATTCTGCCCACCTACTTTCCATCTCCTCCTCTTTTTAGTCCATTTCTCCTCCTCCTCCTCCTCCTCCTCCTCCTCCTCCCCCCTCTATCCATATCCCATCTCTCCTCATCTGCCCATTCCCTTCCTTCTGTCTTTCATCTCTTCCATCGTCCTCTCTTGGTCCATCTCCTCCTCCATCACTCAGTTCATTTCGCATACCTCTAGTCGTAGCTATTCACGATAAAGGAATGAAAAATTAGTAACTTTATAATGACATGCCACAGTCGATGAAATTGTATTGTACGGCACTATCGCTAATTTGCGTGGGGTTCATCAGTCTTATGGTGTCATTATAAAAATAAATATGAATTCCTCCTCTCAATTGCCCAAAGTTGGATACAGAAACACTCGGTTTCAGTCTTAGGCAATTTCTTATTACTTGGGGTAGCTGGGAGTCCAATCCTAATAAATACGAAATCGGAGGATTCGATGTTCTATATAGTAATTTAATTATAAAAAAAGGACGGTGCACAAATTCAGGAATGAATGATGACACAAAAGTAATCTCTAACAAGGATGGCACAACCTCTACCTATTATGAAAAATGGTTGATACTGAGGACGTGCTAATTGTTTTGAAATAAACTAAAAATCGCTATCCAACTCGGCAAAGAATACATCCAGAAGCTGAAGAATACAACCAACTAGTGAAAGGTACATTTATCAATAACTGCCCTATAGCAAATGCAATGTGTGTATATCACCAATTCCCAATTAATCCGTTGTGCTCTCATAAGACGAACGGCTTCGCGCCACCGTGGATAGGTCGGTACGACGTGAAGCTGAAGCTGTGAGACAAAGACTACATAGTGAACGAACTACTTCGTTCAAAAAACTCCTAAGTTGAAGTCACTCAAGTATAAAAGGCGAACAAGATGTTCTCGCAAACTGCTTGTCTCACTGGCCAGAAGCAGAAGAGAAGCTCTCTTTTCAGCACAGCTTGTAAATGAGTGCTTCGAAATGCAAATACAATGCACTGAAGTAATAATTTTGTTCCTCTGTCCACAGAGTAACAAATATGAATACTTCAAGCAATGCAATCTGCTTTTGCAACTAATTGTGAGCTAAGTCACTGGACGCTTAGCCAGCAACAGCCCACCTGCGTCCTTGCACTACAAGCGCAGCTAACCGAATCCTCAACTCACTTTGCAGCAAGCCACAAGTCTCTCAAGACCGTTTAAGAGTCAATCACAGCTATAGCTTCAAATCTCTCTTCCCCACTATTACTTCCTTCTGAACATCGTTCCCGCGAAAACGAACAATTACAAAGTTACACCAACAAACTACTAGAGGATGTAGAAGGCATCTTGAGGATCAAAATGAGCATGGAACCCCATGGCCTAAAATGTCATCCAACGACGCTACAGAGCGTCAAAATTGCTGGAGAGTTCCTCAAGTCGCTTTCTACATCCCCTATAAGTTTACTGGTGTAATTATGTAATTCTGAAAGACACTGACGTGTGGAACACACACCCATTTCAGTCTTCGACGTCCATTTACTGCTGGAAATAAGCGCAGAACGAAATTTTGTGTAAGACATTTTTTTATTGCTAACATGTGAGAGGAATCGCTGTGACGCCCGAGTGCCCGAATTTCGCTTCGCCCTGCGTACAGAAAGGTGGTTTGTCACAGATGTGCACAAAATAAAAATCCTCTGTGTACATTGTTGTTAAGAGTGGTAAAAGGAAATAGATGTTTCCATATCTACAACTTACAAGCTGTGCTGAAAAGTGAGCATCTCTTCTGCTTCTGGCCAGTGAGACAAACAGTTTTAGAGGACATCTTGTTCACCTTTTATACTCGAGTGACTTCAACTTAGGAGTTTCTTGAACGAAGTAGTTCGTTCACTATGTAGCCATTGTCTCTCAGCTTCAGCTTCACGTGCCGACCCATGCACGCTGGCCCGATGCCGTACGTCTTATGAGAGCACAACGAATTAATTCGAAGCTTCTAGAGGCTTCTAGAATGTACTATAACCTTTCGACAGTTTGGCGGTTGAAATCATCTGGCAATCGTATCGTCGTTCGCGAGTTTTGGCGCTGGCCCTCGGCCAGTCAGTAACCTGTGACCTCGCACCGGCTGGTCAACAACCAAAGCCCTCGTGATACCGATAGGCTCCCCTCCGCGCTTCCCGGCCTCTCTCACTGACATGGCTGTGTTCTTGTTTCCAACCACAAGAAAAGTACTAAATGCGAATATTGTTAATACTAAGTCTCACCTACCAGCATCAACCAGTTTTCCCAGTGACCTAGCAACATTATTTCCACTCTTCCTCTTTTTGCATTCAAATTATCCAGAATCAAACTGATACCAGTAATTACATTCTAAATAAATGTACATTATAAGTTACTACCTTAAACCCGCGGCTCCGCACGCGTGTTGGTTGATTATGACAGATAAGCTATCTATCAGTAGTGTGCTATGAGACTGAATAGTAAGTAGTGTAGATCAAATCACACGTAAAATGCACTCGTTTCGAAGAATCCAATCACGAAATTCAACAATAATGATTGCAATAATATTACAGATCGATCACTTGATGTAATGCGCGAAACGCCAAATCGATTTTTTTAAAGAGATGTATTAAAATAAATTTGTTTTTTACTGCTTCATTTATTTTTCTTATATTCCCGTATTCCTATGCTTATTCTTACAGAGAAAAATCTGAAGACATTGTAGCACGCATAGGCCAAAGATATGGTCTGTGGCATCACGTTTCGTTGTATGTAACCTTCTTGCTATAGAATCGCTAACGTCATCGCTGGACTTCAGTAACAATTTTTTTTAATAATTTGTTGACTTTCAACCACAATTTCTTCCACCCTCTTATAGCTATCGACATGGAACTGCTATGTGTACAAAGGGAGACTTCGGACAACAATTACATACAGACTATTCGTTTGCGTTCTGTAGTTTTCGCTGCAGAGCGAAATATTCACACACACACACACACACACACACACACACACACATACACGTAGAATTTTATATACACCCATAACTTTCCATCTCAATATACTCCACCCTTTTATCATTATCAACTCTCAAGCAACAATGCAACCAATAAAACCATTTTCCAAGAGTAAATATAATTTTCAAAGAGTAATTATTGTTCCGCATTTCGCGTTATATTCTTCAAATTGCTAAATATCTATCAGATCGCTATACAACCTTGCCTAAAAGCTTCCACAGGTATAAATTAGTAACTGTACAAATATTTAAGTCTCTGCGTCTTGTCGTTCGGACGTGATAAACGTACACCGAACAGAAAATTCACATTTATATACATAGACTAGCAAACCCGGCAACGCTTCGCAGTAGCTTTTCCCTTCGTCTATCTATCCCTTCCTTCCCCTTCCTTTGTCCATTTCCTCCTCCCCCTACCTTCACATCACTCCCTCTTACCCCACACCATATCCATCTCCTCACCTTCCTCTCTGCGTCTATATCATCTCCCCTTTTTAAATCCATTTCATTCCCCCATACTCTCTCTCCTCCTTCCCAGCTCTCTGATCTTATTTATTGTTATTGCAATCGGGAACTTGATTGGGCATAGAAGTCAAAATGGACAGCTAAATCAATTGGAAACGGATTATTAGAGAGTCGTTTCAAATGTTTGTACAGCTTATGGGACTTAACTACGTGGTCATCAGTCCCTAAACTTACAAACTACTTACGAACTAGGACGGCACAAATATCCATGCCCGAGGGGGGATTCGAACCCCCGACCGTAGTGGCCGTGCAGAGAGTCGTTTCGAGCTGCTCTATCAGTGAGGTTAGTAGCTTCAATGGTTGCATTGTACGAATAGGTAAGATTATAAGTGTAGGCATAATAACAATTTTCTTGTTTTAATAAAAAATGACTGGGAAGAAAATAACAAAACCGCACATGTTTACAGCAGAGCTTAGCATATTTTTCTCGCAGCGAGCAATATAGAAATGTTTCTTATAATACATGTATATCTTCTCAGTCTTACCTCCGTGTTCAGCAAGGTCCTGGAAACCATCTTTTCTCGTCGAATCCACCAGCACCTCCACCGCCACCAGTTTCTCCCCTCCTCCCAATGTGGCTTCCGACCCTCCTTCTCCGCCGACGACCAGATCCTTCGCCTGACTCATCTCCTCTCCGTCCCACTCAACTCCCGTCGCTCCGCAATTTTTGTATCCCTCGACATCCAAAAAGCCTACGACCGAGTATGGCATTCCGGTCTCCTCTTCAAGATCCAGCTCTACGCCCTTCCCATTAATTACGTCCGCCTCATCGCTTCCTTCCTTACCCGCCGCCCCTCCTACGTCACTGTCTGCAACTCCAACTCCCGTATTTTCTACCCCTCCGCCGGGGTGCCCCAAGGCTCAGTCCTCTCTCCCCTCCTCTATCTCCTCTACTCTGCCGACATGCCTCAACCCCAACCTCCCGTCTATCTCCTCCAATATGCTGACGACACCGCCTTCCTGGCCCTCGCCCCCTCCCTTGCCCGTTCCCAGGTTTTGCTCCAGTCCCACCTCACCGAGTTCGCCTCCTGGTGTAACCGGTGGCTCCTCTCCGTCAATCCCGACAAATCCCAGGCAATAGTCATAGGTCGTACTACCCGCACCTTCCGCCTCCACGATTTCTATCTTACCCTTCACAACCGACCCATCCGCCACACCCCCACCCTCAAGTACCTTGGCCTTACCCTTGACCGCCAACTGTCCTGGACTCCATACCTCAAATCCCTCCGTGAGAAAGCTCTGTCCCGCCTAAACCTCCTAAAACTCCTCACTGGCCGGACGTGGGGCCTCCACCCTTCCACTGTCCTTCACACCTACAAATCAATCATGCGCCCCGTCCTTTGTTCCTTCCACCCCGCCTGGATATCAGCCCCTCCTACTTTCTACAAGTCCCTCCAGATTCTAGAACGCCACGCCCTCCGCCTCGCATACCGTATCAGACTCCCTTCCCCCACGCGGATCCTCTATGACCTCATCCCCTTCCCTCCTCTCCTACAACACCTCGAACATCTCCGGCTCCTTTACGCATCCCGCAAAATAGAGTCCCAAAACCCTCTGGTCTACCCTATTCTTACGAATCCCGGGCCTCTGCCACGCCTCCGCCAAACCGTCCCTCCCGGCCTTCACCTCCATACGCTCCGTATCCTCTCCCAAGGCAATTTCCGCACCCTTCCTCTACCGGATACCGAACTTCGGCCCGATATCTACCCCTCCTACCAACTCTGATCCCTTCCCCGTAGCATCAGCGCCCCTCCCCTCTCTCCCGTCCCTTTTCCTTCCCGCCCGCTTGGCTACCCTCTCCCATGCCCAGAGTCTCGTCACTCCTTCCCTCCTTACGCTCTCTTCCCTCCCCTTCTCCCCCTCCCCCGCACTTCCCCCGTCCCTGCCCCACCTCCCCCCCTCCATCCCCTCCCCACTCCCTGCGGGGGCGTCTCGACTTTTTATCTATGTGTTCAGTGCAAGTGTCTCCAGTGTCGTGTGTTTTACTCAGTGCCTCCATAATCGCCGTCCCCATGTTTTATTCTTTACGCCGTCAGCTGTCTCCGTGTGTGAACTTCGTGTCTCCGCAATGTACTTTTAAACTTGTCACCGTGGCCGGTTGTTTTTACTGACTGTGTGTGTGTTTTATCACTACTCGTCTCTTTTTTGTTCTCTGCCATATGTTTTGTCCCGTTTATACATGTCCGTTTTACTCTGTCGAAAAATCTGTCTGTCAAGTTTTTTATTTCCCCAATTTTGTCCATCTTTTTATATTTTATCTCTTCTTTGTCATGCTTGTGTATCACATGGCTGAAGAGCAGCCACCGCAGCTGCTGCCAGCCTGCCAGCTGTTTCTACGGCTGGCTTTAAAACAACAATAAAGGAAAAAAAAAAAATCTCTTTAAATTAGGTACATGGTATTTATGATCGGCCCGCTGCGTCATATATGTCATTTAGAGACATTATAAATTATTGATACCAATGACGCTACTTTTTAATAAATTGTTTAATATGACAGATATGTCTAACATCGACAACAAAATAATTATTTAAAAAAATTATATATACAGCTATATAAGAACTATAACACCAACAGTTCTTTTACATATGTAAATAAGAACGTATACATATAAGAGAAGCAGCGATCTTACAAGGTACACCTGATGATGGCATTAACGCGAAACAGGTCAGTCGTATTAAATAATTTAATAAAAATCAGCGTCTTTGGTATCAATAATTTACAAATACAAAGTAATTGTAGAATGATCATACTTAAATGAGAGAAATTCCATATGAAGGAAAATAGTTAATTGAAATAAAATAAGTGGGATGGCAATACAACGTTTCGAAAGTCTTTGTGTTGGTTCATTTCTTGTCTTATTAGGAATCTATTTGAAACACGATTAACAACATTGTTACATACCGGTAAAATTTTACAATCTGTGACACATGCGTGACAACAGCTGTTGGATCGTGGAACGGAAGCCGACCAATCATGGCAAAGCTTGAGATAGCCAATGAAATTTTAGATGGCGACAGTTTGTTCCGAAGTCAACTGATGCATCCGCTGCGTAATCGACTGCTGGATTGTATCTGTGCCCCAAACGTTCAATTCTAATTGCTACGCGTGGCCGTCTGTTTTGTCGACGACCCAGATTATTTCGTGCGTAAACTGAAACTGAGGGAGTCGAACTCGACTGTACCCTTTGTTTCAGAGTCATAACGGATAGCGCTTGAGAATTTCTTGCCGGCTTACCTCAAGCGCTGTGTACGATCTTCGTCGGTCTCATTGACTACGATCACCTAGTAAGATTGCGTTGCACGTACGCCGACCGATATTACGCCGACGCAATGGAGACATTGTTCTGAAAAATAAACCACGATCTGTACTTAATTTGTTTGTAACACTCAAAAATACCACCAAATAACGTCAATTCTATCTTTGCAATGCTCCAAAGATATGATCACCGATAACATCAAGGAGGTAAGAATAATATGGAGGGGCTTGTAAAGAAACAACGTTTTATGTTAAATCTGTCTGACTGTTTTAACCTAGTGTGCATAACGCCATCTCTCTTTATTCTAACCTCCTTGTCGTATTTGTTCGTTCTGTTACAGCGTATTTAGTCGCTAGACAAGTAGCGAATGAATAATCTGATTGTTGGAGAATACAGGAAATAAACTCAGTTGCAAGCGTACTTTCAGTTTTTCTCAAATTCTGATATAATACGCGGTCAAACGGGACAAAAAGTATCCTATGTCCGTCCCCTGCTTCTAAGCTACCTCCCCACGAATTTTGAGCCAAATCGATTTAGACGTTCTTTGGTTATAAATAGTGTAACTAACACGACTTTCTTATAGATTAATATGTAAACATAGCATGTAAGGTGGTGAAATTTCCTGCTACCTTACAACTTACTTTTAGAGAAAATTAAATGAAATAACGACACCAAAAACAACTTTAATTACAGGTTTCGTTAATATGGTGTTTTGGTTTCCACTGCACACAACTTCATCAGTGCACCAATTGTGGCTTTGTAGTTACCGGATATGTGTGTAGTAGTGCAAATGAACTGTACAAACACGAACGGCCCTACAATGCTATTCTACAAACTGTATTACTTTCGTGTAGCTTTTTTACCGTAGTACTTGATCGCTACATTGGGCGTAAGTTGATAGTAACTGACTTTTCGATGTTCACTTATCACAATAGTTGAAAATTTTAAGCGTGATAGGAACTGTAACATCATAGTTGTAGATATGGCAACATCTTAACGACAATGTACACACATGATTTTTATTTTGTGCACATCGGTGACAAAGCACCTTTTTATACACAGAGTGAAGCGAAATTCGGGCACTCGGGCGTCACAGCGATTCCTCTCATATGTTAGCAATAAAAAAAATGTCTGTCACAAAATTTCGTCCTGCAAATATTTCCAGCAGTAAATGGACGTCGAAGACTGAAAGGACGTGTGTTCCATATGTCAGTGTCTTTCAGAATTACAAAATTACACCAGAAAACTTCTAGGGGATGTAGAAGGCGTCTTGAGAAACTCTCCGGCACTTTTGACGCTCTGTAGCGTAGTTGGATGACATTTCTGGCCATGGGTTTCCATGCTCATTTTGATCCTCAAGGCGCCTTCTACATCCCCTAGTAGTTCGTTGGTGTAACTTTGTAATTCTGAAACACACTGACACCCATCTCAATCTTAAATTTAAACGTTTTTAATTCTATGGGACGTGACAACTCTGGTCAGAAGTCTTTGGGCTTACAAACAACTTAAAGTACCTTAAAGTACAGCAATTACACCAATGTACGAGGGAGTACTTGGACCCCGGCTGGCGAACAACGGCGCGCTCCGCGGCTAGGCGCCTTAGAACGCTCGGCCACTCCACCTCGACTTCTCAGTCTTCGACGTCCACTTACTGCCAGAGATATGAGCAGGACTAAATCTTGTGAGACATATTATACATTGCTGGCCTGTGAGGAATCCCGCTGTGAAGCCCGAGTACACGAATTTCGTTTCACCCTATGTATATAATTTTCAATGGCCTCCTGGAATCAGTAACATTTAAAATCGGTACTTGAATTTTCGTGTTAAGTACTTACGTAATGTTGAATATTAGGCCTGGAACCCTCATCGAAGGGATTCTCGTCCAGCCTAGGAACAATTATCTGCTTACACATACTTTACGATAGCATTATTATATTTCCTATTACTTTGTTCGTATGGACATTCATCGTATGCATCTGACGATGGAACTGTTGGCCTAAAACATGGTTATGTTTTTCTTTTTTGAAAAAATTAAAATTTATTACAATTTTATCAGATTATTAAAAATGATACTTTTGTGCCTATGGTAATATGCATGGAGACGAGTGCGGTTGAAAGTAGAAAACGTAAAACAAATATTAATGTTAAAAACGCAATTCTAAGCACACAGAATTAATAAAAATAAAACTCATAATAGGTCATTTGCAGCTATGTGGTAAGAATAAATAATAAAGAGGCAGTAAAATACAGTAGGAGAAACTTGTGTATGGCTGATTGCTATAGAGTGTGAATCCCCTCATAAGTTTCCAACTGACTTCTTGTAAGACTGTAAGAAGGTATACTGTTTGCTGTATATCTACCGGTCCGAATTGCCTCGTTCTAACTTTTCTTGGATCTGATTTGCCAAGTAGGCTATCGACTATTGAATTTGAGGTGCCCCGTGGGTCTCAGTATAACTGGGGCGCTACTACCAACTTCACATCAGTCACGCATTAAAAAAAATAAAAAATAAAAAAACAGAGATTCTGAAATTAATACAGTGCAAGGTTCCAAAATCCCACTTCCATTAAAAGAACACACTCAGCTTCAGGGGAGTGTGCAAGTCTCAAACAGTGTTGTCATCAGCTAACAAGGGATCCTCTGTATCGCACCCCCCCCCCCCCCCCTCAGATTTAGTTTTACGTTGGCACAGTGGATAGGCCATGAAAAACTGAACACAGAACTATGAAAAAATAAGCAAAATATAAAAACTGAGCAGCCCATGTGAAACATAGGCAACGTCGAGCACGTTGTTACTGTAGTAGTGTCGTGGTCCTGTGGCTAGTAGGAGCTTTGGAGTGAAAGGTTCTTAGTTCAATCCTTACCTCGAACGAAAATTTCAATTTTTTTGTTTTCGTAAAATTATAAATTGGCCGTCAGTAGTATGTGGGTGTATAGGGAACACATGGTCTTCTAAGGTTAAATTCAACCATAATTTTATTTATCTTTTAAGGTCCCATTTAACCTTAAAAAATTATTTTACTTATCTGTTGGATAATCGTGTTTAACCTTAAATCTTACCTTAAACGCATTTTATTTTTAAATCTTATTTAAGATTAAAACCAACCACACCCTGTCCAATGAGGTTTCTAAAAGTAAATTTTCTTTAGGGTGAAAACTAACCATAAAAATTTCTGGAGAATTGTGAAACAATTTATTGTTCAAAGTCACCATAAAACGTAATTCAAAGTTATCATTAAGATCAACCATAAAAAATTCACAAAGTTTTCTTGAAAAATATGAGTAAAATATGGTTCAAAGTTACCACATAACGCATTGAAAAGTGTTGAGAAAGATTATGATTAAACTTAATCTTTAAAAAGTATTAAATGTGTGGTGAAATCATCCACTTTATTTAAATAAAGAGTCTCAATAAAAAGTGTTAAAAATTATGGTTACTCTTAACCTTAAAATGTAATCGAAGATTTTTTCAAGAATTATTCCTACACTGAGTAAGCCCTCTTTTATGGTCCTATAAACCATAAAAAATTATTTCACTCATCTTTATAGAGTGCTCTAAGTTAACCTTAAAAAATTATGTCACTTATCTTGTTACCTGTGGTTTTTGTCTACCTTAGCTAATCCTATTGTATTATGGTTTGTGTCTACCTAAATTTTAATGGCTTATTAACCGTTAAAATTTAATCTTCACCATCAAAAATTCTCTGTAATTATTCCATGCTTAAGATCATAAGTCAAGTTTCTTTTACCATACATAATTATGTATGCTAAAGTGTTTTCAGGAATAGGCACATTAAAAGTAGCTGACAATTTCATGGCAGTTTTTTGTGCAGTGACAACATTCTTTCTCCTACTCATATTGATTACGTAAATAGGGTACGAGTTAATGAAACTGTATGCACTAATTTTATGGTCATCTTTCAATTCAGTTATTCTCTTAAAGTCTGCAAATGCATTGTATGCCTTCAAACAAGTACCCGGAGGGTCAATGTTCCACAGTTCTTCAGGAAATATCTCATTTCTACCATTCTTTAGATTTTTTTTGGAGATGAACGTGATCATACACTGATGAATCAGCATCTTGGTTTCCTTTCCTGTTGGTCTGAAACACCACAAATACAAAATAAGGCATGTCAAACTCCATAGAGTTGTAGTAATTTGTTATATCTAGCTCAAAGTTTCTCTTACCACTAATTCCTGCTATTTCCTGCGTCTGAAGATCAAAAAATGAAATCGGAATCTTAGGGTCCTTTAGCATCTTTTCTCTTAGCTCTAGTTCATAATTAGGCTCATACTTAACAATGGGTACTCGAATCTCCATATTTGTAATGGTTACTTTACCCAACTCAGGTCGAGAGCCTTCAATATCTGCTCCACTATTATTTTTTGAAAACCATCTAAACAAGGCATCGCCAGCATTTGCGCTTCCCACAAATGTTACTGTTAAGTCACCTTCCCACATGATTTCTTTGTAATCCTTAAAAAATCCACCCAACATTTTTAACGGATACAACACCTCGTTTTCCTTTTTTCGTAACTTACCATTGTTGATGAAATTGCCCTCGAATCTAATGTCATCGTCGAGAGAAGAAGTAAGGTGGTATAAAACCGTCGACGAAATGCTTGGATGCTCTAACCTGTAGATTATGTGACCTCTTTTCTTAACAATTACTGCACTCCATAACTGTGTCGGAAAGTTGTCAACTAGTCTAACATTCGATTTGCCTTCGTAAGAAGTGTAATCTGATCCATTTGCGTGAGTAACGTTATAGGTCATATACAAGTAAGCATTGTTGTCAAACCAACCATCACCAACTTTGATGTCTATTTCTACATCTTTGTTCGGTAGGTTTAAATTATTCCTAGTCTTCTCATTTACTGGAAAAGACTGCCACTGATAACTTTCTATTTTATTCATTTTATTTACTGCAATATTTAATGCAAAAAATTGCATTAAAACATTTCTAAAAGAACAGTCACTGTAGCTCCACCAAAATCTATAACACAGTCGTTCTCATCCGTTATAGTAATAGCCAAATTTTGAACTTTATCGTGCACAGGAAAAAATAATGGATAACTCGGTTCGTGTATTATAGGACTACCAAACTGTAAGTGACCACACATTTCCAACTTGGGTTTAAAACAAGCAATAATATTTGTCTCTCGATGAAAGTGGTCACAATCCTTTACAAACATACCATCAGCTAAGTTAAAATGCACTTTAATTTTTTCAAAAGGGATTATTTTCGGTAGCTCATTTGCTACAACTTTTGTTGCAGGTTCCACAATTTCGTCTCTAAAACCTAGCATCCTCCCAATACTACATTCCTTATTAAAATACAGCTTAAAGTCTAAGCTTTCTATCTCAACTCTATTTAGGATTTCGTTAGCCTTAATCTTTATATTACTAGCATTGAAAGGTTCCTGGCTCTGAATACACCTCTCTAAATTGTCTAGACTGTACTGCCCTGATGGAATATTTAAAGTATTAACCACACCATCTTTCTCATAGTGTAATCTGTTATTATCCTTTGTGACATTTGGAGTTAAGAATGTTGAATAAAATCCGACCAAACCAACCTTTGTATACATGTTTCTTATTGGTACATTAAGCCTCTTTTTTAAGTTTGAGGATGTACCACTAATTTCAAAAATTCTATTCATTTATTAAGTAGTAAATAAAAAAGTAAAATGACTGATTGGGATCCAAAGATCAGAATTCGAGAAAAACGAATCAAAAGCAGACATGGGAAGTTATTACCTAGTTCAATTCGTTGCGCTATCGTTGGACCAAGTGGATGTGGTAAAACAACTTTAATGGTTGATAATTATCTTCTGTGCCCTGGATGGCTTAACTGGAACACCATTAAACACTTGTACATCTACTCAAAAAGTTTAGAACAGACCAAATACAAGTATCTTATGGAAAAATGTGAAAGAATTGAAAATGAACACAACGAGAAGGTAGCTACATTTGTTAGTAACTGTGATGACATTATACCATTAGATGAGTGTGAAGACCGCTCTGTTGTGGTGTTTGACGACTTTATATCAGAAAACCAAGATATTGTAAGAGAATACTTTACCAGAGGAAGACATAAGAACATTGACTGTTTCTACTTAGCGCAAACGTATTCTAAAATACCCAAGCAGTTGGTGAGAGACAATCTTAACTTTTTGAACATATTTAGACAAGATGACATTAATTTGAAGCACATCTACGACGAATTTGTAGGTGGAGACTTTAAATGGAATGACTTTAAAGAGCTTTGCAGTAAGGTGTGAAACGAGGACTTTGGATTCATAACTGTTGACATGACTCGAAAGCTGTATGACGGTAGGTACCGTAATAAAATTAAAACTTTTATCAGATTTTAATGGTTAAAAAACCATTAAAATACCACATTTTTTCTGTTTACCCAACTATTGTGTGAGCTATCAAAACCTAGCCACTTAACAAATACTTTGTCACCCTTTTTTCTTAAAACTTTTTCTACAAGATACACATCTGGATACTTTGTCTTTTGTAACTCCTGTTCGTAAAAACTTCCTTTAATTTCTTCTTCACTTGTATCTTTTAACTTGTATGTAGTCGGACTTGTGTTATTGATCTGAGTCACTTCAAATATTTCTGTCGACCAATTAGCAGTATAGCCTTTCTCGAACAAGCCTTTAAGTTTACTTATCCTAACTTTGTCACCTATCTTGAACTTGGGCGGATCTGTTTTGAGTTCCGCTGTAAAAGCGGTCTTCACCACATTTTTTGCATTCTTTTCGTTTACATCTACTGGTTTCATCCCTATTGTTCTGTGTTTCCTGTTGTTGTAATCATACACCAGTTTTGGAAGTAGCTCAACCCATTTTTGATTGCCCTGGAGTGCAAATTGTTTCCACATTCTTTCTTTTAACGTCCTGTTAAACCTTTCAACTACTGAAGCCTTAACTTCTGTAAACGTAGAATAATGATTTACACCTTCAAGCTTCATCAGCTCCTTGAAGTGTTTATTGTAGAATTCTTTACCATTATCAGTTTGTAAATGTTTCGGCTTCCTTTCTTGTAGTATACATTTAAAAGCGCTGGTAATACTTTCACCTGATTTATCTTTAACAGGAATAGCCCAAGCATACTTTGAAAAGACGTCTATTACAGTCAGTAAATACTTCATACCCTTGTTGAATTTTGATATACCTTTAAGGTGACCAGAATCCATCTCAACCAAGTCAGCCTGCCACAAATCATCTATACCGTAAGCTATAACAGCTTTTCTTGGAAAATTCTTTCTCAGTGGCTTGTGAAGCTCTTGTATAATTTCTTCACGAATACTTTTATTTGTCGGAGACATTATTTTATTTTTATAAACTTACTTTTCTTGGTATTACACACCCCACAATAGCCCTCAATCCTATGACGACCGTTTCTCGTGGCAACAGTGTGAGGCTGAAGTGTAGCAGTAAATCTCTTGCACCTTAGGCACCAAATATGTTTCTGTTCTATCATTTATTTAATTGAAAATTAAAGATCAAGATTCTAAGTCATCAATAGCATCTTTAACTGATGCTAGTTCGCCAAATAGTAAGAGTTTTACGTCCACAGGGACTGTCTTCACCGACTCTTTTAGTCTTACAGTTAGGAAATTTCCTTTATGAATTAATATTGGGTTATGCTTGTCCTCAATTACGTGTAATTTGTCATGTACGTTTACTGAAACATCAAAATCATTAAATGTTAAATCTTTGTTCATATCTTTTCCAATGACAATAACTTTTTTCAATAGAAAATCATACTCGAAGGTGTAAATTTGATGTTCTAATCCAGTCATAAAAGTGAATTCAACTGTTTGTTTGTCATATACATTGTTCTGGTTTTGTTCAGTTTTGTTAATGTATTGGGATAAATCACCTTTTGTATAATAATCTGAAAAAACTTTCTCTAGGTCCTTTTTACTGTAATAATTATTAAGGGTTGTTAATATACTTGTGTATTTGGCATTAACAGCATCGAGCTGGCTTTTAATGACTGCGTCATATCCACCTATGGCATCTGCTACGTTTACAATGCGCCTTCCTTTCAATGATACCCAGTTCTTTGAAAATGAGAAATACTTCTTAATATTAAGTTTACTGATACTAGATTCTAGTCCGTTTATAACTTCTCTGACATCGTCTAGTTGTTCAATACCCTTCTTTACCTTATTTCCAAAAATATCCATTTATTGTATCAAGAATTTTATTAAAATTCCATCCATCTGTAAATAGCTTCAAGACCATCACACATAAGTGGCCACATATAAACTGATCGAAATTTTGAATTCTTTCTGCGTTGTAAAACAAATTATCTGGCCCCAAGTAGTGTACTAACGTAAGTGGAATAATACCACCAAACGAATCAAAAACAAATTTTTCATCACACCTCTTGTAATAACATATCCAATGAGTGCCTACGTGATCAGATGTATCCAAGTTAACTACCCCTGATTCTACTTCTTTAGGTTCTGGTGGTAGCTGGTCAGCCATGAATACACCCCTAAAGTTACCAATTTTTAAGGTTTTTACTAAGCTTTCTATATCATAGTTGCTCAATGGGTGATTATATTTTTTCACAATTTTTTCGACTTTTTTTCGACTTTTTTCTTTAAAAAAATACCATATCCCGCTTTCTTTTCCATTTCAAGATTATGCCTCTTTTGCTCCGCTAACTCTGCGTCTTCCTTTTGCTTCTTGTGCACAGCACTTGTTATTGCCGCAGCACCACCAGCTAAGGAACCAATTGCTCCCAACGCTGCAAGTATCAGTGGTAGAAATCCACCTTCGTGCTTATTCAATCCAGAACCTTCTTTCAATCTCTTAGAGTTTAGATACTTCACAACAGGTATAGAAAATGTTATCAATAAGCTACCACCTTTTTTAAGTTTATTAGCTTTCTGTTTAATTTGAGTCTCTGTAAGATAAGCATCTAGAAAGCCATGATTTTTCAGGTCGTCATTGGACAGTTTTATTTTAATAGATTTCGCTCTCGGATTCCCACTTGAGGGAATGTTATAGTCAATACTAAATCCTCTCATTTATTATTTCAATTAAATTAAAAATTTTAGTGCTACACTCGTATTAAATTTTAATGGGTTGTGACCCATTAAAATTACACCTCTTCATTCACATTCATAGCGCCCATCCATTATCATCTAAGCCTAGCCCTAGCTTCCTTTTCCCAAACATTATTCCAGCTACAGCTGTTGAAGCTAATCTTTCTCCTAGGGAAGCATCTTTACTGAAAATCCTTTCCTTTGCCGCTTTCTGCAGTTCTTTATCAGCTTGATGTCTTTGTTCCAAATCTTTATGATCCCTGTATGCGATATCATGCCTTTTGCAAGCTTCATCTAGAGGATTTATTCCAGCATCTCCTCTTGCTAATCGTTCTTCTAGTTTGGTACCAGGGCCGCAGTAATTGTATCCAGGTAAATGCATTTCAACAGGAAGATTATTAATTAACGTGTTCACTAAGCCCTTTCCATAACTTTCTGCCTTCCAGAATGTATGAGGGAGATTGTTTAGAAATCTAATTAGGTAAGGTATCCCCTTTGGATTATTTACTATGAAGTCATTAAATTTACTCGTAAGCATCTTGGTTATTCCAACCTTCTCATTGTGGTAGTTATTATTTCCCGCATTCTCTTCACCATGAATAACCATTAGTCTATCAATTAAATCTCTGACGTCATTCATCCACACGTACTCGACTGGTTTGTCTGTATACCTCTTTACAAAACCCATACCACCCTTTGTGTTTGGTGAGTTACCACGTTCTTTCTTGAGTGACTGCCATATTGGTTTAATGATGTTGTTGTATTTTTCGCTACTGCTTGACTTGGGTTTATTTGCATTTGGATCATTGTTCTGATATATCGCATTGGTAACCTTCAGCATAGTTGTATAGGTATCAAGGTCGTCAGATGTGTACTCTTCAGGAGATACGGTTTTCTGAGTCAGGAGCTTCATAAACCCATTGGTGGCTTTAAAGGAGTTACCCTTCACCATAATATTATCGTTGTTGAATGTTACTTCGGAGTCACCCATTGTCAAAACGGAGACCAAAAATTGTGTCATTCAGAGCGCCTAAGTATTTTGAAACTTTTGGGCCCAGGTAAGTTGTTGAGTAGTTTGAAACAGCCTTCATCTTCTGCCGTTCCTCGTCTTCAATTTGTTCCAACATAGGCTCCAACCTCTTACGTGTCTTTGGTGTGATGGGGTCATCAACAAATAAGCTTCTCTCAAACGATGTTACCTCAGGAGTAGGTGGTATAGGGAACATATCGTCAAACCCCCGTCGTAAGGTAGTAGCTGCTTTTCTATCTCACGATTTTTTTCTATAGCATCAATTACGTCTTTCCCTATTGCATCTAATTTATCGATAACTGGTTGGTCTTCTTTTTTGTATTTTTCGTATTCAGTTATAGGTTTAATTTTCCATTCTTTGATTTGTTCGAATTTCTTTCTGTTCTTTTTTGCTTGCTTCACAAGCTTTTGATCATATTTTGCAAACATTTATTTAAGGAAAAATAATAAAATTATTCGTTGGACGTTGACGTTGGGACGTTGGGACGTTGACGTTGACGTTGGGACGTTGGGACGTTGACGTTGGACGTTGATGTTGGGACGTTTGGACGTTGGGACGTTGACGTTTGACGTTGATGTGGGGCGTTTGGACGTTGGACGTTGACGTTGGACGTTGACGTTGGGACGTTGACGTTGGGACGTTGGGACGTTGACGTTGGGACGTTGGTACGTTGACGTTGGGACGTTGACGTTGGGACGTTGGTACGTTGACGTTGACGTTGGACGTTGGGACGTTGTAGATTGTTAGTATAGATTTTAATCTCTTTAAAGAGATTAAAAACCATTAAAATCAATTTAATAGAACTCAATATTATGTACCTTGTTGCCCTTGTTTGTTTCTTTGGCACCATTGTATAACATCTTTAATCCAACCAAAGTATTGCAATCATCCCAGCTTAATAATTTGGCGAACCTATCAGGCAATATAACCTTCCATTCACTGTCGAGTTCTACAAAAATCTTTTGTCCATATTTTGTACTTATATTCTCAGCATTTGTAATGGTATAAGAGCGCCCCGTTTCTAACTCGTTCAGCGTCGTAAACGTTTTGTTGACGCTGTTAAGTTTCAATAGCAGTTGATTTCGTTCCATTTATTATATGAAAAATAATAATTTAAATAATTCCTACGGGGTTAACGTTTCTAGCTGAATCACAGTATCTTTTAAGCTCTTCACTAGTGCCGTAAATGACGATGACTTCTTGGGACAGTTTATTCCGAATAATGAAAGATCGAATTTACCTGCTCTTACTAGTACGTTTGAGAATTCATTGTACTCATAAAATATGCCATCCTTGAAGAAGTACAATAAACCATTTATGTATCTAAAAACAGAGTCTAAGGCTGAAGGTACCCCTGGGAAGCTTTTACTGATCACACCATAAGCCTTAGCCTTAAAGCTACATTCATCTATTTCCACGAAATACACATCGTCATAAAAAATGAAGGTTCGACCAGTGTAAGTGTTCACAGCTCCGTGTACAAAAGAGTTTTGTCGCAACCCTATATCAGATACTCTTTTTGGGTAACCAGATTTTAACGATAAGCTCGGTATTTGAACCATATATATCATGTTATTAATAATCAGAACGACTTCACCTGATGGTCTCTGGAAAACAGCAGATACATTTTTGAATTGTTGAGGCAGAAACGTTAACCAGTCTGTGATTAGTTGTGGTTTCGAGTGATCCTCGTTGCTATTAAGAGCAGTCATCCAAACCCACCTCCCATAAAAAATGTATAAAAACTCATTCACAATTACAGAACTTCCAAACTGCTTCAGTCTGCACAGTTCAGGTTCCTTTACAGGGACTGCTTCGGTTGAGGGCGAAGCCGGAGTAGGAGTAGGGCGCTGTTCAGTATCGCTAGAAGCACGTTTCCCATATAAGCTTTGGATACCGCGTATATCATCTTCAGATAGGGTGGTAATAGTGCTATTGTAAAAGGCGTACATCACCGATTCAGACACATCTGAATGCGCCATACCTAACGTGTGACCAATCTCGTGAACTAGAACAACAAATAGGTTTGTCTGTGAAGAAGGTGTGTTACCGTCAATTTCCATGTACCAGTATTCATCCTGATCAACGTGGATTTCAATGGGGTCGTTGTACAAGTTAGGAAAGTCGGCATGAGCTAATACGTTTCCTCTACCATCAAAACTTCGTTGACAGAACTGTAGGGCTGAGTTTTGGCGTCGGTGTGCTCCTCTCTTAGTCGAAATGACAATATCAGGACTTTGGTTGCTGTTCTCAAAAATAAGATCCGTGTGTTCTTCCCACATTTTAAATGCTGATTGTGCCACCTGTAACATTTTTCTAGTTGCGAGGTAGTAATGCCATTTTATATTCTTCTTATTCCACTTGTAGATGTGCGTAGTAAAGCTTAAAACGTTATCTTCCACGCCACACCTCGGGTTCTTCATTAATTGTAAAGTTTCATCAGTCAGCTCACCATTAGCCACGAGATGATATTTCTGTTGGAATAACGTAAGTGCATCTTTGTACGCTTCTTCACTCAGTTGAGAAAGTTGATCTTCTTGATAATCCAAGTACCCAAAGTTGTGCAAATATTTTACTGCTGCTTCATCGTGAGCAGATACAAATGATAATATTGATAATATAATTATTTTGTTCATTTATTTGAATGGAAATAATAAAAATGATTTTAAAAAGAAAATGAATAATTAAATAAATGAAATCAGGTGTAGTATTTAAGCATTTTTGACACTCTGCCTATGTAAAAGAGATCTACCCACGGTACCTGTGTAACACTGGTATCAAAAACTTGTTTTACGAGAGATGCGTTTACTCCAGCAATATCTAAAGCTTGCTCAAATCTTTGTTCATCAGTACCAAGATGATCTGTATACACCACTTTAGTGGCCCAATCGCGAAATTTGTATGCAATAGTTGATTTTGATCTAAAAATAACCTTCATGAGACCATTATATGTAAAAAAAGTTATTTTTTTTGTAGTTTCTGTTGAATTAAGGGCCAATGGCCCTCTTCCCAACACTAAAAATCTTTATATATGAAGAATGCTCCTTTCATTTACGCTAGAAGTGACGTGTCTCGCCTCTTGCGACATCTTCACGGCCAAGGCTGCTCCGACTGCGATAGCCAGCTGGGAGGCCAGCGGTGAAGGTCGGTCCGCCGATGTCATGAGTGCCTGTATTAGTCACAACAGCACTGCTCTAGCGTAACTTAAATGTATATTATTCACTTAAACGTAAATTTTCCGCTAATAAATTGTTGTTTTTGGGTGTTGTTGTGTATGTTACACTACGTAATGTAAGTAAAAATATACGGTAAGTCAGAGGAAGCGTAATGCTGAGAGAAAGAGTAAGATTAATAGATTACTCGAATGCATTTGTTTCGCCGGCGCGGTAGCTCAGCGCGTTCGGTCAGGAAGACTGGCCACCTTTCTGAAGAAAAAACTGAGTAAAGTTTTCATCGTGGAGTTTTGAGTGACGTCATGAGACGTCCGCACTGATCCGCTCTCCCTCATCTGATGTGAAGCATGGGACGAGACGTGGAAAGAGAGAGGAAAAAACCCTGTGGGGCAGAAGATCGACGACGACAGAGAGCAAGAAGAGAAAGAAAAAGACCCCACAGGGTTCCTCGGCGCCGAGGTTTTGCTGTTTTCGACAAAATCGAATTTGGGATTTTTTTTTTTTGGAATAATATATATAATAAATAACAATGAATAACACATTAGTGCCTCCTTGTAGCATGACGTTTCTTATGACTGGTGGAGCTCGTTGCTTTAGAGTACCTATGTATGATATAAATGAGGTGCCAGAAAACCTAAGAGATATCGTTTTTAATTATCTGTGCAGCCTTCAGTATTTACTATTATGGAACACGTAGAAGACGAGAGAGAAGAATAGGTGAAGATATGTCACAACTAGAAAAACAATTTGAAAAGTTGATGGTTGAAATAATACCACAATCTGACGAAATAAGAGATTTGAAATATGAATTAGCTTTAAAAAACAAAGACGATGAACTTCTTTTAAAAGATTTACAGCTAGAAAAAGAAAGGTCAAAATCGTCTTTACTAGAAAAAGAAATAAAAATATTAAATTTAAAGTCCCAATTAACTTCTCTTCAAAATAATGTTCAATAGTTGTGTTTGTAGTGTGCGTCTCGTCTTTTTTTGTAAATTAGGTGAAGAAATTATTTTTAAGGTCTACGAAACCTTAAAACTATTTTTAGCAATTGGTAAGAAGATTTTTTATTTCTTACTGAAATAAAAAAATGAATTTTTATTTAATTTTTTAATAAAATAAATCAGTAAATAAATAATATGTCTGAAGTAAAGAAATATAACTATGCAGATAAATACTGCAACAAGTGTGGGTGGCTAATCACTTATAAGAATTGGTCCAGGCACTTGAAATCAAAGGGTCTTCTTAAGAATGACCCAAACAATGAAGAGAAGGAGGAGCAGAAGATGGATAAAATATACCGGGAAGATCTTAAGATCTTGGCTAAGGATTATAATCTTAGTGGTGTTTCGAAAATGAAGAAATCGCAACTAATACCTCCTTGTAGCATGACGTTTATTATGACTGGTGGAGATAGTTCAAAACTACCTATGTATGATATAAATAAGGTGCCAGGAAACCTAAGAGATATCGTTTTTAATTATCTGCGCAGCCTTCAGTATTTACAACTGACTATTATGGAACACGTAGAAGACGAGATAGCGCTCAGTGAAATAGGTGAAGATATGTCATAACTAGAAAAACAATTTGAAAAGTTGATGGTTGAAATAATACCACAATCTGACGAAATAAGAGATTTGAAATATGAATTAGCTTTAAAAAACAAAGACGATGAACTTCTTTTGAAAGAATTACAGCTAGAAAAAGAAAGGTCAAAATCGTCTTTACTAGAAAAAGAAATAAAAATATTAAATTTAAAGTCCCAATTAACTTCTCTTCAAAATAATGTTCAATAGTTGTGTTTAAAATTTTTTGAACACAAATTCAAAAAAGTAGTGTGCGTCTCGTCTTTTTTTGTAAATTAGGTGAAGAAATTATTTTTAAGGTCCACGAAACCTTAAAACTATTTTTAGCAATTGGTAAGAAGATTTTTTCGAAAATAAAAAATTGATTTTTTTAATTTAATTTTTTAATAAAATAAATTAGTAAATAAATGAATATGCCTGAAGTAAAGAAATATAACTATGCAGATAAACACTGCAACAAGTGTTCTGTGGACGTCTCTTACAAAAACTGGTCCAGACACTTGAAATCTAAGACTCATCAAACCAACGATCCGGGACGTGAGGAGATTTTAGATAAGAAGATAGTTAAAGTGACTATTGAAGATCTCAGGACCTTGGCTAAAGATTATAATCTTAGTGGTTTCTCCAAATGGAGAAAATCCCAACTTATTGATGCCATAGATAAGGCTAAAGATATGCTCTATAAAAGGACTGATTTGGAAAAGTTTACGGTACCACAGCTCATAGACATCGGCAGAAGTAAAAACATTAAGGTGACTGTTAGGATGAGGAAGGCTGAAATAATTGAATCCATTTTGAAGACACAAGACTTTGTCTTTCGTAATAAGGTAGCTCAAGAGTTAGGCTTCCACGAAGACTTTATAGAACCACCCAAGGAAGAAAGAAAACCACCCTACAAGATAACTGAAACAAACTCACGGTTCATTAAGAAATTTAATGCCACTGAAGTAGACTACACCATTAAAGTTGATAAGTTAATGCAAGTTGAGAACGCCATTAACGCAATGATTAAACTGGCCAAAGAGAAAGGAAACTACAAAAAAGGAGACAAATTAACAGTAGTAGCAAGCAACCCAAATTTCCATCATGATATTTCAACCGTGGTACAATCCAATGTTAACGCCAGATCTTTCATGAGTCATATCGGTAGAATTCTATCTTCTAACGAGAACTTAAATATCACACAGACCAGGTTCAATATTAAGATTCTGAATGTACCTAGAGGTCAGGGGAAAGCACAGAAAATTATAAATCTATCTGAAGATGTGAGGACGAAAAGATGTATTACGCAGATAAATAATAAAGATAACTTGTGTTGTCCACGAGCCATAGTCACAGCACTGACGTACCACTCTAATGAAGTACTCGGTAGGCTACTGAGTACAATGGATATTAAGCAGGTCAGAATGGGTAGAAAAATTCAAACAGAGTTAACTGAAGAGTTGTGCAAGAGGCTTGGTAACTACAATGAAGAAGGTTTCACACTTGAAGATATTAAAAATGTAGAAAAATTATTGAATATTCAAATAAAGGTTGTGTGTGCCGAAAATTTTAATTCTGTTATATACTCAGGAGAAGAAAGAGAAACCAAAATTTATCTATACAAAAATGGGAACCATTTTGACGTCATAAACAGTATGAAAGCTTTTCTGGGAAGCTGTTATTACTGCAATAAGTGTGACTCACCTTACAATAATAAAGACAAACATAAGTGTAAAACGAAGGGAAATGTGTGTATTCTGTGCAAGAAACCTGCGCACTCCCCCGAAGAAAAGAATAAGGTTTATTGTAAGGAATGTAACAGGTATTGTTACAACCAGGAATGCTTAGATAACCACTCAGAAGTTTGTAACACAGTTTATAAATGTAGAGGATGTAATTTAATTTTATCGAGATCTAAAGAGCATAAATGCGGATACTCCTTTTGCTACAATTGTATGGAACCTTATAAGACTGGTGAACATCAATGCTACATACAACATAAACATCAGAAAGGCGGAAGGTGTGAAAGTCGGTGTATTTGTAAGGCTACCGATAAGGAGAGTTTTTTTGGAACACTTTGTAGCTAAAAACAAGGATAAACTTCTCAAAAATGTTAAGCTCACTACCCTTAAAAGACAATTTGATAATGGAGATATTTCAGAACAAGAGTATAAAGTACTCTACAACAATACACTGACTGAAATTATAACGTTATTAAATGGTTGCCGTTACACAGAAAAGTATATCTGGTTCGACTATGAAGCTGAGCAAGATACTGGAGTGCACATCCCCAACCTCGTAGTAGCCCACTATATTGACGGTACCAAAGTTTCCTTCAAAACAAATGAAGAGTTCTGCAAGTGGTTGATTTCTAAGAACCACCAAGGGTACACAGCTATTGCACACAATGCGAAAGGCTATGACTCACAATTCATTTTAAAATACTGTATAGAGAATACGTTGAAACCATACACTATATACAATGGAACAAAGTTGATGATGCTAGAGGTAAACGGACTAATAAGCATTATTGATAGCCACAATTTCGTAGCTTCTCCTTTGAGTGACTTCCCTAAAACATTCGGGCTGAAAGAACTTAAGAAGGGTTACTTCCCACATTTCTTCAACACAAGAGACAATCAGACTTATGTAGGACCTATTCCTGATACCAAATACTATGGCGTAGACACGATGAAGACAAAAGCTAGAAAAGAGTTTCTTGAGTGGTATCATCAAAAGGTTAAAGAAAATTATATATTTGACTTTCAAAAAGAATTTATGGATTATTGTAACTCTGATGTAGATATTCTGCGTAGAGGTTGTTTAGAACTAAGGAAACAATTTTTGGAAATTGCTAACATAGATCCATTTCAGTACATAACTATTGCGAGTGTTTGTATGGGTATTTATAGGTCCAAGTACCTCCAGGAAAATACTATGGCTGTGATAAAAAGTGACAAGAAAGAAATGTATAGTAAAGAGTCGATAACCTGGCTCAACACCTTCGGGGGTGTACAACACGCTTTGAATGGTGGAGAAGTAACGATTCGTGGGGCAAAAGTAGATGGATTCAATAAGGACACTAATACAGTATACCAGTTCCACGGTTGCTTTTGGCATGGATGTCCTGATTGTTATCAAGAAGAGACTATTAACAATGTTAACCATGAGACTATGGGAGACTTGTACGAGAAAACAAAGCGAAGAAGTTACCAAATTAGGGAAGCAGGATACAACCTTGTCGAAATGTGGGAATGCAAGTGGGCTAAGAGTAAAGGATACAACAATACTACTCCAATCGTTGAGCCCTTGAACCCTAGAGATGCTTTCTATGGAGGAAGAACAAATGCAAGCAAGCTTAAAGTGTGTGGTAAAAAGCTGAGATACATAGATGTATGCAGCCTCTACCCTACAGTTCAGTATTTTGATTACTATCCCGTCGGTCACCCTATAAAATTATACAAACCTAAGAGGTACAACAAAAATTGGTACGGTTTGATTAAGTGCAAAGTATTACCACCGCGCAAACTGTATCATCCTGTTTTGCCTATTAAAAAGGATAAGTTGATATTTGGGTTGTGTGGAAAGTGTATTGAGGAAAAATGTGGTGCTTGTCAGCACACAGACGATGAAAGGGTGATAATAGGAACGTGGACTACAGATGAAGTGAAGAAAGCTATAGAGAAGGGGTATAAAGTGGTACAAGTATACGAGGTTTGGCATTTTGAAGAAAAGAGTAATGATCTGTTTAAAGGCTACGTCAAAGACTTTATGAAAATAAAGCTAGAAACGAGTGGTTGGAAAGAAGACTTTGAAACTATTGAAGAGTACACCACAGCAGTTAAGGAACATCTTGATATCGATCTGAATCCCGAAGAAGTGGTTCCAAACCCTGGTAAACGCGCTGTTTCTAAGATTTGCTTAAATTCATTGTGGGGTAAATTCGGTCAAAGACAGAACTTGACCCAAAGTGAATACATAGTGGATGTAGAGAGGTGGTACAAAATAATGTTAGATGATAGGGTTGATATAAGCAATATGATTTTTATTAATGATAATATTGTACAAGTCACCTATAAGTACAAAGATAATTTCGTTGAAGACTCCTACTCAACCAATGTGTTTATAGCAGCATTTACAACTTCTAATGCGCGCCTACGGCTTTATGATATGCTAGACAGGCTAGGGTCAAATGTGGTCTACTACGATACTGATAGTATTGTTTATATTGATGATGGTACCAACACTGTTGAAACTGGTTGTATGTTGGGGGAGTGGACTGATGAACTGGGTAAGGATGATCATATCACAGACTGGATTTCTACAGGACCTAAGAGCTACGGGTACGTGACATACAAAGGAAAGGAGACAATGAAGGTAAAAGGTTTCACGTTAAACTATGAAAACTCTAAAGCATTGAACATCAAAACTATGAAAAATATTGTGGATAAGGACATCGATAAGGTTAAATTGAAATATAAAATGATTACAAGAGATACAAAATCTAAACGCTTGATTAATAAGGATGTTAGTAAAGAATTCAAATTCGATTACGATAAAAGAATGATTGAGTCTGAGGTCAATGGTATTATTGAAACATATCCTTGGGGATAATAAATAACAAAAGAAATATCAAAGTAAGGTAGACACAACCATAAAACAGATTAAGATAATAAGATAAGTTAAGGTTAAAAGAGGCTATAACTGGTAAGATAAGTAAAATAATTTTTAAGGTAGGCATAGAGCATAAAAGAACATTATACTATAAATAATATTAAGGTTAAATGAGGCCACAGGTAACAAGATAAGTGACATAATTTTTTAAGGTTAACTTAGAGCACTCTATAAAGATGAGTGAAATAATTTTTTATGGTTAATAGGACCATAGAAGGTGGTTGGTTAAGTATAGGAATAAGTCTTGAAAAAAATCTTCGATTACATTTTAAGGTTAAGAGTAACCATAATTTTTAACACTTTTTATTGAGACTCTTTATTTAAATAAAGTGGATGATTTCACCATAATTTTTAATACTTTTTTAAGATTAAGTTTAATCATAATCTTTCTCAACACTTTTGATTATGTTTTGTGGTGACTTTGAACCATATTTTACTCATATTTTTCAAGAAAACTTTGTGAATTTTTTATGGTTGATCTTAATGATAACTTTAGATTACGTTTTAAGATTACTTTGAACCATGAATTGTTTCACAATTCTCCAGAAATTTTTATGGTTAGTTTTCACCTTAACCAAGATTTACTTTTAGAAACCTCATTGGACAGGGTGTGGTTGGTTTTAATCTTAAATAAGATTTAAAAATAAAATGCGTTTAAGGTAAGATTTAAGGTTAAACACGATTATCCAACAGATAAGTAAAATAATTTTTTAAGGTTAAATGGGACCTTAAAAGATAAATAAAATTATGGTTGAATTTAACCTTAGAAGACCATGTGTTCCCTATACACCCACATACTACTGCCGTCCGTTCATTCACGTCTCTGTTCGCTGTAATCAGTTTAGTGTATGTATTTTGCGACCGCACCGCAAAACCGAGCGATTAGCAGACGAAAGGAAGTGCCTCTCCAATGGGAACCTAAAAATTTGATCCCAAGGTGATAGGTCAACCGATTCCTCCACAGGAAAACGCGTCTGATGCATTCTATACGACACTGGTGACGGTATGTGCGTCATATGATAGGAATCTCTTGTCGGCCCACCTAACTAGTGCACTTGATAAATGGGTAAAGAGATTCTACCTTGCCCGATTTAGGTTTCTTGTGGATATGATAATCACTCCCAAAAAAGTGAAGAAAACAGAAGAGTTTGTCACATAAACTGCAACAAACGAATGCAATAGTTTCACAGTCGTATAGTTTTCCCTGTGCCCTGTCACAACATATGTTTTTAATGTTTTCGAATTTTTTCGTGTGTAGACTCAAATTCTTCATATGTCCAAGCGTTCCCGTTAGAGAGGCACTTCCTTTCGTCTGCTAATCACACGGTTTTGTGGTGCACCACAGACACTAAACTGATTATAGCGAACAGGGACGTCAATCAACGGATGGACAGATCATAATTTTGTGAAACTAAAAAAAAAAAAAAAATAAAAAAAAAAAAATAAATAAATAAAAAATAAAAAAATTAAAATTTTCGTTCGTGGTTAGGGCTGAACCAAGGACCTCTGACGCCACAGTTGCTCACGCTAGCCACAGGACCACGGCACTACTACGGTGCTCAAGGTTGCGTATCTTTCGGATGGACTGCTCGGTTTATATATATATATATATATATATATATATATATATATATATATATATATATAATAGTTTCACATACTTCTTCCAGTTTTCTCGATTAATCTGTGTTCAGTTTTTCACAGCCTATCCGCTGCGCCAGCTTATAACTAAATCTGAGGGATGTGCGATGGGGGATTCCCTTGTAAATTTAAATGCAGAGCGCAGTCTCTGTCCTGTTGTAAAGACCATTGAACAATATCATACTTCTCGTCTGCTACTAATGGCTACTGATGTGGAGACCCTGAGACTGTCGCTGTTCTACAATTGAGACACAGATTGTTGGATAACACACACTGTGGGCCAAAGAGAAGAGCGCAACATACATAATAGTGCATGGCATACTTCAGTTCCGCCCTATTGGCTGTGCCTGTCAAGTGAAGTGTGGAGTGCACACAGGATAAATTGTCCGGTAGATGCGCAGATCGCTGGGCAAGCATGGGGATAGCGGTACTGGTAGGGGTAGCGGCCGGAAGAGTGAGGGGAACTGACCAGGGGAAGTGCCGCTCTAAACTGAAGCCTATGCTCCACTGCCTGCCGGAGTTCTATAAATTCTCTCTTCTGTACCTAACCTTACCATCAAAAATACCTTTTTGTAAATACTTAACTCAATGTTATTAATATTTCATTATTTTTAACATTTTAAGAACATTTCCTACCTTACTTCGTAATACATGTTACCAGTACTTAAAAGCGTTAGCTATATAACATTTGCGAAACAGGATATGAACTGACTTGTTAGTATTACTGGTGTGCATGTTTAACTTGCAAATAGAAATTTGTTTCATTAGCCTTCAATTTACTGCAGTCATCTGGATAGAACTTAAACAATCGGTCGGAAACAATTCTAAATTAAACATCCACAATACGAAAATGTTCAAATGTTTGTAATTTTATCGGACCAAACTGCGTGGTCATCAGTCCGTAGCTTACAAACTACTTAAACCTAGGTAAACTAACCTAAGGACAAACACACACACCCATGCCCCAGGGAGGACTCGAACCTCCACGGCGAGCAACCGCGCGTTCCGCAGCGAGACGCTTTAGACCGCTCGGCTACTCCACCGCGGCTCCACAATACGAAACACGTTAATAAAACCGATCGTATTTCTGTCGCTGCATTAAAGAACGTGTTTAAATTTAAAAGGGATGGTCAATTTCTCCTGTTCAGCAGTATTGTAGACCATGTTTCCTTTAGACACATTAATACCTTATAGTCTGCAGAAGTACTTGTCCTTATCAGTTACCTGCGTGTACTATAATCAGACGTTGTCCTTTTGGAAGTGGCGCCTTTACTCCATTACTTGATCCATCTGTCCTCTCATTGGGCGTAGCAAGCGAACTGTGAATGTATGTTTCCTCAACATATGTAAGACGTCAACCCTCTTTACGGTACTATTCTATTTTATGTTATTTAGGGACCTTCCTGTAACCTGTTTTTTGCGTCTCCTGGTAAACATTAAGCGTGTTAACTGCATCAAAAAAAAAAAAAGAAAAACCTAATGTATCTGAAGCCTAACTTTTGAAGTACCAAAATGAAGAAATACTTCCCTTGAAAGGTGTATTTTCTCTTATTGGATCACTTTAGGTTACGGTAGTAACACTAAAAGTGTGCCTTTGCAATCGTCTTTTGACAGCTCGAAATTTAAATTAAAATAACGGCTTAACCACACATCTGACACGAAAATTGAATAACCCGAATTTGTAGAGGAGAAAATTCTCTACAGCTTTGTTCCCTTACTTTTTTTTTTTTTTTTTTTTTTTTTTTTTTTTTTTTTTTTTTGTATCTCGTATCGTTTGAGAGATATTTGCAAAAATAACGGAGTTTTGACACCCTCTAATGAATTAACGAAAACCAGCCGTTCGCAGATGTCACGTGACATTCCTCGCCCAAAACTCTTTCTGGCATACGCCATCTCGCGTTGCGTATTTGATGGTTTTCTTATTGTAACTTACACGTTGTCATTGCAAAGCAATGGCACACTGTAGAATTAACAAAAATCCGTCGTTCTTCGTACGATAAAAGATAATCTAGTGTCTAAAAATTCCATATTATCATCAGTTAACAACGGTCATCAATAGTATGAGACTAAAGAACGCAACTTCTAATTGTTAGCTATAATAGCGTAGTAGGCAGTGCTTTGGACTGTGATGCTGAAGGTAAGTGGTTCGGAACCCGCCACTGCCTAAAAAATATCTTTCCCTAAAAGGGTTTCAGACACTCTTACTAATTAACTTTTTATTATTTAGATTATTATTTTGGTCTAAAATGTTTGCAAAAACTTATAAAACTTATTGTCCAAAGTGAAACACTAATAGCAGCCTGCACTCTTTCAAGGATACTTTTAATGGGATTTTTGTCCTCTCTTTTGCCTCTTACGACATAAATTTAATTACACGGAAAACAGTCTCTCGTGTCTCGCTACGCAGAATTCTTCCTGCACATATAGTGCTTGGAGACTGTGCCACCACGCCTGTAATAGCGGTGCGCTCACTCGATGTACACTGGCCTGCAGGCGGAAGTGGACAGACGCAGCCTCCCCTTCCGGACGAAGGAATGAACTCGCCGGGCGCTTCGGACGAAAACTCGTCTCTGTCCATCGTCCACCGTATACTGCGCGGACTCTAACATTGACCCTCGCCGACTTTTGCAAGGGGTCCCCAGTTTCACCTAGCGTATACGCAGCCCCGTCATCTCTCGTGGCTGAAGTGTAGTCTATATGGCAGGGGTTGTAGCTCATGGTGCGCACAAGACCTTTAAAAATACCTTGTACTGTAAATTGTAGTCTGCAAACTCGATAGTCTGATGGGCCTACTCATCGACAAAGAACAGAGTATGTCGTACATGAAAGAAAGAGACTGAGTGGGACTTTATTCCGTCTTCGCCAATGGATGACAAGATACTACGGCCAGACTATTGCCCTCACCGTCTGCAGCTTTGGCCATTCTTCTCCCACTGGACCACTGGAGGTTCTACAGCGTGACTCATGCGCAAAAGAAAACCCCCTTAGTTGCTATACCATCTCTCACAGCCTCCTATATGTCTATGATCTCTAGAAACGCAAAGTACAACTTCATTCTTTTGTTAAAATATGTTGCCAGGGGTTGCCTTGGCGTTCGTACGATGAAGGGGAGCATGCTACTATCCTACGGCGTTGCACGATAGTTTCTACCGCAATAATAAAAAAAAAAATTTTTTTAATTGTACTTACACTGATCGACAACAATAACAAGGAAGGATTTATTTTCACACAGATTATTACTTTGGTAAGTAAACTTGTTCCTACAATCACTTCAGTGGCCGTGTACGTCTACTGATCAGTAATTGAAGTGTGATAACATTGTTCTATATCAGTAATCTGATTTTTTTATATTTTCCCTTTACACATTTCGCATATTTTCTATACGAGTATTCGCAGTTGAATAAAACGTTTCTGAAATAGTCGATTTGATCACGCGTTTGGTGGTGTAGAAGTTTCACGTTTTTTTTAAAGGAATCGATATTCTGAGGCAACAACTTTGTGACTGGACGAACAATTACTTTTGCAATGACAAGTAACTATATTTATCAAATATGTTAGTTGAGCGACTGTGTATTATATAAACACATATCGTTACATTCTACGACTTTTTTTCTTTGTAGACAAAAAACAACTATCTTTCATGCTACCATAGTGATGACTCCCGAGATATATCGCCAAAATTAGCAATAATTATCGATAACAGTAATTCAGGGATACATGGCTCAAAAATGAAGATAGACTTTTATGTTTTTATAAACGATAATTTTGGATAAATCTGATCCGTTTACGATAATTTTATACTCCTGATAATGATAGTTGCCATGTTTCAGGTTGGGAACACTGGTTCGCCGTAGCAACTGAGGAAACGCTTGCGAAAGATTTTCGATAACTGTATAAGTTGAGTACAAGAAAGTTGCAGTATCAATTACACAATCGCTGGTCGCGGGATCTGTGCCTCGTAAATGTATGAGAAGAGGTTGATATTCATAGCAAGTTTTCAGATCACAGTATAAGGCAGCATAAGCTACTTTGAGTCATAATCCTGATTCAAATGTTCAAATGTTTGTACAGCTTATGGGACTTAACCACGGGGTCATCAGTCCCTAAACTTACAAACTACTTATGAACTAGCTAATCCTAAGGACGGCACAAATATCCTTGCCCGAGGGGGGATTCGAACCCCCGCCCGTAGTGGCCGTGCAGACCGTGACTGGAGCGCCTCAGTCGCCTCGGCCACCACGGCCGGCTCATAATCCTGATATTGATTTTCGTGTCTTGATCTATACTGGTTAGATAGTGGTTGTGTTCTTTTAAGTGCTCGGCAAATGTGAGGTGGTTTGTTTCATATTTCCAACATCTGATGTGTTCTTTGTGCCGTGTTTTGAAATCTATGCTTGTTATTCCTATGTAGTCTGTATAATAGCTTTGGCATTCAAGTTTGTATATTCCTGATCTTTGGAATTTGTATTTTTATTTTTTATTTTTGGCGGTAGATGTGTTTGTAGAAATCGGGTAGTTTTATATGCTACGTGGAGTCTCTATTTCCTTAGTATGTTTTCCACTATATGTTAATTTAAGTGTATATGTCATGGTGTACCATTTGGTTTGTTTTTGGTGGTGTTGTCATTATGTGTGTTTGTTGTTTGTATCTGTGTTTTTGGGTGTTGGGTTTTGTGCCTAATGCTAGGTTGCCGGAATCGAAGATCCAACGACACAAAAGGAGAAAAAAAAAAACCAGTAACCTGAGGCAACAAATAACATATGAAGAACGGCAGCTACGAAAACTTCAAGTTTTAATAAAATCAAATACTGTTCATACCTTAACTAATAAAAACGTAAAAATACGAAATATTGTAAACATAATCATGTGTATATTTCAGGCCACTGAAGATGCCTTGCAAATAAAGGTGAAAACTTTAGGGCAAAATAATTTGATAATTTCAGTTGTGTAGACAGTTCATATAAACAAATATTTGCATATTAATATAAGAAGCAACTGAGGGGAAAAAGGACAGAAATCAACCAACAGTGTTTTACATAAAGATGTCTGCTCTGTCAATTTTGATGCATACCAAGCACACCGAATCATTGTGGTGGTAACAAGAGCATTCAATTGATGTTATACGATTGAATGTGTTTAATTTGCATATTCAGCTGACGATATGCCTTACTTTTGTTGTATAAATTCAGGAGCACTGAAATTTTATAATTAAAATTTTAACATAATAAGAAATAACATAAAACGTACAATAAAAGTAGAATGTAGTGGGAATCGAACCCGGGCCATACAATTATCTATTTATGCATTTGCCCAGTGTGCTAATAGAACGTTACAAAATTACTAAATCTGTCTTATACTCTGGTTATTGTGGTATTGGAAATCTTTAGAGAGCGTATTCCATTTTCCTGTGCCCCACTCTGGCGAGATGTTTTAGGAATTTAAAAGATTATTTAACTGCTTCTTCTGACATAGTTTGAACCAAATCAGTGTTACCCAACGCGCGACAGTAATACAGAAACTGTGCGACTGAAGCCTGCAACATCTATGCTGGGTTTCTTAGTCCAAAGTACATGTGCTAATTGGAAGCAACCAGTTAGCTACAACTTCACAAATAGTAATTGTTCTGTTCTAGATCTCAAAATCTATGGTTGATGAAAGACGTCATCGAATTAACTAAAGAATTTTTGTATGGCAAGACTTCATTAATTCTATGCAATAATTTAGTAAAGTGAATTGTGATTCTATATTTTTTGCAACTTTATTCTTGTGTTAAATAACAGCCGTTATCGAATTACTTGCTTATCAATTACTGCTTTAAGTTAACTGATTCTTCCGTCGCTTCTTGATAGAACAAATTCATTATGAGAATTACGAGAGTTATTCCAAAAGTAAGGTCCGATTCGCCGTAAATATTTGAAAACAGCGCCGAGGACAAAACACGCATGCGCGCTGTCTCCTGGTATACCTTGCGCGTTCAACGCCACCAGTATCGTTGTTACTGTTGCTGTGTGCTGTTGATAGTGTCAGTTCACAATGTTTAAGATAATAAGTCAGCCCGCCGATTGTGAAGTAAGGGCAGTGATACGGTTTTTGACTGCAAGAAACATTTCAGCGGCAGAAATCCATCGGTATATTACTGAAGTGTACGATCCTAAAACAATGAGTGCGCAAGTGGGTGAGAGCCTTTAATGAAGAACGGGGAAATGTGCACAATGCACCACGCTCCTGCCGACCATCCGTGATTTCAGACGAGTTGGTTCATGTGGTTGACGACAAAATTCGTGACGATCGACGATTCACTACCTAAAGGAGTTTCTTGGCGGCAAGCGTTTCGACACAGATGATGAAGTGAAAGGAGCTGTTAGAGACTGGTTATCTTCGCAGGCGGCCGATTTCTACGACTTCAAAAGCTTGTCGAACGACATGACAAATATCTAAATAAGTATGGAGATTATGTAGAAAAATAGAGAAAGACGGAAGGGATGTCAATAAAACAATTGCGTTGGAAACATCCTATCCCAACCCTATATTTTTGTCTATTTGTTTATTTAGTTATAATAGTGTCCCAGGTTTCTAATATTATTTTATATTTCTTAGATTTTGTGTCATCTTGTGTTTTGAACAACCCTTCAAGCATCAGATTCTTGTTTAATTTTATTTTACTCACTGTAGTCATTGTAAAAATTTATGTTTGCAGTGTTTCTCGATGTGTAGTATCTATGTTTCCTGTTTCAGTACTAGTACTATTAATTTACAGATTTCATTTAAATAAATAAACTAACCTCTGTTACTGCTGCATCAAAGAAGATAATTTATTTTTCTGTATGTAACATCTCTTATGGTTTATTGACAACGCAACTTCTTTGACTGAACATCAGTGAATGTCTGATGATGGCCTAAAAGCTGAAAATCGATTAACAAAGTAAACAAACAAGAAGAACAAACACAAAATTTTGTATTTTAATTTTCATACTGCTTTAAGTTTTCGTAATTATTATTCACGTTACTAGAACTTTTTATAGACACAAGTATCAAACAAAACGCCAGTTACTTTCCTCGCACGTTTTTGTGTATTAATGTATTATAAGTTTTTAGTGAATAGTAATTAGGTGCAAACATATAGCACGAAATGCAGGATAGCAACACCTAACGCCGACTACTTTAGTAAAAGTCGGTCAGATTAGCACCGTTTAGTGAAACCGTCCATTTCGAAGATAGCGGTAAGCAGCTTTCGTTTGGAGTCTACTCTATTTCAATAAGTCGTCGGGAGAAATGCTTGGCTGCAGACAGCTCAGAGGAGCCTCCCTCTGCCTCCCCTTCTGTATCATCTCTAGTCTGTCACCCATGTGTCGCCCACAGCATTGGCAGAAAAATTTTTAAACACAAATATGCATTCTATATCTTAACTTCCTGGTTCAGAATGTATTCTGATCTCCTATTCATCAGTGGAATCTTGCAACTCTGCTATGTCTGAATTACTGAAACCAGTAGTTCGGAACTCTTTCCTGTTATAAAGTTCCTTTTGGATTTTATTTGCCCTGCGGTCGTTTCTGCTAGATGTTTAGATCCTCTTGCTCTATATAGGGTTTCCAAATTATATTTTTAGGGAGACCTGAGCTGAACCTTTCGACCTCCCTCGATTTCATATCTTCTTTTCCGGTGTAGCCGATATGTCGTAGCGACTTGCATGTACTGAGGCAGTAGACGACGCTGGCAAATGGAAAATAATTTTTATTTATTTATAAAGTGTATATCGCTTAGGTAAGCAAATCAAGGTTTCTTATTATAAGACAGTTAACAAAATACTTGGAAGCCAAACCAGTCCATTTCCTCATCTCATATATTACTATCTTAACACTGCTTGACTCTGGTAAGGCTTTTGACACGGTTGACTTTGATATACTACTAATTAAAATGAAACAGCTGAATTTCTCAAACAGCGCAACACAATGGTTTGACAGCTACGTCAAAAATAGAAGTCAACAAGTCATTTGTGGGTCGGAGAAGTCACCATGGAAAAACTGTGATCTGCAGTTCCCCAAAGCTCCGACCTTGGTCCATTACTCTTTTTACTGTATATCAGTGATATTTCTTCAGTGATTCACTCCTGAAACTACCATCTATATGCCGACGACATCCAATTGTACATAAGTGCCAGCCCTAAGAACATATGATGCAGTAGCTGGTATGAATGCAGATCTTTGCTCTGTTTCAAGATGGGCACAAAATCTAGGTCTTGCGTTAAACCCCAATAAATCCCAGGTCATCCTCATATCTCATACAAAGTTAATCAGCCGGTATTTTCGTCAAACAGTCTCTGGAATACCCGTCAATGGTGTCCAATTACCATATCAAAAAACAGTGAAAGACCTTGGGATAATCTTGGATGCACACGTAAACTGGGAAGAACAAACAGTTGTAGCGTGCAGAAAATCGCTCTCATCCCTATATTCAAACCAAAAAATTAAGAAAAATTTTTCCTACCCAAGTTGAACAAAAATTAGTCCATACACTTGTCTTGCCTAATCTTTACTACTGTGATGTAGTTCAACACAGCACAAATAGTGAAAATTCGAGACGCCTCGATCTAGTGGTGAATGCTTGGTTAGGTACATGTGCAATATACGATCATATCAGTCCTTCATATACTCAGCTAGATTGGATGTGCCCCCATAGGTAATGCAATTTTCAAACGGTGTGCTTACTTCATCGATTTCTTAGCCATATCAGCTATTGTCATTCCACAACTGCAATCCAGATCGGATATGTCTAACATCTTGGCTGTACCTTCACACAACACTAAATCTTTCTCCGTGTCGCACTACATCTCAGCCATACGACTACGGAACACACTGCTATGTGAGCTACGTCTTACCATTCGGCATTGAAGAGGAAACTCAAAAATCACACGTAGCTTCCATTGTTACCGTCCTCTCAGTTCTTTCTCTCTTCTCTTCATAACAGCTTTGAATCTTACAGTTATATTTCTCTTCATCTAACCAATCTACCTCTTCTATATCTCTCTCACCACATTCTATCGTCTTACGTCTCTGCTTGATGTGAATAACTCACAATCTGTAAGACCGTAACGAGGCACTTCCTAAATGGTAATAGGACTGATGCCTTTGCAAAGTCATTATTATTTTATTGTCACTGTTATTGTTATCATTATAATTTTTGATTCTTATAAATTAGCTAAGTATTATTGTTACAATTATATTCCAGTAATAATCTGTACTTCTTTTTTACTTTAAGTATTATACACTGCCCGTGTTGTACTAAACAAAGTGTTCACCTTTAGTAAGCCTGTTTAGGTGTAAGAGAGGGCCAGAAGGCCCTAATCTTGCCAGGTAAAATAAATGCATAAATAAATAAATTAAATAATTTGACCCCGCCCATTCGGGAGACGATCATTTAGTAAACGAAACAAATAAATGTATCATTTACAAGCCACATGAAAGATCTGCAAGTTAGACTGAAGTTATTATATTATTACCTAATACACACCTGAACATCATCTCAGACTTCTTGCCTGTGAAAAATTCAAATCCCTGCGGTATGAATTTTCTACTCTCACAGTTAGGCAGCAAACTAACAACAAGCAGTCATATTACGTTAGAGCACCTTCTCAAGAGTTAGTTTCAACTATTACCAGTGGATTGCAGCATAAACTGTAAAGTTTAACTCGATTTCCATATCCCCCTACCTATTCCACATCCACCTACTTCCCTCCAACTATTCCCGTAGTAAACTAGCAAATCAGCTTTAGATGCCGGTTTGTGCCGCGGTCCAGGTGCATTTAGTATCAGTTTCAGTTTAAACTTCTCTCCACTATTTCGCTTTCGTAAGTAGTTTCCATGTGAAGTGGGAGCATCTCATTTGCTTGAACTACTGCTCCGCACTAAAACACGATCAATCAGTTTTATGCAAGATAAATGCTATGTTCCAAATTATGTATTTTTTTTCCTACACCAGTAATCGGATTCTGAAGAGTGAAACGCCTTTCTATCGCCTATCTAAGAAATTTATTTCTAGTAGGTGCATTAATTCCACGGAAAAAAGCAAAGCTGCTTCTGATAACATCTATAATTAACATACTGCACCTGTTAAAGGAGGCTATAGGCCTACGTCATTTACTGAGGTGTATTAATTCATTTCCATCAAATCCAAATTGTGACGAAAGTCATGCTGTAACGGTACCCACTTCTTCTTTTGATGAAAAATGTAATTGATTACCTTCAATAATTGGGGGTGCAGAGTGGCCATCACGTTCCACGAAATCAACGTAGCAACATCACAGTTCTGCTGAAAACCAAACTCCTAAATTCTAAGTGAATATGACAGGAACATATCACGTTCCATCAAACGTCAAGTAATCAGTGCCAGTAGTAAAATGCAGATACAAAAACATCCCCTTCAAGTCATTTTTTCACCTCTGTAAACGATTTTTGTTAAAAATATACAACCGACATTTTCAGATCGGCACTGTTGACATACTAGCTCAAAATTCAAATCACAACTTCAATATCTGATGAAAGAAGCCACCGAAAAATTATGGTCAATACGGTGATACAAGTTCATCTAACTGGCAACTACTTCTGCTAACATTGTTCTGCTCGTAATGTTTCCCTGCTGACCGTTTACTGCTGCTTCCTACTCGCTAACTCACGCTTATAATAATACAACATCTCTTTGACTTGCAGAGACAACACATCCTCCTTTCCTGCGATCTTTACAAAGAGGTTACAACACATCTTTAGCTGTACAATGCACTTTGGAAGCAACTGTCAAGCTTAAATTATAAACAACCAATCGTGATATTAAGTTATCTACACTAGCATACAGTTACGTTAAAGTTGTTACAAAATACCTTTAAATATTGTCACAGATAAATAGCAATAATATTACCGACCAAAAGAGGAACATATTCAAGCAAAAACAGTCATGTAAGTAAATATTATATTTTAAAATAAAACTTTTATCCATTATGTGTTGGAACCTGCGACTGTATCTTGAAATAGGTTTCAGAAATTACTGCAACCAGTCGCCTTTTTTTTTCCTTCTTCTTCTTCTCCATGAAGATTTATTAAACCATGACCGGTTTCAAGCTGCCTAGCAGCTCATCATCAGATGGTATGTATACATTTAGTGCAAATTACATTTGTATAGTTAGGAGTTTAACATTTAGTAGGTCCATTTGAGTTCCGCTTTTGGATAGCATTTCACAACACTGCTCTTCCATCAGCAAACCACAGCAACTCACACGAGGAGAGCAGCCTTTGCGCATGCGTTAGGTTAGGAGTGTCGAGTAGCTTTCCTGCTCATCGTAACAGATTCATTTTGTTACAGTCACTTAACAGTGTATTTAGCTACTTATTGTTTTAGTGTTCATGAGCATATTTATATGTTTTTGGTGTTTACTACCACAGAAAAATGCACAACTTTCAGGAAAGGTACTGGCGGAAGTAAAATTGTGAGGCGGCATCGTGAGTCGTGTCGGGATAGCACAGTCGGTAGTGGCTTGCCCGCGAAAGGCAAAGGTCCCATGTTCGAATCCCAGTTCCGGCACACAATTTTAATCTGCCAGGAAGTTTCATATCAGCGCACACTCCGCTGCAGAGTGAAAGTTTCATTCTGGAAACATCCCTTAGGCTGTGGCTAAGCCATGTCTCCACCATATCCTTTCTTCCAGGAGTGCTAGTCTTGGCCGGCCGCGGTGGCCGAGGGGACTAAGGCGCTCCAGTCACGGCCTGCACGGCCACTACGGTCGGGGGTTCGAATCCCCCCTCGGGCATGGATAATTGTGCCGTCCTAGTTCGTAAGTAGTTCATAAGTAGTTTGTAAGTTTAGGGACTGATGACCACGTAGTTAAGTCCCATAGATTATGCAAACATTTGAACGTTTTTGCTAGTCTTGCATGGTTCGCAGGAGAACATATGTGAAGTTTGGAAAGTAGGAGGCGAGGTACTGGTGGAAGTAAAGTTGTGAGGCGGCATCGTGAGTCATGTCGGGATAGCACAGTCGGTAGTGCGCTTACCCTCGAAAGGCAAAGGTCCCAGGTTCGAGTCCCGGTTCCGGCACACAATTTTAATCTGCCAGGAAGTTTCAACTTGAGTATTGCTCAAGTGTTTGGGACCCGCAGCAGATCAGTTTAAAGGAAGACATAGAAGCAGTTCGGAGGCGAGCAGCTAGGTTCGTTATCAGTAGGTTCGACCAGTGCGCGAGTGTCCGGAAATGATTCGGCAACTCAAATGGGGATTGCTGGAGGAGAGACGTCGTCTTCCTGCCGCCTACTTACATTTCGCGTAATGATCACAAAGAGAAGATAAGAGAAATTAGGGCTCGAACAGGGGCATACAGGTATTCATTTATCCCTCATTTTGTTTGGGAGTGGAATAGGAAAGGAAATGCCTAGTAGTGGTGCAGTGTACCCTCCGCCATGCACCTTACAGTGGATTGCGGAGTATGTATGTAGATGTAGATGAATTAACGGTTAAGTTTTGCCGATAGTTAATAAATCAGTACAGCATTTGTAGCAGTTGACAAACATGTTTATAGCAAACTTAATATCGTTTATCGGTTGTTTTCGGCGTTTTGAAAGTTTTTATGAAGGAAATTCGTCTTTTACGCTGTTCGAAAGATGGCGAATAGTAAACAATGGATATGGCAGGCCAATGTTTCTCCTAAAGAAGAAGAGATTCTATTGAAAATTAGACAGGAGAAGCGTCATATCATTGAAAATAAAATAAATAAATAAACGATGCTGTGACAGGGGAGCAGAAAAGCAACACATGGGACGATGTGGGTGAACTGTTTGAAGCTGTAAGTGGAATTAAAAGACCTGTAAAAAATTTAAGGGACAAGTATGAAAACTTGAAGCAAAAAGTTAAAAAGGAACTAGCGGATGAAAACAAACAATTATTCTTTACAGGAGGGGTGGTAGACCAGCCACAAAGCATGACAAGAATACAGAAATGCTACTACGCTTAATGTGTACTATCGTTTTTGTATTGGATAATCCATATGATGGAAATTCTGTAGGTTAGTTTATTGTCACAATTTAACTAATTATAGTCAGTTATTTTACATTGTTGTTTTCATATGTCAGAGTTTTAGTAGCATTGCTTACAGAAAACTTCATTGTTGAGAATTTAAAGTTTGTCAAAGATAAAATATGTATGTACGTTATTTTGTACTAGGTACTTTGTTTACGTGTACGTTATGACTGTGGTTACGGTCAATTAGTGATCTATGGAGTGTATCCTTCTTGACAGATGTGTATTTGTATGTTATTGTGCGTTTATTAAATGTATTGTAAAATATATGGTGCCATGTTGATTAGATTACAACATTTTGTGGTGAACCCCGACGTGATCGGATGCCGTATATTTATTTCTATACTCGAAGAGACGGAATTTGAAGTACAATAACACGTAGTACAGCATTATTATTTCTTTCAAGACGAGAAGAATAGCTATGGAGAAATTGAAGAAAGGTAGGATGGCTGTCAGAAAATGCTTCACATAGAAGACTAACGATATAAAAGAATTTTCACAACAGGTCTGTCTCCCGATTGTAATGATGCACTTAGTCAAATTTCAGTCGTTAGATGCATTGATGTCAGAGCTTCATGAATTAGATAACAATATCATGGATGCACTTTTAGATGGCAATGATGATATGACTGTAATCGAATCAGCATTTCCTGTAGTAAATCTCATGAAAGTGATAAATGTTCTCGTGCCAGGAAAATGAGTATAGAAGAAAGGAGATGAAAAATGAATGAAAAGGATCACTGCTATTTGTGTTTAAGACCCGACCATATAGCTAAGAACTGTAAGTCTTCCATACATTGCTTACTTTGTGGAAACAAGCACATTACCGTTATGTGTTCGGATCTATCACGAACTGAAACGAGTGAATCGAAGATTGAGAAAGAAATTCAGAGAACCCAAATGACATCCGACTTAGCTAACTATACGTGTATCGATAAAGTTGTCCTACAAATATTGATGATCATAGTAAAAGGGAATGGTAAACAGAAAACAGTTCGGGCATTTTTAGACTGTGGCTCACAACGAAGCTGCCTCCTTTACAGTACAGTTGAAGAGTTGAGACTAGAACCTTGTGCAGAAGAAATAGTATCCCATGTTTAGTTTGGTTGAAACCATACTGCTAGCATTAAACACAAGAGATATAAAATTAACATATCAAGAAATGACAGACAATTCAGTTGTGAAATAGAGTTAAGGGATCATCCTAGAATTTGTCAATCGATCCCACGAGTGCAAGATCTCCAGATTTGCTGCAAGAGTTGAAAAGGAAGAAGATTTGGGTCAGTGACCTGGGGGATGATTTCCCCGAGATTGAACTCCTCATAGGAATGGATGTATATGCCAAGATACTCACAGGACAGGTGGTTATGTTGAAGAATGGACTTTTAGCAGTGGAAACAACTTGGATGGACTTTGGCTGGAAAGAGACTAGATCAATCTGTTAATGTCAGTCTAAGTAACCTCACCATCTCAATGGCTTGTGACGATGCACAAACGATATCTCAGCTGTGGGTCCTAGAGATTATTCGTATCTGTGATCCGGTCGAAGACAAAACAAATGAATAGGTCAAACAGGATTTCCTCGGCACATTGAAAAGAGATGACAGTGGCCGCTACATAGTAAACCTCCCATGGAAAAAGGTCACCCTGAGATCAATTGCAATAAGCATATTGCAGAGAAGAAACTTGAGTCTACTACTGACAGGCTAAGGAAGGCAAATCTGCACACGAGCTACGATGAGATTTTCAATGACTAGAAGAATGAAGGGTACATAGAAGAGGTACCGAATGAAGATTGGGAAAGACGGTACCATTACCTTCCTCATCGACCAGTAATTAAATAAACAAGCCTGACAACTCCAGTTCGTCCAGTATTTGACGCTTCCTGCAAGACAGAAGAAGGTGTTTCATTGAATGACTGTAGAACGGACCCAATCATGTTCAGTTAATCCCAGAGACACTTCTCAGATTCCGAGACATCCAAAAGCTTTCCAAATGATTAAGGTCGCGACAAAAGATAGTGATTTTTTGCGTTTTCTATGGTGGGACAATGGCAATGTGAGAAAAATGAAAGTTTACAGACACTCGCAGGTGTGTTTTTTAACTACCTGCAGCCTGTTTATCCTAGGTGGTGTAATAGCAAACTATTTTACCAATGTCCGTGAAGAAGACAAGTTAACAGCGCATAACTGAGTGTGTTAAACTAATGAATGATGCAAAAATGGAACTGAGAAATTGGGAACATTCGACAGAATAAATCTCAACGAAGGAGGACTGTGAAGAGAGACATCACAAAAGTTCTCTGACTACAGTGGAACAGTAGGTCAGACACGCTGAGTGACGAATGTAATACAGACTTTTCAGCTCTCCCTGAAGTAGCGACGAAGTGAATCCAACTTTCCTTCATACAGAAGATTTTTGATGTCATTGGGTTTCTCACCCCACTACTTCTCCCTTTTAAATTGTTACTGCAGAAAGCTTGGAGCATACCAAGCGAAACCAAGAAGGTCAAACCGAAGTGGGACTCGCAAGTGAATTTCGCAAGCGTTATCAGAAAAGAAACTGCTTAAGGGAGGTAGAAGACCCTCGATTAATAACGGGAGGTTCGATTAGATTAATACTTATTCCATAGATCATATACAGGACATTTCGTAATGATGTGGAACATGTCAGGAAGTTTGATGAAATGGAGCCAATGGATACTTCATACCTTCGTAGATGCTAGCCAGCACGCTTATACTGATGTGATCTTTTTGAGAACTGAAAGTGACACGGGAGTTTCAGTGCAACTACTTTTATCTAAAAGAATGGCCCCTCTCAAGAACATCACCATTCCCAGGTTGGACTTATTAGGCTGTCTAGTTGGAAGTAGACTTGTATTATCAGTTAAGTTGGCTCTATATATACAAAATGTAAGAGATTATTTCTGGAGTGACTCTTCAACCACATTAGCTTGGATAAGAAGAGATGAACCATGCGCTACGTTTGTTATCAACAGGGTAAAAGAGATCAGAATTTTAACACGTCCAGAGCACTGGAGACACATTCCAGGACTACACAATCCGGCTGACCTCATATCAAGAGCCGGCCGCAGTGTCCGAGCGCTCTGCGGCCTGCCAGGCACGGACTGCACGGCCACTACAGTTGGATATTTGTGCCGTCCTTAGTATTATCTAGTTCATAAGTAGTTTGTAAGTTTAGGGACTGATGACTCCGTAGTTAGTCCCATAAGCTCTACAAACATTTGAACATTTTTGAACATCATATCAAGAGGATGTTATCCGACCCAACTGAAGGACTTGGAATGGTGGAAAGGCCCAAAATGGTTAAAACAACGAGAAGAACAGTAACCATTTAATCAGCTGGAAAACAATGAGAATGAAGCCACAATTTTAGTAGAAAGGAAGAAGACATTTGACTACACTGTGACAATGCCGATCTGGAAATGACAAGAAATTGGAGCTTTTCTCAACGAGTAAGAGTTGTGGCTTGGATTCTTAGATTTTGCAGTAATGCAAGGAAGACTAACTCCCATACAGGTCCCTTACCTTATTCAGAAATAAAGGCATCAGAGCTGCTTGTAATCAAAGGCATTCAGTGTGATTCATTCCTAGCTGAAGGTGATAATGTTAACGGGATAAATGTTGTAAGAGACAAAGAAGGTCTCAACCGAGTGAAGACAAACATTGTGATGAGAAAGGATCTAATGAACTTTAGATATTCATTGTTGTCGCCTAATAAACATGAAATAGTTCAAGCAATGATTATGGAACAACATCAACTTCATTGTCATGCCGGTGTGCACGTCTTAATAACCTATTAGAGAAAAAAGTATTGGATAATACAAACCAGGAGGCCGGTAAAGAATGCTGATAGCAAGATGTCTGCGATTTAAGCGTCATAAACAAAAGAATGCTGAAACACAATGAGCTCCTCTACATAAAGATCGCGTAAAGGTGCCAATGTTTTTGAAGTGGTTGGTATTGATATGACAGGACCACTATTCCTGAGAGATAATTCCAAGGTATGGATTGTCCCATATACCTGTGCCATTTACCGAGCAATCCAATTGGAACTGGTTTCATCATTAAGTAGTGAAGCTTTTATTCTTTCACTGAGAAGATTTATTGCTAGAAGAGGACGTCCATCCATTATCTACTCGGACAACGGTACTAATTTTGTTGGAGCTTCCAATACATTGAAAAGCCTAGCTCTCCAAGAACTTCAATAACAATCTAGGTTTCAAGTGATAGAGTGGAAGTTCAATCCACCAACTGCGAGTAGGTGGGGTGGATGGTGGGAACGTCTGATCCGTTCCATTAAAGAATTATTGAGACGAATGCTCGGAAGATCAGTACTCACTTATGAAGAACCGCTGACTTTGCTTTGTGACATAGAGGCTGTGATCAGTGGACACCCACTGCCTTATGTATCACAGGATCCTGAGGATTTGAATCCTTTGACACCATCAATGTTTCTTAACGATTCTTGAGAGAATTTTGTAGAACATATTGACCATTTTGAGAAGAAGAAGTTCCAGACACGCCTTCGTTACAGACGACACTTGGTGCAAGAACTGAAACAATGCTTCAGGAAGGAATATTTGTCCCAATTGACCCAGAGCCCTAAAGGAAAAGGAACATGGACCTTGAAGGAAGGTGCTGTGCTTCTGGTTGTTTGCGAGCAACAAAAGAGATTGGAGTGGCCATTGGCAAGAATAATGTCACTGTTTCCTGGCAAGGACGGTGTATCTCGGGTAGCTAAGTTGAAACTGAAAGATGGGACACTGATAAGACCCATTGAACGACTTTATCCTTTGGAGGTAGAACCCGTGAAGACCTCTTGGTTTCCAGAGTCTCTTAATGAGAAACTAACCCCAAGGTAAAGGGTACAAAACCCGCAGTGGTTGCAGAATGCTTCCCAATCCAAAATACTCTTCTTAAGCTATAGGCTATGGAACTATGCTGAATAAAGATCCTGTGATATCTGTAAGCATAATTTATGTGTGACATTATGTGACTGAAATTATTTGCACACTTTCAGGGTGGGAGGAATGTTGAGAATTTAAAGTTTTCCAAAGTTATTTGTACTAGGTACTTTGTTTATATGTATGTTAGCACCATGGTTTCGGTCAATTACTGATCTATGGAATGTATCAAGAGATGTGTATTTGTGTATTATTGTGCGTTTATTAAATGAATTGTAAAATATATGGAGTAATATTGATTACATTAGAACAATCATCTTCCTGTAGGTAATTTCATATCAAATGTAGTTTTATCCTCTTTGCCGCTGTTTAAGCCTCATGCCAGTAGTAATTGTTCTTGACAACAGGTAGCAGTAACTCACCCGCAGAACGCGGCAAAGGGTTAAATTTTACTCCCTGGTCCGGCAATCTCGTGTGATAATGTTGGCAACGAATGCTAAATGCCGTTAATAATGCGACGTTATCGTTAGGCAATCGCATGACAAAGCAAATGTTTTGTCATGAAATCTTCGTTTCACTGAGGGTACAAGGGTACATACAAGAATCTTTCAAGCCAAAGCTTATCTCCTATGTAATCAATATTGCCGAATAACATGCAAGGCGCCGGGACGGGAAATAAAATTTTATCTAGTTGTAGTGTTGTGATTTGCTACGAATTTTGTTGTGATGAACTGATGATAAAAGCAGCCAGAAATACATTTTCTCATTAAAATGCATAAAATGGCATATTTCACCTTCATGCGCCTACATAGATATTAAAAATAGTGAAAATATATTTAGCCTCAAAAGTTCGACATTTGGTAACGAAAGGATTAGCGAAGTTTGTATTTTACTTTCAGATACTGAGAAAGAAACGGCCGGTGAGTCTACAAAAACTTGCAGCTTCACTGAGGTCAGTAACGGGCCTCTAACAGAAACCATTACCATTTCAATGGCAGAGGGGCAAAATGGAGGACACACGTGGTCGTCTGCACACCTCAAGTCTAAGTCCTGAACTGTCGGTTGACGACAGACGTAAAAAAAAGAAAACCTGAAAATTGTAATAAGGACGCTTCACACGGTAGAAATGTGTTTTATACAGAGGAAGAAAAGCATTCTAAAGATAGGCATGGGTGGGAACGGGGAAGACATAAGTGGGCAAGAGAAAGACATGAGTGGGGGCGGTTACAAAATGAAAAGAAAATGGAATTATTGAACATGAAAATAAATTTGAAAAAGGACAATGATTTATAAATGAACTTATTGCTGCATTTGTTTTAATAAAATATATACGAGTACAACTGCCAAACACAGTATTCTGTTGTAGCAATATGCGTGTTCACAGTTTTGTGAAATAGTCTTCAATCATCACTTTTCTCGCCGTAGCTTGCTGAATGTAGACTACACCGGCTGAAACGTGAACTTCAGAACTTCATAAGGTGGTATTTGGTTCTAAACGAGGCTCATCTTCTCCTTGCTTTTGAGCTATATTGTGTAATACAGCACAAGCAACAATAATTGCCATGGTTGTTTGTAAATTAACTCTCAAGCCTAGAGATAAAATTGGAAACCTTCGCTATCAAATAGCGAAACATCTTTCTATTACATTTCTCTTTCGAATGTGAGATTCATTATAGAGCCTCTCTGTTTTGTTACTGCAGGCATCAAGGGATGTCAATAAATATGCTTTCAATGGATATGCACTGTCGCCTAATATCCAAGGGCCCTTAAAGTCTCCTCTTTCTAAGCGTGCTCTCAACCAATTATTCATGAAAATGTTATCATCATTCGATGAATCGGGTTATCTTGCAACAATGTCACTGGTATATAGCTCTGCACTGACCAGCACTTGTACATATGTAGAAAAAAAAAACTTTTTTTGTTCCGAAATATTTCGGCTTGGTCGCCTCCCGGTGACTGAATTTTTACGTGAGTGCGTTCTAATGCACCCAAAACTTTTGAAAATTTTGCAATTCGAAAGAATTTTCATTTAGTACTTTCAATTTTACCTTCAGTTTCTAGGAGTTTTATGTTCTTTTTTGGCAATCTTGCAGTAGCACTGCTTTCTGTTTTTACTATTTGAGAAGCAGTGGCTGTGCTAACACCTATGAAATCACCAAGAGCAATTAGCATGCTTCGTAGAGCAAGGTTAGAAGTAGTTGATTCATAGGGGACACAGCATGTTTCCTGAAATGGAAGTACAATGCATTGTGTTTAGTTTTATTTTGAGGAACAAATTTAGCCGCGGCGGCGCCGTGCTGCGGTGCGCGCGGCCGTTCGCCGTCGGGGGTTCGATTCCCCCCTCGGGGAAGGGTGTTTGTGTTGTCCTTAAAGTCAGTTTACCTTAGTTTAAGTAGTTTGTAAGCTACGGACTAACAACCACGCATTTGAGTCCGATAGATTTACAAACATTTGAACATTTTCGAACAAAATTAGAAGAGCCATAAAGAATAATTATATTCTTAATATTACTTAATAGGAATTTTACTTTTGTGTTTTTTGTCGAATTTGATCACATATAAGACCATAGAGTACATAAACTGTTGGTTTCGTCAGGCGGAATCGCTTGAAAAATTCTTGATCTTCCATCGTTTCAAAATAACTTATTGTTGTTTACATTACTTTAGGTCTCTTGTGTATCGTAATTTCGCTATCATCGCTATTGCCAGAGTCACTTTCGAAGAACTGAATGTAATCCCTTTTCGCCATTTGTCACTTTAACCTTAAAATATGCCTCCGTTAAGACTTTAATGGAAGATAATGCTCTGGTAAAGATAACTGCCAGTTAACGAATAGTTTAAGGTAAGATGCCTCTTAACTGGAAATTGCAGAATCAAACTGTCGGTAAAGTTCCAAAAGTTTCCGCAAACAGTTTACATCATCTTGTTTGAAAATTTATTTATTGTCACGTCTTACACAAGCTAAAATTCCTTTGTCATTCAGTACTGCATTATAGAAATCTGTGTAACTCATGCCAATAAATCAAGAGTATTCATATGAAGTATGTTTTAAGTCTGACCACGCAATTTTCCGCAGGAATAGGAAACTAGAACTGTACCAGTTTGGATAAATGATCTTTAATTTTCTTCAGTTAACAAGTTTAAAATGACCATCCATCTTTTTAAACAAGAATCTTCTACATATTTGTATGTAGCACAGAGATATATTACTAGACTGGCAATGCCGTATACAGTATCATTGGTGTCAGTGAAGTCTCGACGCCATATTTCTATACTAGAAACTTGTAATCAGTCGTGTGTTATTACAGAAAACGGTCGTAAAAATATGGATGAACTGACTAACTACATTGTTTTTAGACTTTTGACACATGGGAAATTGTTGTGTTTGTATATGACTGTATTTTTTTCAGCTGGTGTAAACTTTGACACAAACATTCATGAGTTGCATTGATTTGCTGTTATTATTAATCTGTACCTATTTCATTCAACTTTCGATTTTCTTTCAGTGGTATGGTCCTTATAAAAGTGTTGTTTAGCGTGGATAACACGTATTCTTATTCTTATTGAGATTTCTTACGAGGTCTACAGTCTGCTTTGACACATACACTAATGAGTCGAATTTACAGTTTATATTAATCGGTTACAGTTTCGACGAACTTCGGCTTTTCTTATAATAGTATGATTGTTACAAATATGTTGTTTGCTGTAGGTAACACATATATTTATTCTTTTGAGTGTTTTTCAGATAACTACAGTCGGCGGCCTTGCATGATTATGTTGGCAACATCAACAAAAAGGAAGAAAGGTCTCGCCAAGATGTTAATATTGTTAGAAAGTCACAGAGAGTGACTTGATTGGTGTTTCGTACAAACGATGAAGTAAATAAAAGACACCGTTCCTGTTCTATGCTTGACAGGTTCTTGTTTATACCCTCGTTCATTCAGTAAAAGTAATTGACCTCGTACACGAAGACTTCATGACAAAACATTTGCGTTGTCACACGATTGACTAATGCCATTGTCACATGATCGGCAACATCACGCGAGGCCACCAGGACTCTAAGCAAAATTTAAGCTGACGTAACACGTTCTTCTCATAACACAATTCGACAGTGTACGCTTATGTGTTCAATTCAGTATTTGAGAAGGTATTAGCTCAAATGCAAATCATGTTCAAACCAAATAGTAAAGCATACAACGTCATTCGTATCAGAAGATCATAGTAGTACCGTACGAAAACTTTTTGACGTGGGGTAAGGCAAGATGGCTGAATCAGGCTTCAGTCAGAGAGGCAAGTTTGCCAGTCTAGTTACGCATGTCTGTGGAGACTCTGTAAACAAATACAAGATGCTATAACCTGCTTCTTCGCACTTCCAAAGATCATACAGTTGGCAACTATTGTAGTACCTTTAGTTGATGCCAGATGGTAGGACTGTTTCGTGTTATGAAAATTCGTACCAATAAGAGTGACATGAAAATACGTTCAGATATAAAACGAAACAATTACGGGACAAATGACGTCCAGCGCGGAACATTTAAAAAAAACTCAAAATTCGGAACGTCAGGTTGGTCACCCTGCGCACGCTACAGATCGCAGTAAGATGAATTTTAAATTCATTGATCTCTATACTAATTGGATGTTGCCAGCCATAGATGTTCATATTTCGTTTCTTGCCAAATTCAAAGATGGTTGCTATGAAGTATTACAAGAAAACGAGAAGAAAATACGTTTCGATTAGGCTTTCAGATTAACCTATTACATCACATATTGACAGATATTTCAAATCAAGACGTAAGCAAGCAATTATTCTCACATGATAACTGTTGGAAATTCGCATGACAAATTTAAACATGGCGAACAATGCGAAAACATTTTTAAAACATCTGAAAGTGCAGGCGCGTTGTAGTACTATGCTCAGGCATCAGTGTTATACATCCAGTTTGTATAGAGATCACTGGTTAAAATGCTTCTCAGCGCGCTGTAATTGTAATCAACCAGCGAACCCACTAGGCCTCGCTATGGGTAATCTAATATGCATTCTAAGCCCTAACTACCCTAACCCTCTGCCCACCTCCTCCTTCCCCCTCTTTTTGTGCATCACTTACCCCTCTCACCTCTTAATCTCTTTTCCACCCTTGCCCCTCTTTTTGTGCATCACTTAGCCCCTCGCACCTCATTATCTCTTTTTCTCCCTCGCCCTCTCTGTCCATCTATTTCTCTGAGCCTCTCATCCTTGATAACTGTTATTTTTAAAGCAGCTGTGATTACAAATGAAGTAGCATGAAATGGATAAAACGCTTGGGATCATTGGTATACAAGGGTCTCACTTAGAGAATGAATGGACGTCCTTTAGTTCCAGCACGATGAGCGTGGAGGAGTTATTGGGTGAAATTTAAACGTATTGTAAATAAAGCTTTGGTGAAATATGTGCCTCCAAACTGGATTTAATAATAATAACAATAATAATAATAATAATAATAATAATATTTGGAAAATGCTGAGAAAGCAAAGGCAGTTACACTTTCGGTTCAGTAAATAAAAACTAAATCAAGACAGACAAAGCTAATAGAGATTCAATCGTCTATAAAAATACCGATGCGTGACACATACAATAACAGACCACAGTCATACCTTAGCAAAATATCTGCGAGAGCTCGAAAAAATTCTGGTCCTACACTACGTGATCAAAAGTATCCGGACACTGGCTGAAAATGAGTTAAAAGTTCGAGGCGCCCTTCATAGGTAATGCTGGAATTCAATATGGTCAATTGACCCTCCCTTAGCCTTGATGACAGCTTCCACTCTCGCAAGCATCCACGTTAAAATTTGGCTTGAAAGTTTCTTGAGGAATGGCAGCTTTCTGTGGATGGACCGCTCCAATAAAGAAAAGTACTGATTTACGTCCGTGAGATCTGGTACGAAGTCGGCGCTCCGAAACGTCGCAAAGGTGCCCTATAGGATTCAAGTCAAGTCTCTTAAGCCTGTCCTGCGTTGATTGCACTAGCTTTCTTGATACTGGAACTTCCTATAAGTCTAAATTATAAAATCTAAATTCATTCCAAAATTACATCGACAAGTACTTGAAGCCTTCGAAATGTCTAATACGGTAGAGTGACAAGTATAAATTAGAACAGTTGTAACACTTATTTACTACTACTCATTCATCATGTACGTTTATCCTTGATTTTCAAATGTATGGCGTCATTACCCCGGAACCCAGGGTACTGGCGCCACTGCTTATACTTTGAAAATATATTTTTAACAATAAAACTTAACACATGGCTGAAAAAATTATAATAAAGTATTATTAGCTGGCGAAGCTGTAGTATTATTCTGTACGAAAAGGACACATTTCTGATGAGGTAACGTAACTCGTTTCCTTTAAGGTAGCTCCATTCCACTGGTCTCCTTTATTTGTTACTTTTCTGAAGGCTTTCGACTTTTTGCGACTGCTTACAACTTATGACTTGGGCCAGATGTGGTCGTGCGGAATTTATTTCTAATTGTCTAATCCCTACAGCGATTACTTTTGTTATGAAAATTGGGCTTATTCCGTATGTTATGTTCAAATAATTTACCGGATTAGTTGGACGACGTCTTCGACAACAGCCAGTATTTCTGGAGGTGAACGCCCGTCATTTTCAAGGTATAACAGAAAAGACTGCTCTTCATGTGTACAATCTTTTTCAATAACGCTTCATTCTTTTATCAACTACTCACAAAATTTTCCAAATTCATAGAAAAAAATAATAAGTTTATTTTATGGGGAAGGGGGGTGGCACCTGTCAACTCTGCGAGGGCACCTCAGTATAGCTCTGGCTTTGTATTTTAGTATTGGAAATTATGTACAAATGGGAAATACACACAAAAACTTCATCCAACAATTAAAAAGAAAAAGCTGAAGCAAAAGAAATAATTATTTCCATTGAGCTGTAAATGTTTGTAAATCTATCGGACCCAAATGCGTGCTCATCAGTCCGTAGCTTAAGGCTAGTTTACACGACGACACTAGGTTTCATGAAACTGCGCTACAGGCCAGTGCGCATGCGCCGCAGGCGTTCGCGCAACTCGTTGGCGAAACTAAACAGTTTCGGCACCTTCCAACTTTGGCGAAACTGATTGTGCGTGTTTTTAGATTAGGTTATAACCAATACAGAACGGAATACAACGGAAGAAATAATTCGGATTTTGAACATATATGCGATGCTTAGGTGTTTTTGCGATTTTAACGATGAAAATTTCAGAATAAGCAGTGGCGTTTAGTGTTCTGGAAGCAATTATTCGTGAATTAAATATTGATGGATTGACGATTAGTGAATAGCAGACTAAAATACATTCAATTCGAAATACCTATACAAACGAACTATGGCAATTGTGGATTTTGGAACACGGTACAGGTACTGTAGAGACGAATATCTACTCGACAAGAAACGTAATGCAATTTGTAATTTCAGTTCTAGTAGCAATGCTTGACGCATAACAGTATCTTGTTTCTTTATTGCATTACTAACTCTGTTTAAATGGAACGTGAGCTGCTCTGGTGACATTCTGAGTTTATTAAAATAACTTCTAGGGTCTTCAGTCGCAATTTCTTTCAGCAAGGTCGCTGAGCAACCGAGCTGACGTCTTTTATTAATCTAGTCACGAACCCGAACACGTTCCTTATTCTTTTTTATGTTTAGTCTTATGCAGCGACTTCACACAGAGAAGCAATAGCTCCGCCACAAGTCTTACAGCTACCAAAAGTTTCATTCTACGGCGGCTACCGCACTCATAAAACAACGAAACTGAAGTGTATAGTATTGGCGCCGCGTCTACAGACGTACACGAAACCAGTTGCGCGCAATTCATTTCATGCACCGAGTGTCGCAACCCAATGTCGTCGTGTAGACTAGCCCTTACAAACTACTTAAACCTAGGTAAACTAACCTAAGGAAAACACACACACACACACAGACATGTCCCAGGGAGGATTCGAACCTCCACGGCGAGCAACCGCGCGCTCCGCAGCGTGACGCTTTAGACCACTCGGCTACTCCACCGCAGCGTGTAACACTTATGTTACGTCTCATGAGGTTGGGAAGGGGAGGGTTGGGGAGGGGGGGCGCCAGAATATTTTCACCTGGAAGGAGGGTCGCCAGATAATTTTTACTTTGAAGGCGGTCGCATACTCGATAGGTTGAATGCCTGGAATTCTTGATTATTTGCTATCGACTAGAAATTCGATCGTAGAGGACAACCCACATAAAGTGACGTGTCGTATTTGGTGGTTCTCGTATTCATATTTTCTTCTCTCGAAATCAGTTACTTTTTAGTAGTGTACGTTGCGTGCACAAAGTGCGATTTTTGACATAAAACAATTAGCACAGCAATAAAAGTATTTAATGGCTGAAAGAATATGAAACTAACTGGACAAACATAGGAATTCGGAGCTTTCTCCAACTACATGGGATACTCTGCAAATCACATTTAAGTGCCTGGCAGAGGTTCATCGAACCACTGTTATACTATTTTAAATCGAATAGCGCGCGGGAAGAATGAACACCTGAATCGCAGGACGTTAAAAACGGCGTATACGTCAAACTCAATAACCAAGACGTACCAAATCAAATGTCATAGAATACTTAACCAAACATACTCGCACAACAGAAAGCTTAATAAATTGCATTATTAGTGAAAGCTATGCTTTATTGTTTTACACTTGTCACATGCAAGTAAACGAGGGCGACGCCTGCTACTGGGGTACATAAGGATGGGAAATACACACTTCACTCAGCCTGGTGGTCTGGCCGAGTCACTGGCCGTGCCGCGTGCCTGCTGCTGGAAGTTTCCACACGCAGGTTCCCGACAACGTGGCTGTCGATCCGGCACTCCTCGGTGGCTTGGCTCTTCTGAAGAGAGTACGCTACCCTCGGAGAATCGGCAAAACCCAGCCACCAACCACGAGCCAGACTGCTGGTCACGTAGGGTACACTGTGCCTAAACCTCAAAACCAACCTGAAGAACGGACGCTCTCTTACGCCCTGGCCTCTGACCTGATCAGACGTGCTCTCTTGAGCTCGCTCAGACTTCCACTTTTCCTAAAATGTACCTCTAGGAACAGGTGACGACCTCTCCCCGGGTCCCCTTTAGTACAATGTAGCGACTTACGGCAATAAAGCCCTTTATGATGTTATCTTAACTTCAAGCCTTTTCATTCAACCCTATGCCCACTACTCCGCTCGATCATCCTGGCACACAAGCAAGTTTACTTCTTTTTCTCTCAATTGTGTCATTCAGGACTACGGTATTATCACATCGATTTTCATAATGATCAAAACATTAAGTATTCTTAAAGTGAGTCTTTGCTTCAATTATTTCCTTAGAAGTTTGCACACTAAATATGTTGTTTTCGCGATCCAAAAACTATTTCCGACGATCACTCTTTCTGCAGCAGCATTAGTGCCAGGTAGATACAGCAAATTCCAGTAATGAGCTGCAATTTTTTGCACCATATATCTTCAGATGCAAGTAAGTTGAAAATAAAAGACCAGCCTTTACTTTCGCGCTTCACAGCTCTCAATAATTTTTTTCTTCACACACACACACACACACACACACACACACATATATATATATATATATATATATATATATATATATATATATATATATATATATATATATATATAAACATGGTTCACTTCCTCAAAAAGCTGACGTTCACAAGTTTCTTTCAAAATGTTTTCATGGAAATCCGGTAAAGTTTTAAGACTTTTGCTGGACAGACTTCCAAAGAAGAGGATTTTTGAACTCAAGCCAGTTAAATGGTTTCAGCACATTAAATGGGTACGCCCATTTCGCGATATAATCAATTAATGTCTCGTGAAATCAATTCGAAACGTCCAAGATGTCTGACTCTTTCAGCACGCTATCTTCGAGCAATGAACTTACTAACGACTGATTTGGAAAAGCTGCAAATGTCAATTGAATGTGCAACGTAGAACCACACAAAGAAATTCAAAAATTGTAACTTATTCACTTTGAGTTAAAGCCTGTTGTTTGATGATGGTCACATTTGTTTCCCACTTGGTTACGCTGTACGTCACTCAGTAGTGGGTCCCAGGGGAGGGTCATGGGGGCCATAACCCTCCCCAGCTCTCTCCCCCTACCCCCAAGAACCTGTTTCTTTTGTTGATATTTAATAATCTTATTTATTTATCCACATCACATTAACCAGATATCCTCATTATATATTGTTCACCTACATCAACGCCTTTTCGAACACCCCCATCTGCACCTAGGCCACTCAAATAATCAGCATTCCTCTCTTTAACACACTCGTATAGCCACAGTTAGTATACCAAATTCCATTCATAGTGCTAAGTGAAACACTGAATGCACACATCGATTTCACATTGTGTAAATCAAGCTGATGTCAAAGGTCCTATTATAGTTTTTAAATTAACTGCGTGACAGATGTAGTTTGTAAAGATTTTGAGACATATATTTTTTTTTTTTTTTTTCAAAAATAGTATAATGTAGGAATTATAAATTGTAACGTCATACCGAATGCCGTAGTTTTAGTCCATAAACAGCGGAAAAGTAGTAATTGAGAAACTTTTTTCCTTTCATAATTTTGCTATGGTGTCAGTGAGAAATAGTTCAGTAAAGGTTTGAAATTATGTTTAAAGTTTGTTGTAAGTCGCTAAGTAATCTCGTATTCATATACTGTATTCATTAAGTCTCGTCGTATTATGTGGTAGTTTCTTGCAACTCCTATTGTTTATGACGTTATATCTCCTGAACCATGTGTCGTATGAGGTTTTTACCATTACAGAATTGGTACCTCACGGTAAGGAAAATGTGTACCAAATTTGGTTGAAATCGGTCCAGTGGTTTAGAAGAAAATGTGCTACATTGTCGCGTAATGCAACCGTTTTTCTCTCATCTCATTGTTTATGAGTTATATCTCGTGAACTATGTGTTGTACGCGATCCTAACACTTCGGCGACCGTCCTCATGGTTTGAAGCTTACGTGTGCAAAATTTCATAAAGATAGGAACAAAACTGTAGATTCGTATGCAATACGTACACAAAAACAAACAAACATACGCACACACTACTTTATATATAAAGGCTAGCTGAAAACCCGACGATGTTAGAGTATTTTTTTATTTATTCCTGCCATTTTTCAGGTATATATTCATTTGTATAAGGGCTGTATGTCTGTAAAATCTCTTGGGAATTCAATTCGTCGTAAAGAAGTAATAGATTAGCGTGATGGGGCGGTTTTCCATAAACGTTACTGTTTATGTGCTTATATCTCATTAACTACGTGTCGTACTGTGATACAATTCAGAAGGTACATTCAAAGATATGTGTGTATTCAGACTGTAAAATTTCCTGCCGGTACAATATGTAGTGTAGAAATTACAAATTTCCAAGTTATACGAAATGCCGTAGTTTTACTACGTGAACAGCGGAAAAGTAGTAAGCGAGAAACTTTTTTCCTTTCATACTTTGCTACGGTTGTCAGCGAGAAAAAGTTTAATGAAGGTTTGAAATTACGTTTAAAGTTTGTTGTGGTTCTTACTCCTACAGCAATTGTTATCTCCCGTAAGGAATATATGTACCAAATTTGGTTTCAATCGGTCCAGTGGTTTAGGAAAACATGAGCAGCATTCTCGCTTAATACAGCAGTTTTTCGCGTATCTCATTGTTTATGACATCATTATTTCGCGAACAATGTGATTTTTTCACTTACGGCGACCGTCCTGATGGATTGAAGCTTACATGTACAAAATGTCATAAAGATTGGATTAAAAATTGGCAAATGTTTGTTAAGCTTAATGGACTTAACTAAACTTACAAACTACCTTATTCTAAAGATGGCACAAACATCCAGGCCCGAGAGGGGATTCGAGCCCCCGACGGGGAACAGCCTCGCGCATCGTAGCATAGCGCCTCAATGCGCTCGGCCGCGACTTGGAATAAAACTGTAGATTTGTATGCAACACGTACACACAAACATACGGACACACTACTTTATATGCTGAAGAATTGCAATATTTCTTGTCGATGGGACATGCTATTTAGTGGTGTAAACAAATCATTAGGTATTATTACAATAATTATTACACTAAAATATCATATATATTATGCATAATATCAATTAAAAATAATTGAAATTATATATATTTACCGTTATTAAAATCATACACATATATAATACGTTGAAAGGGAGTGTGACGCCAAGGTATATTTTTCTGGTGGGGGAGGGGGGGGTGACCCAAAAACACAGTGACTTGCAACCTGCTGCAAAATCGAGCCCTCGATCCGCCTCTGACATCATCCAAAAAACACGTTATTTCAAATTATACGGGATGGTTAGTAAAAAAAAAACGGGCCAGTATACGTACCTTATCTATTTTGTCGGGACAATGGGACACTTCGGCTAAATAGGGCACAACATAGGCGTAGCCAGGATATGATTTCGGGAGGGATTTCAATAATTGAACATTGTAAAAACGCGTACTCTTAATATCTTGATAGAAATGCAACCGGCGCTAATACTCTATGTATTTTATTCCAAAGGATTTTATACTAGAGTCAACAGGATATAGATTGAAAATTAGTAAACTTCAAAATCTACCTATTCTCCAAACTAGGAACAAGGCAGATCATATCATGAATATAGAAAAATTGGGATCGAAACACGGATAGCGTTGTGAGTTTGATCGGAGAAGCCTTCAAATTTTTGCGGTATGTGTAAGCTGTCAATGACAATAAAATAAGTGTGCAGATACTCTATGACTAGACAGAAACATAAAGAGTCATTTACATAGCAGCATCAAGAAATATTACTGACTGACATTGTAATATATAACGGACATTGTAATTACAGATCAGTGGCGTAACTAGGACTTGGCTTTGGGGGGGGGGGGGGGGATAGATCTGCTTGACGAGCAAAATTTGTCAGTTTCCAGACAGACTACCATCTACCACTCCCGTTGAAGAAACTAATTCACTCCCTTCCAATGAAAGCTTATGGTAAAACACCCCAAGTTTCAAATCTTTACCTTTACCAGATTGCTGTTATACGATTTCTTTTTTCTTTTTCCTCTCTCTCTTTCTTTTCTTTTCGGGTTCTGGGGGGGGGGGGGGCGTTCTATCCCCCTCATCCTCCACCATAGTTACGCTACTGTTACAGATAGTAAAACTATTCATTATTTCAGTAGTGATAACCACAACTGTTAATGTATTTAACCCACTGTAAGACAAGACGGTCAATTCCTCCATGCTCAAATGTTCGCATTTAGCTACAGGACCATGATGGTTTTTTTTTACCCAGGTGTGCCCTTATTCGCCAGAAAGGTACCGATGGCCATGAATATCTCTCTTCAGGGCTCCAAAACATATGAGAATCGCATGGGGAGGACTCGGGACTGTGTGGAGTGTGTCGGCTTCCCAGCCTTGGCAAAATGTAGGCGGTCTTAATTATGGCAGTTTTTTTAGCTTTGTCAACATTTCGAGAGGGGTTTGAACCCCAGAAACCAACCCCATGGTTACGCCCATGAGGCACGATACCGTGAAATACGGGACGTCTGATTACCCTATACTCTAGACTGAATGCTGAAAGCCAGAGGCGCCGACTTTTGAAAATCAGCGTGGGTGCTCTATATCACGGTTCACAAATGTTCGAAACCAACCCTCCTGAAAATCATGTTCATGCATTTTTGAATGAGCAATATTTGATAAAAGTAGATAGGCAGTTGTCTGGCCTTTTAAAGATAGAAGGAAGAAGGAGGAGGAGGAAGAAAAGGAAAGCATGGCTGCATTAGGAAACTACAATAAAGCGATGTAATTGGCCGAAGTGGATATTTCGATATAAGTAACACCCCAAAAGTTCTACACGATCAATGAAATAATTTTTCACTGTAGGCTAATCTAACACTTTTTGTGCGAAGCTATTCTTTCTGACAAAAACGTTTGGTAGAACATCGTCAGCAAGGTTTAAAGAAATCTTTTGAGATTTTGAAGTACGACATCAATTTTTTTTGGCCAGTTCCATGCAAAAGCTGTATACTTCATCGAAACTGTCATCACTTCAAGATAAATGACATCTCTGACAGTATTAATATAGTCCAAGGTTTTTTTTAAGCCTGAGAGAAAAGCATTTCAATTTCAACTGAATCTATAATTTTAATAACAAGGGAAATGAAAAAGATAAATGAAAAACGATTAACTTTAGCATCAGCATCAGATTCTTCAAGCTAAATTCCTGAAAGAACACAAATGAATGTTCATAAATACATACAACTGAAAGGTCAAAAGGACCGACGTGCTTCAGGATGAATATAGCTAGCATAGGGGGGTAAAACACGGGCACTCATTACTACTCGCTTGGGGACCCGCGTACAAAACTGATCATTTCTTTCACGTATGAAATATCGTCTCTCGCTATGGTCACGTTTTGCATTGCCTCTTGAGTCATAAGGTAGATTTAGATTTTTCCCGATTTTTTTTAATTTATACAATTTTATTTTCCACCTCAATTTTATTTGGGTGCTCAGCACCCCCAAAAAATTCTTGGGGGATGCACGAACCCCGGAGCACTCACGGAGTGAAAGCCACAATCAGACCTAAATGCTAATGAAAAAACTCCAAGATCCCAGAACCCGAAGTTTTTTCAGGTGTTTTAGTGTTTAGCAGAAGGCTTAATATAATATCACAGTCTAACATATACAGTCACGACACTTACTGCTGTAAAAGTTGTTACCAACTGACATTTGCTGCGACACTAGCGCCCCTAACGGTGGGCAAGCTGCCGAAGTAGTGATGTTTGTTTATAATCGCTTTTTACGTAATACTTACTATAATTTTTTGCGTTACAAGCATTATTAAAATATCTAGAGACAAATATAATACGAAAATTAATATAAAACAGTCTCATTTAAATGATTAAATGGTATAAAGAACAACTCTGTCATGAACAAATACTTAGGAATATGTGTATATTTGTCACTTATTCCGCTGAAAGTAAGTTGCATATAAACATAATGGTATAATAAATTTCTATTATGGTATGTTCTTACTATGACAGCCAGTTTTTGAGTGTATCAATTCGGTACGGCGTCTAATGATTCTTACATTTTTACACGTCACTCGTCTTTCTTATACGTGCATATTCTTTTAAGTGTAATTACTTTAGCTTAAAAAAACCAATGTTTTGATGATTCTTGCCGTTTGTGGTTCTGATGTAGCAACAATTGTGGAATTAGGTGCTTCTTTGTTGGAAACGTTTGGTTGCTTTTATCGTTATATTGCCATGTCTGTGACGTTTTTCCTTCAGCTACAGCTGTGATGGTTGATTTGGTATGTTAAATACCGTATTCATTGCATTCTCTATACGTTTCCTATGTTCGACCCTCACCGATTTTACTGGAATTGTAATGAAGAATACTTAACGTTCCTGTGTAGAAATTGACGTCTCTCTGCTAAAGGGCATGTCTCCTGGTGTTTCCTAGGCATGTTCATTTTTAATAGAGAATGCAATTACTCATTTAAAGCCTGCATGTTACAGTGTGATTGTAGATTAACTGTCCTGTAATGTAGCCTACCGTTTCGTACCTTATCAGGGATCTTATGAAACCTAAGAATGACAAATGGGGAGCAATTTTTAAATTATTATCTATTTACACGGCACTACATACTGTTGTTGTTGTTGTGGTCTTCAGTCCAGAGACTGGTTTGATGCAGCTCTCCACCCTACTCTATCCTGAGCAAGCCTTTTCATCTCCTCATAAGAACGACAACCCACATCCACTTCAATCTGCTTACTATACGCGTCTCTTGGTCTCCCTCTGCGATTTTTACCCCACACACTTCCCTCCAACGCTAAATTCACAATTCCTTGATGTCTAAGAATGTGTCCTACCAATCTATCCCTTCTTTTAGTCAAGGTATGCCAGAAATTTCTTTTCTCCCCAATTCGGTTCAGTACCTCCTCATTAGTTACGCGATCCACCCACCTAATCTTCAGCATTCTTCTGTAGCACCACATTTCAAAAGCCTCTATCCTCTTTCTGTCCACACTGCTTATCGTCCATGTTTCACTCCCATACAAGGCAACACTCCATACAAATGCCTTCAGAAAGGACTTCCTTAGGCTTAAATCAATATTCGATGTTAACAAATTTCTCTTTTTCAAAAACGCCTTTCTACCCATTGCCATTCTGCATTTTATATCATCTGTACTGCGACCATCATTTGTTATTTTACTGCCCAAGTAACAAAACTCATCTACCTCCTTTAATGTTTCGTTACCTAATCTAATTCCTTCAGCATCACCTGATTTTCTTACACTGCACTCCATTACCCTAGTTTTTCTCTTGTTAATGTTCATCTTATATGCACCTTTCAGCACACTGTCCATTCCGTTCAACTGCTCTTCCAGGTCCTTTGCTGTATCTGACAGAATTACTATGTCGTCGGCAAAACGCAATGTTTTTAATTCTTCACCCTGAACTTTAATTCCTTCTCCAAATTTCTCCTTGCTTTCCTTTATAGCTTGCTCAATGTACAAATTGAACAACATTGGGGAAAGGCTACAACCCTGTCTTACTCCCTTTCCCACCACTGCATCCCTTTCATGCCCTTCAACTCTGACAACCGCTGTCTGGTGTTTGTACAAGTTGTAAATGACCTTCTCCCCTTATAATTTACTCCTGCTTGGTTCAGAACTTGAAAGAGTCTATTCCTATCAACATTGTCAAAGCATTCTCCAAATCTACAAAAGCTAGAAATGTTGGTTTGCCTTTTCTTAACCTATCTTCTAGGATAAGCCGTAAAGTGAGTATTGCCTCCCGTGTTCCTACATTTCTCCTGAACCCAAACTGATCTTCCCCGAGGTCGGCTTCTACCACCTTTTCGATCCTTCTGTATAAAATTCGTGTTAATATTTTGCAACCATGACTTATTAAACTGATGGTTCTGTAGTTTTCACACCTGTCTGCACCCGCTTTCTTTGGAATGGGGATCATAACATTTTTCTTAAAGTCTGAGGGTACTTCACCTGTCTCATACATCTTACACACAATGTGAAACAATTTTGTCATGGCTGGTTCTCCCAGAGACTTCAGTAGCTCTGACGGGATATCATCTACTCCAGGGGCCTTGTTTGGACTTAGATCTTTCAGTGCTCTGTCAAATTCAACTCTCAGTATAGTATCTCCTATTTCATCATCATCTACATCCTCTTCCCTTCCTACAATAGTGTCTCGAAGTTCATTTCCTTTGTAGAGCCCCTCTATATACTCTTTCCACCTTTCAGCTTTGCCTTCTTTGCTGAGAACTGGTTTTTCATCAGTGTCCTTGATATTCATAGAGCTGTTTTTCTTATCACCAAATGTTTCTTTTATTTTCCGGTAGGCTGTATCTATTTTTCCCCTATTTATACATTCTTCTACATCCTTGCATTTGCCTTCTAGCCATTCCTGCTTAGCCATTTTGCACTTCCTGTCAATCTCATTTCTTAGTCGTCTGTACTCCATTTTGCCTGTTTCATTTACTGCATTTTTATACTTTCTCCTTTCATCGATTAAATTTAGTATCTCCTGTGATATCCAAGGATTCTTTGTAGGTCTTGCCTTCCTGCCTATTTTGTCCTCTGCTGCCTTCACTATTTCATCTCTCAATTTTACCCATTCCTCCTCAACTGTTTTATTTTCCCCTGTTTCTGTCAATTGTTGCCTGAAGCTCCCTCTGAAATTCTTAAGAACTTCAGGTTCCTTCAATTTATCTAGGTCCCATCTCCTTATTTTCCTACCTTTCTGTAGTTTCTTCAGTTTCAGCCTACAGTTCATAACCAACAAGTTATGGTCAGAGTCTATGTCTGCCCCTGGGTATGTCCTACACTTCAAAACCTGGTTCCGAAATCTATGTCTTACCATTATAAAATCTATCTGGTATCTCCCGGTGTCTCCTGGTCTCTTCCACGTATACAACCTTCTTTTGTGATTCTTAAACCAGGTGTTTGTTATAACTAAATTATGTTCCGTGCAAAATTCTACCAGGCGGCTTCCTCTTTCATTCCTTTTGCTCAGACCATATGCACCCACTATCTTCCCTTTCCTTCCTTGTCCTACTACCGAATTCCAGTCTCCCATAACAATTAAGTTTTCCTCTCCCTTAATTGTCTGAATAATTTCCTTTAGCTCCTCATATATTTCTTCGATCTCCTCATCATCGGCAGAGCTAGTTGGCATATAAACCTGTACTACTGTTGTCGGTGTTGGCTTCGTATCTATCTTGACAATGACAATGCGATCGCTGTGCTGGTCATAGTAGTTTACCCGCATTCCTATTTTCTTATTCATTATCAATCCTACTCCTGTGATACCCCCAACTGATTTTGTATTCATAATCCTGTACTCACCTGACCAGAAATCCTGTTCATCCTGCCACCGAACTTCACTAATCCCCACTATATCTAACTTCAACCTATCCATTTCCCTTTTTAAATTTTCTAATTTTCCTACTCGATTAAGGGATCTAACAATCCACGCTCCGACCCGTAGAATGCCAGTATTGTCTTTCCTGATGATCACATCCTCCTGAGTAGTCCCCGCCCGGAGATCCGAATGGGGGACTATTTTACCTCCGGAATATTTTACCCGAGAGGATGCCATCATCATATGTTCATACAGTAGAGCTGCATGTCCTCGGGAAAAATAACGGCTGTAGTTTCCCCTTGCTTTCAGCCGTTCGCAGTAGCTGTGTGGCAAAGCCACATTAGCTGATGTTACAAGGCCAGCTCAGTCAATCATCCAGACTGTTGCCCCTGTAACTACTGAAAAGGCTGCTGCCCCTCTTCAGGAACCACACGTTTGTCTGGCCTCTCCACAGATACCCCTCCGCTGTGGTTGCACCTACGGTACGGCTATCTGTATCGTTGAGGCACGCAAGCCACCCCACCTCGGCAATGTCTGTGGTTCATGGGAGTGGCACTACATACTAGAGATGGAAAAACTGAAACATCTGACGGTTTCGAAACAAATGAGACCGTACCATATATGGTTTCGAAACCGTAAGCAATGTATGTTTTGTCATGAAATCTTCGTTCTAGGAGGGCAATATTTTTCACTATGTGGACAAGGGTACATACAAGAACCTGTCAACCATAGAGTATATATTTACTTATTGGTCTGTACGAAACATCTTGACAAAGATTTTCTCCCGTGTTGTTGAAGTTGCCAACATAGTCACACGAGGCCGCCGGTATGGTAGGTAAAAGTTTACCCCGTTAGGAATTCATAAACTGCAATACGGTATGCATATTACAGTGATGGATCATAAATGCTACTTTCTATACATACTAAATAAATTATAGGGAATAAAGAGCACACTAAATAATGCTATGGAATAACAAATATAATAAAATAAGTGACAAGTACACCACTTGTACATCTTGACCGTTACATCACCATCGCAATTCCTTTAACATTTCTGTCGAAAAATTATAACGTCAGTAGGTAACTTCGTTTTCGCTCGTAAGAAACTGAATCTTTAACACGAGATTAAATATGCCATCTACCCTTGTTAGTATAAAAAATGTCATTTCAGGCTTCATGTTGTATCTTATTTTTAAAAATGTAGTTTCACTCGTGTGTTTTTAATATGGTAGATAAACCTAGAATTTAACTGGTTATTTCAATGCAAATAATGAACGTTGTTTTATTGTTCTTTTACATTTATAAAACAGACATTATATCATTTCGGAATACAGCAGTCTCTTGCAAACGAGTCTTGATTTCAGTTATCATAAGCTGCAGATTTACGAGTGTCAACTACTATTTGACACTCTCTAAATGGTTTATATACTAGTAAGTTATATGTGTATCTGTGTGGAGCTTCAGTAAAATGAAACACCACATTTCGATACCATTAGTCTGTTCTGCATTAGTGGTTTGAAACACCGGTGTTGTGAAACCGACATGAAATCGTGAAACCGACACGAAACCGTGAAACCGACAGGAAGAAACGGTTTCAGTGTATCGACAATCGACCGCGAATGTGATCCGAAGCAGAACGGAATGAAACCGCATGGTTTCGAAACCGTGAATCGTGCGAGTTTTGAAACCCTGAAACTGTTGTGTGTATCGAAACCTGGTTTCGAAACCATGAAACCGTAGCCAATTTAAACGATACTGTTCGCACTCATCAACTATCGTATTCAGAAACGTAGCTTGCCGGCCGCTTGGAGCGCTGCTATCGCAGTGTATAACAAAAATGTGTGGGAGTGTCGTGACTGTATGTGTTAAGCTGTGATCACAGTTTAAAACAGACAGTCGCGAAACTCAGTAGGGAAAAAAATGCAACCATTTGACAGCTGAAGCTATACTAGCGCTCCAAGCGGCTGGGTAGCAAAGCTCCGTAGCAGAAAATGGCACTACCGAAACGAAGAATTTATTATTTATTATTGCTGTTGTTTATATATCTCCTAGGCATTAAACGTGGTACTGTATTTCGAGATACAAAATGTTCCAATGTTTGTAAATCTTATGGGACTTAACTATGGGGTCATCAGTCCCTAAACTTACAAACTACTTATGAACTACTTACGAACTAGGACGGCACAAATATCCATGCCCGAGGGGGGATTCGAACCCCCGACCATAGTAGCCGTGCAGACCGTGACTGAAGCGCCTCAGTCCCCTCGGCCACCGCGCCCGGCTTCGAGATACAAATACGACAACATTATTAAACGTAAATATCGTTTCCTGTTGATGTCAGTTTGTAATAATAACATGCAAGTGCATTGTAATACATTCGGCTCACACTAGCACGGCCGTAATCATAACACCCAAAAACTATTTAAGACAAGAAGCGAATTGTAACCTGGTGTGCTTAACTTCAAAAGCAACTAATTTATAATTGTATAATGTACTGGTACGTAGTTACAAGTTCCACACGAATTTTTTCTGCAAATTTATAGATTTGATACTGGTAATAGATACGATTTTTCATTCTTAGAGACTAAGTGATACGTCTTATAAAAGCCCTTTTCGCTTTATTCTTGCTCAAGTGGCTTGCATGTGCCGTTCCTGTCATGTTTTCATCGTACCTACTCCCCAGGAATGTTAAGGTACTGCAAATCTTTAAGAATCTTTTCCTGCTATCTCTGTACACGTTAAATTACAGTTAGTTACGTTTTATTTTACACCAAAAACAGCATTGAAGAAAAATACTGGGTTAGTTACCTCTCTCTCTGTTACTGATACCATACACCCTTAAATTTTAACAAACTTTATTTTTCCCTATATTGTAAGAGCTTTTCATATTTGAGAAAATTTTCTTAGTTTTCCTGTAACTACAATTTATTGCGCCGCAATAAGCTCCGAAATGCAGTCGCCTTTTAAACGTGTCCATCGACTCCATATCTAATCCGCAATGGTTTCTCTCCTCTCGGTACGTTCTTACGACCCGGCCGCTTGGCAGCGCTGCAGTCGCCAGGTTGTAGAAAACTGCCGTGAGTTTCGTGACACTTTATGTTAGACTCTGCTGTGATAATATTATTTGCGGCAGCAGAGGCCCCTGGCGGGCCCGCGGGGCTCGCCGCCGGCGGCTGCGCTGCTCGCGCGGCGTTGCCAGCTCTGCGCCCGGGAGGCTGGCCGCCGCCGCCACTACCTTGTTATTGATTCCGACGGCCCGCCTTCCTTCCTTCAGCAACACCGCGCCGCGCCCCTCTCACACTCCGTCCCTCGCCTCGCCTTCCCACCTCATTTCCTTCCTTCGCTCCTGTTCCACACTCCCTAGATAAGCTCTGCCGATCGCGACGGACGGCCCGTGTTGTCACGTTCGCTACAGGACCTCCGAACGGACACAAAAGATTTGAGCACCTGTCGAACGGGGATAAACGATACCGAACCGGACAAAATCGACATCGCCAGCAAAGAGTCCCAAATCCCACGAACTTGATATTACATTCACGTCAGTGGCGTAACTAGGACTTGGCTTTGGGAGGGGGGGGGGGGGGATAGATCTGCTTGACGAGCAAAATTTTAGTTAGTTTCCAGACAAACTACCATCTACCTCTCCCACTGAAGAAACTAATTCACTCCCATCCAATGAAAGATTAGGTAAAACACCCCAAGTTTTCAATATTTATCTTTACCAGATTACTGTTAGACGATTTCTTCTCTCTCTCTCTCTCTCTCTCTCTCTCTCTCTCTCATTTTTTTGAGGGGTTTCTGGGGGGGGGGGGTTCTATCCCCCTCATCCCCCCCCATAGTTACACCACTGATTCACGTACTCCTGCAATTGCCGTGCAGGGCCGGCGCAAGCCCAAGTGTCGCCCCGTGCGTTCTGCTAAATTGTCGCCCCCTCCTTTTTTTACGTAACGTTTGTGGAATTTTATTTTAACAAATCTGTAGAGAATGTCTGCAATCAATCGCAATTTCTCTTTTTACTTTTTAGATCTACCTAGAAACCATCATGAGAATAGCCACGCTATGCCCGAAATCTATGTGGTCGGCCGCAGTGGCCTAGCGGTCTGCGTCGCGCCAGTCACATTGATGCTTGCAGTGTACCGTCCCATCGGCAGCGTGGTCTTTAGAGACAGAGCTTACACTCAGATGTTTGGGTAAGAAGGTGGAAGGATATCGGCCGTGCCCTTTCAAAGGAACCATCCCGGCATTTGCCTGGAGTGATTTAGGGAAATCACGGAAAACCTAAATCTGAATGGCCGGAATTGGATTTGAACCACCATCCTTCCGAATGCGAGTCCAGTGTGCTACCACTGCGCCACGTCGCTCGGTCGCCAGTCACAGTCTGCACGGTCGCTACGGTCGGGGGTTCGAATCCCCCCCCCCTCGGGCGTGGATGTTTGTGTCGTCTTTAGTATAAGATAGTTCATAAGTAGTTTGTAAGTTTAGGGGCTGATGACCCCGCAGTTAAGTCCCTTAAGTTTAACAAACACTTGAGTTTCCAAATTAGATTTCTTCTTCTACAAAATTAGTTGTGAGTAAATGCATGGCGCATAACAGGCTGGGAGCGCTCCACTCCAGACTGCTTGCCCCTCTCTGTTCCACCGGCATAAACACGACGGTGCTACATCAGTGGCAAGGAAGGAAATAGTCCTCCTCCCTTCCCTTGTTCAACAGCGTCTCGGCCGGCAGGTAGTCGAGGCGCCATGCCACAGTTCGCAAAGCCGCTCCCTCAGAGGTTTGGTTTCGAATCCCCTCTTGGCAATGTTGAGTTTGTTCTAAAAAAAAAAAAAAAAAAAATGGGGGGGGGGGCAGACTTTCTGCCCCTTGAAAAGTGCCACCCTGTGTGGCCGCACGTTTCGCATGTGCCTTGCGGCGGCCTTGTTGCCATGTTTATCTATGATATACGATTTTATTACTTGTGTTTTTTGTGACAGACCAAAAGTGAAGAGACCTTCAGGGATTAGTTTGCTTCAGTTAGAACTGAAGTATAGGATTCTAATAGTTAATTGATATACCAGTTAAGCATCTTTATATTTCCATTTTTACTTTATGACTCTGTGTCTTATTTCTTTATTTTTCTTTTACCCCCCCCCCCTTCCCCCCCCCCCTCACTCTAAGGCAAACTCTTGTCAGAAACAACTTAGTTTCAGTTCTCGAATAATCTGTGCACTCGATGTTCGATGTCCTTTCATCATGTTTGAATGCAACATATTAGGTCATTAATATGAGTGGTGTTCAAATGAAAAGTGCGAAATGTCTTTAACAACCAAACCATTTGAAATTTGAATATGCCACTTTGGGATAACATATTGTGACATCTATGGAGGTAAATTATGCATCGCCACTTTTTCCTAAAAAATGCAAGGCTGTCTCATCAACATGTAGGTGATGCTCAACATCTTTTTCAACTTCCGAGGTGTGATACCCCCCGAATTCTTTGAGCACAGAAAAACCATTAACAGTGACGTGTACTTTGAGACACTCCGTAGCCTACGCAAGACCGTTGAGAGGACACGGCCTCAGCTGCTCACGGAGGGAACGATTCTGCTCTGACATAATGCGTGTCCACACATCTCCAGGGTCACACTAAGTGTACTGGCCAGGTTCAAGTGAGAGCAGCTTGAGTATCCACCCTACAGAATGGACATGTCACCCTTTTTAGACATCTCAAAGGGAAATGGTTCAACTTGGATGATGAGCTTAAAGGCAAGGTAAAGGACTGGCTCTTGTCACAGCCACAGGAATTCTGGGAACAGTGAATCCTTCTGATAATTAAACAACTGAATAGTCATGCTCAAACCTCTGTTGATTACTTTTGAATAAATATTTCAATTATAACCACAGTGTCATTTCATTCCTTTCTTTTCAGCATCCCTCATATGTAAACAATCATGAATTCTGTGTAATCAGATCTCTCATTGTCCTCATACTCTTTTATTTTTTATTTTAATAGAACCACAGCATTCCATGACATCAAATATTGATTTTAATGTCAGGAGAGGAGCATTGTATGGGAGTGAAATGTGGACAATAAAAAAATTAATAGAAAGATGACAGAAGATTCAGACATGTGATACTACAGACAAATGCTGAAGATTAGATGGGTAGATTGCATAAATAACAGAATTGGGGAGAAAAGAAATTCCTGGCATATCTTGACTATTGATTGGTGGGACACATTCTGAGACATCCGGGTATCACTGGAGGGAAGTGTGTAGGGATAAAAATCATAAGGGAGATTGATAGATGAATACAGTATGCAAATAAGGATGTAGCTTGCCATTCTTATTCAGAGATGAAAATGCTTACATAATGGAGAGCTTCATCAAACCGTCTTTGGACTGAAGATCACAACAGGACTACAGCACTAAGCTGCATGACCATTTAACATTTTTTACATTCAGCAAGAATGCTATATTTGAAGTACCATATTTCTTTTGAATATGTGGCACAGTACCAAACTTTGAATCCAAAGATTGTGTGTTTGATCCCCTGGTTATATATCAATTTTGCAGTAATATGTGGCTTTTTCCTCTACGGACTTCTGAAGAAGGGCAGCAAATGTCCAAAACCAGTAGAAATAAAATGTGTCACACATGCAACTGGTTGCTGGTTTTGTAACAACAAGAATTCATAACATACATAACTTGATCAAAAGTATCCATACACCACAAACTACTTATAAAAGGTCTACCAAGCTTCCTAGTACAAATCCTTGCCAGTTATCTAGAAGGTGACTTTCAGCATTAGGTTCAGGGAGACCACTTTACACACAGACCTTCCATCATAACCATGTGTTAACACATACAGCTACTCTGACAATACTGCCATGTTGTGAGGGCACGGACAACCGGATGTGATACAATGCAGACACCTGAAGAGACATTGAACAGTGTACATTAAACTGGCAAGTTTTACATTGGCAAGAGCCAAGTGCTTCTCACAAAGTGGCAGCCCAGACCTAGATGAGATGTCACTCTCTTTGTGATCATAGGTTCATGTGGAAACATCACGCCAATGAGACCTGGAAGTAAACGTCTGCCATCCTGGGAGCTCTTTCCCACTCCTCTTTGAAATATGTGGACTGAGGGCCTTCTAAGTGTCAATGCAATCAACCTTAGACTATGTCAAAAGTATCTAGAACCAAGTGCTTCAATGAATATACCATGTCCCCAGCGATTTTCAAACACACTATCTTCACAAAGCTGGAGGAGAGAAACAAGTGATCTAGAGATACAAGGAACTTGCATAAATTTATATAATAAGTCTCAACATTCACCAAATGCTCTGAGACAGCCCTACTGGACAGGTAATAGACCCACATCAGATTAGACTCTAGGAAACACACATGCAACATCAAAAGTCCATATTTGGCACTCAACACCAGACAAAGTGAGCAACAGCTCCGAGTAACACATTCCTCACAAATGCTCACTAGGTTTCAAAGAAACCAAAAAAGTGTTGTTAGTACAAAAGCAGCAATCGCAGAATAGGTCAGCCAAGATTCATTGGGTGCACTTCAATTCTTCTAAAACTACCAAAGTGATTCTCAAATGGAAATACAAAGGAACAACCACAGAAAAACAAAGACCAGACAGACTTAACACAGTGGTGTATAGAGCTATCAAGCATTGCAAAGGTGGTTGTAAAAATAAAGAAAGAAATGAAATTAGTCAAGTTCCAAAGTACTGCCAACAGTCTAGATAGCACAGATACATCAAAAGAATGGGGTAAGATGTTAGGGCACCACCTCATAAGCCACACATTTCTTTAATCAAATGCTTAACATGGCTTGAGGTAGCATAAACACTGACACCACTGAACAGTGGATGACTGTAAATGAATGAGTTACAGTAATGATCACTCCATACTCGGTGGCAATCCAACTGAGTGATTAGGGTTTGCTGAATTCCTATAAAATGTTACCTGCCGTCATGTGTATTGCCGGCAGTAATGTACAGAGGAATTTTTCAGGTACCCATTTTAAGTGGTGACAACACAGAAAAGAAGGAAGGAAAATTAGTGTTTAACATCCCATTGAGATTGTGGTCATTAGATACAGAACACATGCTCAGATTGTTTTTGTCACGGATAAGGAAGGAAATTAGCTGTACCCTTTGAAAGGAACGAACTCTTTAAGATGCCCCCAACGTAACAACAGAAGAGACTGAGGTCAGAAAAATATGTAGATCATTGAATTGGTCTTCATATACCTACCCATCCACCACAGTTAACACCAGTCAGTGCAACTCTAACACTGGGAATTAAATGTTCTGAAGCTCCATCTTGCATAAACCACAAATTTCTTCTTATTTGCTGGGGCACTTCTACTAGAATGTCTTTGAGCTGGGAGAATTTTTGACCCTACCAAATAGGCACTTACAATTCCACTTTACATATTTATTAATTTTAAAATGACATTGATGTCTAACATGTAATGTAGTATGAAGATTGTAATTAAGCCACATGTGATGGTTGTGGAAATTTGTTATTCCATCTCCGAGCTGTATCATACAACAGCGTCACTTGTCTTGTGCTGATACAAGGTTCTTCTTTGACAGCCCCAAAAATGAACTCTTTCTGGTCAGGTGTGGATGGCTTGGCTGTTTTCTGTCTGAAATAGTTGTGCAGCTTACAGTACATTATTATTCTTGCAGCTGTACATACAAACCATGTCAGCCTGCTCATGAAATGAATTTCCTGCCAATTTTGAATGGATGACTCTGTTACTACACTACATGTACACATTGAAGGCAGGCAAATAAGGTATTGCAAGGAGGGGGGGGGGGGAGTGGCAAAAGGGGTTAAGTCACATCTGCACATTTTTCAAATGTGGACATAATGAGTCTGACTCAGAACATTCTTTCCATCACAGCAAAGAGTAAAACTGTATCTTGATAAATTTCCACATAGTGGTTCTTTAGCTTCTCTGGGCGTAATTCTAGATGAAAACTTTCAAGCCTGTGCGGCCGGATCCCTGTGTCAAACTGGCACAATTTTTCAACAACCAAACATGTTGCATCTTGCCAACCATTCAGTAAATCAAAAAATTAAATTCAAGAATATCATTTAAAATTCTACTGATGTTCCTTACAAGATGATCATCAGTTTCACAACTAAGGAAATGGATATGGATGTCCTCAACAGAAGACTCAATTTTGCACCTACTTCTAAACGTGAACCTATCTGGGACATCATCAGCACAGTAAATCAGGTGGCTGCACATCTTCCTTTGAAAACTGGACAGATCTAGCAGGGAGCACACCATAGTGCCTCTACAAGATTCAGTTGAACTAATTGGACAGATCTTTGATGTAAATATCACCAATCTTTAGAGGCCTGAATTGACATAAACTTACTTTCTTTTCGGCAGTGCTTACAATGAGCGGACAGAAGGAGTGACAGGGGAATTCAAGGAGAAAACTCTAGATTCAGCCGATTGGAAACCAACTTATTTTTTCAGGTATGCCAATGACACTTTCATCATATGACCTCACAGAAGGGAAAATTGAGTCAATTCCTGGAACATGTCATTTTCAACATCAGAATATAAATTACACTGTAGAAATGGAAGAGGAGGAAAGCTTCCCTTTCTGGTGTGCTGGTTAGAAGAATGGGCCACTGGGCCACAGTGGTTTCTGCAAGAATATGCACACTGATTTATACCTGCATGGATATAGCTACCATCATCCAGCACTAAGAAATGGTGTGCTGAAAACACTGGTACACAGGGCACGTACCTTCTCAAACACTGCCAGACTCAATTACGAACTTGAGCATTTAGAGACTGTTTTCTGGAAGAACGGCTACACACAATGACAAATTTTACACACAGACAGCACCTCTGGTGGGAACCGTTGAGGAACCTCAGGAGTATGTTGTCACTGAATTTCTTTCATACTGTTGTGCACTTTCCAGCAAGATAGGGCAAATTCTTCGAAAAGACCAAGTGAAGACTGTAAATCTGGAGTTTGTCAGATCCCCTGCCAATGTGGTGAGACCTACATTCATCACACATCGCTGTTGTGAACATCAGCAACACACAAGATTACAACAGCAACTGCCTTTCTGAGTTACATGACATGAACTACAAGAATACAAGTGTTCTGACTCAGACATCCAGCTTCTGTGACTGTATAATTAAAGAGTCCACAGAAATCTGAATGAGGGAAACACAGATTAATTACAACAGTGTCTACATACTTATTTAAGCATGGAAACCTGCACTCATCATAATTAAGAAGAGGAATAAAATTTTGCATAATGAACTGACAGTGGCCAGTGGTGGGTATACATCATAGTTGCCACCGGCGGACTCCAGATGGGCGTGAATGGTGAAGGGAGTGAGGTCTATGAAAATGCCACCAGGAGACATTGCCGGGCGTAGACAGCGTATGGGACAGTGGAAGGAGGGAGATAAAAGTGTTGCCCCCACTCCAATGCAGTGCACCTGATGATGGCTACAGGTTCAGAAGTCATTTTACTAACAGATAGCCATCAGAATGTTCCACAAACTTATTTCTTAATTAATTAGACTTGCCCAGTTTGTTTCAGTGGGGGTCTTCATCTAGGATGTAATGAGTTAAAGGAGTGCAGATGTAAGTGTAGTAGTTGGGTTTTGCTGGTTTAGCTATCAAACATTAACTCTCATTAATATCTCCAAACTGAGGGAATTTCAAACATTTGCTTATACAAACCAGTTTTATTGTTGTGGTGTAGTAATGTAAGGAAACTGTCCACAAAGTTTGTACAAGTATTTTTCATACAACCTTGTATACACAATTTAAAGCTTTTAGCTGTAACAAATCATGATGACCTGAACAAAACCTGTTCCAGTAATTGGCAAAAATTAAAGATCAGACCAAAAGACAGTTGAATTTATCCACAACACTATCATCCAATATAATTGCTTTATTGGCATCCATCCATTGTAGAATATCTGGTCATATTCTGAACTCAAACATACTGAGGTACAAAATAATAATAATAATAATAATAATAATAATATTTGTTCCATGCAAACCAGCTAGTATTCTGAAAATATAGGCCACTAACTCAATTCACACATCCTCACAATAACAACCTGACAGACATGAATCAGAGCAGATGCATGCAACAGTGCCTCTTCCATTCGTCGAAGGCCCATGAAATTTCCAAACAAAACATACTAACAAAAGTATGATCATAAGTGAATTTGTGACTTGATCAGGATTTCTTGGTAGTGAAGTCGTCTACAGATACAAAAATAATAAATATGAATAATAATAAAAATGTTCAAATGTTTGTAAATATATGGGACTTAACTACGCTGGTGATCTACTTCAACTCACTTTGTCAAGAGCAACAAATACACCCATGCCTGAGGGAGGACTCTAACATGCCTATGGATACAAGGCTAAAGCAGCCAGAGAGATTTAACATGAAACATTGTTTCTTTAGAAGCCCCTCCGTATTACTCTTACCTCCATCATGTTATCGGTGGTGATAACATATTTGGGGCATTGCAAAGATAGAATTGATGTCAGTTTGTGGTGTTTTTTAGAGTTGAAAACAAATTGAGTCCATATCATGGTTTATTATTTCAATACCTCCATTGGGACATCATAATATTGGTTGGCATACACGCAACGCAATCCTCGAAGATCGTCACAGTGCTTGGAGGTAAATCGTGAAAGATAATAACGTCAATCAACAAGCATTACAATGAATGCAACACAAAGACTTTTGAAATGTTTTATGCCCTTTCCACTTATTGTATTTCAATTAATTATTTTGTTTCATACAGAATTTCTATCATTAAGGTACGATGCATGCTACAATTATATTGTTTTCAATTCAAAATCTCTCAAGAAGACATAAACCTGTTATAAAAATCATTTCTATTCTGCTCACTGCAAGAAAAACATGCTAAGCTGTGTTGTAAATATGTGTTTTTTTCCCCCTCAGTCATTTTTAGCATAAAACAGGAAAGTTGTTTTGATGGCTAAATTTATAATCATACCTGTTTGTACAATAAAACCATTAAAACTACGGCCATTAAAGCTACTAATGTCACAGATAGAGCAACGTGAAAGGTCTCTCCAATAATCCGTTTCCAATTGATTTTCCCATCCAGTTTTTTACTTCTATTCCCAATCAGGATCCCGATTGCAATAACAATAATATCAGAGACAGGGAAAGGAGGAGACTGAGAATGGGGAAATGAAATGGATTTAAAGGTGGGGTGGGGTGATGTAGACGCAGAGAGGAGGTAGGAGGAGATGGTTATGGTGTGGGATAAGAAGAAGTGGTGTGAAGGTAGGGGAAGGAGGAGATGTGACAAATTAAGGGGAGAGAAGCCAATGGGGAAATAGAGGAGGGAGGAAGGGATAGACATAGAGAGAAGAAGAGATTAGGGTGAACCATCAAATAACTGGACAAATTTATCCGTAGATGATTTACAGGCATGTACTGTAATGAATATCTTGATGGGTATGGTTGTGTTGCCAAGAGTAGTGCACTAGAGTAGAACAGAACATGTTTTGGGTCTGCCTTATATACAGAAATCTGAAACATGCAAAACACTTCTTTCAACCTTTCGGAACAACAAAATTCGTAAGCCATACACTGCTAGTAAGGTATCAGCTGTCGATGATAACATAATACCTTTCTAGGCGTGGACATCACTCAAGCTGTACATGCCTCTCAAACCAATAAAACAAGGATACATGGTGTGGAGTTTAGCAGATTCAAACACTGGCTGTGTCACTAAACTTTTTATTCACACAGGAAAATCAAACTATGGATCTACAGCAAATTCTGTGGTGAAAGTGTGTAATCTTTAGCCTCACCCAAGAGCTAAAATACAGTGACAAGTGTGGTAGCATTTGACAACTCCTTCAATACATTGAAACTAGTGGGGAGGAGTGGGGAAGTTCGGGGCCCTTACTCTTACGGGAATTAGTTTATGAAACTACGAGTTTGAGAACTGTGGGCAGGGTAAAGCTGGGAATTTGTGTCTGATGGGAGGTGTGCTTAGGTAGTCCTTGCAGTGTGGTGATCTCTGTGTTTCCAGTGGTGTAGTGGTCAGCACAACTGCCTAGAAAGTGGAAGATCCGGGTGTGAATCCCGACTGGGTACACATTTTCAGCTTTGCCCACTTGCAGTTAATGTCATGTATTTGTGAATATAAAACAAAGTTGTTGAACAATGGTATCTAGTCTCTAGGCACTGTGAGGGCAAAATGGAAAAAGCTGTCTTCAATGAAAAAGATGAAATGTACCTTGAAAAGAGGAGAATTTCAGGTTCAACCAAACACATGGAATGGCAGCTACAAAACAGATGTACAACAAACTTGTCACTATGTTGACAAATTCAGACAACCCTAGATATCCCCTACCAAACTGGTCTCAAGGAAAAACATGGATGGTACTAAAAGCATTATTACGTGTCCCGCAGCTATGGTAACAATCAGTACCATAATGGGAGGTGCAGATCACTGTGAATCAACTCAGAGAACATTATGCAGTAGGTCAACATTCTCTTAAGTGGTGATATCAGATTCTCTAGTTCCTAGTAGATAGCAAATGCCTTTATGCTATACAAAATTAATAAAGGACAAAAGGGATATGATAATTTTGAACTTTCAATTTCAATTTGCAAAACAACTGATAGACGGCTTCACATCCCACACAAAGAAGGGAGGTCCAGTAACCATTCTAATCAAGAACAACACCGAACCAGATCATGTTTGACTGGCAGAAGTAGATCATATGTCTGTTTTAGAAAGAATATACAGACAGTGGCTAAAGTGTTCAATTCAATAAAAGCTCAAGACAAGAGAAAGAAATATATATGCTGCTCCTGCAATGTGCCCTGCCTACTGAACCATGCTTCTGTCAGTTACATGGTAAATGTAAATGAAAAAAAAAAAAAAGTATCACTCTCTTGAACATTTGCTTGAGAAATAAATAAAATAAAAAAGACCTTTTTTTTTCTTTTTACATTTAATAGCAACACATTACAGCTCACAAAAATGCTCTGGTGATGTATGTACCATCGTTGTTTTTAGACATAAATCACAAATCATCAAAACATATTATATAATAAATTGGTCATGATTCTACTGCAATACAAAAACATTAGCTTCGCTGAGTCACCAGAAACAATGCATCTGCAAAGTGTTAAGAAAAAAATGCTACAATAAACTTATGCTACATTCATAGTGTAAAAAATTATAAGAATTACAGTATGGATTTTGATCTGGTTTTCAGTAATAGTTGGAGCTATCCACAACGAATTTACAGGTATTTCATGCTACTTTAATTGCTGAACTACAATGAAATAAACTCCTCTGCTGCTGAATACATGATGCTTTTGCAATCTAGTGGTAACAGGCATAAGGCAGCCGGACTACCACAATGAACAGTTTACACCTACACCATCTACAGTGTTTGCCAACTAGGTCAGCAACCCAGCAAGTCAACTTCCTGGATGTTAACCTCCAGTTCACCTATGGCTCTATCCACACATATATCCACATTAAACCTACTATTTACCAACAGTACCTGCACTTTGATAGCTGTTATCCATTCCACATCAAAAACTCCCTCCCACACAGTGTTGCCACCTGTGGTCAGTAAATTTGCAGTGATGAGAAGTCCATTACCCATTATACCGAAGGCCTCACAAAAGCCTTCAAACCCCACACACCACCAATCCTCCCTCCAACCCCAGTAACCACAATGGAGTGCCCTTGTCACCCAATACCACCCTGGACTGGAAAAACTAAATCACACCCTTCATCAGGGCTCTCACTATCAGTCATCATGCCCTGAAATGAGAGACATCTTACCCAAGATCCTTCCGACCCCTCCTGAAATGGTGTTCTGTTGCCCACCCAACCTCCATAACATCCTAGTTCATCCCTATGCCACTCCCAACCCCAACCCCTTACCAAAGGAATCATATTCCTGTGGAAGACCCTAATGCAAAACCTGCCCAATCCACTCACCCAGTATTTCTTACTCCAGTCCTCTCACAGGCTTATTCTACCTCATCAGAGGTCGGGCCACCTGCGAAAGCAGCCATCTGATACACCAACACTGCTGCAATAATTGCACAGCATTTTATATTGGTATGACAACGAACCAGCTGACTGTCAGGATGAATGGCCACTGACAAACTGTAGCAAAAAGCAAGATGGACCACACTGTGGCATGGCATGCAGTTGAGCACAGCACTCTAGATTTCAATGGCTGCTCCACTACCTGAGCCATCTGAATCCTCCCCTCCACCACCAGCTCTTCTGAACTGCGCAGATGGAAGTTGTCCCTTCAACACATTCTATGGTCCTGCAACCATCCTGGCCTCAACCTAAGATATACCTGGCGTCAAGTAAGAAGGCGCTTCTGCACATAGGGCGGAGTGATGGGGGAAGCAAGGAGGGCAGGAGCTACGGCCAAATGCCAACAGACGAGCCATCTATTTATGAAGCTTTGTAACTCGGGTGTTATCTTTTTCTTTTTATCCACTCTCCAGGTTTCACTGGCACACAGAAGAAAAGCTCTCACATTTGTATTAAAATAATATAGTAAGGACAGTTTACAACTCACTGCAAAGGTATGGCGATGAGCTGCAACAGGCACATACAAAAGACACACACATACAACACATTCAGCTATCGGCCATAGCCTTCTTCAGAAAATGGAACTCTCACGTAATCACACAACACAGTCATACAACAACCACCTCCGGCTGCCGCACTTCGAATCACGCTCTGCAACGAGTAAATGTGGGAAGGGAGGGGACGGGAGGGGAGGGGGGATAGGAAGGTTACGTCACAGTGGTGTGGATGGGTTAGATGGGAATAACGAGATGCAGCTTAGGAATGGAGTAGGGAGGCGGGTGAGGGGAGAAAGGCAAAATAAAATAAACAAAATAAATATACAAAATGCATGCACACTGCAAGTACACAAGGCCGAGTACACTCACTCACACACAAGCGTGTGCACACGCACGATCGCACATTCATGCACCACTCAAAATAGGTGAGGTTTGGGATAGAGAGGTAAGAACTGTAAGGTATGGGAAAAAAAGAAAAAGAAGGGAAGTTATTGTAGGTTAAGGCACCCTCCTGTGCTAACTTGTTTATGGGCCGTCTGGAGGAATACTTCCTAGCATCCCAAAACCTCAAACCTCTGGCCTGGTTCAGGTTCATTGATGATATTTTCATGATCTGGACTCAAGGCCAGGACACCCTATCCTCCTTTTTTCAGAACCTCAATTCATTCTCCCCCATCCACTTCACCTGGTCTTCCTCAACCTACCATGCCACATTCATGGATGTCAACCTCCACCTCACTGATGGCTCCATCCACGCTTCCGTCCATATTAAACCTACTGACCATCACTTTGACGGTTGCCATCTCTTCCACATCAAAACATCCCTCCCTTACAGCCTGGCCACCCGTGGATGGCATATCTGCAGTGACAAGAACTCCCTTTCTGAATATGCCGAGGGTCTCGCAAAGACCTTCAAAGGCAGAAACTATCCCACAGACCTAGTCCTAGTACCCAGAAATGAGACACATCCTGCCCAAGATCGTTCCCATCCCTCCTAAAGTGGTGTTCCGTCGCCCTCCCAACCTTCACAACATCCTAGTTCACCCTTATGCCACCCCGAAACCCAGCTCACTGCCTCAGGGATCATATCCTTGTGGAAGACCCCGCTGCCAGACCTGTCCAATCCACCCACCCAGCACTTCCTATTCCAGTCCTGTCACAGGCTTATCCTACCCTACTATCAGAGGCCGGGGCACTTGTGAAAGCAGCCACATAATTTACCAACTGTGCTGCAAACACTGTACAGCTTTCTATATTGGCATGACCACCAACCAGCTGTCCATTAGGATGAATGGCCATCGCCAAACTGTGGCCAAAAACAAGGTGGACCACCCTGTGGCACAGCATGAGCGGAGCACATGCTTGATTTCAATGGCTGCTTCACAACCCGGGCCATCTGGATCCTCCCTTCCACCACCAGCTTTTCTGAACTGCAACAGATGGGAGTTATCCCTACAATACATTCTCTGATTCCAAAATCAACCAGGCCTCAATCTACGATAATTTCCCTATATATTTTTTCTCCTTACCTTACAGTTCCTACCTCTCTATCCCAAACCTCACCTATTTTGAGTGGTGCGTGAATGTGCGATTGTGTGTGTGTGTGTGTGTGTGTGTGTCCCCACGGTCTACTGTACTTGCAGTGTGCTCGCATTTTGTATATTTATTTTATTTTTGTCCCCTCACCCGCCTCCCCACTCCATTCCTAAGCACCATCTCGTTATTCCCATCTAACCCATCCCCACCATCGTGACGTAACCTTCCTATCCCCCTCGCCTCCCTTCCTCTCCCATCTCCGATTTACCCACCGCAGAACGCGATTCGAAGTGCAGCAGCCGGAGGTGATAGTTGTATGACTGTGTTGTGTGTCTGTGTGAGTGTTCTATTTTCTGAAGAAGGCCATGGCCGATAGTTGAAAGTGTTGCATATGTGTCTCTTTTGTATGTGCCTGTCACAGCTCGTCGCCATGTCTTTGCGGTGAGTGGTAAACTGTCCTTACTATATTATTAATTCCAACCTGGACTTTACATTATTGTATTAAAAATAGGTATTTTTGTTTTGTACATGCTATTTCTGTTTTTCCATAATGGATACAATTTTATGAAGGCAGCATTTGCCTTTTTAAAGTGGTTCTTCACATCACCCCTAGCTCCACCATCTTCTGTCACTACACTACCCAGATATAAGAATGAGTTGACAGTCTCCATCTGCTGCTCCCCTATTAACAGTGGCACCTCCATGTTCACCGAGTTCACTCTCATTTCCTTTGTTTTTGCTATATTTATCTAGAGGCCAGCAGTCTCTGCTTTTCTTTCAACATGTTTAGTTTAGCCTGCATATCTGTCAGCCTTTGAGCTGGTAAAACTATATTGTCTGCAAAATTCAAATCCTCCATAAGTTCATGGATCCCCTATTGGATTCTTTGTCTCCTGCCTGGAGTAACTCTTCTCATAACTGAGTCTAGGACAAGTAGAATGAGTGTTGGTGATAAAATGCAACCCTGCTGGACTCCAGTTGTTACTTCTATGGGCTCTGTTACATTTCCCTTCTGGAGCACGCAACATTTGTAGCCATGATATAGAACTTTTATGATATTTAAGATCTTCTGTAGTACGCCATACTTCCACAAAACCTTCCAGAGCACTTCATATTTTACTGAATCAAAGGCCTTTTGAAAATCAATGAATGCTAGGTACAAGGTTGCCTGGAATTTTTTGTTTTGCTCTAAGATGATCTTGAGGGTGTTAATAAGATCAACACAACTGCAATGTGCTCCAAAACCGGTCTGTTCTTTATGCAGCCAATTATCCAGAGAATCTTTAATTCTATTTAAAATAATTCTGGTGAGTACCATTTTTCCAGTCCTCTGGAGATTTCTCTTCAAGCCAAATATTCTTCAGCAAGGGATGGAGCATTTTACCCCCTTCAGTCCTGAATTATTTTAAAAATGGAAAAAAACATATTCTTGCACTTTTTCATGTCTATATGACTCTATCTATTGTATATCTGAAGGAAAGTCTCCTCGAAATTAAAATCTTTCATACTTGCTTTCCAAAATAAAAAATGTCAAATAAATTAGACACCGAGCTTAGATGGCAGTTAAGGACATGAAATTAGAATTCAACAGTTATATATGTCACTCCATATTGATTGTGGAACTTATGTCGCCAAGTGGAATTTGTGCAAAATTCATACATTAATGTATAAAATAATTTCAACTACTGGTATCAATTCCAACACATTCCGCAAGGGGCCGCCATGTTCACTGTTTTCCAGTGTAGCACGCCATTCTGGTGACAGATGGCAGCAAGAAGCACGAAACTAAAAGCAACAGATGTCCAGTAAACAGGGCACTGGGTCTCAATTTAAAATGAAATCGTATAGTGTTCTAAAATTAATAAAAAATTAACGTCCAGTATATTGGACTCCAGGTCTGAAAGGGTTGACAGTAGTACTTTCAATATCTGCTTTTAAGAGCTCCACTGCTATGTGTGTAGGCCTGGAACCTTTGCATTATTAAGGGTTTCCAAAGCATTCCTAATTTCATCCGTTGTGGGCTACTGCAGATTTATATCTTGATTTTCTTCAGCTTCCTCTGGATAAATCTCCTACCTGTTCCTCTTTGTTTTCTTCATAATATTTCAGTTCCTCAAAGTGTTCCATCTCTGTAGCTGTGCCTGTTAAGTTGTTAACATAATCCCATTCTTGTTCTTAACTGGTCCTTCACACCTGAAGTTCTTCATTGACAACTGTTTGGTTATGTTGTAGAGCTCTTTCATATTTCCTTGTCTTCAGTTAACTTTGTTTGCTCAACTATCCACTTCCTTTTACCTCGATGTAGCCATAATTTCACTTTTTTGTTTGTCTCCCTGTATGTTTAAGTGCTTCACTCTTTTGCGCTCTCCACCATTTGCAAAAATTTAACTGTAGTTATAATTTTTTCCTGTGGCTGATTTCATTCCACATAGCATTGGAGATGCTTTTCTTCCTTTGGTGTGTCTTAAGTCCTAATAGTTTTTCTCCCACATCTAAATAGCTGTCTTTTATTTTTTTGGCAACCTGTTTCAGTTCCCTCTTCCATAAAGTTTTCTTCAGAAAGGACCTAGAATCTGTTTTGTAGTTCAAGTGCAAATCGTTCTTTTATCTGTTTGTCCTTTGGCCTTACCACATCTATTTCCTTGTTCCCCTGATTGAGCTTGGTTCTATTTACCACTATCTTCAATCTGAATTCTGCCAAAACTAGGTGGCGGTCACATCCAACGTTTGCTCCTCTTCTATTTCTGACATTTAACAGAGAGTGTTGAAACGTCCAGCTTATAGCTATGTGATCTATTTCATTTTCAGTAACGTGGTGACACCCATGTTACCTTATGGCAGTTTTGATGTGGAAACAATGTGCCTCTAATGACTAAGTCATGTTCAGCACACGTCTATATCAACAGTTCACCATTTACTTTTCTGATGCCAATGCCATGTACACCCATGTTATGCTCAAGCCCTTCGTTTTCTAAACCAACTTTTGCATTCAAGTCCCCCATTAACATTTTTACGTCCCTAGAATTTGTTTGTGTAAGGGCTCCGTTAAGCTCTGTATAAAATGTATCTTTTAATTCTCCTTCAGCCACTTCAGTAGTTGCATATAATTGAATTATAGTGACACATCAAACATTTGTTTTAAAATGTGCAGTTATTATCCATTCCGAGACTGGTTTCCACCCCAGCTCTTCTTGCTGCTTTTAGATAGTAAGAGCCCTACACCATTACTATGCATTGCATCTTCACCTGTGTGTTGTTACTTCAATTTCAGGTATGGATTATATGGTGAAAAGTTCCCTTCAAGTCCGTATTTGCAACTTCCTCTTTCTCTTTGAAGGTGATTAACAATAAAACGAGGTCCAGCTAAGCTGTGCCTCTAAATTCCTTCAAATTATTACACTTCAAAGACATTCATAAATTTACACCATTGCATAAAATAACTGCTGAACAACACATCATTTGTTCTGATTAATTATGAGACTTTTATTGGCAATTAGATACAATGCCAGGATAAGTACATGTATCTCTTTGCACATTATATCGAATCTCAACAACATCAAAAAACCAGAATAATTAAAACAAAAGCTTTCACACATGGAGTTCATATATAAACACTGAGTTTCTATATCGTTTACTCCACGATTCTCTTCTGCCTCCTCCTCTTACAATCCACTTTGCAATGCCGACCGCTTGACATATCTGCAACAAAGACAGATACTCGCGGTAGACACTGCATTGCTATGCCTCTCACATGCAAATTAACGCCTTGATTAACTCAAATCAATACTAGAAGAGAATGTAGTTAATTCTGTAATACACACGTCTTTCCTGTATACAGCAGCACTCACCCATTTTGTGCGAATTCCCCAGATTCTGACCACCTTATTTCACTTAGTCCCAATACATCCAGTCAGTAGTTCTCCATCCCTTTCTCAACTTATCTTACAAGGGAACGGTCCAATAAGTCATGTCGAAACATACCCTGAACTTTTCGGCACAGAAAGAAGACAACAAAAGAAATGCACTCCCAAAATTTTAGCTGCTAAGAGACACTGCAAGTATAAAAAAAAAATTTGAAGTTAAACATTTTTGCTGCGCAAAGCACAGCTTATAACAGCAGTTTGTACAGCCCTGCCCACTTAGGGCGCAACTCGGTGAATCACTCACGCAGTGCCATGCAGCGGAATTATGCAGAGTTCACAGTCACCAATATTAAGCGCCGAAAGTCTGGTTTACAATGTAGTGAATGGAAGCGAACATGAACGAATGAGCATTTGCAGAAAATTCACTAGCATTCGCTTGTATATGGATTGAATCGTTTATACTAAACGGAACGGAAGAGAACACGAGGTAGCAAACATTGCCTGCTTACGGTGTGTTATTGTTTTTTAGTTTTTGGAGGTAATATTCGGCATAGCATATAACTATACCCTGTTAGAGCCACAGTGCGAAACTTTGCTATTCAGTGACGATTACTGTGCAAGGCGACCGCACTATTTTTGACGGAGTATGCAAAATGGCAAAGGGAAGAAAGAATGTGTGTGTCTCAATTTGTATGGAAGCAAGACATGCATTGAGATTGTGCACTTTACACGGAATTTATCTCCATCTCCCCTTAACACTGGTCTAAAATTTTCCTTGTATGTCGGCTGCAATTTTTCTCTGGCTTCTCATCAGCATTGAGCAGATTTTTATAAAGAGAACACTAATTACTGACATCAAGCATCATCTAATGATGTGACATGGCTGGTGCTAACACTATGTGTATCAGATCTACTGGTCTAGTGGCAAAGTACGGGCTTCGTGAACCAGAGAGCGCGGGATCAAATCCCGTTCAGACCACAAATTTTTTCACTACGATTTTTAACTGAGCATTCACTGCTCAAAGATGGTGGAGTGGCCACGAAAGAAATGTAGTTCGGATTACACGTTAAACTGAAGGTCTCTATATTCCAATCAGGTAACTGGGAAAGGTTAGGGACACCTAAGCAGATGCAGTGGCGTCCAGTTGAAAGACCTGCAAGAGGCCTACCGGGTACACCAGATAGAATTTTCTTTTGCTCATCCTTGTTAGTTTGTTTGCTCTGGTGAACATCTTGCTTTAACGATACAAACTTTTTTTAATAACTTGAGTTCAACTCTTGCACATGAAATTCTGATAAAAGTGGTTAGCAGAGAAAATAAATTCATGACAGTGTTTGATGTCATGGACGACTTCTGTCAATGTGGACTTGTAATTTGTTGAAATGAAATGTTTCTAGCAGTACCACATTTTATAACAGTTCCTGTCGGCCATTCCTTAAAACAATTTTTGAATTTTGTGCATTTGACTGTCAGTGAAATAGTTCTTCGTTTATTCCATGTAGTCGTCACAAAAATGCGAAGTGTCTATTGAATGACAAAAACAAATATTTTTCTTGCACCAGGCACACTGGAAAAAGGAAAAATTGATGCATTCAGGCACTTCGCAGTAACCACTAATTTTATTTAGACAGAACTGGGATGGAGTCAGAAATGGTCCCGGCTGTTGTACTGTATACCATCCATACTTGATCAAATTCATAAAGCGTGGCAAAGAAAACTGGTAATGCACAAATGACTGGAGCTTAAGAATACTATTCTGCTGATAAACATGAAGTGAGAGAGAAGAATCGGAAATTATGTTGTCTGATAATTTCCTAAAAAATGCTATCCACTGTCGAAAAAATTCTTTATCAAGAGGTTAAATCGCACTAGTAGTTCCAGGCGGAATCCACATTACATCCACAAATTTTTTGGCATTCTACACAAAAACAGAGGCATCATTATGTCCACACCATGAATCCAACAAAAGTAATGAATTAGTTTCTGCAACTGGTAGGAATATGTTTCGAACAAAATGATTTTGATAGGTCGATTACAAGATTTTTGCAATTAAACAGGCCATTTTTTATTTTTGTTCCTAATTTGCCTTGGGGTTCTTGAAGGCAGATATACAGCTGTGGAAACAGTAAACCACTCATACTTATCACTGGCATTATTGTATATGAATGTGTCATTGCATTCATTGATTGGGCAATCAACTCCGTCTTTTTTCACCACGAAATGATAAAGTGTGATGTGCACGCAGTTCTTTCACGAAACCTGATTGAGCAGCGTTATAAACAGCTGTTGCAGGCATAACAGCAAGTTCCATCTTTATGTCACTTATGAACTTCTCTATGGCATTGTCTATCACTGGTAGCTGCTCTACACGTTTACGTGATGTAAGCTTGGTAATTTTGTGACTTCCTATTCTGTACAATTTCTTGCACCATTGTAGCCAGGTCGACAAAGCCTGGAAATTAGCAATGTTCGTGTCAGATGGAATTCGGAGGGCCCAATCTCTTAGATCTCCATCAGTAATGGTGCACTGGCTCTAAGGAGCAGTTCTAAATCTTTCAAACCGTTTTTCTTTCAGATGTTTTCGAGTTTCCGTTTGGCACATATTACTTACTTCATGTAATTCTTTCTTTCATTTATAAAGTTCAAGCTCAGATTTTACGTAACGAAAACGTCTTTGCACACTGCTCAACTTCAAGCGTTTTTTCCCTCCTTCATTTAACCAATATTTCACTGCCTTTTCTTTGTCGCTGAAAGCTGATGTAGTACATGTTTTTTTTAGGCTTGGAAGGTATTCTTCTTCAGAACTGTTACTGGCACAACTGACGTCGTCTGAGTCACAATTTGTGGAATCATCACAATTATTTCCCATTTCTTCTAACATATCCACAATTTCGAACGAAATGTCGATATCATTCGAATGAATGTCAAAGAAATCAATCAACAAATGACACACATGTACGTCCTCAGGAGAAGTAGGTGACTTCAGCTGGAAAGCACGTTCTTCGTATTTCATCTTTGCTAAACTGAGAACGTTAATTGGATTCCACATTACTGTGAAAATAGAAGAAGAAAAAAAAAGATACTATAACCAGGCATGCTTGACAAAAGCACAATAAATATTAATTCAGCTTTATCTTTATTGTCAATACTTACCAATACTGCAAAATTCAACTGATAATAATAGACGAACAATAAGCTGAAACGTCCTTTACAAATTACGATCGGGTTGTGTCGTGTTACCTGTTTACAATATACTGCCGACCTTGACTGTGTGTGTCTGTGTGCGTGCGCCTAGTTGTGCATGCGCTGTTGCTACAGTGCCAGTAGGGGTGTACATTTCTACCGCCACCTGGCGTGCTACGAACTTGGCAATTTTCAGCAATTTTTTAAAGTACTTGCAGTGCCTCTTAGCAGCTAAAATTTTGACAGTGCATTTCTTTCGTCGTCTTCTGCCTGTGCAAAATATTTCAGGGTAGGTTTCAACATGTCTTATTGGACCATTCCCTTGTTAGTCTCCCTGCTTCTCTCAGCATACTTACATTCTAAAATCCAATAAGAGTTTTTCCTTTTAAGATCCGTCCAGCTATTTCTCATTTTAGTTTCTGTGATATGGGTTTTTGGTGGTGAGGGTTATCAGCCCACAATCCCCAAGTGTCCTGGTGGGGCTGCCACTTCAGGGCCTGGACACCTGCCAAAGTTTATTTCAGGGTCTTACCCATTAGATAGTTTGTCTTCACCTCGACTACGGAATGCTATCCATCTCTCACAGAGGCAAAGAAATGAAAGGAAAAGAGAGTATAGGATATGGTAGGATAGGACAGGACAGGACACTAAACGGGACGTGAGACACACTGTCTCGATCCTCTATGGAAACCTGTCTGGCTTGGGAGGCTCTGCCGGTAGTTAAACTACCGCCGGTACAGCCCTCCATTTCATTGGACCACATAAACCCCCTCTCCCATCCAGACAGAGTTTCGTTAAGGTGGTGTTTCCTGAGGGGGCCTAGGAAACAAAATCACTGATATATGAAATATACTGGTGAGACTGAATTCTACTGGCCATTAACTGTACATTCACTTTCTTGCTATAAGTATTCAGATGTAAATAATGCCAGATATGAATGCAAATGAAGAGGGGTGATGACTCAATACTGTCCACACATGAATGTCCCTCTTCCGTGAAGTTTTTCAATAATACATTCCACAGAATGCTTTAAGCAAGGCTTGAATTATCAGTAAAAGAATGACCCATCTTCAAATTAGTATGAGAAGCAAAAATATATCAAATGACATAACGGTCAAAACTGAAGCATTTCCTAATAGGCTGCAACAGCTCCTATGTCCACTGGTGATTACCTGGAGGCACAGCTGGGCAAATGGCTGACATGCAAAATTTTTGCAGCTGGGCTGTAACATACATTGCAGTACCTGCACAGTTTTGGCAGTGCTGTCCAAGCAGCTCATGCATGCACAAAACACACACAATATGATCATCAGGTGGGTACCCCATATTGGAGTGCAGTGACGGACAGGCACAGTTGGAACAGCATGTCTAAACTAATCTCCTACACACAGCTCCACATACATCCTTACAGCGCAAAATATGTCTTGCGATCTCTCTCCCTTCTAGTACTCACAAACAAACATGTGATACGCCTATAAAGCTGCTTCAAGACACCTTAGTATACCGCCTCCAAGGAGTTGATTTGAAAGCTTGTGTATTTCATACAGATTTCTTGAAAATCTTTCTGTAGCCATTAATACCAAATGTAACACAATGTGCTTTTTGATAGATTTCTGTGGTTATCAAAAGTAGAAAGATGAGACCATTAGTAACAGAGAAAAATAGGGCAGGAGAAGGAGGGGACAGAAATGTATTGTGTCCATTTCAAAGGAATGTGTCTGTCATTTACCTCAATTGATTTAGTGAAACTTTGGAAAACCTAATCTGGATGGATGGACAGGGGTTTGGACCCCGCTATTTTCCAAATGTGCTTCTACTGTGCCAACTACTGTTCTAACTTACTTTTTTCCATGTAGAGAGAGAATACAATCAACAAACCATGATACCATCATTACAAAAATATTGAAGGAAACAGAGGATTCTTTCAGCCAAATAAAGCACAGAAATAATTATCTGTAAAATCTTTTATTTTCTCATTCATTGAATGAAAAGTTTTGTTTGTTGAAAAGCAACAAACTCTGTCATGAAATCATCATTACGTTCATGGTATACAAACTAAAAACAAAACAATTATTTAAAAAAGTTGATCATATGCATACATTTATGTCAAAACAATAGTGGAATCATTAAGATGGATCACTTTATGCCATTAATATGTTCTATTAAAAAGTTAATACCTGCCACTGAAGTCATAAAGTCTGAACAAATTACTAAATTTATTGCACATGACTGGAACTGATAAAAGGCAAGCAAACAGGAATAGAGATAAAAATCTTATTCTTAAGTTTCCAGTTATAGAGCTTCATTAAACAACTTGAAAATGGATAACTGAGGGGACAAAACCTTATGTAAAATATAGCCTACATATAGAGTGATCCATTTTATGAGAAGCAATTCTGATCATTATCAGCATCAAGTACACCAGATGAGAACTGAACCATAAAACATTCAAAGAAAAAGAGGTAAAACTGGCAGCAATTTTGAACACACAATCATTCTCACACAATGTAAAAGAGTGTTGGAGAACATGATACCAATGAGCAGAGGAGGGGGCACTATTTTTAGTACTGCAATAACTGCTTTTCTATTTAGAATCAGTGGGTAAAAAAATAGTTTGCTACAGGACAAGGCTCATTAGGTGTCATCTGTTGCACATGCCACTGATATAAAACTATTACTGTTTTCTAAGAATCTTATACTACCATTGCTTTTACACTGACAAATCATGATCAATTGGTTTTATCAATACCAATGTTTGACAAAGTTCTTTCCTGAATTACTATTCCTGTTAGCTTGGTTTATTTGTCAGCCAGCACAGCCTCCTTGTTTCTTTTGACTCTAGTTAGTTAAGGCAAGAAAATATTTCCCCTGTAATTTTGACATAAGATGATACAGCTTGCAGAAAATAATTCCTTTCATTTTTATAAATACTAAAAATGTAACAAATACAAATCACAACACATATCTCATAATATTTTAAGCCAATAAAGTCAATTTCTCATGAAATATATTAGCATGTATTTCACACGTTAATTTTCATACCAACAAAATATACAAAATATTTCATCTCACTGTACACTCCTGAACTTATTCACACAGAAGTCATTATTGACTACAAATACAAGCTAGCAGCAAACACGATATCTCTCTTCATTAATTTAATACCCTCACTAAACTTATTTTCTAAATCAGTATTACCAATATTCTTTGCCGCTTGACACAGCTGTCGGAGAATTTCCTCAAGGCGCCTCATGCATCTGATTATACTTCCTGCAGACATTGTAAGCATATTACTATTATAGGTACAGCTAAATGTATCAATCTTACAGCTGTAAGCAAGCACCATATATTCACTATCACAATGAAGTATAACTTAATGTTAATAATGTTGTCAATTTGTGATATCTGTTGAAAACAAATATCTCCAATTAATTTACAACCACACCCACAATTTACAATATACAAGACTTGCACATTACTATAAGCTCAACGGCTTTCATCTCCTTATTTCTTGGGTTACGCAGGAAAACATCTACTTTTTTTGCTGGTGTACTATTAGCTGACTCTCAGTTGTAACTATGAATAATAATGTAGAAGTCAATGAAGAATACACTTTCCTCTTTCTATGTTTTTATATCTCAGACCAAACCTCAAATTATGGATGAATATTTCTTAATTTTCTTTAATTACTTCCTTCTTCACTGTGCAATTTTTCAATGTGTAGTAATGCTAATGCTGAAAGTGTGACAAATTTTTCGATGGATATGCAGTTCTATTGCATGTTTACCACACTTGGCATTAATATATTGCCCAAGTAATACCTAAGGAAGACACAGAGAAGCTTCTACCCTCCACCTCTCCTCCGCCTCACGTTTCCCCAATATCAAGATATGAAACATGATTTTCTACTATAGTACCCACTATCTGTCCCAATTCAAGGTCCACGGAATCTCATTACAACTGAGGTAAGGCCTCAGTCAATGACCTCTCAACAACCGTAACATCACATAATGACTTTGAATTGGGCCAGGTAGTCGAAAATCATAATGTTGGCTGTAGTCCCACAGTGATTGGAAAGAGTTAAGAACCTGAGAAAATAATAGTGGCTCCTGCCCTATGAAGCAGGAGGCAGTTCCGGAACAGCCTGGATTATGTAACAGTAGAAAAAGAAATTTCAGATTTTAAACTACAAAATATTACCAGGAGCAAATGCAGACTGTCCATAATTTACTGTATATGAACTAGACATGAAAACCGAATAGTGTGATCTGGTTAGATTATAAGAGCCAAGAGTGTAGAATTTCAAAGTGAACACTAACTTACAGACAAAGGAAATGAGAAACAATAGAAGACAAATATTTTAAAGATAAAACAAAGAAAGCAGCAGAAGACGTATTAGCAAAATAGAAAAGGCTCAGTAGTAATCATGGGTAACACACAATGCATGTCACTGGCTGCAGAGGCCAATTGTTAGGTGCACTGATGTGTTCACAGACACACTTGTTTTCTATGAAGCATTAAAGTCTCCACCACAGTTTGTCCCCTTCCTATTTTAACTGTCTGCCAAAATCTGTATTGGGGTGGCCAGGCCATACAACCATTTGATATTTGGATGTGGTTTTACCACTTGTCGAAGGTACTCAGCACTGTGCTCGTAAAACACGAGAAAGTTGTGCTGTTTCCAAAATGCGTGCGAAAGGAAGACTAAATACTCTAACATTACTAAAATTTTCTGGGCTATTATGCCGTGGTCTTACAGATTTGCTACTGAAACCCAACATTTTGTCTCCATCTGTGGAGGAAATTCTCAAGGGGGATTGTGGAACTTTTGTATGTCCGATACACACCCTGGCTCTTTACTGACTGCAACTGAATTCCATTTAGAAGAGCTTGCATGCAGAGATGTGACATCAGATGTTTTGGATAGGCACACACAATTCATCATTGCTGATTGCCGTTGTCCGTTGTTAATATCGTCCCATGGTGGAATAATGCTACATTTCTTCTTCAACATTGGAATTGGCAACAAAGAATTGCATGTGCCTATCCAAAACATCTAATGACACACCTCTGCACACGAGCCCTCGTAAATGGAATTCGGCTGCAGTCAGTTATGAGCCAGGGTGTATATCGAACATAGGAAAGTGCCACAATCCCCCATTGAGAATGTCATACACACATGGGAATGAAACATTGTGTTTCAGTAACAAATCCATAAGATCATGGCATAATAGCCAGGAAAATTTTATTGATGTTAACCTTTCCGGCTGTGAAAATTTACATTTTACAAAGAGACTAAATAACTGATGTATTTCACAATATGGACCATGATAGCACACTATGCCACTGTAAAAGTGTTTCAAAATTACTTCAAAGATGTATTAATGAAAACAGAAAACAGTTAGAACATAAAACTGTATTGTTTGTGTTTTTAATGATACATAAATTTAATCTTTTGTTTACATCAGTGCAAAGTGACTAGTGATTTTCCACCACACTGTATATCAAGAGTCAACCAAGATGGGCAAAATTTGTACTGCACGGTTGTGTTTTGACAGTATGGCAAATGAAGTACACTACATGGTAACTGAGTGCCTCACACTACAACGGATGAAAACAAAAAGGTAAGAAACTGTGCAATATAGGTGCGTGTGTTAAGTGACACTTCGTATTGTTTGTCAAAGATATTTGCAGTGAATAATTTTATTATTTCATTTCTCTCTACAAAAATTTATATGAGTATACTTCAAACTTATTTTTTTTTTATTTATTTTGTGGAGACAATCAACAAATTCTGTCAAGTTAACTCTATATAAACATTTTTATTTCCATATAGTCATACATTTTCTTCTTCAATTGTGTCTTTTCTCCCTACTAGTGCCCTTTTGAATGATCAATCTCACTCTGAAACTTTAGGTCACAATACATTTCCAGATTAAATATATTTTTTGAGATCTGAGGGTGTTTGAGGATCCAGTATCATCACATGTTGAGTTATTTTCCATAATTTGTAACATTTATAACTAATTTATCAATATGTTTGTTAGTCTCCTCTGGATCTAAGTTATCATAACATGGGACATAGAAACTGAGGGCGGAAGGGGGCAATATGCACATGGAGCTATATTGTGGTAGTCATGTCAAGCAGTTTTAGAGTTTAAGTGTGAAGAGGATCAATGCTGTGTAGTGCCACACGGAAACTGAATTACTTGTGAGTCTTTGTAAGTGTTTGCCCAATTTTGTTTTTCAATAATCAATCTTATTTGTTATATCTTAACTGTAACTATTCTTCATCATACCAGTCATTAACCTCATCCCTCAAATAAAAAGTATTGTATTGTCGAAGTCACTTAATTACGGGAGTTGAGTTGAGTTGAGTTGAGTTGAGTTGAGTTGAGTTGAGAGAGAGAGAGAGAGAGAGAGAGAGAGAGAGAGAGAGAGAGAGAGAGAGAGAGAGAGAGAGAGAGAGAGAGTAACCGCGACATAATAAAACTTTATACAAGTTGTCATGTTATAAAATTTGCACAGGCTTAACTATGATGGAAAGCTTCCTTCAAAACAGCCTTTGGAAAGAAGAAAATAACCACCACCATGCTCCACTTAAATTTACTGCTTACATTTACAAATGATGGAAGAGCTTTATTAGCATTATTTCTACTTAGAAACTCCAATCAAACTGAATGAAGAGTAGCTATAATTTCATTATTATGAGACACAAAAATTTCTTTTAAATTTTTTCCTCTATCAAGTTTCATCTTGCCATGTCAATTCAGTCCTCCCTTTCATATACCCTACCACAGCCATTTATTCTCCTTTCAATTGACTGAATTATCAGACAATCAGAAACATCACTGTTTCCACTTATGCACTGCTAAAATTTCTCTTGTCATTTATCATCAATCATTACACTGTAAACAAAATCAGTGTATCTTCTTTTTTAAATATTCTATCTCATACATTAGGAAAGTCATTACACTTCCTTCACTTCAAATAAACTCGTCTCATACAAGGGTGAATATCTTTTACTCTGATGTTAATTTCCACAAAACTTAATTTTTTATTTATTTTTTACTAGCTTTTATGCCCGTGCTTCACAATGGTTGTTAAACAGGGACCTGTGTATATCATGTTTTTATTTTTCTTTATTTTCTTTTAGGACCTAGGTCAGCAAAAACAGTATCCTTGTTGGATTTCCCTGTCAATAAACTCAGTTCTTCTAACCAAGATGTCAAATTTAAGTAGAAGTCATTGTCAAAAACAATGAATGGTCATAAAGGTTTCCATACAAAAAGTGAAATTAATTTAAGTCCATACTCCGGAACGGTGTAAATTAATGTTAGGTCGTGTTCATAAAGTTAAGACTGCGGTATGTAATTGTTTATTTGGCGTAAACTTCTGAAAACACTTCCATCGTTGAGATGAGAAATAGTAATAATAATAACAGCGCCATGTATTGTTTCTGTGGTGTATTACTAACCTTTTTATCTCTCACAGTAAGTGTATGTTGAAGTATTATAATGTTGCAGTGTTGCATTCAGGTCAATGTAGTTATTCTGTATGCAGTGCTCGATATTATCGAAAAGTCGATGAATACTGAAAGAGTTCACGTCTGTTTAAATAAGACATCATGGTGGTGTCAATGTGTGATAAAGTAAGTCTGGGTAATCGTTGAAGGAAAGGCATCAGCTGATCGTCTGTATAGAACTTTCCATTAAGTATGGTATTTCCAGTGAATTTTCTTGACCACTCTTTCAGCTAATAGATGTCCCCACGTCCTGCAGCAATTATTTCTTAAAGCATGAAGTTGAAATCGATCTTGCGTAATAGAACTATATATTCAGAAATCGGATTATAGCTCAAAGTACAATTGTCTTTGCAAAAGAAGACGTCTTTCTCTATCTTAATGTAGTCCGCACCAAAAGTAAGTAATTACAACTTTTAATCACAATATTGTAATGAACAGTTATGAAATCAGGGCGGTTTCTGACGAGTTTGTCGCTCGCGTGTGTATATTATCTCTCGTGGCAGGTACAGAGCAGAAATATCTCTCGAGTGAACATTCAGATGAGCAGAACAGATTTTCTGTTTGCACCTGATATTGGGAAAAATCTACTAATCGATAACTTTATCTTGGGCATTTTTTGTTCGGGTAAGATGGATGACTATGTGTAATTGGCCCTTTTAGCGATGCTTCCTCAACTTCCTTGTTGCTTCTGTGACACATTTATTTAGATATTATTTCATGTTACGTGGTTGCTCTGCTAAAAGAAGGTGGGTTTCTTTGCAGCCAAGGCGGTACAAACCAATCATAGGAGCATATAAATGTGTGGAAAGAGTGGATTTGTTTCAATATCAACTTGGTAATTCCAGCTTAATGTTGAGAAGATGCACAGAATCTGATGCTCATTCCATAGATATTTCTCTATGTATAATTTAGTGGTTACACCCGTCGAAAGATGCACTTCTTTTCTTTCCATGACATTTCAAAGCATATGGGATGCAGCTAGGAAGAAAAAAAATTGTGTCCTACCTGGGCTAAACTTTATTTGCAGTGGCAGCGGTTTAGTTTGCTATCGTTGGCAACGAACTATTCGCTTTAGGGGGATGATTAATTTACTGACCAGAACAGCATACATTATTTATTTCATCTTTAACATAAAGAATTATTCCCCTTATTCTTCGTGACTGAGATTTGAAACAGCATTCAATGGCCGTTGCCAACATCAGCGCACAACGTCTTGTAGTGTATTACACCATAGTTATGAGGGAAAAAACGCAACAACGCCATAATTAGTTATTTGGTGTGCTATGTAACTAACGTCTCCTCACTTTGTCCTTTCCTGTACTATGGCGGTTTAGAGGCATTCCTCGATAGAATGCACTCAAAATGTAATGAGGATACACCGAAATCAGAAAGGGAACTACATAAATTCCATTTTCCTTGCAAAGAATTCTTATTTAAATTAGAGCATCAATAGATGCGAAGGAATGTCGTTATGTTTTTAATTCAAATGATACCGTGGAAGGAAGCACTTTTTTTCTTTTCAGGCCACTGCAAGGCATGCGGGATACCGATAGTAAAAAAAGATTATGTCGTACGTGGGTTAAATTTTACTTTCAATTGCAGCGGTTTAATATGTTAATGTTGGCAACGAAATATTCGGTTCAGGGGGATCATTAATTTAAATTTTACTTTCAATTGCAGCGGTTTAATATGTTAATGTTGGCAACGAAATATTCGGTTCAGGGGGATCATTAATTTACTGATCGGAACAACATTAATTATTTATTTTAATATCAACACTAAGAATTATTCCCCTCATTGTATATGAAAGATTTTTTCAAAAAGGATTCAACGGCCGTTACCAACATCAATACACTACACCGCTGCCGTAAGGAAAATCGTAGCCCTTGTTTCAGTGTATTACTCTTTAGTTATGAGAATAAATAATGCAGCATCACCATCTATTAGTTATTTGGTGTACTATTTCAGTAACAGTGCCTCCATTGGGTCTGTGCTATACTACACTGCATTTCATGCATAGCATACATCAGAAACTACAAATTACGATATCTTTTCTTCCCCTGATCTGATTTTGATGAAATGAAGCTTATATTTTGCACCAAGGTACTTTCAGTTGACCTATGAAAACCCATGAAAGTTCCTGCAGTATTCTTGGAGATTTGCTGTACTACACCATACTTATAAGCATTGCATACATATAAAATTTCAAATTACAATATCTTTCCTTCCTTTGATCCGATTTTGATTAAACTAAGCCTATGTTACTCTCCAAACTATTCTCAATTTACCTGTGGAAACCCATGAAAGTTCGTGCAGTACTTTTGGAGATTACCTTCAACGAATAGAAACACATGATGCCTTTTAATCAAATGATTAAATTGTGATATCTCTATTTTCTGTGATCCGATTTTAATTATTGAAGTCTTTATGTAACTGCACGATATGCTCAAGTTACGTGTGAAAATTCGTGAAGTAGTTTTGGAGATAACAGATTTTTAATAGTTAAAAAAACAGACACGATATCTTTTTTTTTTTCCGCGATCCAATTTTGATAAAATTATGCCTATATGTTGACCCAAAACTTTCTCATGTATCCTGTGAAAACCGCATGAAGATACATCCAGTAGTTTTGAAGATTGAAGGGGACAGCAACAGGCCTGCATTTACAGATTTATTATTAGTATAGATTTTATTTTATGTACTTATTTGGTTACTCTTTTGGGTTGGGGGAGAGGGGGGGGCATGACCTATCTTTTTGTTACTTATCTTTCTTCCTATATTTCCAAAAAATATTGTTTTATTAGTTGTGGCTTCTTGCTGCCACTAGCAATAAGTGATCACAATTAGATTTAATTATGTTCCACATTGCCATGATTGGTTTCAAAGCAGAGGTATACACTTTAATGTTATTGTTACAATAAAGTAATTATCGTATAAACTCAGGGCTCACAAACTTGCTTGGGCACCTGTGTAACAGTATACTCTGTGCTGAATGTTACTAAATATCATAGAATTGAATCTCTTTGCACATATTGCATGTGCTACAATCAAAAGTATATAGCTGACCTTACAATGCACAATAGTAATAACGTTTTTAACTTACCTTCAAATATGTCTGTCATTTTACAGAGCTGCAAAAATGTAGCGCCCTTACACCATGCATACAGAACATCCATAAGGAAAGGTTTAAATTGATCTACATAATTATCTTCATTTACATCTAATTTTGCTTCTGCACTGACTCTTGCTATCCTCCGTGCCAGATCCTGCAGATAGGGAAGAAGTACAGTAACACCTACATCAAAACATTTTACAAAACTTAAAAAGACAATTTTATACAACATATATGTGGTTTTTCACTGGCATTCACATGGTAATATATTAGTGTGGGTAATGGAGCTCAAGCATGAGCTATGGTACTATTACAAGGTCAGGATAAGAGACATGTGCAGAAATGACAAAATAAGTGGTCTTAGGGGGCTCAATAAATCTCTATACATAAAAAGTGAATTCTGTGTGTTAGCCTCACTAAACCTCAGAAATGGCTAGGCCAATGGTTTGGTGGAAGAGGAGGGAAAAAAGGGAAACCCCCAAAGAAACAGCTGAAAATCTACAGTCCAATAGCTATCATCCCCTTGAAGGCAACCCACCATTCACAACTGTTTGGAAGTTGCACTGACAGTAAGAAAGAAAAAGGGGCTCACTGCTACTTCTTTGATAGATCATAATATTTATACATTAACAGGAAAATTGAAGTACTGATTTCAGTTTTATTTGCAATTCATACAAATCTAGTTTTATTCCGATCTTGATGAAACTTTGGACACTTGATTTGAAAAATATGAGGGGCCTTACAGTAGACTTTGACACAATTCTATTAATTACTATAGTCCAATTAAAATTACTTCTCAGTAGCTGTTTATGTGTTGGAGCTGTTTTCCTCCAATAAGAGCACACTACGTTACATCTCAACCATTCGCCACTGGCAAACTGGACAATTCACTTCAAAGTATTAGTATAGTTTTCTTTCTTGATGTGATTTACTCTGATTCATAGGTACGTCCCCTTTATTTTGCATTCCATTACTCATACATGATAACCGCATCAAAAACAATACAAGCACAACAATGATGATAAAATACAAACATTTCACACACAGTACTAACCAAACACTACTGGATCTGCATATTGTCACACAGACTGCACAATAGCAGAATGTACACAGTTAATATCACAGAAAGTAGTATACTAATAATGGAGAGTCCAAATTGGAATTAATAATATAGTAGACAGTTTACAACTCACTGCAAAGATGTGGCGACGAACTGCGATAGGCACATACAAAACTTTCAGCTATCGGCCATGGCCTTCTTCAGAAAAGAGAACATTCACGCAATCACACAGGCACACAACAAAGTCATACAAACGTCATCTCCTGCTGCCCCACTTCGAATTCGAAGAGCGGTAGCCGGAGGTGACAGTTGTATGACCGTGTTGTGTGCCTGAGTGAATGTTCTATTTTCTGAAGGAGGCCATGGCCAATAGCTGAAAGTGTAGTGTGTGTATGTATGTGTGTGTGTGTATGTGTGTGTGTGTGTGTGTGTGTGTGTGTGTTGTACGTGCCTGTCGCAGCTCGTCACCACGTCTTTGTGGTGAGTTGTAAACTGTCCTTATTACTATATTATTAGAGATTAGCATACATTACATGAGCATTGTAAGCCTTCCAAAAGGATGAATTTTTCATAGGTTACAATTTATCATTCTAAGTTGCTACGTAAAAGTGTATTACAATCATAGTGTGCTACAAGTTGAGAATTTAGGTTAGAAGGAAAGCATGCCTGTATAGTCTGATTGTGGTCCAGCACAAATTTTCAATTTTGCCAATGAATATAATTTCAATGCCCTGAAATGGTCGAAATGTTTACAAGGTGGAATCCCACCAGTAGGTGGCGAGAACTACATATCTGATGAATCAATGTGCAGAGTAGCGTTCACATGGGAGGCTTTGTTGCGTGTGCACAATAATTTCGTAACACTCTGTGCTAGATCCACGAATATAACAGTGTGTGTATATCAAATTCTGTGCGAATCTCATGAAAAGTGCTATGGAGACCCTTGCACTGTTTGGAGGACAGAGCATGAGCCGTACGCATATGTTTGCGTGACTTGCTTCGTTCAGGGCCGGCTGGCCGTTGAAGATGATGCTCACATGGGAAGGCCCGTTAGCCACACAACTGCAGACATTGTTGTCAAACTTCAACAATCGGTTCATGTGGATCTACATCGAACCATTCAAGACTTTGCGTATGAAGTGGATATTAGTTATGGGACATGTCAATGAATGTTAAATGATGAACTGGGTTTGCAAAATTTATGCCAAGGATCTTGACTGCCAATCAGAGAGCATGGCATGTTGAAGTATGCATGGACCTTCGTCAGACTACATTTGATAATCCAACCTTCTTGTCACAGGTTATCAACAGTGACAAGAGCTGGATGTACTGTTATCACCTTGAGACAAAGCAACAACCTCCCAGTGGAAGAGCCTGGGCTATCCAAAACCCATAAAAGTGAGGCAGGTGTAGAGCAAAGTGAGGAGCATGATCATTGTTTTCTTTGATACCAAGGGAATTGTGCACAAAGAATTCGCCCGACCCAACCAAACAGTGAATTCCGCATACTACTGTGTTGTTTTGGGATGACTCCGTGAAAACATGCGGCAATGATGGCCTGGCCTTTGGCATCAAGGAAACTGGCACCAGCATTAAGACAATGCGCTCTGTCGCGTGCCCTTGCTCAACAGTACCTTTTTGGCAAAAAACAACCTGGAAGTTGTATTCCATCCACTGTACTAGCTATATTTGGCACCTTCCGACTTCGCGCTGTTTCCCAAACTGGAACTAAAGTTGAAAGACCACCGGTTCAACACTCTATAGAAGGTTCAAGAAGCATCGCTGGTGATGCTAAACACTTTCAAAGTACAGGACCTCCATAAAACGATTGAACAGTGGCAGAAGTGCTGGGACCAGTGTGTACATGCGGATCGGAACTACTTCGAGAGTGATAGTGACCATCAGGCCAAAGGTAAAGTTTTCAACAGATGGCAGTACCAGTACCAAAAATTTTGGATTGTATCTTGTAAATATTTCGAATTCGTAAAAATACAGCCATTTATGTCAACTAATGATGTCTGTTCTTTCAGTCATGTCTGAAATGAACAGACACCATATCAATAATTGTATATAATGCTTCTATGTTGTGGTGTAGTACAACCTCTAAGATGTTAGCATTTCTTATTGGAGATCATGGGTTCAAATATAGTCAACTTCAACCATGTAGTTTTTTAATTTCTAAATCTAATCAAAATGACTTATGGAAACTACAGGTTGGAATTCATCAATATAATAAGGAATGGTTACAACTCATTGCAGAGACGTAACTACGAGTTGCAACCAGCACATCAAAAAGACACACACATAAAATACTTAAGCTATCGACCATGGCCTTCTTCAGAATAACGAATATTCAGTTAATAGTAGTATTGACTTTTTTATTTGCTCTTATTTTGCGTCCTATCATTATTGTTTTGCCACCCCCATGAACCACAGACCTTGCCGAGGTGGGATGGCTTGTGTGCATCATTAAGACAGATAACCGTATCACAGGTACAACCACAGTGGAGAGGTATTGAGGAAAGCCCAGACAAACATGTGTTTTATGAAGAGAGGCAGCAGCCTTTACAGTAGTTACAGAGGCAACAGTCTAAAATGATTGACTGAGCTGGCCTAGTAACATCAACTAATATGGCCTTGCCATGCAGTTACTGCAAATGGTTGAAAGCAAGGGGAAACTATGGCTGAGGGCATGCAGCTCTACTGTATGAATATATGATGATCATGTCTTCTTGGGTAAAACAGTCCACCATTTGGATCTCTGGATGTGGAGTACTCAGAAGAATGTCTTCGTCAAGAAAAACAAAACAGGCATTCTACGGATCAGAGTGTGGAATATTCTATCCCATAATCAGGTAGGTAAGTTAGAAAATTTGAAAAGAGAAATGGATAATGTTAGTGGGGGGCTTAGTGAAGTTCAGTGGTAGGATGAACAGGATTTCTGGTCAGGTGACTACAAGATTATAACTACAAAATCAGATGATGGAAACTCAGGAGTAGGTCTGATAATGAATAAAAAAACAGGAATGCAGGTAAGTTACTATGACCAGCAGCACAATGAATGCATTATCATCGCAAATATAGAAATTGACCACAATAGTACTTTTTATATGTCAACTAGCTGTGCCGATGAGGAGGAGATTGAAGAAATACGTGAGGAGATAAAACTAATTATTCAGACAGATAAGGGAGAGTAAAACTTGATTGTGATTGGTGGCTGGAACTTGATAGTAGGAAAGGGAAGAGAATGAAATGTAATATGTGAATACGGTCTGTGGATTAAAACTGAAGAGACTGCAAAAAAAGTAGAAAATTAAGGACATGGAACCTGGACAAATTGAACGAACCAGAGGTTGTAGTGTGAGAGTGTAAATTTTAGTATGAACCGCCACAAAATTGTCAGTTCAGATTTATGGATTATAATTATTGAATAGTTGTTGTGGTCTTCAGTCCACAGACTGGTTTGATGCAGCTTTCCACATTACCCTGTCCTGTGAAAGACTCTTCTTCTGAAAATATGTTCAGCAACCTACATCCTTGTTGAATCTGTTTACTGTATTCATCCCTCTACGATTTTTACCCCACACACTTCCTTCTAAAGCTAAGTTGACGATTCCTTGATATCTCACAATAGAGGGCCAGTAATACCGTTCCTCTTAAAACAGCTTCTTCTTGCACGGGCTCAGACAGTCATCACAGAAGGTATCAGCTGGATAATGAAGGAGGAGTTCAAAGTTTTTAGTACTGAATGGAACATAAGGGTTTATTTGAATCCAATAACTACATTTCACAAAGACTAAAATGTTTAAACAGGTCTCTATCATGTTCTGAATGGTATATTAGTTCTGGGTCCATAGCTCAATTTACAGTAAACAGTAACAAGATAGAACATATATCTTAAGTCCATGGATCACACAAATAACTCAAACACATTTATTCTTTGTCACCAAGATTATTGCTGGTATAGATCAAGTAGGATGTATGAGACCGGCGAAATGCCCTCAGACTTTAAGAAAAATGTAATAATCCCCATTCCAAAGAAATCAGGCGCAGACAGGTGTGAAAACTACAGAACCATCAGTTTAATAAGTCATGGTTGCAAAATATTAACACGAATTATATACAGAAGGATGGAAAAACTGGTAGAAGCCGACCTCGGGGAAGATCAGTTTGGGTTCAGGAGAAATGTAGGAACTCGGGAGGCAATACTCACTTTACGGCTTATCCTAGAAGATAGATTAAGAAAAGGCAAACCAACATTTCTAGCTTTTGTAGATTTGGAGAAAGCATTTGACAATGTTGACTGGAATAAACTCTTTCAAATTCTGAAGTCAGCAGGGATAAAATACAGGGAAAGGAGAGTTATTTACAACTTGTACAAAAGCCAGACCGCAGTTATTAGACTCGAAGGACATGAAAGGGAAGCATCAGTTGGGAAGGGAGTAAGACAGGGTTGTAGCCTTTCTCCAATGTTATTCAATTTGTACATCGAGCAGGCGGTGAAGGAAAGCAAGGAAAAATTTGGAATAGGGATTAAAGTTCAGGGGGAAGAAATAAAAACATTGCGTTTTGCTGATGACATTGTAATTCTGTCAGAGACAGCAAAGGACCTGGAAGAGCAGTTGAACGGAATGGACAACGTGTTGAAGAGAGCGTATAAAATGAACATTAACAAGAGCAAAACAAAAATAATGGAATGCGGTCTTAGGAAATCAGGCGATGCTGAAGGAATTAGATTAGGTAACGAAACAATGAAGGTGGTAGATGAGTTTTGTTACTTGGGTAGTAAAATAACATGCGATGGTCGCAGTACAGAGGATATAAAATGCAGAATGGCAATGGGAAGAAAAGCATTTTTGAAAAAGAGAAATTTGCTAACATCGAATATTAATTTAAGGGTAAGGAAGTCTTTTCTGAAGGCATTTGTGTGGAGTGTTGCCTTGTACGGGAGTGAAACATGGACAATAAGCAGTGCGGACAGGATGAGAATAGAGGCTTTTGAAATGTGGTGCTACAGAAGAATGCTGAAGATTAGGTGGGTAGATCGCATAACTAATGAAGAGGTACTGAACAGAATTGGTGAGAAAAGGAATTTTTGGCATACCCTGACTAAAAGAAGGGATCGCTTGGTAGGACACATTCTTAGACATCGGGGAATCGTAAATTTAGCATTGGAGGGAAGTGTGTGGGGTAAAAATCGCAGAGGGAGACCAAGAGACGCGTATAGTAGACAGATTCAAGTGGATGTGGGTTGCCGTTCTTATGAGGAAATGAAAAGGCTTGCTCAGGATAGAGTAGGGTGGAGAGCTGCATCAAACCAGTCTCCGGACTGAAGACCATAACAACAAACAATAGATCAAGTTGTTCAATACCACTGGGACTTCTGGTTTAACTGCCTGGACGTCCACTTGGACAAACAAAATATCCAGGGCAGTACTTTTCCTTATAACTTCTAAATTACCCCAAACATAAATATTTGGTCATCTTATATCATTCAGGAGAAATGTAGTGTAACATGTTACACTACAAGGTGATTGGGAGTTTCATAGGGACTGTTAGGCAACAATTGGCTGAATGGGGGAAAGTAATACAGTAGAAGTAGAATGGGTAGCTCTGAGAGATAGGGTAGTTAAGGCCACAGAGGATCATATAGGCAGAAGGACAACACAGGAGATACTGAACTTAATTGATGAAAGGAGAAAATACAAAAATGCATCAAGTGAAGCAGGCAAAAGGAAGTACGGACATACGAAAAATGAGGTTGACAGGAAGTGCAGACTGGCTAAGCAGGAGTGGCTTGAAGAGAAATGCAAGACCGCAGAAGAATGTATAACTACGCGAAAGATAGATACGTCCAAACGAAAAATAAAAGATACATTTGAAGACAAGAAAAGCAGCTGTATGAATATCAAGAACTCAGAAGGAAAACCAGTACTAAGCAAAGAAGGGAAAGCTGATAGTTGGAAGGAATATATAGAAGGCCTGTACAAAGAATATAAACTTGAAGGCAATATTCTAAAAATGGAAGGAGAGGAAGATAAGATAGGAGATACTATACTAAGAGAAGAATTTAACAGAGCACTAAAAGTTTTGAAAAAAAATCAATGTCCCTGGAGTAGATGGTATTCCATCTGAATTGCTGATATCTTTATGAGAGCCAGTCATGTAGAAATTGTTCTACCTGGTATGTAAAATGTATGAGACAAAAGAAATACCCTGCGACTTCAAGAAGAATACAGCAATTCCAGTTCCTAAGAATGCAAGTGCAGACAAATGTGAAATTACAGAACTATTAGTTCAATAAGTCATGGATGCAAAATATTAACACAAATTATTTAGAGACAAATGGAGAAACTGGAGGAATCTGCCCTTGGAGAAGATCAGTTTGGATTTAGGAGAAATGTAGGAACACGAGAGGCAATACTCACATTACGACTTATTTTAGAAGATAGGCTAAGGAAAGGGATACCTACGTTTTTAACATTTGCAGATCAGGAGAAAGCTTTTGAAAATGTTGACTGGAATACAATCTTTCAAATTCTGAAGTTAGCAGGGGTAAACTATAGGGAGCAAAGAGTTATATTCAGACAGCACTTGCAAGAGTCGAGGGGGTGTGAAAAGGACATAGTGGTTGGGAAGGGAGAAGGCAGGGTTGTAGCCTTTTTCCAGTGTAGTTCAGTCTGTACATTGAGCAAGCTGTGAAGGAATGCAAGGAGACATTGGGAGCGGGAATTAAAGTACAGAAAGAGAAAATAAAAAATTACAGTTTGCTAATGACACTGTAATTCTTTCAGAAACAGCAAAGGATCTGGAAGAGCAACTGAACGGAATGAACAGTGTCTTGAAAGGAAGGTATAAAAGGAACATTAAAAAGAGCAAAATAAATTTAAGGCCACGCTCAGACATGCAGGAATCGCGGTTATCGTTCACAGTGTGTAGTGGGAATTGCCAGTGTCAAAATGGAATCAAAGAAGAAATATTGTGTTTACTCTGGTTGTTTAAGAGATAGAGATCGAGAGTCAGAAAAAGGCAGTATTGGGTGTATCCTATACTAAGTGATCGGCTTGCACATGGCCAATTCGTGACATTGTTGGCTGGGCTGGGGTTTCAAAGGGACCAAACTACTATGGTAATCAGTCCCTTTTTCCATCACAGAGACAACATAATAGACTGATAAAATAGGACATAACATGTTAAACTACATCAAACTGTAGATGGAAAATGTCAAATCAAAGAATCAACTAAAGGAAAGAATAAAGAAATTTAAAAGAGAAGACCAGAGTGTCCAGACTAAGTGTTCACAGAAATAAAATAAATAATAATAGTAATAAATGAAAACAGAACGACCAGCCACTCTGCAACACATTAAAATCACCTGCCTAATATTGCCACGAGAGACCACGAACACCAACTGCCAGCGTGGCGCAGGGGATAGCATCACGGACTGCGGAGCAGAAGGTCGCCGGTTCAATCCCGCCCACCGGCAAAAATTTATTTCTTTGTAATTTACAATTCCAGAAGGTTCTAAATCTTTCTTATGTTCACTTGTAAATTCTACTTGTTTCTTATGTTAACTGTTCTTCTAATTTTGGGTAAATTCTGTCTGTGTATAAATAGCAGAGCACTCTGCCTGAGAGGAAGTCAGTGCTGCGTGTATGTTGAGTTCATAATAAACGTGCTTTCAGTATAAGTGCTGTGTTTAGTTGCCTTCGAAGTCAAGCCTAATTCCATTGCAACGTGACATTGTTTGGTGGAGGCAACGGGTACACTGTGTAACGACTGCATCACCGTGGCTCCGATTAGGCAACGTAAAAGCCGTCGCTTACACGGACTTGAACCGGAATACAACGGATACACCGAGTACGTCCTTCCTAAAGTCCGTATTATCAGAAGAACAATGGAGACGAAACCAGCAATAAGCCAGCTGCACATCAGACACCCGTTGATGTTCTCTGGAGATGCTGGACAGGACCCCCAACAAATGGCTAAAAGGGTTCGACCGAGTCACCAAGTACAACAGGTGGGATCATACGATGTGCTTGGCCAACGTTTATTTCTACCTGGATGCAACAGCCCAGCAATGGTTCGAAAACAACGAAGACAAGTTGAATGACTGGGAGACGTTCCAGGAGGAACTTAAGAAGACGTTTGGAGACCGCAAGTGACAAATCCGCTCGGCGGAAGAACAACTGAAGAACCGGGCCCAATGACATGGTGAGCCGACACAATCGTACGTACAGAGTGTTTTGGCCCTGTGTAACGTAGTCAATCCGAACATGACTGAAGCGGACAAAATCACGCACCTGATGAAGGGAATTGCAGAAGATATGTACCAAGCTCTTCTGATAAAAGACGTCGCTATGACAGAAGAGTTCATCAAGTGGTGCCAGCGTATTGAAGAGATGAAACAAAGGAGGGTTGGACGCAGGAAGTATGACAGACTCCCAAATGTAGTCCCTATGGCCATTGTGGAAGACCAGAAGGTCGCTCCCCGACGCGCCGCAGCCGTTCACCGGCGCTGTACAGAGGTACCAGCCGCTCCCCTAGCCGCCGCGCCCAGAAAAACCAAGCGAGGCGACCATCTACGGAGGTGAGGCCGCCGCAGATGAAAATCCTCCATGGACGAGTCGCCAAGATGTCGGGAAATCTCATCGACGGCTAACCTGTCCGGGCACTTGTTGATTCAGGAGCCTCTTTTTCTGTATTATCGGATAATTACCGCCGCACACTAAAGAAGACAATGTTCTGTGATACGGGAGCAACTGTGCTGAAGGTCGCGAATGGAAAGTACATCCATCCAGCAGGAACTTGTGTCGCAAGAATAACCATCAACAACAGGACGCAGCCGTTTGAATTTGTCGTGTTAACAGAATGTAGTCACAATGTCATTCTTGAATGGGACTTCCTTCAGGCATTCCAAGCTATCATTGACTGTGGAAGATCTGAGCTGCAAATTGAAGAAGTTGTTCCGCCAGATACACGTATTACAGAATTTTCTGGGAAGTTGTTCGTCGTTGACAATGTGACGATACCGCCGTTGACAATGAGAAGAGTTGCAGTCACAAACACAGATGACTGGTTAAACTGTGAAGTTCTTGCTAATAGTAAAAAGTTTATCCGGCTCACAAAAGAAATTTACATACCAGCGGCTGTCATAAGCATTACCCGTGGTCAAGGAGAGATTTGGATCACAAACTGTCACGAGCAGTCACAACTTATCCCCAAGGGAATGTGTATCGGGACAGCTGAACCAATCCAGGACGGTGAGCTCAACGTCATCAATGCCCTGCTGTTAGTACAGACAACACGCTGGAGGAAACAAACATGGAACTGCCAATAGGGCCTGGACTGACCAAGGAACAACACCAGCAGGTGTTAGGTATACTACGCCAATTTTCGGGTGCATTCACACCTCAGCAGGGGAAAAGTCAGACGAAACGGCCCACGATAAAGCACCGTATCAATACTGGGGTCCATCCGCCAATTAGCCAGCATTCATATAGAGTGTCGCCAGCTGAAAGACGGATAATTCAGGAGGAAGTAGAGAAGATGTTGCGAGATGACATTATTCAACCTTCGGAGAGTCCTTGGTCGTCTCCGGTGGTCCTCGTAAAGAAGAAGGATGGCACGTGGCGATTCTGTGTTGACTATCGGCGGCTAAACAGTATCACAAAGAAAGATGTCTACCCATTGCCGCGTATTGATGACACCTTAGACTGCTTGAAAGGAGCTACATATTTCTCAACTATGGACATGCAGACACTGGCAAATCGAGGTTGACGAAGCTGACAGGGAGAAGACGGCTTTTAATACACCTGACGGTCTCTATGAATTTAAAGTAATGCCATTTGGATTATGTAATGCTCCAGCCAGATTCGAACGCATGATGGACAACTTGCTTCGACACCTGAAGTGGACGACGTGTCTCTGCTATTTAGATGACATTGTCGTTTTCTCGAAAACATTTGAAGAACATCTGAGTCGCCTGTCAACTGTGTTGAAGTGTGTTCAGGCTGCAGGTCTCAGCCTCAATCAAAAGAAGTGCCTCTTCATCGCCAAAGAGATAATAATCCTGGGGCACCTAGTCAACGGAGATGGTGTCCGTCCTGATCCAGATAAAGTAAGGGCAGTCACAGAATTTCCAACTCCTCAGCACATTCGTGATGTGAGAAGTTTTCTTGGGCTGTGCTCATACTACTGACGTTTCATAAAAGGATTTTGTAACAAGGCACGTCCATTACAAGAACTTCTGCAGGGAGATGCCAAATTTTACTGGGATGCGACATAAGAAAGAGCTTTCCGAGCACTTAAGGAGGCTCTAACTTCCGCACCAGTGCTAGCCTTGTACGACGAGAATGCAGAAACGGAACTTCACACAGACGCCAGTGGCTATGGGATTGGTGCAGTGCTTGTACAAGTTCAGGAAGGTGCCGAAAAAGTGATAGCCTATGCGTCAAGAGTACTCTCAAAGTCCGAGATAAACTACTCTACAACTGAAAAAGAATGTCTCGCTGTTATCTGGGCTATCAACAAGTTCCGGCCGTATTTATTCGGCAAACCATTCACCGTCGTGACAGATCACCATTCATTGTGTTGGCTGACTAGCTTGAAGGATCCATCAGGTCGACTAGCAATATGGGCACTAAGACTCCAAGAGTAGGATGTCACAGTGGTATTCAAGAACGGGCGCAAGCACAAGGATGCAGACTGCCTTTCGAGGAATCCATTAGTGGAACACAACAGTATTAATGAAATTTCAGCTCTCACTGAATTAGATGACGTTACAGCTGAACAGAGGGAAGATCCAGTACTATTAAAAATGATAGAGGCCTTGGAGAAAGGAGAACCGACCAATGGAGAGTTCCAACTTATAAACGGAACATTGTACAAGAGCAACTATGATCCACTGGGCCCCAAATGGCTACTCGTTGTTCCAGCTCATCTCCAGCCAGCTATTCTCAAATATTTCCATGATGCTCCAATATCCGGTCATCTGGGATTCGTGAAGACCCTAGACAGAATCAGACGCAGGTATTACTGGAAAGGTCTCTACCGATCTGTCAAGCACTATGTGAGTCACTGTAAAGAGTGCCAGCGACGGAAGCATGTGCCGCAATTACCTCCAGGACATCTCGTACCGATTCCGCCGGCAGCAGCTCCATTCCACCGAGTTGGGATCGATCTTTTAGGGACGTTCCCGAAGTCGACAACCGGTAACCATTGGACAATAGTCTGCACTGACTACTTCACACGCTACACTGTCACCAAACCTGTGCCGACTGCAAAAGCTCCAGAGATCGCAAAATTCCTCGTCGAAGACATTATTTTGAAGCATGGAGCACCACGTGTCATGATATCTGATCGTGGAAAAGTATACCAGTCAAAACTAGTATCAGAGGTAATGTCACGGTGCAACATTGTCCACAGAATGACAACTGCATACCATCCTCAGACAAATGGTCTTACGGAACGTTTTAACAAAACGTTAGCCGACATGCTGTCGATGTACGTCGATGTTGAGCAGAAGGATTGGGATACAATTCTGCCAGATGTGACATTTGCTTACAATACCGCAAGACAAGACACCACAGGCTTCACTCCGTTTTTCCTGCTCCATGGCCATGAAGCCGAGACGACAATGGATACATTGTTCCCGTTTCAACCGGACGACACTCAGGATGACTATGTTAAACAGCTCATCACCAGGGTCAAAGAAGCAAGACAGCTGGCTCGTATACGGACACTGCACGCCCAGGAGAAGGACCGTCAGCGGTATAATGACAAGCACTGACCTGTTGTGTACAGCCCAGGAGATCTGGTATGGATTTTTACCCCTGTACGGAAGGTTGGACTGTCAGAAAAGTTATTGAAGCGATACTTTGGTCCGTATCGTGTCATACGCCGCCTGTCAGACGTCACATACGAAGTTGAGGATTATGAGCCATCGTCGAAACATCAAAAACGAAGAGACATTGTTCACGCCCTGCGCATGAAGCCTTACTACGATCCTGAAGAGCAGGTAAACGACAATGGCTTCTTGTTCAAGGACTTTAAGGACAGTAATGTTCCTGATGAAGCCACGACAGGAACGTCTGTCGTCGATAATCGCGGAGAAGGGAAGGATTCTCTTGAACTGTCATACAGAGGACCCATGACACGGTCAAGATCCAGGACATTGCAGCTGGCTGCACAGGGATCATAACAGCGGGTCGCTGTTTCTCCAGGAGAGGGAGCAATGCCATGAGAGACCACGAACACCAACTGCCGGCGCGGCGCAAGGGATAGCGTCACGGACTGCGGAGCAGAAGGTCGCCGGTTCAATCCCGCCCACCGGCAAAAATTTATTTCTTTGCAATTTACAATTCCAGAATGTTCTACATCTTTCTTATGTTCACTTGTAAATTCTACTTGTTTCTTATGTTAACTGTTCTTCTAATTTCTGGTAAATTCTGTCTGTGTATAAATAGCAGAGCACTCTGCCTGAGAGGCAGTCAGTGCTGTGTGTATGTTGAGTTCGTAATAAACGTGCTTTCAATATAAGTGCTGTGTTTAGTTGCCTTCGAAGTCAAGCCTACTTCCATTGCAACGTGACAATATTAAGCAGGTGCAGAATAAATAGATAAAGCATACTCAATAATGTCAGATAAAATTGTAGAATCCACTGTTACTAATAAAAGTTAAAACAGAATCAGCCACAGAGGCACTGTCATCTAAAACAAGTTGTAAGGAGTCAGGAAGATTAAAAGTCCGCTTTTGAGGGGCAAAGGTTGGGCATTCGAGTAAAATGTGGGCAACTGTCAAAGGCGCACCCCATCGACAGTGAGGAGGATCCTCACGACGGAGGATGTGAGAGTGCGTAAGCCAAGTATGGTGGATGTGGAGTTGGCAGAAGATGACAGAATCCCTGCGAGGACCTCCACACGTTGATTGTCTCCTTTATTAGTCGCAATTTGTTCAGCGACCGTAGGGTACGCCATTCTGTACTCCACAGACAAAGAATGAGACTATGTAACTTTGAACGGATTTCAGGAGCTGGGATACCTATATCCAGGGTTGATTTATCGGTAGCCTCTTTTGCTAACCTGTCAGCCATCTCGTTTCCAGCTATCTCTATGTGCCCTGGTGTCCAGACAAATGCTATCAACTGCCCACAACAGTCGATGTCGTATAGGGATTCTTGGAGTGCCTTAATCAAGGGATGGCGAGGGAAGCAGTGATCGAGGGCCTGTAGATTGCTTAGGGAGTCACTGCATATGACTCCCCAGAGCAGGAATGAATGTGATTGACTGTACGAAGAATGGCTATCAGCTCAGCAGTGAACACACTGGCAGCCATCCGGCATGGAATGCAGTTCCTTATGTCTGGCATGCATGTATGAAAAGCCAACACAACCATCTGCCCTCGAACCATCAGTGAAGATTACTGTGGAGTCCTGGTACCCATCTAGAATTGACAGGAATTGCCCATGAAGTGCCTCTGGGTGAACTGAGAGATGGAGCGGTGTGTCAAGTCCAGTCGAAGTAGAGGTCGAGGTAGACACCATGGTGGCGTATGTGATGGGAATTTGAACAAAGTTGGTAGAGGAAAAGAGTCCAATTCACTCAGTAGAGACCTAATGCTGACACTGACCATCAAGCCCGATCTCGGCCACCATCATGGTATCTGGAGTACTCTGTTTGGAAAAAGGAGATGGTAGTTGGGATGAGTAGGCATACCATATATGTGGTCTGCGTAATTTTCCAGCAGTTGTTGCCACCTGATTCGCAGAGGAGGCACCCCAGCCTCCATAAGGAGACTGTCCACAGGGCTTGTTCTGAAAGCCCCTGTCTCGAGTTGAACACCGCAGTGATGAATAGGATCCAGAAGCTGTAGCGCTGAGGGGGTTGCGGAACCATATACTACATTCCCATAGTCCAGACATAACAGAACAAGGGCTTTGTAACAGTGCAGCAGGGTACTGCGATCTGTGCCCCAAGTGTTACTGCTAAGGCACTGGAGGATGTTGAGGTGCTGCCAGCACTTCTGTTTAAGCTGGTGAATATGTGGCATCCATGTTAGCCTATCATCAAATTCCATTCCTAAGAAATGGTGAGTTTCTACTACAGTGAGAAGTTGGTCGTTAATATGAAGTTCTAGATGTGGGTGGACCGTCCAACACTGACAGAAGTACATAATGCATATCTTGGCGGCCGAGAACTGAAGCCCCACGGAAGAGGGCCCATGTCTACGCCTTGCGTGTGGCGCTCTGCAGCTGGTGTTCAGCAACACACACACACTAGAAGAGCTAAAATATATGCAGAAGTCATTAGCATACAATGAAGGTGATACTGACGACCCGACTGTTGCTGCTAGGCTATTATTAGCAACTAAAAACAGAGGGGACACTCAATACCAAGCGCTGGGGAACCCCATTCTCCTGGGTATGTAAGGAGCTATGGAATGCCCCAACCTGTACATGGAAGGTATGTAGAGTTAAAAAATGGGATAAAAAGTGGGAGTGAGCCCCGAAGTCCCCAGCCGTGTAAGGTGGTAAGGATGTGGCGTCGCCAGGTCCTGTCGTATGCCTTTGACAAATCAAAAGAGACGGCAACCAGGTGCTGACGTCGAGGAAAGGCTGTCCGGATGGCGGACTCAACATGAAGCAGATTATCCGAGACCGAGTGACCCTGATGGAAACCACCTTGGCCCCGCAGGCCCCAGCAGGCCCCGGGATTCAAGCACCCAACACATCCACCGGCTTAACATGTGTTCTAGCAGTTTACACAGGACATTTGTAAGGCTGATTAGCCAATAACTGTCCACATCTAGTGGGTTTTTACCTGCCTTAAGCACCGGAACGATGGTACTTTCTCGCCACTGTGACAGGAAAACATCTCCGCTCCAGATCCGATTAAACAAGGCTAGAATATGTCTCTTAGATAGATGCTTCAACATCTGACTGTGGATTCTGTCAGGTCCTGGGGCAGTGTCAGGACAGTGTGCAAGGGCATTGAGAAACTCTCCACTCACTAAACGAAGCGTTATACATCTCAGGGTGGTGTGTGGTGAATGAAAGGAGTTTGCGTTCAGTCCGCTGTTTCAATGTGCAGAAGGTAGGCGGATAATTTTGGGAAGCAGCAGCATGAGTGTAGTGCTCAGCAAAAGCCTCGGTGATGTCGCCGTGATCTGTACAGACAGCTCCACGTATAGAGATCCCAGGAATTGCTGTCTGGGTCTGGTATCCATACAGGCGTCAGATCTTTTTCCAGACTTGGGGAGGAGAGGTACGTGACCCTATGGTGGAGACGTACCTCTCCCAACATTTCTGTTTCCACCTTTGTATTATCTGCCGAGCACAAGCTCGGAGCTGTTTAAGCGCGATTAGAGTATTGAGCGATGGGTGGCACTTACGGCACTGAAGAGCACGCCTACGGTCTTTGATGGCGTCCGCAACTTCCGATCACCACCAAGGCACTGTCTTTCTCCAGGAGAATCCGGATGAACGGGGGATTGCATGCTCAGCAGCAGATACAATCATCTTAGTGACATTCTCTACCGCTATGATCGTATCGTTCAGCAGAGGTTCAAGAGTGGCAGCAAGATAGAAGTCATCTCAGTTTCCCACATTTAAAGCCCATCGAAGGGAGCACCCTGGGCATTGATGATGGGGTAATGACAGAAAGATAGGAAAGTGGTCACTACTACACAAATCTTTGCGCATCCTCCAGTTGACAGATGGTAAGAGGGCAGGGCTGCAAAACACCAAGTAAAAGCCGAGAAAATGCCGTGCGCCACACTGAAGTGCATGGGGGCAACAGTGTTTAAGAGGCAGAGATTGAGTTGGGATATTAAGTTCCCGACACTTCTGCCACAGACACTGGCTATTGCCATTTGGGCATTTAAATCGCCCAATAGTAAGAACGGCAGTGGGAGTTGGGATATCAGTGCAGCTAATAATATGTTTGGCGGTACATCATCATCTGGTGGGAGATATAAGCTACAGATAGTTACGTCATGTGGTATCCTTACTTTGACAATCACAGCTTATAAAGGTGTCTGAAGGGGCACGGGTTCACTATAAACAGAGTTAAGGATGTAGACACAGACTCCACCTGACACCCTACAATAAACGCTGTGACTTTTGTAGTATCCCCTATACCCATGAAGGGGTCCACATTGCCGAGAAGCAAGTCTCCTGGAGGTCAATGCAGGAAGCAGGTGTGGTGCTTAAAAGTTGTCATAATTCAGCCAGGTGTCAGAAAAGTCCACCGCAATTCCACTGTGGGATCATCTGGGAAGACATGTGGTACTAAGGACACCTTTTATACCTCAGGATCAGTTGCTTTCATTGCTGTTGGATCAATGTCCATAGTTTCTAGGATACTGTCAAGATTCAGGTCATCAGGGGACGCTGGAATCTCCTCCTCCTCGTTATAGGCAGAGGTATGGGGCGGTAGTGCAGGAACTATCGTGGTCTCTGTCTTTTCACGAGTCTTCTTTTTCTTCTTTTGTGTCTCTCGCTGCTCCTTCGGCTTCTCACATCTGGTGGGCTTCGATGACTCAATCTCCGGGACTGAGGATGACCTCTAAGCCCTACGACCAGCCTTCATTGGTACTGTCTGCCTCTCGCTGGGGTCCGCTTTTTCAGCGGAGAAAGCTGAGGAAGGATAGAATGCAAGCAATCCTTTCCTTGAGAGAGGAGCCAGAGGAGACTTCTCCTTCTCTGGCTCGGGGGTGGGGACTGATGTCCCTGGTGTTTGGGGGGGAATTGCTCCCAACGTTGGAGTTTTGGGAGCAACAAATGAAGAGGTTCCCCCAACCATCTGGGGGGCGGGTGGAGGTGATAGGGCCTGTTGGCCCACTGCAACTGGCTGAACAGTTAGTGCTCTTGGCACTGTAGATAGCGATGACGAAGTAACTGCAGCATAGGTGGCGATCATGTTACGGGATGGAGTTTCAAGTACTTATGTTTAGCCTCTGAATATGACAGCCTGTCCCAGGTCTTATATTCCATGACTTTCCTCTCTGTGCAAAACTATGCAATGTGGTGAGCAGGGTGCGTGATGTTGGCTGCTGTTGACGCAGACTGGAGGAGAGGCACATGGGACGTTGGGATGAGATACACGTCCGCATTCCTGGCAGGTTGGATTGGCATCACACCGAGATGACATGTGCCCAAACCATCAGCACTTGAAACAACACATAGGGGGAAGAATGTAGGGCTTAAAGTCGCACTGGTACATCATCACCTTGACCTTCTCGGGCAATAGATCACCCTCAAAAGCCAAGATGAAGGCACTGGTGGCAACCCTGTTCTCCCCCTAAAAATACACCGGATAAAATGATTACCTTGCCACTCTAGGTTTGCTCATAGTTCATCATCAGATTGCAAAAGAGGTCTTTATGGAATATAATGCCTTGGACCAGGTTTAAACTATTGTGAGGTGTTATTGTAATGGAAACATCACCCAACTTGTCACAGGCAAGCAGTGCCCATGACTGCTGGGGATAACGTCTTTATGAGAACTGTCCCTGATCTCGTTTTAGACATGCCCTCAACCACTCGATACTTATCCTTCAGGTGCTCCACAAAAAATAATGGGTTTGTTGATTGAAAGGATTCTCCATCTGCCCCTATTTAGCAGCATAAGCCTCACCTTGTTGACGAGCCCTACGTTCCTCCCATGGGGTGGCCAGGGAAGGGAAAGAGTTGGGCTCATATGTTGCTGCATTTAAATCAGGCCGTCCTCTCTTAGAGACACCGGTTGTATGTCCGGCAACATTATGGGGTCTTTTCATGATGTTTCCATGAGCAGCTAGGGAAAATAGGTCCACCCAGGCAGAGCCCCCCTTGTCTGGGTAAGCCTTATACAACTGAGGTGTGGCAGGTTCCTCAGAGGTTGCTCACTAATGACTGTTCAACCTCAACAGCCATGCATACCTTGAAATTGCAATTTATATATATACACACAGGTTTGTACCATCCTCGCCACCCGGGCAATTAAGCCAAGATCCCTGGGCTCTGAAACGTACAATGTTCCACCATCGCACTAAACAATGGTCGTTTAAGCATTCACAGAGCTTACAGTGTAGCGGACTGTGGGCGTAACACAGTCCACGGCTCAAGACCCTTGGTTCTCCAAGTCCGTACTTAGCAAATTAATGCTAAGCCCCGTAGGGGTCGTAACATTGTATCCTCATTAAGAACATATGGAGAAAAGTTCTTTGAGTACTTGAGAATGTCTATAAATTCTTTGATGAGCTACTTCAAGTAGCCAGGAATGATAGTTCAAGTTCTGAAGCACACATGACACACAAATATAATTCTATGTAAATTAATTTTTGTTCAATAAACACCTACTTACCAAAAATATTCTTTTCTTTCCAAATATATCCACCAACTGATGCCATGCTTGGTTTTTGGCAGTTTTATTAGAATATTCATCGCTCTGGAGATCCCATAATGCATGTCGTTTCTCCAGTTCATCAATAAAAATTCAGTGTCGAAGTGAACCATTTCAAGCTTGTAGCACTGAGACATCCGAACTGTGTGGTGCCCACAACCAAACTGAACGCTCCTGTAGGATTCCACAGAAATAGAATCGTGTGGGCGCTACGCGATTGTATTTTCCGTCGGTTGAACTAGCCATGTGCTTACGCGTGAACAGTTACGACAAGACTCAAGTAAATAAAACCCGCGAGGGCACTGTGTGATTATCACTGTGTCTGAACACGGCCTAATGGAATGTAGTGTCAGAGAATCAGGCATTGCTGAAGGAATTAAATTAGGTGATGAGCTAATAAAAGTAGTGGATCAGTTTCATTATTTGAGAAGCAAAATTACTTCTGATGGTGAAGTAAAGATGATATATAATGCAGAATGGCCATGGGACGAAAGGCATTTCTGAAGAAGCGAAATTTGTTGACATCCAATATTAATTTAAATGTGGACGATAAGAAGTTCAGACAAAAGATGATAGAAGCTTTCGAAATGTGGTGCTACAGACGAATGTTGAAAATTAGAAGGGTAGATCACATAACTAATGGAAATGAGCGTATGGCTTTCTTGGCCGGGAGATCCCTTACAGGATTGTTTGACGCCTGAGTGTAAGTCTTTCTATTTGATGCCGCGTGGGCAGACTGCGTGCCAATGATGATGAGATGATGGTGATTAGGACAACACACAACACCCAGTCCCCTGCCAGGAATAGAACCCGGGCCCCCTGCGTGAGGAGGTGCTTAACCGAATTGGGGATAAAAGGAGTTTGTGGCATATTCTGACTAAGAGAAGGGATAGATTGGTAGGACACATTCTGAGACATCAAGGAATTGTCAACATAGCATTAGAGGGAAGTGTGTGGGGTAAAAATCATAGAGGAGACCGATACAAAACAATGTTGGTTGCCATTCTTATTTTTAGATGAAGAGTTTTGCACAGGACAGGGTGATGTGGAGAGCTGCATCAAACCAGTGTGCAGACGGAAGAACATAACGACACATCCTTGTTTGGATTGGAATCTGCATGTGTCAACATCTATAGATCGTAACTTAGTGCCAAGCACTACTACTTATCGGTTCATGACAGCGGTTCCTGTAGCCACTATCCAGTGTGAGGATATTTTCAGGTAACCAACGATAACGAGAAATTGCAGTTTGCATTTAGTGCTGTAATGAAATGTTTTTTTATCCTGAGTTTGCTTGTAAAGGTTAGCATTAATCACCATCAACAAAGATATTATGATCTCAGTTCTGTCACACATTAATATCACTCTTGCACATCACACATTCCCAGTTTGTGGTTAGGTTAGGAGATAAGTTTAAATTCAGGCATACAAAATGCATCCTCTGCCTCGGTCAAATCGCTTGACACTTAAAATCAGTTTTTGCACTCCTAACGTAACTCACTGCAGTTGCTTCAAACGTTCCTTTGCATTACACATTACCAGCATTTTTGAATCAATCCACTGTGTTAAGGTGTTTGCCATAAATGAACAATTGTGTTAAGGTGTTGCCCATAAATGTGGCAACACTAGCACTACATAACATATATCAACTAGCAAGTAATTTTATTCAGAATGAATGTTTTCATGGAGAGGGTTTTTATAAACATTATATCAGTGTATGGTGCATTTTGAAGGGTACTTTGCAATGAACTCCAACAGTGTTTCACTGATTACCACAAAAGTTGACAGATATATGTGAGTTTTCATAGACAGGGGGAGGAGGAGATTAAGTGAAGAGGTGTGAGTCAACAGCCGTAATAGCTGATGGTTGACTATGCATTTTTAAGTGTTTATATATCTACACCTGCCTCTCGCCCTAGAACATTCCCTTCCACCTCCCCTGCCCTCCCAACTCCAAACTGTTCTCACTTCGGGGGCTGCACTTGGGAGTAGCGGCCAGAGATGGCAATTGTGCCTGTGTGTGTGTTTGTGTGTGTGTGTGTGAAGTGATTGTGAATGTCTTTCTTGTTTGCGGCTAAGCGATCGTCTCTGTGCTAACATATCTTCATTAAATTATTGATATACTAAAAAAAGATATAGGAACTATGATACCTGCATTTGTCTCAAAGGACCAGCTAATTCTTCTGACCTCTTGGGCATTTCTGAACTCTTCTCATCACATACAAAACAACTCAGGAGTGCAACACACTGTGGTACTGAAAGGTCATTGAACATGCCATTGAATATCATTTCAGTCATTAGCAGTTCATCCCCACTGAAAATGTAAAACAGATTGTTAAGAATGTAACTATAACAATATGAAACAAATGATATCACATAAAGATTGAACTTCTAATGAAATAAGTTGAGTTAATAGTAACAGATGAAAACTCTAAGACCTTATTGCACCATACTGAATAAAGTACAATAAATATTGATTTCCCGGGGGTTACTGACAATTTGTGCTATATATAGGACATTGCAGAGGTCAATATATTGTTCAATATGATGTACATTTAAAAGCAATATTCTGTCATAAATGGCAGGTCCTGACAAGATAGGAATTCACTCCAAACAAAGATCTGCAAAAATAAATGACAAAACATCAAAAGTGGAATGGGGAATATATATTAAAGCATCATGACTGAAATTTTTTATTGTTGTGGAAACTGAAGATCATGGTAGCATTACAGCAACAGGTCAGCTGTCCAATAAGCACAACTGCATTTTTTCATTACAAGACATGTCTCCTAAGATATAACATTAAAACACACATTGTGAAATTTGTGCAGTAATGAAACATTTATCACTGGAATTTGTGTAAGTTTGACTGAGCTTTGTTATCTCTGATCTGTGACATAGAAAACGTCTCAGGATGTGGTGTGTCTTTGTCAAAGTATTTAGATTGTAGGCTGCTTTGCAGTAGTATTAGTTGTATGGTAGTGTTGGTAGAGTTCAGTAGTGGCAGCTTCTGTGTGCAGTGGCTGTGATGAGTTGTGTGGAGCAATCGGGCATAGAAATTGTGCCTAAGAATTATTGTTTATTTGAAGGTCAGACCAGACTACTTCATGTATCTGCTATTTTGTATAATACTCTGAAAACTAAGGTAATGCACACAGCTGCTTTTGCGTCTTAATTTTATTTGCAGCGTAGTCTCATTCAAGTAATTAGTTGCCTAATCCCTTTCTTTCAAGTTATGTCCAAAGAAATATTGAATATAGGATAAGCTATGCTGATTAGTTTTTTTAAAATCATTTTCTTGATTCAGCACAAAACGATGAATATTACTAATTGTGATTGTTGTCTGAAATAATCAGTACTGTATAATAATGGAAAGTCCAGGTTGGAATTAATAATATAGTGAGGACAGTTTACAACTCACCGAAAAGATGTGGCGACGAGCTGCGACAGGCACATATAAAAGACACACACATACAACACATTCAGCTATCGGCCATGGCCTTCTTCAGAAAATAGAACACTCACGCAATCACACAGGCACACAACACAGTCATACAACCATCACCTCCGACTGCCGCACTTCGAATCACGCTCTGCGGCGAATCGGGGACGGGAGGGGTGGGGAGGGGAGGAGAGGGGATAGGAAGGTTACGTCACGATGATGGGGATGGGTTAGATGGGAATAACGAGATGCAGCTTAGGAATGGAGTGGGGAGGTGGGTGAGGGGAAAAAATAAAATAAAATAAAGTAAAATAAATATATATAGAAAATGCAAGTAAACACGACTGCACACACACACACACACACACACACACACACACACACACACACACACACACACACACACAATCGCACATTCACACACCACTCAAAATAGGCAAGGTTTGGGATAGAGAGGTAGGAACTGTAAGGTATGGAGAAAAAATATATAGGAAAATTATCGTAGGTTGAGGCCTGGTTGATTTCGGGATCAGAGAATGTATTGTAGGGATAACTCCCATCTGTTGCAGTTCAGAAAAGCTGGTGGTGGAAGGGAGGATCCAGATGGCCCGGGTTGTGAAGCAGCCATTGAAATCAAGCATGTGCTCCGCTCATGCTGTGCCACAGGGTGGTCCACCTTGTTTTTGGCCACAGTTTGGCGATGGCCATTCATCCTAATGGACAGCTGGTTGGTGGTCATGCCAATATAGAAAGCTGTACAGTGTTTGCAGCACAGTTGGTAAATTATGTGGCTGCTTTCACAAGTGGCCCGGCCTCTGATAGTAGGGTAGGATAAGCCTGTGACAGGACTGGAATAGGAAGTGCTGGGTGGGTAGATTGGACAGGTCTGGCAGCGGGGTCTTCCACAAGGATATGATCCCTGAGGCAGTGAGCTGGGTTTCGGGGTAGCTTAAGGGTGAACTAGGATGTTGTGAAGGTTGGGAGGGCGACGGAACACCACTTTAGGAGGGGTGGGAACGATCTTGGGCAGGATGTCTCTCATTTCTGGGTACGAGGATAGAAAATCAAAACCTTGGAGAAGGATGGAATTTAGTTGTTCGAGACCAGGGTAGTACTGGGTGACAAGGGGAGTGCTCTTTTTTGGATGGTTACTGGTGTATGGATATGGCACGGGAGATTTGTTTGCCGACTAGGTCTGTGGGGTAGTTTCTGTGAGACCTTCAGCATATTCATAAAGGGAATTCTTGTCACTGCAGATGTGCCGTCCACGGGTGGCCAGGCTGTAAGGGAGGGATTGTTTGACGTGGAAGGGATGGCAACTGTCAAAATGCAGGTACTGTTGGTGGTTGGTAGGTTTAATATGGACAGAAGTGTGGATGGAGCCATCAGTGAGGTGGAGATTGACATCCAGGAATGTGGCATGGTTGGTTGAGGAAGACCAGGTGAAGTGGATGGGAGACGGAATTCAGGTTCTGAAGAAAGGAGGATAGGGTGTCCTGGCTCTGAGTCCAGATCATGAAAATATCATCAATGAACCTGAACCAGGCCAGAGGTTTGAGGTTTTGGGATGCTAGGAAGGATTCCTCCAGACGGCCCATGAACAGGTTGGCATAGGAGGGTGCCATGCGGGTGCCCATGGCTGTGCCTTGGATTTGATGGTAAACTTTCCCCTGACAGGAAAAGTAGTTGTTAAGGAGGATGAAATTGGTAAGGGTTATGAGGAATGAGGTATCAGGCTTGCATTCAGAGGGACGTTGGGAGAGGTAGTGTTCCAGAGCGGCAAGGCCATGGGCATGTATGATGTTGGTGTATAGGGAGGTGGCATCCACAGTAACAAGTAAAGATCCAGGAGGCAAAGGGGTGGGAATGGTGGAGAGTTGGTGAAGGAAGTGGTTGGTATCGTTGATGTGGGAAGATAGATTTTGGACAATAGGTTGGAGGTGTTGGTCAACTAGGGCTGAAATTCGTTCGGTAGGAGCACACTAACCAGCCACAATGGGGCGTTCAGGATTATTAGGTTTGTGGATTTTGGGGAGCATGTGAAAGGTGGGTGTGCGGGGTGCTGCTGGGGTGAGGAGGGAGATGGATTCAGGGGAGAGTTTCTGGGAGGGGCCATAGGATTTTAGTAGGAATTGGAGATCTTGTTGGACTTTGGGGATGGGGTCAATCTGGCACAACTTGTAGGTGGAGGAGTCAGATAGTTGGCGGAGCCCTTCTGCCAGGTAGTCACTGTGATCCATAACTACAGTGGTGGAACCTTTATCAGCAGGGAGGATGATTATGTCAGGATTAGTTTTAAGGTTTTGGATGGCTCTTATTTCTTCTGTTGAAAGGTTTGAATTCTTGGGAAGGGACTTGGGAAAGGATGGTGAGGACAAGTTGGAGGTGAGAAACTCTTGGAGGGTAACCAGAGGGTGGTTAGGTGGGAGTGGAGGGGGATCTTTGATGGGTGGTGGTATGAATTGTGACTGGCAGGGTTCAATATTGGGGTTAGGTAGATTGTGGTCAGAGGGATTGGTGGCAAAGTAGTGTTTCCATCGTAGGGATCGGGAAAAGGAGAGTAGGTCTTTGACAAGACCAACATGATTGAACTGGGGTGTAGGACTAAAGGTAAGACCTTTGCATAAAACGGAAACTTCAGTGGGGTTTAGGTTTTTTGTGGATAGGTTGACCACAGTGTTCTGGGGTTGTTTTGGTATTGGATGTTGTGGAGTGGTGGTAGGGAGTTTGGAGGGATGAGGTAGGTTCAAGAGGTCAGCTAAGCATGGTCTGGGAGCTATGAGGGGTTCACGAGGAGGAACACTGTGGTTCGGATAGGGATTGGATATGGGTGCTCCAAGGCGGCAATATGATGTCAGCAGGCTGGACAGTTTGTGGAGGTGGTTTGTTTGTTTGTTAAGCTTATGGGACTTGACTACGGGGTCATCAGTCCCTAAACTTACAAACTACTTATGAACTAGCTACAACTACGGACGGCACAAATATCCATGCCCGAGGGGGGATTCGAACCCCCGACCGTAGTGGCCGTGCAGACCGTGACTGAAGCGCCTCAGTCTCCTCGGCCACCGCGGCCGGCTTGTGGAGGTGGTGTTTGGAATGCTCCTCCAGTTGCTGGAGAGCAAAGGATTCGATCTGGGAGATGGGATGTAGGTAGTTTTGGTTACACAATAGTAATATCTTACGGAGGGAGAGAAGGTAGCTAAGGGATTTATGAGCCATGGAGAGGCGATTTTGTAGGACTAGGTTCATGAGGGATAAGGATTGGTGGAATCCGAAAAGGTGCAGGTCATTGTGGAAGGAGGGGTGGGATCCAGACAATGGAATTTTTATGGTTAGACCGTTGGGAGGGATACCATGACTTAGGCAGCATTTTAGGAATAGGATATGGGATTGGGTTTTGGCCAGGGAAAGGGATACTTTCCTGAACTGGTACAGATAGAAGGAGCAGGGGTCCATTGGGACAGGGATGGTGCAGGGAAAGTGGAAAGTGAGGAATGATGGGAGAGACAGTGGATTATGATGAACCTAAGGCCTGGGAAGAGGTTCCTCAACACGCAAAATACGCACCAGGCACGCAAAAGTTTGTAAATTCGCGAACACAACTACACAGATACACACCTTAGCACGCAGATTCACGCCCAGGCGCACTAAATGACGGGGAAAAAACTGCAAAATCACGTATAAAATCATGCACCAGAACGCTCTATCACGCACTAAAACGGGAGATCTCACACATGAGCAAGCAGCCCACCACAAAAATGCGTACAAAAACCCAAACAACGCGTAAGTATGGAAATTCGTGCGAAGAAAGACTATAATGGCGCTTCTAGAACAGAAAACTCAAGACACAGTAACGAAAATTCACGACACAGTAACGAAAATTCACGACACAGTAACGAAAATTCACGACACAGTAACGAAAATTCACGACACAGTAACGAAAATTCACGACACAGTAACGAAAATTCACGACACAGTAACGAAAATTCACGACACAGTAACGAAAATTCACGACACAGTAACGAAAATTCACGACACAGTAACGAAAATTCACGACACAGTAACGAAAATTCAAGACACAGTAACGAAAATTCAAGACACAGTAACGAAAATTCAAGACACAGTAACGAAAATTCAAGACACAGTAACGAAAATTCAAGACACAGTAACGAAAATTCAAGACACAGTAACGAAAATTCAAGACACAGTAACGAAAATTCAAGACACAGTAACGAAAATTCAAGACACAGTAACGAAAAATCAAGACACAGTAACGAAAATTCAAGACACAGTAACGAAACTCTCCTCTGAATCCATCTCCCTCCTCACCCCAGCAGCACCCCGCACACCCACCTTTTACATGCTCCCCAAAATCCACAAACCTAATAATCCTGGACGCCCCATTGTGGCTGGTTACTGTGCTCCTACTGAACGAATTTCAGCCCTAGTTGACCAACACCTCCAACCTATTGTCCAAAATCTATCTTCCCACATCAACGATACCAACCACTTCCTTCACCAACTCTCCACCATTCCCACCCCTTTGCCTCCTGGATCTTTACTTGTTACTGTGGATGCCACCTCCCTATACACCAACATCCCACATGTCCATGGCCTTTCCACTCTGGAACACTACCTCTCCCAACGTCCCTCTGAATGCAAGCCTGATACCTCATTCCTCATAACCCTTACCAATTTCATCCTCCTTAACAACTACTTTTCCTTTGAGGGGAGAGTTTACCATCAAATCCAAGGCACAGCCATGGGCACCCGCATGGCACCCTCCTATGCCAACCTGTTCATGGGCCGTCTGGAGGAATCCTTCCTAGCATCCCAAAACCTCAAACCTCTGGCCTGGTTCAGGTTCATTCATGATACTTTTCATGATCTGGACTCAGGGCCAGGACACCCTATCCTCCTTTCTTCAGGACCTCAATTCCTTCTCTCCCATCCACTTCACCTGGTCTTCCTCAACCAACCATGCCACATTCCTGGATGTCAACCTCCACCTCACTGATGGCTCCATCCACACTTCTGTCCATATTAAACCTACCAACCACCAACAGTACCTGCATTTTGACAGTTGCCATCCCTTCCATGTCAAAAAATCCCTCCCTTACATCCTGGCCACCCGTGGACGGCATATCTGCAGTGACAAGAATTCCTTTTCTGAATATGCTGAAGGTCTCACAAAGGCCTTCACAAACTACCCCACAGACCTAGTCCACAAATAAATCTCCCGTGCCATATCCTCACACACCCCAAATCCTCTTCCTAATACCAGTAACCATCCACAAAAGAGCACTCCCCTTGTCACCCAGTACTACCCCGGTCTCGAACAACTAAATTCCATCCTTCTCCAAGATTTTGATTTTCTATCCTCGTACCCAGAAATGAGAGACATCCTGCCCAAGATCGTTCCCACCCCTCCTAAAGTGGTGTTCCGTCGCCCTCCCAACCTTCACAACATCCTAGTTCACCCTTATGCCACCCCGAAACCCAGCTCACTGCCTCATGGATCATATCATTGTGGAAGACCCCGCTGCCAGACCTGTCCAATCCACCCACCCAGTACTTCCTATTCCAGTCCTGTCACAGGCTTATCCTACCCTATCAGAGGCCGGGCCACTTGTGAAAGCAGCCACATAATTTACCAACTATGCTGCAAAAACTGTACAGCTTTCTATATTGGCATGACCACCAACCAGCTGTCCATTAGGATGAATAGCTACCGCCAAACTGTGGCCAAAAACAAGGTGGGCCACCCTGTGGCACAGCATGAGCAGAGCACATGCTTGAATTCAATGGCTGCTTCACAACCCGGGCCATCTGGATCCTCCCTTCCACCACCAGCTTTTCTGAACTGCAACAGATGGGAGTTATCCCTACAATACATTCTCTGATCCCGAAATCAACCAGGCCTCAACCTACGATAATTTTCCTATATATTTTTTCTCCATACCTTACAGTTCCTACCTCTCTATCCCAAACCTTGCCTATTTTGAGTGGTGTGTGAATGTGCGATTGTGTGTGTGTGTGTGTGTGTGTGTGTGTGTGTGTGTGTGTGCAGTCGTGTTTACTTGCATTTTCTATATATATTTATTTTACTTTATTTTATTTTATTTTCCCCCCTCACCCACCTCCCCACTCCATTCCTAAGCTGCATCTCGTTATTCCCATCTAACCCATCCCCATCATCGTGACGTAACCTTCCTATCCCCTCTCCTCCCCTCCCCACCCCTCCCGTCCCCGATTCGCTGCAGAGCGTGATTCGAAGTGCGGCAGTCGGAGGTGATGGTTGTATGACTGTGTTGTGTGCCTGTGTGATTGCGTGAGTGTACTATTTTCTGAAGAAGGCCATGGCCGTTAGCTGAATGTGTTGTATGTGTGTGTCTTTTGTATGTGCCTGTCGCAGCTCGTCGCCACGTCTTTGCGGTGAGTTGTAAACTGTCCTCACTATATTATAATCAGTACTGTCTTAGATGAAAGTCATTATTATATGAAAGTGCATGTCATTACATTTTATAGAGCAGAATAGATTATCACAGGTGATATAAATTAAGTTTTCTGTAATATTTTTGAGAAGGACAGGTTACTTACTCACCACAGAGATGTCCAATGAGCTGCAGAAAGGCACAAATAACAGACAAAACATTATAGCTTTCGGCCTTTCAGGCCTTTGTCACACACACACACACACACACACACACACACACACACACACACAATGTAGTTATCTGTTATTTGTGCCTTTCTGCGACCCATCGGACGTCTCTGTGGTGGGTAAGCAACTTATCCTTCTCAAAAGTAGGATTGAATCTTTCCTAGAATTTTCATTGTTGAATTAAGTTTTCTGATACAGCAGAATCGTTTCTCACAGTCAGATTTATCTCAGTCTATAACTGACCTGCACATTACAGACTGTAACTGTTTAAAGAAAAGATTTGATTCACAGAAGGTACTGTAAGAATATCTCTTCTAAATTAACATATATTATGAATAAGGCCAAGATAAATTATTTTAAAGGACTTTATTAATGACATGAATTTGTGACAGTGTTTGTACCAAATCCATTTTTGTGGTGATCCAACACAATATTTTGTTTAGTTTGCCAATTAACACAGCAGTCTATTTATTTCAATATATCACAGATATTTTTACCATTGGAAAATATATCAGCAGACAGCTTTTAACATCATGTAAGCTTTTAATGAGAAGTCATTAAACAATTTTTTTTTTTACTTTGTTTGCAATATTTCATTCAAGAGAGGAGTGTACAGAAACAATATGTACACAATATATTACATATTTCATTTGTTTAATCTGTACTCTGCTGTTGTGGTTTATAAATGTGTGCAGCAGTGGATAAGCCTCTAAGACATAGAGAGTTAACTGGAATCTTTTCAGACATATTTTGCCCCATTCTGCATAATTTATTCTTTTGTTTTGGACAGAGCCTCTGCCTCAACTGGTATCTCTGTCCAACTTCTTTGCTTTCTACAATTCTACAAATGTCTGTCTTGGTGTGTTTGCGTGTGTATGTGTGTGGGTGTTTGTTTACCTTTTCTTTTTGCCCCTAAGGTAAGTCCTTCCACTCCCGGGATTGGAATGACTCCTCATCCACTCCCTTAAATCCCACATCCTTCCCTTTTTCCCAATGAAGTGGCCAATGGTTGCGAAAGCATGAATCTGTATTTGTGTTTTTATGTCTGTCAACGAGCTTGTGCTTTGGGTAAGTTAAATGACATCTATTTTTTATACATATTTTTCTTACCAGGAAACTTTCCCTCTATAATATTCCCCTTAATAAATTAGTTATTAATATCCCAACCCAATTCAAAAGTAATAGCAGTGTTCAGCTACAACACTAGCAGAAACGATGATCTACACCAGGGCCGGTCAAGGTGCATGCACCGGTGCATCGCACAGTGCAGAGTGCAGAAGACTACTGCGCTGTGTTGACGACGGTGCAAACCCCCCACTCCTTGGCTTTGCGCAGCAGCGCTGCTTCTCTTTTTCCTTACTCTTGCGTCGCTCGTGCCGCCTGTCTCCACCTTTTCAAAACTTTTACCCTGTTTTCTTCTTTATTGACAAATACTTATGTACACTAGGCGGGAGCTTAGTTTGGTGGAACACGATTACAGGTATAAAAGAGATTTAAATAATACTAATAATTGTAATGATAACTATTTTAAATTTGGTTTCAACACAAATTAATCTCTTCTATGTTCTCTGTACCAACATCATTTGTAGATACAGAATTCTCTTCTGCAAGAGTTTCCAACTTCCGTAATTCTTCCTCTCTAGCATCCCCTGTGATATCACTATACTGTTCTGAATGCAATATGCTGTAGTGTCTTTCAATAGAGGATTTTCTGACACACGTAATTAGTGTACCGCAGATTAGACATTTGGCTTTATCGTCACAACGAACAAAAAAGTAAGAGTTCCCATTCTGGTTTAAATTGACTTCCGGGAATTTTTGCTTTTTTTGAGCAGGTAGTTCCATTATTGTAGTAATTGTCTTGCGCTTACTTAATCCAATGTTGACTAAGCCATATGGCAGCGTACAGAGACGGCCTCGCCCAGCAAGCCGAGTTGAGGCGAAGTATGCAGAGTTGAACCGATGCACTGCGCAAACACTCTCTGCACCTCACTTTGCACGCGTGCTGTTTTCCGTGTTTGTGCGATCCGGATCTACACTATTCAAGGTTAAATCTAACTTTGGTACAAAAGAGGGGTGAATTAAGCTGCCAAAAAGGTATTTGGTCACTACCAGATAACCTCAAATGTCTGACAGATAGCCAACCACCATTTAAAAAATTGAAAGAATTTCTGAAGGACAACTCTTCCTTTTCAGTAGATGAATTTTTACACATAAATTAGTACTTTTACAATAAATAAATGAAAATAAACAAATAAAATAATAAAAATATAACATTATCTTTTACTAAACTGACACATTCCACATCATTACAAAATCTTGTATTCATGATCTATGGAACAAGTATTAATCTAATCACACAGAACTGTGGAAATATCAGTGATATGTCATTCACTAGAAGTATCCCCGTGTGGTCCAAATTTAGTGGGTGATGTAAGACTGTGGTCACAGATGAAGTGAAATGCTTTAGTTCATAAAACAGTGCTTTTAGTTAAGATATCTGTACAGAATGAGCAATGTTGAATACTTTTCCCCAAATAAAGGCCTCTTAGAACCACATAAGAATTTAATCATTACAATGACTTGGTATACACCTCAGGCTTATAACTTTGTTTTAATAAGTGTTAATTTTTAACAAGTGTTGATTTTATAGGATTACTGGAAGGGATGTCAAATCTTGACACAACTTCACTCTGTGTGTGCAGGAAGCTGAGCTTGGAGTGTGAAGGTTTTGTCTGGACAGACACCTGAGTGAGTCAGTGATACAGTGAAGACTCTAGAGGCAATTATTTCCAGAAGTTATATGATGTGATTAGCTTCTTTGTGGGCTCTACCACAGGCCACAGAGCAGTGAGGTTGGCTGGATGTTGCTGATTCATTCAGTTCAGTAGTGTCTAAGATGCCTGACAAAGGTCAGGAATCATACTTTAACAGAATGCAGACCCAGAGGTAAGTTAACAATGACGACTCAGCCAAAACCCTAGCAGAGTAACACACTGTGTACCTAAGTGCTCTAAAAATCATACACTGCATTGCGGTCAGTGGGCCATAGTTCTGCAGTACATGCTGGTCACTACACAAGAGACGATGAAGATTCCAGTAGCTGTTAACCAATACAGCAAAAGGTAGCACGAACACAACTCTTCTGAACAGTGTATGAGGTTGACAGCTCCCAAGTCATCCTAACTTGCATACCAACAAGTTGCTGGTCAGAGAGATAGGTTTTCACAGATGGGGTAACACAAAGTAGTCAGAAGAGGTATTCCACAGCAGTGGAGTGCATCTAACTGGATGGCCGGTGTCTTGTAACGAATTCACTGGATGAAGAAAGTCAGCGAATCATTGTACAGCCACCATGTGGAATTACTCTGAAAACTGTCGTATAGACCTAAATCTGTTGACTAAGTACTGATGACTGACTGAGAAGTGAGTGAATGTGTCTTAGTCTTTCAAAAATGTATGTCTTAGTCTTTCAAAAATATACTCTTACAAGACGGGACGGGGAGGGAGGAGAGGTGGGGCAAATCTACAATGGTACAAATAACTACTGCTATGACAATATACTGTTCTCGATTATTTACATTCCAACCTGTATTTTCCATTTTTATAATGATATTTTCGAAAGGATAAGTTGTTACTCACCACAGAGATGCCCGATGAGCTGCAGAAAGGTACACATTACAGAATAAATAAAAATTGAAGCTTTTGGCTGTTAAGCCTTCATCTGCCACAGAAAACACACACACACACACACACACACACACACACACACACACACACACACACACACACACACACACACACCCAACTGCCATCTCCGGCGGTTGTGTGTGTGTGTGTGTGTGTGTGTGTGTGTGTGTGTGTGTGTGTGTGTGTGTGTGTGTTCTCTGTGGCAGATGAAGGCTTAACAGCCAAAAGCTTAATTTTTTGTTTATTACGTTATGTGTACCTTCCTGCAGCTCATCGGGCGTGTCTGTGGTGAGTAGCAACCTATCCTTTCCAAAATGTCGTTGAATCCTGTAAGGTATTTCCATTGTTTCATTTTTATAATGAGGATATATTGCAACTCACTGCAAAGGTCCTCCTCAAGCCACAGACAGGCATGTAAAAAAAAAAACACACACACACACACAAAATCAGGTTTCGGACTCAGTCTTCAACATTCAAACAATCACACAGGGAAGACTCACTAAAACCATCATCTCTGGCTGCTACATTCTGAGGAAAATGCCATGCAATGAACACAGTTTTGAGTGGGGATGGAGGAAGAAGGGTAACAGAAAAAGTGCAGGATAATGGTGGGGACAGATAAACTAGTGTAGATGGGTTGAGAAAAATGCATCTTAGGCATGGGGGAGGAGAGAAGGGAAGGAGAAGCAGGAGGGGGAAAGAAGAGAAGTGGGAAAGTAGTGCAAATAGCAAGTAACGAGACAAGAATTGGAAGAGATGTAGCGCAGAAGGAAGGGAACTGTTGGGTGTTGGGGCCAATACCTTACTGTAGTGTGAGGCCTAGATAATTTCAGACCACAGAACATAATATGAGAATAACTCATATCTGAACGCTTTAGTTAAGCTTTTTGTGGTGAGGGGAGGATCCGGATGGCCCAGGTTGTGAAGCAAATGTTGAATTCAAGCATATTATGTTCTGATGCAAGTTGTTCTACAGGGTGTCTTAACCCTTTCATTCCCACATTATGAATTCAGCTTTGGAAAAATTAAAATTCAGTAATTTATGAATTATTACAGTGTACTAAACATAAAAAAACCTGTTGTAAATTTTTTTATCATTGTTTTTTTATGTCATGTATTTCACATACAACACAGATGTTTGTATTGAGGTATTTTATTACTTGAGACGTTATTTTATTGATAGTTAACACTGTCAGATCAATAATGCTAGCATAATCTTTGCCGCAGCACCAGCGACAAGACAATTCACTGGTGAAATAAAATAATATGAACCACACTCACGCTCACACTCTCAGCCACGTACAGACAGCATCATAACACAACCTTCAAGATGGACAGATTAATGCCTCAGAAGTGGCAAAATGTCGTACTAGGAGAATTTTGTTCATCAACAACAATGCGACTTTAAGGATTGACAAACAATCTGCTAAATAATACACTGTTAGTGAGGAACAATACTGGGAATGAAATGGTTACCTGCTTTTGGCCAAAGTTTGGCAGTGGCCATAAATTCAGATGGACAGCTGGTTGATTTTCATACCAATATTAATAGCTGTGCAGCGACTGCAGCACAGTTGGTAAATCAGATGGCTATTTTCATAGTGGCCTACCCTTAGATATGGTAGGATAACCTGTGGCAGAACTGAAATACTAGACTCTCGCTAATGTGGCCATTCTTGGCACTTATGGATGGCAGATAAGCAGAACTGCTGGATTATTGAGAGAATGTTACAAATACAATTCTGTATTAAGTATATGTTTGAAGAAACTTCCTCCCAATCTAACATCAGTGGACTGTAGTCCATGGTAGAGTGAAACATTACTAATGATGGGAAAAAAAGCACAGTCATTTACATTTTCAAGGAGGATCACTGAACAGATGGCCTGTATCTCTGACATTGTGGTCTGATGTACACATATTTTGGCTGTGCAGAACTCTGTTGAATGCCTGCCTGTACAAAGAAGAAGACGGCACCCATCTAGGCACCCCAGTACCTACTGGTTTCCAGGTCTCATGTAAAAAAAGAGAGAGGTACATCTGACAATACTTGTGTCCAGAATCCATATTCATTCCAACATACTACATTTTCCGTCTCCAGAATTGTCATAACACATGAGTAACATGATACAAAATGTTATTCTTTTCAAAAGCCATGAAACAGAACTGCAAATAATGCAACAATTTGAAATATGGTTTGTATGGCATTGTTTATTCTGTATCAGTGTCTCAACTGTGGCTTTCAGCTTGGCACTTTTTTAAATGTCAGTGGGTTGAAAATCTTTCTTGTATCACCTTCCAGTTATTTCATAAGCTGTCATGTGGTCATTCTGCTTTAAATGCACTCTATGCTCATTTTGCGTATGGCAATGCCCTAGTAACGTGCCTTGACATTTACAATGTGAGCTTTCCTTTCCCACTCCATTCTGATTAAGACAATCTGCTCTAGTCAACCATGCATCAGGTCTGTATCTGCCATGAAAAAGTTTATGTCTGGCCACAATTCAAACAATTCTGTAGTTAGAACTTCAGAACAAGATTTGTTTACTGTAGATCAGACTCTCAACAAATTCACTGTGCAGACTATTCACCAGTACTTGTCCTTATGCTACAATCAGATTTACTCTCACTTTACAAAAGTAGTGACCTATGATTTGAAAATAGTTTAGCATGATAAGGTACTGACTGGCACATAATCATTTGAAGACTGAAGTTAAATTCCCCAATTCTAGCTTTGAATGATGCAGCTAATAAGCCATCACAGAGACTTGATTGCAGGTATGTAAATGGTAATGATGTTTATGGTAGAAGCATTACTTTGAGAAATCTGAGGTAACTGTGGTTGACCATTACATGACTGTAAAAAGTGACATTCCAAGTACTCTGATGATATATTTAAAGGTAGAAAAAAATATAAACAAAAACAGACTTTATATCTTCCTCTCTCTTCCTGGGTATTGGCTCCTTTTCCACTGTGCTTTATTGTGCTTCTCATTCCACCTCTTATTTAACTTCATTTTAAACCATCTTTATTTTTCTTCCTATACTAACATTTATAGATTGAAGCTAGTACAATATTTACCAACTCAATATCTGACTTATGTTCTTTTCGCCCCCCCCCCCTTTTCACTACATCTTCTCCCAGCCTCACAAAAGGCAACTCCCTACCAACCAAGGGCTGGAGTGACTACCTGCCCTTTCTAACCGTTCTCAAACTGTGATTCTTCTTTACAGCCAGGTATAGTTTTCTTTTTTTAATTTTAAATGTGGCTGTTTGCAGCATTTGTAGTTTTGTTTGTATATTACAAGTCTATGTATTTTCCATTACTAAAATGTAGCAACACAGGGTTTAACAAAAATGTATGAGAGAAATTTCAGGGCACAGTCCTTACATGTAGACAAGGACATAATGTTATATGAGCATGTGTCACATCTCATTGTCTTCAACTCAGTAGTCAAGGGAAATAAACAAGCAAAGAATGCACCAGCATTAGGGATGGGTCGAACCTCAATTTTACCAAATCGAATCCGAATAATGAATCTTTAATAAAATGTGCTGAATTCCGAAACCGAATCCAAGCTTCTGAATCTTGAACCCAAATAATTGGTCAACTCAAGTACATGTTGAAGTATTTTATCCATAGCAGCAACTGTTCAGGTTATTAATATATTTAAAAAGAATTACTACTCTATCAAAGCCAGTGATGAAGATAAAGCCTTCTGGGATGGATCCCAAATAACAATATTACAGTAAAATTTAATCAATTAAAATTTTATTTAGATTTTTATTTTAAATCTTGAAAGAGATTTGTAGGCTATGAAACATTGAGATATACGTTGTTTAAATGCTCTAAAAGATAATAAGCCACTATCTTCACTCTATTAGAAACTGTTTCATTTTGATGAAATACAAAATTGCATTATGAAGTCCTAGAAAGGAAAGGATCAAGGATTTTTTTCTTTTTACAGAGGGAAAGAATCAAAAATAAAACCTGAAATAATGAGTAAATATTATGGAAGTTGGAAAAATATATTCTTAAAAATGATATCTGTTAATGTTAAATAATTCTATAGTGACATATCAGGCATTCCATAAGTAACGCACAGGACATTGAGACACAGAGAAATCCGCCCTTATTCGGTGTGTGTGAACTTTTTATTGCCACAAAGACCTTTCAGAACTGAGGAAAGTTCTTAATGCGCAGATTGCGCATTCCAGAGGTTAAGCGAGACTATTTTGTGAATTTATTTATTCTTTCAAACATTTAAGATCATGTAACTTGTCTGCACTGAATTTACATTAGTAGAAGATTTTAAAATCAGTACTAGAAGTCAGTTGCTGTGCTTCATTTCTAACTATACCCATTCAGCATAAGAATAATATAAATGTAAACATTAAAGTGATACATATATTCTCCCGTGTTCGCCGTTGTCTTTCGGGTTTGTTAGGTGGACGGAACTTAAATGTGGTAACAGCTAACATGAAAAACTACATGGCATAATGTTTACATTTGTATTATTCTTATGGCAAAGAGAGTGTGGAATTTAAGTATCACAATTCATAGGAACAATTCCTTGCTCCAATAGAAAAACACCCAAGTTGTGGCACAAAGGAAGAGGTTGTAGAGTCAGGCATATTGACGCAACACTGGCTTGCCAGTCGGCTTTTGTAGTTGCTTTTAGATGAGACTTCAAATGTACGGCAAACTAAAAACGGAAATATAAAACAATTTCATTACACTCATAATACAAATTTTACGAAATGTTTATAATAGCAATTAGATACAGGTACGGTAATTCTGAATCACTGTCTCTTGATTCTTGTTGTTCAGTTCCTTAGTGCTACAGAGCATCATCCCTCGTACAATCTAGTGCATTCAATATAGAACATTGTTAATTGCCTACTACGCAATCTGATTTGGAACCCACATCCATGTATCATCATTCCATTGGCACACTTGTGCGTTTTACATGACCCATTGGTGTCAGTTGTCCGTCAGTTTTTGAAAGGTAGTTGGTTTACATGTGTTTAAGCTTGACCTTAAACAATTTATTGAAACAGACGTCAAGTGGTAGCTGAATTGACATCATCCCTCCTGTATGGCACACAATTGGAACTTTTTTTCTCCACTTAATAAATAACTTTCTTCTTGAAATCCTAGCACTTCATTACAGTTCACATACCCCAGCACTTCACAAAATTCGACGAAACAGGCGAAATCAGAATGAGGCAACTCATGGAAGAATCCTAAAGCCTTATGTATTGTTGGTATTAATGTAAAGAAATTTAGTTTTGTTGCTCCTAATATTTGAAAGACTGATACATTTTATACATATTTGCACCTGCAAAGCAAGCCTGTATATCACTGCTTATATTAGACGGGAAAAGTTTCTTGTGGTGACTACTAGCACCATTTTTCAGAACTTCTTTCGCTTTGTACTCTATTTAAACAACAGGCGGTTTTTTGGACCTCAAAAACCGAAGAAAGTATGGCTTAGGTTCGGGTAAATAAGCTAGATTGTCTTCACAATAGCCACGCAACTGCGTAAATTTCATAGTGGTTTCACTTGAATAAATTCAAAGTGAGATCGTTTTGTTTTATGACGTCAAGTCTTTCAGCGGATCTATGAAACATATAGTAAATTACGCTGATGAAAGTGCACTGTTATGCAAAGTAAACTACAACATTTATAACTGAATGTTTCCATATAACACTTTGGATTCGGTAGTATTCGGCCATTATGCATCGAATCTCGAATCCAAACCCAGTGTGCTAGATTCAGTGAATAATGGATTCGGCTGAACCACTCAGACACAATCCTAACCAGCATATCAATACACAAGAGTTTTCAAATGCCCTCAAAAAAGAAAATGTATACACATACATATGCAAATACAAATAAAAAATAAAACAAAAAACTAAACAGTGGTTTTGGGACCAAAGAATGTGGTAGCCAGGCAGTTGGTCCACATCTACCTATCCATCTATTGAAAATATGTCATTGAGAAACCAACAGACCAACACTAACACGAAGAGCTCATTTGCACATGAAGTACATGATTCGTCACACAGCTAAAGGTATGTCTCGTAACAGGACACACAAAATATTTTCCATGAAATGATTTAACAGAAACTGTTAAGCCTGGGTGGAAGAATGGGAGGCCCTACCAAATAGTCACAAACTATTCCGACCCAAACACTGACAGAATATCTTCGCTAATTACTTGTTTCAACAGTTGCATGAAGATTGCATTCAGGCCATACATGCCGATCATGAAAATCAACATCCTCCTGTTGCGTTCTGTTCTTGTGCTTTTCCCTTGGTAACTGGGTTGGAAACAATGAGGCGCTACATGCAATCAAAATGTTTCTAAACTATGCTTATGTAATTTTGTTACACACTGTATAACGCAACATATATGTTTCACTTCATGATCTAATTAAAAACTTCACGAGATTATAAATGGAGAGCCTGTGAACAGTATGTATCATGTTTAACTACTTAAACAAATAGGGTTGGAAGTACAAGTACAATACTGCAAGCAAAAATATTCAGAAAACATGGGCTCAGTGTGTATCCTGTAAACTATAAGCACTGCTTCTTCTTCGACACAGGGAAACACATCTGTTCTCCGAACAAGAGCACAGACGTTGTACAGTACGTATTTTATGCCCACGTTTAGTGAAACTTTTTTGTATGGTCAATTGTTTGAGTTTCAACAATTATGAAACATTCCAAATTTAATAGAACTGATCCACCACTCTCTATCTATTGTTATAGTATCCATTTCTTAGACACACTTACCTGCTTAATTCACATGCAACTCTTCCCTTCATTTCAATTACATCAGCAGCTGTACAATAACCTAACCTCCTTAAAACTCTTTTTCTACACTTAAGTTCATCCATTTGTAGTAATGATTTTGCTTGCTTCAATTCTTGTTTCACAGCCTTCAGCTCCTCAGCAACCTGGGAATACAATGCAATACTATTTAGAACAATTAGAAAAAATTTACACAAATGAAACGTTACAGAAGTGAGGCTGTTATAGGTGAATAACTTACATATGAACACAATCAATCTTAAGTCCAAGACGGAATAACAACAACATTATGAAAAGTTCAGATTACTACCTACCATGTAGAGAAGTTGAGTCACAGACAGCCACCTTAAAAATAATGGACACAGTGGCTGCTTGTGGGAATGAGCGCATTTTCTATTTAGGATAAAAGCCTTCTAACCACAACCTTAAGTTCACAAGTCTTCTCCTTGTGCCATATCTCCTCTATGTGGCAAATAGCAGTCTAGTCTTTTCATAATATTACATAAAATAGAGACATACAAGTGGGACAGGTAGTGGGTACAAACAGTATCAAGTAAATAAATTGTCCAGAGACAGCAGCTGTCTCAACATATAAATAATAATTATAAGGCGAAGCACTGAATATAAATCTGAGCCATGGACAGGATTCAAACCCAGGTCTCCTGCTTATTAAGCAGTTGCTTTATGCATTCAGCCACCGTGGCATTACAGCTAATGCAAATGCATGGAAAAACCTAAGAACATTACTGTCCACAACATTAATTTCAATTCTGCGTAGATGGAAATTTGATATTAATATCTCCTAAACTTGAGGTAATAATAAGGATCATCCCCATTAGGGATGGGTCGAACCCCAATTTTACCGAACCGAATCTTAAATAAAAGATGTGCCGAATTCCAAACCCAATTCAAATTTTCCGAATCTCTAACCCAAATAATCTATCACCTCAAGTACACGTAAGTTGTTTAAAAATATAATAATGGAAAGTCCAGGTTGGAATTAATAATACAGTAAGGACAATTTACAACTCATTGCAAAGACGTGGCGACAAGCTGCGACAGGCGCGCGCGCGCGCACACACACACACACACACACACACACACACACACACACACACACACACATATATTTTCACAAATGTCTGTCTAGGTGTGTTTGCGTTTCGATATGTCTGAGTGTGTGTGTATTTGTTTACCTTCCTTTTTTCCCCCTAAGGTAAGTCCTTCCACTCCTGGGATTGGAATGACTCCTTTTCCACTTCCTTAAAACCCATATCCTTCCCTTTTCCTCCCCTTTTTTCCTCTTTTTCCTGAAGAAGCTGCCAGTGGTGGCGAAAGCTTGTATGTGTGTTTGTGTGTGATTTTATTTGTTTCTCTCGATGAGCCGGTCCTTTTGGTAAGTCATCTCTTTTCTATTTTTGTTTATCCCACCGGGAAAGTTACCCTCTATAATATATATATATATATATATATATATATATATATATATATATATATATATATATATATATATATATAATAGAAGGAGACCTTCCAGGTACGAAAATGGTATAAAATAAAGATTTTTGACTTACCTAAAGTACAGGCTGGTCGATAGGAACACTAAACACACACAAAAACACACAACCATTCGAGCTTTCGCCACCAGTGGTGGCTTCTTCGGGAAAAAGAGGGAGGAAGGAGAGGAGAAAGGGAAGGATACGGGTTTTAAGGAAGTGGAAAAGGAGCCATTCCAATCCCAGGAGTGGAAGGACTTACCTTATGGGACAAAAAGGAAGGTAAACAAATACATACACACTCACACATATCCACATCCAAACACACTTAGGCAGACATTTGTAGAAACCAAAGAAGTTGGACAGAGATGCCACTTCAGGCAGAGGCTCTGTCCACAGAACCGAGGCAAAGATGTTAAAGATGGCGGGCGGGAATTAGAATTTAGCGGAGGTTGAGACCAGGCGGGCAACGGGAAGAGAGAATGTGTTGAAGGGCAAGTTCCCATCTCCGGAGTTCTGAAAGATTGGTGTTGGTGGGAAGTATCCAGATAACCCGGACGGTGTAACACTGTGCCAAGATGTGCTGGCCGTGCACCAAGGCATGTTTAGCCACAGGGTGATCCTCATTACCAACAAACACTGTCTGCCTGTGACCGTTCATGCAAATGGACAGTTTGTTGCTGGTCATTCCCACATAGAACGCTTCACAGTGCAGGCATGTCAGTTGGTAAATCACAGTGTCTTTCCGCCGCCCACCTAACCTCCGTAACCTCCTAGTCCATCCATATGAAATCCCCAAACCACCTTCCCTACCCTCTGGCTCCTACCCTTGTAACCGCCCCCGTTGTAAAACCTGCCCTATGCACTCTTCCACCACCACTTACTCCAGTCCCGTAACCCGGAGGGTGTACACGATCAAGGGCAGAGCCACTTGCGATAGCACCCACGTGATTTACCAACTGACATGCCTGCACTGTGAAGCGTTCTATGTGGGAATGACCAGCAACAAACTGTCCATTCGCATGAACGGTCACAGGCAGACAGTGTTTGTTGGTAATGAGGATCACCCTGTGGCTAAACATGCCTTGGTGCACGGCCAGCACATCTTGGCACAGTGTTACACCGTCCGGGTTATCTGGATACTTCCCACCAACACCAATCTTTCAGAACTCCGGAGATGGGAACTTGCCCTTCAACACATTCTCTCTTCCCGTTGTCCGCCTGGTCTCAACCTCCGCTAAATTCTAATTCCCGCCCGCCATCTTTAACATCTTTGCCTCGGTTCTGTGGACAGAGCCTCTGCCTGAAGTGGCATCTCTGTCCAACTTCTTTGGTTTCTACAAATGTCTGCCTAAGTGTGTTTGGATGTGGATATGTGTGAGTGTGTGTGTATTTGTTTACCTTCCTTTTTGTCCCCTAAGGTAAGTCCTTCCACTCCTGGGATTGGAATGGCTCCTTTTCCACTTCCTTAAAACCCGTATCCTTCCCTTTCTCCTCTCCTTCCTCCCTCTTTTTCCCAAAGAAGCCACCACTGGTGGCGAAAGCTCGAATGGTTGTGTGTTTTTGTGTGTGTTTAGTGTTCCTATCAACCAGCCTGTACTTTAGGTAAGTCAAAAATCTTTATTTTATTTATACCATTATATATATATATATATATATATATATATATATATATATAAAATAGACGAAGATTACTCACCAGGCGAAGGAGCACAGGTGTGACAGCATCACAAATAAATAAATGAATACACACACACACACACACACACACACACAATCGCAAGCTTTCGCAACCCAGTTGCGTCTTCAGGCAGTAGGGAAGGAGAGGGAAAAGGAAATGATGAGGGTTTTAAGGAAGGGGGTAAGGAGCCATTCCAATCCCGGGAGAGGAAAGACTTACCTTGGGGGAAAAAATGGAGAGTAAACAAATGCACACATGCCCACACATTCACACAGACACAAGTACACCTAGGCAGACATACTGTCATACTGTCCCATTCCATATCAAACGTTCCCTTCCTTACAGCTTAGGTCTTCGTGGCAAACGAGTCTGCTCCAGTCCTGAAGCTCTGAACCAGTACTCCAACAACCTATTAACAGCTTTCACATCCCGCGGCTATCCTCCTAATCTGGTAGAGAAACAAATTGCCAGAGCTACTACCTCATCCCCCCAAATTCAGAACCTTCAACAGAAGAATCCCAGAAGTGCCCCTCTTGTCACCGGATACTTTCCGGGACTGGAGCGGACTCTAAATGTGGCTCTCCAGCAAGGATACGACTTCCTTAAATCCTGCCCCGAAATGAGATCCGTCCTTCATGACATCCTTCCTACTCCACCGAGAGTGTCTTTCCGCCGCCCACCTAACCTCCGTAACCTCCTAGTCCACCCCTATGAAATCCCCAAACCACCTTCCCTACCTTCTGGCTCCTACCCTTGTAACCGCCCCCGTTGTAAAACCTGCCCTATGCACCCTTCCACCACCACTTACTCCAGTCACGTAACCCGGAAGGTGTACACGATCAAAGGCAGAGCCACTTGCGATAGTACCCACGTGATCTACCAACTGACATGCCTGCACTGTGAAGCGTTCTATGTGGGAATGACCAGCAACAAACTGTCCATTCGCATGAATGGACACAGGCAGACAGTGTTTGTTGGTAACGAGGATCACCCTGTGGCTAAACACGCATTGGTGCACGGCCAGCACATCTTGGCACAGTGCTACACCGTCCGGGTTATCTGGATACTTCCCACTGACACCAATCCTTCAGAACTCTGGAGATGGGAACTAGCCCTTCAGCATATTCTCTCTTCCCGTTGCCCACCTGGTCTCAACCTCCGCTAAATTTGAATTCCCACCCACCTTCTTAACATCTTTGCATCAGTTCTCTGGACAGAGCCTCTGCCTCAAGTGGTATCTCTGTCTAACTTCTTAACTTCTATAACTTAACTTCTTTGCTTTCTACAGTATGTCTGCCTAGGTGTACTTGTGTCTGTGTGAATGTGTGGGTGTGTGTATTTGTTTACCCTCCATTTTTTCCCCCAAGGTAAGTCTTTCCTCTCCCGGGGTTGGAATGGCTCCTTACCCCCTTCCTTAAAACCCTCATCATTTCCTTTTCCCTCTCCTTCCCTACTGCCTGAAGACGCAACTACATTAAATTTGACAGTATGTCTGCCTAGGTGTACTTGTGTCTGTGTGAATGTGTGGGCATGTGTGCATTTGTTTACTCTCCATTTTTTCCCCCAAGGTAAGTCTTTCCTCTCCCGGGATTGGAATGGCTCCTTACCCCCTTCCTTAAAACCCTCATCATTTCCTTTTCCCTCTCCTTCCCTACTGCCTGAAGACGCAACTGGGTTGCGAAAGCTTGCGATTGTGTGTGTGTGTGTGTGTGTGTATTCATTTATTTATTTGTGATGCTGTCACACCTGTGCTCCTTCGCCTGGTGAGTAATCTTCGTCTATTTTTTATATTTTATCTTTCCTGCTAGGAATTTTTCGTCTTAATAATCGTTTATATATATATATATATATATATATATATATATATATATATATATATATATATATCTGTGTGTGTGTGTGTGTGTGTGTGTGTGTGTGTGTGTGTGTTGTTTGTCTACCTTCCTTTTTGTCCCCTAAGGTAAGTCCTTCCACTCCTGAGATTGGAATGACTCCTTTTCCACTTCCTTAAAACCCATATCCTTCCCTTTCTCCTCCCCTTTTTTCCTCTTTTTTCCTGAAGAAGCTGCCAGTGGTGGCGAAAGCTAGTAAGTGTGTTTTGAGTGTGATTTTTATTTTTATTTGTGTCTATCGACGAGCCGGTCCTTTTGGGTAAGTCATCCGTTTTCTATATACAGTAGAACCTCCTTTTTACACTTTTCAAGGGACTTCAGTAAAATAGTGTAAAATGCAGGAAAGTGTAAAATGCAGGAAGTAGTGTTTTAAACGGTAAAATGTGCTTACTGGATCAATCTCACATTTTCGTAGTTTATTTGTGATATATGTACATAATAGGCATCTAAATACTCACCAGAAAGTTTATTATACAATAAAGGTTATCCAAATTTTTACTATTTTAAGCACAGGGCAGAACTGGTAATTTTATGGGAAGTAGAAATTTGAGATGTAATTTCATTCATTATAATTGAGGACGCCACTGCTGGGCTATGTAAAACATCTTTAAAATTACTTGAACCAGTTCGATAGATATCGTTTGGACGCCGCTGCCAGGCTATGTAACATATCTTCCGAATTACTGCCTTTTCCTGGCATTAATTATTTACGTAGTAAAACTCCTAAAGTTCCATTCTTTTTGTATTTTTCGATGTTTCACTCGACAATATTAGAGAATTTATTCATGTTCTCGAGTGCAAACATATGCATAAGTATTTTTGTGATGTTTGCATAGGATTGGCATCTCACACTATTACCGCTTTTTTGAGGTTGTGGGTATTATGATACCAAACTTTGACAGATAACGTTCTTTATGAATCAGAAATATGTATCACAAAAACAATGCAACTCTTTATTCTCACATCAACAAAGCAACTGGTTCCGATTGATCGAGTACACACCAGCCACTGTGGCAAAGAAGCTGGTGGAAAGAGGAACTACATCGTCACAAATCGGCGCGTCGTAAGTCAACTAGATACGTACTGCCAACAATGATACGCGAAATATACATTTGATTAAATGGAAAGTGTCAAGAAACTTGACTGCGAATAATTTTTAAGTGCTATACTTTAAGGGGAAAGCCATGTATCATCAATTTATGTAGAATTCGTCATTTTTTCTTCATGAACATGCTTTCAAAAAGTGTAAAATGCAGGAAAAGTGTAATTATGATAATGCAAAAATGAGGGCGAATTAACATTGTGAACATAGGAAATTTGATGGTACCAACAAAAAATGGTGTAAATGGCAGGAAAATGTAAAAACCGGGAACGTAAAAACGAGGTTTTACTGTATATATATATAAATTATAAAGGGAAACTTTTCCGGTGGGATAAATAAAAATAAAAATAGAAAAGAGATGACTTACCAAAAGGACCGGCTCGTCGAGAGAAACAAATAAAATCACACACAAACACACATACAAGCTTTCGCCACCACTGGCAGCTTCTTCAGGAAAAAGAGGAAAAAAGGGGAGGAAAAGGGAAGGATATGGGTTTTAAGGAAGTGGAAAAGGAGTCATTCCAATCCCAGGAGTGGAAGGACTTACCTTAGGGGAAAAAAAGGAAGGTAAACAAATACACACACACTCAGACATATCGAAACGCAAGCACACCTAGACAGACATTTGTGAAAAGCAAAGAAGTTGGACAGAGATACCAATTGAGGCAGAGGCTCTGTCCACAGAACCCAGGCAAAGATGCTAAAGATAGTAGGCGGGAATTTGAGTTAGCGGAGATTGAGACCAGGTGGGCAACGGGAGGAAAGAATAAGCTGAAGGGCAAGTTCCCATCTCCGGAGTTCTGAAAGGTTGGTGTCGGTGGGAAGTATCCAGATAACCCGGACGGTGTAACACTGCGCCAAGATGTGCTGGCCGTGCACCAAGGCATGTTTAGCCACAGGGTGATCCTCATTACCAACAAACACTGTCTGCCTGTGACCGTTCATGCGAATGGACAGTTTGTTGCTGGTCATTCCCACATAGAACGCTTCACAGTGCAGGCATGTTAGTTGGTAAATCACGTGGGTGCTATCGCAAGTGGCTCTGCCCTTGATCGTGTACACCTTCCGGGTTACTGGACTGGAGTAAGTGGTGGTGGAAGGGTGCATAGGGCAGGTTTTACAACGGGGGCGGTTACAAGGGTAGGAGCCAGAAGGTAGGGAAGGTGGTTTGGGGATTTCATAGGGATGGCCTAGTCCATAAGATAATAAGAAACTTTCTTCACTCTAATATAAAATGTTTCATTCTGATGAAATAAAAAATAATGAAAGAAAAGGATTACTCTTCTTTTTTCAAATAGTGATATATCAGGCATTCAATAAGTGATGCACAGGACATTCAGACACAGAGAAATCCACGTTTATTCGACGTGTGTGTACTTGTTAGTGCCACAAAGACATTTCACAACTGTAAACGTACTTAACGCATAGATTGCACATTCTGGAGGGTTAAGCAAGGGTATTTTGTAGATTTATTTATTTTTTCAAACATTTAAGATCATGAAACTTGTCTGCACAGAAGTTACATTCGTAGAAGATTTTAAAATCAGTACTAGGAGTCAGTTGCCGTGCTTCATTTCTAACTATTCCCATTCAGCATAAGAATAATACAAATGTAAACATTAAAGTGATACATATATTCTTCCGAATTCTCTGTTGTCTTTCGAGTTTGTTAGGTGGACGGAATTTAAATGTGGTAACAGCTAACACGGAAGATTACACAGCGTAATGTTTACATTTGTATTATTCTTGTGGTGAAGAGAGTGTGGAATTTTTGAATCATGATTCATAGGAACAATTCCTTGCCCCAATAGAAAAACACCCAAGTTGTAGCACAAAGGCAGAGGTTGTAGCGTCACGCATTCTGACGCAATACAGGCTTGCCAGTCGGCTTTACGTAGTAACTTTTAGATAAGACTTCAAATGTACAGCTATTCTATGAAACTAAATGCAGTAATATAAGAAAAAAATTATTAGACTTACAATACAAATTTTACAAAATGGTAATAATAGCAATAATATACAGTCACGGTAATTGTGAATCACTATCACTTGATTCCTTGTTACACTGTTCCTTCATACTACAGAGCATCATCCCTCTTACAATCTAGTGCATTCAATCTCTAACATTTTTAAATTCCTGTTACACAATCTGATTTGGAACCCACTTCCAGGTATCATCTACATCTACATCCATACTCCGCAAGCCACCCTATGGTGTGTGGCGGAGGGTACCCTGAGTACCACAATCGGTTCTGCCTCCTATTCCAGTCACATATTGTTTACGGAAAGATTGATTGTTAGTATGCCTCTGTGTGGTCTCTAATCTCTCTGATTTTATCTTCATGATCTCTTCGCGAGATATACGTAGGAGGGAGCAATACACTGCTAGACTCCTTGGTAAAGGTATGTTCTCGAAACTTCGACAAAAGCCCGTACCGAGCAACAGAGCGTCTCTCCTACAGACTCTTCCAATGGAGTTTATCGATCATCTCCGTAATGCTTTCTCGATAACCAAATGACCCTGTAACGAAGCACGCTGCTCTCTGTTGGATCTTTTCTACTTCCCCTATCAACCCCACCTAGTAAGGATCCCATACCGGTGAGCAGTATTCAAGCTGTGGGCAAACGAGTGTACTGTAACCTACTTCCTTTGTTTTCGGATTACATTTCCTTAGGATTCTACCAACGAATCTAAGTCTGGCATCTGTTTTACCGACAATTGATTTTATATGGTCATTCCATTTTAAATCACTCCTAATGCCTACTCCCAGATAATTTATGGAATTAACAGCTTCCAGTTGCAGTCGTGCTATAGTGTTGCTAAATGATACAGGATCTTTCTTTCTATGTATTCGTAGCACATTACACTTGTCTACATTGGGATTCAATTGACACTCCCTGCACCATACGTCAATTCGATGTAGCTCCTCCTGCATTTCAATACAATTTTCCATTGTTACAAACTCTCTATATACTACAGAATCATCCACATATATACTACAGCATCATCTGCAAAAAGTCTCCGTGAACTTCCGATGTTTTTTTTTTTTTTTTTTTTTTTTTTTTTTTTTTTTTTTTTTTTTTTTTTTTTTTTTTTGTGGGTTTAGGGTGCACAACTTCTATGGTCATTAGCGCCCAGCCAAGAACATAGATTCGCTATGAACTAAAAAAAAAAAAAAAAAAAAAAAAAAAAAAAAAAAAAAAAAAAAAGGTGACTGTCAGAACATCAACAAGAGGCTAAAAACGAAAGATAAAAGACAATAAAAGGGTTAAATATTCTTGGATAAGTTGGCCAAGTTGATAAAACGCAAAACTCGAGCAGCTGCTCGTGTGTCATCAGCTAAAATTTCCTCCAGAGGAGACGGAAAGTGAAGGGCTACACGGAGATGATTAAAATTAACACAAGTCAGTAAAACATGTCGCACTGTCAGCAGTTCACTGCAGGAGCACAGCGGTGCAGGGTCGGCGGAGAGCAAGTGACAGTGGCTGAAACGGCAGTGACCGATCCGCAACTGGGCCAGGATGACCTCCTCTCGCCGAGAGGGGCGTGAGGAGGTCCTCCAAGCGGTCGGGATCGGTTTTACAGTTCTCAATTTATTGTTGTACATTGAAAACCACGCACTGTACCATTGCGACACGATACTCCGGCGAAGAGCCCGTTGAACATCGTCCGATGGGACGCAAAAGGTAGCCATGCGAGGCAAAATAGCTGCGGCCTTGGCTGCAATGTCGGCGGTCTCATTCCCGGGCACACCCACGTGGCCAGGGACCCACAGGAAAGAAACGTGACAGCTGTCATCTGCTAGCAACTGGAGGGAGCGTTGGATCCGATACACGAGAGGATGGTTCGAGAAAGGGTCCTTAAGACTCTGCAGGGCACTAAGGGAGTCCGAACATATGGCATAGAAAGGTTGGCGGTGGCGGCAGGTGTACAAAACGGCTTGGTGGACGGCAAAAGGCTCAGCCGTGAAATTCGAGCACCGGTCAAGGAGCTTGTATTGGAACCGGTTGTCCCCGACGACGAAGGCAGATCCGACACCGGCAGTGCTCTTGGAACCATCAGTGTAAATAAATATGGCGTTAACAAACTGCGAACGGAGTTCGACAAGCCTCGAGCGGTATACCAAATCCGGAGTGCTCTCCTTGGGGAGTGAACTAAGTTCAAAGTGAGTGTGAACCTGGCCCGTAGTTAAGTCCCATAAGCTTAACAAACATTTGAACAAGTGTGAACCTGGGCCTGATGCCACGGTGGCAATGGGCTTTCGCTCAACCGAAAGGTGGAAGGAAGGGTAAAATCGAGCCGCTGTAGTAGGCGGTGAAACCGAACTCCAGGTGGAAGTAAGGCAATTGCAGACAACTGATATTGGCGGTCGAGTGAGTCGTCAAAAAATAATCGGTAAGATGGATGGTTGGGCATCGACCGCAGGCAGCATGCGTACCGACACAAGAGTATGTCACGCTGAGTGGTCAAGGGTAATACAGCAGCCTCGGCATACAGACTTTCAACAGGGCTGGTATAAAATGCACCGGTCGCAAGACGTAAACCCCGATGGTGGATAGAGTTGAGACGGCGGAGAATCGACGGCCGTGCAGTAGAGTATACAAGGCTTCCGTAGTCGAGCTTCGACTGAACCACGGCCTGGTAAAGGTGAAGCAGGACGGTACGATCCGCTCCCCATGACGTGCCACTGAGGACACGAAGAACATTAAGGGATCGGGCACAACGGGCAGCCAGGTAGGACACGTGTGTGGACCAGCAAAGTTTATGATCCAACATGAGTCCCAAGAATTTCGTAGTCTCCACGATAGGGAGAGCAACAGGGCCGAGATGTAGAGAAGGTGGAAGAAATTCATTGTATCGCCAGAAGTGTATACACACAGTTTTCTCAGTGGAGAATCTGAAGCCGTTTGCGATGCTCCAGGAATATAGACGGTCAAGACAGCGTTGAAGAGAACGCTCCAAAAGACACGTCCGCTGGGCGCTGCAATAAATTGCAAAATCGTCAACAAAAAGAGATCCGGAGATGTCGGCTGAAAGGCAATCTACGATCGGATTGATTGCAATGGCAAAGAGCGTCACACTCAAGACGGAGCCCTGTGGTACCCCATTCTCCTGGCAAAAGGTATCTGACAAAACAGAGCCCACCCGTACCCGGAACTTGCGATCCGCCAAAAACGCTTGAATGAAAAGAGGAAGGCGGCCCCAAAGGCCCCATGTGTGCAATGTGCAGAGAATTCCCGCTCTCCAACAGGTATCGTATGCCTTCTCCAAGTCGAAGAACACTGCTACTGTTTGACGCTTCTTTAGAAAGTTGTTCATAATGAAGGTCGACAACGTAACGAGGTGATCAGCAGCAGAGCGGTGTCGACGAAAACCGCATTGGATATTAGTCAGGAGGCGGCGAGATTCGAGGAGCCAGACCAACCGAGCGTTAACCATGCGTTCCATCACCTTACAGACGCAGCTCGTCAGAGAAATGGGGCGATAACTGGAAGGAAGATGTTTGTCCTTCCCTGGTTTGGGGATGGGGACAACAATGGCTTCACGCCAACTTGTGGGAACATGACCTTCAGTCCATATGCGATTGTAGGTACTAAGAAGAAAGCACTTGCCCGCAGGAGAGAGGTTCTTCAGCATCTCAATATGAATGGAATCGGGGCCGGGAGCAGAAGATCGGGACAGGGCGAGAGCACGGTCTAGCTCCTGCATGGTGAAGGCGACGTTATAATTTTCACGATTAAAAGAGTGGAAAGAAGGCGGCCGTGCCTCCTCTACCTGTTTGCGAAGGGTGGTAATGGGCAGAGCTCAAAACCTCTGCAAAGAAACGGCCCAATGCGTTGGAAACAGCAGCGGGGTCCACGAGGACTGCGTTCTCCACGGTCTGGCCAGGAATCGGGGAGTGGACCTTGGTGCCGGATAAACGGCGTAGGCCACCCCAAACAACCGTGGAGGGAGTAAAACGGTTAAAAGAACTAGTAAAAGCAGTCCAGCAAGCTTTCTTGCTGTTGTTTATGATTCGATGACATTGCGCTCTCATACGTTTATAATTGATGCAATTCTCCAAAGTTGGGTGGCGGCGGAAGGTGCGTAGAGCACGGCGCCGGGCTCTAAGCGCATGCGGTAGGCTGCAGTCCACCAAGGGACCGGCACACGACGTGGAGAAGAGGATGTACGAGGTATGGAATGTTCAGCAGCGGTGAGAATAACCTCTGTGAGGTAGTCGACCTGACTGTCACAGCTGGGAAAGTTCTGATCGTGAAAAACAGCCATGGAAGAATAAAGCCCCCAGTCGGCTTTAGAAATGTTCCAACTGGTGGGACGAGGAGATGGGGAATGATGCAGGAAGTGGATGATACAAGGGAAATGGTCACTTGAGTACGTGTCAGAAAGTGCATACCACTCAAACTTCCGATGTTATCCGCGAGGTCATTTATATATATCGTGAACAGCAACAGACCCACAAAACTCCCCTGTGGCACACCTGACATCACTCTTACTTCGGAAGACGTCTCTCCATTGAGAATGACATGCTGCTTTCTGTTATCTAGGAATTCCTCAATCCAATCACACAATTGGTCTGATACACCATTCATTAAACGTCTATGAGGAACTGTATCAAACGCCTTGCGGCAGTCAAGAAACACAGCATCTACATGAGAACCCATGTCTATGGCCCTCCGAGTCTCGTGGATAAATAGCGCAAGCTGGGTTTCACATGATTGCCTTTTTTGAAACCCTTGCTGATTCCTACAGAGCAGATTTCTAGTCTCCAGAAATGTCATTATACTCGAGAATAACACGTGTTCCAAAATTCTACAACTGACCGGCGTTAGGGATATAGGCCATTGGCACACTTGCATGTTTTACACGACCCTTTGGTGTCAGTTGTCTGTCATTTTTCAAAAGGTTTCTTTTTTAAGGGCTGCGTTCTTGCAGGTTTTCGTACACACGGATATATGGTAATTTTAAGTAACTTTACGGAGATAGGTAGGGACTGCACCTATTGTTTATGAAATCAGGAAGAGTTGGCCATTATCCATAAGCAGCTGGAGGCTGTGTTAGCTAGGGTCCAGTCTTTAGGCTGCTGCCTTGGGCTGCAGTGTCACCTGGTTACATGAAGTGATTGCTGCAGTACCTCTGGTAGCTAATGGAACATTCCGATCCCTAATGCTACTGTGGTTACAGTTTCCAATGTTCCTGCCAGCAACATTCTTTATTTTTCTCTTTGAACTTTAATTCCTTCTTCAAATATCTACTTGCCTACATTAACATCCTACTTGATGTACAGATTGAATAACATTGGGGAAAGGATGTAACTCTGTCTTACTCCTTCTCAACTATAGTGTCCCTATGATGCCCTTAGACTCTCAACTGCCATCTGGTTTTTGAACAAGTTGTAAATAACCTTTCATTCCCTATGTTTTACCCGAAGAGTTTAAAATTTACGAGTGTATTTCAGTCAACACTATTAGAAGCTTTCTCCAAATCTACAAAAACTAGAATTGTAGGTTTTGCCTTTCCTTAGCCTATCTACTAAGATTAGTCATAAAAAGAGTGTTGCCACATATGTTCCTACAAAAATCCAAACTGATCTTTCCTGAGGTCAGTTTCTACCCGTTTTTCCAGTCTTCTGTAAATAATTGAACTGATAGTTCTGCAATGTTTACACCTGTCTGCATCCGATTTCTTTGTAATTGACATTATTACATTTTTCTTGAAATCAGAGGGTATTTGTCGGTCTCAAACACATAGCATACCACAAGCTCTGTCAAATTCTTCTCTCAATTTAATATGTCCTAGCTCATATTCATCTACTTCCTCTTCCCTTTCTACAATACTAAATTTAAGTTTATTTCCCTCGTAGAGCCCCTCTACGTACTTTTCCATGTTTCAACTTTCCCTTCTATGTCCAGTACTGGTTTTCTATCTGATTTCTTTAAATTTAAACAGCTGCCTTCCTTGTCTCCAAATGTCTCATTCATATTCCTGTAGGGAGTGTCTAGCTTTCCCCTAATGATACATTCTTCTGCAGACTTGCATTTGCTCTCTAGCCACTGCTACTTAGCCATTTTGCAAATTCTGTCAATCTTATTTTTAGTTATCTGTACCTCATTTTACCAGCTTTATTTACAGCAGTCTTTCTTTCATAAATTAATTTCAGTGTCTCCTGTGAAATCCAAAGATTTTTGTTTCCTACAGTTGATTTGCAGCCCCCCCCCCCCCCATCACTATCAAGTTGTCGTCTCTCTTCTTTTATCTCCCCAAACATTTCTTCTGCCTCCTTAACATTGGCAGAGCAAGTTGGCATATAAACTTTTACTATTGTGGAGGGTGATTGCTTTGTTGTCTTGGCTATGATAATGTTAACACTGTGCTGTTCATAGTAACTTAACTGAATTCCTATTTTCTTATTCATTATTAGACCCAGTCCTGTAATACCACGACAGATTTTGTATCCATAATCCCGTACTCACCTGACCAGAAATACTGTTCATCTTTCTGCCAAATTTTACTATTAATCCATTATATCTAACTTCAACCTATCAATTTCCCATTTAAAATTTTCTTACAGCTCAGTCAATCATCCAGACTGATGCCCCCGCAGCCACTGAAAAGGCTGCTGCTGCTGCTCATGTATTTGTTTGGCCTTTTCACAGATACCCTTCTGCTGTGGTTGTACTTACAGTCTGACTGTGTCATTGAGGCATGCGAACCACCCTAACTCGGCAATGTGTCTGTGGTTCGTGGGGGTAGTGTAGGACTTATGGTCAGTAGGACTTCTACTCAGGTGAATACAGGGTTATAAATACAAAATTAGTTGGGGGCATTACTGGAGTAGGTCTAATAATGAATAAGGATGTAGGTATGTGGGTAAGCTACTATGAACAACACAGTTATTGCTTTATCATAGCCAACACCTACCACAACATTACAAGTTTATATACCAACTAACTCTGTCAATGATGAGAAATTATTCAGACAGTTAAGGAAGAGGGAAACCCGAATTTTTAGGGGCAATGCAATTCAGTAGTAGGAAAAGGAAGGGAAGGGAAAATAGTACGTGAATATGGACTACGGGAAAGGAATGAAAGAGGAAGCCCGCAGGTAGAATTTTGCAAAGAGCATAATTTAATCATAACAAACACTTGGTTTAAGAATCATGAAAAATAATTGTATTCCTGGAAAAGACCAGGAGACAGTGGGCAGTATGGTATATTGCCAGGCTGTGGGCCTGGTTTTGATTCCCATCCAAGTCAGGGATTTCCTCCACATAGGGACTGCGAATTTTACTGTCCTACTTATCATCATCATCGACATGCAAATCACCAAAATGTCATAATCTACAAAGAGTTACATCAAACAGGGGTCTAACAACCAAAATTGCCAAATAATCATCATTGCCAGAAGGTACTACAGTGATTTTATAATGGCAAGAAACAGATTTCAGAACCTGCTTTTACACTGGCCAGGAAAACAAATGGAGCATCCTGTTGCAGAACATGCATCCCTGCATGATGTGGCCCACTTCAATGACTGCTACAAAGTCTAGGCCATATGGATCATCTCTCTCACATTAGACAGTCCTGCAGTAATCCACACATATTTTTTCCCGAATTTATGAAACGAAAAACTGGGGTGTGCAGATTACTCGAATTTAGGTTGGTATTACTCCATTTGCAACAACAAAACACACATGGCGGGTATTACTCCGCTTTAAAAAACAGATCCCTTCAGGCCAGGATTACAAGATATTTTCAATCAAATCTTCAACAAAGAAATATTATCAAATATTCGTAATATTTATTAGACATAAAATGGCGAGAAGGTAAATGCAAGTCTGTAGGAGAATGTATAAATAGGGGGAAAATGGATACCGCCTACAGGAAAATAAAGGAGAAATTTGGAGACAAGAAAAGCAGCTCAATGAATATAAAGAACTCAAATGGAAAACCAGTGCTCAGCAAAGAAGGGAAAGCTGAAAGGTGGAAAGGAAATGAACTTAGAGACAATATTGTAGGAAGGGAAGAGGATGTAGATGAAGATGAAATAGAAGATACTATACTGAGAGAAGAATTTGACAGAGCACTGAAAGACCTAAGTCGAAACAAGACCCCTGGAGTAGACCACATTCCCTCAGAGCTACTGAAGTCTGGGAGAACCAGCCAAAGGCCTCACTGAATGTAATTAGCCTCCCAACTTGTCTAGAAACAGATCTCATATATCCTCTCCCTTAGACCCACTGTTCAGCCACAAAAGAGCACCCCTCTTGTGATGCAGTACCATCCATGACTGGAGCAGTTAAACCACTCTCTCCACCAGAGTTTGACTGCCCTGAAATGAGAAATAACCTACCCAAAATCTTCCCCACACCTCCTACAGTGATATTCCGCTGCCCACCAAGTCTTTGTAATATCCTTGTCCATCCTTACACCATTCCTGCTACCAACCCCTTGCACCCATGGCTCATATCCCTGCGAAGAGACCTAGATACAAAAACTGTCATATCCACCACCACCTACTCTAGTCCCGTCACATGAATTTCCTATCCCATAAAAGGCGGGGCAACCTGTGAAAGCAGTCATGAGAACTACAAACTGAGCTGCAACCACCGTGCAGTTTTCTACGAGGCATGACTAGTAACAAGCTATATGTCTGCACGATTGGCCATGGTCAAACTGTGTACAGGAGACAGCAGGTACATCCTCCTGCAGAGCATGCAGCCCTGCATGATGTGGCAACCTTAAATAACTGCTACACAGCCTGTGAAATACAGAGCCTCCACACAAACAGCAGCCTTTCCAAATTGGGCAGGTGGAAACTCTCCCTACAATATATCATCCTCTCCTGCAACCCCCCAGGCCCAAATCTTCACTAGTTCCTGCTTCCGTAACCCTCCCCTACCCTTTCCTGCCTAAACTGTAGCTTCATGTACTCCTTCCATTCCACTACACACTCTAGTCTCTCCCCTTTCCTTCCTTCCTGTCCATCAAGACAGCACAGGCATATTCCCCATCCCCATTGAGCAGCCATCCCCTCCCTTCCTACTTCCCTCTCCAAGCTGGCTCCTCACCCCACCACTGGTTGCTTTTGCCTCAGCTGTGATGGGTTCCACAGTCTGGTTACAGCGTCTGGAGACAGCAGTTTTTCTTGTGTGTGTGTGTGTGTGTGTGTGTGTGTGTGTGAGGGAATGGCCATAATTTAATCTGTATTTAAAAGTAGCCTATGTGTTAATCCAGGACATAAGCTATCTCCACGTGAAATTTAATCCAAACCTGTGCTGAAGTTTTTGCAAGATGCAGTAACAAACATACAAACTTTCACATTTATAGGATACATAGGATATAGGATTATTATTATTATTTTGGGACACTGAAATATAATTTCTTACAATTATACATATCCTATGCATATTATTACCTGGTACTTTTTCTCATACATAGTATACAATTCATCTAACTCAGGATCTTCATGTAAAGGGTGAGCATACAGCCTTTCCTCAAATGCTGCTATCTTCTTAACAACATCTTCAAAGATGTTATCCTTGATATGCATATCTGTAATAGGGTTCAAAAGTGGTATGCCTTTTGGAAATCGTCGCTTCACCTCCTATAAGGAAAGTTATAATAAGTTAGCCATTATGAAATATGACACACACACACACACACACACACACACACACACACACACAGAGAGAGAGAGAGAGAGAGAGAGAGAGAGAGAGAGAGAGAGAGAGAGAGAGAGAGAGAGAGAGATTAAATTTATTTTGCTTTTGATGATCACTTTTTCATCTCTGATTAGAACTACATTCCTTAAAGTGAAAAATGATTTAGTATGAAATGCAAGCTTTACATGAACACCTTCCAGTAAAATTGAACACTGATATAAAATATATACCTGGATTGTTTTCAGAACAGATTTTCTATTGTCTGGAGGCCGCAAATCTTTTGGATAATACAAACGGAGAGAACTAATTTTTGATATTAGTGTGTGTAGAACTGGGACAACTTCAACTTCTCCAGTCTCTCCTTCTGGGCAAGGCTTGGGCTGGCCTGAGGCAGCTCCACCAGTACCTTCAGCTACATGAAGCAGTACATCCACAATTATGGTAGGTGCATTCATAGGATTGCCCTTCTTCTTTCCCGGAGTCACCTCACCTTCCTTCTTGAAATTAATAATAATACCCCATTCAAATTCATCATCTTCATTTTTTACCTGAAATTAAAAAGGCTGTTTAGTTGGTGTGTTTTATACATATACAAACTTACTGTATCCATTATTAGGATTATATATAATTACTTTATTACAACAAAAATGTATTTTCATTTGTTTCACTACAAAAATTTTCAAAACATGTCAGAATGATGAACACACTGAAGTCAAAGAGAGAATGAAAATTAAATTCATCTTTAAATGATTTTTGTCCAAAAAAACTCATTATTTGTGTTTGTGAATTCATTAAATGGGAGAATATTTTAAAGTCATAACTTGAAGAAAAATAAATAAATAAATAAATAAAACACTACCTACAACCTCTTGCTTCATTATCGCCACCAACACATTTTGTTTTAATTCATGTAATGGCAGATGTTGTTAGGGAAGACATTGTGCCTTATGTAGCAAAGGTGATAACACAATTGTCATCTGCATTTCTGTTGTTAAAGGTTGCACTCTCCATGCCATTAAAGCACTATGGGTGTGTTTGGGAGTGGAGTGGAGGGGGGGGGGGAAGGGGGGCTAAGAAAGATAGCTTCTACCAACAACAAAATCCATACACCTATACAAGTGTGTTGGGGTAAAGTAGGTGCTACTACAAGAAAATCTAAGAGAGCAGTGTTAAAGGGAAGAAACAGATGAAGGGCATCTACTAGTGGAGTTTGAGGACTGATGTGTTTGAGGGAGAAATGAAAAATACACAATCTAGAAAATTAGCCACTTCAATTAATCCTATAATGAACATCAGCTTGCTCCACTACTCAGTGGCCTAGTTAGTACTTAGTTACAATTTTGAACTGAGTGGATCGGTAAGTTAACGGTCACAGTTGCAGCAAAATTGATGAATGTTGTTACTTCTTTCAGAATACGGTAAGAATATTATATGTGGGTTGATGTGTATCAAATTAGCCTTAAGTTCAAGGACATTAACAGTGGTTAAAGAAGTTGAAAGAGGTGTGAATATGGTTGCTAAGGGATTATACTTAAGATGGGTGGGTTGTAAAATGTGTCTATGGAAGGGATGAGAAAGATAATGGGGAGATCTGATTTCAGGTCATAGTAGAATACGGACTGGAAGTTCCAGTCCAGTGTACTATTTATACGAAGTAGTACTCGTTTGTATATGGTAACAGCAAGTGAGGGTGGACATAGGGGCAGAAGAGAACTGTTTCTGGTACAGCTGTAAGTGTAATATCAGAGTAAATGGCTGTAAGTCTTCACATGACGCTAAAACAGAAACTATGGATGTGGTATTCAAGGTTGACCATGTTTTATTGGAGGTTGAATATGACACAGAACAGGTGGCAGGTGTTGCGTTGTTGCACTGGAGCGGCCAGAGAAAGTAGTCATGTGTGTATAATTATGTCGGGGAGACTGTGTGAATGTATGCGTTTCTTTTACAGGTGAAGGCCATGGCTGAAAATTTAGTTTTGTAAATGTGATAGTCTGTTTTATGTGCCTGTCAGTGGCTCAGCTATCATCTTTATGGTGAGTTGTTATCCATCCCATATTATTGACATTTTATCATCAACTGTATTGTTCTCAAAGAATGCTCGTCTTCATGGATCAAAATATATATACCCACCAACAAACAACAGTACCTTCATTATGACAGCTGTCATCCATTCCGTATCAAAGCCAGCTTAGGTCTTCGTGCCAAATGAGTCTGCTCCAGTCCTGAATCCCTGAACCAGTACACCAATAACCTAATGACAACTTTCACATCCCGCAACTGCCCTCCTGATCTGGTACCAAAGCAAACAGCCAAGGCCACTACCTCTTCCCCCCAAACCCAGAACCTCCCACAGAGGGACCCTAAAAGTGCCCCTCTTGTCACCAGTTACTTTCTGGGACTGGAACGGACTCTTTATGTGGCTCTCCAGCAAGGATATGACTTATTTAAATACTGTCCTGAAATGAGATCCATCCTTCATGACATCCTTCCCACTCCACCAAGAGTGTCTTTCCACCAGCCACCTAACCTTTGTAACCTCCTTGTTTATCCCTATGAAATCCCCAAACCACTTCCCTACCATCCAGCTCCTACCCATGTAACCGCCCCCGGTGTAAAACCTGCTCTATGCATCCTCCCACCACAACTTATTCCAGTCCTGTAATCAGGAAGTTGTGCGCAATTAAGAGCACAGCCACTTGTGACAGCACCCAAGTGATTTACATGGATGGATGGATATGATGTTATGGGCGCACGACAACTAGGTCTTTAGTGCAAAGGTGATTTACAAACTGACATGCCTGCACTGTGAGGCCTTCTATGTGGGGATGACCGGCAACAAACTGTCCATTCGCATGAACGGTCACAGGCAGACAGTGTTTGTCGGTAATGAGGATCATCCTGTGTTAGCATGCCTTGGTGCACGGCCAGCAATCTTGGCACAGTGTTACACCGCCCGGGTTATATGGATACTTCCCACTGACAACAACCTTTCAGAACTATGGAGACGGGAACTTGCCCTTCAACATATTCTTTCTTTCCGTTGCTCACCAGGTCTCAACCTCCATTAGTTTTGAATTCCCACCCACCATTCTACAACATCTTTGCCTCCACTCTCTGGACAGAGCCTTTTCCTCAACTGGCATATCTGTTCAACTTCTTTGCATTTTGGATGTGTCTGCCTTGGTGTGTTTGCGTGTATATGTGTGTGGGTGTGGGTGTTTGTTTACCTATCCTTTTTCTCCAAAGGTAAGTCTCTTCTCACCCGGGATTGGAATGACTCCTCACCCGCTCCTTTAAACCCGCATCCTTTCCTTTTTCCTCTCCTTGTCTGAAGAAGTAACAAATGGTTGTGAAAGTTTAGCATTTGTGTGTTTTTTATTTATGTTTCTGTCCCCACACAAACACAGATTCAAGCTTTCGCAACTGTTGGTCGCTTCATCAGGAAAAGAGGAAGGAAGGAGGGGAAAAAGGAAAGGATACAGGTTTTAAGAGAGTGGATGAGCAGTCATTCCAGTCCTGGGAGTACTGGGACTTACCTTAGGGGAAAAAAGGAAAGCTAAACACACACACACACACACACACACACACACACACACACACACACACACGCAAACACACGCAAACACACCAAGGCTGACATTCGTCCTGGAAAGTCCAGGTTGGGATACACACGCACACACACCAAGGCAGACATTTGTCCTGGAAAGTCCAGGTTGGAATTCAACACTCAATATAATAACGATAATTTACAACTCACCACAAAGACATGTAAAAAGTTGTGACATGCACATAAGAAGACTCACATATACAATACTTAAGTTATCGGCTGTTAGCCTTCTTCAGAATAGAGAGCATTCACACAATTACACAGTCACACAACCATCATATCCAGCTGTCGCACTCCGAATCACTCTCAGCAGATCTGTGATTCAGAATGTGGCAGCTGGAAATGATGGTTGTGTGACTGTGAAGTGAGCATGTGCGGATGTGTTTTTTTGTTTATTAAAGAAGGCTAATGGCCAACAGTTCAAGTGTTCTGTGTGTGTGTCTTTTTTATACACCTGTCGCAGCTCATCATATGTCTTTGTAGTGAGTTGTAAACTATCCTTATTAAATTGTTGAAAAATATTAGTAAACTGCATAAGCATTTAAATTAAGGTCCCAAAATTAGAATCACTGAAAATCTTTGGCTTTTACACTTATGATTGAGTGAACTTAGTCTCAAAGTACCTTCTATTGAGCTATATGCATACCTGCCAACCTTCAAAATGTAAAATTCAGGAGATCCATTTTAAAAAAAAATCGGGAGATTCCTCAAAAAATCAGGAGATACGTTCTATTGAAAACTGTGGTGCACTTTACTATAAGCCTTAAGATAACTGATTTTAGTCTTTTCCTATGATCTCATAACACTATATAATGGCTACAAAAAAAATCTTGCGTTAACCCAATTGTTGATTACATCCTAATATTTCGTAGCCAGTCAAGGTAAAGTGATTGATTTTTTTAGATCAAAACAAAAAAGTTCACAGCTTTATGTTTGTGCTATACTGCTACCTGGGAACATGTTATGGAACAAATGACCCACAGTCTTATTTAATTCATAAACCGTACTCTATAATAAACAATGTAAATAAGCTCTCTGCTTGTATCGCGTGATCACTTTCACTTTTTTCAGCAATTTCAGTCTTTTATTGTTACTCTGCACTATTTCGGTACATTGCTTTTTCCACCACGTGATGTGGAAATATCACATCGACAAATAGTACAAAATAGAAAAAATGTTCCGAAATCTGCTTAAAAATTTATTATATTTATTGCCATACTGGAACACCTACCACCGAATTGAAATCCCATAATCACGTAAAATATCTGTTTACACGAAAGTTGTGTGTTTTCTGCAATTCTCGTGTGAAACTGATGCCCCTAACTATCCAATCAAGAGGTTACCAGCGATTAAAAAACCACTGAAGTGATTTCACTTACGTACACTGATGAAACATCACATTAAAAAACAGCACAACATAGAAACACTACATGTGTATTTGCAAATATGTACAAAGAGCAGAAACAATCGTTCTATAAGTCAAGTGCAACTCCTAATTTCTATTAATTTCGATACGTATTTATTTCTAACTGATAAATGAACAAAGGACTTTCGACCATTGGCGGAAAATCGAATCTTGGGTTTCAGGACAAAAGCTAAAAATCGGGAGAAATAATGGCAAAATCAGGAGGCGGGAGAAAAAGCGAAAAATCAGGAGACTCCCGCCTAAATCGGGAGAGTTGGAAGGTATGTATATGTAATGAGTGCCAGATTTTTTTTTCCAGATGCTGGAAAAAAGCAAAGAATTCATAGCACACATACACTCAGGAACTCAGTACTCCTGCCCCCCCCTTTTAAAAAAATAAATAAATAAATAAATAAAAGAGACCATGCTTGTCCAGTGCCTTTAGTATGAGTGATACAGTAATAAAAGATGAGCTAGACAGGTTGATGAAGCCCTATTTCTACTAGAAAAAGGTTAACATCAACAGTGATTGTGACAACTGTTGGGATAACTTTATGTGGTGATTTTGAGGTTGAAGTAAACTATAGTTGAGTCGCTGTAAGTTTATACCTGACAGTTGCAACACCTACTGTCACAAGTTGTGTTATGCAATTTTGTATGTGTCTATATGGCAACTCAATATTGGTGTTTTAGTCTGAAGCAGTTTGCACTTCATTGCTGACTGCTTGCAAGAGCAATGGACCTGTCAGGGATCAACTTACGCCAACCCAACTACAGCAGTCTGTTTCAGACACTTATGCAATTACAAAGCCTGGCGAACTGTTCACCACACATATGGAGACCAAGGAATGTATTTTTCCAAAGTTGACCTTGCTGTAACTTAGTTACAGCTGCCCCTTGACGACAAATTACAGAAGGTATTAGTCATCAACACAACATGCAGCTATCAGAAATTTAAAATGCAGTTTACAAGAATATTAAGGCCCTCACCCCAATTTTCCCCCCAACAGTTCATACAACTATTGATTCAGGATGTCGCCAAATGTATTAATTAAAAAATGATATTTCTGTTGCAGGGGTCATAACAGAGTACTATTTACGCAATCTGCCAAACTGTAGCACATGCTACAGGCCGCAGTACTAAAGTGTAATTGTAAAACATCCAAGTTCCATCAATCATTGGTGGAATATCTCAGCCACATTATTATTTCAAAGCATGTGGTAGCAATCACAGTATTCCCCTACCTCTCCACCTCAAAATAGCTGTCTTTCCTTGGGAGGGAGAGGGAGGGTGGAAGTCAGTATCATTGAAAATTCATACCTGGTGTGGAAGTGATTGTATGAATGCATACCCATTGAACAATCTTCAGGAGAAGGGTGTATGCTTTTCAGGATAACAAGATTGTAAACAGGCATTCCAGACCCACAAACATACTGAACTCTGTGCCCTACCTTGCCAGCTTCCAGGCAGCATAGCATTTGGGGGAGGGGAGGGGGGATATTGAACCAGTTTAACAAGGTTTGGGGGCTGTGTTGATGCATTTGAATGTCCATACCCACAGTTAACTGTTATGCTTCAAATACACTAAATACTGCTGGCTACAGTATTCCTAGCTTCCTCTTCAACCTGTCCATAAAGCTACTCAATCAAACAGACCACTAACTGTAGCTCTGAGCTCTTTCTCTTAGCCTGATATAAAAGCAAGATCAATTTCCACAACATTTCTCAGCACTAAAACACTGATACCCTGCTGTGCCTCCAGATGGGGCCATATTCTGTTTTTGATCACTATGGAGTATTTTGTTTCCATTTAGACGATGAGAATCCCATAACACAGACACCATGTAAAAGGGTAAAATACACAATAGCTTCACTACTATCCTGTAGGAATTGTCAGACTGGTCCCCAGTCAGAACTCAAAAGCTCTAATGCACTATTTTCAACTCCATCGTAGGCTTATTCTGGTGGACAGAGTCAGTTTATTAACAACAACCTAGAACTCTCCATGGGTGGTCCTTCGAGTGCCTTCCCAGCTACACTTCCTCCTAGGTCAGAGACATAAAACATTTCATCCTCCATAGCCAAAAGTGTGATGGTATTTCGGAAAGTAAGTTCAGTTTTGATTTTTTTGTGCCACAGTTCCGCTCATTAACAGTATGTATGATACAAACAGAGCAAACCAACACTGTTTCAAGCTTGCTCTGTGTTGTATGTCATTTATGCTGATTCTTTATAATGTCATTGTTGATCAAAAATCCCACCACATGTGAAGTGAGATCTGTGATTCATTTCATCAGTGTTAAAAATGTTAACCCAAGTGACTTTCATCGATAAATTCATAAGGTTTATGTAGAAAATGCAATGAGTGCTTCAATGATGAGAAGATGTATTTGACAATTTAAGGAAGGGTGTGATCAAGTGAATGATGATGAACGAAGTGTACATTCATCTGTGATTTCTTATGAACTGGTTAGTGTAGACAAAGAAATGATTAAGAAAACTCCTCCGTTCAGTCCTAACCTTGCTCCTAGAAATGTTTGGCTCTTTTGAAATCTGAAATCCCTGCTTAGTGATAAGCATTTCAGTAATGATGAATAGGTAAAAGAATATGTTACTACAAGGTTGACAACACAGGCAGCAACATTCTATGATGAAGGAATATATAAACTTACAGCACATTTTGAGAAACACGTGGAAAATTAGGGGGCTATTTTGAAAAGTAGTGTGTTATAGATATTGGTGAAATAAGTAAATTGGCACTCGATACCTTTTTTCACTACCAAACATCACCTGGTAGATAGTCATCAATGCATATTCTAAATTTCCAAATGTAGTTAACTGCCATTCCATCAATACAGAGGCCATAAGAAAGGAGATTGCCAGAATATTTGTCATAAAAGGCTTGCCCAACATGACTGACAGCTAACCCACAATTCCATTAGCAGTGTTTTAGCATATTCTGACAGCAGAATGGCATTGTTGGTGTTGTTATTTAAAGGGGGCTAAACAGCAAGGTTATCAGTCCTCTGTTCCAAACAAAGGCAATTCAGTGTAGGTTAAAAGGTAAAGCAGTTAACAATCCGAAGATTGGTTTGAACACCAAAGTGCTTTACTAGGCATGTCCTGTTTGGAGGTGGTATGCCGTTGCCTTCCTCCGACCTGACTTACCCAGCCAGTTATTGGGGGGGACCTACAGTTTAAAGTGGGTTCCGAACCACGGTGCTACTCGGTGTTTTTCACATGAGCAATACTGCCAGAGGTGAAAGACGTGGAAAGTGACAGATAAAAATCCTAGGACCTGGCGGGGATCGAACCCGGGACCTTTGGATTTGTAGTCTACCACTCTACCACTGTGCAACCGAGGCGCACTTACACCAAGATAAAATCATCGTTAATACCAGCAGGGAAAAACCAAAAAATGAAAGGAGTGACAATAACCACTACACCGATAAAAGAAGCATAAAACAAGAAAATACTGAAGGCCCAGGCCTAAAGATTGACTCTTAAGATTATAGCAGAATATTGTGGCAGGCTGATCACGGAGACAAGAACGGATGAGCCAACCACTCTGCACATACTAAAGCTGCCAGTCAAAAATATGACTGACAATACGAAAGGAACAATAGATTAAAACTGTTTGAGTGGTGGGTGCCTGAAATATCAGGCTCAGGTACCACAATTAAATCATATGATAAAAGCCAGCAGCGTGAATAAAACCTAAAACACAGTGAGTCATGGAGGTGTCTTCACTAAAATCAATCCAAGCTCAGAAGGCAGGGTAAAAGACTGCCTCAATGAGGCTAAAAGTGGGCAGTCTAACAAGATGTGGACCACTGTCAACAGAGCGCCACAAGGGCAATTTGGTGAGTCCTCAGGACATAAAAGGTGGCCCTGCTAATATGTAGTCTGCAGGGAACAACAGACTTCCCGCAAGAAACCCATACGGAGGACCTCCACATGGCTGTAGAGAACTTGACAACACATAGCTTATTCGGCACGTTCAAGTCCACCCATTCCAAAGCCCAAGAACCTACTGCAACATTTGCAGTCTGAGGTCTCTATCGTAGAGACCAATCTCCAACGGCCATTTTGTAGTGCCTGCTTGGCCAGGCGATCGACTCATTCGTTGCCTGGGATACCAAAGTTGACCGGGGTCCAAAAAAAAAAACAACTGAACGGCCCAACGCACCAAGGGTGAAGATGGAGTATTGGATAGATCGCAACAAATGGTGCCTTGGAAGAAACTGGTCAAGGGCTTGTAGGCCACTCAGGGAGTCACAACAGATAACTATAGACTCTCTGGAGCAGATTCAAAAATGTTGTAGAACTCTAGAGATAGCCACCAGCTCAGCTATGAAAACACTACTCCCACACAGCAAAGAATGCTGCTCGATGTGGTCACCATGAACATGTGCATACCCAGCATGGCCGTCTACAAGGTACCCGTACACCAGTCTGTGTATACCACTTTCGCACCATAGAATGAACCGATTAGTGACTGGAACTGGCGACAGGGGGTCAATAGTGAAACAGAAGCTTCGAGTCAGTGGAGAAGTCTAACCAAAGCTGCAGGCGAGGAATGACCCAAGGAGGTGTACAGGAAGAGTAGTGGAAAGCAGGAGGGATTCAAGTGATGAAAGAAGGGAACTAATTCTGACCCCAATCGGGAGACCCAATCTTGGCCGTCATCGTGGGAAAAGCCTCTGTAGCTAAACAGACAAGAGTGTGGTGAACTAGGTCCAAGACCCGTAACGCAGAAGGAGTTGCATAATCATACACCCGGCTGCTGTAATCCAGATGTATTTGGATTAGGGCCTTATATAGATGCAGAAGAGATGGACAGATGGCTCCCCAGACAGCGTGGCCAAGGCAGCGAAGAATGTTCTAATAACACCACCACTTTTGACGCAGCTGTCGGAGGTGTGACACCCACGTGAACCAGGAGTCTAACAGCATTCCTAAGAAGCGATGCATCTCTACAACATGGAGCAGGTCATTACCCAAATACAGTTCGGGGTCAAGGTGCACCGCCCGAAGGCGACAGAAGTGCATCACCCAGGTTTTGGGAGCAGAGAACTGGAAACCATGGATGGAGGCCCATGATTGGGCCTTTCGGGTGGCTCTCTGCAGTCGCCGTTCTGCAACACCAATAAAGATCTAAAATACAAACAAAGGTCGTAGGCAAACAAGGAAGAAAATACCGACAACCCCACTGTGGAAGCAAAAAAGGTCAAAGAATTAAAAATAGTGGTACACTGAGGACGGCAGGTGACCGACCCATCCTGTTCCCGTTCGCACACAACGATACACCTTTCATTTGCCGCGTTGTGTGAAAGCTGTTTTACAGCTCATATCAACTGTTATAAAGTCTCAGAAAATTTTCTGCTGTCCAATGTGTTTCTCAGAAAGGAGAAATATTTCTGATTTTACGTCATAGCAATGTACTCTCTGTAAAAAAAAAAAAAAAAAAAAAAAATAGTAAAAATATATTATGTTCTTTGTTACCCCAGCAGCATTTTGCAGTTCACTGACAGTGTTCAGGTCATTGATGGGAACAATTTATGGATTACACAATGGAAGAATAGGACTGTGGGATACTCTTCTTCCATTATTCTTTGGACATCACCTATATGACAAGCCATAGAAGCACACACTGTATTCTTGACCAACAAATTTGTTTAAACCCAAATTAGATTCTTCTGGAAACTGAATATGACTCCCTAAAGTGGCTTTCAAATTTAGTTCTTGTAGCGGCACATATACCAAAACTTCTTCACAAATTCTTGTTACTTTGTTCATAATGAAGATGATAAACTCCGATCAATAATTGTTGTGTACCACTAATGTCAGCAGTTTCCTCAGCCAAAACTGGAAAAGCAGCTCAATTGTTTTGCTTCTTACAACACCGCAGCAAGTTTCAGTCAGTTCATTTTAAATTGAATGAGATATTTACAAAAAGCTCTTACATCCTGACTAAGTGATTTTCCAAAATCTTGTAGTAACCATATTATGCTTTAGAGAACTTTTAAGCATTTTGTGATCCATACATGACTTTTTTTGTAGTAAACTCAATGGAACAATTATTCATCAGTAGGCTGAATAAAGGGACTATCATGACAACAGTTTTCACTTCTCTCTCTCTCTCTCTCTCTCTCTCTCTCTCTCTCTCTCTCTCTCTCTCTCTCTCTCTCTCTCTCTTTGTATTGCTGACTGAATACCTGTACTATTGGTGGTGGTCTCCTTTATTCCTAAATGATTTACATTCTACCAGAACTTTGCTTACCATACTTACCTATTCTCGCACATAGACTCAAATTCCACACCAGGTTTTCTACAGTTTTATTTGGTTTATAAGAGCTATATTGACAGCAAATTTCATCGATGAACAGGCACAAAAATAATATCATTATGTAAGTTTCTTTAACTTAATTTGTACTAATCGTAAGATCAGTTCTGAACAAACAACGTATTTTGAACAAATTAATTATACTTGTATACATATGTCCAAAAGAAATATTCACAATGCAGATTTCTTAGTACTGTACAGATATGTAGAGAATATTTTTTGAAGTACTTCACTGCAAGAAGGAAATATCACTTTATCCAGTATACATTACAATGAAGCTTGCCCCTGAGAAAAAATGATATGACCTTTTGTGAAGAATAAATGGCTTTTATACCAGTTAGCTGCCTAGTAAAATTTTCTGCGAATATTAATTTGGCAAGGAAAAATTGGTAAATGAGGGTTTTTCATCCAAAAGCAACATACTACAGTCAATAAATTACTGACCTTCACCATCCTCCCTGGCTGCAAGAAAGGCATAATATATTCAGGCTTTGTGAGAAATGTGTGGAACTGCTTCCCTAACTCTTCCAGTTGTTGCCTAATTCTGTAATATGAAGCCACCTGAGCTTCCTTTGGAACAATAATGGAATCATGTTCATTCTGGAGCCTCTCAGCTTCTGTAAAGGAAAAATGAAGCAACTACAGTTAATAGCCATATGGTATGTTTTCAAAATAATGGATTGATTCAAATAACTATACTCTGAAAAGTGTTATTGGTATAGCTATTTATAAAACTGCAAGAGTACAAAATATACAATTTTACCACCACAGAAAACGTCAATTGAAAGAACAAAGTAGCACCACATTTCATTGTGATGACCAATTCACATTTGTATTGTGTCGCATGAATCAGTACCAAACGTGGAGAACCATTTCACATGAACATGGGTCTTCATCTAGACTACATAAAAACTGGAAGAAGGGTTAACCAGCCACCAAATTAATGATTTATTCAAGAATATTTAACAATGATTACAATATTTGATTCTTCTTATTGAAGAAAGATGTGTGTGAAGCACACAGAAACTCACCAGAAGATGCAGAACTGCAAGCAAAGTTTCTGGCACATGGAAGATGGTTTTAAGTCACCATTCCAAAGATATTAATAATCATACAATTATAATATTATTTGTGTGTGTGTGTGTGTGTGTGTGTGTGTGTGTGTGGGTCTACAATCTTCATGAATTGTAAACTTTTATCCCTCTTTATTATACTGTTTTGCTGAAGTGCAATAATAAGATTACAAATGATTTTAATGCAGTTGAATATGCCAGAGTTCTGGGAAATGTACTTTTTCTGGCATTTGAATTCCTAAAACCTTGCTTTCAATATGAATGTGTGTTTGAATATTTAAAATATTGTAAATGAGCTAAATTCACTGTACCGTATGTACTATTTAGAAAAAGAATGGAATCTGATTAATTATGCCACAAAAGCACCATAACTTCAAATGGGCATTGCATCAAAGTGGTTGGGGGCTGGTTAAATTAATTCAATCCTCTGTCATGGATGCATTAATTAAAGGATATCGTAAGTCTGAGAAAGCACTTAGCAGAACTCAGGAGGTGGCCAGCAGCACAATGTGAGCGAGCCTGCCCTGTCAGCGACAGTTTTGTAATTCATAACAAAGCTCTGGGTGATATGTGAGATGAAACAACAATGTCAGAGGAAAGTGCCTCACCCGGAAACGATCAGCTGCAGGAAGCTATTATAATGGAAGTTTAAAAAAGAATAATAGAATTTGGGGGGGGGGGGGGGGGGGCAGAGAGAGAGAGAGAGAGAGAGAGAGAGAGAGAGAGAGAGAGAGAGAAAGTATGTGATTAGATGCATGTCCTAGGTGCAAAGATCCCAGCAGTCATCTGACATTCGTATGAATTTCACACCTACATAAACAGTATACTGATGTCACAGGACTGACATAACTTTTATTAAAGTGTTGGAGTTTCAATCAGTTAAAGGAACAGATACAGCTTATGTGTCTGTCTCCAAACAGTCAGTGATAATATTCTGTCAGGAAGGAAAAGCATAATCCTGTGGCATCTCTTAGTAGCTGTGAGAATCAGCTAGTCATTTCTCAGTAAAATTCAAGTTTCAGGAATATAGTAGAGCTGTGTGATTCAGCTAGTCAGTTCTCTTTAAGTCAGAGGGTAAAACTATATAGTAGATTAGATCAGATGTACTTTTCTTTCCAGTAGATCCGAATTGAGTGTATCCTCTTGGATGTAGAACATGACTATCTGGGGAGAACAACTTAACCAAGCTGCTGCTGTGAGATGCCTGGACTTACAAGTCAAAGAAATCGAATAATAGTATTTATGAAAATCAGATCTGTAAGAGAATGACAACTGGATCTCACACAACATACAATTGTTCTCCTCTCCCTTCAAACTAAGCACTACTGATTAATTTAGGAGCCTCTATCTACCTCTCACTCTGTCAACAGTCAATTAGCAGTCCCAAGCTTTACTGTCATTAATATCCCAATTCTAAGGACACAACACCTCAACATATTTTAACTATGTCCTGATTTTTATAAAAGTTTTACACTTTTGTGTACATTTTTACAGCTATGTACAGAGATAAAGGACTTGGCCTTTCCCTGCAAAAAAATAATAAAATAAATAAAGAAATACAACCATCTATTTTCTTTTACTTCTCCAGTAAATTTTAGTGTTTCGGGTCACTTTTTTTTTTGTTACAGAGAAGCAATACATGCTATATTTTTTTTTCTTTCCTATATCATTATATCCTCACCAAAAAATTTAAAGAAAGATTCACTAATGTTTTTAATAATGCTAATACAAATAATAATAATAAAATGGTCCTAACTGAGGAGCCTGACTCCATGGTCATGGAACAAGTCAGTAACACATGAAATTTTAACACAAGAGTGGGTATTAGAAAAACTTAAATTAGTCCTTTGCACTTGGCAACCTTAGCCCTAAGTAACAAATTAAGGAATTAGCTTAATTTTTTCATTTATCCATGAGTTCCTCAACAGAATACAAGGAGTGAGCCATGAGGTAACACTTTAATTTAGACTTGAAAGCAGGTGGTTTAGTAGTAAGATTCTTGAGTACTTGAAGCAGCTTATTGAAAATAGGAGCTACAGAATATTGCACGCCTTTCAGCACAAGAGTCAAAGAGGTGTGATCCAAATGCAGATTAAATTTCTGTCTAGTATTCACCGAGTGAAAGCTGCTAACTTTTGAGAACAAGCTGATATTGTTAACAATAAACAACATTAAAGAGAATATGTACTGTGATGCCAATGTCAGAATTACCAGACTACTTTGACCATGATCCTGAACATGGGCTTTCCACGACAGCTTACTATCTATATGAACACCTAGAAATTTGAATTGTTCAGTCTCACTTATCATACTCCATTACGTGTAATCAAAATGTCAGCTTTTGTTGAAATGTGTGTTAGAAATTGTAAAAATGAGTTTTACTATGATTTAACAAGAATTTATTTTCTATAAGACATCAAATTATCTCGAACTGCATTATTTGATACGGTGCCAATATTACAAAAAAATCCTTCACTACCAAGCTGGTATCATCAGCAAACAAAAATATTTTACAATCACCTGTTATACCCGAAGGCATATCATTTATATAAATTAAAAAACAGCAGTGGTCCCAAAACAGATTACTGGGGGCACCCCACACTTAACTGTGCCCCATTGTGACTGCGTGTCATAGCCATTTTCAACACTACGGAGAATTACCTTCTGCCATATGTTATTAAAGTAAGAGGCGAACCAGCTGTGAACTATTCCTCTTAATTCCATAATGTCCCAACTTCAGGAACAATATTTTGTGATCAACACAATCAAATGCCCTTTGCAATAACTCTAGAAAAATACTGATGACATAGAAATAGGTATATATAGTCCAAGAGACAAATCATTGCTATTGACAGATCAGAAGCATTGTTTCCTCGCCTAGCGACTGCCAGTGCCCAGCCAATGAGGGGTGGAGCTTGAGCAGGAGGCAGCAGCTGTGTTGCCAACACGTGTGTTGATGTAGCAGTGCTTTTGTTGCCTCTGACTAGTGCAATTGTTTCACTTTCCTTAATTCGTATTCTAGTTTGTGGTTCGCTTGTTTACTGTTGTTACAGTTTATTCTGTTCATTTCACCTAAAATTATGACTACTATGGTGAGCAATGAGAGTTCAACACGTGAAGCTAAACGAAAATAGAAAAGTGTGTTACACAGCCAGGCCCGCGAATTTGCGTGTTCCGTTATGGACTACTTAGAGAAGAAGAAGAAGGACAATGGTACACCGTTACTTTCTGTTGCTAAAGTTGTTAACAGAACTGCAGCAGCCTTAAAATTAAGTAAAAACAGTGTGGTGAAAATAGGAAAAGAACAGTACAACATAGACTGTGTTGAAACAGGCACAATGAAGTTGGGGATGCCAGGGAAAAGATGTCCACAGTAAAAGCCCTTGACAGGCATGGATGACTTCCAGAAGGATGCAATTCATTGTCATATATATAACTATTATTGGAGGAAGGAACATCCAACACTTTCAAAATTACTCGTGCCACTTCATAACGGCAGGCTCTTTGAAGGAAGAAAATTTTCACTGTATGCAGTGCTGAAAGAAATAGGCTTCAGTTATTCTGTTATCAATGAAAGGAAACTGTTAATGGAAATAACAGATATTGTTGCATGTCTATGTAGATTTCTGCAAAAAAGATGAAAGTGAACTTTGCTGACACTGTGTGGCTCAATGAAACCTAGGTCAATGCCCATCACTCTTTAAATAAAGTTTGTAGTGACGGAACACCTGAGGGGACAATGGCAGTGCCTATTGGTATAGGAGGGCAGATTATTGTTTTACACATTGGTACATCAGAAGGATTTGTGCCAAACTGCCTCTTAATGTTTCATTCCAAAAAGACAAGCGATTGGCATGAAGAAATGAACAGCACAGTTTGCCAGAAGTGGTTCGAAACATCCCTTATGGTGAATCTCGCAAAGCCATCTGTCATTGTTACGGATAATACGTCACATCATTCTGTTGTTCATGATAAGGCGCCGACTTTGGCAACAAGAAAAGTTGAAATAATTGAGTGGCTAAAAAGAGAAGATGTAGAGTTCAGTGATGATATAAAGAAGGCTGAACTGCTGGAAATTTTGGCACAAAAGAAACCTCAATTTCCAACTTATTGATGAAATCGCGAAAAGACATGGTCATGAAGTCGTTTGTTTACCACCATACCATTGTCATTTCTATGCCAATGAAGGTGTATGGGTACAAATAAAACAATATGTGGCTTTGAACAACAAGACATTCACTATTTCTGAAGTTGAGAAACTTCTTGTGGTAGCTGTGGACCGGGTAACTTTCAGACGTGGACAAAAATAATGAACAGCACTACTGGTGTCATCAAGGAGGCAGCGAAGAATGAAGGCATCATGGAGGACTGTATGGAAAAATTAATTATTCGTCTTGGGGAGAGCAGTGATAGCTCGAGTACTGCAGAAGACAGTGATTTGGAATAAAGTACTGACAGTGGCATGAGCGGAATTATTCTGCTTCTGTAAAGGTAATAGGCTCTTCATAAGAAGAAAATGGTGTCAGCAACAGATCAGCAGACTGAGTATTCTTGTCACATTACTACTGTTACTAACATACTGTTGTATTCTTCTGTCACCTCGATCTTGTATAACAATGAAATTGTAAAATGTTATTGTTCAACAGTATCGCGAGTTTAGCGTGCATTTACGTTGTTAAATGTAGCAAATAACCTCAGATGTTTCATCAGGCTGTACACTGCAGTTTCTACAGCCAGCATGTTAGGTCTGTACTTGTAAATTACGTGATGTGCATAGGTAAGACCTGCATGTTGTCGTGTGTTTTTGTTTTGTCGTACCCAAGTGAGAGCAGCTGCTGTGCATTGTGGCACTTCTGGCAACACATTGGCTTGGCCACGTCAGCTGTCAATACCAAGCACTCATCCCCCAGACTATAGGTGTCTACATTATCCCTTTCTTCCTTTTTGGTAAGTGGTTTCACTACTGAATACTTTAATCCATCAGGAAACTGACCATTCTGAAAGGAAAAATTACAAAATGGCAAGCGACCTTACAAACAGCTGGAATCCAGCACCGTCTCTCATCAAAAAACAAAGGGACAGAATTAATGCTGCCTCACCTGTTGAGTAATAGGGACTATCAATACTTTTGATGTTTGGTCACCTTTGGTTGTTGGCACTGTAGTAACTAAGTGTGTTATCTTCCTTGTTTAACCTTTGCATCCGAGGTATTAAATTCGCTTGCACATTACTTCCTTTAATGCAGTTGTGCCTTGAGAGTGGCAAGTAACCGAAGCTAACTCTGCACTGGGCTTCACTATGCTGGTGACCTGGTACTCATTCCCAAGTACAAGCCTGCACTAGGCTTCATTATGCTAGTGACAACTGCTGACCTACTCCTCTGCAATGAAACCACCTAACAGCAAAACTTACTCCTTCGTAATGGACCTCTCTACTGATTTTGGCTTCCTAACAGCTAAGGTCTGCTGCATACTTCCTTTACCAACAACTATAGAAGGTTCATCACCATTTAAAAGTTGGTCGAATCTATTTGCAACATGCAAAGTGAAACTATCTAAATATATCCCCCTAGCTACCTTCTTGCCAACTGCTAGTTCCCATTCCCCAGCTCTTCCTTCCCCTCTTCAGTCCACCTAGTTCTTCTTCAGTGTTTTTCAACTACACCTGAAGGGCACAGATTTTACACTTCTGCTCCTCTATTAGTTTACTCCTGCTGCATACCCAATAATTCCAGGAGAGAATCTCACTACAGTGTCCACTAGAGTCCCCACTGCATTCCTCCCAATGATAATACTTCGTGCAAATCCCACACTGCAGTCCACTACTAATGAACCTACAACAAAGCCCACACCTTTTACTCATAATAAAATTTTACAGTTGCTTGTTAAGAAGAAACTAGATATCTATGTTCCATAAGTATCGTTTCCACACAAGAATGAGATCATGAAGTACCTTAACTACAGCAAAATGTTCAAATGTTTGCAGAGCTTATGGGACTTAACTATGGGGTCATCAATACCTAAATTTACAAACTACTTATGAACTAGCTTATACTAAAGACGACACAAACATCGTATAAACAAAAAACAAACTCTAGCACCACTAATAATAAACTAACTAAACACAGTGAAAGTGCAAGAGTTGTCAAAGACCACAAGCAAAAGTTTCCTGCTATTATGATAAAAATAGCAAGAAAACACCAGTTGAAAAGTATTAAATTTAGTAAATAACTAACGTGCTAAACACCTCTTGGAATCTACTTATGTTAATAATTACAGTAAAACCCCATTTTTATGTTCCCGGTTTTTACGTTTTCCCGCCATTTACACGATTTTTTGCCCGTCGCGTCAAATTTCCTATGTTCACATGTGGTGTGACCGTGTATAATTTTAGTTAAAACCACCACAAAGTTGCTTTTATACTTCAGTTTAGGATTTTGCATTTAATTATTATTAGAGGTCCAGAAATAATGTTCCTCACAAATTTAACTACTTCTTTCTTCTCAGACTCGGGCAATCGTCTCCAAAGTAATCAGTTGTAAGAAAAAGGAAATTCATAACAAAGTACTAATTATTTCACTGATAAATAAAGCTTTTAGTGCTGAATCAACAAAAGTGTTCATTGGAACCCCAATAATACATTACATTGTAATTATCTGAGTTAACATCTCTCAAATACAGACTTGAAGAACCCCCCTTAGCAGTTAGTCTTTCTCTAACCATCTCAAACATCATCATAATAATGACAAAAGAGAACCCACTTCTCCAGTACATGGATCTTATATAATTGATTCATATATCATCTTTTCCTTGAGTTTTAATTTCCTTCTTGCATATTCCTTGGACTTTAAGTTTAATTGCCCAGACGTCCACCAGAACGAACAAAATTATCTGAGGCAGTACTCATAACTATAGCTTTTAAATATCTCACAAATAAATTATTTGATCATCTTTGGTCATTCAGTGGGAATGTAGTGCAACTTGTTCAACTATACACAAATGTTAATTCGCCCCCATTTTTGCATTGACATATTTACACTTTTCCCATGTTTTACGCTTTTCAAAAGCATGTTCGTGAAGGAAAATTGACGCAATCTACTGTGTGTAAACTGACATTGGCATTGCTTTTGCCTTAAAGTACAGCATTTATAAATTTTTCGCAGTTAAGTTTCTTGACACTTTGCATTTATTTAAACATATATTTCACGTTTCGTCATTGGCAGTACGCGTCTAATTGACTTACGACGTGCCGATTTGTGGCGGTGTAGTTACTCTTTCCACCAGCTTCTTTGCCATAGCGCCAGGTGTGTACTCCAAGGAGGTTAGAATAACCTCCTTGGTGTACTCCAATGAGGTTAAAATATTCTAACCTCCTTGGTGCACTCAGACAAATAAAACAGTTTGTTGATGTGAGAATAACACTGATTTGTGGCGGTGTAGTTCCTCTTTCCACTAGCTTCTTTGCCAGAGCAGCTGGCGTGTACTCAAACAATCAGTTGCTTTGTTGACATGAGACTAAGAAGTTCCATCATTTTCGTGATATATAGTTCTGATTAATAAAGAACGTTATCTGTTAAAGTTGGGTATTATATGTTCAGCACCACCATAATACCCACAACCTCAATAAGCAATAATAGTTTGAGATGCCGATCCTATGCAAATGTAGCAAAAAATAGTTGTGCATATATTTGCACTCAAGAACGCGAATAAATTCTCAAATATCGTCATGTGAAACATCAATAAATACAAAAGGACAGAACTTTAGGAGTTTTCTACGTAAATAATTAAATGCTGGTAAAAGGTGGTAACTTTAAAGATGGGTTACAATAGCCCAGCAGTGGCGTCCTCGATTATAATGAATGAAATTACATCAACAATTTCTACTTCTCATAAAATTACCAGTTCTGCCTGTCACTTAAAATAGTAAAAATTTGCATAACCTTTATTATATAAATAACTTCCTCGCGAGTATTTTAATGCCTACTATGTACAAATATCACAAATAAACTACGAAAATGCAAGGCTGATCCAGTAAGCATATTTTACCATTTAAAACATTATTTCCTGCATTTTACACCATTTCACTGAAGTCCCTTGAAAAGTGTAATGACGAGGTTCTAATGTAACTAAAATGCACGAACACTTAAAGGAACTGACCTTTACGAAACCACTATGACTGGAACTGCTTGTCGCAAAATGTAAATACAGCACAGATGCCAGCAAATACAGTCACAAAGCAAAAATGACAACACTAAAATGAATAAAGATCCTCTGCTAGTACACCTAAAGATTAAATATTATCACAGATAAGAATTAAAATAACTATATGAATTCCAAAACTATATAAAAATTTGAGAGCAAGCAGCTGAGCAGTTCAGCAATCGTGACGTCACATGAAAGAGTAAATATATGTATGTGAGTGTGTGTCCTATCAAGGCAACAAATCGACTATGTTACAGTGTAATAAAAAGTATGCAAGTAAAGCAACATCAGCATCCAAACTGGACACTAAATTTTCACATTCCAAAGAACAGACAGCCAGTAAATAGAATGACTATGTATGTGAACTTACTTTCATACAATTGAGGTATAGATGACTGGTTTTGAAACTGGAAGAAACTTCTTTCCAACATATATTCTGGGTTAATTTCTTCCACTCGTAAGAGATTGAGCACCATATTATAAGTAAGATGGAAAGCTGAGTTTATGGGATCTGGCAGACCTTGCACAATATCACGACCTACAGCTGGGCTTACTTTCTCATCAATCATGAGGATTACAATTCCTTTTTCATCCAAACCTCGTCGACCTGCTCTTCCAGACATCTGAATGTATTCTCCTGAAGTAAGCTACAAATATAAATGCAATGTTTAGGGATTATTTCAAGCAAAATAAACTGCATTTAACACTACTACTAAAGCTAGTGATATTAGTAAAAACTACAGGATCCACGCACTCGTAATGTGGTGTGTCACATATGGCATTCAAACCATTGTATGTCCTTCCAGGCATCCAAGTGAACCCTTAACTTCAGAGTGGTAGTCACTGGGATTGTAAGCAATTTCTCCTAAAGTAATTATTTCAACTGTTGGAGAGACGCTGAAGCAGAGTAATGTAGCATAATTGTTAATCTACTACAGACTACAACTGCTTGCAAATGTTAAAATTCAGAAACAGTTGAGTTCACAGCAGAGGTAATGTTATATGGTAAATTGTGATTCACACACTACAAATAATGTTTCATTCGGTGAATGACCACAAAAATCTCAGTTAGTTTCACATACCTTACCAATTATTTTTACTTTCAACATAAGCAGATCTCTCTCTCTCTCTCTCTCTCTCTCTCTCTCTCTCTCTCTCTCTCTCTCTATCTGTGTGTGTGTGTGTGTGTGTGTGTGTGTGTGTGTGTGTGTGTGTCTCACAGCCTTGTGTTCCGAGTAACTCCCTGCAGTGACCGCAATTCAGAGTGGGGATAGATATACTAGCACTGGTTTAATCATCTGGGAGGTACTAAGATAGGTGAAATCAAGCAATTTATACCCTGCTGCAAGTATTGTAACACGGTGGTATTCATTACTCTTGAATACAGTTTGGCAATGGCCATTAATTCTCATGGAAAGCTGGTTGGTAGTCATACCAATATAACGAAGTTGTGCAGCAAAGTTGATAGATTAAAAGGCTGCTTTTGTAGGTGCCCCAGCCTTTGATACGATAAGCATATTATGGGACTGAAATAGGAAATGCTGGGTGGGTAAATTCAGCAGTCTTGCAATGTGATCTTTCTATGTTAGAGAGCTGAGGTTAGGGATAAAACAGTGATAGACTACATTGTTCTTCAGGTTGGGTGGGCAACAGACACCACTTCAGGATAGGTAGAATGAACAGGATATTTCCAATTTCAGGGCATTATGAAATAAAACCACAGCCCTGACTGCCTGAAATGGGAGAGAGATCCTACGCAGACTCCCTAAAGTAGAGCTCCATTGCCCACCCATTCTCCACATCATAGTCCATCCTTATCCCCCACAACCATTTCTTCTGCCACAGAGATCATATCCCTTGCAAGACCATGTTGCTAGACCTGCCCAACAAACTCATCCAGCACTTCCTATTCCAGCGTATCTTACCCTGTCAAAGGCCTGGCCACCTATGAAAGCAGCCATATGATTTATGAACTCTGCAGCAATCACTGCATAGTTTTTTTTATTTTGTTACGACTACCAACCAACTTTCCATCACAATGAATGGCCACTGCGAAACTGTGGCAAAAAGCAAGGTAGACCACCCTGCGACACAACATGGAGGAGGACACAATTTGCTGGATATCAACAGCTGCTTTGCTCTTCTGAACTGTGTGGATAAGAGTTATTCTTACAGTACATTCTCTGGTACTGAAACTATCCAGGCCTCAACGTACAGTAACATATTGATCCCACGTCCCAAACATCCCACATTCCCGCTCATCTATTCTACATCTCTTCCAATTCTTGTCTCCTTACCCACTGTTTACACTACCTCCCCCCCACCCCCCTTTCACTTCTGCTCCCCCTTCTGCTTGCTTCCACCCCTTAACCCATGCAGTACTAAGCTGCATCTCTTTCCACCCATCTAGTACCTACATGCTCTGGAAGACAGTGACATCTCTCTCTACCATTGCCCTGCCTACTTCCAGTTACCTCTGCTCTCCCATGCCCCCCTCCAAGCTGCTCTCACTGCAGTGCGCAGTCAAAGATGATGGTGTTAGTGAATTGTACCCTTGTGTTTGTATGAATGAATGAATGTGTGTGTGTTCTTTAATGACGAAGACTGTGGCTGAAAGCTAAGTGTGGGGTGTGTGTGTGTGTGAGAGAGAGAGAGAGAGAGAGAGAGAGAGAGAGAGAGAGAGAGAGAGAGAGAGAGAGGGGGGGGGGGGAGGGGGGGGTGTTCCTTTTTACATACCAATCTGTGGCCTGACTACCTTCTTTATGGTGAGCTGCAACCTATCTTTGTTACATTGTTTAAGTTCAACCTGGACTATCTGTTGTTCAGAAATATACTAAAATAACTACCATAACCCCTCATTCATTGATCTTAAGTGCATTACAATAATTAAGTTTTCTTGTGCTACATCATGTCACAGCACTTACAGCACCCCACATATTCAACATTACCCTAGTAACGTGAGAAGCACTAATAGACAAAAACATATTTTTGGCAAGTAGATCAGATGTTATCTTTTTCTTATTGTCTTTTTAATTCTCTTTATCAATTACATTCGGTTTGTAAACAGTTCAGCAATAAGGAAGTAATACATTTAATATAATTTCAGCACTTTAAGAATACAACAGTGAGCACAATATGAATACTGACAGCCTATAGCATAGATTTTAGAGAGATATTTTGAATGGTTATGTTGAAATTGAAATATTCCATATTAAACTACTTATTTCTGTTACCATGCCATTAATTGGAACAAAGTAAACCATTCTTCAGTACACAAGCATTTTATAAGCCTTGCTGCATCTAGCATGACAAAATGAACAAAGAATAAAAAATATGTTTTTCCCATCAGTGTATCACAGATTAATAAGATGATTCTGATTATGAGGTTGCAATAAGTGATGTCATATCACAATGGAAAGCAATAAATCTTTAATATTTTGATGTACTTAAGGCCAATGAGCGGTAGTTAAGGTAGTTGATGTATTAAAATTTTTAATATTTGTGTAATGTTTCAGGAAAAGTAAGTCTCATTAAGTAAAAGCTCTACCACAGTACATGCGCCACTACTAGCAAGCTAGGGCATTTTGTTTTCTTATTGCTGGTGGATTTCGACATCACAACATTTATTTCTGTACTCTTATTCACTTTGCCACTACTTGTGTCCACTGCAAACACTGGATACATTACACATGTATTGTTACTTATGTGAAGGCATGTCGTTCAAGAGAACAATCAAGAAGTTGTGCTAATAGGTATTTGATTTATACAGCACTGCTTTGTAACTTTCATGCACATGATGTACACCTTGGTATATCTTTGTAAACCGTTTGTAATTGTCTCTCTTCTATATAATGATTTCATAATCATTATAAGTACAAAAGTAGCCATTGTGTAATAAAGTAACTCTTTCGAGGCAAATTAAGGCAGACTCCCAACCAGTTTCCCTGCGTATTCAAAAGTTGTGGACCTATTACACCTGTGACATGACGCAAGTTCATATTATTTAATAGTTCCACCAATTCAAAAGAGACAACTACATTTTAAACAATCTTAGACACATTTATTGATTATCTTTTTCTGTTGTGTTTCTGTTTCTTCGGGGAACTGTGGTGAACTTAAATACTAACATCTCTGTGACTGTGGTTGGGGACAATGTCCAGATGCTGCAAACAAACACCACATTCATATTTTCATTTACAGACTTTCAAAGATAAATTTTAGGAAAATCAAAGATGTCATTTATAATTGGGGAAAATTATGAAGGAACTTGGCTTCAATGCAAATTACTCAAGTTCTCATCTTAAATGAGAGGAAGGACTGCCACTCTTTGTTAGGTTGAATAGTATGGAATACAAATCAAGTTTATTTTTATGACAGTCCAGAGCTTCAACTACGTTTGACTACTCAGTTTCTCACCAAGTGAAGAGGAAGCTAAAAAAAAGGAAAAGACCTACTGTAACAGTGGAACAACCTAAACAGTTTGTATCTTACACAATGAATTTCTGTAACACATTTTCTCAGATTTAAATATAAAAAATAAAAAACATTTTACAAAAACAAGAATCTATAAACACTAGTATAAATATTGGTTTTCTAATAATGACAATCTTTTTCTTCTTACTCTGTGATGTCAACAACAATTGTTATATTTTTTACTCTGCTGTTCAAACCACCTTCTTTGTTTATTTAATACCTGGATTTAAAATTCTTGTGTAAGTTTTCTTTCATTCAATCCTCCATTGTATGACAAACTATTTTCTTTCCAAAAGCCTCTCCACCCTCATTCCTATACTAATTCTAGAAACACACAATTATTTTGAAAATAATATAATTTTTACCAATATTTACTTGTGTTTATAGCTCCTGGTTATTAGTTTGCTGAATTGAAATATGTTATAATTACATAACGAAAATCCTTTCCATCAAATTTCCGAGGACCCGTAAATAACACTGTTCTGGCAGGCATATTTAGACCCATTGCAAAAGTTTCAGTTGCAAACAAAGCTTTTATTAAACCTTCAGCAAAGAGAATTTCTATTGTTTCCTTCAAAATTGGTAATAATCCTGGAAAAGAAAATACAATTTTTTAGAACATCTGAATGTAATAAAACTTCTACAAAGAGCTTCAACCCAGAGTTTTCTCAACAAACCTCCATGGTGAATACCAATTCCTCTTCGAAGAAGTGGTAAAACATTTTCCACTTGAGGTAGCTGACGATCCTCTTTAGATAAGACATCCATAGCATTATTGAATACTTCATCAACCAACTTCTTTTCTTCGGCTGTAAGATACAGAAGACAACTCTTAGTGTATGAACATTTAGAAACTATTATGGCCACTACATTATGATGGTGGTGGTTGTTCTGTAGCACACTGTATGAAGTTAGTCACATTTGGTTATTAATAACTACTACTGGCAATACTTTTGAGACATTCACTTCCGCTATTAACTACACACAATGGCCAAGAAAGAAGCTGAAGTAACCCTTTGAGCACTATAACTACCACAGACACTGCAGAAAGGTAATGGCGCTACAGCAAACATCAATGGTTAAAATTCAAGAGTATTGTACAACATGCATTATACAAGTATGTGCCAACTAAAATTGTGAGATATGAGAAAGGTCGACTGTGGTTGTAACAGTGTTATAAAATGGCTACAAATGCATAAAGGGGTTTCACTGCCAATTCTCACAGGCAAGCAAAGAACTAAACAATCCCAAAATTAGCATGAGATGCATGATGCATTCAATAAATTCAGGAGTAAAGTTTCATGTGCCAACTTGACAGAAAAATCTAGGAAGTTTGTATTTTATGATAAATTAGTAAATATACTGAACAGCATTGAAATGCAGGCTGAAATATCCAAAGAGGTTTCATAGAGAAAGATGACACTGACGTTACTCCCTTATAACAGCCATGCAAATGATAAAATGGCAGCTAATGAAATAAGACGACCAAAGGTTATAAAAGCAACTGAAATTATTCAATAGAGCAAAGGCCACTGGACCTAACGACATACCAATCTGATTCTATGCACAGTAAGTGAAGTAACTTGTCTGGCTTCTAGCAGCAGTGGGGCTGTGTATATTAAGTCTCTAAACACATTCCCAATGTCTCAAAGAAATGTAGGTCATTCCCATTTTCAAGATGGCTTGTTGAATGCATGCTCAATTACAGGTCTCTATCTCTGATGTCAACATGTTGTAAATTTTGGAATATGTTTTATGGTTGGGTTTATAAGATTACTGGAGACTAATAGTCCACAGTGTAGGAATTAATATGGATTCTGAAAACAACTGCCATGTGGAACCTAACTCAGTCTATTCATCCAGGAAACCCTAAATGCAGTGCATGTAGACTCCCAGTTATAGACGACTTCCAGAAAGTGTTTGATGCAATAAACAAAATACAAAGGTATACAATATCAGACCAAGTACGTGATTGGATTGCAGGGGTTTGTCGCAAAAACAACACAACATTTC